>CM037928.1:15403595-16736095 GCA_021346845.1 Apeltes quadracus
TCATTTCTTTCAAACAAAATGCATTCAATCACCACATTTTTCAAAATCTACAAACACTTTTGTCATGCATACTACACAGACTGCAAAAAACATTTGCAGGATATTCTTCATATGCTGACACACTGCTTTCAAAACTGATAAACGCACGTTCAAATCAGAAAGATGACACGTTTCAAACATTTCTGTAGCAATTATTTTGAAGAATCACAGACGGTCAGTCGGTGGAGAAAGAGGAGTAATATGAGGGAGAGAGGATAAAGTAGAGGAAGACCAGGAGCGCCGATATCTGATGAAATACTGTAAATGTTGTAAACATGGTGTCACTTTGAGAGAGGCCGGTCTGAGGCTGCAGCCAAATCTACACCGCTCAACAGTTACGTCAATAGTACAAATTTTCCGGCACAACAACAGGTGAGATGAAGCATATTACAGTACATTTTACAGTACAGTAATTGTTGTGTTTTAGGATGCAAAGGTTGCCTTAGAGAGGAGGGAGAGGTAGAATCTTTACAGATGTGCAGGAAAGATTCATTCTTGTAACGTACTAGTGGTTTAGTACATTCAATAAATTAAAAATCTGTTATTCTATAATGAATGTTTGTATGCAAAAATTCATTCAAACTTTCCATAAAAGTTCATAATGTGTGTAATGCTCCCTGTTACTAGTGTTTTTTAGGTCAGTGTGTAATGAGTGACATGCATGTTTTCTGAATGCGAATCTGTTGCCAGTGTTCGGTGCAACAAGCTTATTTTGAGACAGGCATGACGTGTTCTGTTGGCCTAGGTGAGTTTTGGAGGTGTGATTAACTGCTTGGCCAAAATTTGTAATGCAGACTGTGTGAAGAGTTTTGAAAGGTGTGGTTTCAGCATTGAACAATGCTTGTTAGCAATTTTAAAAAAGCTGTAAATCAGACAACACCCAAACGGAGCTCCGTACTGAGAGGAAGAAAGGTTTCGGACTTTAGGTAGCTAGGTGGTACTTTTGGGAGGGTGGTTGCTTAAATTAATGCCATTTAAGATGACTGAGTGTGCGTGTGTGTGACTGAGGGAGAGAGAGAGAGACGGTTGGATAACAAGCCTGTGTAAGTCTTGGTAAAATGATGCTGGGCGCTGTAATAGTTCAGCAGACTACATAAAATAGCAACATATAAATTGCAACATATGATTTTCTGCCCCCACCCCGTAAAACATACACACATTTAGAGGTTGTGTCACATTTGGAAATCGTCCCCATGCTACGCCACTGCTTGAAACTGGAGATTATAACGAATAAAGTCAGAATTTATGCAATCAGACTCCTTTATCTGCAGACGTCGCCCCCTGCTGGTTGTTTGAAAGAATGCAACTTGTGAGGCTAAATTGCGTCCAGCCGTAGCCCTGCTGACACCTGCTGCTGCTATGCGCATCATCATCATCATCATCATTATTTTAAATTTTAACGTGTAATGATTCCAAGTCACTAAAATCAGGGTGGAGATGCAGAAATTTGATGACAATCAGTTGTGAGTCTGACTTACTCATTAAATTCAGGGTAAAGAAAAGACCCAAAACAGGTTACAGACCATCTTCTGGCAGGTCCCAACAGAACACAGGCTGGCAATATGGAAGGTGCCACAGTAACACACCAAGTTCTCCTTTGGATCCTGGGGACGGCGTATTGGAAGCCAGAGGTCAGATGTGCAGGTCTTTGCTCTGGTTGCGTCTAACGCAGCGCGATGAAGCAGCTGGCACGTTGTTTATCACACTCCCTCAACCAGTGATGGAGTACTCAAGTCCTGGACTCGGACTCGAGTCAGACTCGAGTCACTATTCTTTGGACTCGAGTCCGACTCGAGACTCCATTCTCTGGACTTGTGACTCGACTTGGACTCGCAGATTTATGACTCGTACTTGGACTCGGACTCCAGGATATATACAATCGGACTTGAGCATTCATCACGTTGTTTTTGACTTAATATGTTATAAAAACAATTACATACGGTATTACACTTTTCCTGTTTCGTGCCCAAGACCGGCCGCGATCTCCCCTCACAGACACTGCTACCTCTCGCTCTCTTTGCTTGACAACACACTGATGTCACTCACTTTTACGCTCGTGCATGATTCGTGGGCTAAATGTTCACAATCACATTTGTACAATGCAGAAAGATGTGCCCCGGATCGTGAAGTTCGCCTACACAAATTTTGCATCTAATGCTGGAAGGAGCAGCGCTAAATGTTGTGTGCGTGTAATCGCTTTCTGAACCAGACGCGTGCCGTCACACACACACACACGCACACACATTCACCTGAACACATACGCATTTACGTTAAATCACTCAGTCACACAGTCTCTCTCTTTCTCTCTCTCTCTCTCTCTCTCTCTCTCTCTCTCTCTCTCTCTCTCTCTCTCTCTCTCTCTCTCTCTCTCTCTCTCTCTCTCTCTCTCTCTCTCTCTGCATATCGTATTGATTTTTACGTTTTAAGTATCTTTAAAACACATGTGTCCTGTAAAATGCAGGGTTTTTTTTTCGCTAAGTGTATTTCTATAATACAGTGTTAAAGGATTAATTCACACAAAAATGGAAATTTCCTAATCATTTACTCCCAAATGCCATCCAGGATCTTTTTTTTTAAAGAAAATCATTTCAGGATGTTTTCTTCATATAATGGACTTCAATGCCTACCATCTCAGTTGGTTGATAATGGACTTGGACTCGGACTCGAACACTGGGACTCGAGACTCGACTCGGACTCAACAGCTTGGTGATTCGACTACAACACTGCCCTCAACACATCTGACTCTCATTTTGGACAAATAAAACAATGCTGTGCGACACTGTCCAATGCATTGCAAACATGGGGCGTGTGTGTCCACGTGTGCGTATGTTAAAAAAAGAAAAAAAGGAAGAAAGTGCGTGTGTGTCCAAAAGCAGGGAATGTGTTTATGATTAAACTGGCTGAATGCAAGGGCGAGGTCCCTCTGAAGGGCCGGGTAGCTACATATCTGCACACACACTCACACACACACACAAAAACGTGCACGCACACACGCACCACACAGTCCAGTCAATGGATATTTGTACTTTTTGTACTATTTGTGCAACTTCACAATTAGATCAAACTAGCAAACCTGATCTGACTGCCGTGTAACCTCAACAAACCCCCAAAACCCACACAGACACACGCACAAATAAACCGCCACGCACCTTGTGTGTCATCCTTAACTCATCCCTGCTGTCTCTTACTCACACAGGGTGTGAAACGATGCCTCCAGATGTGGGTGTGATACTCGCACACTGTGATTAGTGTGTGAGGGATTTAGTCCTCTTACTTGTGTGTCTGCCCCTCCCCTCCTTCGTTGTGGTTACCAGCCGTGTCTGCTGAGCGTCACTTATCACTCCCGCTGCACACAAGAAACACAAGGAGGCCTGAGCCTTCACATACAAGGGGATGGGACGTCAGTCACAGAATCCACCACGCACGTCATAAAAGGCAGACGAAGCCCCGAATATACAGAAATGAACAGGAATAAACTGGACATTTTGGGGGAATTTTATTGCATTTACTTTGTCGTATTTGACAAGACAACATTTTGTTTTGTCACAAGCAGACATCCATGCAAACATTTCTAATACCCATTTAAAAAAGATAACTTGAACAAAACCATGAATAACGTCGGTGACCTCCAGCTCTCACTGGAGCTGTTGGCCCGAAGCGGCTGAGATGCAGGAAAACAATGTGTCTTTAACCCAAGTGAAGGAGTTAGAAAACGTCCCGGTTAAATGTCGGGAGATTATTGGCACTTCAAACACAGCCGTCAAATGATGGAGAGTTGGACAGCAGGAAGAGTTACTAGTTCAACATGTTGCACCCGGTGGAATTCTTCTTCGGGCCTTGTTTTGTGTTTTAAAAAACTGTTTCTAAATGCTACATGCTTTCTAAAGTGATTTCTAGCTCATTTCAAATATTTAGTCTTTAATGAGTCAATGAATTTGAAAATGTGAGATGAATGAGTTGACACTGACCGCCCCAAAGTGAATGTTTACTTGCATGGTAACCAAGCAAGTCAAGTTGAGACAAACAGCTGTGGTTTTGTTTAGTGTTAGGATTAGGAAAACTAAACTAGGAAAGATTAACAGAAGGAGAAAGGAGAAGATGAGACGGGTCCTGGACCCCCTGATCCCGGCAGCTGCTGCTGTTTTGTGGGTCAGCGTTTGTGGAAAAGACTGGAAATCACTTCTCCACTTGACCTACTTAAAGAATGTTAGTGTTAGACGACATGCAATACTCCCCGGCTTCCCAGCACTCACTCACTGACTACCCAGCTCTTCATTAGCAGTTGTTGAGAGACTGTTTAATTAAGGAAGCCGTACCTCAGACCATGTGGGCACAGAGAATTTTTGTTGGTGAATTGTTTTGAGTTTTATTCACCCGTTTTAAATGATCATGTTTTTATTCCACTTACCTTAAAAGCCAAACCTTCGGGTATTGCATTTGGTAAAGATTGAAATATCAAGGATGTGATCATTCATCAAACATTTCACAATGTTATCTGTCTTCTTTAAGACAAAACACTTGCACAAAAACAGTGTTTGGCTCGTCGATTAAACATGCCAGCTGTCTTTTACGGAAGAATTATGGTTTAAGTCCTGCATTCAACCCAAAGGAGTAAGATCATTTCTACAGAAAAAAAGGCCATTGCTGAAGAATTTATATGTCTGTTTGAATTGATGGCCTCCATATGTTTACACATATGTCCAGGATTTGATATTGAATGGTTGTGGTAAGGTTGTGTGTGTGTGTGTGTGTGTGTGTGTGTGTGTGTGTGTGTGTGTGTGTGTGTGATTCAGAGGTTAAGCGCGTAGCCTCTCAAACAGCTTCTTCCAACATGGGCCGTGTCTTTTTCCCCACTGCTACCACACCCACACATGCGGCCCCAAACCTACAGCACCAATGGGATCATCAAGAATGTAGAGCTGCAATGGAGTAACAGTGACTGTACGATGCTGTGTATTACGAAGCAGGATGTGTCTGACTCACCTGAGAGAGCAGCCATTCTTTAGTCAGTAATCTGAATTTGCTAATATGCCTCAATGCAAATCTACCTTACCTCTCGTGTAGCAGTCGGGGTGACAGCATGAGGATCTGCAGACGCGCCGGCTTGAACCAGATATGCAGCGGCCTCCAGCACATCGTTACTGCCATGTGGCAGTGTGTTACTACAGTCCAACATGAATGCAGATCATCCAAACATCAGTGGGTACAAGATGCTGCCAGTGATGTGCGCAAGCTGCATGGAGGCAGCGCAGACACTTCGTTCTCTCAGGCCCATTAGAAGGGTTTACAACAAGCCCACAGTGCCTGTGACAACGAAACGTTCCCTGCTGAACAGACCAAGATGACTAAAACAACCACGGGAAGCACTTAACTACATATGACATAAATAAACAACAGCAATTAACTATCTAGATCATGTTTTAAAAAGCCAAGTATTTATATAATCATAATATCCCCTAGATGATAAATGGATATTTAAGTGTGTGTCTTGAATTTAAACATTATGTCAAATTCCCTCTCCCTTTAAACTGTGGTGGTGGTGTGTGTGTGTGTGTGTGTATGTGTGTGTGTGTGTGTGTGTGTGGTCTAGGCTCTGCTGTGCGATAGCATGTCTGAATTTAGACATCCGCATGTGACGTGCACATTTGGTACATTCCATTAAAATGTCACACAGGTTTATAGCAGTTCAGTCCCAGCACCTGTCTGATGATTTATACGCACAAAGAAAGTTATGCAATGATACTCTTTGAGAGGAACTGTAGCTACTGCACAAAGCTGTTGTTGGGCTTGCAAACAGGACAAGAAAGCCGCCTCCAGATGTGATCCTGATTTGTTGACATGCCGATGTGCCACAGTACATCCTGTATGCATTTACACCTCGCATTGCATTTTTTCTTCCTTTTTTTCATCTACATATCCAAGAAACGCATCAAGATGCAGAGTGCATATAAATACCAGGGTTAAACAGTGTTGTACAGATGTTTAATCTGTATCTGGTCAGGTTTTATCTAGATGACGACAATGACAATCTGATCCCAGACGTTCAACACTTGAAGCCAGTGAGTTTCCTCCCTGACTCAAATTCTTTTAAGATTGCATCTCCACATGCAAATGACCAGTGGAAAAGGGGCTTTTCCTAGAGCTGGTGGGGGGACGGACGTGATCATTCATAAACACAAAATGTGAGGGAATTTCTCCGACTGCTAGCTTACAAAAGTCAAAAGTAAGTTATATTCAAACCACACCCAGATGTTAAAGCCCTGATACACATTCAGCTGTTATTTGTGCACACCCAAACACGCCGGCGACGGAGCCAGATGTGGCTGATGGATTTGTGAGATCCGAAAGCGCCGAGGATGTGGAGATGGAAGGGCAGAGGAAGGAGGTGAGGAGGGAACACAATGGCTCTGGAAAAAAGGGAAAACTGAGGCTCCCCCAGGGGGGAACGGGAGGGGGATTTTAATTCCCCATCTTCTCATTCACGTCTCTCCTCTTTGCTCTTTCCGTTGCACCTCTTCATTGAGAATCTGGCTTTTCTGTAACTCTCTCTCTCTCTCTCACACACACACACACACACACACACACACACACACACACACACACACACGCACACAGAGTTGTGGCTGGCTTTGGCAGCAGTGTAAGTAAGAGCCACAGCTGCAGGGATTACAGACAAGGGAGGGGAAGGGAAGAGGGGTCTAGTGTGTGTGTGTGTGTGTGTGTGTGTGTGTGTGTGTGTGTGTGTGTGTGTGTGTGTGTGTGTGTGTGTGTGTGTGTGTGTGTGTGTGTGAAGACAAAGACAAGACTTGTGGGGCGAGAAAAACAAATGTGTCAAGTGACGGAAGGGGAAAATAGAAAGTCTGTGCATTGGAGCGTGTATCCATGCATGTAATGGAGGCAGTCAGCACTGCAAAGTGTTTATATTTAGTGAGCGTTTAAATCAGGGGTCTCCGAACTTTTTCCTGTGAGGGCCGAATCATTTTTCCCTTCTCTGATGGGGCCGGAGTCAGTTTGCAAACAGAAAAAGTGTGATGATCTCAAGGGTCCCTGAATGTAAACATTTATCGTTTTCCAGAAAGCCACACATAACCAAATATTAACGGGATTCATAGTGTTAATTTGTCTCTTACCCAACTCTTTCTCTATTATTCCGTTCTGTTTGACAGAGGCTAGTCTAGAATTTGCGTGTCCAGACTGAAAAAAAAAAATCATAATGCATCTCTGGTATTGTTCAAGGCGCCGGGCCAAATGTGGAGGGGGGTCTTAGTTTGGGGACAACTGGTCTAAATGTTGGTTTGTCTTAAGGGCGGGCCCGTTGTTTCAAGGCAAGCGGGCGGGAGATGTGTGTGTGTGCGTGTGTGTGTGTGTGTGTGCGCAGACACAAGTCAAAGGGGTCGCGGTGTTGGGATGTGCTCGTCTGCAGCGGCTTCATGATCATTTAAAATACCTAAATAATCATTAATGATATTTTATGAGGTTGTCTTTGTTGATCACTCTACATTAAACTCATTATGCGAGAGACTCACGTGTTCTGTGGCTCTGCAGGGAGATTTCAGAACAGAAAGGAGGTTGAAATCACTTCCTGTGGGGCTGCGAGGGTCTAATTAAAGGGAGCCGGGGTATTTTTGAAGCAGATGCATCTGTAGCAACACTTCCGAGAACTTCTTTTATTGACTCAGAGCCACTTGGGTGCGCAGCTGGAGTGGGACCTGCTGCCCAACTGTGGGTCCTGACCTGTGGTTTGAGAACATATGAACTCCAACAAAGGTACAACTTTAAACGTAACTACCCAGTGTGAATGAGAGTCGGGCACCATAGACGTGCCTCTGCCTGAGCTGCACTTCAACTGAAGATATGCGTTAACACACAGGCACACATACATGAGTCCGTGTAGTTCGCTTTGTGCGAACAAACCCACACGCACACACACATTTTCCCTGTGTGTCCGTGACGTGGTGCTCTGGGACTATTTAGCGAGAGAACAGCTCAGTGAGGGAGTCGTCAAAACAGGAAACGTTTTATGTAGCTGAAACATTCCATTTTTAACTCTGACACCGGCTAGCAAAAATAAAACGGGCTCAGCACCCGACTGGCAGGGCTGTGTGTGTGTGTGCGTGTGTGTGTTTAAAGTACCTAAAGCAGTTTGTGCGTGTTTCTGCAATGTTGTGTTTGCTTTGTGTCTTGCAGTTTTGCACTGGTTTAGGGTTTTAATGTGTGCGTGTGTCACATACCGGCCCTCCCCCAGGCCCTGCAGAGGCCTCGGAGTCTCGTGAAGTCATTTCCTCTGCGATGGGGGACCTCAGCTCTGTGGGGCACAAAGAATTACAGTCGTCCAGACCAGGACTCACTGGAGTCTGTGCAGCCCGGAGGAGCCCAGAGTCACATCTGGTCCAGTCGTTGCCTCTGAGAATCCTTCCATGCAGTCAGATTAATAACCAACTTTGGGACTAGATTGTTTGTGTATCTGTCACTTTAGCAAGAATAAGATTTGAAAGATAACCGTCCTATGACTACGACTAAATGTGATGCCGGAGCCGTTCGGGCGGCTTCATTGGCTCGTTCCACAGGCCGAGTTTCTTTCAAATGTTCATAAACATAGTCTGGTTAATTCTTTGTCTTTTTATTAAATTCACCTTTTGAAAAGAGTTTGTGTGATTTTGGTGCACTTAATTGTATCGCATTTGGTAAGAAGTGACAGATCTGTATCTATTTTATGTAGTTCTGATATTTTTGGATCACAAACAGATACTAATCTTGTATTTTCAGTATAACAAGTTGTCCTATAGACAAGCTTTTGAGATCAGCAGTTGTTTACTGTCCATAATATGCTCTGATGATACCATGAAGAAGTTGTTGCACTCTGTTAGCTCTGTGTCTCCATTCTAGCCATTTCGATTCTATGTTCACCGAGTTTCTGGTTCCAATCACACGCTGCAGCCTTCACACAACCACTTTGTATATCAAACACACTTCCACCTTGTTGTGAAAACGAATTTCTCCTGCAAACACTTGTGAACGTGGCCTCCTTTTTAAAGTCGTTTTATGTTCCTGTTGTGTATAAAGTTGTTTTTTTATTTGCGTGCGTGCAGATTAGTCACAGCAGCAGCAGCTTGGCTACGTCCCCAGCCGCACCCAAGTGACCAGTTGAGTGACGAAAGCTGCGGTCAGTGCTGACGTGGCTGTAGAGGCAGCTCACTATAGAACAAGAGCAGTAACCGGCCTCAGCATCAAGTAGGGAGGAAGTTACCTCTCTTGCTTTTGCACATCCAGACTGCACTTCCCCCTTTAGTCCACCACACGTCTCCGCTCTGCCCAGGTCTAAAATGACCTGATATTTGTTTAGATGTTCTACAAAGGGCTTCAACGTGTCCCTAAAGCCAGATGCTTCTGTTGATGGTGAGAGGCTACAGGTACAGATCAGATTTTAAAGATTTTAGGAATTTCTTTCTAATCCCCATTTTAAAAAGCAGGTAAAATGTTAACCTCATGAATTTCAACAATACTTTAAGAAATAGTCAAACCATGCATGCTGCAAAACTGTATTTCAATGTGATATTTGCCGCCCCCCCCCCGGAAAGGAAAATGTGTGATCTAAATCTTTTCTGATGTGTTAACAGCTGCGAGACGAGCGTCCGTACTCACTGGCTTTCACTGGCTTTCAGCGAAGAAAGAGCCATCCAGGGTCAAAGGGTTGTGCAGAGAACCTCCTTTGTATCGTTGACAGTTGCTGGATGAAAGCCAATATGAGCCAAGAGAGACATTATAAAAACTTCCGCGGCTTAGCTGTAGTAAAAAAAAAAACGGTTGAACAAAACAATTCACTCGCCCACCATCTCCCACTAGCTGCAATGCGAGCAGGTCGCCCACCCTGCAGAGGAGCCGTTTCCATGAATGGTTGTAGCAGTAGTAGATCGCCGTAGCAGACATCATGTTAAACACCGGTCAAACCAAGAAGTCACAGTGGAGGATTTTTTTCCTCTCACAAAATTCCTCCCAACCCACACACACATCCAACAGCAACGGCCATCGGGTTTAGCTGACTGGTTGGGCTGGAAGGGAGCGTGGGGTGGGGGGGGTGCGGTGGGGGTTCACATCCCTCTTGGAGTAGATTTTTACATACTGGGGCAGTAAGATTCGACAGGGATTGATTGTTTAAACCGAGAATTTTTCTTTTTTCATTTTTTTGGTGGATACTTTTTCTGAGGAATTAACGACAAAATAGCAGTTTTTCACATCCTTGGAATGGAAAGTGAGGAATGAAAAAGAAATCCCATCCATGGATTGAGCGAGTGGGACACTGGGGAGACCGCTCACCAATCCTTAATTCCATTTCACCAAAAATACGTTTCTATTTTTACTCCACGCCGCCATCATCCCCAGAGGGAAAGCACCCGCTCCGGGCCTTTTTTCCCCGTCGTCCGTCTAGAAAACCCCCAAATAAACATGCAGGGGAAAAAAATAAAGGGAATATAAATTTGGCTGCTTAGTCGGAAAAGCATCTGTAAAAAAAAAAAAAAAAAGATAGCTGAGAGGCAGGAGACGAGGGGAACAAACACAGGAATGAGGCAAGTCGTGAACAGATGGATGACATGAAAGGAAAAACAGAGGCTGCTGGGGGAATGGGACGACTAAAAGTAAATATAAAATATAAATATAGCTTAAAATACTGCCTCCATTAATTGTGAAAAAAAGGAAGATTACCCGCCTCTGAAAAATAGAAAAATATAAGTCCTTCTATCAAACTAAAAATAAGCATGCAGTGTTTTTCTAAACTCTTGTTTCTACGGCGTCTGACCAACCTTGTGTTTAACCACAAGGACACATATTTAATGCCATTTTATGAGATAAATCCCTCCATTTTATCAGCTACACCAAAAACTTGAGCTTATTGCCAGACCAGGGAAACTGCACAGGAATGAAGCTTAATATATACTAAACACAACCTTTACTATCAACCTCAGACAGACCAAAGAGTCAAAGTGGACTCTGCAGGGACAAGGTTTTTCTTTTTTGTTTTAGATTTGGTTACTGATTGGTTTGTTACTGTTCATCACTTTCAGTCAAAACCTCTTTTCAGGAACTCTTAAGACCCTTGTTGGACTGTGGGTTCCCGTTTGGAAAAGACATATGAAGACAAAAGCCAGAAGACGATCCGCTGGACTGACTCAAGTATCCATTTAAAACAACATTGCACACACATTGAGCGTGTCGATCCGGGAAGGATGAGCTGATTGCTGTAAGACTCCGACGGTTGTCAGTACTCCCGTTTCTGTTTGAATGGCTGCAACTGCACCAACACGTCATCGGATAATTTGGTTTCTCAACAGACCTCAACTCCCTTTGTGATTGATTCACGCAACCGAAGATAGAGCACCATCATGGGATAAAATCTAGAAGAAACATTTAGTTATTAATCAAAAATAAAACTTCTGACTATCTCATTTTCGGCGAGATGGGCGGTCATGATCACCCGTGAGAATTAGCCACTGTTGCTATGGAGATGAAGCCAATCAGAGGCGGTAATCAGAGCGACAGAGAATTCAAAGTACAATTTTCTTAAGGTGAACTCGACACGATAACTCAACCGGCACGGTTTCCCATCCATCAAAGTGTTTCAGCTGTGATTACATGACTTTGTTTAAGGAGACAGTGATTTTTACTCACGGTAACCAGGGGAAACTAACCAACCAACATCTCCTCCTACGCTGTTACTCTCAACAGCAGTGGGTTTTTCCCATCAGTCTTGTTTGTGCATCCCAGACACGCAGTGTGCGATTTGACAAAAAAGCAGAGGGGGGGATTTTTTTTTTTTTTTTTGGACACTGGACTTTAAGCTTGCATAACTAGGGAGAAGAACGCAAAGGGTAGACAGGCCCCTTTTTCGGGTCCGTGGATTAGTCCCCATCACAACATGACAAAACTTTTAATGTTAATTTAGTTGACAGGACGATACGCTCAGTGTCGGCGCTTCGCACACGCACATCACGCACTGCGCGTAGAGAACCAAATGCCTGGGGGGGCACCAAAAAATCTGGGACGTGGAAAACCATCAGAGTAGGCTACTAGTATAAATAACAAATAAAATATGTCTAAAGCCTGTTAATATGCAAAACCACTACAAAAGTAATAGGCCATCACTCACAGTAATGCAGCTCCGCACTGCTCGTATTATTAAAGAGCTGGTTCCTATTCTCTGCTACGGAACCCCCCCTTCTTATGGCGTTATATTTGTGCCACAATCCTGAGCGCGTAATTTTAAGTTTTGAGCACAGAGAACTATATTTTAGCAAAGAAAAACATATTTTTTACGCCGTTTACTCAGGTGCCCTCTCCACAAACTCGTTTTCTGTGCGCAGGCAGACGTCGCTGCGCTCTCTCCACCTCTTCACTCACGAGCTCGCTCGACTTGTAGCAGCATTATATTTGTGCCACAAAACCAACCAATCAGAGAATTAAAGAAGGTCAATTGTGATTGGCTGTTGGTCTCCAATGAAATTCCTAGTAGAACTTCTACAGCAGCGCGGAAGCTTACAGCTAGTTGTTAAAGTTTGCAGCATTTAGGCTAAAAGAGGCACCTGCATTGGACACACTGTGCCCCAAAAAGTATCTCCTAAATCGGACACTTCACACAGACCCACAGCCCAAACCCGGATCTCCACACCACCCTCAAAGATTAAAAAAAAAGAGCGCAGCAACGGCTGCCTGCACGCACAAAAAAAAAAAGAGTTTGTGGGAAGGGCACCTGAGTAAACTGCGCGTACGGAATGTTTTTCTTTGCTAAAATATAGTTTTAATATGTGCTCAAAACTTAAAATTACGCGCTCAGGATTGTGGCACAAATATAACGCCATACCGCCTCAGCGCAATTAAAGTCCAACTGGCTTGATGCTCACTTTCACGCGCACGGACGAGTTGGCTACAAGGAGGAAGCAGAATTAAGCGCAGAGCGGCGCACAAAGAGGGGAAACCTGCGAACACTAAAATGTTGTGTTACATGTTACAATGTGTTTGTGTTGGATGACGTTCAGAAATTGACACTGAAGATCGTTAGATTTCAAGAGTTTAAGTTAAGTTGCATTCATCGCTATCGCCGGGGGGGAAATCTTTGTCCCCCCCGCAGATTAAAAAAAAACTGAGGAGGGGAAATCCTTGTCCCCCCCGGTGATAAAAATAATAATGTTACGGGTCCGCTTACCCGGGTCGGTAACCGCTACTGTAAACAGCCGTTGGTCTCGGTGCTGCTTGGTCTGTCTTCTCGGTCATTTATGTCTTTGCACATTAGCTCAGGAGCTAACGTTAGCGCATCATGTCGGCGGTTTGGCAGTACTTTACAGTGGCTTTTCCCAGCAGGACGCCGACATGCAACATGTGCAAAGAAGCAATTTCTAGGGGTGGCACGAGTGTTGCAGATTTTAACACTAGCAACTTAATCAAACATCTGAAGACGTGTCACGCTAAAGAGCACGACGAATTTACCAAAGTTAAGGGGACACCGGTATCGGTACTCGGTATCGGCTGATACGCACAGGACGTGTATCTGAATCGGTATCGGAACGTCTTTACATCCATCCTTTGTGACCTGTGAGTGGGCCGACATTTCATCACTACTCCTGTTCTGTTTTCTCCTTCTGAGCCGTTTACCACTCTGTTTGCCATGGCTTTACTTATTGCGTTACCTTCGTTATTTTGACCTGACTGACTTAATTTTCTTGGCCTTTTCCTTGAGTGTCAGATTTATTCAAACCAAGTGGTTTTGTTTTCATTGTTACTGGAGGCGGAGGGCTTGGGGTTTGGTCGCGGTCCCTTGTGGTAATACTTAATAACAAACATTAAAAATACCGCAGAAATCCTCCACCGCATTCCCACGCTCCGACTAGCCAGAACACATAAGCATGTAACCACACACACACACACACACACAAGGGTGTACCCTGTATACATACCGACAAGACTCTCTATCTGTCTCACTTGCACGAAGACTGCACACACAGATGCACAAGCATGTATTCACACAGCGGCGCTAAAATAAAAATACTTGTAGGGTCACGCAAGCCTCCACGGACACAGAGGCACACCCACACACTGACACACAAAGCAGAAACAACACACAACAGTGTGCATATGATTGTGTGCGAGTGTGTGTGATATTTATAGTGAAAAACACACAACATTTTCTGCACAACAGAAAATCCTCAGGAAAACTGTCAAACACAGCTACACAAACAACCAAAAAGTAAACCATTCAACACACTGGCTAATGGCCCCCACACACACACACACACACACACACACACACACACAGGACAGAGGAGACATTTGTGTTTGTGTGTAAGTAATAGAGAGAGAGATCATGTCTACGCTTCCTCGCTCCTCTTGGTTTTCCCGATTATAACCCCATCGATGATTATCACCTATTTAACTACTTACCACTATTATTACTTACAAGAGTGTGTGTGTGTGTCTGTGTGTTCGTTCGTCATGTCGCCAGTGGCTTTCTGACCTCGTCTCGAGGTTTGGTGATCCCTGCCAGAGATTCCTTTCCATCCCTCCCCTCCATGTTTGACATGTGCGTCAGCAACGTTACCACAGCCTCAATCCCCCTCCCTCCCTCACTCGCTGTTACCCTGTGATCTGCTTGTTTGCATAACCGTTACACACGTTACACAAGCTCTTATTTCGGATTGAGTTCAGATGTAGAGCAATTCTCTACAATCTTCAAGCTCCACTTAAAGGGCCCATATTATGGAAAAATCACTTTTTCTGGGATTTGGGGTGTTATTGTGTGTCTGTGGTGCTTACACACGCATACAAATTCATCCATGCTGTTTTGAGTGAAATACAGGTTTCTGAATTGATCCTGCCTTCAGCCTCTGAACGAGCTGTTCAAAATCGTCAAGGTTTTCTACGTCACAAACCTAGATATTTGAATAATCCCACCCCCTCCAGTGCCGTTTTCCAATCACAGCCAACCGCTACCGCCGATTCTACAAGCTGTGGGCGTGGCCAAATGAGCTGCAGCTCATGAGCAGCAGAAAACGGCACACTCTGAAAGGGGCTGAAACAGAGGGGAGTAGAGGGAGGTAACAATCGTTTCCTACAAGCTATTTCCAGCAAACAACTTCAGAAACATGTTTTCTGGAACTCAAAGACCTATTTTAACTTTTTGAAAAACAATCAAAATATGGCCCCTTTAATTGTTTTTACAAAAGGTGTCCCCTCCATTGAGTTATCCCTCATGTACTATTGAAAGTAATAAAGTACCAGATGAACGCTCCACTGCCTGTCCAGCATAACAAGCAAACAGAAAAAGTGTAGCATCTTTCTGGTGAACTAATTTTTTAATAAGGCTAGAGTGAGATTTTCAACCCAGTGACAACCATCTTTTGCTCAGCTGGCTAGAATCCGAAAGTCTTATTTTTGCAAACATCCGCGGAGGTTGTGATCATCATCGAGGTGTACGGGGCTCTGCCTCCGTTTCTCAGCTTTAGCCTGTTGAAAGCACAACGTGAAGAATGGGAGCGGGCAAGAGACACTCCTGGGTGAACCGTGTGAGAAGCAGTTTTGTTACCCTGTCTTCTTGACACAATAAATCTGACGTAGAGTATTTGAGCTCGAGCCTGATTCACTGTGAGAAACAGGAGGCATAACATACATACATACATAACATACATACATACATAACATAGATATTTGAATGTAAAAATTAGGACATTTTAGGCACAATTGAAAAAAGTAATTTTCAAACTTTGTGACGTAATTTTCAATGACCTTGACCTTTGACCCGGTCGCTCCCATAATCAAATGTGCCCGGATAATGACCAATTAACCCACCAAATTTCATGCGATTCGGTTCAATACTTTGAGTTATGCGAATAACAAACAAACAAACATATTTACAAATAAATAAATACACAGCGATCAAAACATCCGCAAAAGTATTTTGCGAAGGTAATAACAGTGCCGATGGAGCTAAGAGTACTCGTATAAATAACGGTGCCGATGGAGCTAAGAGTACTCGTGTAAGAGTTAATTCTGAACACTAGTGGGCGCTGTTCTGGCGTCCGAGAGGGGGAGAGAGAGAAGTGAAGAAGAGGTTGGGGTTTGGGTTAAATGGAAAGAGAAGTGTGATTACTATTTGTACACAAATAGGCCTACTATAAACTTACCAAGCACTACACTGATGCTGCAGACTGAAAATTGCAAGTATTTATTTCAATACTTACAGTATTTCTTACCATAATCAGTAATCAACCAACAATTAAATCAAAAAACAAATAAAATCTATAGACAAATAAGTACATACACTTTGACTCTGAAGAAAAACTACTGTAAAAGCAACAAGAATACTGTAACTATTCATCATCTCCTCTTTGAGCTTCCCCTCGCATTCTCACTCTTCTTCTTCTTCTTCTTCTTCTTCTAGCTCCTTCCATTTTTGTTGAGGCAGGTGAACTCACCTTCTGCCTTTTATAGCCCACCTGAGTGCGCGTTTTCAAATTAGCACATCTGTGCTTCCACACCTGGTGGATGTGTTTATCCAGTTCGTTCATTAGTGTGGTCATTGGCAATCCAGGGCTTTGACGAGGAAGTAACCTCACAATCCTCATCTGTGTCTAAGGTGAGAAAATATGTGTAGAGTTTTACAAATCACTGTGTGTAATGTTTTGCAAAAAGGGTGAAGCAGACATTGTGTGTAATGTTGTGCAAATCTGTGGAGGTGTTTTGCTCATTGGAGTAGAATTTTGCACGTTGTGTGGAAATTTTTATTTTAGTGTGTAAACAATCGTAAAAAACTGTAAAAGTCGAGCAGAAGAAAACTCAGAAACGTGTGGGACTGAATAATTTCACAAGCATGCACCCACGTCGCTTACACTCGTATAAATAACAGTGCCGATGGAGCTAAGAGTACTCGTATAAATAACAAGTGTCGATGGAGCTAACAGTACTCGTATAAATAACAAGTGTCGATGGAGCTAACAATACCCGTATAAATAACAGTGCCGTCAGAGCTAAGAGTACTCGTATAAATAACAGTGCCGACAGAGCACAGGACAAATAAAACGAACAAGTCACATAGAGCTAAAAGTGCAGGGGAAATAGTGATTTGGTTTAAAATAAAATAAAAACACGCGTCAGGCCTGTTGGGCTCATGTTGGGTTTTTGAAAATGCTGTAACTTTTAACTGATAAAAGAAAAGAAAAAAGCACAGCAGTGATCAAGTCTTGATTTGTTCCCTCATTGCGACACACTGTAAAGTCATCGTCAGGGCCAGTTTCCCGAAATCGCTGTGTGAACTAATTATGCAGGAATGTGACTGTAGCAACACATGGCCTCTTCTGTCTAATCCACGACTGTACAACTTGCTCCATATGAGGAGTGCAAAGCCAGTGAAATAATAGTCAATCAACACGTTGTGGCGTAAGTCTTTAGCATTTGGTTGACGGTCGTGGGAGAATTTAAAGTTGTAGACGCAGTTATTTTGAAAACCGCAGTTTTCAGGCCTGATAACACAGTCATCCAACCAGGAACACACTCTAAACGGAGAGCAGTCAGCACCTCACGTTTAACGTAGCATGGTCAACCTTAAAACCCTGTCGTCCATTTCTCCTCCTCTGCTTTGGATCTCACTCTTCCTCTCTCTACATACCCTCCTCGCTCTTTCCAGGAAGTCTACACATCATCGAGGGAGGCGTACCCATTGGGGTCGTCTGGGGGGATATGGTCCTAATGATGTTTGGAGGACTCTCATCACAGACAGGCCAGGAGCGTCTGTCATCCTCTCGTTTACCAGACCCGGGTCATGTTGTTGTTTGTAGAATAACTCAAGGCCACACAGTGCAAAGAGTAAGGATATTCTGCAGAATCCTCATTCCCTCATCACCTTGATTTTTTCTATTTGAGACATCTTTTGTTTACTCGTACGCAGACACACAAAATGTTAAAAGACGCTACAAAAATCTTCAAAGAACCAGGAACATGAGGCACATTCAGCATCATTATGTACAGCGGTTTATTTGTGATATCCCCAAAACTTTATCAGTATTTTTACTACATACAATTCATGTAATCAAAAGTACAATGGATAAACTTGAAAGACAAGAAGACAAAAAGGGCAAAAAAAACCTGAAAAAAAATCAGGCGGTGATTTTGACCACAAAAGAGAGACATTGGTTATAGTACTGAATGTAAAACAGTTTTTTATTTTATCTGTCAGGCCATCAACGGCGAGCGGTTCCATGGCAACGGTGAGTGTTGAAATGACAAGTTCCTGCTAGAAACAATGAGGTCTGGTGAGTTTTACTGCATGGTGATGTGCATGAGTGAAAGGTAAAGGTACTTATCTTGGGACTCGTTCATGCTATGGGAGGTCACTGTCTGCTGGACATTCTATTAAAAAAATAAGCTTAAATGATGACAAATAATAAAAATCAATAAGAACTCTTATTCACAACAATCAATATTATTTTTTTTCTTATTATTTTCATAAGAGCCAACTGTCACTGAAAAAAACTCAGCCAAGGGGAATAAATTACTAAATGAAACAAAAGAACAACCTGCAGAAACTACAGGACATGCACCTCCCACGAGCAAGCAACTCTTCTGACCCGACACAACTATTGAATCAAAGAACAAATGTGAATATGAAGAGAAGAGCTAATCAGTTACTGAAACTAAACATGAACGGTTCGCGATACAGAAACAGACGGTCCTGTATTTTGGTTTTGAACCAAATATTGTCCCAAAATAAGGCTGTGGGTTCGAGGCACAACAAGGTTCAACTGAGCTGAGCAATATGTGCATTTATGGTTTTTTCCCCCTCAAAAAGAAAACATCAACTGTCTATATATTCTGCATGCATTAATGTTGACTTTGTTTTCCAAACGGCTGGTTGGCCCAGGACTTTGCGATATAGATCAGAGGTGTGGATTTTTTCAAAAAGAAGTAAAGAAAAGATGATGACAACAAACCCTTTGTAGACATCACATGAATTGCAGAGCATTTTGGAGAAAAACACAAGTGCATCATTGGCAAAAAATCTGCTGGTGAAGGTTATATAAGTTCACACAAATGTGGGTGTGTGAGTGTGTGTGTGGGTCCAAGGTTTTTCTTCTCGGGTGGTATAAGTGCATGTTGACCTGTGGGTGTAGTTGTTTAAGTGTGTGTGTGTGTGTGTGTGTGTGTGTGTGTGTGTATATATGACCAGGCGCATAGTTAAAGAGGTAGCAGAGAAATGCAATCAGAGCAGCAGATGACGTTCTTGAATCGATCGAAAGGCAGACTGCTCTCCTCAGGTCCATATGCAGATCAAAAATCTGCTGAAGGTTCAATGTCTGTCTATTTTGAATAACTGACTAAGGTGCAAAGAATTCATCAGTAAAATACTTGAAAGATGTGAATAAACTTAGTCAACCCGTGAACGAGGCTTTCTCTCACGTGCAACAGTGTTCACTAAAAAGGCGCGGTGCTTTTACTCTGAAGGCCCGGTTACCTGAAAGCCGATGCAGCAGATGAAAGAAGGACTAAGAACCAGTTAAGAGTGCTTTAGAAGAAGGCAGAGTGCTCAGGTGGGATTTAGTATTATAAAAAACAAATAATACACACTACTTGTTTTGAGACTTGATATTAAGGGATCCCAACGTTACAAACCCTTCTTAGGTGGTTTTAGGAAGCCGAGAGACACGGGCGGACGAGGGACACCCCTGCGTGGGGTCCGGGGCCACAGCTACCATCTTTTACATTTTGGATGTTGGATGTGAGGACAAAGGCCAAGACAAAACTGCCACTGCTGTGCTTTTCCGAGAACTCGGTGGTAGAATGATTCATGTACCAGGAGCTGCAGCTCAAATACAATTTACTGCTCCGATCCGACTTTCGTCAATCGTGGATTCTTTGGATCAGGTGTTGGTTAAACTGCTTCCAAGTCCAATTAATACAAAAAGTGCTATTATCTATTACAGGTTTGCATTGAGTCAGAATCTGAGATTTTGTTTTAAGTGTTATTTCGAAGTAGTCTCATTTTCTTTTGAAATTTCATGTGATGTTTAATTGCCATCTTCCAACTCCAACTCGGTCACTTTAAGCTGCTATGTGAACGTGGGTCTTTATTCATTTATTCAAACAGACGTACACAAGATGACGTAAAGAGGCTTCTGATGTACAGGCTTGTATTGAGATTTGAGGTAAAACAAAATCCTCCAGCATTTAAAGAAAAAAAAAATTAGTTGTACTGTACGCATACACAAAAAAACTTAGTATTAAAATAAATTGCTGTGGCTATATACACATTTAGATACAAATCTATATGTGTATACAGGGAGAGGTAGTACGTTTGGTTAAACGCAGCGCCAGAGCTTATAGCGGCACGTAATCCGTTTGTAGAGAGAGAGAGACGACAGGAAACACTTATGGAGGCAGAAATGAGGACCGCGTGAGCGAAGCGACGGCCAACGCGTCGAAACATTAGGATCCACTGACACCTGTTGGTCTGCACGAGAGAGGATTCTACCGGACAATCGCCTTCTTTACGCGGCCTGCGACTAGTTTCCCGTACGTTCGGACTTAAAAAGGAAAAACGCGGCAGAAGTTGCTGAGGAGAGGGATTTGTAGTGTGGGTTTGTGTGTGTTTGATTCCCTTAAAGGCTGAAGTGAAAAAGTCATCCTGTAAAATATTGAGGTATCTGAGCAATGGTTCCAGCTGAGGGAGGTTTCCATGAGTAAGGCTACTGAGGTGGAGCTGCTGACCTGGGTTGAGGGGTTGGTGGGTCGGAGGGGGCCGACGGCGTTGCACATCGCTGAGGAACCCGCCGTGTCGCCCCCCGAACCCGCATTTCTTTTCAAACGGATGCAGATGTTGAATGTAAAAAGTCCAGTATTTCCCATGTAACTCAATAACTACTGGTTAATAAATCGTGATATTAGATCTGCGATCGCGTTGTGAGAAAGGTAATGTCACACTTTGGGTTCAGTAGGCGACGTCTTGTCAGTCACTGCACATGCTCGCCTGCAAGGCGTCACTACGTCTGCCTGTGGCAGACTCTCATTTAAAAAGAAAAAATTAAGAATTGAAATACTGAGATTGTGGATACAGATTGGACACAGTCTTCTGAAGGTTCGATCCAAAGGGCTCTCTGAGTCCAGAACAGAACAACAGAACTAAGAAGGTCCTCATTCTTCTGCTTTTCCCACAATCCAATTCCACAGCAGCGGTTTCACTAAACCTCCGGTTCCCATCGGCCCCCGGGGCACCACAGTTGTCCGAAAGCAGAGCCAGAGCGGCTGCAGTTTAAAGCTATGAAGAGTAATCCTGCTGTGTGATAATAGACTATTGAAGAAGGAGAGGCGGTAAGATGCCACCAGCTGGATGTAGTAAGATTTCTTGATTGGGTTTGACATCCTGCTTTCCTTTTTCTTTCGCAGATCCTGGGAACACCTTTTGCGTCGACAGGCTACATTGTCTTTTTGTTTTGTTTGACCCCCCCGCTGTTTTTTGCTGGGTTGAAATCGAGAGAACAGAGAAGGTGGAGCTCGTCCATTTTGCACTGTGAAGAGGTCACCAGGTCTCACCTGCTTCACCACTATGACGTTACAGTGCAGCAAGCAGAGCACTAGCAGGGAACAGCAAACAGACACATATTGACAATCTTCAAAAGAACCAAAAGAAAGTGAGGTTAATAACAAGAGATTTTCACCAAAAATAAAAATATTATGAATAAACCGTATAATTGTTGAAAGCTTATCGATAGACTTTAGAAAGATAAAATATGCACATCCATAAGCTCGGAAACTGACAGAGAGGATGCTTCCTGGTGAAGACACACTGAGTTGTTGAGGGGAGGGAAGTGGGGGGGGGGGGGGGGGGGGTGGGTTAGACCTCTTCGGGCCGTTCCTAAAGACCTGTGTTGGCATTAAAACAGCTTCTTTCAGGTGTGCTGATTTGTGATGAACACACACACACACACACACACACACACACACACACACACACACACACCGGCTTCATCATTTTGTTCTTGGGAAATTGTTGGAATATGAATAAGTGGAATGTTGGGCAGTTTTAAAATCGCCTTTTAAAAAGCCTTTGCGGCCGATCTCGATCAGCGCGCACTGAAACAACTCAGCAGCCGGACCACGATCGCACAACTCTGCCCGTTCGAGGTTGAACGCAACGTTGAAGAGTCCATCTCCCGATTGCATATAGTGCCGTATCTCCGAGGGCATCCCATCATCAACATCTGTTTTAGTAATCTGCCTACATTAATCTCTAAACTATGTACAGACTTAGCAAGTGGTATTTACAGAGTTTGTCCACAAGGGGGTGATCCAGGCCCGCGTGAGGGGTGAGCATGCACTTGCGTTGGCTGAGACATGACACGATATGTAGTGATGCCGGAGAGACACACTAAACCTTTCTTATGTGGCTGCTGTTGAAATGATGTAGATGTAACAACAAGAAAAAAGCTATGAGTCTTACATTTTTATATTTGATATAAAAGAGTCACTTTATAACTTTATGACTGCCCAGCTGTTGAGAACATCTTACGGTATTCATTTTAAAAACACTACATGCTTTTGTTTGACATCTATACAATGCTACCTTTTGTAGAAATTAAAAAAAAAATGCAAATTAAGGCTGATATTAATGACTCGATGTTTGAACATAAATTGCTGGCTACATATTTTAGCCATTTGATGGGAAGGAGAAAAAAAAAGGATCACCTTTAATTATACAAGAAGGTCTGAATCCTTTAGGAATGCAAATCTTAGTTATCGTTATCTCAAAAAAGTTCCACTTTTAGCTTACTTCTGCTGTTATTTAGCATGATTATAGATCAGTGATGCCTAGAGCTTCAAAAAACACAATCTCTGTCTTATGATTGTAAGCTTACGCCACACACACACACACACACACACACACAATCAACACCACGTATACAACATCACCAGACAAACGTTTCCCTGAGGCAGACAGCCGGCAGTTGGTTTCGGCCCAACTATCTATTGCTAACTGTCCTAGCAGCAATCTAACCAGCTGGAAATAATAATTAAAATAATTAAAAAAAAGATACATTTTTGGATAGTCGGTATCCACGAAACAAGACTTGTTTGCATGTGTCAGCCTAAAAATTTCACAGGTCCCAGAAAATAAAAAGTGCTTCACTGCACCAAAGCCCCTCGGGCCAGCGCCTACACACACCCCCTTGTGGTCCATCAATATTCTCAAATACTGTAAACACGTCACACAAATAGAAGGACTCCTCACACACGCTCGCTCTATTGTGTGTGTCCACAACACACACACACACACGACTGAGGAGGGGCCTTCAAGTCCTCTACATTATACAACACTCAAAACTATTTGCTTCCACGGCAGCAACCATGTTTATCTTTCTTATACATCTATATATTCATATTATATATATATATATATATATATATATATATATATATATATATATATATATATCAGCGTATACATATCATTTATATTTATATAGCATTATACATACATTCTTGTTTTTGTAAAATTCCATTTTGTCTTGTGAACAGGGAATTCTAACTGTAGCATAAACCTCCGTCTCTCCCATCTCTGTTTACTCCCCCGTTCAAATCGCACCTCTCTTCTGACCGCTCTTGCACTGAAACATCCTTTCCTCGCGTCAGCTGACCGCCTGAGACCTCTCTTTAAACAACCGCAGGCCTCACTCCCTCTGGTAGTAAGCTCGCTCTCCGTTTTGATGATCAATTTGTTTTGATTACTCTGCCGTGGACAAAGGTTTATATCTACCTAACACGCTTGTAAGACGATGTGAATGACAAACGATGTCCTGAGGACGATGGTGGCAGGGACTCACGCAGCCACCGTCACATCCAGCAAGCTGTCTTCACTTGGGGAAAATCAATGGCCTGACTCTAGCGGGGATGTCCAGGGACGAGGAGCAGGGGGTGCTTTGGGAGATGCTGACGGGAAGAGGAGAGGACTGGGGGTTGTCAGTCTGTTGTGGATCTGCATGAGTCAAGGCTATCTGCTTGATTTAATATGCCGCTGTGTTTGCAAATCCAGCTTTAAAATAGAATTTGGTTATAACATTTAGAGCATATTGAATTTATAAATCCAGATGTTCGGGCGTCTGAGCCTCGCTCCTTGAGGTTAGGAGGACCAGGAGCAGGAGGAGATGCCGATGAACAGGTGAAGGTAACCTATCCGATTATCCATCCTTCTCCCTTGCGTCCAAGTGCATCAGGGCTGGGGTTCTCTCGGGGTGGGGGGCTATGAGGGGCATCAGTATGTGTGTTTGTGTGTGTGTGCGTATGCATGCGATCGCGCCGCTTCCTCCTCCTCTGCTATGACACCTCACTTCCGAACACTTCCAGCACCAGTGGGGTGAGCTGCGTGCTGTGCTCGGGCTGGAAGGAGAGCGAGCGGTACTGCTTGGAGTGCTCCTCGTTCAGGCTGCGCAGGTCGGCCAGCTTCTGGATCATCTTGGCGTAGAGCAGGCGCCCGCCGGGGTGGTTCACCAGGATGTAGGCCTGCAGCGTCTCCGACAGGTGGTCCTGCAGCTGCTCCACGCGGCCGTGGTCTTGGACGCCGGGGCGGTCTGCCATCGAGTGTTATGGGGCAAGTCAATGGGGAAAGGAGAAGGGGAGAGCGGGGTGAGGTTCAGGTGGAAGGAAAACAGATCAGTCAGGAGTGTTTCCTGTAGTGGACGGTCATCTATGCTCCTAGACAGGCTTACTGTTATTACAAAACTTCCTCAACTACATTGTGATAATAAAAACAGACATGCATTATTATCATACCGGCATGTGTCACACTCATTTGATTGTGTGTATATATGTTTAAATGTAGAACAGTTGGTTTATTTAACAGGCATTCCCCCTTTGACTAAAATCTATGGGATTTTAACATGCCACTGTAGAATAATCTATCATATAAATAAGGCTGGGTGTAGTCTGATATTCTTAAACAAACTTCACATTGTGGCAAACCATGTTTGGCCGCCACCCCAGATCCACATCGTATGACGAAACCTCAAACTTGGACCAAAAGTTTAAACTGATTGAGATCATAGATCGGAAAACATCTACGGTAATAATAATAATAATAATAATAATAATAATCCAGTATCAGATGTGACTTTCTTTTTGACAGACTCGAGTGAAACTGAAATGTAGGAGGGCGAAATGAAGACGCTGTAGATAATCTCAACGCCGTTTTGCCATCGCTCAACATATTTTTTTATTGCGAAGATTATGACATCACCGTTTCTCACCAATCTCAGAAACGCTTGCCGGCCACTTATGAAATCTGTCACTGTTCTTTCCGCTGCAGATTATTACATCTTTAGCTTTTTGTGCTTGGATATGTTCCCATCTTTAAAGGAGGCTGTAAACAATAACATTAATCAAAGCTCACAATGGCACTTAAGAGTCATAAGTGCAGCCTTCAACACGTTTGAAATGAGTAGTGAGTCATCGCCTCTAGTTGATGAGGGCTTTGCTGCTTGACGACCTCATTTTGTTCACTTACAATGTTCCCCACATGTGTGAGGAAATCCTGAATTGGGGATCGACCTACAAACAAATCAAAGAAGACAGCGCTGGCGGTACCTGGGGAGAGCAGGCAGATGGCCATGAGCAGCACGTGCTCCTCCTCGTGCAGGTTGAGCTTCTTCAGGCCAACCTGGAACTTCACCAGCGGCTCCAACAGATCCAGAGTGTGACCCGCTACACAAAAACACACCGTTAGTGCTGCGGCTCGTATCTTCTGCCACTACGATGACATTTATTGCGATCCATAAAGGAAAACGTGCTTCACACGGGGAAAATCGTTACCCCTTTTGTTGTCTTTCTTTGTAGATTGTGGAACGAGAGAAGTAAGTATGTGTGAGAGACTGTGTGTTTGCGAATGCTTAATTGCATCCATAAGGGATGAATAAAGTGTGCGTGGAAAAGCAGTGTGTGTCCTTGGGATCACATAAGGCTCTGTTATATCAGCTGAAAGAAAAATTGGAGAAATTTACAGCCTGAGCATCATCACCATAGTGGTGGTGTGCACGTGCACGTTGTTCCAATGCAGTGCTTGATGCTGGAGCCTTTGTGGAAAACTTGAGCAATAAAAACCCACTGCTTATGTCTTTATGTATTCATTCTGCAAGTAAAAGGGAAAAACAGGTCCACTCTTGCCATGCTGTTTCTTCAGTTTGGCTAACGACAGTGAGATGTGACACACCCTTTGTGACGTCGTTGATGCAGTATTTGAAGTCCGGCCCCCCGCAGCTCCAGGACATGTCCTCCAGACTGAACGACTGGTTTGAACGCAGCATGATGATCTCAATGGCACTCGACTTCAACAGAGCGATCTGGTCCTCTGCGGTCAGCTCTCTGGAAAACACACAGTTCAAGATGTAGTATCACTGTTAACGAGTAAATGTTCACCTGCATTGTCACTTCTGACAGAGGGATGCCAGGGAGAGAAGGGGTTCATTTTCTTTTATTTCATTCACATTATATGTTAAAGTACATGAAGAAAACAACAATAAAGACCCTAAATAAATACTATTATTTTCTTTTTTTGACCTGAATAAAATGTTGACTGAGGTTCAAGACACCTTGAACCTCTTGAACAATTAGGGTGCGTAGTAATCATACCTGCAAACTCACGGGCCATCATATGCTAGCAGTATCTCGTTGCTAACGAATGTTACTCTTTATTCCCACAGGAAATGCCAAACACCGCTGAGACTCAGCAACGAGGCCCGCAGCAGGACTAATGCAATGCAATGCAAAGCGAGCATGTCAACAACTATTGTTCAGTTTCCCGCAAACACATGTGCATTACAAACCTGCAAGGGTCTCAGCTCTTCTTTTGTCACGTGGCCCGCGTATATGAATACATTTCGAAACTTAACTCTCAGCGCAGCATGCATCTATAGAGCTGCAGCCTGTTCCAGCAGATTCCTGGAAGAGCTCGTTTGTTTGGGAGTGATAATACAATCTCGCTCTACCCAACAAAGGCCTCGCATAAAGGTGGGCGGCCGCTCCGCCTGCTCTGCGGGTGGCTGAAGAGCTCATTCAGGCCGCGAGCCTGTTGGTGAGTGCTAGCGGGGGGATCAACAAATGATTACCAGGAGGACTCAGTGGAGCGACAGATAGCTGCAGGGTTAATCAGGAATCATTTTCAACGTGGCCAGATTGTGATTAATGGCACCGGAGGATAATAAGTGATGATGCATATCTATGTGAGAGCCCTTCTAAGCCCATCAAAGGTAACAGGCTGCTTCAGCAGTTCTGATTAAGTTTGCAACAGCAGTGGCATCTTATTTGTTCTTTATTTCAAGTAATTGTTCAAGTCTTTTCCTCGATTGAATGTATAAAACCTGGTGACACAATTAGACTTTATGGGTTTACAGGTTTTTATAAGTTAATACGGTAGATCTATTGAATAGTTTGCAGCCTCAGTCAAAACGTTGACATTTAAATTGCAAATGAACATAAGTGCGTAAGCAGGTATTTCTGCAGAGTATCAGATCTATTAATATTATTAGATATCGATAGATGATCATTTCAGAAATTGTCAACATGATTTTATCAAACAAAATATTCGGCGTCAATCCATATTTGTTGGTGTCAACCTTTTAGAAAATGAATTTGCACCGCTTTACTGCTCGCAGCACATGAAGGAGAACTCGGTAAACGAGTAAAAAACTATAATCCAATGAATCACTATAGAAATTGAAGGACCTCTTCGGAGTGACGTCTTTGTGAAATACAACAACATTGGGCAGGCAGTTTTATGAAAGACAGAGAAAATCTTTATTGACGGGTTAAAAGGAGGCTATTTACCGTTAACGTATTAGGGTTTTTAACATGCTGACAGAGTTTTCAAATGTACACCATTGCTGATTTATTGTGTGTATAAAGCATAGTCTTAGAGTTTCCATTCTTGAGTACTGCTTCACTTGTGAAAGCAGCCAGTATTGTGGTCGGCTGTTGCAATGGTGCTGATAGACTCTACTTTAAAGCCGCTTTACTGCAACAAATATTATTTTTTTGTTATTTAATTTTCAAGTTTTTATATTTAACTATTGGAAATGTACTGCTTTACACTGGTGCGTTATCCAGCAGACACACACCACACCACTGAACGTTCAAGTGCGTCTGAGGGTACCTGAAGCCTGGGATCATCTTGGCAAAGCCAATGACCTTCTGGATGCTGTAGGAGACCAGGTCAGCCAGGTGGGGCAGCATCGAAAGCTTTGTGTCCTCCTCACTAGAGTCTGGACTGCTGGCGCCATCCTGGTACATCATTAACAGGCTGGTGAAGTTCATCTTGGTATCCACAGACTCTGTTTAAGGAGGTTATTAGGAGAAAAGGTGAGCTCACACACAGCAAAAAAACTAACATACATAAATGAGGGCTGTCAAAGTTAAGGCATTAATCTGTGAGATTACTGTGGCCGAGATTAACGCGATAAAAAAACGCATGTAGCGCAACTTTGTTCCGGTGTGCATTGACCCGCTGCGTGCTGCAGTCATTTAGACAGGAGAGAGGGAGACGGTATTTGAAGATGGAGAGAGCTATTTGCATTATAAGTAAAACAAACGGAGGTGGAATCCCTTCACGTGTCAAACAGAAGAGGGATGAGTGTAAAACGGACCACTTTAGGGCGGATAGTCCCAGAACATGTTGGCAGCTTCTAAGCTACTTCCATCTCAACATCTAGCCTGTGCGGCACGCAGTCTGCAGAGGACAACCTCTCTGTGCTTTTTTAAATTAACAGTCCTTCACGATCATGTCCTTGTTGACGCTAGGAGCATAAACGGAGGGGTGGCGGACTCACCAGGTGAGTGGTTGAATGAGTCAGAGGAGGCATCAGACAAAGAGTGAAGAGAGGCTGCTCTGCTGGCGCTGCGTGTCACTGGGCCTTCGCGCACCGGAGGCTGTGAGAACACACACACACACACACACACAAAGATTAATATTGCAGAGTAATACACTCACATTTCAATGCACTGATGGGGCTCCACGGGAGATTATTAAACCAGGTCCAAATCATCCTCCCCACGTTACTTGGAAGACTAATTTGACTAATTTGTACTTTATTCAAGGAGGTTTCCACAAAGGCTCAAATGAATGTGAAGAGAAATGACCTGGGTGGTTTTTCGTGCAAAGTATCAGCTGTTATTTAGTCTGCATCCATTAAAGTTTAACTTCAGACCTTTCTAGATAAAGACTGTTTCCTTGATAAAAGTTAGCATTGCCTTTGCTAGATTCGGTCAAACCTCCATCATTGCTGTAAACACTGTTTTGGAGGGGATATTCAATTGTTACGGTGTTGCCAAAATGACCACCAATACTGTCAATACTAATTTGCAACTTCAGTTTTGGCCTTAAAAATAAGTATCACAATTTACTACTATTGCTCTGCACAGTGTGTGCTAGACCCACTTAAAGCTGATAGGGAAAAGTGTTCGAGACGTTCCATCCAATCGGCCTTCTCGATCTGGATGACTCAACTGTTGTCGTCCGCAGTGAGAAGAGTTTTTGACGAAGCAAAAGAAAACTTCAACGCCTCCTTTGGTGTGTGTTGCTAGTAATTGAAAGCTGACGTGATGGACTGAGGTAAATATGGCTGCTACACATTTCTGTGTAGTCCACAGGTGTGTGGTTGAGAAAAAAACAATTTGGTCTATGTTCACAGATGGGTGTGGTCTGAGCACCAGAAGAGGAGGGGTAAGGGACAGGGAAGGGGCCATGGCCCCCCCTATTTTACACCTGGCCTAATTTGTGACAGCGGATGGAGTGATCCCACTGACAGATGCATTCAATGGTTTTGGCCAAAGAAACCAAAATGTAGAAGGGATTGCAGCACATAGGTATTTATAGACACTTATTATGAAACTCCAAGTGTAATAGTACATGAAATATCTAATTTGCATGTATAACGCATTTGTATCCCTATGTTTATAACATTGAATACTGTTCCCGTGTCAAAAAGCACCATTTAGTTAAACAGGCGGCTAACAAGGTTGAGCCACATACATTCATGGTTTGGTTGTCGAACCTCAAGCACACACACACACACACACACACACACACACACACACACACACACAAATAATAAGGGCACTAAGATTAATAGCCAAGCCTCACTGGTGCCGTCCGTGCTTGCGGTTTAAAGTCATAGGATAAACTGTCCAATCATTAAAAGTTGATCCAGCCAAACCAAAAAAGGAATTTTCAGTGGTCATGGTATAAATGAAGTAGGGACAGATACATACTTTATACTGCCAATTACAGTAATGGACACACACTAGACAGGAGAATGGGAAGGTCTGTCATGATGTGGTAAGCCAGAGCAGATGGTATCCATATCCTACCATTACTTTTTGTTGTTCACTCAGTTTGTAATCATTTATCCCCAAAGTGAATTTAGTTGCTATGGCGGCAGGGCGATACCATAAAAATACATAAAAACTGTACACTGTGATTTAAATAGCTTGTGTTTTAAGAAAAGCTGCTATTGTATCAATTAGCTTTCTCCTGGAAAATGTAGTATTACGGTCTAATGCTGTGCTTCAGGGAACCCGCCCTTGTATGACGTCATGACGTGCTGCACCCACATTCATGGTGGACAACAAAGGGAATTTGGCTGCACAGAAGATAAATTCAAATTGTGTGCGGTTGCGGAGGAGGAGGAAACTTTGTACTGGCTTACCCTGAAGCGGGAGAAGTCTGAATAGGAGGCATCGTAGGTCTTGTGGTGAGCCTCCACCAGACTGGAGATGATCTGGGACTGCTCCTCGTTCAGACGTGGCCTCATCGCCTCCCGTGCCGCCTCCTCCTCTTTCCTTTTAATTATCATGTCCTTCTTCCTCTGAACCTCCTCGTCGGTCAGGATGACTGTGAAAGAGGATGGGACAGACGGTACATTAAAAAACTAAATCACAAGTACTGATGACGGAACTGCCCAAAAAAACAGCAAATCAGTAAAGGCACATCCCTGGCTTCAAACCCTTTTGAACCAGCAAGTATCATATGGTGCAATAGATCTAGGCTTCTCTCATTGTGTATCTAGTGAAAGGTAACACATGCACATGTAGACAAGAGGTGTTGGAGGGCAGTGACACCTCACTCGCTCTGTACTATCTTCATTACAATCTTACACACAGGAAAGAACTGAAGTAATGAATCACTCAAAGTGAAAAAAGTCCTTTTCTCATTGACTTTGTTTTTAAGATAAGTTTATAAGTCTGAGTGGATTTAAAACAAGGCCAGTTCAAAGCACTTCCACAGTGGTTCTGGCAGCAATAAACTTGTTGAAATGAGGCATTTGTGTTTATTGAACGATACGACTGAAAGAAACAGAAAACGTCCATTTATTATGACATCCCTTATTTGTAATACAGCATTTTGTTCCTCCATGTTATCTTATCTTTAAGTTCTCTAAATGATTTCAAATGGAACCAGCGATTTAAATAAAGAACAATTTTAGGGGTAGTTGTTTTCAATAATCATTTTGGTAGTTCTTAATCGTTCTAGGTACGTACATGAACATCCTATGAATTTAATGGTTTGGGTCTTTTTTCGTAGTTTATTATGATGAGTTTTAGGGTAAAAAAGGAAACAAAAGAAAAACGTACTTATGTTATTTCTTAACAACAACAGAGTCAAGACATTTTCAAAACACATTATTATAAAGTGTTCCCTAATATCACAAACGTTCATATCCCAAAAGCATGAACTAGGGTGCGATGGTGGGAAAAAAACAGGTGGTTTGTGGATTAAAAGATGCTTCTTGTCGTCAGATGAACAGAATTAGCTTTTAAAACTGACATGAACCATACATCTGGTGAGCGTGGCACGCAGAAAATGCCCGGTAGGTCGGCTGCCTTCTGATGGGCGTTAAAGTGCCTTTTGCCTTATTCATGCTGCAGGAGCAGCGGCTGCGGGGCGGCACACCGCTGCACAATGGACTCCACATACCGTTTGGAGTGTCTCTCTTCCATTTAGACGAGATGAGAGGATCTTTTGGGAACGCTCTGGGTTGCGTGCCACTTCCAGATGTCTTAGAGCATTACATTACTTTGTAATGTTATAATCACAACACATTATTTATTATAGATTGTAGCAGTTTAACTTCCGTCTCTATTGGCTTTAACACCCAATGCACACCTGTAGATAAAGAATTAATATTGTTTTGCATGATTTTCAATACCTCAAAAACTAAACAGTCGGTTTATTAATTAAACAAAAACAGTTAACATCATTGTATTAGTTGAGGTTTAGGATTGTAAAGATCATTAAATAAATCTGTTTAAATATGTCCCTATTATACAGGAAAAAACTGAGGGAACACACAGCGAGTATACGCACGCACCTAACTACTAATTATCATAAATAATTCAGAGCTTTAATATAGTAGCAAACAAACCGCTTTCCCTACTTGTCTGGTGTACAGACTGCACCCACTCATTTGAAATAGAAGATAGTTAAAAGATAAAAAGAAACAGAAGTTAGAAATTGTGCTCAGTAACGTAACAGTGCACATACTACCAACACTGCCGCCACTGACGGAGCGATGCACTGACCCCAGAACGCCTCCATTTTCATTCTCTGCCACAACAACCGATTGCTGGACTGTGCAGACCGACGGACATTATGACAGAGAGACAGGCCCAGAGCCACAATGCGTGCACATATGATCCGACTGTCTGGCCACAGCAGAGACACTCGCACTATCCTTACCAAACTGGTATTTCATTTAGCTCCAACAGAGATGCCATCTGTCGGAGTTTACACGTACGTGGCGGGCACCATTTTTAAGAAAGAGAGACCTATTTTGGTTCCTCTGCGGTCAGGCTATCTGACTAAATTGTTAATATGTTAACTATTCCTAAATTGTCAATTAAATCAGTTGCTACAGGAAGGAATGCATAAACAAAATACAAACATACTTTACATTAACTGCTAATTTAAGAGACCAACGGATGACTCAAAAAGAAATGGCTGGTTATATATGGAATACTGGTTGTTTTCCTGGAAGCTGTAGAGTTCAAATGGATTTTCAAAAATGACACACTGGAATGCAACCACACGAGTGGTATTACGCCACTGCATAATGTGTTGATGCCAACAACAACAACAACAACAGCTACACAGGCTTAAAAGGGCATCTGAATGAGTCAGACTGCTTAGCTAACCAAAGGATTTACTTGGCTTTCATCCCTTGAATCCACCGTCATTAATTAGGCCTTGGATGCCTTCCAATGTCCACCCGCTCCCACGCCAGAAGCCGCCTGGCGAGCACGACCCCTCCGCGGTGAGGACGGCGGAGCATGGAGGTCCAAGCACCATGAACAGGAACAGTTTGGGGAAAGTTTGGCAGAGACTTGTCAAAGCGACTATTCTGAAAGGCCGGGAACATGATTTGACCCGTCGTTCCCCAGACGGGACGACATCATTAAGGCAGGGCTCTGCCCAAAAAGCAGGCCGTCAAAAGAAATCTTGACCGACCCCACTGTGCTATGCAGATGCGCCGCAGTGCACCAATAGAGCATCCACTGTTTGGAAAGTCACCCATTAAGTGTTGCGATGTGGTGCAGGGACCGGCAAAGAAAAGATGACAAGATGAAAGGCCGGGAAGGAAAGCGGGTGGGGAGTGTTTGGTTAACCCAAGTGACACTGACAAAAAGGGAAAGGCACAGCCGCGTTGTGGCGAGTCCAGAGGCTCGCAGCGAGCTCACTCATTAACCAGCCGACTGACCGCTTTAACACAATGGACGCTGCCCAGACTCTGTGTGAAATGTGTCAAGCTGGATTTGGCGTGTGGCCAATCGTTTCCTCCGTCGCTGGCCTGGGAGTGAGATGTTACAGGAGGTGAATCCAGGTCAGTCGGGCGCCAGGGCGCCGACACATGCAGAGCGCCGGGCATAGTGGCTCACCAGCAGCGAGTGATGCTTATGGATTTGTTTTTATCTTCCAGCAGTTAATCGGAACCGACGTTGACCTCCTTTCTCATGTCCATTAGCGATAAGATAACTGACTGCACTCATTAAGTCAATGATATCTATTTTGCTCTGTATGATCAGCGGAACACTCGTTATCAGAATAAGAATTTCCTCTAAGCCAACAGCAATTGATCACAAGGACCAGCTATCTAGCTCAACCAATTGCTCATGACAGTGTAGGTGGAGGAAGTAGTGGTATGAACAGCTTAAGTGGCGCATGATCTCAAAACGGATGTTTATGTCCTTACTCCCGTTGACTTCCCTTGTTTGCATCGATTTTGCTGGTTGAGTAACTGCTAAAACTAAGAAAAATACAGAGAGCTCATTTTCAACACTGTAAATTTCTGCTTTCCCATTCTCATCCATCATTGGACAGCACATCAAACACAGCTCTCTATAGATGGCAATGCAAGGTTTTGGGGACTAAGCCCTTGTTTTTTGGAGGAGGGGTAGAGTTGTGGTTTGAAAAAAACGTTCCCACTGTCAAGAGACAGACTACAAAAGACTCAGGGAGGACAGCGAATACAAATCAGGGAGATAAATGCAGGGCAGCACCGCAGGAGTGGCTCTGTTGGTACTGAAAGGCACTGACTATGGGAATGAAGTCCCCTTAAAGGCTAAAACATTTTAAAAACCCTCCTGTGATTGGAATCCAGTTTCAAACACATTATTATTATCACTAATCTAACAGATGGGAAACAGGATACGGATTAATCAAGGTATCTGTGGATCCCTCTGTTTAGATAGAATGTCCTCGTGAACTCGGACAAGTCACCAGTTACTAAAGAAAGGTCACACGCCGATTCCCCTTCGTGACTCACAGTAAATGATTGCATTGTAAAACATAAGACCTCGTCACCTGGCTGGAGATTATGTGAAGCCCCGCCCTTGTGTGTTCCGCCCTGTTCTTATCTATGTGTGAAGATTGAATAAAAGACTGGAGCAAGGGGATGTTCGTTGGAAGGCCGGCACTGGATGTGTGGCAGGGCACCCCTTTGCAAAGTGAAAGATATACGACTTGCCTGTGGTTTGTTCTCGCCTCTTTAAGGTAATAGAATTACCCCTACGTAGGGTAATACAAATACCTATCAACTTAAATTGTACTGGCTCTTAAATTGTACTTATAGTGGCTATAAAAAATAGGCTTTTTTGTTGAAAGAGTACTTTGTCCTTGTTCTTTGAGTTTGTATCCTTCACTAGCTAAGACCCAACATCCAACTGGAGGCGTTTTAACATGAGTGAATGTGTCGTCGATCGATTAAGACTGGTTGGTCGGATGGGTTGTGGGGAGCTTTGTCGGAGAATCTGCCGTGCTCCAGCAGCCTTCAAATGACAAAGTTAATAATGTGAAGTTGTGCATTTAATGTCAAGCGCTACTTTGCACGCCTCCCTGCAACAATTCAGACACTGCAGGGGACAAGCAGGCCAGATGTAACACTTGGGGAGTACAGTGAACTTCCTTCAGCCCGCGGAACATGAATGCCGACAGAGAGACAAAAAGAGCGTTTCATGCCGATAGGACTCGCTCTTCTCCAATGCCATGTGTCTATTTGTGATCAGCTCTGGGGTGTCTCAGTCTCCCCTCACAACGGCTACTACTTGTATTACACCTTGGTACCACATGCAAAACCAACAGTGTCAAACAGCCTGTCAAACGTAGCACAATTGTAATTGCTGTTCATATGGGTTGAGCTTTTACTGAGAAAGCCAACAGTTAGTGTCACCGATGGATATTAGAACTGTAATAAAGAGTCATAGAGGAATTAAGTGCACCCACCAAGAAAACAATAGATTTGCACGGGTAGATTTTAAACATGCAATAATTTAAATCCTGGAGTTTCGAGCTATTACGTGAGCTGGACACAACAAATAATCACTTGAAGGTTTCTCTCCTCTGACTGTCTTTATGTGCTGAAATTTGGGACTGGTGAGGCGCAACAAAAGGAAAACAGGAAGTGAAAACCAGAGTAACAGTATATTGTGCAGCTGCGGGTTTCAAGCCAAGCACTGATCCGGACACCGCACCAGAAGCTCCTCCAAATGGCCAAACTAATATCACAATGATGTCAAGGGGAAGCAGGGTACTCTATCAAGCGTTAGGAAATCGACTTACTGTATGTGGCAACGCATTACAATACGAGATTAAAAACTATAACAGCAAAAACAGAGGAACTAAAAGGTTTGTCTCCACAGCGCCAGCTCGAGCTGCAGGTCAGAAGAGAGGTCTACTCACACTCTTTCATCATGCCGATGTCAACGCAGCGTTTCAGGCGACAGGCCTGGCAGTGACGCCGGTTGTCCTTGGTGATGGTGCAGCTCCCGTTGAACGGGCAGGTGAAGGCGGCTTTGCGCTTCATGCTGCGCCTGTGGGAGAGCAAATCCATAACTATCTTGGTAGTGCTTCACACTTTGAATCAAAAACACTTTAAACCATTTCCTATACAGGTATTTTAGAGGAAAGAACATGTTAGATGATTGCTCCTTTGACGGAAACGGCACAATAAGATGAAGGAGCAGAGCATCACACCACGAGAAACGCAGGGCGCAATTTATATATATTGCACGTATACGTTATAAAAACTGTACATTTATCTACATGTCCCCCGTTGACTCAAAAACATTTGCAGTGGTTTCTCCCAGCATGGAAACATATGGACGTACATTTTTGTTTTAACCTACTTATGTTATTGTTCATTCTTGCTTGTATATTTTGATCTTGTTTTACGTCTTCTTACTCTTTCTTTCTTTTATTTTATTCTTCTATTGCAAATCAAACTCCTCTTTGTGTCACATATGTGGCAATAAATGGCTTCTAATTCTGAAAACCCTTCATTCATATGAAAAAGTATGCATGCGTATGAGCGAAATATAGAGGAAAAACAAACAAACAGTGAACCCCACTGTATAATGTACATGGTTTATGCCGTCAGATCTAGAATAAAAAGGCCTACATCGCACAAACTTCATATAACATCGTCATCGAACACACTAAAACACTCCACACAGTGGGAGTTCTGGGTGTGGGGGGTGGGGGGAACGCACCTGAAGAAACCCTTGCAGCCCTCGCACGTCATGGCGTTGAAGTGGAAGCCAGTGGCTTTGTCCCCGCACACGCCGCAGATCCGCGGGGCGTTGCGGTCAAGCTCCTCGGGTCCGACCACCGACGTCGTCACCGTCTTGGGCTCCATCACTGCCGAGGGAACAACACGAAAAGAGGAGGAGGAAGGTAAATTTCTCTGTGTGGTGAGCGTTTGAGGGAGGTGTGTGTTTCCCTCTTCTTATACAAACAGGTGTCAGGAGGCTACTAGCATATTCAGCAAGCGGTTCGACAGCCGCGCACGGACTCTGGCAGCCATTGGCTCAGTGACCCAGGAGAGACACACATACTGTAATGGAAAAAATATATGTAACTCTCTTTCTGATGCTTCATTGTATAACTAGCAAGTTGATTAATTGCAAGTGCTGAGATGGCAAGGACCTGGGATAAGCACTGACGCATGACATTCTAATAGTATGTTCCAGGTGTCCTGGCGATAGAGACTCAAAAAAGTTTGTTTTGTTCTGCTGACGTAACCTGTAACTAACTGATGTGCCCCACATAGTATGTTCTCCTGTTGACGTCACCTGTGACTGAACTAAACTATAAGAATGTCTTGGCTTGATCAAGGAGGGGAGGAGCCTGCGGAGCACGTAGCTGTTGTGACCTTCTTTCCCTTGCAAGGAAATAAACGGACAAAAGACATACTTGATTCAGAGCCTTCATTTCTTATTCTACGATTGTCTGTGCAAAATGTTAATGGGAAGGAGAATTGATGACAGAAAGAAGGGGCTGTTCCAAGCAGAAGGCTTGGAAATGAGCTATAGGTTAACGCTGCCCGATAAACAGGCTCATTTTTCCACGCTCCCACCATCTGGCCGTACAGCTATGAAATAAACAGCAGTGAAGTAACACACACCAACAGAGACACCTTTGAGAGAACTACTCCATATTAATCTGTACAGACCGATCCTGTTTGAAGTCTGACAGGGGAGATGAAAATAATTTGAGGAGGTCGGAATACTGCGTATTGTTGAGTGATCGGCGGATTGGAGCGTTGGCCACACAGGTCACACAGGGCTGACACTATGCGGGATCTTCACTTATATCTTAACGAATATGCAGATGTGACCTCATGGATGTGTCTTTTGGATGCGGACCAAACTGCAGGGAAAATGACAGCTGGTTGATGTCGTAGCCAAACTATTTGCTATTTTTTATTGTTTATTATTTGTTGATGGGAGAGGCAGAGGGATTCAAAATGAGTGACTGCTCTGTTGGTTTGCCTTTATGGTCACCCACACAAGTACAAGAAAAGGTTACAATTAAAAATCCACAAGAACCAAGGATCAAAAGCATAATGTCAATTCATGTATATTTAATGTCTTCAAGTCAGTTCAATGTATCTTTTCTGACTCATGCAACACCAGCAAACAGTAAACACAGTGTCATAAGATATATCAACAAAAGCCAACACTAAAATCTAAAACCACGAAAGAAGACAGAAAGGAAGGAGGAAGTCAAAACAAAAATAAACTGTCAAAGATTAAAGAGAAGACAAAACACAAAAAGAGATGAAAACATCAAACCTGCGGTTAGTCGGATTTAGATATTGTTCAGGCCTTTGCCTGTGGACAAACACTGAAGTCGCATGTATGAGAGAGCGAGAGGTCACGTGAGGGGGAGACAGCAAATTGAGGACAAAGAGGGAGAAGGGGAGGTGGTGGGGGACACATGAAATGAATTTTGGCTCAGCGTGGAAGAACGGTCACGTGGTGGCTGCAGAATATGGCCTGCAGTGAGTTAGTGTGCGTGGAAGTAGGACTCGCGTAGTGTTGGAACCAGGACAACCAGATAGGGTGAGCCTGGAGAAGCGGTGAAGAGGTGAGGGCAGGTGAGAAAGCAAAGGAAGGAGCGGCTGGCTATGAAGCCATCGGCCCCATTACCCAGAACGACAACAACACACAGTCGTCATGTGACAAAAACAGCTGTGTTTTGTTTTTCTTCCGGTTTCTTTCTGATGCATTAACAGGTGAATAATGAAAAAGATGGACATGTCGAACACCCTAACGAGTCGGATAAATAACATCAAAACACGCCGGCGCTTCATTAGCCCTGCTGCTGGTTAACAACAACACGAGTGGGATCCATTAACTTTAATAAAAATTAACTTTTAATTAAATACGAAGCGGCTTCGAGCCACTTCGTATTTAATTCTTAACCCCTCTAGCACATTCTCTTATTTCGTTTATCTTTTACGTGCTTACTTTGACTGGTCTCTCGTTTGTAACGCCGCTTTGATAATTAGCGTCTTTATTTATTTATAGTTAGCATGATTAGTTGGCCGCTTGTAAACATTTCATGGGAAAACAGGAGATCAATTTTTCGGAATATGAACCAGAACCTCACCGAGAACCAGATTTTGCCATTTATGTCTATCACTTCACGCAATTTTCATGATTATTTGAATGCTTAGGTATCATTAAATATGATGTCAGTGCCAGCAGAACAAGCTGCATTAAATCGGGAGGCACCGTTGCCAGACAAAAACAGACCGTGGCCGTGAATAATGTATTCTTCATGGATCCATGCTCATTAAAAGTGCATGTGTCAACACTGGAGAAGTGATTTATCAAACTTGTGGCAAAGCCAAGCTCAGATCATCTCTGTGTATGAGGAGGACAACAGGATATACTGTCAGCTCATACGCACAGAACTGATGAGGAGTTCTCTACAATACCTGATAATATAGGAAGTCCTAGTTATAGTCATGTCTCCCTCTAAAAAAAAAAAAAAAAGAGGATTAAGGGGCTTTGAAGAGGGGTATAATGAAGGTATTCGCCCTGAGACAGTGCATTTACCTTCAGTAGAGGAGCGTCGGCGCACCCAGTTTGGAGACGCCGGCAGGAGTACCAGCACGGGGGCAAAGCAACGTACTGCTGTGGACGGGGGCAGCAGCCAAACGTAATTTAGCCACCTAGAGAAAGAATACAAAAATCACATCAATATCAGTTTAATTACACTATATTTCTAATATTGTGCCCTGATTTACACTTCTGTACAGCAGTAGTTATTATGAGCAAATTACTGGTTAACTACTGCTTTTGTTTGTTATATTGTGTACGTTTTGCAAATGCAGGACTAACGCTTTAAAACGACACAAAAAGTTAATCAATTAAGAATATAATTAAAAACATGGTGACAAGGAGGAGGGGGGAGAATGCGGTCTTTTGGAAGTAACACACTAACTCTGGATAAATACCTCAAAACATTCTAGTTCAAAAAGATTGTTTCATCACCGTGGCTACACCACGAGTAAAATGTAAAAACAGCTCTTGTAACACACAGCTCATCAGTAAGTCAATATCTGGATTGCACAATGGGGGCTTCAACCAAATGTCCCTTCCAGAGAACTGTTTTGAAAAAGAATCCATATTCAGCTATTAGGCAGATAGTTCTTTCACCAAAACAGTATCCATTCAAATGCACGATCAGAGTATCAGGATATGAAATGTGTCTTTATTTTTGGGTCCCTAAAATACTGAGGAGTCGCTCTGCACATTACTGTCCTCCTTGACTCCCTGGGGTCACGGTTACCCAGATCACTGTCACAAAGTGGTTTGTTTTCAGCATGGGAGTGGGGCCATGTTGTTGTTGTTGTTGATGTTAAGCCGGCCCTCCACTGTTTACCTCGTATTCCCGGTCACAGCCTTGTGCTCCCATCATCATGTGCTTTCTCTTTTTTCCTTTCTCTCCCTTGTCAGCCGGGTGGTGCGCGCGCCCGCTTGCTGTGTGAAGCGTGCGTCTCCGACACGCTGATAGACGGCTTTTTGTTTTTGTACTGTATGGCCCTATTCTGATAATGTGGCGGCAGAAATTTAGCTGTGGCGGGCCGCCACTACCAAATCAACGTAGGGGAAACACTGCAGACCTGTAATAGAACTTCTGCCATCAAATAACTGATATCCTTACAAAAGCGTCAAACTATTTGAATTTGTTGTTCTTAAAGGCCGTGAACTAATTTGGACCTGAAGAAACACACAGGCCCGCCATAAAAATACGTCTGCTGACTTATCGTGCCCTATAAGGGCACGTCACATGACCTCCATCACTTTTGTTGTATATGATTGACTTTATATACAAAATAGCTACATTTTTAAAGGTATTGCTATATATAAATTATTGTCATTTTAACGTTATCACCTTATCGTACGAAATATGGATATGAACTTGAGTTATTGTACTACATGTGGATATCCTATTCATCATTCTATCATTTTACATTTTACATTTACTTGGCCATTGCATTGACATTTCCTATTTTTGTTAACAGAACGAGCAGTTATTTATTGATTGTTTTTTTTTGGTTAGCTTAAGTTTTATCTAGGGTATATAAATATTTATTTGATTTTTTAAATGTGATATTATGATTAAACCAGTGCCATGATATTGTCCCAATTCTTTCCTGGCAATAAAGCGTGCAACAAATAAGGTTAATGTGACCACCCTTGTGCCCACGTCAAAGTTCTGGTGCCATGGCAACAACAGTCTGCACCATTATTAATCATCTCAGTTTCATTTCGCTTCCCTTTCCATTTGCTCCCCTCTCCCTCACTCACTTTTTCACTAATCTCACCTCCCCCCCCGCAGTAGCTGTAAACACATTTGTTCATGTTGCTTCTGAGAACTGTGCACAATCCAATGTCAACAGATGAAACATTCATTGAGAGGGATAGTCAGCCCGCTCGGTGGGTTTTCGCTGATGCCCATGTTATTTCCTCTGGCCCAGGCAGAGAGCAGTGTAACAGCTGAGTGCCATTTCATCGTGCTAAAAATCACACTACCCCCCTCAGAGCATGTAAAACACTCGGCTTCATCAGGCAGACTATTAAGACGCCATCGCCATGCAGAGTGTTAAGGAAACATCCACTGAAGGATACTTGGCAGAACAAACTGAGGGAGAACAGTTTGTTTTTGGTTCCCACACAAATGAGTATGCAATTCAGAAAATGCATAAAAAATTCAGCCAAGCCTGTCCAGCAGTGAAGCCATTCGAGGTCCCAATCATAATTACATCCATTATACAGTAGGAGCCTGTACCGGTCAATATAAGGCTTCGGAACGCCAGGAAAGTTTATTATAGGGATCTAATGTAAAAACATGTTTCGGGGGTTCTTGAATGAAATATGCAACGCATCACATACGGGAAAAGTGGCATAGAAAATAACACTTTTCCACTTTCTACATTAATGACAAAAATAAAGGATTAAACATTCACTGACGAATAATGAAAATAATACAATAATAATGAAATGAAGCATGAGAGATTACAAAAGGTGAGGATTCTGAGCAATGTTGATATTTAAATAGACAGAAAAGGGGCATCCTGCTAACAGAGTGTTTGCAGCACGTTCCATTTAACCGCACACATTTTCAAGTTTGACCCGCATTTCATGTCATCTTTACACCTTATCTCAGGAACGCATCCTGATCAGTTGAGACACTATGTAACACTGACACAAACACGCAGCCACGTCACGTGGCCTTCTTGTTCTTTTCTCTTTTCCCTCGTCTGTGCCCTTTGTTTGGCATTCTCCCATTGTAAATCTGAGGCTCCGGATTGCAGGACCGACGCATCCCACCAGTGCTCTAAAAACAACAAGGCCTCCCAACCACAGGGGATGAAGACAGACCATGTCACAGGAAGAATTAGTGTGCCGTCTTTGCTGTGCCATAAAGTGCAAGCAGGCTGGGACTCCTTGCTTCTGTGTGCGTGCGAGGCCGCGTGCGAGGCCGCGTGCAGGGCTTTCTGTTAAATTAAGTGTGAGGTGTACTCGATGTATTGATTCACCTGCAGCAGTGCCATCAAACATCATCGCCGGGATTGGGCATTTTGTTACTGCAACAGCGAGGCCAGGGCTGATAATTAACGAGCATCTGGTGGCCTTGACCCGAACATGCTCGTTTACACGCTGTGTGGAAGGCCTTTCAGGAACCGTGGTGCAAACGACAAAACGGATCCTTGTGGATTATTTAAAGAAGAAAAAGTAAATTGAATAAAATCATCATGTCAGAAAAATCAGACGCCATGGCTTTGCCCATTTCCAATTTGTCTTGGGCCGTGGATGACGTGGTAAGTTGGAGCACATTATCATAAATAACACGCAGTGTAATTAATCCACCCCATTTAGAAACATTTCTATTGTTGATTTAGTACTGAAGCATATTTCAGTGCTGCATACATTGTGTGGCACCAAAAGAGAAATCTGATCATTGTAATCTCCACCTCTTGGTGGGCTTCCAGTGGAGTCCTACAGTGCTAATTAAATACTTGATTAAGATAATCGGCCAGGCCATTTGGGTTAAACCCCTTGTGTCACGACTTCATAGATGGGCACTCTCGTTTGAGCAGGGCCCTTCCCGGCTTTCACGTCGCTTTGTTTACACGTCGGCTAAGTGCTGCTGGAGTGGTTTGAGCTTGTCGACATGGACGCATAAAAAGTGGACGGCTTCTGTCGGAAGGAGGAACCCGTCATCAGCCTACAAAAAAAAGGACTGGGCTGGGAAGACAAATTTGATTCCAACCGCATTGCACTTTAATTGATTAAATTAAACTGTTGACATTCAGGCTCCTCCTCTGTGCTTCCCACAGGTGGACCGGACTTCATGGGAATGTCGGGGACGCTCTCCTTTCACACAGAGCGCAGCAGTACCTCAGTGCAGCCTAGTCCTGCATACGAGTGTGCGTGCGTGCATGCGTACCATTGGAGGCGCATGCACCGCGTATGGAGGGGTTTGCGCTAAAGACGTCACAACAGGGCGCATGGCCTACTTTCACCACCAGCTGCCTCGCAGTGGGCCTCACGAACCGCTAACCGCCATAAACTCCTCAGTCCAGTACAAAGCAACAAAAGCAGGAAGTGGGGCCGCAGCCCAACACACACTCACACACATACACACACACACACACACCACACACACTTCCACAGCTCGCCAAGACCAAACAACCGCTTCTTGTGCCCCCTCACGGTGGCGTCAGACGGCTCCATCGTCTTTGGGTCGAACCCGTTTGCTGATCTGAGATGAGGCAAATCCTCCACGCACCTTGATGAAAAGAAAGAAGTAGGAAAGGAGTAGAGATACCCAAACAAGCTACATTGGGTCAAAACCTCAATGCGGGACATAAAAATAAATAAATAAATGCCACTCTTCGAGGCAGTATCCAAAAGATTACAAAAAGTTTTGTGTTTATTGTCTTCATGAATAACAAGAAAAACACCTCTCTGTTTAACAAACCACATCCTCCCGCCTCTCTAAAAGCAGTCAACAGAAGCAGACTCCGACTGATTTACTGACTGACCCGATAAACTGGCATATGTGCGTGTATGTGCTAAAGCTGCAACCAAAAAGCTACTGCAGACCACACAATGAAAACAAAAATGTACTGGCCGGTACTTTCACAGACATAATAAAAAGACTGGAACAAGAAGCAAAGAAAGGACAGAGAAAGACAAATTCATGCAAACAATATATGACACATTAATGCATAATGTTAACCAATTGTAAGCCGCAGAGCAGCGATGCACGACACCAACCACGGAGAGAGTTCTGACTTTAATTTTCAATTGTGTTCTTTGACATATACTTTTGGAGGTTCCCAACTGACTGCAGGAGCATGCTACACAGAGAGACTGATGTGATTGGTCGGCATGCGCCGCACCCCCAGGCTGGCACGCACGCACAGATTAAAATTGATTTAATACCCCTTGATGAATTTGGTTCATTAGACATCCGCCCACAAGAGCTTTGTGTATCATACCCAAGGAAATGTCTGTTTATTTTTTGATACATTCAGAAATGAAAATAGAGGGTGGGTGTCTAGGAAGTACATGTACAGACTTTCTGCCAAATGTAAAATGTCCAGGTATGCACAATAATTATAAAAAAACATTTCCTCAATATATTGTTCTGCTGTGACTGTCCCTGCATGGGAGCGATCGATGAGTGCAGCAGTGCCGACAAACGATCATCTGCGGTTATCAGCAGCACATTTAAGGGCATTATTAAATAATCCATTATCTCATCTTTAAAAAGGTTCCGATATGTCGTCTTTAGAGGACCATGATTTTCCATGATTTCCATGGAAATATACTTAGTCAAATTCTTATATTTCCAGATTAATAACATCCAGAAGAAAGCTAAGCTGTGATAAAGGTGGTCTCTCTCTCGACCAGTCCGTCAAAATATACTAGTCAGATTAAAGGTTTTGGCTACATATTACATGACAATGCACTTGATTAGTGTTCCCTATCCGCTTGAACATCCCTTTACTGCCTCCTCTCGTAGCGGTTTTCAATTTTTTTGTATACATACGAACATCTTTTTTTTTAATTCCCTCATCTCACCGGTCAGCCCTGTGGAGGCTTTAAGATTGGACAAATAAACCCTGAGAGTATGAGCAATCAATTTGTTTTGTCCAGCCAACTCACAAGCGCTCAAGGTACCGAAATTGAAATCCTGCGTCTAATTCAATTAAAATTCCATCTCTCTGAAATGATTGTCAAATGGGTTTCGACCCCCATTTTGTGTTCCCTCTGCTGCTACAAAACCACAACAGCAGCTTTGAACTTTAGACCTTGTTTTTCAGGCAGAGGATGAGAACGAAGAGGCCGTCAGGGCTGCTGGCAGACTGACAGCGGGAGAGACGGGTGAGGGAGGGGCGAGAGAGGGAGAGACAGAGCGCAGCCTGTAAAGAAAGGAATGAAGCTATGAAAAAGAACTGAGGTAGAAAAATATGGCAGGAACTGGGGAATGAAAGGAGATTGTGAAATAGAGAGGGATTGAGGGGATGGAAAGAAGTGTAAGCAGAAAGGGGGAGAAACGTTTTGTTTATTTATTTGTTTTTAATGTTTGAGTTTGCTTGCTTGTGTGGCTGGCAGTTGTTTGCGGTTCTTTTTTAAGGTGGCATGTAGCGTGCAGCCTATGCAAACAGAAAATTAGATGATTGAAAGGGGGATAAAAAAAAGTGAAGGAAACAAGCCAAAGTGACACAGTTTGCACAGAAGCCGTTGCGATGGGATAAGTCTGTGTGTGTGTGTGTGTGTGTGTCACGTGATCCGCCCGGCGCTGCTCCCAAAAGCTTAATTGTGGCGGCTTAAGGGCCGAGGCTGTGATGTCCTGCGCAAGGAGGGGCCACGCACTCACACACACACTTACATTCCGGGCAGAGGTCCAACCGCGGGTAAAGACGGCATAGTACTGTACTGTGCCCTCTTTAATTCTGCTAAATGTATCGTCTCCCAACCGGGTCGATAGCGACATGTTGGATGAGCGGAGGCTTGCTAGTCGTGGGAGATCAATATACGACCGAGAAATCACAAGAAGGGCAAAAGGGACGCCAGCTGATGGGTGTTCAGATTTAGAATATGAAATAATGCAACCGAGCCCCACACACACAGGCTCAAAATGATTAGAAAAGAATAACAACATAAATCTCCACGTTCCATTGGCCCACGGTGGTTAGTTTTTTCTGAGTAAACTCAAGGTCCAATCTCATCCCATCATTAATGTAAAATCAAACGTAACCATGTCCCTCCTCAAGAAGGCCACCAACTGCTTCCACTGCACACACAAATAATTTATATAATTTATATATACACGTTATATATTAGTGGTGGGCCGTTATCGGCGTTAGCGTGCTGCGTTATGGTGAGACTCTTATCAGCGATAAAAAAAAATGTTGCCTTTAATCTATTCTCAAAGTTGGGTTGTCCCGTATTTCCTCCACAACTTTAACGCCCCCTCGACCGCCAAAACCGACGTTTGCGGAAATCTACGTTCATGAATTGGAGCCCAATTTCTTCAGACAAAAGATCTGATTCATTCTCTCGTAAAATATATTTGTTTTAATAATGGCGGAATTACGCTATGAAACCGGAAATCCGAGACTCTGGCAAGGATGTAGTAAGCAGACCAATCACAGCCCTGCAGCTTGCGTTTCCTTGCGGAGCTTGCGTATCCGTAGACGCAAGGGTTGGAAAAATTGGTCGACACACGCAAGGACTCATGGTGGGGCGGGACGCTACGCAAGGGCTACACAAGACGCGTGTACAGAAAAAGTCCTCAAGGGACAACAGCAACTTATGGAAGTCCAGCACAGTAATCCTGACCAGTGTGACGACATGGACGTATAAAACATGTCTGCTGGATGACTCCAGGCTCGGGTCATGGCTGCTATGATGGGTGTATAACTGCATACAAATAAAACAGTAGCCTGTTAATAATGTTCTTAATGGATTTCTAAAAAATGAGTACTTGGAGCATCATAGAAATCATAACAGAACACAGACATAGTACGCCATGGTACATCCATAGTACATCCTGTCATGAGTCATCCATTACTGGGAAAGCACATTGTGGTGGCTGGGGGGTGAGTGGGAGGGAGGACTAACGAGGTGCTCTCTCCCAAGGTTAAAAGGGAGCACGGGAGAAGGACTGGGAGGCACGGGAGGTGAAGGAGCCACGAGCAGGAGATGGCTGAGGTACCGATCAATAAAAGCTCGTTCACACACACCGCCAAGCCAAGGCGTCATCCTTGCAGGTCCCCTAGCACCCACGTCCCTTACAGTGGCGCCCAACTCGGCGGGGGACCCAGGGCAGAAGAGTCGGCCAAAGACACCACGGCGCTGGGCAGGCAGGTGGTGGGGATTGCGGCGGAGCAGAGCGCGGAGGGGGAACAGCTGCTCAGGTGGCTGACTGAGCTTCGGGCGATGAGGAGCCGTCAGAAGGAGCAGCTGGAGCGGTGGTTGGCGGAGCAGCGGGAGGCGGCGACGCACGGGAGGCCCAGCGGGACCCCCCGATGGCGGAGCGGCCCGCACTGGCCCCAGGGCAGCCCCAGCGGCAGGCAGCAGAGCACGGAGGAGGAAGACGGCGACCCCGCCCCGACCCCTCGGCAGCCGCAGCAGCGGGCGGCGGAGCGGCCCAACCCGGCAGCCGCAGCAGCGGGCGGCGGGGCGGCCCACCCCGGCAGCCGCAGCAGCAGGCGGCGGCGGAGCGGCCCATCCCGTCCCCTCGGCAGCCGCAGCAGCAAGCGTCGGAGCGGCCTACCCCGGCAGCCGCGGCAGCCGCAGCAGCAGGCGGCGGGGCGGCCCACCCCGGCCCCTCGGCAGCCGTAGCAGCAAGCGGCGGAGCGGCCCACCCCGGCCACACGTCAGCAGCCGCAGCAGCAGGCGGCGGGGCGACGACTGCGGCCGGAGGCCTGACGTGAGCGGCTGCGGCAGCGGCGATGGCTGCGCCCGGAGGCCCGACGGGAACGGCGGGGCGGTGGCAGCGGTGGCGGCGGTGGCGGCGGTGGCGGCGGTGGCGGCGGTGGCGGCGGCTGCGCCCAGAGGCCCGGCGCTCCAGCAGAAAAAAGAAAAAATGTATTCTCCTTGTAGCGCATAGCACTTCAACAGCTCTGCATATTAATGCACTGCACATTACGGGCAGCACGTTTGCAAACAGTGATTGCGCAACTCCCAGTCATCACCGATGAAGTGCACCGTTATGCTGAGGTATGGCTCCATTGTGCGACTCGACCACAGGTCCGTTGTTGGAAGGAGGAAGACGGCGACCCCGCCCCGACCCCTCGGCAGCCGCAGCAGCGGGCGGCGGAGCGGCCCAACCCGGCAGCCGCAGCAGCGGGCGGCGGGGCGGCCCACCCCGGCAGCCGCAGCAGCAGGCGGCGGCGGAGCGGCCCATCCCGTCCCCTCGGCAGCCGCAGCAGCAAGCGTCGGAGCGGCCTACCCCGGCAGCCGCGGCAGCCGCAGCAGCAGGCGGCGGGGCGGCCCACCCCGGCCCCTCGGCAGCCGTAGCAGCAAGCGGCGGAGCGGCCCACCCCGGCCACACGTCAGCAGCCGCAGCAGCAGGCGGCGGGGCGACGACTGCGGCCGGAGGCCTGACGTGAGCGGCTGCGGCAGCGGCGATGGCTGCGCCCGGAGGCCCGACGGGAACGGCGGGGCGGTGGCAGCGGTGGCAGCGGTGGCGGCGGTGGCGGCGGTGGCGGCGGTGGCGGCGGTGGCGGCGGTGGCGGCGGCTGCGCCCAGAGGCCCGGCGCTCCAGCAGAAAAAAGAAAAAATGTATTCTCCTTGTAGCGCATAGCACTTCAACAGCTCTGCATATTAATGCACTGCACATTACGGGCAGCACGTTTGCAAACAGTGATTGCGCAACTCCCAGTCATCACCGATGAAGTGCACCGTTATGCTGAGGTATGGCTCCATTGTGCGACTCGACCACAGGTCCGTTGTTGTTGAAAAGTGCCCGACTGTACGCAGCTCACTTCGGCGTTGCTCGTACAAATGAGGGGCGGCAATTTGGCTGAAATACTTTTGCCCGGTAAAATGTACCTTGGATCCAATGGTTTGACCATTGCTATAAACCCGTCTTTATCTACGGTCTATAGCGGGACTATGTCCTTGCAGAGGTGGAACGTTATTGCCTCCGTAATGTCACTCCAACGCTTGCTTTTTTTTTGTCATAAGCATTGCCTTGAGCAAATGCCTCTTTCACTTCACCGCTTCGCTCGCTCTGCCATGACTGGTTGACGGTCTCGAATCAGAGGACTGTAATCGCATACACTCTCCATATTCCAACACGTGTTTTCTGTTAAGGTGATGGAGTAAATTGCTAGTGTTGCCACCAGTGGCGATAACAACGGCTCGACATACTTTACAATAAACATTTTTCTGCTCTACGTCGGATTTTTCGAAACCAAAAACATTCCAGACAGCAGACACACCAACAACAACCCAGAAGAGGAGGTGTGTCTCGCGTTTCTTGTTGTTCCTCCTCCTCCATTGCTCTTGTCCGTGTTTTCAGGTAGCAACGAGGTTTGTGATAACTGCACCCAGCATGCAGTTTGGCGGAGATTATTTTTATAAATGTACAATTTTGTACATTTATAATTTATTGCAACATTTTGTAATACTAATAATTTATTAGTATTACAAAAAGTTTATGTGTCACAAGCAGTTGTGTTGTGGGTTATTCATTGTTGTTATAAAGTTATAACCATGACTCAATCTCAACACACATAAGACTAAGTAGCTCCAACCGCTGTAATGATGACGTCTAAAAATAAAATCCGCCGCCTGCTAAAGAGCAACTTCAGCTGTTGTTGCGTAACACCGGTTTCAACGGTATGTGAGAAATCCATATGTACAGAAATCTGATACCGGTATACTGCACAGCCTACTGCACATCACAAAAGATCATAAGATGAATGCTATGTTGTCCATATGAGGCATTCATTGGTAAAATGACATATATACAAATATATCGACCAATATATATTTTTTTGTGCCGACCTTAGCCGATGACCGATATGGGCTGCCGATTTTCTTAAGCCGATATTTGGAGCCGATACTGCTTTTGCTCCCTCAATTTACATCATAAAAATGACACAATGATGATAACAAATGTTACAAGTCCCTATACCCAGGTCGGACGACCGATTTGCACGTCAGGACTGCTGCGGGCCTCCACCAGAGTTTCCTCTGGCTTCTCCCTGCCCAGGCATAGTTCACCATCTTTCGGGTCCTATCGGATGCGCTCACGCTCCACCTACTCGGCGTGCGGGCGAGACGGTGGTGCGCCCTACCAACCCGGTCTCAAAGAAAAACGTGAAATAGCTATGTCGGACCGACGTAGTATTGTCACGTTCCCCCCCCCAGAATTGTGACAATACTACGTTGGCAAAGTTGGCACCTGCCACTGACCTTTTACCCCCGAGCACCTAAAACGCGGCAGCTTACCGTCAACACACCTACGGAAGACATTTCAGGCAGATAAAAATAATAAAAATACAAATACACGGTGGCCTGTCGCTATGCCCGTGTGGACAAGGAGCCGGGGGCGGGGCCATTAGGTGAACCATCACAGATAATGGTTACCCTGATAACAGAGTTGAGCAGAGTGAGGCCAACTCCACAAATATAACACAGTGACACAAGGAAATAGTTGTAGGAAGAGAAGGTGGTGGGTCGGGCAGTTAAAGATGCAAATGTGATCACAAATTGATTGAAAGGCAGAAAGGCAGAAAGGAAGGAAGGAAGGAAGGACAGAAAAGAAAGCAAGACGAGGAGAGTGCTGAACTTTGTCCTACATCCTAATCTCAGCCCATGTACCACTTCTCTGTATTATGTAATTAGTGTGAAAATAAATCCTGCTGCCTGCTGAAGAGCAACATCAGTGTTTAAAGCGCAACAAGTATAACAGTACGTGAAAAACTCATACCGGTATACAAGATAAATACATGGGAGTATCAATCACAAAAAAAAGGCTTTGACCAAAACAACCCAATAAATTTAAAAATATACTGTAAAACTATACACCTATTTTATTTCTTCTCTCTTCGTTCTAATGTGTGATTAGCCGCAGCAGCAGCTGAAAGGCATGCAGCCGTGATTTCTAGCCTGCACATGGCTCTGTGCATCTATACGTCGAGCCGGCGGCTCAAATAATTAGCTGAGGTCTTTGTGGCATTCCTAAAATATCTCAGCTTGTAGCTCTGCTGAGGTCCCCATGGCAAGAAGCAGCTCTCCCTCTGTGCCCCTCCTGCTGTTTGATTCCTTTTGAGTCAATTGTTAAAACACTGTCTTGTGTGTACAAACCTTTAATTGAATGCACTGTGTTGATAATGTGACCTTAGTTCAGAGTGTTCATGTGGATGAACTATAATGGAAAAGCTTAAGCATCTTATGCTTGGTGATATTAGGGATAGTGATGTTCACTTTAGAAAGTACAGGAGAGATGTTAGTAGGGATGGGTATTGTTTAGGGTCTTTTCCGATACCGGTGCTAAAACAATAACAGTGCCTCAACTCATACTTTAAAAAGCATTAAAGAAAGGCTTTCTAAATGCCAAGACATTTTTTCGTCTTCAAATTGAACAATATATTAACGGTTTAAAAGTATACTATATAAGTAAATACAAAACACTTGGCTTCAAACTACAGCTTCAAACTTAACTAGACGAAATGTGCGGAGGAACAGTAACAACCAAAAGGACAGGATAAGCCTGCCTGGTATGCGACTCCAATTCATAGCTGCCCTTATCCTCTCGAAGCGGCAGAAGGGTGGATTCCTTTGTGTATCACTTCCAGGTGTCCACCGGTAACAGCGGGCGGCTGTACCGGTCACTGTGGCTATTGACACATTTGGCCCGGCCGACCCTTGCCAGGCTGCCAGCACCTTTGTCCAGCAAGTGATAATAGTTCCAACAGCAATATTAAGCAGTGTATCACTTCATCTTACACTGCAGTATTGTGCGTGGAACTCCACCCAGTGCGTCTAGACTGCCAAGCATGCAGATGTAAATCAATACCCCCCACCCGCACCCCCCTCCTCGCCTCCTCCCCCAACAAACACAAAAATTGCTTTGAAAAACTTGTTCTCTGCAGCATTCACAACCGTTAAACAAGAAGAAAAAAAAAAGAGGCTGATAAAACAAGATAAACAGAACTAAGAGTATTGCGCCTCATAAAAGACAGGTGATTGTGATAAGGGCCAAGGTTCAGGGTCGGGGCGGGTTAGGATATAACCAACTCAAGTGGTGGATCTTGAGTCGGTCCTTAAAGAGGCTCTTTCACAGGCCCTGATGAGGCTCGGCCCGCCTCTAAACAGGGGAGAGGAGCTGTGACGGAGAGAGATGAGCCAGAGGAGTTGAAAAACACACCAGCTCTACGTCATAATATCCACTGAAAGTGCAGAACAGATCTTATCGTGTTGTAAAATACATTTATAAAAAAAAAAAATAGGAAGAACCTGTTTAAAAAATGTCAACAGTTTAAGTCACACCCTCAGCTAATCTGTGGCTATAAAAATCTAAGTGCAAAATCAAGAGGCGGCTGTGGACTGTGTGTGGGGAGTTAGCATGTTCTATTGGCATTTGTAACAAGGAAGCTTATCTATCTTACAGAAACAAAAGGAATGGAGCGGAACGGATTGATAACTAAAAAGATGACTAAAGAGGCCTAAAATATAAAGGCTGTAATTCAAGCAAGGCGTCACAGCTTAACACATGGATATTCAAGTTTCTGCACCAAAATGTGGATTCATTCAAAGATAATTTGCGGTTTTATACAAAGTTGTATATCCTGATCATATAATCCCTGCAAAGAAAAAAATGATGGTTCCTTGCAGAACTAAGCGACCAGTGTGAATTTTTGGACTACTCCGCTGACCCAAATAAAAGAATGAAAGATATAGACCGTATCCTCAGTTTACAGGTAGGTGCAAAAATATTGTGCAATATAAGCGGTCAGACAGGATGCGTAAATGTGTGTGGGTGTTGCGTTGTGTTAAAGAGCACAGAATCGGCTGCCGATGCTAACTCAACGTGCAAAAGCATTCGCTACCGAGTACATACACACACATTAGAGAATTTCATTTATGATTTCTGTGCCCCATTTAGTCATTGAAGTGTGTGTGTGTGTGTGTGTGTGTGTTTCGCCTGGAAAATCGACAATAATTGGTAGTAGCAGCATTAACGGATACGTAGTACTTCAGAAAAAAAGATGAATGGCGAAGAATGCCACCCTCTACAATGGCTTGCTCTGTGTGAGGCCGGCCCGTAATCTTGGACGAGTCATGGCAGGAAAGAAGTAGTTACAATGCAGCAGCCTGTCCGGAGATCAGCCGCAGTGATAAAAAGGAGAAACTCACAGGCACACTCAAAGGCTTGAGAACCAAAACACAGGCGCAAGCGTCCTTCCAATCGACTTTTATCCGTCTCATCTGTCTCTCTTCAAATCATTCTGAAACTAATCTAACACAACTCCATTTTTTTCAAATTCACAAAGGGCAAAGTATTTGGTTTTTTTTCTGGCAAATCAATAACAATCTGTCCATCCAGCAGAGTGCAGCAAGGCTTTAAAATGAAATATTCCCATGGTTCACCTTTCTGGTGCTGCCACGGTATCGACTGAATACCGTGAAATTTTGGGACCAGTTAAGTTGTTGAGCTAAAATTTGATTCATGCTTGCATGACTGGGTCTGCAATTCCCAAGTGGCTGAAAAATACCATCACATCCGACATTCCCCATGTCGGAATGGAGAACGTGCATGAGCTGCTAGGGGACAAAGTGTAGAAGTAAAAGAAGAAACAGAAGTAAAAGAAGAGGCATTATGCTGGAAGGAAACTAATGAGGCTGGAATGTGAAAGCAAATAAAGAAAACAAAGAAGATCAGGAAAGGGAGATAATAATGCAATCTCTTTTATATTGAAAGACACCGGCTTTTGGAAACGATGAAATTAGATGCCAAGGTGCTGCAGACAGGACTCTTTGATATGCTGCCCCTCGGGGGTGTTTGGGAGAATATTGGTTTTCCGTGATGAATACAGTCTGCTTGTTGCGATTCCGCATCAGCTTACCGAAAGAGGCCAAAATACATTTTGTGCAGCATGCCATGAAATACAAACTGAAAAAGTCCTCCGGACTGATTGTGTCTATGCGGGTGTCCAGACTGTGCTTCATGGACTTCATTCTGCTGTAGCACCCGTTGGGACTGAGAAACTTGCACCTTATCAGTCTAGAAATTTTGCTCCAAAACCCAGCAGGGTCTCTTTTCTTCAAATAGATTCAATATTCATTCATATAGCTCATATAGCGCAGCAACGGCCCTCTGTGCAGAGAATGAAGTCGCTCTTTCTCTGTGGGAGTTGTAAACAAGCATGACGCGCTGGCTAGGCCGACGCCGTATCGTTACACACAAACAGCAGAAGGTCGACAAACACAACTAAAACATTATTTCAGCAGGATCGTCGGCAGCTGTAGAAAGCGAACGTCCCACTGTACACAAACTGCACTCAGAGCTCGTGACTACGGGGAGTCTTTGCATTTGTATTGCGAGCATGTTGACGCATTATAAAAACTGAAAACACTGGAACGTAGCCGACCACAGGCATTCATCCGTCGCAAGATGATTTCCGTGTTTCCCCCCAACATGTTACACGCCCACAAATAGCCACCTCGCACCCCCAGGAGGTCAGCTTAAATTTGTTTAATTTTCAATATAGGGCCAGATCATAAAACATGTTCTTTTATTTAATTTTATTTATCTTTTGTAGTTTCTAATTCATTTCCAGCATGGTCGCGCAATTACAAAAGAAAAAACTTTTTTTCACAAAGCATGTTTTTGTCCATATGAAAATCAGAGGGTTACTTGGGGAAAAGGTCACGCTAAAGCTCAACCAAAGTCCGTCCCATAATATAAAATTACACCAAATGGGAAAACAAGAAATAAATAAATAGAAAACATCATTTAAAAAAAGACTTTTTCCATCCACTAACTGCCGTCCATTTATGAGCGAAAATAACAGGGCATGGTGGAAAAACAACAGTGTCTGACAGAGAAAATGACTCATCGCTCACTCTCTCCCTTCCCCTGTTCGAATTACCAGCCCCGGCACATCCTGTACATAATGGCTGAACTTAAGTGAGAACACGAGCAGCGACACAGTGCACAACACGCTCTGTTCCACGAAGCAGGCACAAAAAAGTTGAGGAAATAAACTCAAATTATTTATTATTTATTATTATTTTATATTTGACGGAGCAAAAGAAAGGTCTCATTTAAGGTCAACCACGTTGGGAGCTGCAAAGAGAATGAATGCTGACAGAAATTGAGGCTCTGGCTGCTTTTTTTAACATAGCAAGGCTAGTAAAGATCAATTTCCACAAGCAAGAGTGAATATAACAGGTCTGTAGGATGCGTTTGGAGGAGGCACATTTGTTAGAAGCAGAAAGAGCTGATTTTAATATGTAGAGGAGATCAGAATAGGGCTAACATGCTGGGCTAATCAGGACCTAGAAGAATCTCTTGCACAATAAAGTCTAGAACGTGTACTCTTGGTTGTGAGAGCGACAGGCAGGAAAACAAATCTATACAAGCAGAACCAGAGGGATTCAAAAATATGAAGCAGACCACTAAAAAGCACAAAACTATTTTTTTTTCGGGAACTGAATAAAACTCAGGCTTCAAAAGCATGTTCTGTAGTATTATGTGTTAATAAAAAATGGTTCATGCTCTCAGAATCAAAATAATTTATTGTAAGACATTCAAGGAATTTGTCATGACGGGTTAACATTGCATGTCTCCAGAACATGAATAAGCCACTTAGATTAGAGGGGTTCCTAAATTTAGAACAGTGTTCAAAATGGTCAAAATGAAAGCAGCTAGTCTAATATAAGAGTACAAGACAAATGAGTAGGGGGAAAATAATAATAATCATGTACAGGTTGCTCATGTAATGACTGCGTTAGACAACCTTCCTCATGTGCACACGACTGGACAGGTCATTGCAACGCATCTGCAGTCACTTCATTTCTTTTGCATCCACAACTGGACAGTCCAATTCATTCACTGAAATGTTCAGTATCTGTTACCTGGCATCCTTTCGAACCACACAGGTTTCATGAGAAAACCCGGACAGTTTCCCTTTCCCCTCTGATAAGAGCCATTCTGTATGATGGCGTCTGCACGGTTGCAGAAGTGGCTCCCCATTGTTTGCCTCACTCCAGTGCAAACGATTTCCGGCCCTTGATAAGGTGAATTTAAATACCTCACCTCCAAGCTCGACCTGGCTCCTGGCCAGCCGAGGGGCCTCTCTGAGTGGGTATCGCTGGGTTTCTGTTGAGGGCTATCTGGTGCGTTACATTAGCAAAGAAAAGACGGAGTAAAGAGAGACACCTTGCCAAACCTTTGGTTATGCCATTCTTATATGTGTATTAAACACACAAGTAAGCAACAATGTCAAAGTATTGCGTGTAACAATTATGCGCAATTATGGCCTAAATAACAATAATTCATCACAATTATTCATTCATTTTAGGGACAACATCTTTTTATTGCACTTTTACATTTAAATTAAAAAGAATGGTATAAAGGGAACACAAGGACTGCACAACTGATCCGACATGAAGCACTATCACAAAAGCTGTTAATACTAGTTTCACATTTTTAGACTTTAGGCTTTTGCAGATTTGGAATACTTTACAGTTGCAATCAAAATTATTTAACCCCCACTGCGTATTAGGCTTATTGGTAAATTATACAATTTTTCAGCTGTTTGCAATAAACAAAGCAGACAAGAACAGTTGAAATAGTTCAATAAAACTAATATTACCATGGTTTTCATCCAAATTCAACACGAAATGCTTCTTTTAATGCAGTCTCCAAATTATTCAAACCCTTCATGACAAGCATCTTTAGTACTTAGTAGAGCACCTTTTGAAATGATTCAACTCCCTGTATCAAGCACACCTGGTGCAACTAATCAAGGGCTTCATTAGTTAATGTGTGCTTGAGATAGAACACATAAATACCTGGTCTGGCTAGGGGTTTATTGAGAGTGACGTTTGATTGCATGTTGGAAATATGGCTACTATGTTAAGATCCCTGATGGGTTATAGTTTGTCACATGTTTTGCCCTGTCTGTGCACTCACGTCTCTGTCATTTCCCACAGACTCCGCCCCCAACTGCATCCCTGCCTTGGTTCTCACCTGCCCCCATCATCCCCTTGATTGGTTTCCCCCTGTGTCTCGTTAACCCCCCCCCCCCCTCCTATATATGTGTGTGCCTTCCCTTTCCCCCTGTCGGATTGTCATTCTGTGTTCCTGGAGTTTTGCATGAACCCGCATGTCCTGACCGCCTTTTTGTATTTTGGTTCCCTCGGTTTATGACCGCTTCTGATACCCGTTTTTGACTGTTTTTTGATTTTTGAGGATTCTGTCCCCAAGGGAAAAGAATAAATTATTTTGTTTGAGCAACCTGGTCTGCGACTGAGTCCGTCCGGCGAGAAGTCCTAACATACTAAGTCAAAAGAATTGTCCAAAATGTTCAGAGAAGAGATTATTGCCTTGCACAAACAAGGAAAATGATACAAAACGATAGTAAAAGCACTGAATGTCCCTAGAAATACAGTTGGAAGCATAGTTCGCAAGTTCAAAGTTGAAGGAACCGTGGCTACACTACCTGGACGTGGCAGAAAGAGGAAGCTATCAGTGGCTGTCACCAGATTCTTGAGGAGGCAAGTGGTCAAAAACCCTTGAGTGACTGCAAAACACCTGCAGCAAGACTTTGTGGCAGCAAGCACTGAGGTTTCACTTGCACAGTAAGGCACATACTAAACACTGAAGGGCTCCATGCCCGGACTCCAAGACGCACACCACTACTGACCCAAAGGCACAAGAAATGTGGGCTCCAATATGCTGAAAACCATATAAATAAGCCACCATAGTTTTAGAATTCTGTTCTGTGGAGCGATGAGACAAAACTGGAACTATTCGGGCCTATGGATCAGCGGTATGTCTGGGGGAAGACGAATGAAGCATATGCTGAAAAGAACAGCCTGCCTACAGTGAAGCATGGCGGTGGCTCAGTGATGCTCTGGGGCTGCTTTGCTGCCTCTGGAAACCTGCAGCGTGTGGAGGGCACGATGGTCATGCCGTCTGTGATGAAGCTGAAACTTGGGCATCATTGGACCTTCCAACAGGACAATGATCCCAAGCATACTTCAAAGTCCACTAAGGCTTGGTTTCAGAACAAGAAATGAAAGATAGTGGCCGTCACAGTCGCTTGACTTGAACCTCGTCGAAAATCTCTGGTGGGATTTGAAGAAGGCGGTTGCAAAACGCACACCAAAGAATATTACTGAATAAACTGGTGTCTGGCTATGCATCACGTTTGCAGCCGGTCATAACAGCAAAAGGTTGCTCTACCAAGTACTGAAGATGCTTGTCATGAAGGGGTTGAATAATTTTGAGACTGCAGTAAATTCATTAAAGTCATTAAAAGTAGCATTTCGTGTTGAATTTGGATAAAACCTTTTTAATGTTAGTTTCATTAAACTACTTAAACAATTGTTGTGTAATTTGTTTATTGTAAACAGCTGAGAAATTGTATATTTTGCCAATAAACCTAATTTGCAATAGGGGTTGAATAAATTTGCAACTGTACATTTCTAAAAGTTTAGCTCCAAGTTGAAACCCACGGTTTTACCAAGGCCACAGGAACTTATGTTACCATTAGCATATTGAAGGCATTTTACACAATGCTTGCACACAGTCGCGGTTCTATCTACCGTTTTATTTCCGTTGTCATCATAGGCAACAAGAAATCCAAAAAAAACACCGGACTTATACGACGTTGGCGCATCCTCCAACTCCGGGCAGCCTTCCTTACCTCTCCCACTTGCCATTTCTACACGTGACGTGACCTGCGGCACTCCTTACTCCACTTTTAATGTCTATTTGTATGTCCACACAACTCTTATTTCGCGCGAAAAGTAAACACTCTGTCTGAGGTGACAAACGGGCACAAGGCTACAGCGACGCACAAGCGAACCGAATGGTTTGGATGTTTTTCATGTACCGTGCCACTCCTACTTTGCCTAATCAGTTTGACATCCTGGATATATGCTAGAAAAGAAAATGCTCTTCTCCTCTTGCTATTAGTTTTCTTCTGATAACTGATATTTCCTCAGCGAGTGTAGTTAGTGGCAGTGTGGGCTCTATGGTAGATCTGACAGCGTTACAGAGTAACAGCAGCAAGTGGAAACCAATCTCATGAGTTTGTCGAAATAAATACAGGAACAAACTGTTTGGCTTTCCTGTCGATGAGGCTGTCCCTTTTCTGTAGCCCCGCTGTAACACCGGGGCAGCCAGAGGACGCATGTGAGCCTGCGGCTTTGCATGCCATATGAGTCGGAGGAGGGACGGAAGGAGAAAATCGGACCGAGATGAAAAGAAAGCAGCGAGTGATGGAAATGGCAGGGGTTCATTGGAGGCGAGCCATGGAATGAAACTTTAGATAGTGTGGAGAACACAGTGTGGTTACTGTGAAACAGCTGTGTCAGCTTTCAGCTTCTACACTGGACACCATCGCACACGGACGCACACATGCACGCTCACATGCGCTCGCAGCAGGTTGCTAACTCATACATTGCCTGCCGAGGACGCCCTAAAACCCATTAAATGTGTGTATGTTGCGGATAGAGTTGTTCCGATTCGGATACTGCCAAAATGCTGGCATCGGTATCGGCGAGTACTTGAGTCGAGGCACCGATCCGATACCACGTACTTTAATATAGAAATCCATTTACTGGTTAGCTCCATTGACATATATATAAAGCTCCAACATCTCTGACACAGGACATGCATCGGAATCGGAATCGGTATCGGTAGGGAAGAAAATGGTATCTGAACAACTCGGTGTTCAGACAACAACACAACAAGTTGCGGACTCATCATCTGGAAATACAGATTGCAATCTGTGCATGACAAATAATTGGAATAATCGGGATAAAGCCCTCCATTTGAAAACATGCGTCATCATTTTTTATTTGTTCACATTGGAATTCTGAAAATAGAGGCAGCACTCTCCATGTAATATCCAATATAATGTAAATAACGTATATATTGTATTGCTGCACTGGATTTTAAATTATACAATGCATTTCATTAGATTAATAACTACACCATGATAGTATCGGCCATTTTGTGCGCGTGTGTGTGTGTGAGTTTGTGTCGCCTTATGTTCTCGTTCCCTCAGTGCATTTGCGCGGCACCACCAGTGAGGCACTGAAGAAAAGAATAAAAACTGCTGAACCAAGCAGTTCCAAGTGCTAGCCAAAAGAAAACAAACAATCTATAAAGCAAAGTAATACAGCAGAAGCAGAGATGGTTCTGAGCAGAGGACGCAAATAACAAGCGCAAAATGTGCTGGTAGTGGCAGACAGGAAGAAGGGCAACTGGAGGAGCCGAGCAGCTTTGTTTAAAAAGGCAAATTAAGACTTTACTGCTGCCAGGAATTACTTTTAAGACCATAAGGAACATAAGGAAAGTGTTGGTTGCGTTAAAGCCATTGAGTTTCAAGTCAACCCCGGAAAGGAATGCACATAAAACTTCCTGTAGCCACTTGCGATGAAGTAGGGATAATAACATACACAAAGACCATGTGCATTTTGTTATTGAAATTCAGTCCAATTTCATGTGGTTCCAAATACATATTTATAGCTTACTACAAATGTCATTAGTGTTAGTTTAACAGCACCTTCACTGTAGATTTTTAATGAATGCAGGATTGACTATTTTACATAACATTAATGCACAGAAATCCAACAGCATGTACAGACTTAGTTCAGCACAGGAACAATCACACCATCCATCAGAGCACCAAGAGCCTCAATCCGAGCACAACAAGGCTCATTTTTCTCCATTTCTCTCGTACAGCGTCGGTGTTCCCTGATAACGCAAAGTGGAGGGAGAAGTGACACCAACGAGGGGGGCATAACACAATACCCAAAGAGAAGAGCAAGAAGGTACAGCACACGCACAGTTTGTGTATTACAACCAATGGACAAATTCCAGTCGAGAAGAGAAGCTGATGAAAAGAGAAAAAAGGAGGGGGGGGGGGGACTGATACATCCAATCACTTCAGTACTGATGCTGTTCTCCAGCAGAGAACAGTTGAAATATACAAAAGCACAAATAGCTCATTGAGACCAATCTTCTCCTTTTTCAATAGAAGGACAAAGAGGATAAGAAGAAGAAACCAGGTTCCAGGAAGTCTTTTCAGGCACGTTAGTAAATCCAGCGAGGACTGAAAGTAATTATAAATCCAGAACCATCATAAAGCATGACATATAGCTTGACTACAGTACATGATGCAAGGGAAAAAATAGATCTACACTCCTTCTGTCCCCTTTACACAATTTTTTTTGCACTGCACCCATTGTGTGTTCACACATCGGAAATATGCAAGAAGAAGATGAAGGGAAAAAAAAAACATTCATACCGTAGTAATAACGGATTTGTGTGTGTGCGGGTGGTGCACACAACATTTTAGGATGACTTTCTGTCCCACCAACAGGAAGGGATGGGTGGAGCCTGCTGTGGGGGCCTGTTGAGTTACAACCAATGGGCTTGTCTCTCCTTCTCCATGCTTCAGTAGTGCCAGGAAACAGAAGGGGGGTTGGTGGGGGGCGCTAGTAGCTCACTGACAACCCCTTACGCTGGGCCTCCACAGACAGACACACAGAGAGAGCGAGAGAGGAACAGGAGACGCACGCTGAAAAGCATTTTGGTTGAGTTTTAGGTTTTCTTTTTGCTGCGACATCCCCTCCTCTCCAGAAATCTTGCCACCACCTTTCTGGAGAAACAATGGCATTTACAACATGTAGTCACTACCGCCCCAATTTTTCTCCTCTAAATATAACCGGGTGGTGCAGGAGTTTGGCCTGAGGCAGAAAGTGGGTTGAACTGTTCTGTGACAAGGCCTTAAAAAGGAGTTGAGGATGTATATCTATCGATATATGAAGACATACATTTCTCATAACAGTGGGGGGTCATGGACAGCGTCTCTCATAGATTTGGTTCCTTATCAACATTTCCAGGGATTCAACTAAATGTTTTTAATAGTCTGTAATGCGCTTCTTGGCCACAGGTCTTCATAAAATGTTGCCAGTTCCCCTCTGCCATGACGGGTCTCACGTAGGCACTGATCCCCAGTCCGTCGGACAGAAGCCTGACAGGCATAGAAACAGAGATGAGGTATGAGATCTGACTCCGTTACTACTAACATACTGACCCTAGAACGGTTCAATTCGGGCCGATACTCGTTGAAAAGTTGCTGTTGTTAAGAATCAGGTTTCAGGAGACTCTAGAATGTTGAGCGAGGTATAGAGAATAAAAAATAATCATGCGCACATGAGAAGTGAAAGCCCCTCCTCTCGACTCATGTTAATTAGGTCTATAGGAGCTTTTAGAGGGAAAACAGCTGCATGGCTGCCGCTGGGAACGAGGTGGATGCGTGGCAAACCTGGAAAATGAGCTTAAAAGACCAATAAAACATCTTCCAGTCTCCTGTACGCACGTTTTTGTTTGACAGTATATTATACAGCAGCTCAATACACACACACACACACGTGTATAAAGAGCGGCTGCATTAATGAGCTGCTCATGCTTTTAGCATGGCAGTAAAACGCGTCCAAGTCAACTCTCAGTCTAATTAAAAGCCTCACTTTAAATCCAGTGAAATCCAGACGGCAAGTGATGGTTGAAGCAGACTTTTGGCCACTAAAGGTGACGTCTTCGGTGTGGAGCTAGTCTGATTCCAGTTAAGCCAACACGAAATTGATGAATGAACTGGGAGTTTTTTGACAGACAGACTTGGACTGGTTCCTGTCTGGGTTTGTGTGACATGGGAAACTGTTGTTAACGTTTTTTTCTCCCCCAGATGACACCTGTTTATTTAATGTTGTTTTTACCTAAATGTGTCATTGCACTTTTCTCGCTGGGAGACAAATGGTGACCAGCCAGAAGCCTTCAAAAATGTACTGGACCAAGGCAACTACATAACTGGTGGATTCCCGAAATACCCTAAAATGACATTTCTGCCACCCCGGCATGCAAACCATAAAATATGACACAAATAACTGTTCACTAAAAGGCTGATTTGTGGTGTAAGGGCTGGATCCGTAGGAATAATAGAACATTTTAAAATGTCTTAGTGCACACATTTTCTTCTCTACATTACAGGTATAATTTTTTACAAAGGGGATTATGCCATTATGAACCGTTTTGTTTGAAATGAGCAAAAAGAGAAACTGGTTAGTAGTGTACGAACGCAATGGATTAAGGGACAATGCAGAAAATTCAAGAGAAAGCGACATCCAGAGCGCTGAGCTGTTCGGATGATGGGAGAACAACGAAGTGCAGAGCGGAAATACTGCAGCAGCTTAGAACAAAAGATGGAAGAAAAAAAAAAGTAAGAGTGCAAATTATTGCTATTGTCACTCTACTTTAATTTCATCTAATGTTATTATGTTCCAGGCCATCCTTCTCCAAGTTCAAACAAGTTAATGGTGAAATGTCCAACATGTCCACTATCTGGAGTTGTTCATTTGAATCCACCATTCATATTATATTTATGACCAGGGATCATGTAAATCTGACAGCAGTGCAGATTAAAATGTCTGACCTTTAAACCTCCCCCCATCTATCCACAGCAGGGTCGATTCAGGACAAGACCTTTAGCCGAGCCGGAATCACGGCTCGCATGAAATCAAATCAGTGACTGACAGACACCTACATCCCTCGAATCAATCATCAAATGCTGTTCCACGTGGTACATAGAAGAAAGTCCCCAAACCCACCAAACTCTGGATCACATGGATCCACAAGTCCTGCACCTGGTGCCGGGCAGCGGTGTGTGCCAACAAAGACCAGCATTTTCCATATAATGAGTAGAAATTATTATAACTGCCGTGCAGCGCAATAAAAAAAAAATCATGATTTCTCTCCCTTTAATGTTTTCAACCCATTATAGTTAATGGTGCATGTCAAAGTTCAAATAATGAAGAAACACCGGACGGACAGGAGACATCTGGAATGAAGTTAGAATCAAGAGTATTTAATACAGAAAAAAGGTGTTTTGCTAAAAAGAACATCTCAGCTGAGGAGCCGCTAGCCTCCACCATCATACAGGTCACAGGGCGGTTTTTGGACCATCCCTCGCGCCTGTTGTCTGTTGCCTCCACCAGCAAACTCGAGAACAATGGGTGCCTACAGGTATTTATACAGATTAAGTAAAAGGTGTGAAAGTCAGTGTCTACGCCCCCTGGGAGTGGTCTCCTGGTGAGTTCAATGTAGCTCAAATTTCAAATGTCTCTCAGTTAACATCAGCTGTTTGGCTGATTAAAATACAATCCTAGCTGTATACTGATATTATTCCATTGATTACAGTTGCAAAGTTACAGTGGTTTTTACTATATCCTCATTACTTTATTGATTATGTATTGCCATAATCATGGCAGCATACTGGTGTACACTAATTACATTTTATTAATAGTTAATTTATGAACCGGGTCGTCAAATTATTTCTAATATCCTACATGCACATCAATGAGCAGGACTGATTTGTGGTGGTTTTGGATTAGCATAAGTTATTCAATCAGTTTGAGTCATTATTAATGAGAAAACAGTGATTTACTAATTTAGCCATGAACAAATTCTCCATGGATTTGATTCTTAACCTCACATTACTGATTAATTTGTTCTTCTGTGATACAAAACAGTTTTTGCAGTTGTTTTCAGGACTGACGGTGGGTTGAACAAAACAAGTTGTTTTTTTAAGACCAAACTAATAATCAATTAGTGGAGATCTCCAGTCTAATACGTTAATCCATTGTAAAAATAATAGTAAATTGCTTCCAGTCTCCTTTCTGTAATGATCGTAACGTCCTTCTCCTATTGTTCAGACGGGCTTTGAGAAAACTACAGTAAGTCAATTCATATCACGAGGAAAAAAAAAAGAAGTATTTTTGTTTATGATAGCAGATTTTGTTTTAAAATGTTAGCTCCTAAAATCAATGTCAGCAGTGTAACGTTTGTGCAGCAGGCCTACTCACATCTTTCAAAGAAAATAAGCAGCAGCATCACTGAGTTGCAAGTGTGAATTGAACAAAGTCTCTAGAAAACTTGTTCCGTCCAAATGTGCAAGTGTGTATACCTGTGGGTACACCACCTGTGGGAACCCATGTATGCGTGCGTTTGTGTGCATGTTTACACATGCATTCTAGCGTACAATTCAAAATAGTTTGCTGCATCTTGAGGCCCTGGGAATCTGTTCTCATTTTAAAACCTGTGTGTAACTTAGCGGAGTACGAGCCTCCTGAGCAAAATGTGCTTCACTAAGCGCCTCATTACAGAAAAAGAACCCCTTTGTGCACCGCTGAGGTACATCACCGGGTGGGAGGGGGACCTCTGAATGGAGGGGAATCGCTGCAACAATGTGACAGAGGTATTGTCCCTTTCATGGCTTGATGACATCTCCCAGTTCCATCCAGATTCATAAAGCCGCGGTACCCTGGGCACTGAGTCAGAGCGCGGTGTGTGTCCCTCAGCGCTGAGAAACACGGGGCTGTGTTGCTGGAGACATGACTCCCGCAGATGTATGGGGTTTTGGTTCAACAGCGGTGGGACGCTACAAAAACGAAACAGAAACCTTCCCAGTAATTCCAGCTCTTAATGTAGTAAATGTCAGCTTCGAAATGACATGCATAAGCTGTAAATCCACAACACAAATAACACTTTCATAACAAATTTATAAATGTATAAAATAAAAAAAAAGGTTTTCGAGATCCTGTAGGGCGCATCCAAAAAGATTCACAAGTTGAGTCAACCATATAAAACAATCAAGCTGAACACAATACCTTTTTCTAAACTCTGGATGTTGTACTCTTGACAGCTGCTAACCCCTGGTAATGCACATTGGAGGATGTGATCAAAGCAATAACGGAATAACCTCGTTTAACATCCTGTCCAGGAAGGTCCCTGGCCCCCCAAGAGTCACACAACAACTAACCGGCTCCACCACTCACCCTCAGGCTAATCTGTCCCTTTGTGCACCCCCAACCCCCGCACCCCTTGCCTGCGAACAGAAGCAGACCTCCTCGATATCAGCCACTGACAACCTCCAGGACGGAACCCCATCGCGACATCCATCCACTTTTCTTTCGCACTCAAATTCGGATGTGGCAATTAATTTAAAGCGATGTGAATGACATCCAGTGCGGTTGTTTACCTTGTCGCGTTTTTGCAGGCGGTGCGCACTGGCCGTTGGCGCAGCAGCTCGCAGAAGGGTAACGTTACGCATACACATATGTGGAATGTGGAGGGAAGCACCCGTATGCAGCAACAATAACAACAACAAAAAACAGCAGCACGGACAAAACCCCAACTGGCCCGATGCTACGGCGTGCACCTCGATGAGGCAAACGGTTCCGCAATGTGAAGTGAGCGCGCGGACTCGACCGAGCGTCCAGCGCGGAAACAAAGACAACCGCTGCTAGCTCGTGACGTTACGAGCTAGCATGAGTTTCGTGCGTCACACACACACACACACACACACACACACACACACACACACACACACAATAAAACCACGCTAGCGCACGCTCACTTACCAGATGTGGCATATCAACCGTCACTTCGTGCAGGATCAATGGGGGCTCCTAAGTACCGGAGCCAGGTGCCCAAATCTTCCGAGACAGCAGAGTTGAAGGCAGCTTGTTCTTTTTTTAACAATTTACTACGGCTGGAAAACTGGACCCCCTTACAAAACAGAACTGTCAACAGAGAAGAAAGAATAGTGATTACACGGGGCTATCAGATGTTCCGTCTGCTGGGTAGATCATGACGTTCCGTTATTCCTCGCAGGGACACACAGTTATCCTAAATGTCATTAAATAAATCAATAAATAATTGCCTCGCTTAATCCCCATGTAAACAGTGTTGAGAACAGGGACTTCAGACCTTTTGCTTCACACGTCAGCACATATGGGTTATTCGGCACGCAGCTCACACGTGATGCAGTTCAACCAAAACAAAAAACTTGCAAGTTTCGTGACGGTGTCAGGCTGAAAAAAATAAAACACATTCGTGAACTTATTGCCACTTGTTCGGTACATACGCCGCCGTGCACGGCGGTAGTCAATTTCTATTAAAAAAAAAAATCCCACTGTGCCTGCTTTTCCCCCCCTCCGTACGAAGAGTACACCACGTTAAAAAGCGGCAACGGACATTAACCTGTGTCGCGTGTAGTTGTATGACAGGACCTCGCTACGACGCCAGTAAACACTGAGACTTACTGCGTAGGCACACCGCAGGGACGCCGCGGCACGCCAAGATACCGCAGCCCGCTGGACCGCAACACCGACGGCTAACGTTAGCAATGACGCTAACCGTTGCGGTAAGTGAAGTGGGCTGCTGGTACCGTCAACGTTAATGCCACCAACAGCCCGCCTGCCTTGCCTGAAAAACGCATGTGGCTCTCGCCCCCAAACCACTTCTCGACGATACGAGAAAAATAAAAATAAAAACTACACTGCCATTCCACTGTTGCTTCGCCTTTGACTGCGCAGAACGCCCCGAAAGATGCGAGAGAGTACCAAATATCTTACATTAGTCCATGGGAAGGGCGACGTCAGCAGTCACTCCGTTAGTCCAGCTTTTTAGATCTGTATCAACGTAGACAGGGAGCACTTCCCTCGTCCCGCCCCCACGGTTTAACAGTCAGGCATATCTATACGTAAATATATATATAATCCTTCCCGTGTCCAATCACAGCTCTCCACTCCCGAGTAGTCTCTGCTCCCATTGGTCGAGAAACGTACCATTCTCGATCCGAGTCTACAGCTGTCTCCTTACCATATAGGGGTGTGTCGTGACGTCAGAGGCTATCGGTAGTGAACGTTGACAAAAATAATAACAGTATTATTACGTATGAGAATAATAATAATAACAACAATAATAATAACAACAGCACAGTTAATGTTGTCACATTCAGGGTGTTTGCTTGTCTGCACAGATGCTCGAGAAATTGCAAGAAATGAGACCAGACAACAACACTGTATATACACATTTGTGAGAGAAAATGTATGTTTTGACAATGCAGAATTTTTAGCATTGTATAAACTTTGTAACTTCACATTTCTCATCATGAATAGTTTATGGTTACATAATATATGAAAGTTCCAGCATCCTCTTAGCACTTTATCTCCCTTTCTGATCCCTTTCTAATGTCCAGGAAACAGGTGGTAACGGATACACATACCGAGTAATGAAGACCATTTAAACTAACCCACTTGTACAACTTGTAACAGCAGAAAGAGGCTAGTTTGACTCCTTGGTGGGAGAGTTCAGATCGACTGATGTTTCCCTGTGGCGCTATATACAATGCCACCCCTGGGAGTTTTCATTGTAGCACTTCAAAACCCACATTACCCGCTCTCTAATTAGGAGTCTTGTCTCCTTCTATCCACCTCATCATTTTACTTTAAAGAGCAAATCCCCAGACAGGAGAAATTAAGCCATGGCATCTTTTGTATCGAGTGTATACCAACCTGACTTAAGGCTATTTACTGTTACAGGCATCCAATCTATGACCGTACAATATGATCCAGGTGGTAATCCATAACTTGCTGTTGTCATCGTGAGAAACTTGGCATGTTACATGTTTGGGAGAAAAGAAACAACTGTTCTCAACGAAGTCCAACTATGGACTTTCAAAACAGAAAAGAGTCCAGAATTTATACTGTTACGGGACAGCCTTTAGTTGGCTTCTCCGACTGCATTGGGATGTATTCACCACATATTGAGTTTGATGTTCTTGCACAAACAAGTGTATCACTGTTGGTTGCATTAACCAATTACTTTTGGAAACAACGGTACATATATATATATATATACACACACACACACACACACACACACACACACACACACACACACACACACACACCGTATTTTCCGCAATATAAGCCGCAGCAGCTAAATTGAATGATGTGTACATATATAAACCACGCTAGACTATAAGCCGCAGGTGTTTTAATGTTTAATTACCATGTGTCCCCTAGTGGCCGTTAGCTGTAAAAATCCATAGATTAGCCACACCGTTAATAAGCCGCAGAATCGAAAAATGGGAAATATAGAGAGATCTCTATAAATAGAGAGCATATATATATATATATATATACACTCTCTCATTCTAAAGTTAGCTTCCTTGAGCCAAATTCAACTGCTGCCATCATTATAATGCTAATCTTGTCCGACTGTGGCCAAGTGACTAAATGGTAAATATGTGTTATCACCAAGAGCTTCTGTAGCTTCAAGATACCTTTGTAGCACCAACAAGGGCACCAACCACATTCAAAAGAGCCGGGTTCTGTACAGCTCACACCCTCACGTCTCTTTCTTCAAAGCCTCCATGTTCATCAAGCACCAGGATTTTTGTTGACTTTCACACGTGTATTATACTAAATACAAGAACTAAAAACTCTAACTGGATGTTTACATCCCAGCGTATGTACTTCACACTCAAACGTGTAGTCTTTGTGTGCGTGTTAGCTTTCCCTGCAGCCTGCCTGCACGTGCATGTGTTGGAATCTAGGCCATCCCTTGTGGCTTTGTGTCTGAGAGGCGGATCAGTCTATATGAGGGGCAGCCAGGCACATGGGCGTGTTTGTGTGGGGGGCATGCGCACAAAGGTCTTTATCTTCCTCTGTCTTTGCGTGCGTCTATGAGCAACAGAGAGAAAGAGAGAGAGCATACTGTATGAGGTACCTGGGTTGTTTTCTGCTGTGCAAACACACTGAAGCGTAATAAGGACAGGAGACGCTCTCACTTAAATTCAACACACACACACACACAGACTTTCTATGTAGCCGTCTCTTCCCCACTATCTCCCTTCCTGGAGCTTGGAAACTCTCCATCCCTCTACTCCCCACCTCTGGACACACATGCACGTACACACCCGGTGAGTCTAGGAAACAGCTGGAAAAGCAAATAGTAGCAGACGGGCCCGAGCCCTGGCCCGCTGGCTCTCACACATGACTGGACCTTTGCTCGGATGAATGCAGTCCTCACACTTGTTTTTTTTTAGCTACAGTAAAAAAAAAAAATGGTAAATTAGGAAAAATAGTATTTGCGCAAGAGTGCAAACCTACGGGAATGCTTCATAAGTTGGTAAAACGACGCGTCATTGAAGTTTCGTAGGGTGTGAAGATAAGATTTGTACCAGTTTCACCCTTTGTGTGCGCCCAGTTTCGCAGGGATATTTTGGGGTACCAGTTGAGGCACACAGAGCATCACACAAGCTCTTTCCTGTGTCCCCTTTTACATTTGTGCGTCTCACGACTGCCTCGACCTCTAAGGCTACGTTCACACTGCAGGCTGAAACGATGTTTCATGTTTTTAAATGTGACTTCAATCTGAACGGCCAGGTCGCATGTATCCGACCTGTACGTCATTGATACTCGACAAACGTCATAATTCCGTGACACAGTTAATCAAAGGCGCTCACAAACAAGCAACTCACATCAGTATCCCGCGACTCCGCACCGATACATTTCTTTGTACCACTGCTCCACAAAACACCAGAGCTAAAAACCTCGCTCTCCTCCGTTTGAATTTTTTTCTTAAAACGAGAAGATTGTAACTACTGGCTCCGTTGGCAAAGTAACTTCCACTGTTGACATCCATGTTTAGATAACAAGTGACGTCATTGGCCGTTGAGTACTTCTCTGCGCATGCGGGTCACTTCTGGGTCATTTCACGTTTACACAGGAGTTCACATATAGGTCGCATTTAATTAGAAATGTGAATGTGAACGGCCTTGCAAAAAAATCAGATTTTTTCAAAAAATCAGAATTGAGCCTTAAGCCCTGCAGTGTGAACATAGCCAAACTCTTTGACAATGTCATCATCCAACATCAATAAACTCAAACCATATTCACAACAAATTTGCTGCCTTTCTTCAGACGTGGGGAAATGTAATAGCTGGGAAGAAGGCCAAATCTTTAGACCACATGACCAGTATTCCAACACGGCTTGCATGCACATTTTGTGAAAGATAACATTTACATAATGTTAAATAACATGACTGTGTCCCTTCCTTCCAGGAAGCCCCGTCAAAAGTTAGTTTGTGATTTATGAACTAAACGTGTCCTCGTCAGTTTAAAGAAGTAGAACACAAATTCTTGATGATGTCATACATTTTCTCCCTTTTTCAGGTCATGCAGGGTGGCGAGCCTGGGACACCATGTAATTCCTCGAACACATTGCTCTATTCACTCAGTTCCTCCGTCTTCTACATGCTCCTGCAGGGGAGGAGTATGTCAAACAGGCACTAAATGTACTAAGCAGGTTTCAAGAATGTATATATAATAAGAATTTAACATAGACGGCATATAAGACAAAGCATTTCACAGAGGCACCTGTCCAAAACCTGTCTTTCCAAAGGCCCAAAACTGGCATGTGGCTGTGCGGTCTGTCGTTACACCCTATAACATGTTATTAAGACAAAGAAGAAAATATAAACACAGATCCCCTGATGAAATATTTTTGCCACAGAGAAAATGTGCTTTCTGAGTCTAGTCGGTTTCACTTCATTACGCTTTTAAATTGAAATTGAAATGCCAGGGTTAAAGTGCTCTCAGTTGAACTCAGTGGTTTTTTTGGGGATGAAACCCACAGACTATAAAAGGGTGTTTGGTAGAACTCCATGGAAGGTGTCTTTATCTTCTTTACTGCGTCTTTAGAAGATGAAAATGTTCTGGATGGAACCATTACGACATACAAATGGTCCCCTGTAGAACCTCTGACTGGGAAGCTCTGGGAGGATCCTTTTACAGATGCTTCTAGATACAACACTTTGTGTGTGAAACCCCATGAAAAGGTTCCAAGTGGAACCATTACAAATGTTTTATTAGGGACCAGTTAAGGAGCTGTATATGATTCAATTAAGCACCTATACAAAAAGTAAAATATTTTCCGTTGAACTGTTGAGGAGCACAAATTTAAAGTAGCATAAAAATGCAAATGTACATTATAAATCATGCTTTACTATTATATATTTGCACTAGCAAATTACTTGTAATCTGCCTAAATGTAAAGAATATCCGTGTAAACGTTGCCGCCCAGTAGACAACCAGACATAGCCCTTTTTTACACATTTTGAAAGAAAAGGTTGTGGAAGTCCTTTGGGTTCCGTCTGTCGTTGCAACAATAATACAGAGCACCGACAGATTTTGCATTGATTGTGTATCGGAAAATATGGGGACGAAGAAAACGTCACATTGAGTTGAGGGGGGAAAAGAGAAGAGAAGAGAGGGACAGGCTGCAGACAATTAACTGCCGCGTCATCAGTGCCTGATCGATGTCAAGCTGTTGCACAACACCAAACCCCCTCTCCTTTTGTCCTCCTCTCTTGCTTCACTTCACGTGCTTCAGTCGTCCTTTTTCAGAAAACACTCAAGAGAAGAAAAGCCAAACGTTGCATTATGAGTCAAATATGTTATGTAGATCACTTAATCATTCTGAAATAGTTTCTAGTTGTCTATAGTGCGTCGGCGTTTTGTCTTCCAAAGTTTTGCCCATTGGGGGCAGCATTTTAAAGAAAAACGACAAAGCAGAGTGTGCTCTCCTCTTCGCGGTTTTTCATTCCACCCCTCCCTTACTCTCTGGTCCCTCATGACCTCTGACCTACTGGGATTCGTCACAGGATGGCGAAGAGAAGGCCCAAATCACAGCTTCAAGTGAATCCGTCTGTGTTTGCAAACAGTGAGCGTCCCCTCCCTCAGCAAACAGATGGGAGGGATTCGACTTCTGAAAGCGGTTGGAGTTTTAGTCTAATTGGTGCACTCTTCTGCCCCCTTTATTTACCACCAACCACCCCCTGAAAAACCCCTCGTTACGGTGTCGTCACAATCCGAAACGGATCCTCACATGACGGTTGGAAGCTCAGGTCCAGCAACGACCCGGTGTCTCATGAGGATCCCCAGCCAGAACTGCTGCAATAATATAAACTTCATGTATAAAAGATGGAGATTGTCTTTTTATAACCAACAGCTGCCCAGAGGTGTGAGACTTTTTATTTTGTGAGTGCATTCCTTCGTCCATATTTTAGTTGTTTTTTGGTGGCACTTTTGTCGTGCCGTTTACTGTTTTTTTTCAGTTTTGGTGAACTATGAACTCATTCACTTTCATTCGACACCAGCAATTTCCTACCGCTGAGATTTATGTTTTTATGTAGTTCCCCACAGCTGGAAACTGGCAGCAGGTTTCAAAGGACAGACCGGATCCTTTCTCCCTTTGAGCAGTCCGTCCTCAACCCATCATTGTTGGTCATTTCATTTTTTGTTGACATTGCGGCGTTGGTCTGTCTGCGTTTCCTTCCACTGCGGCTGTGGTGTCAATAACTTCTTTATTCTGTGAACTCTAGTCTCTTTTCTTGTCTAGTTTTCTTTCCCCACATCCACTAGAAACTATCATTTCGACATGTCACTCACTTTTAGGAATATCTTATTCCTGCATTGTATATTTTTCTTTTCATCAGTGTATCCCAAAGCACATAAATTACACCCCACATCCCCGTTTTCCAAGATCTGTCAGAGCAAAGCTTTTATTTGCCGACTTTCTGCAGATTTGTAAAATGACTTGCTGAGGACACAACTCTTTTCTCACGAGCGCACAAACAAATTCTCCTTGATGTTAACTGGATGCAGCTTCATTGCAGCCGTGCGGATGGTTTCAGTCCAAAACCTTCCTCTGTTCCTCATGCAGAACTCTTGGGTGGATGCATGTGACACTGATGACTACATCCTGAACCACTTGAGGGGTTACTGAGGGCACAGAGCATGTGGCCCCAAGAAATCACAAGAGGATATACAGCAAAGGTGATGACATAGATCAAGGTGAATCGTACTGAAGGGGGATTTGTGATATGCTGCTGATTGCCTTCTTACTGCGAGCTGTTGATATCCGGCTCTACTGCGTAGGTAGCATACATTTCGGTGAGGGTTGTGTTGAATTGAGCAGATCTGATTGTAAGTTAACTCATTTCCATGTGACAACCTGTGCTTAGTTATGAGATCTAAAACCTGGAAATTATAGCATTTCTTTTTTTTTTTGGTTAACTTACGTTCCAATAATTTTGAGCTGACACGTGGCGTTTGGGGATAAACAGACAATCAGGATGATTTTATCAGGCATGAACAGGAAACTGACTCCAGGAACTAAAATTGTATGGTTTTATTGACTTGTTTCCTCCATCCCCTTCAATCATGAATAACAATGCTCTCTCTCTCTCTCTCTCTCTCTCTCTCTCTCTCTCTCTCTCTCTCTTGTGTCCATTGTGACAACTAAAGACTATATCATTTGAAGCCAAAGGAGGAATCCTTTGAGAAGCTTCAATGCATTACTTGTATGTGTTTTAGCTCTGCACCACGCTTACAAGCATCTAAGAAATGTCCTGTTTAATGATTTCACATCGGTGTCGAGTAACATTTTTCTAACAGACACTATTATTATCATTAGTATGCAACATCAATAAGTCGCTTGATCAATGCGCACCTTTTCACAATGTTTTATTCTCCTTTCAAGACAACAGGTGCACTCCCCTGTTAAGCTTAACTGCATCCTACATTATCCTGCATAATTTCCCCAGTGGGAGAAAGAGAGGGAGGGAGGATTAAGAGACTTAAAAAAGTTTCCTTTACCAGCTGCAAGTTGAAATGGAAAACAATATGCACCCCCTAAAGTTACATGAGCGTGTACAGAACGCTTTTGTGTTTCTGCTCTGCGTATGGAGTGTTTTGATCTCTAGCTCAAAGAAGAGAAAAAAAAGGAAAAGAAACCCTGACCATAACTCCCAAGAGCCAGGGTTATACATAGAAAATGACACACTGGTGTGCCAACGCCTCCTGACTCAAGCTTGCAATTGGATACAGGACACAAAAAGACACACACAAACATGGACACACTCCACAGAGATACATGTAAGTAAGTCAAAAATAACATAAACAAATCACGCACATGCTCGCTGGTACAATGTTCCTGGCTCACCGACTGTATTTCATTCTTTTTTTTCAAATAAAAAATAAAAGACACACCATCTGCCTTCATATTTACACCACTGATGAGTATCTGCCGTCGCTATATTCTGTTACGCAACACAAGCCGACTCACAATTAATTTTTTAGGCGTGGTATTTTAAAAAGGCGAGGTGGAGGAGCTAAAGCAGTATTGGTGGAGCTCTTTGAGCAGAGCAATAAGCTCCCTGACATGCCCAGGTTAAATATTTCATGCTGGGGGTGGAAGGGAGTTGAATTTTTTTGTGTGCGTGCGTGACAGGGGGATGGTGGTGTGGAGGGGGTTTTAAGGCAATCTCTAAATTGTCAAATTTTGGTAAAAGGAGGTCATCTAAACGTGTGCTGCATAGTCCTTATGTTGGTAAATGGGAGGTCTGATTATTTGTACATTAATTTAAAGGTGCAATAAGAAGGATTTTAATGGTTCAAAACTGCCTCCAACACAACTGAGCCGGCAGCTTGCAACAGCGCTGACTACAGCCAAATTCTACCAGAGCCTAATAACGTGTTTATCTGACGGTGCCTGATTTTAACATTTCACATCAGAGCAAAAAAAACCCTCTTTAATTGCACTGCCACCGAATTTTGAAACATTCAACCTACCAAACAAGTTTATACATTTAATTTTGCAGCCAGCAGTGTTTCTTTTTGGTTATAAAAGGTGAATCAAGAACTAAGTTGTTGTCAGTAATTTGTAGTCCTTTCCTTCGGATGGGGTCAACCAAGCTATCTTCAAGAAGCTGCAGCCTCAAATAAACTTAATTCGTCTGGCTTTCAGTGGAAAGTTAATGTCTCACGATAGTCTGATATGCTACTATGCGCTTTTCCAGCCGCTGGGAAAACACTGTCTTCTTGTAACGTGGCTGCTCAGAAATAAGTGGTCTGTAATCTTGGCGGACGTTCTGACATTCCTCTGGGTTTTTCAGTCACCGCAGACTTGTGTGTGGACCTCTTACAAATAAAGAGCATGAAGTCCAGTGTGTGGTCACTTGACTGTTTAAGTGCTAAAATGAGACCATTAACACTGTTCCTCTGTAAGAAAACCACTTAGCCTGCCCTGACCTTGGATTACGGCCAAAGACTTTCTAAGCCAATCAGACGAGTGGAATCCCTAGGTAAACTGTTACGGCAACCTTCACCCCGGCAAGAGGCCCGGTGAGACTGCTTAGAGAGGCTGTAATCTAAATATGCCCCGACAGAAACCAACACGTCGCAATAAATGTCAACTTTCGGAGTGAAAAACAGAGGCTAAGTACTTCCTTTATTTGAAAAATGAAGGTTGACACTTTGTAAAAGTCGTGTGCTGCCGTGTTGGGAGCCACCGCTTCTGCTAAAGGATGTTGAAAATGTTTTTTTAGTCTGTCAGCCCCAAATTGATGTTAACAAAACTTTAGCAAGGTCAAAGGTAATGTGTGAGAAGGATTTTATCCGCCCAATCTCTGGTTCTCTAAAGCTGGCTAATTAACACATTGCAGCCTGTCCAGGGTGTTTAATCTGCACAAAAACAATGGTGTTGAAACTAATGCTTTTAGGGGAGGAAAAGCACACGCCATAATAGCAAATGTTAATTATGAACCAGATGGAAGTGAGCCATCGCTGCCACAGACACATGTTTATCTTTACGTTAATTCTAAGAGCGGTCTTTAATCGTGCCACTTCCTGCGTGTCCCAAAAAACCCTCTAACCTTCTCCTGCTGTTCTGCCCATTTTTTAAGCGCTGCTGCCTCTCTCCTCCTCTACGTGGTTTGCTAACGGGGGTCTGTGGTCCCGGTTGATTCGCCAGACTCCCTATTGAAGCTCCCCACAAGGCACATGGGTAAGCGGAACACGAAGATCCTGCCTCATCTCAATCATTTTTTCCTTTAACACATCATAAATGTTTCTATTTGAGGGTGTTTTCCTAGCGAACTGAATCAAGACTCTGTCCCCTTGATGCCGGGTGATCTTCAGACACCTTCGTGCATCAATTAAATAAGACCAACGCGTACCTCAACCTGCACAATTAGCAAGTTGCTGGTTTACCCTGATGATGTATTTGATACAAGGTAGAGAAGGGCGCCTCCCTTTCTTTTCCCATACGTACATACACAAAATGCCCTGAGGGCCTCCTGAGGTATCATCTTTTCTGTTCCAACTCACTAGCGCAATATCCGCTCAACACCTATCGTCCGAGTCACATGGCATTTGGATGCCAGTTCATGTATTTTCTTCCCGAGGATGCTTTTCGTTATTTCTCAGTACAATTTGTCTGACCGTCCCACTCTCTGTGCCTCACACACACACACACACACATACACACACACACACACACACACACACACACATTCCTTGCTCATAGTATGAACCTGTCTGTGGGAGTTCTCCTTGGTACAGTGAACCAGTCTGTGGGTTTTATCAGAGGTGTCCCACCTGGAGGGAGTCAGGGAGCAAAAACATAGCTTCAGACAGATTTAGAGCTTGTTCTGCTCCACAGGAATGAATGTGCGGTGTTTGTGTTGTGTGCCGTTTGAATAGTTTCTCATTTTTGGAGTGAGCCTTCCAATGGTAAGTGGCTGCTGGAGTGTGAGGATGCATAATGATGGTGTACGAGTTAAAGTCTTGCAACTGCAAAATGTCGCATGTGGAACTAACCTAAAAACGTGTGGTATTTTATTTGTGTTCAATCAGAAGTTGGCGTAAAAGGTGCAGTGTTGTAAAATGCACCTTTACCAATAAATAACAACATTCTTCCTGCAGATATCAGCTTTTAGTGGACTGTGAGGAATATAAAAAGTCCCATTGTAACATATTTTTGTGGGGCACCAAACCACTGTCAAATTTATGTTTTCAACCATCACTAAGAACCCTTTTATTCAAGAGTTTAGTTTTCTGGGTTTTTAAGATTGTAGATTGATATATTTACTCTGAAGATGGATAAACTCACAATGTGTGAAGCAGCATGTCTGTAGGAATTGTTGGGTTGTTGAATTGTCTCAAGACTCAGAATAATGGAGCAGCATATTGTTTCATTATGTCAGGCTGACTGAGATCGCAATCAGACTTAAAGCCGCTTATGGTGAATATTTCTATGATTACTCTTGTTTAAGTGTTTGATAATAATACATGGGGTTCCAATCTAATGAAGAAGGCTTTGTGAAATAGTTAACAAAGGCAGTTCATAGACAGTGCAACCTGAAACATTAAAGTAAAATGAAAAAATATAAATATTATTAAGAATAATACAAATTACACAATTAGTTTAAAATGTAACAATGTAAAATAAAAAAGGTTTAAGACTTTCACAGTCAACTGAATTGGTTTAACTGCATTTTTCATATTGAAACATATTTATCACAATATAGAATAAAATTGATTGAATTGGTGTTACGACATTAATGACATGTTCAAGGTTTTTGTATGAAAGGAAATAAAATCCTGAAAGATTCAAGCACAAGGGGAAAAATGTATGTAATTTATTTATACGACGGACGCAACTTTATAACAAGCAATCTGATCAGCAACTGATTAAATGGAAACAATGAATTTAAGTCTGCGTAAGTGCTCCATGGTCAGTAACTGCACCATAAGCATAAAATACAGAGGTGTTACAGTTATGAATCAGTTTGCTAGCTTACCACTGATGTTATTTAGTGACATGTGTTATTTCAGAGCCTGACCTTGAAAAAAAATCAGTGTGTCCAATCAGCGAGGTTAATAACAAATAGCCGCTGCAGCCTTTGGTTCTGCACAGTGATGGAGGTTAATGATGAGACAGTTCGGGCCAAAGAGAGTCAGAGATGGAGGACGGCTGTGTGAGAACAAGCACACAGACAGACACACTAGGAGAGTCCCGAGTTTAAATAACTAGGTAGGTGCCGTCAATGAAGTACGCAATTTACGTGACAAATGAATCTACGTTGACTCCTCATTTCGCACAAACTGCTTCCTCTGATCAGCTTTGGTCTGTGCGCTCCATCACCCGGCCCTCCCAAATGCGCTGTGCGGTTCGCGATCACGTGGCTTTCAAGCGAACTCATTTAAAGGGATGTGTACGAATTACAGCCCTCTGTTTTTAGTGGGAAAAGCCACAAGTGCTGGATGTGAACAGCCTGCCCGGTCACATGAAAGATCACATCATGGGCGCGAAATGCACAACTTTGGCCCAAGAGAAACAATGTAGCAACAATGCAGCGAACAAGAGATTTGTATCATGCCAAGATAACGCCAATGAAATAATATCAGAAAAACAGGCTTAAAACCAAATGGGACCCAAACAAAGTCTGAACTGATTGATGTCAGTCAGGTATCAGCTTCATTTTTCCACCAACGGCCAACCCCGACACCGAGGGCCGAGGATGCCACATACGTTTGCTTTGAATTGCCTATGGTGTTTTTCTTTGGAAGTCGCCCGGGGTGAACCCCATCACCGGCGTGCAAGCGCGGGACAGACTGACAAGATCGCATGTGGCAGAGCTGCGGTGGAGGATCCGCGCGTGTCAACCAGCGTGGAGGGAGAGGCAGGCAGGAGAGAGAAATGATGGCGGGAACGAAGACCGAGGAAGCGGGGGGAGATCTGGAGCAAAGAGAACAGTCGCTGCCAGGGTTGAACCGAGGCGGTGCTCATATACACTGCAGGACTTTTGTCAAAAAGACATCCTGAGAATGAGAGGAAATTAGAAAACGGGAGTTTTCTACTCACGTAGATCGCCATGACACCACATGCTAGCGCGCTAAAATAAGAGAGTGAGTGAGGTGACAGAATGAAATTGGGAAGACTGCGGGAGAGGAGGGGGGGAGTGGGGGTGATTGGGGGGGGGGGGTCCCAATGTGCTAATCGGGGAATAGTGCTGGTTGTGTAAAGACTGTTAGTTCTGCCAAGTCAACGAGAGCTCACAGGGACAACAGGGGACATCCCACTGTGTGTAAAGCAAAGAAGACACATGTAACATGCTGGGACATTATTATTTTGTGTTGTCATGTAGAATTGGTGTGGTAAGAAGGGAAGGAAGAGAAAGTAAAGACACCGATGATCTTAAATTTATATCAGAAACACAGAGACTAAAATAAAGGTCAAAAATAGCTAACTGCCAACCATAGACATATACACTAGATGTTGCATTCATTACGATTGTCCATTGGTACGAATACGTCAATAGAGCCGCCATCTTGCTTTGGGGGAGCCGATCCTTTTAAACGTACCAACGTCAATGAAGACACCGTAAATAGTTTGAATCTAATGCGATTTTCTAGTTTTTTAGCACCTGACCGTTATTATTCCATTGAAGAGTTTAAGTAGGAAAAATGTAAGCAGTTTGAGGAGTATGGTGTGTGGAAAACACTAGCTTTGACTCTGAAGCTGTCTTTGTCATCTACAAAGCTAACTGGTGACATCCTGTTAGGACTGTCAGCTGGGACTTTATATATATATATATATATATACACACACACATATAAATACAAATCAGACAAAGGTTTAATCGGAATGTATTAGTTAACAGACAAGGAATTTACATTGGCAGGAAGGTCAGGAGCTGGGACAAGGGCGCGGTATCTCCCCCGGGTAAAGTGATCCATTTTGGGACACTTTGGGCAACTTTGTATGGAGCTTTTTTTTTTCCTCCCCTTTTGGACAATTCTGTCCCTGACCGACGTGCAATCGTGACCCGCCAACCCCGGTTTCATTCCTTTCATTGGACACCCAAAGGCAGCACAAAAGTCTGGCATAATCCATTGAAAAGTATTGAGAGAACCCCGACGTAAGATGGCGGCGGTTTTGACGTATGCTTCAAACCCGAATGCGACATCTAGTGTAAATGTCTAAAAATGCCGACTAAACTGAGCTAGCTTACATGCTCAGGTCAACAATGCTAGCATGTTAATGTTTTGCTGTTTATCTTAATCTAACATTAACATGTTGCCATGGTAGCTAATTAGCTAATTGGCTCATCAACACAAAATACGGTTGAGGATTGTGAGAATGTCCCTCCATTAACAGGTATTTGGGAATAAACTATAGTATTGTTCATATTAAAGCCTATACATGATTGTGGTGCTATATGGAAAGTTAAGAGTCCACCAGGTTTTTACATGAACTCCTGAGGATTCACTTAAAACCCTCAAAATGACTACGTTATGCACTTTAGTCTGGCTGTGCATCTGTCCTTTTTATTCAAGGTGATATTTCGGTGACCTTTTTGTCAACCCAGGCAGGGCCCCAATAGGGTGCTTCCATTCATCATGCTTGCACAGTGCAACATCTGAGAGGCCAATGCTCCTGAGGTCAGCTAGTGCCACGCAGTCCTAACTGTGGCCCCATCCTGTGTGCAGTAGAGAGCTCCCTTTTTAAATCCCCCCCGGGCCCTTTGTGCACGCCACTGGCGCTTTAGTGGTCAATAAAACGAGCTAAGGTCAAAGGTTGCCAAACACACGCTGTGTCCTATTCCAAAATGAATGTTTCCACCGATGAAAAAAAAAATCAATGCAATAGCTTACTTTGTTTTATACTAAATTTGATTATTACTGTAAATTCTGGTCATTTGAAGCTTTCAGCAACGGGTTTATGGTAACACCAGTTTAAATCACCTACAATTTGATCAACTGAGTCTTGGAAATATCTGCATATACAATCGATTTCGGCCAGTTGTATTCAGAGTGTGTAGCGAAATGATTCACATTATTATCCGAGCATTATTCCCTTAATGGTTCGCTCCGTGATTTAAAAGAATGCACTCAATGACTGTCTCTAGCATTAGAAGTCCTCCATGTTCCAAAAAACACTGCTTTGACATTTATTTTTATCAAATATGTTCTAATGTTTTGGACTTTCAATTGAGGTTATGTTTATAGTAGCCAGACATGTTTAATTGTGTCTAAACTACAGGAATCTGGTGGTTAAAAGGATAGATATTTATAATGTTATTTTTCTGAAAATAATTCTCATCCTGTTCTTTTGGAAGTGAAGAAAGGGGAATCTGCTGGCTCGCAGTGACTCGCTGACCACTGGTTAGTTTGGAAACCCTTCGTACCAGTGTTTCAGAGCGAAATATAGAAGAGCCTAAACCTCTGACCGAGCACAATACTTATGCGGCACCATAACACAAAATCGATTTCATGTACAGCGTATCTTGTGTATATCTATGTAGTGAATTTACGAATATGAAGCAAGTTGGAAGCCAATTACACAATGCTATTATTAGTGGTTGACCTACTCCCTGCATTTGACATTATATACAATCAGCATGTCTTATGTAGCACCGGAGTGATTTCAGTCACATTCCTCCATTCAGAGTCGTCATTGATCTCTTGCACGTGTATGTGAACGCTCAAATGTGATAGGGATTGGGATGCTGTAGGGACGGGTTTGTGTGAATTAAACTGTGTTCTGGAATATTTCAATAAAACTAGTTCAGGAGAAGAGAATGACTTTCAATGTTTGTCTGATAAGAAAAGCAGGGTCTTGATGAATGATCAAAGTTGTAAAAGTCCATTCATTGCTTGCAAGCAGGAGGTCTAATACTCAAACACGTATTACGGTGCTCTGCGGGGACGGCGTCTCCGCGCGGTCCAAACACTGAGCTTTTATACACACGTGTGAAGGCCGTCCTCAGTGGCAGGTATGAAACATTGCATGCCAAGTTGAGATAGAACCAAACTTAAGATGGGGGTAACACAGTTCTCTTGTTCGGGCCTGTGTGTGAGAGCAGGTTGACTCGCCCTCCCCTTTCAGACACAAATGCAGATGGAAACCTTTGACTGCTTTTTGCACATTACTCCAATACAGACAATTATCACTCTTTTAGCATTAGATTATGTTAGAACATATTTTACCATTACAGCTGTTACTGCTGGTGTAGACTAAAGTCTGGGACATCAGGTTAGCGTGTCCTCACAGAACCTCTCTGTTGAACCACGGATGGATGGAAATGTACGGGCAAGTTATGCAGCCAGAGAGACAGGGGGAGTATATAAAGATATGCTTCTCTGATTGCGATGGAGAATCGCGATAATCGTGATGATTTTTTTAGATTAGATGCAACTTTAATTATCACCATACATAAGAAAAGGATTTATTGTAAAAGTGGTGGAAATTGGAGGTGTTAATTCAACATCCATCACTGCAAGCCAGAAAACATGCCTGTAACTTACTCACAACCTGATAGGATGAATGGTTAGATTCAATAAAACAGCAATCCAACTAATCGACCGATAGACATATTCATTGATGAAGTGATTGATGGATCATTTGCTGCCACCTTGTGGAATTTCAGTAACTACCACTCTATTTTTTAGAACCAAAACTACAAAGGAATCAAGAGAGTTCCCACTCTATTACGTACATAGTTTATTAACGTTTTAATCCCAAATTTCGGTCAGCCCATTTCAACTCGATGAAAAGATTGACCTTTACTGACCTCACTACACTTAAAATAGTGACTTAGTCAGTATATTATTAAGATAGTAAGTCATAACTAGAAGAAAGGAAATCGTATTTTGGCGATGCTATCTCATAAGGGTTCTCTGTATAATAACGTGCAGGATCATTTCCATACAAATGAATATGCTGTATGACGCATACAAAACTTGTATGGTTGGTTGTCATTTCTGTGATTTAAAACTTTTTACCAGCACAAAAAAGGGGACATAGTTCGAAAACAAAAGTGATTACTACTATTTGCATCGATTATTAGAGATGATAACCATCCCTCTTTCAGAGAGCGGACCATATATATTGTTAACGTGATATACCCATACTCATTTGTTTCTTCTTTTCGTTTATTACGTTTAACGTGGTGTTTGTTACCGAACACACAAGTTAATTGAGGTTATTCATCTCGACGTGTTATATACTCTTTACTGACATTAAACATGTTTTGATTCATTAAGGCCCACATGACTTGAGTGTTAGTTATATAGGTTAAATGTTCTACATCTTTCAGTTAGCTCGCAGCAATAAGCGTTGGATAAGAGGAATTCGCGACACCGACGAGAAAACTCGGGATGTGGGGCGAACCTGGGATCCGTTACGTTTTCTCGGTTTAACGTTACGCATATTAGCTAATAAGCTAAGCTAACGTCATCTAGCCGATGTAAATGTCAATTGACAGATGCGTCGTCTCCTAGTTTAATTTAAGAGCTTAACCAGGTGGACAACATGTAAACCACGACGCAACTAAGTAATCGCTGTGCGCTAATGATGGCTTTTGTTCGCCAATATATTGCTATGTCACGTGCCAAACGTACCGTCTGGTCCCATGGTGTAATGGTTAGCACTCTGGACTTTGAATCCAGCGATCCGAGTTCAAATCTCGGTGGGACCTCATCCTTTTTCAACATCATATAACACAATTGTAGCTAAAAAAATCAAAAGTGAATAGCGTGCAGCTGTTTGGACACTACTGTTTCTCTCCAACAGAATGATCCATCTACACTGTCACAAGCACTGAAACAGGAAAACATTCTTGCCAACTGCAATTCGACTGTACAACAAATCCCCTCTGGCTAAAACCTCATTTAACTGAATAACCACTGCACTACTATTTAATTGTATACATATTCCACCCCGCTGTACATACTTCTATTTCACTTTCTGCTATTCTATTGTATTTTATTGTAGCATTTTTAATTTAATTACTGTATTGCTACTGCTACACTCCAATCCTTACGTATTAAATAGGGCAACAGTGTCATCCAATTTTTGTTAATTTATTTTTTTATAAAAATCTAATTTGCAAATTAAGCAAAATGTGAAGGGAACATTAATTCCCTGTGTTGTAGTGGAATAGCAGTGTATGAAGCAGCAGTGGAAATTACCTGACAAGTGCAGTACAATATTGAACCCATTGAATACAACCATGAAAACTCACAACTATGGCAAAGAATAAATAATCACACTCAGAAATGCATTTCACTGATTAAAACATGTTTATGTCCATCCTACTTTATTTCCACACAAAGATGGCAGTGTCAAACATTTATTATTACACAATGATATGCTTAAATTGAAATTTTATTTTGACGTTTTATTGGAATGTTTCAAATTTCTTTACAAATATCCACGATAGTTTTTTTTTTATTGCGCATTTTATTAAGCATTGACGAATGTGTAAAGGGTGGCGTCCTTGTGCAGAGATCCTACATTCTTTTTTCCCTGTGTGTCAGGGAAGCCTGCTGTCTGGGACATTTGTATTCCCAGTATGCTGTGTGTGGATGGGTCCTCGGAGAATAACAAAATAAATTTGATGCAAACTCACTTTCAAACATTAGACTTGCTTAATACAACGGTGGAAACTGGAAAAAGGCACTGGTACTGTCAGCCTGCACGTGTTGCAGAAGCAACACACAAAAAGCATTGAATTAAATGTGAAATGGCAGTGAATTGTACTTGCAAATATGATTCCATTACAAATTGTGAAACCAACCTTTTTAACAACCTCAACAATAACACAGAACATTACAAAGCATTAGCGACGCTATAATTAAAAAGACATGACAAACATTTTAAATTGTCTCCTTTCCGTGCAGACGTGAGGGGGCTAATTGAGACAAACAATTCTTATAGAAACGTGGCAGTCTTCTGTCTGCAAAGGCTTTGTAAGACAGAAAAAACAAATGGACTCAATGTCAACTGTCTCATTTTGGCTTTCCTCCTGTTCAGTGTATAAAAGCTTTGTATCACATACAGATTTCCCATTGCATTACAATAAATGTCATGATGGAAAGCCAAGATTGTGGGGTATAAACTCTTTCCCCGCCAATTGTAACAAAGTTTGAGGGTCTAGTTGTGAAAAGCAAATGTGCACCCACTCTCTATATGCATTATAGCTCAAATGCGTTTATCGTGAATGTCAGCGGAAAGGTGCACTAAACCTCAGGTGTCTGCTGAGCTAAGGAACCGCAGTAGTTTGGTTTAGGCTGGTTTGTTTAGGAGAATCCTCACTCAAATGTTGCTTTTGCTGTTTTGTCTGCTTCACACAAGCTGGCTTTTTTTTCAAGGAGATCAATGAATACACTATCTTTCACAGACAGAAGCATGTAAAAGAAGATATAAATAACAACACTGTGCTGTGACAGTCATCGGTCACAGCGGTGTTCAGGGAAAGCATTCAGAGGCTTCATAAGACGATAGATCACACAAAAAGCGCTGCATTTGAAAACAATGGAAAACACTAGGAAAAGAACAATAATTGAATTAGATAAGTGGCAGAAAACATGTTACATGTAAAAACCATTATTATTGTAAGATTGAAGGATGACAAGTACAAGTCCAGAGCTGTTATTGTATGTTCACAAGCTATCATTTACCTTTACTTAGAGAATTCACCTGGCCTCTCCTTTTTTTCATTTTTCTGTCTTTTTTTGAGCACACATAAGCGTGTGTGTGTGTGTGTTGTTTTGTCACCGCAACCGTCCCTTGGCGGGTTTCCCTCTTGTCAAATGTTGGTGGTCTGCAACTTTTTGGGCATGTCCACCTCCCCGTTGCTGCACGTCTTCTGCTGCACCTGCAACAGGAAGATGCCGCTCTCTCTGGGGTCAGGAGGCACGGCAGCAGGCTCCTCCGAGCAGATGGTGGCCCGGCTGCTTTCCGTGATGGAGGAGTTGTGGTGGTAGTTGAAGTGGTTGTTGGTAGTGGGCGTTTCCCCCCAGCCGGTTTTACCCCAGGCAAACTTCCACTGAGCCCACTTCCTCCTCAGCGCTGTCTGGGCCTGTGACGTCAGAGTTCAGTTTAGTCGTCTTTGAAATAGCTTGAGGTTACTCAGAGACCAAGCGCAATTAAGTTCCAACCACAGCAGAGGGGGAAAGCGATCCATCAAGAAGCCAGAGTTAAGTTTTTACAAACTGCCAAGCTAAATAAATGTGAAGTAAGAACATGAGACATCAGCAAAATGGGCAAACACTTGCTTTTGGGTCAGTGTCAATTAGAGTCAAGCCAAAGCATTGTGACAGCTTGTGACAGCATGCAACTTTTGTCAATGAGTGGATGTCGATGTATCAGAATACCGCTTTTTAGCTCGCTACAGGCTCTTCATTTGCGGTGGTGCTGATGTTTTTCCCCTCTGATGGGCGTGGTTTAGCCGTGCATTACACATTGTGCTCTGTCTCTATTTAGAGTCTTTGTATAGTGTATAACACAGTCTGGTACATGATCTTGCATAATAACAATGGAGTCCTCGCAGTCCTCATGCGATGCATGTCTTTTAATAGTTTTCATGTACCTCAGCATTGCAGAAACAGAATATAATTGCCACCAGGAGTCCCTGCAAAGCAATAGGACATTGATTAAATATTTATAGAGGAACAGATGTCACACTGAGATTATCCTGTAAATAATTTACAATAATCAGTAAAGGAATCATCACATTTTATGTAAAAAGCATTGAGCAAATGAGGGAAACCTTATTTTACACTGGTTGCTGTGAATTCCAAATTAGAAACATGTTTTTTTTTCTGATATTGATACACGGATCAGCTGAAGATTCTATTTTTGAACGTAAATGGCGGTGTACCACTTGTTTATTACAATACAAGCATTTTAACCAAATTTGTTTGGTGGAATAGGTCGAAGTGATGACTGTACCTGGAAGTGGGAAAAGATGTTTACGAAGAAATCGTAGATGGCCCGGCTGATGCGTCCCTCTGGCCTCCAGGGGAAGATGATGAACTGGACTCCCAGCAGAGGGACGAGGATGAGGGTGGCTCTCACTGCCTTCATGTAGGCCGTGGACTCGGCACAGTGGGTCTCTTTCAACTTGGTGATAAGAACCCGGACGATGTTCAGGAGGAAGAAAAAGTTGACCTGGATAGGTTTATCATTTAATTAAAATGGAAGAGAGGGGAGAGAAAGAGAAAGAGATTATCTCACGTGAGTTGAATTGAAGCGACCCGCTTTTCATTTATTTCTGACTGGCAATGACTGGCCTGAAGGTGGCACTATGACAACACCTCTAAGTTACACGTTGATAGAAGTTAGTTTCCCTTTCCCTTAATTCCTGTTTTCGTTTTACTTTTGATGAGTTTTTGATGAGTTTTTCTCGTCTCTTGTCTTGCAACCCATATCTTAAATCACAAAAAGGCAAAAACACAACCTGCCAAGTTAACGTATGTACGTATCTATTTTTACAGCTCAGTGTAGTGCAAAGTTAGTTACTCTCAAAAAGGAGTATCTTCTCTTCCAGAGTGCTTATAGTTATAGCCTGTTGAATTGCAAATTTGTCATGAGGTTTGGAGAGTCTTACTTTTAACTTGATCCCGGTTCAGGATTTAGTTTTGCCCTCAAATTCAAATGACTGTATTTGCATGTGTGCCAGCGTTTGCATCTTGAGTTAGTAAGTAAGAGCCCCGTTCTGACCTCTGTTGGAAGCTTTTGAAAACATTAAATCTGTAAGGAAGACCTTATGTGAGAATACACTGTAATTAATTACTCACAAGGAGTGCAGCTTGAATGGGCCCATGAATGATATAGAGCAGATGTGTGTGAGAGCTGATCCAGCACCTGAAATGAATACAGAGAGAGAGAAATCGTGGACACACCTTCCAGTGAGGTTTTACACAAAACAACATACGTAGGCTTGCTGTCCTGAATTAAAGCCCAATAGAGGTAGAATGAGAAAATAAAATGGCTAAAGACCTACAGTATTCCACTTGATGAGGCTAATCGATATGTTACAAATCCTCTCTGCCTAAATCAGTGCAGAAGAAGGTCACAGGAAGGAGAGAGAGAGAGAGAGTGAAAGAAAGAAAGAGAGAGAGACACACACACCAAGCCAGATGGCATACTGCAACATTCGTGGCCTTGATCTGGACTCGTAGGCCTTATTTTATCCGACTGCAGGAGACCAGCAAACTCGCTACATCTTACTTGTCGTTGAAGAAGAGCCCGCGAGCCACGGCATACGTGGCGGCAGGAACAATGGGAAAACCTTTGGACAGAGAGAGAGACAGAAATATCAGCCCAACCTACTAACGGTTGCATCACAATGTGAAAACATAACGTCAAAGGCACACAGCCTTAATGTACCGATTGAAAATGTAAATGTAAATATTTTTATTTGTGCACTTTTTTTGTGGTATTTTTCCACCAACATTTTGGTGAAAGTTTGTGTGTCCTTTCTTGCAGAGAGTTAGTCGAGAAGATATTCCCCACTAAATGGAATCATCAGATGGGTAGCTGAGCTTACGATAAAGACATAAATAGCCATAAATAGCCATAAATAGCCAGCCTGGCTGCCTGGGAAAATAAACAAATGAACACGTTCCATGTAAAAAAAAAAAAGTCATAACATTTCCTGCTTAATGACACTGGCCCTTTAAAGAAAGCTAAAGTCAGAAAACCTTCAGCTGCCTCACTGACGACAGTGAGTTCCAAGTAAAGGTGACACAGCGGACATGCTCATTACAGGCACCTTATACCATACAGATATAAAAAGACATGAGGCTTAGAGAGACATTCAATAACTAAGACTAAAACACAAGAGCTGGATGCCTGCATGAGAGCTGAAATAAAAAGCCCACTCATCTAAGTGCAGGCACACCCAGCCTGCAAGGTTACATGTATTCATTCAATGATGCTGGAAATATGAAAACTCATGACTTTCTAGACGCCCTGATTAAATGCATGGTACAATGCATGTTTTGTTTGGAAGACCTAACACAACTGCTAACCTTGGATCTTCCTGAAGCAGTAACCCTTTAGTTGAAATGTTGCTTTTAAACTGTTGTTGGGTAGCATTTATTTGTAGCGCTCTTTCTAATAAATGATAGCCATAATCAACTGGAATGTGTTGCATTTGAGGAATTCCATCATATTGTATTGTATCCTGAGGTGCGATGCTACCTCTGTCGCCCTTGTGTGAATCTTCTCCCCAGTGTCAACATATTGTTTACATATTGTAACATATTGTTGTTTCAAATTCATGAGACCACAAGACGAAAGCACTGAAAGCCAAAACGAAATAGTTTGGAAGAACTCCAGCAAATGAAACCCCAACCGTGACTCACCCCATCCCACGATGTAGTACCAGAAGAGCTGCTGTTCCCCGACAAAGACGGCCACGATGATGAGCGTGTGAAGGTAGATGCCCTCACACAGCATCCAGAAGTAGTTCGAGGTAGACGTGTACTGAGTCAGGACAGCCAGGACCTTGCAGCTTACCTGAGGGGACAGGAAACCGTGAGTGAAACGAGCAAAGATTTGGACTGGTGTCGTTCAATTGAGTTTGGGACTCTCTTTTGTTTTTTCAAAATGGGATGAATCTCTCACAGAGTTGCTGGAGTTTATGGCTTGGTTATTGGCCAAGTTAAGTGAGAGCCACATCATAGTAACGATGGAGTTCAAGATGAAGGAGAGGAACATGTTCTTGTGGAGGGAGATTCTCTGGCAGCTGAGACTCCTGAAAGAGAGACACAGACAAAGAGAGGTGCATTTTCTATGTTTTATTTTTATTTTCAACGTCTATCAATAACATTTTTGGACTGAAACTGCATTATAATAAAAACAGATTTGTCAAAATATCACCGCAATGGAAGCTATTAACTTTTTCTTTGCTTATTTCATTTGTTAGATTGACACTAAAATGTCACCGTACAAGTTCGCCTATTTCCTACAAACAAGCAGCTAGGAGCTGTTTCTAAGCTCGTCACACACAAAGTTAGAGTTTAAAAGTTAGAGTTATTAAAAGTAGGATGGGAGGCAGAGCCTTCAGTTATCAAGCTCCTCTTTTGTGGAACCAGCTTCCACTTTCAGTCCGGGGGGCAGATTCAGTCAGCTCCTTTAAGATAAAGCTTAAAACTTTCCTCTTTGATACTGCTTATATTTAGGGCTGGCTTAGGTTTGCCTGGACCAGCTCTTAGTTACGCTGCTATAGGCTTAAACTGCCGGGGGACTTTTTAGGACACACCGAACTCCTCTCTCTCTCTCTCTCTCTCTCTCCCCTTTTACTAAAATCCACGTTGCATTAATGCACATGACTAATTCAGCTCCTTCCCGGGAGTTCTTTGTGCTTTCTCGCTGAGCAGGTCTCTGCAGATCGTAGTTCCGTCAGGACCCTGGTCCTGACTCCGGCCGTGGCCCTGCTGGCACCTGCTGCTGCTATCATCATCATCATCGTCATCATCATCATCATCATAATTTTAAATATGATTCATATCACTATTACCCTTTCCTAAAATCTTTGCTTTCCCTCCCCACAGTCTTCTGTGGATGGTGGTTCGATCTGACGGTGGTGGCCCCTGCAGTGGTCCTGTCATACATCTGGCCGGCTACTTGGAATGCTTTGATTAATTTCTGTTATAGAAATTGAATGTATTCTACATCTGTATGAGTCATTCTGTACACATGACATCCATTGCAGTCTGTCCATCCCGGGAGAGGGATCCCTCCTCTGACGTTCTCCCTAAGGTTTCTTCCCTTTTTTCCCTGGAAGGGTTTTTTTTTTCATTTTTGGGGGAGTTTTTCCTGTGCCGATGTGAGGGTCTTGGGACGGAGGATGTTGCATGTGTACAGACTGTAAAGCCCTCCGAGGCAAATTTGTAATTTGCGATTTTGGGCTATACAAAATAAAATGAATTGAATTGAATTGAAAAGTGGACCCTGAAATAGGAAAATAAAAAGTAGGAGAGGTCTGTGTTGGGAGTCAGATGATACACAAAGAAAGTCTCACTTGAAGTATGAGAAGATGATCAGACAGATGACCAGGGAGACGATGGACAGGCCGTGACCAACCATGGCCAGGTAGTACAGACTGATGGCAAACTGCAGGGATGAAGAGCACAAACATCAATGTCACTCACCAACAACGGCTTTATTCTAAATTTTAAAAAGTAAGCCAGTAAAGTCGCTAGTTCGTTTTGTCAAAAGTACTGTAGTTTCTTGAAGCACATATGAGCCTTTTGGGGAGATTCAGAAAAGAGAACACCGTATGAAGTACAGAAGTATCCGCATGCAGGGCTTTGTGGAACAGATTCTGAATGACTTGCATGTCCCAGTCGGTAAGGACTGTAAGGATTGTAGACGTGAGGTGAGTCTCAGATATAAACCACTCTTCTGGCGTATCTTCCTGTAATATGTTCAGTTCAGCAGTTCTTTAGAAGTTTTTTGATCGTCTCTGTTTAAAGGTTTTAAATCAAACAATGTTGTAAAAGCAGTGCGGGACCTTCAAGCAGATTATGCTGCACTTAACCGCACTAATATTTCCATTGTTTCTTTAAAAATAAAATGACTCATTTTTAACAGTTCAAATGTTTGCTTAGTGAATGTCTTTTGGTTCTCTTTTAAAGTCTAATCTTTTTTTGATATCTAACTTTCCTTGATATCTTAATTGTCTACCTCTCCCGTGGGGAAAACAACCCCTGCATTACATTGCATCGTGGTGTAAAAAGTGGACTTTTTGGTGACATTCCCCTAATGTTGTTCAAAGTGTTGGTAACCCTTTGCAATCCGCTCATGCACATTGTGTTTTACCTTGCGCTTGTCTTTCGTGTAGGCCTCACATTGGGTGTAGTTAGACCACACTCTGTTGCTCTCCGGGTGGTGGAACCACTGGCCATCAAGATTACACACTTTGGTGACCTTCTCTGTGGAGACAATATTATAATGGACACAAACGGTAACATTATTTAGGTGATTTCAGGGGACTTTTGGTGCAAAATAGACAAAAGCTGAGGTTTTCACTGGAAATCGTTAGTTGTTTTTTTCAAAGAAAAGAGCAAAACAAATGTGAAAAGAAGGTATTATTATTCACACACTGGACAAACATGGCATGGATGATATGTACGTGTGCGTTAACGCCTCACCAGCTGGGTCAAAGTCAAAAAAATATTCCGGACACATCTGCATGGCCGTCCCTGGAGCTGTGTCCCCCCAGCACAACCAGCCGTCCCACGTCCGGTCACAGAAGTTACCTGCAGAGGACAGGACATTACACACTGTACATACTATACAGTAAGCTATTGAAAGGACTCTTCAATACCTATTTAATGAGATGAGTACAATTTTCTTCCACCTCTAGTTTCTGACAAGAAACTGACAATGTTTCAAATATACCGTCTTATTGATAAATACTTTGTTTATTGAACAGTGTCTCATTTACTCATTTAGGTGAACTCTATTGTGCCAAATAGGGCACATTTGGATGGTTAGGATGCAGAAATACACAGAGCGGTCATAAAAACCAGTTTAAAAATACATGATGCAGTATGCCCCTTCCATCCCACAGGGAGAGCATCTCTAAACCTCCACTCTCTAGCACACAAACACACTAACACAGAGGCTTGACGCTACTGAACAGCTGACATGTGATCACGCACTTTGACCTCGTGGCCTCGTTTGGGCATGTTAACGAACCAGAGACCGGAATGCTTTGTAAAGGACAGCTTTGTATCAGATCAACAGATATAGACAAGAGATATAGACATAAAGATCCACATTGAAAATGTACAGTTTCCGTTCAAAAGACATTTGCCGTCGCCTTTTTTTCACCATGGCAGATTCACATTCTCTTACTATTCAACTGTGCCTCTGCTCTTAGAGTTAACTATCCTTTTTTCAGAAATAACTATCTGCGACAGCTGTGTAATAAGTCTGCACTTTCCGCGGCACAAATGTCAACAGAGAATCTGGGAGGATTTCATTATGAGTCAGCGAGAGGATGGGTGGTATATTTGATCTATTCAACCGAAATGGTTTGCTGCATGTATACAAACCATACGTCTAACTTCAGCTGCCACACACAACGCTTGTCAACAATCGACGGAAACCTGACGGTACCTGGTTGTACAATGGCATGCTGGGAACGGGACAAAGGGCAAGTTTCCTTTCTTTCAAACACACTTCCTCTGTTATTCTCTTTCCGTTCTCCTTCGCTCTGCCTTATTTCATTAGATGTCCTTTAGCTGCCGCTTTTATCCAAAGCCACTAAGATTGCATTTGTAACCCATGGTTTGACATTTTTGCATGGGGAGCAATTGGGGGGTTGGGTGTCTTGCTCAGGGACATTTCGACATGCGACATGGAGCAGCCAGAATTGGTAAAGTGTTTTTTTAGATAGATGTGTGTTAAGTATGAGTTAGTAACATTTTTCAAAATCAAGTAATTGAGGTGCACCAATAGAGGTGGTGTCAGTAGAAATCCTCTGAGGACCATGAATGTCTTTCTAAAAATAAAAAGGCAATCAATCCAATAGAATTACTATCTATATACACTATATATACTATATACACAACTATATACACAAAGAACACTGATCACTTTCAAATATAAAACCAAAGGTATTTAACACTGCCATGGCGGTAATGTTTCACCCCCCACAATCATGCAGGCAAGTTAAAATTCATGAATTTGTTTTTTTTTTCTCTGAGTGCCAAAGGAAATCCAGAACAAACATGGAATTCCTGCACAGTAAATCCCAGCCGTGTCGTTAGTGCTGGACCACTTCACTTCTACAGGGACACTTTCTGCTGAACATAGAATATTCAAAGATAAACTGTATGTTGCTTTCTGATAACAGAAAAATGCTTATGCTGGTACATGCTCAAAAAAAAAGAAAACAAATTCATAAATTTGAACTTGCCTATATGATTGTGCAGGGTTCAAAAATAAACAAAGGAATACACCTTATTTTAGTTTTCCAGTTTCAGTTCTTTAACAAATAAAATGTGCAATACACTACCATTAATTGTAGCACTTAAATTGTACTTATAATGGCTCTTATCCATAGCAAGTTGTAAATCGGCTTATTTGATGAAACTTTCTTGTTTCTTGTTCTTCTGAGATTGATCCTTATGGTTGAAATGCACTTATTGTAAGTCAGCTATATAATGTAATGTACAAGTTTGAATTGTTGCCGAGCACTGGTTTTAAAATATATCTTGTCTTTAAATGTATTACTTATACTTGTACTGATAAACGTGCATTGATTTGCAAAGAGAGTGAATTATTAAAAAGTGCTTCAGTGTCACTTGCGTGCGAAATGCACATGATTTGATAAACATTTGCCATTTGAAATAAAATATGGTACCATTTAGGGGACTTACGTTTGCTGCATGCCGTTTGTTTAAGAACATTGAGACGATCTTCTCACCTTCTTTTGTACGCGGCGGATCGTGGATGATCTTCAGGTAACACTCGAACTGGGCAGCCAAGATCTGTTTATCAGACATTCCGAGTGCGTTGGATATGTCGCTAGAATTATCCTCCTGCTCGTCCACTGCGATCTCCACAGGTGGCTCCATCCCCACATCCTCACATTGGGACACCTGTGTAGAAAAGAAATCCTACTACCAACAGTTCACAGGGGAGTGGCTGTGTGACTATTGCACAAGTTGTGTTGGGAAAATGAAAAGAGGGGAAAATGTTTACTGAAATCAGAACAAGTGAGTTTTTAGGAACACACGTAACCGCTAAAAGACTTCAACGTATTGGGTGAAACTGTATGGCTAAAATGTAATTTAGTATGGGATAGTACCAGAAAAAAAATAATACTGTATGTGAAATCTAGCTTAGTGTACACGTTTTGTGTGTCCAAAACACATTCGCATGGTCGCACTCACCTCTGTGCCCAACGCAAGTGCACCTATCAGTGAGAGTGTCAGGATCTTCCACATGTTTCTAAAAGGGAAATAAGAATAAGGACCGTAAACTGAAATGTTTTCATAAGCTGTAGTTCTTCAAAGTATTTCACACATGTGCCATTTTACGAACAGGACACGTTTGTAGGCGTGCTAGCTGCTCTTCTAGGACGCACACACATGCACTGCTATTAGCAAAATGCTAACGTTGTTATGCTAACAACAACAGAAAAACATACTGCGTCGTAGTCACAGTTTAGCATATCTATTATACTTACTCAGTAAACAAATGTAACCATAAAACTAATGGACAATGTTTTGACTAAGAGTCCCTAAAATGAAAAGAAATACAAAAACACAAATGCTAGCTGTGTTATGAAATAAAATCATTGGCGGGAGCGCCTTGTGTCATATACTGTACACATGCTTATGCATATTCCTTTGTGTCTGCTATCACGACAGGAAGTGTTCTCCCGGTCAGAAGAAACAGATGTGTGTTTTGTTATTATTTTGAGGTTAAAAGGACACACGTTCCCCTTAGCGTGTCCTGAGCCAAACAAGTGTGAAATGAGACTCAACATTAGAAGTTATCAGAGAGAGAGAGAGAGAAAGAGAGAGAGAGAGAGAGAGAGAGAGAGAGAGGGAGAGGGAGAGAGAGAGAGAGATGGAGAGAGGGTCGAGGCAGGCAAAAACAATACATTGCATACAGTAAAGTGTCTTTTTGGTGGGGAGACATGACAGGCTTTATCTGTGTACCAGGAAGGAAACCAGATACGCCTCAAGACCAGCACAACACCACATAATAACTTCAGCTAAATGGAATAAATGGATGGAATGCAGAATTGTGGTGCATGTGCAGGTCTTGGAGTTCAAGGCAAAGGAGCTTATTATAATTGCAAAAGGCGAGCAGTAATCTGAAAAGTTGAAGTTGTTTCCACAATAGTATTATAGGAACCTCTGTTGAACTTGTGTCAAAGACACACAAAGCCATAACCTTCTCCTCTTCCTCTCTCGTGTTCTCTCGCTGTCCTCTGTCTTTGCTGTCCTTGGAATGTCTTCCTCTTAACCTACCCCTCTCTCCCTGGTGTTTTCTCTCCCTCGCTGTCGTCTGTTAAGAGTTAATCTCATTTGTTGTGTTTTACGTTGAGTCTGTGAGGGTCCTTGACCGAGCATCAGCCCCTCTGGCTTTCACTTAATTTCATGTCCTGTTGGTCAGCTTGATTCTGGAAAGTATTGTCTATTGTCTATAAGTTTCACCCTTTGAAGTGAAACTATACAGATTCTAAAAATAGCACCACCGCCAATGGTCTGAAAGTAAATCACTAATAATTGGTGTTGTTTTTGTTGGAAGATACACCTCCCAATCTAACCGCATTTTTTTAAAGCAAGTCTTGATTTCTTTCTGAAGTGTGACTCATTGTCAAACAAGAACATTTGGAAACAACGCTGAGCCACAAGTACACCATGTACTTGTACGAAAACTAAACCCTTGTTGTGACATCAGAAGAAACCCATACAGCAGCTTTACGTAAACAAGTATCAGCATTCATAATCCACATCAGACCCTATAATGCCATCGATCTGTCGTCAAAGCTGCCCGATGCTGGAGCCAGGGCTCAGGTCCGAGCTGCAGAAGTGTCCCTCGCAACCAGAGCCCTGAAAACGCGTGATGTTTCAAAGGAACTCAGGTCTGCAGATATAACGCACCGCGCAAAAAGCACACAACTATCACAATGATGAAACGGTCCGATCAGTTTTTGGAAGCACAGTGAAAAAACTCAATGTGCTACCCGTAGGACGACCAAACAACCTCTGCGTCACAAGGGCAAAGAGGTGGGAATTATGACTAAAGGGGTTAAATATCTATTAAATGTAAAGAAAAGGTTTTGATTGGATGATGTGAGGACACCAGAAACATGTCATATAAAATCAACGTCTGAGCCTCAGATCCTTTCCTTTTTAAGAAGCCTTCCAAGGGAGACAAACCTTGACCGAGGAAATTAAATGTGCTTAGCAATCTCCTGAGCCAGACATTAATGGGACGAGTGAATGTCAGAGGTGTTATGGCAGGGCTTAGTTGTTCTTAGGAATGCCAGAGGTGCAAACAATTGTTCCCGTAATGTTCTACTTCACTGGGAGGTGGATATGTGTATTTATGGCTGTATATAAAATACTAAGTGCACTCCTCCAGGACGGAATGCTTAGGCTCACTGGAAAGTACTTTGGCATTGACAAGATACTCGCTGTGATAGTCAAGTGAGGCAGCAGTATCACTAATTTGGAAAAAGCATTGTTGAGCTTTGTTAAAACAGCAGATGGAGACTTGTTTCATCCCCTTCATATCCCTGTAAGATTTCATCTATTAAGTCAATGATAAACTGCCGTAATTTATTTGCACACCCTATTTCTCTCAAGCTGCTCCACCCCTCTAAATCAATCAGTAACGTCCTAGATTTTGATTTCCCAGAATCGCTTTGGAAAACATAAGTGCTGCATCTTCCGCAGATGATTTCATCCAGTATGATGTTACATTTTCTACACAGAATAAATGACTGCCTTTCAAAAGAAAAAAAAACTGTTGAAAGATCTTTGACCTAACTCTACTGTAGCTAAAAATATCAGTCTGAGCATAAGTCTCTATGTCTGCTTAGTATCCAGCACAATGTGAAAATAAAACACATGGGCTCTAAGAGTGTCATTCCACATCCTCAGGCCTCACTGTGAGAGTAGTCTGCTCTCATGGGATCATGGGCTGGTGGGAAATCCACATATTGATGTTTAGCTACACCAGATTTAGCTCCATAGGCCATTGCACCCAGCGAAACACAAGGCAGATGCTGCTGTGACATTTGTCCTGACCCGAGAGGTCATAACGGCCTGAGGTACTTATTTTTCAGAGAAGAGGGACCGTGATATCAGCTGCAGGGACGTGCACATAGGCCTCATTTTGTCAACATTTTGTAACTAGATGTATTAACTGTATCAACATAGTAATCAATGTTAATTTGACAAGATCCAGGCACAAATGTATCGTATCTGTAGGGGAGCACAGATTCAAAGCCTTTACTTCGACTTGAGAGTAAATACGGACTGGGATTCTTCTGTTCTCTGGCAACAGAAGAGAAAAGAACACATTATTATCCAATTATGTACTTTTTAAGGAAACCAGAACAACTCCAAGGAACAATTGAGGGCTTGTGCTGCAAATGGGAGTGTTCGGCAGTGATAACATACCAGAACGACAACACAACCTGTTTAACCGGGAGCTTTCCCACCCAGGGGACAGGGCCCTAAAAAGGGTCTCAAGATAAATCCGAAGCTGTTAGTGAGGTGTCAATTCTGTTACAGGGTACACATTCATGTCATTTTAGTGGCCTTCGGAGTGAATCTTTTCTTGTTTGTGAACTGTTCTGCGACTTGGGCCTCCATGTAAATTGTCTTAGAGGTTGTGTGGGACGATTACTGTTGGTGTTACAAGACAAAGTATTTGGGTACTACATGGCTAATCTTTCAACAATTGTTGTAGGGCTGTGCGGTATTACCGATATTCCGATATGAAATTTCCGTACGGTATGGATTTCTCACATACCGGGGTTACTAACAGCTGAGCTGTTTTTGGTATGCAGCGGATTTTATTTGTACATGTCGTCAACACAGCGATGCATGGAGCTACTTAGTCTTATGTGTGTTGAGATTGAGTCATGGTTACAACTTTATAACAACAATGAATAACCCACCACACAACGGCTTGGGACATTTTGTAATACTAATAAAGACGGGTCAAAGCATTGGATCCATGGTACATTTTACCGGGGCGAAAGTATTTCAGCCACTTGCCGTCCCTCATTTGTACGAGCAACGCCGAAGCGAGCTGCGTACAGTCGGCCACTTCTCAACAACAACGGACCTGCGGTCGAGTCGCACAATGGAGCCAAACCTCAGCATAACGGTGCACTTCATCGGTGATGACTGGGAGTTGCGCAATCACTGTTTGCAAGCGTCATATTTCCCTGACGACCACACCGGAGAAATAATGTTAATAAAACGATTATAAAATATTTGTTTTGAAAAGGAAGCCATGTTTAAGTTGTAAGATCTCCTCCGTTTTAAATACGTTGCAGTTGGCACAATAAAAGATGTTTATATTCTGATTCTTTTATATATAAAAAAAAATACCATGATATACCATCATACCGTCAGAATGATTTTTAATACCGTGATATGGATTTTTGGCCATACCGCACAGCCCTAAATTGTTGGTATTTCATCAGGGTTTTGAAGGATTTTACAGACTTGGTTGTGAGCATCTTCATGGAGATCTTTAATTTCAACCATAATCCCCTTCCGAAAAACTTTGTCTGTGTCAGGGTCCCAGCATCACCAGCACTCACGCCTCCCCCTCATTCTCCAACACACACTCCTCCCACTGATTCATACTCCTCGTCACCAATGCCAATCAGGCGTTCCCGGTCCCCTCAGTATTAATTACACACACCAGTACCTCATCAAGCCACATCCTCAGTTCACCACCTGCAGCTAATCTACAACCACCTACATAAGCAGCACAAACACACACACTCTCTGTCTAGTCTCATTGATACATACGACACACATGACTTCCCCGGTTAGACCTAACGCTGACCCGCTCATCTCATCCGTTCTCGTGCCTAGTGTCCCGTTGTCTGCGCTCACGATTACCCTGCCTTTTCCTGCCTGTTGGATCTCTGTCTTTCGATCCCTGCACTGTGTTGGATCAATAAAGGTCTGCTTCATCACTTCCGTCTGTCTCCTGGTCGTCCGTGACAGTCTGTGGATTACTTTGATGATTTTACATTTTTCTTGGTGCTTTGAGCCACACAAGTTGGGTGCCATTTAGTTTTGTTATGTTGTAGAGATGGCAGACATCGCTACAGTTGATATCTCCAACCCTTGCACTGAAAAGCATCCAGACTGATAAATAGCACTACAGGGACAGAAGAAACGTATATGGCTATATAGTTACCCGAGTAACTATTCAGTACTTGGGTACATGGACCTAATTACTTTCCACCCTTGATCTCACCTGGGAAGGCTCTAAAGGGAGGCCCAAGCATAACAGATGTTTCTGCTCGCTTCCATCTCTCTGTTCAAAAACCTATTCAGCAGCCCATTTAAGCTTGTATCTTCTCATTTTCCAAAGGGAAGAAAATTTAGTTCAGTCAGTGTCAGTCAAAGAATCACCGGATGAAGAATTCAGGGATGAATTGTCCCTCGGGATCCGTCTAATAAACTGCTGCAGAACTGTCCGAGATTATTCACGTGACTACACGGGGAAAGGAAGAGTGGGAGTGTCTGATGGCCCCCATATGTGTGTGTGTATATATATATATATATAAATTATTTGAGCAGGGGATACAGTGTGCCAAAAGAAAAGAAGCCTGAGTGTAAGTATGTATATACGTATTTCAGGGGTGCTGGAGGAAGGATGAAGGTTACGGAAGATCTTCCCCAATCCTGCAACCACTTCCTCCCTTCAGCCTGCCAGCATGTCCAAACAGGCCAACAGGTTAAAAATAAGCCATTGTTAGAGGAGACGTGGGCTTTTGATATAAATACACAGTCTCTGTTACACAATCAAAAAGTCAGGGAGTTTATTACGACATAGTTACATCATTACCTCAGATATCTGAAGTGGGTGAAAAATAGTTATCCACGCTTAAAAAAAAAACCCCACAACTGATAAAGCCCCGTGTTAGAGCTGGAATGTAGTGTCTGTTTTAATTTATTTTCATGGAAAACACTCTGTGAATGTGCAGTTCTGACATTGAACACTGGTGATGAAAAAAGGTGTTAGCAACTTGTTGGTGTCAGAGTGTAACTTGCATTTCCAGATTAGTTGGCATTAATTTGGATTGAACAATACTGATTGTGTTATGGTGACAGTGTAAACCGTAATAAGTTGATCAGCGAAGCGATTCAGCGCACTGGACAATGATCTGTTCGTAGCATAGAACTCGCCACTGAACAAAATAAATAATAGAAAATACCCCACATTTCCACACTGACATCTCAAATGTCCCTTTATCCGACCAATAGCTCCCATCTTAGAGTTTGAAATGATGCAACGTCACATGATCACGCTCCAACAGCACTTCATGATCCTGTCCCATGTTACCGTTTCATCATTTCATCACTACTTTACGTCACGTAAAGACTGAAACTGCTGGAAATGAGATGAATGTGAGCCATCCATTGATTCATATTAACTGTGCTGCAAAAACCAAAACAATTAGCTGTAAATGGTTTATAGGATTAAAGAGGCGTATCTATCTGGAACATGAGTCTGCATGTACTGAAACATTTGTGCACGCCTCCTGTTTCTGTGTATCTGTATTCTATGGCCACTGAGTGCACATCCTCATCTTGTGTTCTCTGTGGAACGTAGTGCAGTAGAATGTGGTCGTGTAGATCACTCCCGAGAGCTGTCACATCACACACACACACACACACACGCACACAGATTTACAACATAAAACCGGGCTGTCCACGTACGAGTTATTAAGGACTCAGAGATTTTCCCATAGCTGGGCCCAAATATAGCTCCCAGAGCTGGGAGCTATGCCATGCCTTGTCTTTGTTTATTTCTCGTCCCTCTTGGCTACAAAAGCAGCATGGGCACAACAAGCGCACAGCGGAGCACAACAAGCACTGGCTTGATGGCCGAATCCTGAGCCAGAAGCGACGGCCTCTGCCTCTGGGCCGTGCTGAGAGAGCCCAAGATACGACAGCCCCGACCACCAGCCATCAGTGTGGGAGCCAGCACACCCTGACACAGTTCTCAGATGTGGTCAGCCTGACACCACGTTCATCACCAAAGCATCTGCTCTTGTTCTTTTTTTAAGTCTGTCTCTCCTTTCATCTCACAGAGGTCTTTCCTAACCCCCTCCTCCAACATACCCCCAGCAGAATAATCCAAACCCGATCGTTCTTTGTCGCTTTCTCGACTTGGTCAGGAACACCCCTCCCTGTGAAAGTGATTTATTTTTGTCATCAACAAGGTAGCTATCATTGTTGAAGTAGTCTTGAATCTCTGAAGGTTAAGTATGATTTTCTAAAGCTTGGAATAGAGGGAGATGATATTGTTCATGTCAATTTATCAATAGGAACATCTTTGAAGCTCTTAACTCCTCTGTTTGTTTTTATGTGCACTGACATGTCAGTTATCTTCCCTCAATCTAAAATAAGCACATGTTTTTTCAGGTACTGGTATGGTGGGAAGGGCTAGGGGGGTGAGGGGTAGGGGGGGCATTAACTGGAGAGTGAGTTGGGGGTTGGGGACCAAAGTGGCTGCCAAAACACTTATTAATACACTGTTAGCTGCCTGGCTAGAGCAGGCTGTTCCAGTCGAGAAGCCGCTGGGGCTACGAGCAGGGGGGAAAGTTTCCCACGGACAGACGCCAGGGTCAGACTGTGTAAGGTCCAGGACTTCACAAGTTAAGCGAGGAGCTGGTCTGAGATCAGTGTCTTTGACCACACTTGGCTGAGTTGAACGCGTGTACCTGAAAACACTCCAGATAAAATGGAGCCAGTTACAGACAGAAAAACAAAGCCAGCAGGGGCCAAGGATGGTATGACTATATATATATATATATATATATATATATATATATATATATATATACTACGTGGTCTTCTTTCTGTGTGGATCCAAGAGAGCACCTGTTCCTCTTAGTGTGCATTCAAAAGCGAATGAAAATCACTTAGGAGAAAATCAAATTCTGGGAGAAGAAACATGCACCGATGAAGGCTTAATATCAATAGGCTAGATGCCCATTACACTGTAAATCCACAGTTCTGTAACATATATTTTTGTTAATTTATTTATTCATTGCAAATATCAATGAGATATATATATATATATATATATATATATATATATATATATATATATATATATATATATATATATATTCAAGGCGTTCAGTATGCACAGATATACTGCACTATATACTCTATACGAGCTTACAGAAAAGCGCCATCTTTGCTTCATTCACCTCCCACCTCCATCCTTTATATCCTTTACAAAAAACTAAACACAGTTATATTTATTTGGTGTAATCATTTTTAGTCGTGTCTGTGGAAGTCACTACTTTATGGTGCCCTCAAAAGGGTTTGTGATGACAGTATCGGAAGCGTTGTAGTGGACCTTTGCATTGCCAATCGCTTTCATCCGGACTTCTTACGGACGTTTCGAGTGAAGCTTCATAAAGCCGCTGGGATAAGTGACGCCTGGAATGTTTTCTTTTTTTTAATTTTAAGATAAAGAGAAGACGCAGAGACTCGTTGCTTACCTTTTCTGTGAGGGAGCCGTCAAAGTGTATTTTACTCCAAATATTGCCATGCTCGCGAGATGCGCGCGGAGAGGAGTCTCATGCTGCACATCTGACAACACGGACCAAGACCAAGCTGTACGGCGCCGCCACAGCTGCCTACTGCGCACAGTGGGCAGCGCATATTTCCCTGGGATCCCTTTCAAATTAAAACATGTCACTAAAGAAGCTAATTTAGCAGTGGGCTGCTGGATACGTTTTTCATTGAGCACACAAGTTCAGCTATTGGGGCACAGTTGGAAGAACCGGTGGGAAATGAATTGTTAAGCCTTTAGATATTTAGATCAGGCTTATGACAGTGTGGCTGCATAAAAATAAAATAAAATAAAACTTATGTTACATTTTCCAATTCAAAGTATTCCCAATTAACCAGAAGCATATTCAACCACTTAAGGACTTAAACAAGAGGCCGGTAAACTATATACTACAGATATAGTATAGATACTACACCTGGGTGGGTTACATTTAAAATTATGTTTGAAGGCAAAGAAAAGCATTACTGGTGATTTGAGAGCATCATATGTTCTGTATTATTGTATTTTGTGTTTTCTGATGTGACAAATTAGACGCCTTTATTTTGACACATTGGAATAACTTCCTGTGTTATCTTATCTCACTCGTCAGTCGGATTTAGAAAACTACCGTGTAATATTTTTCCACTTGAGGCTCAGTAGTTGTTTTAGTAAGCCCCTGGTAAAAGCATACTCTAAACCGAAAAGCTAAACAAAGTTACATCACTTGAGGTTTCTAATGTGACGTTGATGTCTTTGTTTTGATGTTCTTGTTCTTTTTTATTGATCACAGAGCTAAGCTGTCAAAGTCCCGAATGAAAATACATTGTCTGTATTGTTTGCAGCAGTCACCAGCAAGGGTTACTTTGCTGTGAAGGACAACCATGCCATCTACTGTTAGTTGGGGGCAGTTGGACCACGTTGTGTCACAATAATATAATAAGAACAATAAAAAAAAAAAAAAATCGAGGAATGGACAATGGCATCACATCATCCAGTTTTATAACACGTTTAATACAAAATCATGTAATTCGAGGACTTTTTATAAAATATAAATCAGCAAATAATTAATTTACATCCGTATATATTATATGTATTATTTATGAAAGTATATTAATAAAGATACTACACTCATATGCATGATTGAAAATATTTAATATTTAATATTTTTGCCATAAATTACAACTATCTATTTATTTAGTTTTTGGTGTGGTTTAGACTAACGTTTATTCTGCCTTGTGTGTACATTGACTTAAAGACTTCAATAAAAAGTGCATCCATTGCACTTGAATGAAATACCGTAAACATGAGATCCATTAAGATTTCCAGCATACCTCAACGGGGAGCCCCAAATGCGTCATCGTGTTTACCGACCGGCCATTGGTCCATATTGTCCCAACTCTGGTCCAATCACCACACAGAGGGGTAGTAGCACGCGCCCCACCTTGTTTCGATCACGTGACGTGAGTTTACGAAGATGGTGGAAGTTTATTCTTCCTTGAAGTGAAACACCGACTGGAATCTAAATATTCAGCAGACGGAAGGCTAGGAGTTTCACGCGGCCTTTTTAGTTTGGTTTTATAACCTTCTTTCGGATTCGGGTAAGTGATTTCAAAAGGTGACATGTCTCCCCGCTGGTATTTATTTTTAGTTTCCATAGCCGTTAGACTTTGGGATTTGAAGCCAGCCATGATGATGACACTAGCTAACAGGCTAGCAGTTAGCTCGGCCGACTGGCATGGCAGTAGCCTGTCCAAACAGGTGGAAGGCTGACATTCAACACGTAAAACTCCCGTGAACCCACCGCGGCCGTACATATAACGTTACACACCGTTTACCGTCAGTGCCGCGTGCTGACCTCGACGCACTGCTCCTCGCTGTACGGCTAACCGAATTAGCGTTAGCTCGGTATCCACTCCTAGTGGATTATGTTTACGTTATGTAATTTTTACCAACATTCGTCAGTTTGACATACCGAAATGGCATATGTTTTGAGGCTTAACGTTGGTGATTTGGGTTAATGTAGTCAATGACTAATGAACATGCCGGCGACTTGGTTATTCCACTTGTATTGAAGTGGGTTGAAGTACTTTCGGTTAATACGTGTTATAATATGCAGAGAAGAGCAAGCCTAGATCTGGCGTCCGCTTTCTTACTAGTGTCGCACTCGTTAAGGTTACACTCTACGCTAAGGTCACACAAAACGTCTTGGGAATACATTACAGCGGCCATACCTCAATTTAGTACATTCTAGACCAAAACAGCTGTGATGACTGATGAGTGAACCTCATGTAAGCACCATGTTACTGATACATAAATATCGTGTACGATTGATGAGCGTCAAGTAAACGGGAAGTTGAAGAGACAACGATTCTGTTGTCGCCGTTATTAGGCGTTAGAAACTCGTCTGCCACCGTTGTTGTTATTGTTGTTAACGGGCGTTGTCAACAGTTTAGTGATCTAGTTAATGCTGTTTTTGCTGGTCCCCTGCTATTTAACATTATTTTACCATTATTAATGCATGACAATATCGACAGCATCTCTTGCCCTGCTGCCCCCCCTTTTATTCTAAACCTAATTTGTGATCAAATCAGGCTCTTAGTAATTCATGACGTTATTTTCTGTTGTTGTTGTAGTGTATTTGAGCTTGAATCCATTAGTGACCTTTATTGGCAAAGTGTATTTGTTGTGTATAGTAGATCATCATGAAGGTTTGTTTCCGGTAATTGCACCATTATTTAGAATGCTTTGTCATTGTGTAAATAGTGGATTTCTATCAGTTAACCAGCGCAAAGATCGTCTTAAGAATAGAATTTTAGCCAAGACCAGTTCAGGATATTTCCAGGAAGTGATATTCCGCAAAGTGCATAGTTGACTTGCACAACATCCAATTATCGACAACACGTGCCATACATGAAAGGAAATTGTGCCATTTCAGTTAAAATTTTAAGATCACATCAATATCCGTATGCTATTCAATGGTCTGTGGATTACATTATTCAGCTGGCTAAAAAAAAAAAAATCCAAGCCAGGCCGTTGTACAGTTTAATATTCAGCAAATGTGTCTTCAAAATGCAGTCGGCCAGCTCAATGAATTATTGACGTGGCCTATAGCAGTAGCCAGAATGAAAGTTTACCAAGGAGCTCCTCACTTTCTTCAGCTCGGCCATCATGTGCGTACTGGATTGACTGAGGAACATGCAGTATTCAGTGTCGCAGTGACCACGTCCAGGGAAAGATCACAGGACCTGATTCCCTTTTAGGCCGCAAGGCTTTTCTCTACAGCTGTAAAATAATGTTTCTAAAATATTCCTAGCTTACATAACAACATAACGCTACAACTAACTAATTGCATTTTGTTTACAATTGTACACTTTTTGTTTGCAGTCATGTGTGTTTGGGCTTTCGGGTCCAGAGCAGTAGCATAGACACGGGCTGCCTTTTGGAGTCCTTCTTAAAGTCAAAAATGCAGTGCTGGGTGGTTTATACAGGCAGTATTTCACAGGTTGCTGTCCTGACCTTTGTTCCCTTTTATTAACTTCTCCAATGATGCAGCGGCTTGTGTGTTTCATATGGCATTTCATCTGAATGGTAACTCCGATAGAGTGGCAGGCTTGTTTCACTTCTTATTTTGAGTGCTGCCTGTTCTTCTTATCTTGTCGTACTCAATGCAAATGTAAACAGTTGTAAATACTGTTATAGTGTTGAGGATGGGGGGGATTTGTAAATGTAGCCTCCCCATCTATTACGTGAGATACTCCAGATGTGAGAATTAAAACATCACTAAGAGGACACTTTTGCATAAAGCGAAGTTTAGTTTTTGGCCACCAAAGAAATGGGTGCTTTGTAACACAAACAATGCAGATAATTTCTTGTAGCTCAGGGCTCCATGGGGTGTCATGGTGGGCCTGTGAGCTTTGTCTGCGACAAACTTGGCAGCAACAGAACAAAACTGTTTGTGTGCTGTCAAATGACATGATTAGAGAAATAAAGGATTGGAAAAATATAGCATTTGAATGTTAATTTAAAATTAAAATGTCAATATTGGTAAAGCAGCTTTAAAATATTGGGGATAGCTGTTTCAGTCCTTGCAAGTCTTTAATTTTGCAGTATGATCTCATCTGTATGCCCCACTCTAATGATGTGTTGTCTGTGCTGCAGGCTCCCCCTCCCCCCCGCCCTATGTCATGGCAAGTGGAGTCGCCAAGACGAGCACTCCCAACGGTTACCCCATGAAGGCACAGCTACAAATTATCGGTAAGTGTTCAGAGCTCCTCCTTCGTTTGACCTTCGTTACCAACACTATTTCAGTTGAAAGATGGCAATAATAGGTATATCTTTTAACAAAAAACTTGTGTAAATAATGTAATTGATGATGGCCAGATTTCATTTACTTTTACTTTTATTTACATAATTTCAGTGCTATTGTGGGTACTTTCACACTTAAAGGGTTCTTAATCCATGGTTATTGGACACGGTGGGTATGAATTGGAAAAGAATAACACCTTTTTCGTTAGATTTCCCAAAGAAAATTGTTGTTGCAGGAGCCATTTTTTCAAGGTTCTTTTGAGGCACCTCTGTAGGTTATTTAAAGAACCACTTATGGAAAGATGCTCAGTTACTGTTTTTCCATTTACGACTTTCTTTCTCCACCAACGTACCTTGAATGACCGTTTGCCCTCTCCCTGTTCCAGTGCTATCAGCAAAACTCAAAGAGAACAGGAAGAACTGGTTTGGTCCCAGTCCCTACGTTGAAGTGACAGTCGACGGCCAGTCGAAGAAGACCGAGAAGTGCAACAACACCCACAGCCCCAAATGGAAGCAGCCGCTCACTGTGTGAGTGAAACTCTTGCCGGGACTTTCACTTGATCATGTTTATGATGATAAAAATTTTATTTTTCTGTTACTCATCAAAAGAGGTTTTTAATGTCAGCCAGACCCGTGTCAAAAATAGGACTGTTGTGCCGTCTACATGCTGGGATATGCCAAAATTGGACACCCGGGTGGAATTGGAATATTTGATTATTTACAGTCAACATCTCGGAGGCCATTTAGTCAGCTTTGATAGACATCTTACCCTAATTATTTTTTTATTAGCCTAGTGTGATAAATGGTATTCCACAAAGCTCCAAAGAACTGTTACTGTCCTTTTGTTGCGCTTGTCATTGAAGCCGCACAAGCAGTACTGAAGGTTATCAAGAAAGTTTTATTAGTTATGAGAACTTTGCTCATCAGGAAGAATTTTCTTAGAATCTGGTAAAGGGAAACAGTTACGGAAACAAAAAAGCCAACAGGAGAAAGCGATAGCTGTCTGTGCGCTGGCTGAGGTACAGCTCCAATGTGCAAACACTTCTGTTGACGGACCCGGTGTCTGCCCAAGACGAAGCGTCTCGTGAAAGGACGTACTCCTGACTGCAGTATCTGTCTGGCATATGATCTTGATCAGCAGAAAGGATTTTGTCTCTGTTGCTACACACTTCAAGGTGTGTGTGCGTGTGTGTGTGTGTGTGTGTGTGTGTGTGTGTGTGTGTGTGTTAAAATAGTTCTGCTGTCTCCAACACAGTGGTGAGGGAGCGTGCCCTGACTGCTTTTTAAACGTGTCCTGTACATTTAGCACCTCATGTGACTCCCTGCAGTCCAGCATATTCTCCCCCCAACAAACAAACAAACAAACAAACACACACACACATACACGCACACACACACACACTATATATCCTCTTGCTTTGAGCCTGTCATGGATCTTCAGCTGAGCATATTGATATTAAGCTCTACGGTGTCTTTTGCACCAACGGGGGATGGGGTGGTGGGGGCGGTGCTGGTTATTATGTAACGGGTGTTTACTATGGGATGTCATCGGACCTGTGGCCACAGGTGTGTGTGTGTGTGTTTTTAGTTTTTTTCCCCCTTAAAGCTGAACCGTCACAGTGATGGTTATGGACACTCGTTGTCTCTGAATAGCCGTTGGACGTCATTGTCTGTGGGCTGCCTCTCACATCGTGGAAGAGTGTGGCTGTTTTTTTTTCATCCGCTGAAAGGTACACACTGCAGATACATCTGGCAAACACCCCCCCTTTTTTTAACCTGTGTTGCTCTGAATCACACTGCACAGTTTTGCGGTAAATCTAATCATCTAAATGAAACTCTTATAAATCACATGCGGCTGGAGCTGGGACACAAATTCTGCCGGAACATTGTGCAAATGTCAGGGAAGCTGAGGACCCGCTGACATCTGATCCTCAGTGGACGCCCTTCATCGCAGTGTATCAAAGCATTGCTTGTTTCAACAGGATTGTGACTCCGTTCAGCAAGCTGGTGTTTCGCGTGTGGAGCCACCAGACCCTGAAGTCCGATGTGCTGCTCGGCATGGCCACGCTGGACGTCAGTGACACGCTCAAGTCTAACAACATGAAAAGTGGGTGCACACACACACACGCACACGCACACGCACACGCACACACACACACACAAGCTTGCACCAGTGTCAAATAGCTCCCCCCTAATATAATTAGTATAATTAACACTGCATGTAAAACCTTTTGACTATAATCCAAGCAATCTTCATTGGTTTGGGACACAGTGTGTAGGGTCTTTGCTTCTTTTATTCAGTTAAATGAAGTTGTTGATTCTGTAAGTACTAGGTTCTTTTTTTTAATTCATTTCAGCCGTTTTAAATTATATTTCTAGAAAAGTGAAAAACATTACATTGTTTGCGCACGCTGATCTGGTATGTAGCTGTTGTTATTGTGATGAAAAATCTATTCATTGATTCAGTATCTGAATTTTTCTGAATAAAGGGACTTAGCATTGACCAGAGGTGGCTGTTTTTAGTTTTTTTTAGACTTCAAGATCACTCTCCACACAAGTATGAGACCACTGGTATTATCAGCAGAATTCCAACCGAACAGCAATGGAACATTTCTGTTGTCTTCGTCTCGATGCAGTCTCTGAGGTGGTGCAGACCTTACAGCTGTGTGCAGACCGAGACCAGCCGGACGTGGTGGGAGCCCTCTCCGTCTGCCTGGATGGCATGACCGTAGACTCCGAGGCGTTCGCCGCAGCCGACCACAGTGAGTCGCTGGAGGGCCACGAGGGGGGAGAAGTTTGATGTTGTAAAATACGGCTTTATTCTATTTCTGTGCGTTTTGCCTTCTAGGTACGTCAAATGGGAATTCACAGCCCAACGGGGATCCTGCCGCGAGGTACCGCGTCCATGCTTAGCTTCAGTCCAGTTTGGCTAGTTTTCGCATTTCTGTTTATTCCGCTTTATCGCCGCCCAATCTTCTTCTTCTCCTCTGTCACAGGCAGAGTCGAGACAGCTCCCCGGCAGTGGACGGCGTAGAGCAGAGGTCTTCTCCTAGCGGCCGGAGGTCGGTGAGCAGCTCAGGGTCGCCCTCGGTGTCATCGAGGCCTCTCCGGCCACCCAGGCCCTCCAGACCTCCACCTCCGACCCCACACCGACCCGCGTCTTCGCCAGGTCAGACATTTGCTCAAGGAGAATAGAGATAAAGAGTAGCGTTTTACCGTGTCTCCCCCTAGTCTGAGCATGTATGGTTTCATTTTCAGCGTCTTCCAGCAACAGCTCCGCACGGACTGACGGCAGCGATGGCCAGTCGGGTTCTGACACACCGGTGCGAACATGCGCCTCGGCAGCCCCGGAATCGAGTCCATCGACAGGCTCCGACAGGGTCTGCACGCCGCCCTCCGGAGCCGCGGCGAGCAGACCGCCGCCCAGCAGCCCCGCCGCTCCTGCCACCGCTCCTGCCCCCGTTCCTGCCCCCGCCCCACCAACGGTCCCTGCCGTCAATACAGGGCCGCTGCCCCACGGGTTAGCTATTTTTTGTGATCCTTGCAGAAGAGATGAGTTTTTTTTTCTTTTACAAAATAATAATGATAATGTAGTTCTCTATCCAAACAACATATCTTTGGCTGTTATGAGTTTAGAAAAAAAACACAGCTTAATTTATAGAAACTTCATGAAGAAATAAGAACTTTTCTGAGGATCAGTGTGTCAAGGTTGACCCAAGAAACTGGGTAGAGCGTCTTATAATACCCCAACAATTCTAGAGCAATGAGGCAAAGTTAGATCCTAATGTACTGTTTGGAGGAACGGAACTATGGGCGCATGTGCATGTTCAAAACTAGACTTCTGCACATCCTCTGGGCTCAGTGTCCGCCTTTAGATCTGTGTACGTCTGATCCAATGGCAAAATATCAAGCATGGAAGCTGGTTTTTCCAGCATTGTGAACTACTGACAACATTGGAAAGCCACTCAAAAGAAAGTAAAGACAGGCTTTACAAAAGTAGAGATTCCGAGTTTAGTGAATAGTGTGCGGCTACGTCAGCAGCTCAGGGTCGACCGTCACATGCTCTCTTTCTCCGAAACTCTTCATTTCTATAAGTGTTGCCAATTGTTTAGCCTTTCTCCAGAAATCCACTTGAAGTCGATGAATTCGGGCGATGGCGGCGCATGGAATAGGGGTGGTGTGCTGGGAACCACAAGGCTGGTGGTTTGAATCCTGGCTGCCCCGTGTGCCATGTCGAAGTGCCCTTGAGCAAGATACCTAACCCTTAATTGCTCCTCGGGTAAAATGTATTAGCCATCAGTTAAATATGCAATGTAAGTCGCCTTGGATAAAAACCTCAGCTAAATGTAATGTAATTCAAATATTCGGATATTATAGAATTTTTTCAGCACCTAAAATAAAGTGCTTCCCTGGGAACTCTAAAGTTTCACTGCAAAGACATTAAAGTACGGTAGTCTTATGTTCAAGCATGTTGTTGCACAACCAGCAATAAAACGGCACATGAATGACGTTGTGGTTGGACAGGGAGGATTGTGGCATTACTTGTTGGTTTAGTTTGAGATATTTTAAGATATCTTCTCTGAAAATAACAGATGCCAAAAGAAAGAAAACCCAAATTATTGGGACCAGGCAAATGTGAAGGTGGAGAAATTTTTTATTTGGGGAAAAGAGTGACATGTGACCTCGTTGTCTGTAGATTGCACACAGGTGTGTCAGAACTTGATGTGGTTGACTCAGGGCCATTGTCGCTGTCATTTTCTTTCCATCTCTTTGTTTCCATTCAGACTGTAATGCCTCGAATACTCCGTCACCTGTTTCACTGACATCGTGCCCTCCACTGGGTTTTCTTCTGCCTTTGTAGTAGGGTGACTCACGCTGTTATGAATCCCTACGCCCCCTAAATGGCCATGGAGGTGCACCATCAGCCAACTTTCTCAATGTTATCGCCGTTGTTTCACCTAGATGGGAGCAGAGGGTGGATCAGAACGGAAGGTTGTATTTTGTCGATCACGTGGAAAAGCGAACATCGTGGGAGCGCCCTGAACCGCTGCCCCCTGGGTAAAATAATATCCCTCCCTTTTTAAAATATATACATATATATGGTTTTCGGTTTATTGAAATTCCATTTCCAGTACAGCAGTGTTTCCCCTACCATTATAACAGCCCCCCCGAAAAATACACACCACTTTCTCTTTGAGCTTTGACCCTCTTGCTGATGTGTCTACTCCGCAGAGAATTGTGGGTCGTAATACTTGATGGGATTACTAAATCTTTTCTGGCATACTTAATAGTATGGTAGTGTGTGTGTGTGTGTGTGTGTGTGTGTGTGTGTGTGTGTTTGTTTGTTTGTGTGTGTGTGGAGTTTTCCAATACCCAAACTACCATTAAAAAATACTATGATCTCTTAAACACGGTCACATTTTGCAGAATGTTTCTCTGACTATTCTGACCTACAGTACTTACAGCAGCAGATTTATTATAAGCAAAAGGGTCAAAGTTCAATAAGGCATTTTATTAAGAAGGGCCATCTAAGTATGCAAGAAAGTGTGCAACCTTTGTCAAGGACAGCCTTTTGTTTAAAAATAACACTGAAGGCCAACATAGTTTTTTACATGAAAAGGCTAGTCGGTGACTCAGAGCTAAATCTGAAATCTGAAATGGCTCCGTTCAATTAAGTAACTTGCAGAGGGCATCTTCGCAGCGACTCAATGAGCCCTGATCACCCACCACATTAATAATTAACTTTATTCGCGAGCGAAGACACATTTTTGGATTTTCCCACTTCCACTTAGCTAGTACATTAATATGGATCCATAGCGGCCTAATTCACCCTCGTCTTTCTGAACATATTTGTAGTTCTCCTTAATATGTCTGGTAGTAAATTACTTGATTTATTTTTTGAAAAAGAAAATCCTTTCTTTGTGTCACTGAGATCGAATAATAGGTTTGTATATTGCATACAGTTTTTGAGCCAGTCCACCCGTATTGACAGTCTTCCCTCTCTCAATTTGCCCTTAGCTGGGAGCGCCGTGTCGACCAGATGGGGCGGGTCTACTTTGTCGATCACATGACGCGAACCACCACGTGGCAGCGCCCCACAATGGAGACGGTGCGTAACTACGAGCAGTGGCAGCACCAGCGCAGCCAGCTTCAGGGAGCCATGCAGCAGTTCAACCAGAGGTTCATATTCGGGGTGAGACTTCCTTTGTCATGTGTCATGATTTTCTATCAAAACCAAAATAATACTATTTATTATATTTTCAAACTGACTTATTGGCTCATTCTCTACGATGAACATATACCACAGCACATTTTTATTGGCCGTACACTGTAACCCACAACTACAGATTTATCTCAGACCTTCAGTCTTACACGTCTACTTTGGGACACACTGAGAAAAATCAAGTGATGAGAGTTCTTTACATCGTACAAGCTAGGACAGGAGCTCCTAAAGAGGAAGGTCACTATATTTGCTCTTTATATTGGGATGAAGTAAACATCTGTTGAGTATTTCAACATAAGATTGTTGGGCTGTAAAACCCCCAAAATACAGCGAGTTCAAAACACCCACAACACCGGCTGAGTAACAAAATAATGAAGACCGTACAAGGGTTAGCTGGAGCATTGTAGCTGTTGCTGCAAAGCAGACAGCGATGCGTCGCCTTCCTGAGCTCATTGGATTTAGTGTTGGCAAGTTACAACTCTTTGCCTAATGTTTCAGTAGTCTGGTACTCAGTCTGGTTATCAATGCACATTTAAACCCAGTTTCCATTTGTAAGCAGAACACGCTTATGAGTTAAAGTAGTGACTTTGTCTGTTTCAACTTGTTTGTGTCCTTACCGGTAAGAAGTTGTATTGTTCGAGGCAATATTTGTCTTTAAATCTAATGATTTGTTTCGATAACGAAAGTAACTCCATCCGCCTCCCTGTGCATCACATCAAACAACACTGTAGATGTCCATTAGGTGTATTTTTGATCAATACTAATTTCTCTGATCCTCCGCTGTATAGCAAGACCAGGTGTCTGCCGCTCCGAATAAGGAGTTTGATCCTCTCGGGCCTATGCCACATGGATGGGGTAATATCTTTATGACTTTCACAAGGTTCTGAGACTGAACAGTGTACATTTGGATTTTGATTGTAATGCACTAATTCATTTATGTCAAAGAATTACTCTACATATGACTTTATTTTTAGAACTTGAGATGTTTGTATAAGTTAAGTAGTTTTCAAGGATGAGCTCAAATACCAATGCAGAGTTGTTTGTTTTAAGGCCTGATAACATGGATTAGTCCACTACAGGTTGTCTGTGAAAAACCCAATATTCCTCCAACCCTTCAAATGAATAAGTTAAACACATTTCAAAGGAGGCTCAATGTTTGTTTTTTTGTCAAAAGGAGTGGAAGTTGATTAGTATCTTTTGTCTTTTCAGAGAAGAGAACAGACACGAATGGAAGAGTTTATTTTGTACATCACCCTACGCGAGCAACGCAGTGGGAGGACCCACGAACACAGGGGTCAGTTTGCATTAGACCACATCGGCTCTGTCCGATAAGCGCGCACACAGCACCACACTCTCATCTGACGTACCTTTGTTTGCCGTATCATTTGAGCTTCTCCTTTCATCACTCAATGTTGATCTTATGTCTATTGTTTTCTCAGTTTGCTGAACGACAAGCCACTCCCGGAGGGCTGGGAGATGAGGTTCACCGTAGACGGCATTCCGTACTTTGTGGACCACAACAGGCGAGCGACCACCTACATCGACCCTCGCACTGGGAAGTCCTCACTGTACGTCCACCGGTTTGTTTTCTACCCCCTCAAAAAGCCCGTCGCTTGAGAATCGCTTAGCGGTGTTGATAGATCTCTGGATCCATTTGGATAGATCAATAAAAGCACAACTCCTTGTAGTGTCTTAATGTTTTTACTACTGAATTCTTGCGGCATTCAACATATTCTGAAAGGAAAGTCAGGAGATCTACGGGTTGACACAGATATATTTGCGTACTTATTTAATTATAGCTTCACTACATTTTTTCTGTCAGTAACATTCTCGTTAGTCTTTCCAGCACTGTTGCATGCCAGAAATAATTCACTGATGTGTGTTCCAGATAAGGGTTTGCGTTATGCTTTGAATGTTTTTCGTTATGCTAATTGAGTGTCATTTCAAGGTGCAAGCACATACTTGTTTTCTTACTGAAAACTTGAATGTTCAAAAATCCATTGAATATGTTGGATTTCACCCTCTGTCTCTGTTTATTATGTATCTCCTTTGAGACACCTCTGGTCACCTTACGGCAAATTTTCACTCTTTTGAATCCAACTTTACTCTCCAACTTTACTTTTTTTTTTTTTCATTTTTCAAATATATTTTTGTCTATTTGCGTGGTATAAATGTCATAGAGAAATTAGGATCGCAGTTGATATTGCTTTAAGGTGTTGAATCACAGAGGCTTTGTGCTTCTTTACCTTTCCAGCGAAAACGGACCCCAGATCACCTACGTTCGAGACTTCAAAGCCAAAGTCCAGTACTTCAGATTCTGGTGCCAGGTAAGAGTCGCAACAGAACACAGCTGAGTGCATGTCTGTCTTCCAGCGTTATCTGGACGAGGACCACGAGCATAAGTAAAGTGCAGATTTTGGTTTAGTTCATACTCGACGTGTGACTTGTGTGCGCAAACCCATAACTGTCGCAAGTAGCTCAATGAGGAAAGGACTGTTTGTCTCTGGGTTCTACAAAAAAGGCCATCATGTCTCAAAAATCGACATTTTATGTACATATTTTGCAGCCATGTCAAATTGTTTAAATCTTATTTAATCTCCTTTTTTTATAACTCATTTAACACCTGCCTTTTTCTTTAAAAAGCATTGAATCCTGGTACAGACGGTACAGAAACCTTATCTCATAAATATGAGATGTGATTTTACAGATCATTACAAGCCTTCCTCTGCATTCCTCTGCACAGAGTATCTCCAGGAAACATCAGTCACATCATGTTGCTTGAAACGGTGCATGTCATGTCACAGCTGAAAGCACATATGATGACTAAATGCCTCTGGCGCTTTCCCTTTATCTTTAGCAACTGTCAATGCCTCAACACATCAAGATCACGGTAACCAGAAAAACCCTGTTTGAGGACTCCTTCCAGCAGGTACTGTTGTTACCTTCTTTGATCATTTCTAAGGTGGACATAAAAATCTGTCTGTAATAATTTATACTAACTGTTTAATATTCTATACTATATTATTGTATATTCATATTTTAGAATGGTAATTTATTTGTGCTGCAGTGAGGGGGATACAGCTTAACCTCTTATTTACAGAAACTATTGTGTGATCTGTTGTAATCTCTTTTGAATCGGTCTTAATTATATGTAGCATCACATTAGCATGCAGCGATTTGCATAGATGCTGCAGATATGGACATGCATACTTTCATCATGGGGGGTGGGGAGGGTTCTCCATGTTTCTGTCACGACAGGATTGCAACAGCATGTAAGAGCTGACATTACTGAATGGTTGTTCAGGCAGCTGTTAAGGATATTTTACCTCAGTATTGGGTTTCGGTGTTGATGTTGTAGTGTTCTAGTTAAACTTAAGTTATTTGCAAATTTGCTTCAGTAATGAAGCTTAAATCTATTGATCAACACAATGTTTCCAATTTAGATAATGAGCTTCAACGCTCAAGACCTTCGAAGGAGGCTATGGATCATCTTCCCAGGAGAAGAAGGTCTCGACTACGGAGGCGTTGCCAGGTAGGTTCAAAGAATTATATGAAAAATGTTTTGTTGTGTTTTCATTAGGGTTGTCAAATGATTAAAACTTTTAATCAAATAAATCCGAGTTTTCAGTGGATTAATCATGATTAATCCACATATGTGACGTTTCCCGGGAGAAATAACAAACCGGAAGGTGTCCGGGTGATAGGGGTAAAAAATGGGATTGTTGGCAGGTAAAACTCCAAAAAAGTGCGATGAGCGGTCTGCCTCTATCTCTCTCTCTCTCCATGGACGTAAATCTTATCTAACAGTAGGGGGGACAATAAACATAACATTTCTGAAGAGCACACAAATAATGACGTTTGTTAATTGTAGTGGGGGGCATATTAAACAAGCCGGGTAACACTACACTATATTACACTAGCATAGCAGACTTTTTTTTGTCATGACTAATTCATTAATTACTCAGCATCATTTGTATTTGAGAAAATAAAAACTTAATCCGATGTTTAATGTGAATAAAATAGCCTTAGACCGCCTACTTACTACGTTCCTGTCACTACCAACTGACTGAGTCGAGTGGAGATCGCACAGCGTTAGAAAGCAGTGGACCAAACCATTGTGAGGCAAGGGAGGGGGGACTCAAAATGTTTTCAAACTTAAAAAGCATTTTTGGGGGTTTGTATTGTTTTACTTCTTACACAGATATTCTAAGTATACGTCATTATGTTTTTTAAAATACACACCATTGTTTTAATGATATTTCTAGGGGGGGACACACACACACGTCCACAGCGCAGCAGGCGGAAGGGGGAGAGAGCGATACGATCTGTAGACTTGTTTAAATTATGAGAAATATGCTGTATACATGTCACTAGATTTGTCTTTAGTCGCTTTTGACACAAAAGTCGCCAGGAGGAGGATTTGTTTGTCATAATAGTCCAACCACAACCGCATTTCGGACACATTCCTGACCTGAATTAATTTTTCACACTGCGCATGCGTGAAATGCGTTAAAAAAATTGTATTATTTTTGACAGCCCTAGTTTTCATGCATTTTGTTGCAGTTACTTTGGTTTATCGTTCATTATTATTCAGATTCTTTGTAACTTATTGTTTTTCCAACCAAAATCAACCGGCAATGTTTCTGTCACAGCAAAAGTCTCCTTGTTTTTTTTTTTTTTTTTTTTTATTTCATTTTTTTTAACAGGATGTCTCTGAAATGTGCCTCACCCTTTCCTCACTAATGTGGTGTCCTCTCTTGCAGGGAGTGGTTCTTCCTGTTGTCCCATGAAGTTTTGAATCCCATGTACTGCCTGTTTGAGTACGCCGGGAAAGATAACTACTGTCTCCAGATCAACCCTGCATCCTACATCAACCCCGACCACCTCAAGTACTTCAGGTTCATAGGACGCTTCATTGCCATGGTTGGTCTTTTTTTTTGTGTAACGTATTATGGCAAGACAGATAAGTTGAAGAATAGTGTGTCCATGTGTGTGTTTGTGTCCCCTCAGGCTCTTTTCCACGGCAAGTTTATCGACACTGGCTTCTCACTGCCTTTTTACAAGCGCATGCTGAACAAGCCGCTGGCCCTCAAAGACCTGGAGTCAATAGACCCGGAGTTCTACAACTCCCTCATGTGGATCAAGTGAGTCCAGAGAGGTTTTGCTGTTTTACAGTTAATTTTTCCGGTAGTATTGGATTTTATGTTTGTTCACGTTGTTGTCTCATTGTGATGGATTTGGGCCTAAAATCTGTTGTTTATCCAGGTCGAGTTTTGAGCCTTTGTGTTTAAGTCAAATCTGCAATGTGAGACTGTGTATGTTTGTAAAAACGTCACTACTGAGGAATTTCAGCCAAACAGCCATTAGATAAAGCCCATAGTTTGCAAAAGTCAAATATAGCAAGTTTAGTAGCTCGAGTGGGACATAAATATTTTATCAGAAACATGTTCAATTTGCATGTTGTTGAGATTCGAGAAGCGCAGATGATCCTTTATAAGTGCCTCTGTAGGGCAATTAGCAAAGCTGTTTACTGTTAAAACTACTTGTATATTCTCTATAAATCTATTTCACCAGTAAGTGCTTGTGTTTGTTTTTATTGGTGCAAATTGTCCCCATTTTTTTGGTATCTGCTTTTTATTCATTGTCCGTGTGTTCAATCTGACTCCCCAACAACAAGCGCGTTGCAAGCATTCGTTAAGAGCAGAGTATCTGTCACTGCTATAGCAAATCCTCGAAGTCTGGCAACTGGTCATGGCTGTCAAACGGACAGAAGTTGCGCCCTAATCCTCCGTGCTGCTCTTCAGGGACAACGACATCGAGGAGTGTGGGCTGGAGATGTTCTTCTCCGTTGATAAAGAGATCCTGGGCGAAGTGTCCACCCATGAGCTGAAACCAGAAGGAGGAGAGCTCCAGGTCACCGAGGAGAACAAGGAGGAGTACATCAGGTATGTTGTTGATAGGATTCATTCCCATAATGCAGCACGTGGTGTTACTGTACGTCTGACTGACTGTTTGCCTCCGTCTGCCCCCGCAGACTGGTAGCAGAGTGGAGGATGTCCAGAGGAGTGGAAGAGCAGACGCAGGCTTTCTTTGAAGGCTTTAACGAGGTCCTCCCTCAGCAGTACCTGCAGTACTTTGATGCTAAAGAGCTCGAGGTATGGATTGTCATTTATCTGGTACATGATGTGTTGTGGGACAGGGACCCGTCTGACATCGGCACATCTCATGCTATCAATTGAATTGATGTGGTGAAAGATCTGATTGGGAGCTGGTGTAATATGTGTACATAATAAAGTGAATCCTTTGCCCTGTTACAGGTGATGCTGTGTGGTATGCAGGAGATCGACCTTGGAGACTGGCAAAGAAGCACCATCTACAGACACTATGCTCGAAGCAGCAAACAGATCGTCTGGTTCTGGCAGGTCAGTGTCCATCTGAAGCCGTCACCGGTTAAACCTTTTACTGTAACGGGCTGAGACATTAAGGAAATGAGAGGTATAGGCAACCTAATTTAAGACCCATTACTATCGGCTTATGTAATTCTACGTTAAGTGTAAAGCTTTTGTTTGTGGGTCTGTACCCAACGAGACTGAGTAACCCAATGAAACTGTTGAAAATTTAAATGCATGAATTGTGCGCCGTGCTAACCTAAAGTGTCCCGTTAACTGTGTGTCCAGCTGCTCTTTGTTGTTTTTTTGCATGTAACTCCTTAAGCAACTACAGCCCCCACCTCCACCCCCTTTTGTCAATTTAACATCAATTTATTATTGATTTATAAAAAGGAAAAAATACTTCCCTTACTCCTAGTCTTTTATTGATGCTGCTTAATGAACCCACTTCGTTCTGCAGTTCATCAAGGAGATGGACAATGAGAAGAGGATGAGGCTGCTGCAGTTTGTCACCGGTACCTGTCGTCTGCCTGTCGGAGGCTTTGCCGACCTTATGGGTAATAATTATTATCAGGTTTAAGTCCACATTTAATTGAAATATGCATCTCGAGTGTGCTAAAGCTTCTAGGACTTTATATGTTCTCTCTCGTGTGTGTCTATGTTTACACACACACACACAAGTCTTTTGTTGACAGATTTGTCTTTTGTTGCCGTCTTCTGTTTTTGAATTACTTGAGGGGAACTACCTTTTTAAAAAAAAATTGGACTGACGTTTTTAAACTAAGAGTGTAAAGTTCTGTATCTGTGGGATCAGATGGATTTTCTCCCAGTTCCTTGTAACTGTCTGCCGATGGTGTTGTTGATTCGCTACGACTGACCATGTGCTTCACTTTGCAGGGAGCAACGGTCCCCAGAAGTTTTGTATTGAGAAGGTGGGAAAAGAAAACTGGCTCCCCAGAAGTCACACGTGGTGAGTTCATGCAAGCTACACCTTAACATGCACCAAACTCCTTCAAGTGTTCATTGTTACTGGGCTAAGCTTCGGTCGGACCCAGCCTATAGTTTCATTGGTTTCTCCTGACGTAATCCCACACAGCACCCAGAAAAGACTCGGGGCAAGACAGGTTTATGGGTATTAGGTGAAGGTAGTTCTTTGGAGGTCACATTAAAGACCCATTCAGGTCTTTCTTAAAGACGTTGTACCGGTTCCATTTCCCAGCTTCAACAGACTGGACTTGCCGCCCTACAAGAGCTACGAGCAAATGAAGGAGAAGCTGATGTTTGCCATCGAGGAGACCGAGGGCTTCGGACAGGAGTGAGCGGAACCAGGAGAGATTTGGACAGCGGGTGCAGGAGCGCGCAAGAACAAAGACCTCCAGCGTTCAACAGGAAGGGTCACGTTAGTGTCTTTGCGCCCTGATTTCTTCCTATTGAGTTGCTCTGCATTAAGGGATTATGTGATTTTCAAAAAAAACAAGGTTGATTTTCACCAACATTTGCTCTATGATTTTCTGTTTTATCTGCTTTTTAGCATCATCGACATCATTGTCATACCCCACCTTATCCTCAGATATCTTTCATCCGCTTCTCTACTCTTGGCTGAAGATGATCTTATTTTTATTCTTTGGTAACAGGTGAAAATAGTGAATGACTGCTGAGCATTAGTGAATTTACAGTGTGCCCCCAAATAAATGCTTATTTGACAGACAATCTTGGTGGTGTAAAGACATTTGGGCGCTATGCCTGATGTATACATGGCGAGACGAGCCCTTCTGTTTCTGGATCTTTAGTGTTTGAAATGTGCATCCCTTGTTGATTTTAAAAGTATATTGCCTCCATTATTTATAGTGCTGGGGACTTAAACAGACCCTAGTTTTATAGGGACAGAGTTCTTAAACTGTGATGAGACTTCTTGAATTGGGGTGTTCTGGGAGTAAAGTATTTTAAGATGTCTTCAGTGTATTGAGTAGTTGACTTAAAAAAAATATACAAAAACACCAAAATGCAATTCAAACCAAAAAAACAATTTAAATTCTTACTTTGCAGAACTCTCAAATAAATGGCAAGTAGCTCCACATACAAATGTAGCATTTAAAGGATGCCAATGGTTATAACCTGATTTTAACAAAGTAATAAATGAAGAAAAATAAATAGCATTTTTTAAAACCCCTTTTTTTACACAGGATTTAGCAGCATCTAGTGGTGAGGTTTGCAGATTCCAACCAACTGAATGACCCCAACTCCTCTAAAACTTGCTTTGCCATATCTATTTTTTAAAGGAAAAGTTTTGGAGTATTTTCTCTCCATGATGGTAACATTTCTTCTGAAGGCATTTCCTTTTACAGACGAAGATGCTGCTTCAAAATAATGTCTGAAATGCAGTGAAAATTATGCACATGGCTGTCTTTTCCGTTTTGAGCATGTGTTCATGACTCAAGATTCATCCTGATGAAAACCAAAAACACCCGGTGGCGTGGCTGCTCATTTTTAAGTATCTTTTTAAGTTGGATAATTACACACTGAAACGATGCGTGTGGTTACTGAGGAACGTGCAGGAGTTGTTGACCTGACAAAGCACAGCACTTTAAAAACAACAACAGCAGCAACTACCCACTCCACCGTCTTTTCCTCAGCTAGTCCTGGTTGTTGGTAACTCTCGGCTCCTTGTTTTCCACATGCGGCCCTCAGGTTGCCTTATTTTCCTCCTCCAGGCGTCAGGCTTTTACCAAGCTGATGCAAGGAGCTGATTGACCATGTGGGCTTCATGGTCAGATAGAATCCCGTGGACTTGTGTCCACGGGATTCTATCTGACTATCAAGCTTAGATAACAACTACTGAGACAAAATCAGTGTAACCTAATGAATGTATCGTGATTAAAAGTGGATCGGTAAAGTTGCCTATTTCCCTTTTTCGCGGGGTATCGTTTTAATATTTGTTCTAGGTCAATCACAAATTAAAACTCCCTGGAACACAGAAATGTGTGAATGTCATAACTCACTGCTTTTTTGCTTGTTTGCCAGGATACAAATAAACCACTGTCACTCTCCTGTATAGGAACACAACTTGTAAATGGTGTTAATAACACATTTTCTTTTGTAAAAGAAAGTTTTAAGAGGTTTATGGTAACACTATATTTTCTTTTTCCTGTTTAATGACTCATGTACATGAAAGATATGTAATATAGAAATTGTCACCTTAATAAATTAAATCAAAAATCTTTTTGTGTGTTTGTGTCTTTTAATTAATACAATAGTAATTTATTTGTGCCATACCAACATCTGGTAATTGTTTAGGCGTTTCTTTTAATTTTCCAAAAAAAAAATTACATCAAGGAATTTGTTTCATAATGTATCAATCAATTTAATTTAATTTACTCAGCCATAACTTGACATGTTAATTATCTGGTACAATGTGTTGCTCTTCAGAAAGTCGTCTATACTGCACCTTTGACTGAGGTAACCTGTTTTCCTAAACTAGACTAACTTCAAGGACTACGGCTTTGAGGTTTATTGCGTACTAAATTCATAGCCTCTTAGTCGACTCGCATGATGGTTCACTGTGTAAACTTCTATCAGGTTTTGTTTGACAAGCTTTAAGCGTGCTGGTTTTGAGCGGGAACGTGGAGGAACCTGTTGGCTTCTCCGTGGCGGTGCAGTAGCTTTTTACGCTGCACGGATAACAAAATGATTTTCTCATGCTCCGAAGTCGTCACATGCTGGTCCTAAAAATGTCAACGTCTCGTTATTCAACGAGAGTTTGCCTGATCGATGTAGACCAGTGTTGCTAAGTCACCACTTAAAACCTGCCGGATGCGAGAAAAGTCCAAATGATAAAAGCAATTTCTCCAGAGATTAGTAATAGCATCAGATAGTCAGAGACAAAATATTGGATGAGTAGGACAAATCCCAATGTGTAGTATGTTGACGTTGAGCTAAAGGCATTTTTTTTTCATGTCAACTCATGTCAATCAAATCGTTCTCGAATGCATCAAGCCAATAGCCAACAGGGAGTGTGAGAGGGCTCATAGTCTACTACTCAATTATCTGTTCTTGATTTTCAAACAACTATGTGTGTTGGTTAAATAATATGTTAACGAGAGCAGCGTCGTCCAACCCCACAACGTCACTTTGTCCAAAAGTAGGCTGGTGGGACGGGAAGCAGCCTGCGACGTCGACATAGAGGATATCCGAAGGTGACACGAGAAGTTAAGACGATCACAGGCAGTGGGTGCTAAAAGCTTGTTATAACTAAACTTTCTAAGCATTCACAAATGCCTATCTAAAAAGCATCAAAGACACGTGGAAAACTTCGACAGGCGCTTGAGATCCATAAAAGGACTTCAAAAGGTCAGTCGGTCATCTGACGCAATCAGTCGGTTGTTATTTCCAAATGTAGGTTATTCCAGCAGCTTGAAAGAGTCTGGTGACACCTGATCACATGATGGGGGGGCGAATGGGGAAGCACCACGTGTATGTCACCATGTGGTCCTGGATGTATAAGAGATCCTCACATGAAGTATTAGGGAGGAAAGCTGAGCGAAAGTGGGTTCAACAACAAACAGAAAGTTATAGAGAGAGAACATAAAATAATGTACTTTTTTCTCCGTAGGATAACGTAAATAATTCCTATTGACATGACGTTATTTGAAATTAACCACTGTGGCTTAAATTGCACAATAATTGGACACGTGTACACAGAAAAGGTTCACTGGTTAATTTGCCAATATAGATCTGCCAAGTGACAAACAGGCCGGCTTACTTTACAGTAAAGTGGAGAAGTGCGTTTTAATTTAACGTTTTAATATAAAACAAAAAAAGAATCATTTCCCACACTTGAAAAAGAATGGATAGCTTAGTTCATCTACAAACACTGCTGCTGCAAACAGCGTTGGTCATTGCTCTGAATCGGATCCAGCGCCATGCCGCCATGTTCCACCCTGTCATTCTCCTCCTCCTCCTCGTCTTCATCATCATCATCCTCCTCCTCGTCTTCATCCTCCTCTTCCTCCTCCTCCTCCTCCTCCTGTCCTTCAATGCCGCTGATAGTCATTGCAGCCTGACAACCCTCATCATTCCTCCTCCCCTCCTCCTCTTCCTCCTCCTCCTCCTCCTCCTGCTCGTGGCCGTCCTTTGAGCTGTGGTCATTCGCTCCGTCATCACCGCCCGCCATTCTCAGGAACCCGCTTCTTCTCTCGTCATCCTCTCCATCCTTCTCCCCTGCCGCGGGCATTCCCATGACCTCATCTCCCTCCGACTCGCCGGCGCCTCCTTCCGCCGCCGCGCCGCTTCCTGCCGCGGGACACTTGTGATCTCTGTAGTAGCTCTGTCTGGTGAAGCCCTTGTTGCAGGTTGAGCATCTGAAGCGGTAGTTATCCGTGTGGGACTGCTGATGCTCGAGCATGTGGGCCCTGCGGCTGAACGCCTTCTGGCAAAAGAGACACTTGTAGGGTTTGATACCTGGAGGGGAGAGAATCAATGGGATAATGTCAGTTCGATAATAACAAAGGTTTTACCTGATATTTCCACGTTTGGGTGACCGCGCAACGTATTCAACGGGAACCCCTCTTTCTTTATATATACATTGTGTGGTGATGTTTTTAGTATTATTCCATCATCTTTGTTTTATGATTAATGGTAAAATTCACTCACCAGAATGGGACAGAATGTGGGCTTTGAGTTTGTCTGGCCTGTTGAATTCTTTGGTGCAGCCCACATGTGTCCTGATGATTGTACAGACAAACAGCATTAAATGAAACTAAATAACCTCTGAGAAAAGTAATGACAGTTTGAAAGACAGAAAAGCAACAGAACAGAACAACTTGAACGAGGAGAAGAAAGAATCGAGTACGATTAAGAGAAATGAAATCAGAGCGTCTCACCTGAAGGGACACTTGTATTTCTTGAAGGGCTCGTGGATGAGCATGTGTCGCTTCACTTTGTCCTTCCTGTTGAACATCGCCTCACACAGCGAACACTTGAATGGCTTTTCACCTAGAAAACAAGATCGCCATCAAACTTACACCTTTACTCACATTGATGACTTGAAAACGCGGAGACATGTACGCGGCGACCGATGGAACTGATGTGTTGAAGTGCTGAAATGTCTGCAGCCTTATTAATACAATAGTCATTATTTAGAAGAACTAGAGAATTCATTTGGACATTGTTGTTAGCGTAAAAGTAGTGCAACACAAAGTATACTCAAAAATCACTCAAAGATCAATAGAGATTATTACAGCAAGAATATCAACACCCAGACCTGAGTGGATGCGTGTGTGCAGTTTGAGGTAGTGCTCCGTCTTGAAGGCTTTCTTGCAGATCTGACACTTGAACCTGCCTCCGACGCCGTGAGTGGGGAGGTGCCGTCGGAAGTACCTCTCGCACGGGAAAACCTGACGGCCAGCAAGAGAACGGGTCAAGAGAACGCGGAGGACGATGCGACGGGAAGTATGAAAACAAAGCAGACGGCTACCTTTTGACAGTGTGGGCAGGGGAAGCTGTGTGAGGCGGTCAGCAGGTGCTGCTCCAGTGCCTCCTGGGTAGAATATCTGCTTTGACACTTGACGCACCTGAGGCGAGAAAGGATGCTGGAGTTCTTCCTTCTATTCTGCCATAAGGAATGAAGGAATGAACACAGCTGTGCGTGATCCCACCGACCTGTAGATGCTGCTGTCCTTGCGTGCGCTCTGTTGCGGGCAGAAGCAGTGGGAGTACTGGTGGACTCCCAGTTCAAACAGCGAGGGGAACACCTTGCTGCACAGGTGGCAGCGGTAGGTCAGCTGCTCCTGGTGCGTCCTGATGTGCTCCAGGAACTGATCCAGCTTCTGGAAGGTCTGGGAACAGGACTTCAGCACACACTTGTAGACCTGTGGGGTGACGTGAGCGCAATGCACAACATGAAATCCCCACAGCGAGGCCAAAAAGGTGAGGAGCCATTAGGAGTCGGCACTCACCTGCTCCCCTTTGTGCTGGGTCAGGTGGGACTTGAGCTGGAAGTAGGTCTTAAACTTGCTGGCACAGAACTGGCACTGGTAGGAGCTGTCTATCACCACGATTTGTTTGGCCGGAGCTTGGCCCTGCCGGTCCTGGTGGGACGGCACCTGCATGTGTGCCTGAGGCGCCGTGTCCTGCGCGGCCTCCTCTCGGCCGTGCTCCGGATGCGCCGCAACCTCAGCCTCACTCTCGTCCAATTCCACTGGAGCTTCTGCAATCAGACATCGTAACTTGCCGTCGTCACCTTTTAAATTAGATCCAGCAATCACATTGGGCCTGAAGGCAGCAATTATTTTAGGGTTAATGTGTAGAGTTGTTAGTTTGAATACGGTGTACTTAACAAATAGCTGAGCGTATGTGTACATCAATACATATCGTGCATGAATTTTGTAAACAGACGTTACCTATGTGAACCACTTCTTCCTCTGTTTGTGTTTGACAGTTCTGCTGATGCGACCCCTCCTCCACCTCTGCTTCACCTTGCTGCTGCTCCCCACCCGCCTCCTCCTCCTCAGTGGACGACACTGGTATCACCTTTACTGTGATCGGCAATCTGGACACAGTGCTGGCCGCACCCATTGGCCACACCTTTAAGATAAAGAGTTCTTACTATGCTGCATCAACAATACATTTTACCCTCATGATGATTCACTATTTTATGCTATATATTCGTAGATTGGCAACCGTAACTTGCTAAGACTCCTATTACAGGCTTTGTATTTATCCACACGCTCATGCAGTTTACATGAGTTAGGCCAACAATGTGTTGCCACAGTATTATTTATGTTGCCATCAACTGCATATAGAGCACATTTGTCATTGTTAATCAGGCGGCTTGTGTACTTTGCTGTGTTTAAAATGAACTCTTGGAGCTAACGTTAGCCCTATCAGAAAACTAGTTTGTTCAGTACCTTGTGTGTTTGCATGTGTTTCTTCACGTTGGACTTTTGGGCAAAAGCTCGGCCACAGACGATGCACTGGAACGGTTTCTCTCCTGTGTGACTGCAAGAAAGAAAGAATAAGTCAGTGGAAAGGAGCAGAGCTCCTTGTGATCATCTTTATTTTGGATGCGACTGGTCTAATCATGCTAGCCAGTAGCTCACCTTCTGATGTGCTGCTGAAGATCAAAGTTTTTCGAGAAGATCTTATCACAGAAATTACAATTGAGCTTTGGAACTTTTCCTTTCAGCTGATCTGCTGAGAAATTGAGTAAATGAATAGATCATCTTTGTGCATTCCATATCCGGGGTCAATATGCCGTTAATAAATTATTACTTAAACTAGTTGAGTATACATAGATGTGTTTTATTTAGTGGTGCAAGCTGTGGCTGTAGCAGTGTCACTGTAATTTGTACCCGTCACACACCTGTGGCTCCATCAGAGCTCTTTTTGCTGCTCCTAGATCGCTTGGGGATGATGACCTTTTCGAAGTCGGCCAGCTCCGTCAGGGTGGCGGTGATGCTGCAAGTCTTTGTTTTGGCGCCCTGCTTCCCGGGGCTGTAGACGGGAGGGGTTGTGTACGACTGGCTCTCCACGCACTGGCTGGGCACCTGAGGGAAAAGCAAACGGGCTCAGGGCTCTGTCTTGGGACCAACAAGTCTAGAATGAAGTGGTGCGTCGCGTTTTTTCACTCACTGGTACAGGATGGAAAGGCTGGAGCCCCAAGGCGTGGATCTCCCCACCGCCTCCACCCATGTGGGGCATCGCGCTGTACACCTGGACCACCGAGTTGCTGTGGCTCGTTGCGACCTGTGAGGAGAGAGGCTGCTGCGAGGGCTGTCCATCAGGCAGGGGGTGGGATGGCGTTTGGTTGGAGGGGAGGGGATGGGAGGACTGTTGTTGTTGCTGCTGCTGCTGCTGCTGCTGCTGCTGCTGTTGTTGTTGTTGTTGCTGTAGCTGCTGATTCTGCTGCTGTTGGTGTTGCTGTTGTTGTTGTTGCTGCTGCTGCTGTTGGTGATGGTGATGGTGGTGATGGTGGTGCTGGTGCAGGTATGATACACCAGCCGTGTGCATGCTCAAGTTACTCTGCAACGCAGAAAAGGAAGCAAATAGATTTGATAATAGTGAAGTCAAAATATCTGTGTAGACATATTCTATGTAGATTGTACAAAATTGACATTTTGAGTTGTTCGCTCTGCATCGTCTCACATATTTGGTCAATTTGGTGACAAATGTGTCCCTTTACACCTTGTTACCTGTATAGGCGTCTGCAGGGCGGCCATAGGCTGGTCGATGGAGGTGAGGGCTGAGATAGCCGACATGAGGACGTCGTCGCTGACCAGCACGTTGCCCTGGACCAGAGTGTGTGTCAGAGGGGACGGGGGTACTGTGATGTAGGTGGATACCTGATGGGTAAGTGTGGAGTGTTATGCAAACATGACGCTAACGCAAACGTGAGAAAATGCATGTCGCTGTAAGAATATAGAATTCCCACCCACTTGGCTAAATACCTTCATCACGGTGGGAAATGATAAATATTTGTTGTAGTCTCAGAAAAACTAAATACATGTGAACGTGTGTAGTCCTCACTGGTAAAGTATTTTTCATAGATTCAAATTCATTTATAACATGCCTTTATTCAGTTTATTGTATTGACACATGCACCTTGATTTATGTCAAACCAACAACATGTGACCTGACCTACTAACTGAAATCCTCACTAAGTTGACATTGCTGGACGCCTTCTATCCAGCGGCCACCTTAAAACACGCTTACTACCATCACCTGTCTGTTAGTGGAGGTCTGTGGTCCAGAGCTGATGGAGGGGACCGGTGTGTAGGCGTTGGTGGGGGCCAGGGATACTGTGGACAGGGAGGGGATGGACTGGCACTGCTCCCTCTTGTGTGTCATGAAGGCAGGCAGAGAATTGAACTGTTTCTTACACTTCCCACACAGAAACACGTCTTCGTCGTCTGTAACGAAGGACAAACACAAGACGTTTGAGGCAACGCATAATATACAAAAGAGGAAGGTGAGCGCTGCTGGTGTGCAAGTGAGAATTGCCACATTGCCAGTATCTGAACAAATCTAAATATAAGTGCATTGACAAAAAATAACTTGTTCTTTAGTATTTATTCTATCTTCTGATGGTTTGGTTGTAACTCAGCTGCCATTGGCTGTATTTGCTCTACCTACCCATCGACTGTATGGTAGACGTCCCTGAGACGTTCTGATTGTTGGGGTCAGGAACTCCACCTTGTCCGTCCAGCAGAGACTGGACCGCCAAAACCGTCTGGTTGTCCATGCCTGAGGAGGAAGAGGAAGAAGAGGAGGGTGGAGAATCATGCAATAATTCTCATGTTGCAAACAGACCCTTTTTTATTCTGGCTATGTCACGCTAATTCACTAAAGCTATGAAAATATGGAGATGGAAGGGAACTTTTTATTTGTATTGTTTAACTTTCAGATGTAGAATGAAAGAATAGTGCATTGAATCAAGACCAGCAGCTTTATAGCTTGTTTACTCCAGCTATTGCAACTTTACTTATCCTCTAATGACGTTCTGATGTATTTAGGGAATAATTTTCCCCAATCTCATAACAATAACAAATATTACCTCATGATACTAATATGATCGCTGTAAATGAAATAAGAACAAACACACAAACACACTATCATCCCCCAATAGAAGGCCTACCATAGTAACATTACAGTGTTGGCATCCAAAAGGACCAAATGCAGTCCGAATAGCAAGAGGGGAACACGTCATCGTGTCGTCCGGCTACAGTGGGGCCACATTCGTAAGGTGTCCATAAGGTCGGAGCAAAAAGCAATCGGTGTGTTTGTTTACAGTCAGTCACTCCTCCCTCTGGGATGTTTTCACTGTTAAAACTAAATCAAACGCATTCATGTCACTGTATGGTTACTTATATTCACAATGTAACGACCTTGGTGTATTGGGGTGATTTAAAATGCACTCACGCTGTATTGTAGTTGTAATTACGTGGTTATTAACAAATAATGCCTACCTTCAAGTACTTCAAATATTGCTTGCGCCATCTTGCAGCTCCTCTTTCTGCGCAATAGGCGCTCGACTAGCATGGTCTGTCTGTTGAGGTGCGCCTCGTGCGTTCACAGGAATGGGCACTGAAAATTCTAGTAAAATACTAGTATTTGTTCATTAAATAAATGTCCCATGTGGACAGATAGGGTTAAGTAACACTTACTGATGGGTGGTTGAGCTTTTTCGTTTATAAATGTACCAAAAAATAATAGTATATAAGTATAATGTTATCACTACAAAAACATCCGTTCATGTATCGCTAAATCAGAATAGGACAAGACACATTTGAGTTTTGAGTAACGTCAAGGGTATCGTCTTTAATGGGTAACGATATGCGCGATATGAAGTGGAAGCGATGGTACTAAAGATGAAAAAAAAAACTAACGTCTTGTGTTATGTTTTTTATTTGTGGGACCTGAATGCACCTTCGTATCGATGAATAGGCGCTCGATATAACGACAGACAGCAGTTTACACCAATCAGTGGCCGTCTGTCCTGCCCAACGGAAAGTACTGCTTTTTGACCAATGGAGCTCTTCGCTTTGAAGCACGTGCCGGTTTCGCGGCAAAAAAGATTTCGCGCGAAAACTGTCCTAGTCTTGTTTCGACGTAGATCAGCTGGGACAATAACAACAATAACAGCCGTTAACGGGGTCGCAACTGCGCTTTTGTTCATGGGGCGCGCCCGTTGTGAGGAACCGAGGGACCAGCGGCTGCTTGTTTAAAGGATGAGTTTATATCTTGCCGGTTTATTTGTTACATTTCCAGTTTTGTCAGACTGCTTCCTGCGTGCCCCAACTAAACAAGGGGGTTGAAGAACTGCAGCTAATAATTTAGCTAGCATGCTAATCCGCTTTATATATCCATATATTTGATATCGGGTAATATTCCGCCGAGCTCAGTGTCGCATCATTACGTGGACTCTCAAACATGCGTCCGGACATGCTGATGTGTTTTGCATTGTAGATATCTGCTTCTGATAGCTCACTCATGGAGTGCTGCTATAAAGTTGTAATAGCCGTTTAACATACCCCTGTCTGGCGTGCGCGGATGAATAACAATGTTTTAATTACTTTGTTTTAATGAACTGGTAGTTTGTCGGCCGCACTTGTTCGTTTCTTCGGTCTTTGTTGTCAGGACAGAAGCTAGCCGTGTTAGCAGGTTCGGCGGCGGTTGTGTTGAGGGCAGTGCGGCCAGGCCTCGCGGCTCTACTGTATCGTTACTGACAGGAGAGATGAAAACAAAAGATTAGCCTGCTAGTTTGCTAACACCCCCCCTACTTCCCCCCGGGGCGTTTATTGCACGGTTCTTTCTCTGCTAACATGTCAGCGGCTGAGCCCCGGAGGTCGTAGCTAAAATGGGTATTTACCAATAATCGTTTATTTGCCATATTTCTTGTCTGGACAAACCTCCTGTGTGGCCGTTTCACCACAGACCTGATATGGTTTTTCAGCAGTTAGCTTACCCTAGGTTATCATTTATGTTTAAGTAATATTATTAATAAGTTGCTGGAACAAAAAGGAATAAGACGCAAAATAAGGAAAGGGGAACTTTAAAAAAGAGATGTTCGAGCTGCCTTTAATCGCCTTGAAAAAAACTTTGAAAAGGTTTTATCACTGCTCGTCAAATCCCTGGACCACAGCCAATCCGAGTGGGTGTTGAAGGTCAAACTGCAGCCTCTTCGCTAGCTCCTGAAGTCCAGCGGAGGGGTGACCCACGGTGACCCTCCGCCATGTCAGAGACCCTGATAACGGGCCAGACGTCGGAGGATCTGTTGGTCGACTTTGAGACTTTGCTGAACTCCGGGAGCATCGACCTAAGCGAGAACCACCAGATCGTGATCATCACCAGCCCCAGCAATGAGGGACTCCACCCGGCTTCCGCCCCCACCAGCACGGGGGAGATCCTGCTGTTTGCCACGCCGCAGGGCACCGTCGACGTGGGGGTCCAGGACAAGAGACGGCCAGCTCTGGGGAGACCACCGGTGAGGAGGGGGGCGAGGGGGTTAGGGGAAGCCGGCTGAGATAGGCGTGGCGTTGTGCTTCGATATATCATGTTGAATGGTTTCCATGAGCACACCTAATATCCATGTGATAAAAAGCTTTGTAGGCGCGTCTACCTGTTGCTCTGAGACATTCAGAGGGCTTTTCTTTTTCCACTGTTTTCACCTCTTATTGCTTAATACGTGCATCATTACAACCATTTGTTACTCTTCAGGTAAAGAGAAAGTTGGACCTGGACAGCGACCATCAGTACGTCAGCACAACTCGACCAGCCATAGGCCAAGCACCGCCCTCCACACCGGCTCCTCCCAGAGGTACACACACACACTCTCTCTCTCTATCAATTCTGTTGGTACATTCGAGTGATTAAAGATTCATAGCTTCACTACATGCCCAACCATCTACGTGTAGTGTTTTCAGTTCTTAACTGGCTAAGCACTGTTGTTGCAGTCATTGTACTTTCACCAGAATCTATGAATTCATGTCTTGCATGTGTGCGCTTTTAAATAGGACAATTACATTAAATGTCATTTAGCAGATGCTTTTATCAAAGCGACTTGCAATAAGTGCCTTTCAACCATAAGGATACAAACCCAAAGAACAAGCAACAAGAAAGTACTTTCAACCCCCCCAAAAACAGATTTACAACTTGTTCTAGATAAGAGCCAATATAAGAACAATTTAAGAGCCAATACAATTCAAGTGCTACAATTTGTTCGTGTTTAGTCAAGGTACAATCTGAAGCGGTGTGTCTTTACTTTGCGGTGGAAGATCCAGTCCTGAGGTCATCAAAGAGTTCGTTCCATCATTTCGGAGCAAGGACAGCAAAGAGTGGTGGTCTTGTCGAGCGTTTTGCTCTCAGTGAGGGAGGAACAAGCAGCTTGGCAGATGCAGAGCGGAGTGTGCGGGTTGGGATGTAGGGTTTGACCGTGTCCTGGATGTAGACTGGACCCGATCCATTTACAGCATGGTACGTGAGCACCAATGTTTTGAAGTGGATGCGGGCAGCTACTGGTAGCCAGTGAAGAGAGCCTGGTTAAGACTGGTTAAAGACCAGTCGAGCTGCTGCATTCTGGATGAGCTGCAGAGGTTGAATGGCAGCAGAAGGGAGACCTGCCAGTTACAAGATGTGTTAATGTCATTAAAATCTTATAACAGAGTGGATTATTTATCTCGATAAAAATGAGTGAGAAGTAAATTATATATTTTTTTAAACTCCTTTCTTTCAAGTTCCCCGAACCACGACGGAGAAGTCCCGCTACGACACCTCCTTGAACCTGACCACCAAGCGCTTTCTCAACCTGCTTTCCGAGTCGGCCGACGGCGTGGTTGATCTCAACTGGGCCTCGCAGGTCTTGGATGTCCAGAAGAGACGCATCTACGACATAACCAACGTCCTGGAGGGAATTCAGCTCATCTCCAAGAAGTCCAAGAACAAAATCCAGTGGCTGTGAGTGTGCTGCTTCAGTTTGCTGCAGGAAACATTAACAAAGAATCACTTACTAAGTGTAAACTACATGGCTGGTACGTTGGTACGCATGTCTTCATTATTACACGCTGTCTTGCCCTGCAGGGGGAATCGTGTTGATGCAGCGTTGGTTTCCCGCCAAAAGGACTTGCACGGACAGGTGTGTGACCTCACGGACGCTGAGGAGCAGCTGGACGAGCTCATTTCCAAATGCAACCTGCAACTGCGACTGCTCACAGAGGACCCGCAGAACAAGAAATATCCTTTTCACACACTTTGAGTGGTTATTTCAATGTATTTTTAGACCGTAAGTCTTGGATTAATCCCCCATGCTGCTGTGTTGTGTTCCTTCACCGGTGCGTTCATCACATTGGGGTACGTGCGCTGCCAGGACTTGAAGAAGTCCTTTGATTCCCCGGACCAGCTGGTCATGGTGATCAGGGCGCCACCAGAGACCCAGATGCAGGTTTCAGAACCCAGCAAGGTAACGCAACGTTTCGCCTTTTAGTCATCCAAAAAACTGAGCACTTTGGCAGTAACGGCACTTTATTTAAACTTTTTTTTGAATAAAAAACAAAATAACACTATGTCGTGCTGCACATAAATGTAATTAATGTGCAGCAAATGTTTCAAAGTCTTAACGAAACACGTTAGAGCACAGCAGTTTTCAGATCACGGTGCTCGTTCGTCTCCGTCTCCCAGGGTTACCAGGTGTCGCTGAAGAGCACTCGGGGTCCCATCGACGTCTTCCTCTGTCCAGAGGAAAGTTCCGGCGTCTGCAGCCCTATGACGGGAGGTAGTCCCTCCAAACCCGACCCATTGCTGGTCCCGCCTCCTGCACAACTCACAGACCAATCGCAAGCCAGAAACTCGACAGCAGCGATAGACGCCACTTTGACGTCACCGGCGTCGTCACCGGCGTCGTCACCGGCGTCGTCCACGGCGTCCACGGCGACGGCAGCATCGCGGCACGACCCCTCGTCACTGGTGTTGGCCGGCGATGCAGGTGAGCATTTTCCACTTACGTAGATGGACACTTATGGAGATCCCTGAAAATAAAACACATTTTCATGTTCATCATGAGTTTATTTTCATCACGAGGGGGGAAAAAGTATCAACAGTTTGAGTTTCTGTTTGCATTTTATAATCCATAGCTCATCCCACCCCAATTGTCTATAATAATCAGGAATTAATTATAGTCGTACAAGGAATTTGCCAACAACAACACGTGCGTTTCAGCATGCCGCAGTGATGCGCAATGTCAAAGTCCTTTTAGGCAAGTCATGCCACTCGCCGCCATCTTTTTCAACACCTCCGGGCAGCTCTAACAAGACCTACCTCCTATCTCATTGAATGGGAAGAGAGTAGGGGTGGCACGGTTCACAAAACCCACGGTTCAGTTCGTATCACAGTTTTAGGGTCACGGTTTTCGGTTCTGTACGGTTCTTGTTTTTATTTTCATTTTATATTTTATGCTCCAGAAATGTACCATCTCTGAGGAAAACTGAGATATGCAATAGGCAAGAGAGAAGACATTGATGACATACTTTTCATTTATTTGGCAAAAAAGGAGAATATGTATTGCCATCTCAACAGGAACTTATGTGCCTTTTAGCACACAAACATTAAAATTTAATCAAACTGCCAATTTCAGTGTAGCTCTTCAAAGAATTGTATCTTTTAAAGAAGAAGAGAGGAACGCTTAAAGCTCTGTCTTTTAAATAAGAGCTACGTGGGCTGCAAGGCGTAAATCCCAGGGGGAACAAGGGGGTCAGGCCACCTCCCCATCTAAGGGTTGTCCCCCCGCTAGAAACATCATTTAAAACAATTGTGTGTATTGTAAATAACATAATGATGTACAGTATACTTAGAATATCTGTGTAAGAAGTAAAACAATTCAAACCCCCAAAAAGGCTTTTTAAGTTTAGAAACATTTTGAGTGCCCCCTCCCTTCCCTCACAGTGGTTCGGTCCACATCACTGATAACTAGCTGATTATGCGCGCGACTATACAGACGCCGACCGCTAGCGCATCCTCCAACTCCGGGCAGCCTTCCTTATCTCTCCCACTTGCCATTTCTACACGTGACATGTGACAACTCTTATTTCGCGCGAAAAGGAAACACTGTCTGAAGTGACAAACAGGCACACGGCTACATTGCGTGTGCCTGTTTGAACCGTGCGACGCACACACAACCGTGCGACGCACACACAAACCGAACCGAGACACGCGAACCGAACGGTTCGGATGATTTCTCATGTACCGTGCGACCCCTAGAAGAGAGTCAGAACTGCACTTTCACGGGTCATCGGGACATAAAAACCACAAGTATAGAAACCGCAGTAGAATATGATAAAAATTGCTGAAAAAGTTTGATGACTTTGCCCCAAAACGCCTTTTTTCCCCACAGGTTATTGTTACTGCGCATGCGCAAGGCTTCACGACACCAACCTTAATTTACGTCTCTATCCAGAATGCCGGTGTTACACCATCGTCTCCGCTTTCGCAAAACCTCAACTGTGCGCATGCGTCAGTGGAACCAGACGATAGGCTTAAATGTTTCCCGGCTTGACTGTTAAAAAGCAGATGATTGGCTTTCCAGCGGGAGGGGCGGGACATGCGCATACAACTGCCATCTTTGCCGTTACGGGCTTTCCTACGGGAGTTGTATTGAGGGTTGAGGAAGTGGCACGTCTCCTTAATAAATAGTCTCTGGCAATGTTCTGCCCCACGAGGAAGAGGTTGCGCAATGTAACGGGTCGGGAGGTAACTGGATCCAAAAGCAAACGGAGAACGGGTGGTTGGGGTCAAACAAAGAAGATTTATTCAGGGAGTAGGGAGGGGAAACAGGAGATCAGAAGGGTCACTCGAAAAACAAGGTGCTGGCGTGCGTGGCTTGTGCTGGAAAGGCAATCATCTGACACCGGCTTCCCGGCGAGAGCAGGCTTTAAGCCGTGCCTGACGAGATTGGTAACAGGTGGTGAGGAGGGCTTCAATCAGCTGTCCCGCCTATCCTGCCTCCCAGCCAGGCCGCACCCACAATCCCCACAGTAACGCGGCGTGAGCTTAAGCAACAAAGCCACAGGCGTCACTGTGATTTTTCACAATGGGTTTGATCTGATGGGATGTTCGAGGAGTGCTAGCGGGTCCTTCCGTGGAACTGACACACCCGATTATAGGGGTGTAACGATCCATCTATTACATTGATGTATCGATTTATATTCCTCCGATGCAACTACATTGATCTGTGCTTGGCGAGTTGGCATTATGGACGACACAATCGATCTAACATCGTTTTAAAATGTAATAAATCGATTGTATCGATACTAGGAAATAACCCATTGGATTTAAGCACATCAGACTTTTATCTTAGCACTTTTAATGATAAAGGCTGTCATGGACTGAGCCGTGACGTGCTCACGCAGTATACAGGAAACCCACTGCCGTCCCGAGCTCCGATTCAACTTCCCGGTTTCACGGCAAAGCCGATGGGATGTTCCACAGGGGTTGAAATAGAGGGGTTTTGCGGAGGTTGGTTGGGGGAAACCATTATTGCAGGGGAGTTTTTTGTGTATATCACTAACACAGGGTTTTTTCTGCTACACTGCTACAGCAGTGTTTGCACTTTATTCAAATAAAATGTGAATGCATTTGCCATTCATTGTTGTTTACTTGTTTATTTATATTTATAGTTAATTGATACCTGATTCCATTACAAGAAACAACAGGAATCTAGGAAACTTCACCTGCACTGTTCAGTATCCAGTTATTTATTTCAGTCACATTGGTGGAATTTCTGGCTAAAAAGTTACTGAATAGATTTCAAGTCATTGAATCGTTTCGGATCGTATCGTTCTAAATGAACCAATATCGTCCTTGAATCGTATCGACAACCACAAATCATGATACAAATCAAATCGTTGTTAAAACAAATCGTTACACCCCTACCCGACTGGCATCGTTTACGTTATCAGTCGTGCCCTCCCTGCGGTCGGCTGTCCTGTGTGTTTTTCCACGCAGCTTAATTAGATTTAGGTATTGATCAAAAGAATGTTGCTACTTCTGGTGAACGTTTTTTTTTTTTGACTTTCCGCGACAGAATCGCTGCTGGGAGGCGACCCGTTCTCTGTCCTCGGAGAAATGCCCGATTTCAACCTCTCGCCCATCTCCTCCTCGGACTTCCTGAACGCAGAAGGAATTCCTCTCCCACTGGACGGTTTCATCAACCTGTCCCCCCCCCACAGTCACGACTACCACTTTGGACTGGAGGACCACGAAGGCATCAGTGAACTGTTCAACTGTGACTTTGACGACTTGTCGCAAGTACTGGCCGACGGTTAGTTAGAGGGAGGCCTCTCCAGCTGAAACTAGTCCTCAGCTACCTGCGGCTTCCAGAAGAGGGCAAAAATATGTCAAAACTCCAAAACTGATGTTTTTAATTGTGTGGGGAAAAATGATTTTCCAATTCCCTTTCTCCCCCAAATACCCCTGATTCCAAAATCTCTATATTCTAACTTATCGTTGGCCATTTGACTCTAGACAAAGACTTTAGCTTCAGTAGAGCTATTTAAATTATTTATGTGCGTGTTATTTCGATCATTTGTTTGTGTGTTTATTGCTAATGTTTAATCCAGGTAGATGGTGCAGTTGTCTGTGCGTGGAGTCTGGACTCACAAGGCTGGTTTCCTTCACACAGAATAGTTTACAATGGGAAGGGTCTGCATCCCGCTGCTGAGAAGGGACGCCTTCAGAGTGGCTGCCTTGAAAGCACGAACGTATCTCCGTGGATAATTACAGACGGGCGGACTGGTTTCTCCAGCGTCTCTGACGGGGACTCGAGGTGTCCCTGCCCCGCCCTGATGACCGGTCTCCAGGAATGAATTAACGAGGTAGTGATGAAAGAGTTTAAGGTTCATCTGCAATTTCCTTCCAAACTCACCGATAACTGCTTTGACAGGTGTATATATATATATATACCCTCATAACCCAAAGGGCTACTGTGACTTTTTCAATGTGTTTTTGGGGGTGTCCGTGATGTGGTTTGAAGCAAAGGGGTCCAGATGAGGTTTTGTTGGTGTGGAGCAGGGCATGTGGCGATAGTTAGTTAGTGACTAACCGCTAATACGGAACGTGTCGTTAGCTCACGTGTTCAGAGAGGAGGGTGAATCTTAAATCGGAGTGTAGCTCTTTTTGATGCGTTTGGTTGCGTAGGTTGATGGTAGGTTTCGTGCAGGTTTAGATAAATGTGTTGTAGACACAGTGTGCTTTTAAGAGTTTTTGTTGTTGTTGTAATTTTAGGGGTCAAAGCAGGAGAAGTTCACCATATGCCTGTAGTCAAATCTTTGGTTTTCATTTTTGGATCATCAGGGCTTGATATGTTGATATGTGCATGTCATTGTTTGTCAAATTTCCTATTTATCTTTCTTTGTTAAAAAAAAATTGTACAGAATTTTACATTCATTTTTCTGGCAGGGAGCGACTTTACACCGATATGTTTATCTGGAGAATCCAAACAAATCATGAACCGATATGTGTGTCCTTCAGTGGCAAAAAAACGTGTCCTGTTTTGTTAATATCAGTAGCACCTTTTTTAATGTTTTTTTGATTTTTATTCCTTAGAGAATATATTCCTACCATGTTGTGCATGTGCAACCTTTTCATTGGCCAATGATGCATACAAATAATCAGGAATACATTATATCGTTTTTGACCGGACCGACCTACGTGAAACATAATAATTTCACGTCTCTCGACGGTTTAGATGAAATTGCCTCATGTTGCTGATCGGAGTTGGTACACCACGTTGTTGTGTCACCTTTTTGTGCCTCAAACTGTCGTGTGAATGCGGGAACAACTTATTGCTACACTCATCTTTTACTTCCTTTTCCATCGGGTGGTCAGATCCAGTGCATAATAACAGAGGAAATGTTCACCCGGCAGGCGCTACGAGCCTCTAAAATGTCCGTTTGTAACCCTGAGGTTGTATCACATGTGTGGTCTCTCTTTGCGTTTAACTCTCATCGATGTTGCATTTCTGTTCTATTTCTTTGCAGCAGTTATGCGTCGCCGTAAAACTTAAATTATTAATGAAAACTCAAATCAGTGTCAAATCATGTGTGCACAAGTAGTGAAAGAGCTGACTTGTTTTATTTGTGTGTGTGTGTGTGTGTGTGTGTTTTATTTTTTGGAAAGGTGGGGTTGAAATAAAATCACTTTTCAGAAAAACACCTAAAGAAAACTGGGAATCAGGCGTCTTCGAGTTCCTCATGAAATATATACTCCATTTGATCAAAGCTACACGTTTTAAACATTACAAAACCTTATTTTCCCCACTTACCTCCTTGATCGGGCCCTTTTGGTCTTTTCAAACTAAACTTGAGAAATGTTTGTCAGGTTTAGACAACAAAAATCCCTGTTGGCTTTTGGTTTCACCCATTCATTCATGAAGTGGCGTCTCCCTCTACAGTCTCCACTATGTCTGCTTCCTGGTTGATGATTGAAGGGGTTACATGCATCCATAACTGACTCTTAATGTGTCGATGCTGGATGCAAAAAAAAAAAAGTGCAATCAATTTGTAAAATTCTTGTGTTTTAACAGAATGAAAGCGTTTCAGTCTCTGTTCCAAGTGCTTTTATGGGAAACATCCTGCAATTTAGAAATCAGAAATTTATTTTATTTTTGTTCCTTTTATTTGTTTTGGGGTTTTCTTTAAAGATTTTATATGACTACATATTGGGTAAACAGTTTGTACTTAATTAATTGTCCCTGATATGCCCTTTTGTATAAAACTTTTTTAGAAAAAAATAAAATAATTTGTTCCATTTGCGCCCATTTTGTCCTTGTATTGCACAAAACTGAATCATTCGTACCCATCTGTCATGACTTAGTGCAGGAATGTTGATTTAATCTGCTTGATTAGTTTGATTCATTGAAGTCAGTCACATTGAGCACTTATCATCCCCATGATCAGTGTTTACTGTCTTAAAACTAAAACCTGTTTTCTTCTTGAGGAAATATGCTTTCTGATCAATTGAATTCTTTTTGCAAATCCAGTTGGAAAAACCATATGTCGTTGTAAAGCTTTTCTGCCTCAATCTCTCTCACAGAAAACAATATTCAGATTAACTGTTGATACTGTAGCTATTTTGATCCTTCTGCTTTTTTAACTCTTAACTTATTTACAGATGTACACAAGTCGGCACAATTGGACAATGAATCAAAACCCTTAAAAAGACATAACACACTACGCTAGCACGCAAAATATAAGGTGGTGAACATTGTAAATATTATGCAGGATTTCAATCACTATATTACTGGTCTGGAATAATGGTCTTAAGCTGTTTATTCAGTTTTCTGTAAAAAAAAAGTTGTTACTGTCAAATGACGGTGGATGGCCACATAAAAGAAGGGACGCTGAGGTGTTTTTCAGTGGGGAGGTGGAGTCTTGTCATAAATGTAGTCGCTGGCTGCTCCTCGCTGTCAGACCATGGATTTCCTTCAACAGACTGCACACGCTTGGGGTGAGTTCACTCTGCAAAGTATACTCACTTTAAGAAAGAAACACTTCAATCACATACACGTCATATCTATTCTACAGTAATCTGTGTATTTGTTTTCACTGCTTTGTCAAAACAAGTGGTCGACATGACACATATTTTAGTCACTGAGGTGCAACTAGATGTGGAAAGACGGGCTGTACAGTGCAAGTGATTTGGCTGCAATGCAGAGTATGTGAAGACGGAATGTAAGAATAGTCTCACAAATTTTTCTGGTCAGAGTAGTTTTCCAACATGTAAACAACAATGTAAAAGAAAAGACTAATGAATTTCTAATGAGACTCAGAGATGACTGCTGGCTTCTTTTATGACTTAATCTACAAAAAAACCCTTCCCTAAGAACAAGGGGCCATATTCAGTTCTTCCCGTATTTTAGTGTTTGAAAGACCATTTTTTGAATTTTTTTTAAACGTGTGTCTTTACTTTAAGATTAATTTGGTCATCTCTTCTCTTCCAAGGCCCTGAGAGGAGCAACTGCCAACTGAGGTTTGTCGACTTCGAGGCTCATGAGAACCATATTTCCCATGAGACGAAGGGCCTCAGCAAAAAGCACTTCAACCTTTCAAACTGACAGGGGAAAAGCTCAACCTGTCAAAGGACAGCGTTTGGTGGGTGTCTTTGGCCCTCAAACCACACACATACCAGTCAGCCTTTTAATTGTCCACCATCAGGAGGGTTTGACAATTTCTATTGAAACAAAAGCATTTCCACATCAGATGATGTCCATGTTGCATCCATGGTAACGTGCGTGTGCGCCCGCTTCTTGCAGGAACTTCCACGTGTGGGTGGAGTGCTGGATGACGAGAGGGGACCTCGGTGCGGAGTTCGATGGCTGGCAGGTGGATGACCCGATCCCCCAGGAGAGGAGTGCAGGTGGGTCGCTTCCTCAGACGCTCTCATCTGGATTAAAATGTTTCATTTGGAATGTCCCCAAATTCCTTTGTGATTGGCAACGCCAAGTGATTGGCGTTTTCAGTTTGTGTTCTCCATGTATTTGACAGTACAGCTTTCCTCCATGTTTTGTTTCCTATCTCAGGGAAGCAACCAAGAGTCCCTATGACGCTCCAGCGTAGCGCAGGTCAGTGGTTGTGATAACGTGCGAGCGCACGTGCACCTCTGCGAACACTAAAATGTTACAATGTGTTTGTGTTGGATGACGTTCAGAAATTGACACTGAAGATCGTTAGATTTCAAGAGTTTAAGTTAAGTTGCATTCATCGCTATCAAGGGGGGGAATCCTTGTCCCCCCCGGAGATTAAAAAAACCCAGAGGGGGGGAAATCCTTGTTCCCCCCGGCGATAAAAATAATTTAGCAGAGGGTGGGATAGGAAAACCAGAGGAGGGGGGAAATCCCCCCCACAAATCGCACCCTGCATATACATATATTCAACACTTGTGTGTCAACGCTGTGTCAGTTCTGACGCTTACACCATCTCTCCGGCCGAGTACGAGGCGTTGACATTGTGAACGTGGCGGTGGTGATCAAGGACGAGAGGACGAAAGAGAGAGTCCTGTCTATGCGGGAGACATCAGCTCACCACAGATCAGCGTAGAGGTTCGGCAGAATCCGCCCCCCCGCCCCCCGTCAATCGCTTTTTGCTCTGCTTTTCTCCCTCACTGAATCGTATCAGTTTATATATCATCACACAAAATGCACAAAACATGATACATGATAATACATACATCATACATACTCAAGGGGAACTAAACTAGAAAGAAGCTGGGTAACGCTCTGTTCTCACTTGATCCTGGTTCATGTGGACCTCTTCTATACCCATGTACATTCTCATCAAATATTACTGTGTAGTTTTTGAAACAACAAAGATGAAATAGCAATAAGGGCTTAATATTCGTCTTTTCTCGATCTTTGAATTGCCCTTAAACCAGATAGAAGCCGGGTAACGCTCTGCTCTCACTTGATCCTTGTTCATGTGGACCTCTTCTATCCTAATGTACATTCCCAGCAAATATTACTGTGTAGTTTTTGAGAAAAGTAAGATGAAATAGCAATACAGGCTTAATATTCGTCTTTTATCAATCTTTGAATTGCCTTTAAACCAGATAGAAGCCTGGTAACGCTCTGCTCTCACTTGATCTTGGTTCATGTGGACCTCTTCTATACCCATGTACATTCTCAGCAAATATTACTGTGTAGTTTTTGAGAAAGGTAAGATAAAATAGCAATAATGGCATGGTATTCGTCTTTTCTCAATCTTTGAATTGCCCTTAAACCAGATAGAAGCCGGGTAACGCTCTGCTCTCACTTGATCCTGGTTCATGTTGACCTCTTCTATCCTCATGTACATTCTCAGCAAATATTACTGTGTAGTTTTTGAGAAAAGTAAGATGAAATAGCAATAATGGCATAATATTTGTCTTTTCTCAATCTTTGAATTGCCCTTAAACCAGATAGAAGCCAGGTAACGCTCTGCTCTCACTTGATCCTGGTTCATGTGGACCTCTTGTATACCCATGTACATTCTCATCAAATATTACTCTACAGTTCCCTATCAGGGAACTTTGAGCTGTATGAAACGCTGTGGGAACGACCTGCGTGACTGCGTCATGAAGCCCGCGTGAAATCAGTCCAATGGCGAGACGGCACGTCATAGGCGGGTGACGTCGCGACCTGGAAGCATTACGCACACCAAAACACAGGCTCCTTCATCTCTGTGCCTTCATCAAGCGTGTTGTGTGAATCAAAAGTCCTTGTACTATGGCGAACAAGCGCTTCTTTCAGTGTGCTAAAAGTCTCCCTGTACCCAATTTATTAGGGTAGGGGATACGCACAACTGTGCGTTGTTTGTTTGGGAGCGGACCATGCTCAGCTAGCTCTCGAGAAGAAGAAGAAGAAGAAAGAAACCTGCTTTCAGACATGACTGAGGGTAAGGAATTAAATCCTGACGTAGTTTGAGAACTGCGTCAGACTGCAGATGTGGCTCTGCGTGCCACTAAAGAGACTGCCAAGTTAGTTGGCCGCTCTATGGGAGCCCTGGGGGCTACAGAGAGGCACTTGTGGTTGAGCCAATCTAATATGAGAGAGAAGGATAAGCCCTTCCTCTTGGACACGCCGCTTGCCCCGTCAGCTCTCTTCAGGGACGCCATTGACGTGGTCATTGAGCGGTTCCATGAGAAGAGTCGAACCTAGGTCCCCGCTGCATAGGTCTGCAGCGGGGACAATACGGTCTGCTGGCAGCTGCATCCAATGTGATTCCCTGCGGCCTGCTGTGTATGAGACCGGTGCAGTGGTGGCTCGGAGCCAAATTGTACACCCCGAGGGGGAACCAGCAGGGGCAGACGCCCTGTCGAGACAGGGCCCGAGGCTCGGGGATTGGAGCTCCTTTTGGAGGGACTTTGGTCGTACTGAGGCCGACCTGTTTTGCTTCCAGAGAGACGGCACACTGTCATCTCTGGTTCTCCCTGAACCATCCGGTCCCTCTAGGCGGTGGATGATATGGTACAGGATTGGCCGAGGTCACGCCTGTACGCTTTCCACCCGGTTTTTCTGCTCCCAGAAGTTCTGTAGCGTGTCCGCCAGGACGGCGTCGGTCTACTGCCAGTAGCCCCGTAATGGCCGCCAGAGTGTGGTTTGCGAACCTAGTTTCTCTCCTCGTCGGTCCTCCCTTGGAGATCTTGACCAGGACGGACTTGCTCTCGCAGGCGTCGGGGTCGATCCTTTACCCCCGCCCGGAGCTATGGAAACTGTGGGGGCCCGCCTCTTAAGTTCTGGTCTCTCGACCGAGGTCGTTGAGACCATCCTCCACTGCAGAGCTGAAGCGTAGGCCGCTAGGTGTAAACTCTTCACCTCTTGGTGTGGAGAACGTCAACTAGACCCAGTTTAACTGCCCGGTGTTTGCAGTACTGGTGTTCCTGCAGGAAAGTTTTTCCACAGGTTTATCCCCGTCCGCACTAATTGCTGGAATGCTTTTAAGCATTCCAAGTATTGTTATCCTAATCTTTATTCCGCATCTTTTTCTATTTCTTCTGCTGCACCTTTCAACTCCTTCACACTTTCAGCTATTTAAAACGTTCAAATTTTAAAATATTCAGCTCGTTTCAGGTAAGGGTGTTATGACTTTTCAGCTTTCTATCTCTTATAATTGATTTTATATAAATTAAAACTTTTTTAACATGGTTTCCAATGGAGCTAATCTATAAATCCTCTAAAAACTTCTTGAACTTTTCTAGCTTTTTCAATCTTTCAGCTACAGACACCATTTACCTGTGTCTACTTTAGAAAGTAGACACAGGTCTTGAGAATTCTTTAGTCTTTACAGCTTTTCGATATCTATTTTACTTTTTTCATAATCACTGATTATGTTTCACTAGTTTTGCCCTCCTTTTCTGAGTTTTACATGCGTGTGTGTGTGGAGCCTCAGAGTGAGCGTATGCAAATTTAGAGTGTACGGCTGCGTGAGAATCGGGTAAAAAAAATATGGATCTTTTGCACTCACGACCACAATGTTACATTTAAAAGCTTCATTTTTAGATCAGAATGATGCCGTGCTTGTGCTGGTCGGAATGACGTGGGTATGGAATCCCAGAGTTCTTTGCTTTTTGCCTGAGGGGCTTGAGAGTGAGACAAAGTCTGTCTCAAGCCCCATTGACTCCAATACTAATCTGGTGACGAACTTAACAAAAAAGACGAGAAGGTACATGAATTTGAAACTGATAATACAGCCATATTATAAACTCTAGAGACATGTATGCTTGACGTATCATACGCATGACGTATGCTTCGGTAGAGTCTTGGGACTCTCATCATGCAGTTATTTTTTTGAAACCCATAATAGTTTGGCGCTACTGGGCATTTGTTTGAGGTGTGGATTCTGTTTAATTCACTTGAAATCGCTTTGTGTCCTCTGGTCGGCTCGTTAAACGCAGGTGCACCCGTTGCCACGGCTACGGACACCTGCACTCGCAGACCCTCCTCTCTCTACTCCTTCATAATCAATCTGTGTCTGTTTCTTCCTCGCTCTGTCTTTTTCTAACTTCTTAGCTTAAATAACATTCTGTCTCTCAATAGCCCCCCCGACCACACCCTACCCAACTCCATCATTTCAAAATAAAAGCCTCAATTATTATCTTGGGCCTCATCTAACATTACAGTAAGAACTATCGAGTAAACACTTGGCTTGAATAACAATCATTCTACCCCCCCCCCCCCCCCCCTCACCACCACCCCTCCACCCAATTTTATCATTTCAAAATAAAAGCCTCAATGATTATCTGAGTTCTTACTGTAATGTTAGATGAGGCCTATCGCGTAAAAACTCGAAACTGTTGAATAACTAACATTCTGCCCCCACCCACCCCACCACCCAATTTCATTACTACAAAATAAAAGCCTCAATGATTATCTGTACCTTTACCATGAAGGGAGTTCTTACTGTAACTGTAGGATTGTTGATTCTATATTTTCAACAATCCTTTCAAATAGTTTTCAGCTTTTCTATATTTTCAGCAATTCTTTCAGTTAATTTCAGCTTTTTGCATTCCAACGCAGCAGGAAATGCATTTTCTAGTTGTACATGGCGGCCTTGAAAAGAGAAGAAGATTCGGTGACCCAGGCCCCGCTGAGGGGGATTCTCTGGGGAGACACCCGCTGATATCCAGCTTTCTTCGTGGCACACCGAGGCTGAAGCAGCAGCCCGCACGAGAGTACCTTCTTGGGAGAGCCGGGCCGTTGTGCTGTATGGTCTCTCCCGGGCTCCGTTTGAGCCCTTTGAGGAGGTCGCAGAGGTGGCTCTTAAGACAACCTTTCTGCTTACAATATTTTTCCTTTTTCCAGAATTGGAGATCTGCAAGCCCACTCGTGTCTCTTTTCTGCTTGGAATTCTCACCCGGTATGGTGAAGGCGTTCTTACTACCTTCACCCGGTTATATTCCTAAGGTTCCTACTAATACTATTGGACCCATTGGATCTTGCTGCAGGCCTTCTGTCCTCCTCCTTTTCTGACGTCGGACCAGATGAAGCTGAACCTCCTCTGCCCGGTTGGGGCCTTAAACGCTTACGTCCACAGAACTGCCCTATGCAGACAAACAGCTGTTCGTGTACTTTGGACCACCTGACATCGGGGGTCCGGTGTTTTAAATTGAGGATAAGCAAGTGGGTGGTTGAGACCATCTCACTTGGTTCAGTCGGCCGGGCCTTGGCTGTCCGTGCCGTCTCTACCAGGTGGATGCCGGCTTTTATAGCCCTCCTGTAGCGCTGCACAACGTTGGTATTGCGGCGGGATGGTCCTCTCCGCACACGTTCGTGAGATTTATCGCCTTGACTCCACACGACGGACACTGGCTCGTATGGCAGAGTGGTTATTGGCGTTCCCACAGAAATTTCACGCAGCTCAAAGTTCCCTGATAGGGAACTGTACAGTAATATTTGCTGAGAATGTACATGGGTATAGAAGAGGTCCACATGAACCAGGATCAAGTGAGAGCAAAGCGTTACCCGGCTTCTATCTGGTTTAAGGGCAATTCAAAGATCGAGAAAAGACGAATACCATGCCAATATTGCTATTTTATCTTACTTTTCTCAAAAACTACACAGTAATATTTGCTGAGAATGTACATGGGTATAGAAGAGGCCCACATGAATCAGGATCAAATGAGAGCAGAGCGTTACCTGGCTTCTATCTGGTTTAAAGGCAATTCAAAGATTGATAAAAGACGAATATTAAGCCTGTATTGCTATTTCATCTTACTTTTCTCAAAAACTACACAGTAATATTTGCTGGGAATGTACATTAGGATAGAAGAGGTCCACATGAACAAGGATCAAGTGAGAGCAGAGCGTTACCCGGCTTCTATCTGGTTTAAGGGCAATTCAAAGATTGAGAAAAGACGAATACCATGCCAATATTGCTATTTTATCTTACTTTTCTCAAAAACTACACAGTAATATTTGCTGAGAATGTACATGGGTATAGAAGAGGTCCACATGAACCAGGATCAAGTGAGAGCAGAGCGTTACCTGGCTTCTATCTGGTTTAAAGGCAATTCAAAGATTGATAAAAGACGAATATTAAGCCTGTATTGCTATTTCATCTTACTTTTCTCAAAAACTACACAGTAATATTTGCTGGGAATGTACATTAGGATAGAACAGGTCCACATGAACCAGGATCAAGTGAGAGCAGAGCGTTACCCGGCTTCTATCTGGTTTAAGGGCAATTCAAAGATCGAGAAAAGACGAATATTAAGCCTGTATTGCTATTTCATCTTACTTGTCTCAAAAACTACACAGTAATATTTGCTGAGAATGTACATGGGTATAGAAGAGGTCCACATGAACCAGGATCAAGTGAGAGCAGAGCGTTACCCGGCTTCTATCTGGTTTAAAGGCAATTCAAAGATTGATAAAAGACGAATATTAAGCCTGTATTGCTATTTCATCTTACTTGTCTCAAAAACTACACAGTAATATTTGCTGAGAATGTACATGGGTATAGAAGAGGTCCACATGAACCAGGATCAAGTGAGAGCAGAGCGTTACCCGGCTTCTGTCTGGTTTAAGGGCAATTCAAAGATCGAGAAAAGACGAATATTAAGCCTGTATTGCTATTTCATCTTACTTTTCTCAAAAACTACACAGTAATATTTGCTGAGAATGTATATGGGTATAGAAGAGGTCCACATGAACCAGGATCAAGTGAGAGCAAAGCGTTACCCGGCTTCTATCTGGTTTAAGGGCAATTCAAAGATTGAGAAAAGACGAATACCATGCCATTATTGCTATTTTATCTTACTTTTCTCAAAAACTACACAGTAATATTTGCTGAGAATGTACATGGGTATAGAAGAGGTCCACATGAACCAGGATCAAGTAAGAGCAGAGCGTTACCTGGCTTCTATCTGGTTTAAAGGCAATTCAAAGATTGATAAAAGACGAATATTAAGCCTGTATTGCTATTTCATCTTACTTTTCTCAAAAACTACACAGTAATATTTGCTGGGAATGTACATTAGGATAGAAGAGGTCCACATGAACAAGGATCAAGTGAGAGCAGAGCGTTACCCGGCTTCTATCTGGTTTAAGGGCAATTCAAAGATCGAGAAAAGATGAATATTAAGCCTGTATTGCTATTTCATCTTACTTGTCTCAAAAACTACACAGTAATATTTGCTGAGAATGTACATGGGTATAGAAGAGGTCCACATGAACCAGGATCAAGTGAGAGCAGAGCGTTACCCGGCTTCTATCTGGTTTAAAGGCAATTCAAAGATTGATAAAAGACGAATATTAAGCCTGTATTGCTATTTCATCTTACTTGTCTCAAAAACTACACAGTAATATTTGCTGAGAATGTACATGGGTATAGAAGAGGTCCACATGAACCAGGATCAAGTGAGAGCAGAGCGTTACCCGGCTTCTGTCTGGTTTAAGGGCAATTCAAAGATCGAGAAAAGACGAATATTAAGCCTGTATTGCTATTTCATCTTACTTTTCTCAAAAACTACACAGTAATATTTGCTGAGAATGTATATGGGTATAGAAGAGGTCCACATGAACCAGGATCAAGTGAGAGCAAAGCGTTACCCGGCTTCTATCTGGTTTAAGGGCAATTCAAAGATTGAGAAAAGACGAATACCATGCCATTATTGCTATTTTATCTTACTTTTCTCAAAAACTACACAGTAATATTTGCTGAGAATGTACATGGGTATAGAAGAGGTCCACATGAACCAGGATCAAGTAAGAGCAGAGCGTTACCTGGCTTCTATCTGGTTTAAAGGCAATTCAAAGATTGATAAAAGACGAATATTAAGCCTGTATTGCTATTTCATCTTACTTTTCTCAAAAACTACACAGTAATATTTGCTGGGAATGTACATTAGGATAGAAGAGGTCCACATGAACCAGGATCAAGTGAGAGCAGAGCGTTACCCGGCTTCTATCTGGTTTAAGGGCAATTCAAAGATCGAGAAAAGACGAATATTAAGCCTGTATTGCTATTTCATCTTACTTGTCTCAAAAACTACACAGTAATATTTGCTGAGAATGTACATGGGTATAGAAGAGGTCCACATGAACCAGGATCAAGTGAGAGCAGAGCGTTACCCGGCTTCTGTCTGGTTTAAGGGCAATTCAAAGATCGAGAAAAGACGAATATTAAGCCTGTATTGCTATTTCATCTTACTTTTCTCAAAAACTACACAGTAATATTTGCTGAGAATGTACATGGGTATAGAAGAGGTCCACATGAACCAAGATCAAGTGAGAGCAGAGCGTTACCCGGCTTCTATCTGGTTTAAAGGCAATTCAAAGATTGATAAAAGACGAATATTAAGCCTGTATTGCTATTTCATCTTACTTTTCTCAAAAACTACACAGTAATATTTGCTGAGAATGTACATGGGTATAGAAGAGGTCCACATGAACCAGGATCAAGTGAGAGCAAAGCGTTACCCGGCTTCTATCTGGTTTAAGGGCAATTCAAAGATTGAGAAAAGACGAATACCATGCCATTATTGCTATTTTATCTTACTTTTCTCAAAAACTACACAGTAATATTTGCTGAGAATGTACATGGGTATAGAAGAGGTCCACATGAACCAGGATCAAGTAAGAGCAGAGCGTTACCTGGCTTCTATCTGGTTTAAAGGCAATTCAAAGATTGATAAAAGACGAATATTAAGCCTGTATTGCTATTTCATCTTACTTTTCTCAAAAACTACACAGTAATATTTGCTGGGAATGTACATTAGGATAGAAGAGGTCCACATGAACAAGGATCAAGTGAGAGCAGAGCGTTACCCGGCTTCTATCTGGTTTAAGGGCAATTCAAAGATCGAGAAAAGACGAATATTAAGCCTGTATTGCTATTTCGTCTTACTTGTCTCAAAAACTACACAGTAATATTTGCTGAGAATGTACATGGGTATACAAGGTGTCCACATGAACCAGAAACAAGTGAGAGCAGAGCGTTACCCGGCTTCTATCTGGTTTAAGGGCAATTCAAAGATTGAGAAAAGACGAATATTATGCCATTATTGCTATTTCATCTTACTTTTCTCAAAAACTATACAGTAATATTTGATGAGAATGTACATGGGTATAGAAGAGGTCCACATGAACCAGGATCAAGTGAGAGCAAAGCGTTACCCGGCTTCTATCTGGTTTAAGGGCAATTCAAAGATTGAGAAAAGACGAATATTATGCCATTATTGCTATTTCATCTTACTTTTCTCAAAAACTATACAGTAATATTTGATGAGAATGTACATGGGTATAGAAGAGGTCCACATGAACCAGGATCAAGTGAGAGCAAAGCATTACTCGGCTTCTATCTGGTTTAAAGGCAATTCAAAGATTGTGCCAAGATCAGCGCCTTTAAGGCCTGTAACCCCTTTTACCGTAACGCCCATAATAGAGGTGCATTTATTTTTGAAATGCGGTCCACATGACCGCAGTGGCTCGTTCATGCGTTTACCTTCAAATGGCATTGAAACTCATTCCAATGTTAAAACAGCTCTGTATCACACGAGAATCACCTCATAGTCAAAACACGTTTTGCCATGTGGCCTCAGTACATCTTCCTAATTTTGCTGTGGGGTTTTCCCTCATAGTGTTGATACTTAATCTCCCGTTTCCTTCCTTTTTTGCCTCTTTAATTACTTTTACTGGACAAACTTTTAAAAGTTTACCCTAGTTCCCTGGAGTCATGGGGGCATTAATGGGCACAGACAATGAAGCAAATGTTTTACCCGAGAGAGGAAAAAGGTAGCTAATTAGAGAAAGGACTCAGCAAAAATATCTCCTTCCCTAAGAGGTGTAACACATCGCTGTGCTAAAAACAATGAATCCACTTTGGCATTTGCTTCTCGGAGGTCTTGGGAAAGGGCAGAACATTATTCCTGGGTGCAAGAAAGATCTCTGCATCTGGCAATGGATTCATTTAATAATTGATAGCATAAATAAACAAACATAGCCCCACATGCACACACACACACACACACACACACACACACACACACACACACACACACACACACACACACATTATGACAGGGACTGTGTTGCGGAATGTATCGCCAATTGCTCCTTTTAATTATTGACCCAATATTATTATCAACTCAAATAAAACATAAGTATCTGCAGACTGATTTCCCCCACCCACCTTTTCCCCTCGTTTCCATTATAATGTTCCTCATACTTAAAATGACATTAACATGATAAATGTTAAGCGATGCATTGTTTCAACTCATTTGCACCACTAGGTGGCATCATTGGTGTTTCCATTAAAAATTATTATCAAACTTTTCTTTTTTTATATAAAAGAGAGAAAAAATCGTATGTTATGTTCAGTTATCTCATATTCTGAAGCAGGTTTAATTTTTTTTTTAATGCAAAAGCATGTTTTATTATGAGGGAAGCTTTATTTCTATTGTTAGGATTTTTTAGTTATAGCATACAGATTTTTAAAAATAATCTTCTTGACAGTCTGTCTAAAACAAGAATCAAACAACGGCCTCCCATTCATAGATTTAATATTTGCAATCAAAATGATTCAACCCCCAATGTCCATTATGTTTATTGGGAAAATATACAATTTCTCAACTGCAATAAACAAATTACACAATAACTGTCGTTCAATCAACTTGTAATACAAGTTTGTTCACACAACATTATATTTTTAACTACTAATGCAGTCTCGTAAGTATCTTCAGTCGAGCACCCTTTTGCTGTTCATCATGCAAACGTGATGCACAGGCAGACAGCAGCGTTCCTGGTCAAAAACTTTGGTTTTTGGTGGACTTTGCAGTATGCAGTATGCTCGGGATCATTGTCCTGTTGGAAGCTCAAGCTTCCGCTTCATCACAGACGGCATGGCGTTTTTTCCTAAGATGTCCTGATACTTGCCGGAATCCGTCGTGGCCTCCACGAGCTGCAGGGTTCCAGCGCCTCAGGTAGCCCCTCAGCACTCTGTTCTTTTCAGCATATGCTTCATTCTTCTTCCTCCAGACCCAGCGCTGATCCACAGGCCCCAAAAGTTCATCGCTCCCTAGAGCTGAATTTCAAAACATTGGTGGCTCATTCACGTTTTTCATGGTAGCCGTGTGCGTCTTGCAGTCTGGCCATGGAACCCTTGGGTGTTTACGCTCCTTACTGTGCAAACTGAAACTTCAGTGACACCAAGTCTTGCTGCAGGTGTTTTGCAGTCACTCAAGGGTTTTTGACCACTTGTCTCCTCAAGAATCTGGTGGCAGCCGCTGATAGCTTCCTCTTTCTGCCACGTCCAGGTAGTGTAGCCACTGTTCCTTCAACACTCAACTTGGGAAACTCTGCTTCCAACTTCATCTGTAAATCGGTTGCTTTCTTTAATTCTTTCTTCTTTTTTTTGTTTTTTTGCTTGATTTGTTTAATGTCACATTAGGTTAAGGCAACCAGTTCAAAATAACGGTTTTAAGCTTATCTTTGATAGCACCATTTCCCACACCAACGGCAGTCCGACCTGGTGCTGGAACCAAAAGCAGCCTCGGAAAAGCAGTGACGCACCGAACAAGAGGCTGCTTGGCTGTTGGAGACAGAGTCCTTCTGTCAGATACCCTCTAAAACTATACTGAGTGAGCTTGGACAAGGGCACTCCGCTGCTCGCCCTGCACTCCACCCAGTCGATATATAATGGGCTTACAAATGGAACGACACAGACGACCTCAGCTCTTTATTTGGGCGTTTCGTCTGGGCGAGCTCTGAGAGGTTCAGAGATTCTGCACACAGGCCCACTCTACGTATGTCTGAGCGGAGCTCCGATAGGCGAGGGCCTCTTTGACCTGACGGATTCCAGGCTGACGGCGCGCCCCGTAACAGCTTGTGATCTCACCCCGGTGTCAGGGAGACTGAAGCCCAAGCGTTGGCAGACGGAGACGATAATCAGACTGCACGCTTGCTGATTTTCAGACAAATTAAACGTCAGGGGAAGGCAGCGAGCGGGACCGCCGGGCTGCTTTGAAAAGCTGAGGCTATCACAAATTATTAATGGCCTCCCGTCATGGCCTTCTTCTCTTCATCCACTCGCTCTTTCAGCCATCTTGCTCTCCATGCGTTCCTCCCTTTCTCTGTGTTCATCGCGCCTCTCCCTTTCTTACCTTGTTCTTCGCCCTCAGTCTCTTCCTCTGTCATTTCTCCCCTCCTGCGTGCCAATCACATCCTCTTTTAATCCCTCCTCCCTCCCTTGTATTCAGTCCTTGTCTTTCTCCCCTTCCTATCATACTCTTCCCCCCTTTTTCTCCTTTCTTTTTCACTTCACTGATTCTCATCCCTCCCATCCAGCTGCTCTTCATTACCTCTAGCCTCCTTTATCTTGATTACCTTTTCCTCTTTCGCATATCCCTCCTTTCTGTTCATCACTTTACTTCCCTCCCTCTCTTCATCATTCTCTCCAACCCTTGTTTCCTGTTTTCTCATCATTGTTTCCTCTAGTTTGATTTGCCGCAGTTCCCGTGCCCCCCCTCCGTTTGTCATATCTTATGTGGAACCTTTAATTTCACTAATTATGTTCTAGGCCTGTTTTATGCACTACAGAAAAGATTCTCCAACTCAGCCTTCTATCCTAGGAACTATGATTCAGGATTTATGTCCAATGCAAACCAGGGGGTCAACCTCCGGTTCTGACCAGCAAAGCCGATCCGGACATGCTTATCAACTTGGCTTCTCTCTACTGACCAGCAGGCGGCGACTACTAGGTTTGCCAAAAGATGTCTAATTAATTAGTCCTCCTCACTTGCCTGAGTAAACATGAGTTCATGGTCTCAATTTCTAGATTCAAGTCTTCACAACAACAACATGCTGCTCATTTTGTAAGCGATTGTCATTTTAGAGTAAAACAAACCATGAAAAAAACAGACCAGTCTACTATTTTCAGATCGCTGATGCAAAGGCATTCCAAATGTGTTCCCATCTGTTCACTGGCTTAACAAAAAACAACATTAGTGTAGACCAAGACCAAGCGATGGCGAAATCACCAAATTTGAGTATGTGTCACAGTCTGGGGTTATTTCCTGCTTTTATTTGGTATTTTCCTGGCTTCAGGTCCATGGGTTAACTTCACTTCGTGCCCTGGTGCCGTGTCCCTGTTTCCCCCTGTGTCTTATCACCTGCAGCTCCCCAGTGTATTTAAATTAAGTGTGTCCCTTGTCCCAACGTCTGCGTTTTCTGCTGCTGTTTTTGTTATTACCCTGTTGCCCTCACTCGGATGTATTCCCGGGGCCTTGGGCCCACTTGCGTCCAGGCACCTTGTGCTTTCTTTTATTAAAGTATTTTTCAGACATGTCTGCGATTTCCTACTTTACTGACAGAGGTGTATGCCAACTCCCACGCCAATGCACTTGTCTGGAGAATGTGCGCACGTGTACAGAAACTAACCCACGCCTACGAAAATCATGCCGTGAACTGAAGCCACACTGTAGAAATGTGAGAGGCATCATTACAGGTATAATTATACCTCTCAAACATTTAATTTCCTCCGGCAATACAAGTTACTTTGTATTGATATTTTCTTTATCCTCATAGCGTCTTATTTGCACTTGGACTTTAGTGAGTCATAACTATAGGCAGGTTTCATTTATAGCAAACCTCAAATCAAATTTTGCTTAATATTTCATCAGCGATGTTTGCTACTTCAAAGTGGAAGGAAGTAACACACTACCGACACGCTCACGTTGATGCATCAACATTCCCATGGTGCTTTGCATTAACCACTAATGGTTGAACGGGGGCGGAGAGCAGGATGCGAGGCCGTCAACAGCTTTACGCTGAGCGGGCGAGTAATCCGTCAAGTCGCAACACTGCCGTGGAAAGTCAGTATTACACGACAGTGTGAACAGTGCTGCTAATCTACTCCTGCCTCTGACTCGCCAAGAAGCAGATGACCCGGATGCCCAAGTTTGTGAACTTCCTGCAGCAAGTCGGCAAGAGAGCGTAAGAGAGAGCTGGGGGAGCAGAGTGATAGATGGGCATTTGATGGATTCCGGCGAACAGATGGAACAGCTGTAAAAGCCTGAAGAGGCCGTCCATCCTCAAACTCGTGTGAGCAACCTGAGACAGGGTCTGTAATGAGCCTATTCACCAGATTTAGTGCTGTGGCTTCAGTCTGTGATGACTCAAATAACTCCCCAAGTCAAAAAAGACAAATTCCATATTCTACGTGGGCGAAATGGATGAGTCCTAATGTTATTTGAAAGCACAGACCGCCTCATTAGAGCTCGCAAAATATGAAGGAATTCTTGTAAAAATGTTAACGTTGAGTTCATGCACAGGAAGGAGACATTTTCAACAAAAGCGGTGCTGATAAGGAATCTACTCTCTGCTGGTGATGAGTTTGTCCCAGAGGTCGCCGCTAATTACCTCTTACCTCTTATGCTCCTCTGTGATGTCGCTCACATCTGTCGGAAGTGCATTGGTCAGCCGGTTCTGTCTGCTGGCTGTATTGTTGCCTAAATGGCCTGTCGTCCACCATCGATTGGTACGGGATCCATTAACGATGTGTGGGAGCTGGGTGGGGCAATGTGGTGTGTTTACAGCCAGACCAGTGATTTACCAAGTGGGGTCCGAGGAACCTTTAGGGGCCGCCAGGAGGGCCATAGCAAGTAGGAGAGGAAATTTGGGGAAATGCGAGAAAAAAAAAGTCTGAATATACATTCAAATCTTATCTTCCATGCTCATCTTCCTACCCCCCCCCCCCCCCAAAAAAAACCATCACTCATAAACTGTCAGTGTTCACCTGTAACAGTCTGGACCAGCAAGCTCATAATGGAAAACAAATATTGAATCTAATGGAAAGAATAAATGAAGAACAAATTCTGTTGTGTATGTGTTGCACACAGCAGAAGGACTTTCAGGGAACAAAACATTTAATTTAACACATTTCAGAGTAAAAAGTGTTCCATAATGTTTCTATTTGTATCATGGTCGGTCAGTGACAAAGCTTCTGGATTTCCACGTGGTGTTGTGGGTTTCTGCAAGCGCTTCATGCGGCTGACCTCTTAGGCCGGAACTGTCCGAGTGTTCTTTGGTTTGAAGAGAGTCAAAATGCCAAAATATCCTCTGAAACTTTAGATGCAGAATACGTCATTTGAGAAAACACAATTAGCAATAAACAAAAGCAAAAAAAATCAGCTTGGGGCCACTGTGATTTGGGCCTTGTTCTGTTTTAGGCCAATCAGTTGCAGTAAAAATCCCTGTACGATTCACTGCAAAAAAGGGTATCAAACACACATTATTACTTGGCAGTTAAATATTTAACATTTATTCCAACCGTTTGACATAAAAAGGACATTAATTAAAACAATTCAGTACATCAATGACTATAGACAGAGTCCTGCTTTTGCTGCAAATAGGGCTCCCAGGCTTGTCAGTGCACCGATACCACGTTTTTTCTCTAATGAAAGCCTTAATTTTCAGCCTTGGACCCATATGACGAATTCATCCTCATTTTCCTGGAGGCCTGCAGATAAAATGCTGTATCGAGGCAGAACAAGTATGTATAGTATAGTATATCGTATAAGTATATCAGTAATACACAAACTCATCTCACTCATTAATCCGAGTAAATCTGATGGATGACCGTTTTATGTGGACAGTCTGCAAACCCCTAACAAAGGCAGTTTCCTTCTTCATATTGGTTAAAAAAAAAATCATGACCGAAAAAAATTAGAAACTAAAAAGTATTTCAAACATTATGGCTTTTCCATAAAAGATAGTGCCCATAAAAGTCTGGGAAATTGAATTGCAGTCGGCCATTTTGCAACCAGAGTGTGTGTGATGTTTTAATGAGTCAGTCAGCCATTTTGGCTTCTGGAGACATGACTTAATCAGTCAATTAGAGGGGAGCTTGACTAATATAACTGGACTGGGAGCAACCTCAGCCAAGAGAGAAATGGGCCTGCGAATGAATAATTACCGCCGGAGTGCTGCAGTGCTTCCGTGTGAATTATAATCATCAAAGATTAAAGGGGAAATAAACACCGACTTTAAAACATAGCCCAGGTTTTCAGATCCTGAGTAGGATCATCCATGGGCAATTCCTCTGGATGACTAGAGAAGGATAAAAGTTAAAGACGGTTTTTTTGCCAATGGAACAATAAGGACACCTCTGAGAGCTATAAAGAATAGAGTAGGACACTTACTCACGCTCTGGCTTTAAATCTGCTTTGCTTTTCAAAAAAGAGTTCTACCTTTTAATAATACATATTTGATGAGATCCCACCGGGCCATTTTTTAACCACAAAAAAATTCAACCCCTTGTTTAAGATCCCTGGGGTTAAAGTCATTTGTTTGCGGTGTGCTGCGTTACGTCACATGTTTTCCCCTGTCTGTTTATATATGTGTACTGTCATTGTCGGGAGACTCCGCCCTCTGCTGCATCCCGGCCTCGTCCCTCCCCTGTCCCGATCATCCCCTGGATTGTTTGCCTGATTGGTTTCCCTGGTGTCTTGTTAGTTTCCCCTCCTATATATAGGTGCGTCTTTCTTTTGGCCGCTGTCGGATTGTTAATCAGTGTGTAAGGATCGATGCATGAACCCGCATGTCCTGACAGCGTTTTTCCAGTATTTTGATCTCCTCGGTTTTTGTCCCTTTTTGAAATCTGTTTTTGACCTCTTTGGGATTTTTGTGAATTCTGTCTTAAAGAAAAAGAATACATTTGGTTTTTTTTTCAACCTGGTGTGCGAATGAGTCCTTACGGTGAGAAAGCCAAACACCCCCCAAACTCTAAATTTTTCTTACTTGCGCAGGTACCAAGAAAGGACTGTTTCCTCCGAATGTCAGGTCAGTCAGCTGTAACTAGGAATCCTTTAAGCGGTCTGCAGACAGTACAGAGGATCCGGGAGCCACGAGGATAAAGGTGCGGAAGAGGGGACCACAACATTCGCAGAGAGAAGTGAGACGATGATGTCGTGGCTGATTGGCTGTTAATATAGGAAACCAAAATGTCACTGAGTCAATGAATCATATTGATTCATTTCTAAACCTACAACTTTTAATTACGTGTCACTTGACTGACAGTTATTGATCTTGGCTGTAATTAGCACATTCTCCATAAAGGTACAGGCCGAAAGCCTCCAAAACTACAGTCCGGGGACTAAAGAGGGCTTGTAAACTGAGCATTTGCTCCCTGGACCGGTGGGACAAAGTGACTGAAGTAGTCCAAGAGTTGGTAATCGCCTCTTTTGAAAAAAAGCCCACCATCCTAAAAGGTGGCGATGAAGGTGCGCAGGCACAGACAATCTGTTTTATTTGTTCTGTTGATTTAAGACAAATCTTTTTAATCCATTTGTTTGTTTGGTTGTCTCAACCAACGATCGTGGCTGCTAATTAGCTCCAGCTATACATCTGTGGATTACATCTTCTTGGTTTATATTGAGATTATGTAAACTCAGGAGAGTTAATTGGGGTTTTCTTGTTCAGTGTTTGTCTTTAGCTTTGTAATTGTGAAGAATGTTGTGGTAGTGCTTGGTAATCAAATGAAAGGTTGTTCTGAGACCTTCTCCTTAGGTTGTACTTGATTGACATCTTCTCTTCTCTGTAAAACAATGCTTTCAACCGTTTAATGCAATCTAGGCATGAACCTGATGGTGTAAAAAAGAAGACGATGATATACACACTGCAGTTGGTTTAGTTGCTGAAGTCTATAAATAAAACAACCACGCAAGCTGTTAGTTTTCTGGAAGCGGCACGTGATTGGAGTGTGACTAATGAAGGAAGGACACCACACGACCGCAAGAACCAACAATCAAGTATCCAGCGTTAAAGACGCGAAAATATCGTCAAATATTCAATTTAAATCAGAAGCAGAATAATTCATAGCAATAGATAGAAGTGAAAATAGTACGAGTGGGGATGAACTGTGTAGCGTTGAGGTTTGTGAGAGGGGTTCTCTATTTACCGTGGCATGCAGAGAATGTGACTCAACGTGTTAGCGGCTCTGGAGTTGACGGCTGATACTTTCGTACCTCTTGCCAGGCGGCAGCAGAGCGTAAAGGCTGCCACTGACCCGCGGGGGAGCCCTCCCATCTGGGTCCGAGCACAGCCCAAGCCCCTTTTGAGTGTTTACATGTAAGATGCTTTCTAATGCTTGTTACTAAAAGTTAACGCTCTTTCCTCTATCATTGATGGCGGTTCCTGGAAATGTCATAGGGCCCATCGGCTCTGCCTGACCTAAATGGGTAGACAAGGTCATTTTGGGCTGAGGGCAGGGAAATGGCTTTGTCTGTGGATCTGCTGGAGAGAGTCTGGGCTGTGAGACGCTGTTCTTAGATGTCTTGGGGAGTTTAAAGGTAAGAACACGCCCCTGCAACTAGGATATACAAATATTTCCACTACTGGTGGACAGCGGCCCAGTCTTCTGGAGGCGGGTCGTCCAAAGCTGTCTCTTTGTTGAGGAGACTGAAGCGAGCGTTGAAGGAGTTGAGATTATCTGGCAACGAGGGCTCTGTCGTGCTTTAGTGACGGCTGGAGCGTCTCGCGTTGGTGCCGCCTCAATGCCGAGTCTCCCTGTCACCTGACCCATGAAGGTCCGTTATCAGGCCACAAAAAGGCAGTTTTAAACTACCACCTGCTAAAACGGAAGTCCTTCAAAACATTGACTGCACTTTGCAGCATGGCAAATAACCACTGTGAATGCAGAACAAAAATAAGAAGTGGATAATTCCACCGTGAAGGTAAAAATGTGTAAAAGGTGTTTTTCTTCGCAGAGCCATGGACCAACTCCAACATCATCAGAGGGGCACATTTATTTCAGTCAGAAATGCATTGGCTTTAATTTCACGCTGCGCCCATTTCGATACCAGCAAGGGGGTAGAAAAAGAGAGGGACCTGGAGAGAGACAAAGAGAGAGAGAAAAGGGGACGTTTCATTTTTACCAGAAGTCCCAATACCAACGACAATTAAAGGTGAACACTTACAAAGGACGGAGAGGGACAATGCGAGGAGAGGATGTTTAGTTATTGATGTAATACATATTTATTCACTCATTTATTCACATTATACACTCACCGGCCACTTTATTAGGTACACCTGCCCAACTACTCGTTAACGCAAATTTCTAATCAGCCAATCACATGGCAGCAACTCAATGCATTTAGGCATGTATACTTGGTCAAGACGATCTGCTGCAGTTCAAACGGAGCATCAGAATGGGGAAGAAAGGTGATTTAAATGACTTTGAACGTGACATGGTTGTTGGTGCCGGACGGGCTGGTCTGAGTATTTCAGAAACTGCTGATCTACTGGGATTTTCACGCACAACCATCTCTAGGGTTTACAGAGAATGGTCCGAAAAAGAGAAAATATCCAGGGTAGGCTCAGAATTTGGCATAAACAACATGAAAGCATGGATCCATCCTACCTTATATCAACGGTTCAGGCTGCTGGTGGTGGTGCGATGGTGTGGGGGATATTTTCTTGGCACGCTTTGGGCCCCTTAGTACCAATTGAGCATCATGTCAACGCCACAGCCTACCTGAGTTTTGTTGCTGACCATGTGCATCCCTTTATGACCACAGTGTACCCATCTTCTGATGCTACTTCCAGCAGAATAACGCGCCATGTCATAAAGCGCCAATCATCTCAGACTGGTTTCTTGAACATGACAATGAGTTCACTGTACTCAAATGGCCTCCACAGTCACCAGATCTCAATCCAATAGAGCACCTTTGGGATGTGGTGGAAAGGGAGATTGGCATCATGGATGTGCAGCCGACAAATCTGCAGCAACTGCGTGATGCTATCATGTCAATATGGACCAAACTTTCTGAGGAATGTTTCCAGTACCTTGTTGAATCTATAACACTCAAAATCTCAAGAATCTCCAGAAGATGATTTTCAACTGTTCAACAATTAATTAAACCAAACATTTGAATAATACATCTACTGTTGCTAAATCATTTTTGTATTAGTTAGATATGCTATTTCAGAGATTTAGTTATGTTACCTGTGTGGCTCTAGAGATGGCAATGTTGTTCCCCCACACATATCTGTTTGTTATGAAGGATTTCCATGAGGACGTATCCCAATTACATTGCATCCAGCTGCTAATATGCATAATAGTGTTAGATGGAAACACAAATACATTTTAGGATAGTCTGATGTTTGCTTTTTGTTCTTATGTGAATGATCTCAAAACACTGAGCAAACTGGTTCTGTCGGTTATTTACTCTCCCCATTCTCCCTCTCATAAAGTCCTGGAATAATTGCTGGTTTTTCCTTATTTGAAACATGTATAACTCCTGGGGATCCCTCTCTTGCCAACGGCAAATTTCCACCTAATTGCATTTTTTCATCAACTCTGAAATTTGCACTGTGTCCAGTCCGAGCACACCACTCTTAGATTTAGATTCCTTCTTTTTTTTAAAGTCAGATGTGAAAGTTAACTTTTTGATCGTGTACATTTTATTCCCTTTGACGGCACCTTTTGTGTTCCAGCATCAACTTGTTTTCTATGTGGACTGAGCCTTTGATGCATAATGTCATCTTTTACCACCTCAGCCCACCCACCGTCGATACAAACATAGATATGAAGCTTAAGCGCAAGTTCAGTCAGGAAGACAACCAGCTGAATCTGTTTGCCTCTTTGGTAATCAGCTGATTAGACGCAACAATGTGCACGCCCCCAATCAGAGTCTACACACCGGTTCCGGGAGCCAATCACGCCGTTGCTGTCAACTCTAAAAGCGTTCTCCTCTCTGTTAGCTGTCAGCTGTCAGTTTCAGCGGCGTTCTTGGTTCGGCATGAGGTTGCTGCTATGCCCATCATCATCATCATCATCATCATCATCATCATCACCACCACTAGTGTCTGGACTCCAGGGGGATTGGGCTCTTGGACCGCAGTATCCCTGCCTTCTGGGATAGTCCTTCAGGATGGAGTCCAATCGCCAAAGACTTTGCAATTCATACTTGATACTTGTGTAATAAATTGTGCGTTCACTATTAAATGAGTCTCTCCTGATTGAAATAAGGGAAGTATTAGGATGACATACACTATATTTATGCTTGTTTACTTCAATGAAAAACAATGGATGACAATCAGTTTCACAAATTCATACAGAAAGGATCAGCAGTCACCAATAATTCATAATTGAATTCAATAAATCAAGCGGCAGTTTTGTGGAAAAAACTATAAATAGTATAAATGATAGTATAAACTATAAATCTCTACATAAGAAGCACTCTGAACTGCAAAGAACAAACAGCTTTAGTAATTATATGGTTGAGCATCTGTCCAAATCTTCTGTCCTTGGTGCTCTGTGAGAATGCTTTACTGTACCTGCCAAGAGCTGCTTCCATTTATGGGGCTGAGAAGCTGCCACAGGGACCTTATTACCAACATACACGGCCATACAAACACAGCTTATCACCCAACAGCACTGTCATTGTGCTATTGCACCATTGGAAATGTGCAATTAAAGGACTGAAATACCAAAAAAAGGAAAAGCACAAGAAAGTATTGCAAGAGGTTTTTGACAAAATGTTCATCTAATCCTCAGATGGGCCCTTGACCTGTCTGTTTTCATCCGAGTCGAGACGGATCCAATAAGCTTTTAAATGCTCCAAAGGGGATGGCTGTATGGAAACGTGATTCCACAGAGCTGGCAGAGTCACCGCTCTGCTGCAGAGGACCCATGTCCCGACACCAACACGTGACTCCCTGTGGAGATCGCAACTGCAGACTGATGCTGCTGTTTTTGGTTTTGTATCTCTGATGAGCAGCTATTGCGCGATAAATGGAATGTAAACATGCTCCATTGGAAATATTGACATCACAATGAGATGCATACAGCCAAATTAGACATTTGTTTTTTTTGTTGCAGAAGTGATGCACTGACTTGAATAATTTTGATTGCGGAGTAACTTGTTTAATATTTAATACTAAGACTGGACTCAACTCGACAGAGAGAAAACAAATTGTAATGAAGGTCACTCAGCGTCACGGTTTAGAGGACGTTGCATACGTTGTCTTTAACTTCACCTAAAACTAGAGGACACTCTAAGCCTATTTTTGATTTATATTTGTTAAACAGCAGCATATTATTTTGCAAAAATACTTGAATTGGGATTACATACAAGCACGTATGATCAACCTTCTTAGAAATAAGGTTAAAACACAAGCACACACACACACACACAAGTCCAAATCTAGTCTTTGGTGCTTGTAATGAACATTCTGTCATCAGTGACATGCATTCTGCTTAGCGCAGGGCATAGCTATATCTAAAGTACTTAAAGCATATACTGCATCATCACTTTCAGGAATATTAGCATACAGCAGCCACATGAATGAGTTTTTTGTATATGATCATCTAAAGCAGGCTACTGAAACTCCTGCGGGAAATATGTGGCTGAATTAGATGCTTAGCGCTCCATCATATCCACAGTAAACGGACCCACACACACACACACAGACGCATACACACAGAGTATCCATCTCGACACATACATGAGGAAATTGTAGCCGTCAAACATTACGTGCATCTATCATCACCAAAGGCTCATTTTATAATGTAATATGTGCTTCACACTGTGTGATGACACAAGGACAGTGATAGATGACTTAATAAACCAAATTCAGCGCTAGGAAACATGTTCTACCTGCACAGGCGACAAAGCCAATACAACACAGATGATCTTTACATACACACAAATGTCAACTTCCTCCAACAACCTGTCCGGTTTCCTCTGATACTTGTCCCTTTTACAAATATTTGAACTCCTGGAGCTTCACTTCATGTGCATATTTGACATGACGTTAAATAAAGGATTTTAGTGACGAGGAAACTAATTCATGTTCAGTAATCCTTGTGGTCACTTGTGGAGGTATGAGTGTGATTTAATGTATTCACCATTTCACGCTTTCCAGGAAATATATTGCGAGTCAACCAAGTGGAGACAGAATGTTGTTTCAAACGTTTGTCAAAATAAAAGAAAGTGGTTGCTCTGTACGTGTCTATTAATGATCTTCCAATCAAAAGGCCTGTGTTTGAGGTTTTCCATATCTGTTACTGCCTCATCTATCACTATATACTAAACGGATACATGAGACAGGGAACTTCACTGCTGTTCCTTCAGCTTTGCTCAGCAGAATTAATTTATCATATGCAAAATGTATATCTGACACGAGTGGTAAAATTTTAATGAATGTGAAAAAGACCTCAAAATAACCTCAATACTCTATTTCCACATCTTTTTCACTTTTACATTATCATAACCCTAACTACACCTTAACAAGGGTCTGCTTGAGCTGCTCCGTTTCGTTGCTTTTCCTTTACTCTGTGTAAGGTCTGGTACTTTTACCACTTTTTTTCACAGCATCTGCTCGTTTCTGTTCTTTGTCCCGTTGTTCAAACAGCCGCACAGGATTCAAAACCCCTACAACTACACGCTACTCTCTTTATGAAAGGATGGATTTCCCTTTAAATCAATCACTCTGACAGTGGAGACGCAAACAAAGACAAATGGAAACATGAATTGTTAATGAGGCTGGATATTAAGAAGGTGTCGGTGTGACAGTCGATGCACTCAAGTGTGTAGCTTGCATCCCTTTAGGAGTGGGCTTCTCTGGGGGGTGGTGCAATGTGGTTAGTATGATTCCCACCGGGCCTTCGATATCACATCATCACGCAGTCTCTTCAGCTCAGAGCTCCATCTTAACAGAGGTAATCGTTTATCGTCTGAGGATCCACTGAAAAGACTCTCACACACACACACACACACACACACACACACACGCACATTAGTTATCTCTTGCTACCTTCGCTGACACCATCACAGACGGAGTGATGAAATGATTTTCTCCTCCAGTGCTTTTCAATTCACATTACAGGGAATATTGCGCCTCCATTTGAAAACGGCCACAGGTAAATCAAACTGTATTGGGTCCACTGGAAGCCGACCCTTACCTCTTTATCAGCGTAGTCTACAGAGGGTCGTTTGTAGCCTTTTTTAAAGTGAAGCAACGTGATTTTTATGTGACGTCTAAATTATAATATAGTAATTTTGTATGTTTTACTTCTATTTCTTTAGGATTGTTATGGGACTGTGAGTGAAATGCTTTAGAATAGTGTGACGGTGTCTGAGAGCCAAATGCCACACAACATACGGTACACCACTCAAATATGATATGAATAGTGATGATGAATAAATCTAAATATATATATAAGTAGAAGACATCAAGTCTGCAGAACAGCCATGCCGATTGTACTGGCTCAGACTTGGAACGACTTTGTTAGCAACTGCTCACATACACACACACCAACAAGAAAGACACGCTTACACACACACACACACACACACACACTCAAAGGAAACAGAGATATCTGTCAGAACTAGCCGCAGAGAAGCTGATGAATAAAACCGCTGCCTGAACAAGAATAAAGCACTACAAAGCAATTCAACGCTTGATGCCAGCGTGATGCCATCGGGGAATAGCGCTGCTATTCAAAATGACGGCTCCTTCAAAACATTTTTGCTTCTTCTCTTTCCTTTCCACCTGGCACAAGATCAGCTGTTTTAGGTAAGTGCTAACACCAATCAACAAGTTGTGTTACTGGCAGTGGTGGGCTGTCAGGGCCAGCAAGGCCTTCTCTGCTGGCCTAAACACTATCAGAATCACTGACTTATGTTTTAATATATTTTTTCCCATGAATATGTATTAAATTATTTCCAATAGTATATTGTCTTCATGTCCGAGCCTTTCTCTTGGTTGCACTGCATCCACTGGTGTATGTTTATGTTAGAGCTTTTATCCAATCACGTTCTAGCCATCATGTGTTGCCAGGGTCAAAGAAATCTGCCTTGACGCCTTCAGAATCGATGTGTGCAGAGTGCAATGGTTCTAAGGTAGTGAGGTAGTGCACATGTAGCACAAGGTACCTCGTGCTACATGTGCACGGAGTTCTCTGTGCGATGGTCCGCCCAGAGAACTCCGGCGGGCGAGCAGGTGGGTGAGCAGGCGGACGGAGAGCCTCTGAGGGTCAGCCGGGATAGCGACAATGCATCCGGGACTCTGGGGTGCGGAGGTCAGGCGTGGCAGTCTCTGGGGGGCTGCCGGGACAACAACTAGGCGTCAGTTTCCTGGTGTAGGATTCATGGGTTCCGGCAGCAGGACGTGGGGCGCCGGGCTCGATGGATCCGGCTGAAGGACGTGGGTAACCGGGCACTCTGGCTCCCAGAACCCTGAAGGGCGGGTGGGAGAGGACTATGGGACGGGAGGGAGGGAGCACGATCAGGCCCCCAGAGACTCAGGCGTTGTGGAGCTGCGACCCGCGGAGTTGGGGGCCTGATGCATCGTGGAGCTGGAACTAGCGGAGTCAGGGGCACTGGTCGAAGGACAGGGATTGCCGGTTGCTGACGCCCAGCGCGGTGCGCCCAGCACGGTGCGCTGCGGCTCAGCGGGGTCCGGGAGTCTTACTGGACGCCTGCTAGATGGCCTTGGTGTTGCCAACTCGAAATCTCGAAATTAACCAATGTCAACCAATCAGATTTTGAGTTGGCATTTGAGGCCATCTAGCAGGCGTCCAGTGACAGCGGCATTTTTCACGTTCTTTGATTGTATGGTCAGAGAGGTACCAGTCACAGCCAGCAAAGCATCTATAGCAGGGGTGTCCAAACTTTTTTTCCAGAGGGCCACGAACAGAAAAATATACGATGGACTGGGCCACTCACTAGACGTGAGGTGCGTTGCCTCACTTCTAATGCACTAATATTGGAAAAATCAATCAAATGCAGGTAAATTACGTTTGATATTTGAACAAAAAGCCTCCATCATAGCTCTCCATTGGTAGATTTTCAGTGTATTTTTTACAAAAAGGTTGGCAGGTCATTCTTTCAGTGAGCCTCTGATTGGTTCTTAGGGTGCTGAGCCCCCCTTCATTGTCCTTTATAAAGGGAGAGACGAGAAGAGAAATCAGGGATGTGGATATTTCAAGCTTATTACACAAATAAATCATTGGGATTGTTTGTTAAAAAATTGTCGTCAATTTTAATTGAGTGAATTTATTAAGTAATTGGGCTTTAAACTTTCATGCGGCCCATTTGAAAATGGATGGCGGGCCTGCAGTTGGCCCGCGGGCAGTAGTTTGGACACCTCTGATCTATAGTTACCGGCACAAACTAAAATATTTTGCTAGTAGATTTAATAGCTTTTTTAACAACCCACAATGGCTGACGGAGGAGAAGAAGTTGATTTGGTCGCAGATTTGCTCACAAAACCATTTTCAAGACTTTTCAAGAAAAGCTGTCGCAAGTCTGTCCCAGCCGGGAAAAGGGTTCGTCCGTCGCTTTCAAGTCCGCTACAACGAACGGTGCCCTCGGCACACAGCCTCAGAGGAGCACTGCAAATTGCATTGCTGGGAATGCTTGTTATTTGCAACTGATCGACTAGGTGTTTGGAGCCAAAGTGGGTTTGCAAACTTGAGTTGTTTAACCAAGGCAGCAGGGAGACACCAAAGCACGGCCGGACACTTACACGCAACGGTGCTTTTGAAAACTTTTCGGGAAACCCGAGTGGATCTACACAGCTCAATGAGCAAGACGAAAACGAAGAATGAAGAATTGTCTCCTTTAGTGATAGCATTGGAATTTGTTGGGAAAAATGCTTTTATAAGAGTATGTATCTAGAACAGCATGAGCAAGAACTAAATGTGCTGCCGCATTATGAGCAGCAGCTCTTATTGTTGTGTTTACCAGAATCCATGTGGGAATGATGCATTTAAAGAGATGAATCTGCGTTTAATGACTCCGTTAATCATTTAAAAACCAACTCATTCTTAGAAATACATTTGTTCTACACGCAGGGCCCAGAGCTGATGGATATTAAGGCCGGGAGCCCGAGAATAAAGAAAAACGCAGCACAGAAAAGACCAGCAAGTTAAGAGAAAGAGAGATTGCCACCTTCAATTATCCGCCCAGGGATAAAGAGATTGCTACCCTGCATTTCTCAAGCCTGTCCCTGATGAGCTGGTTTAGTCGGTTCTGCTTAGAGGTGGGCCAGCCACAATTACTTGCAATCCACTTAGCTGGTGACAGCTTCCCTAAACGTGATAAATTACACTGGCAGCGCAGGAATAACAGTCTAAACTTTTGTTTGATAAATTTGGTCTCTGAGTTCTTCCAAAAACTTCGCGAGGTAATGAGCGCAGTCCCACAACTCGCGAGGCTTTAATTGGTGTGCTTTGTTGTGATTGTATTTTCTTTGCAGTGTAGCAGAGTGTCGGTGACACTGGTTAATTTCTTTCTGGCTATTTCTTTATCTCGCTCTATCTCTCTCTGAATGACAGCGGAGGGAGAAGTGACATTTTCCATCTGTAGTGGGGAGGGTAGCGTAGCGTAATTAATATGTCCTCAAAATGATGTCTGTATACACTATGCTGCATATACATCTATGTACACACTATAAAGCTACATGTATGTATATATCAGCTCTCCCCCGGTTTATAGTATGTATGTTAAGTTACATTTCAAATTTGACACAAGACATATTTACATTTATTCTCCTGCGTTATTCGTACTCTCTCTTGGTAGCCCTCCACCACAGTGTCTCTTTTGTATAGCTCCTCTCTGATACACACAGAATCACAGATATTTTCACCCGTCTTTCTCCCTCTCCCGCTCTCTTTTCCCTCCACGTCCACCCGGCCTCTCTCTCTCTCCCCCTCCTCTCTCCTCTCCTCTCTCCCATCTCATTCGGATTCACGGCTGTATATTTGGCCTTTGTGGAGACAGCCTCGGCCCTGGAGGATTCTCCTGGAATCAATTTACCCTCCTTTAGCCAAGCCACTGATCAACCATTTACAGGTCATCAACTGCTGGGGCTGCTGGGAGGCTGTTTAACCGCTATATTAAGTGTTGGACATGACAGAGCATTTACAGCACATATCAGGGAAACCTCACAATATCGTTTCCAATGGGCAGTTGTGCTGCATCAAACTATATCCAGAGCTGTGATACAAAATACTTTGTAGCATCGAACAAAGGTTTTTGGTTGCAAGTCAGAATCCAGGTTTGTGGTTTTGGATGTATTCAAGTGGCACAAAGGAATGTGACAGAAAGATCAAGGCAAAATTTAATTTCAAGTGAGAATGTAACATATGCAACACCTCCGCATCAACACAATGTGCAAAGCACTAACACGTTCTGCGGAATAGAATTACATCACACATTTCAGTGTGAGCGCACGGTCAGAGTTGAGCCAGTACAGATATATTTGCACCGGACCTGCATAGAAGAATAATACCGACAAGCAAAAGCAGACATTGCAGCATAGAATTTAAAAACCTCTCTTGTGCCGTATCCATGGTGATTAATTATATCCATTTGCGCCCTTTCATTTCCCTGTCTAAACCCTCGATCTGTGTAGAGAAAGACGAAAAAGAGAAAAATATACCAATAGAGTGGGAGCGATTGTGAGGCAGTTCAAACAACAGACAGGCAGTTATGGACGCAGCGGTTGCCATGCGACAGCGCCATACGGAGGTGATGGCCACAGTAATGCTACCTGGCATTCTGTTCAGTGATTTAATAAGCTCCCCCGGCCAGCCATAAATCATCATCAGGCCGAGTTCTCGAAGCTTAAAGGGGAAACGTGGACAAACACTAGAACTCACGTCACTGCTTGCTGAAGGAGAAGCTTGTTGCTTTGAAGATAAACTCTCGTTTCACACTGAAGCTCTGACATGATCCAGTGTGTGGCGAGAGTGTGTCGTATTAGGAGTTGTGTGAATTTTTAATACATCCTTTTTTATGCTGTGACTTCTACTTCTGACTTTCGTAAATAGTTTGTAATGTCACTTCATCTAGCGGGGCCACAGGCAGGTATAGCATCCCTTGCGTTACTCCATGACTTCAGAGGTTAGTCCTTTATGCTGCACAGACTCCACCAGAAATGTTGTTTAGCTGTATGTCAGACATTTTGGTTTATCTTATGTTTGGTTATGATTGGTTGATCATCACTGGGCTCACTGAAATGATCGTCTCTATACAATCACTATAAATTAGCGCCCTCCAACTCCCCTTTAAGAACATGACAGATGGCTCCCGTGTCAACTAAGCTGGCAACGCACACAAACGCACCCTCCAGGTAGGTTGGGGTTGGGAACAGATGAACTTTTAATTATCACATGCCTGTGAATAAATGCAGCAGTCACAGAGAGAGCAGGTTGCTGCAGTGGTGTTATTTCCAAGAACTATTTGCATGGTGATTGTATTTTTATGCTACGATCCCTTTATGCAGTGTTACCGCCGAGCAAGTGGAGGAAGGTGATTCTGCAGATTGTTGCGTCAAAGGGTGTCTCCTATAGGGCAGGATAAGGTGTGAGCTGAAAAACCGACACAATCAAAAGGTTCATTTCAAGTGTGAAACAAAGAGTTACTGATTATCGTAAAAAAAGGCGATCATGACATCAGTATTTATGCTTTTGTAGTTGCCAATATCCGACACTAATCCGTGTTTAAATTCAAATGAGAAAAGCTAGTACGGTTAGCACCATTAATAATAGTCAACTAAGAAAGGTTCCATTTGTTTGCATTGTGATGCATTCAGTCTCTGTTCACTGAAAAAGGAGCATCCATTCAAATGTGTGTTACACCACTAATGGGTCCAAAAACGTTACTTTCGGCTTCACTCTCACCGTTTTCATCTACTTCATCTCCTGAGAGGGCAGCTGAAAAAATACTGATAAATATGTAGCGTGCTACCTGCTTAAGAAGAAAGGTGGCAAAAATAGTAGTGCATTTAAGTGCTGAAATGACAATTATTTCAGTTATTAGTTGAAAGAGAACAAAAGAGTAGATATTGGACACTCAAGTGCCAAGTGGCCTGAACTTTGACTCCAAAAAAATGACAACTGCATGATCTTGGATCCATTAATACGTTCTCCTCAATGTGTTTTCTTCTGCTGCCCCCGACAGGCCTGGATGTAAAGGTGATGGGTGAGATCCTGAAGTCTTTTATGACTATTTTTCCTCATTTCCTTCTTATTGTAGTTGTAGTTGCTCACAGTTTTGTGAGCACTTGTTAGGAAACAAGACTTCAGCTTATAATATAACTAGACATTTTATTAGAGGGAGACAACGGTAAAGTTTACAGATGTTCAGAGTCTCTCCCCATTGTTTTTCATGTTTTGTATTCTATACATACAATACATACATACATTTAGGCGTTCAATGATTAGTGCATGATTAGTACAACGGTGCTCATCCAGAAATAAAAGCAAACTAATGTTGAAAATAATGTTGGGATTAGCTTGGAGCATTTTGTAAGTCACATCTCTAATATCTGACCCTTTTTTCAGTCCATCGGTAGAGCCTTTTATGTATTTCCAAGTATGCCGTTCACCCTTTAATGCCATCCATCCACCACACCCCACTTACGGCCTTGCAGCCGTGATGGCCGCTCTCTGGACTGTGGCTATTACCATCAGCATCCTTGTTATGTTTGTGAGGCATAGACATGCCAAATGCAAGCAACATTGATTTTTATACCCCTGCTCCCAACAGGGTTTTGTTAATGTCTTTAGTCTCCTTGTCTGGCCTCGCATCTGTGATATATTTGAGTAATTAAGCTTGTTAACGTCTTCCTGAAATACATTTGAATAGCAGTATGGTCAACTGTCCCCCCGCCCCCTTGAATAAATACCCAACTCTGTTTTTCTTCAGTTAATTCCTAAAGTAGCTCTCTCATTACTGTCTTGATGACTTTTCCATCACTGTGAATTGAGAGTGAATTAGCCTAACGCTGCAGTCTCTGAATGCAGTCAACTCTTTGCACAAAGGGGCCATTCAGTGCGTGGAAATGAGTTATACCGCAGGGATGAAATCATAGGGCTGTTACAATAATGAGAGACCAGACAATGGCTGTAATATAATGTTGTGTGAATCAATGGTCCGGCAATGTGTACAAAATGGGCCGAAAAAAATTCCGTTTCGGTGCACACACTCATTGTATTGTGTCTGTGGACACACATACTAGAGCACAAAAACAATTTTGTTGTTTAGTGTACAGCTCATTCCCACTCGTTAAGTGCAAGTTTGGGCCGATTGCCTGGTGCCTGATATTGGTGCCTGCAATGCTTTCACGTACCGCTCAACACTTGTTGACCAAAGTGAGGTGAAGAAGCGTTTCGCTGAAACATCGGTATATCCATTATCAGGCAGCAGAGTGAGCTGTTCTACGTCACTCCCCCACCTTTCTGCTAAAAGACTGCTGTTCGCTTGTTTAATCAAACTTTATTAATATTGAACGCGTCATGTGTTGGACTTGCACCAAATTTAACACGGCCCTCTCTTGGGTCCTCAGCTCTACGCTTGCCCAAGAGGTGAAATAGATTGCATTTGCAGTTTCTGAGGTATGCATTCATAGTGCAGCCTTAAAACGCTTGGCTTTTAGTGAAATACGTAAAAAAAAATGTTGGTTTGTATAGTCAAGAAATTTGGGGCTGAAAGAAAGTCAGTAAACATGAGAAACTTGAGTTTTTAAACATCTATCTGATAGAAGTTACATCACTTATGGTACAGATATTATGGCGTCTTCAGGAATCCTACAGACTTTAGTGATGCCATGACTTCTCTGGTTCTTTCCCTTTTGGTATCCTAAAAATGTCTCTATCAAGCTTTTAGTTTTTAGAGATACTCGTAATTTCTGAAAAGCCGGGATGACATTGGCCAAATCCCAAGATGGCGATGCCCAAAATGCCAACTCTAGGCCTCAAAACCACCATCATGCAGCATACTGCATAAGAGGGCTGCCCTGTTTAATAATTAATAACACGTCTATTACAATATCTCTCCTTTCCATTCATCCAAACAGGAGTTCTTCCCTCTCGACCCCTCTGCGATACCCATCAATCCCTAACTGTTGAGGGACACACTCATTTCACAGGTCAATTAATTTTAATCAGAGTGTGTCAATTTAATCTGAGTTCAAACCACTAGACGGACACTTTGTAAAAATCTCATTAACCTTCCCATTTGCAATCTGCTCACTTCATCAGCAGGGTTAGGGCAATGACTCAGTCATTTTATCAACCATATTAGTAAACAAACTCCTGAAATTGGACGGTCTCACAGGAAACAGAACGGCAGGGAAGGGAATAACACACCACATCCTCTCACACCAAACACAACACTGACATTGACTTATTATCCTCACGTGGGTTTTTTTAATAGCAATAACACTGGAAAGAAAATCAATGCATGTATCTCAAGATAAGGTTAAATGATTGCCGTGAGGATAAGGAAGCACGAACACAGTACAACATAGAAAGCACAACAAAAGAGAAAACGCAATGTAAGACAATGGTCAGTATAAAGTCAAACAGCGAGAATTAAACTAACAAAGAGTAAACAGGCTCTTTACCAAGTCCACACTGAGGAATGCATTTGTCCTCTCGAGGTATACTTTCACTCCTACATGACACATATCAGCCAGATCACTGCACCCAGTAACTCACTAAATCTCTCTTTCGAGTTGAAAGACTCTCATCAATCAATCAAAATTGATACAAAACTCGCAGGAACTTGAGCAGATGTTCTCATGTGCATAATTAGCTCATCATTATTATCAGAAACTTAGACATAAACAGTATACAGGTGGTCCAATGCTGTGCTGTTAGTCATTAACATGATCATATGGCTACTTTCACTTAAGGGTTCATTCAATATATATCAGACTACAAAAATAAACTAGTACTCACATATGTATCTATATATACAGAGAGAGGGAGAGAGAGAGAGAGAGAGAGGGAGAGAGAGAGAGCTATTCGCTGACTCTTTATGCACAAAGATTACATCTCATCAGCCGCGGGTATACACACCCCATTAAGCCTGGCTCTTAGGGTTTTATATTCTGCAGGTTTCAATGTGCTTGACAGACCAAAGCAAGCGCACCCGACCACCATGGCCCGGATTTCATTATTTTTGACTCGGGTGTCGTGACGGGCTGATAAGATGCCAGCTCATTTGCATGAGGAGCCAAGACGGCCTTCAGAAACCACGGAGCCGTGCGGGCCAGACGCTATAGTTAACACTGACCTTTTGTTGCCACCTCTATCTACTTGACTCTCCTGTTCTCTCACGTCACACGGGCAAACACTTATAGGCCCGAACTGCAAAACAAAATAGCAAGAGGTTTTATTTGCCATCAGCTTCTTTTTGAAGATTTTTAGTCAACTCACTCTACCGCAGACTCACGGAAGAACAACGTGGATCCGTTACAGGTCTTTGAAGTAAAACAAGAGGAATTTAACAACAACTTTATACAAGCCCTCACTAAGCTTGTAATTTTGACAGTGCAGGAAGGACATGATCACTCACAATGAACATGCACGTGCCCACACACTCCTGTCCTCTTTATCTCTCTCTGCCTTACACATTAAAACTCTCTCTAACCTCTTTAGTATTCTCACGAGGTTCGCGATTCTCTGTCAACATTTGTATTCACAGGAGGGGGTTGGGGGGGGGGGGGTGTCAGACTGATACAGGGAGGGGCTGTAGTGGAGCGCAGCTGACAGGTCAGGGGTGAGGCAATGACATACAGAAAGACAGACGCCGTCCCGCTTACCTCTGGAGTTACGTAATCTTTGATCTCTAACAAAGTGAGCAATCGACAAGCAATCGGTTGAACATTGGCTGGAACCATGACATCCGATTGTGCCCCAAAAGAGACAAAAAAGCTTGCCAACAGCACCGGAGGCCTGCCGATGTAGCGCTGCTCAGCAGTAACTGTTTTCCTTATGGACCCTTTAACATTCATCTCACATGCAGTTTGCTTCTGGATATGATTCAGCACAAGTACATTTACGCCTGACATTAAAATGTGACCGTGGTATACACAGGGAAATTGGATTTCTCTTTCCCTCAGCCAAATGCAGACTGTGTCCTTTACGCCCTCCAAAGCTGACAGTAAACATCTCATCTTGGTTTGTTGTTCACCCACAAGTGTCCCATTTATAGAGTTGCCTGTTGGCAGTTCCATTTGTTTTCTTTCTGTCTTGGGGTTGGCTTTATGTGTAGTGTAGTTTCTTTACATTAACTATTTAGGCCCGCTCAGGGTGTCTTGGAGGCAGATGTGACATCATGCACATCCTCGCTTATAGAATAAGTAAACGCGCTGGTGCGGGAGTATGCAGGTAGCAAAAAAAGCTGATGATCAGCAGAGCTTGTGAAATGTCAAATGTCTTAACACACATCTTTGCTAATGGCTCAAGCGTCCAGTGCAGGGTGACTCAATGACGAGAGCTCTGCACCCTCCTCGTTTTGCCACTCCGGTCTCCTTGAGCAAGGCACGTCACTTGTGTCTGGTGCAGGTTCTTATCCTCAGTGCTGACATCCCCATCTGTTTCAATTAGCCCGACCCACACTTCTATTTTGTAATAAGGCATGAGAGACAAGGGGGTGAGAGGAACATAGCATCTCGTTGTTGGATGTCACCTCCCATAGAGAGCTGTCGCTACGTCTACGCTACCGTGAAGAGAAAGTCTGTCTCGACTATCAGCACATTTGTGTTTGACACAAAACGTAATAAGTACGAGACAGTGCTACGGTTCCCCTGCGTCTGGTGCACTGTATCAACACATACCACGTTTGATCACTTTGTGTAATGCTTTACACAAAAGTTGCCATAAGCAGCTAGTCAGAATTCAGCACACACTTTATGTTGGCCTTAAGAGCTCAACAGGGAAATTGTCTCAACCTTTTTCTGAATAAAACCTGCATTGGCAAAGGGGACTTCCCAAACGATAAGAGCACATTAGCAGAACTGGGTAGATTGCCCCTGGTCCCAGCTGGCTAGAGAGGGGATTTTGTTCACCCTCAAACAAAGACAGCTTTCCTCTTCCTCTAATTGGCAGAAATTAATCTTTTAACCCGGAGCTTAGTGTTGCAACGTTGTGGGGGACGAATGTTGAATTCATATTTTTTCAACTAATCCCGCTATCACATCGCTGCATTCAAGTCAATTTGATTATGATTGTGGAAACGCTTCAGTGAGGGAAAGATAAAGGAAATCTGAATGAAAAGAGGTGTGTTCAACTTTCTGTATGCACCCATACAATATATGTGTATGCATGTGAATGTATGTGTTTGAGCGAACGTCAAGACAACCAAAGCGTCGAGGACTCGATCTTGTGTGTCGGCAAAAAGATAGTGAGGGATTTATCCAAAAGGGTTTCTTTAGTTTTTGAGAATAGTCCATAAAAACTTTTAATATGTATATTCTTTTAAATTGTCAATCAAGGATACTCACAGTGTGGTTTGGTATTTAATACTGAATGTTAACGGAACTTTTGTTTCTTTACATGAGCTTTGCAGGACACTTTTAAAATATGCAATGGGCAGTAAATGGCCCTAATTTTCTTTTTGAACGATGAAGACCATCACTCCTTATTAAGTCAGATTGCATAAAGCTTCTCTAGTGCAAATAGCGATTTTCGCAAGTTAAATTCCAGTCAGCGATAAAACGAACATACAGCTTTAAACATGATTGATACCACGTCCTTTTTTGTTTGTCTTTGAGTCAGACGGCAGCTTGAAGAATTCACTTATTCTGGAATTCTGAGCTCCTCTAGACCATAAGAATTCATGAGATGCAATTGAAACAGAAGCGCCCTGCGGTTGGTGGCTGCGTGACTTTAAATCTGGTTTCCACTTACTATTAAGAGGAAGGGTGTAGATTGATTCATTCAATTACTTGCCATGCCGTTAGGAAGCTGCTAATCCCCCTAAAATCACCTTAATCAGACTCTGTTTCACCAGAGAGCTTTTGTTGAAATATTTTCTGTCTGTAGATTGTACGTGTGCAGGCTGCTCTTCTAAACTACCCCTGGTCCACCATCACCTAAAAGGCGTGGGCCACCACAGCTGCATCATATTCATAATGGAGATAAAATTCCTCCTTGTCTGCCGTCCTCCCAATATCCTTCTCTCTCCTCACGCTGCCCCCACATACATTTATCTTCAGTCCAGTGGGTGCTGTGCCACTCTCCACCGTCTCTGTCTCGGGGTTTGTCTTCCTACGATGTTGCAGCAGCCCTCCAGCCTCTATCTGTGGCAGGTTTGTGAATGCCCGACACTGGGGGGGAGACTTTGAGACACTTAGCGGCTTCCTTGAAAGCATTTGCAGAAAAATAGGTCAGAGCGTGCCAGTGTTCTCGATTATCAGGAGAGAACCATGCTTGCACACATCCACCATGCAATACTGCATTGCATTGTGTTAGCACAATGAAAACAATGCGACCTTACCTCATACAACCTTTACAAATGGGCGTGTTGGCAACTTTTGAGTTACGGGACGAGCACGAGAGCTGGAAAATTAATGTGGAGTCCTTTAAGTCCTTAAGTGAGACAACTTCCCCTGTTTTCTCCACAGCAGGAGAGTCACTGAACACTCAGTAGCTTTCTAAGCTGCAGCTGTGACAATGCACATCAGTAGAAAATTTAATGCTGCTTATGATCCGACCAATTCATATGACAACTTAGAAATACTTATGCTCTAATCTGCTTTTACCATACTGAAAACACACAATGAAGTGGGTTCCAGTTTACATCACAAATCTTTCATCTTATTAGTTTTTCTCCTGCTGGCCTGCTTTTCAATTAACTCTTCATTCCAGATCCTGTCATTAATACAAGAGCATCTCTTATTCCCTTCATCCTGCCCTTCCCACCTGCAGTCCATACACTCATTAGTCCCTCACTCTTTAGGTCCCCACACTTGCCCTCTGCCAGACTGTCTTGTGTATTACTGCCAAGCGCTCCAGTGTATCTTAAGTTTGGATTTTTGTGTGCCCCCCTTTTTGAATTTGTTTGCCTGTTGGACTGATACCATGGTTTTGACCCTGCCTGAACACGAGTAAGGAACTTTATGTTCCATTGCTGTTCCCGAGTTGTGCTTTTGGGTTCAAATACCTGTAAGCCTTACACATGCCAAATATAAATAGCCGCAGTCCACCCTCATCAAAGCGTTCTGTCTGTAAACAAAACAAACACAAGATAAGTTTAAGTGTCCTCATAGGCTGAAACCAATGTGGGCATCCTTTGAGTTTCCACTAGTTTGTGTGTAATTACAGCCGACTTAAGAGCTCTCCCTTCAGCGTTGTCTGTCCGTGATGGTTCACAACCAGACAAGTTGGGAGGCTCCATTTATTGCCAGGCTTAACAAACTACTTCAGGATAACACTGAGGTGGAGTTTGCAAAATATCCAGGAACCCACCCATCCATTCTCCCATCCACCCAATCATCCACCTAACAAACGTCCCTTCAGTCATGACATTTTTGTAAATTTGTACAAAAAAAATTGTGTTCGATTGGATTGACCTTATTGTTCAACGCGTTGGAGATCTGTTAGGCCTCTCCCAACAGAAAAGGTACGTAAAACAGTTGCCTAGCTAGGAGGATGTCGCAGGGTTGACAAAGAGGCTTTCTTCGTGCAGAAAAGGCCTACCATTACGACCCAAACAACTTATTAAGCAATCACATGCTGTTGAAATCAAGATAAGAAATTCATCTTGAACTGTGTGTTGGCGACTGCCAATGTGATTCGTAACTCACTCCGAAAATCATTTGATTGCACCACTTTACTTAGCGAGGGGTAATGATGAAGCCAATCTGTCCTCACCATCTCTTTCTCTCTCCCTCCCCCTGTCTTTCTCTTTTTCAATAATAGCAGTGCCACTCTAAATTTTGAACACACTTATGTTGGCCTCCACAGCATGATACAATCAAACTGACCTCATGCGATTTAATGCAATCAGCCCTCACAGCTAGTGTGAAATTGCATTGTTCTGTTTCAAAGGAGAAGGGGTATGAGTCTGTGGAAACGGCGTCGCCCCTGAAGAATTCTGCAGGGAAAGATGTGGCGATGTCATTTAGCAGATGGTTGTGTATGAAAAGCGTTTGGCTCTTTCGGAGATTACGGAATGTGTTAATCACTGCGACGATTCTGTCATAATGGAGATTTTCAAGGCAGCTGCAGCAGAGGAGGAAATTCGGAGTTGATTCTAATGTTGTTGGTCGTTAAATAAATACGCTGCTCCCCCATCACTGCCTGCTATTATGAAATTATTGTATTCATGATCATATGCGCTGAGACACAAAGACGTTGAGAATGTTTCATTTAGGGATTATTATCTGACATAAAATATTAAATCCTCAACCTGGCGAAATATTGGTTTCATTGGATCTAATTTAGGATTTTTAATCCAAACTAGATTGTCAACTTCATAAAAACAATTTATTTCCAGTTTCCCCAGTAAAGCCTGAAGCTGCGTCCCTGTATCGAGCCACAGTATTTCCATACTCATTTGTATTTTTCACACCTCTTGGTCACTTTTACTCTCCTTCTCTCTGTGTCTCTCTCTTTCCCTTGATCAAGTGTTTCTTTCCCTTGGGTTTTTGGTAAAGTCAAGCTTGGCTGCCTGACATTGGCTTCCCTTTCAAATGTTGTTTCTATTGCTCCACTGTCACAGATCACTGGCTAGGGACTGGAGTGGCAATGGAGGCATACACTTCTAGAGATCCTCAATGAAAAGTAGATTTTCGGCCTGTCTGGAACAATAAAGCTCTCCTGCGAGGAATATAGCACAATTGTGTCGCTTAAGAGCAGGATTTTATAACATGAGGTCTGATGCAGAAACAGTCATTTTAATTGTACACGTATCATAAAGGGGGTTTATGCAGGATGGGCGAATGATGAAAGGATTCTGTTGTAGGACTGACACTTGTTTTGTTTGTTATGTTATATTACTTTAAGAACAACATGCTATGTGACCCTGTTTTTTAAAAGTCTTATTTCCGCTAGCTATAGATGGAGCTGTAACATGTTCACCGATACATAGATAACAAAAAACGCTGAACTATATTGCAGACTCTCTTTTTCAGCCACTAGTTAAAACTTAAATTTATGGAAAAACCTGTATTGCATTGTGTTGTACATGTATTCATTTAGCGTGTTCTAGTTCTTAGGTCTCCGATCAGAACACCTAAATATAGAAAAACACTATGTCCCAAATAGTTTAAATCCCTTCAACAGTATGAAGATCATCTACCCTTTCCCCTCATGTCCTGCTTTTGTGTTTGTTAGGGATCATTATAAAACTTGACTCAATCTCAATGTTATTTCACAGATATGTCAGTATCAGTAAATCAATTTGAAATCTTTCTTGAAGCACTTCTGTGCATGTAAGCGTCAAACCAAATAGATAATGTTACACTGCATTTTATTTTTGGATGAGAAGAACAAACAGCTAAGTGAACTGACTTAATGTTTTTCCAAAATGTAACGTTACATCATGATTTCAATTTATGACCGTATCACAACATGTACTCGGCTTCTTGTCAGGCGGTGTTTACGGCAGTCAGTACCTGCGACAATGAAAATAGGCGCTTTACGGCAAGCGTGTATCCCTATGGAAAGCTTGTTGTTAGCCGTGTAGCTGTTGAAGTGCGACTTACGCCCTTGTTTATTTCATGAGCTCGAGGAAAACATTCCTACGTCTAGGTTTTTAACCCGCCGCCATGGATGTCGGAGAGCTTCTGAACTATCAGGTAGACGTTTTATTCAGGCCGCTCATGAGGAACTGAGCTAACAGCTAGCCTCAACTCGTGTGTCACAGTAGCATCGCTAGCAGCTAACTTGCTGGGCGGCCGCTCGCGGTCTTCAGTTCTATCTCGGTATTTAACGGTGACTTTGTTGTATCTCTTTACGTCCGCCGTGTGACACCTGAGCGACCCTCGTCTTATTTATTTTTATCGATAAATAGCGTTAGCAGTTAGCGGGGACAGGTTGCTGTGTGATGCTGCGACACTAACTAACACTTCAGTTATCATTCTACAACCAAACTATGTTAGTTTACGGACTGACTCAGATGGTCTGCGCGAAGAGAGACGGTGTCCTAATGTATTACTAATGTGAAACGAAGGAGCGCGTTGATATGGTTGATTTTTGAAATGGATTCCCCATGGTCTCTCATGGCGATAACGTTACTTCCATGTGGGATAAAACGAGGCTTTTTATTGTTATACCTTGTCTCCTCGTACGTTTCTCAGCATCTTGCTTCGCTACACCGTGGTAATCCCTCTTTTGTATTGATAAGTCATCAAACCAACTGATTGTGTGCAACCATTCATGTGAAATGTCTCCATCCCCTGTCGTATGGCAGCCTGATAGAGGAGCAAAGCGTCCCAGGGGGGGAGATGGAGGAGCAGCGGGAGGCGATGAGGAGACCAGAGGAGGGAAGCAGCAGAAGGGACTCAGTGCCAGGGAGTTGGCCCGATACCGGGAAGCAGCAGCAGGAATGGAAGGTGGGGGGCCCACCGAAGATCTGACCCGGGACAAGAAAAAGATCCTGGAGAAACTGATGGACCAGGATGAAGAAGAACCTGAGGTGGGAAATGTTATTGATAATATTATTAAACTTTTAATTTGTTTCTCCATGTCCAGTACCATGTTTTTGGTACCCATTGGGATGCAGTAATAGGATAGCATTGAGGTTGACTTGCCAAGACACCCCAACATCAACACATTAATCTTACAAGAGGTTCTGTGTAAATATGGGGGAGGTGTATACACAACGCCCCCTTGTTCAATAGTAGGGGAAACCCTCCAGTCTGATCATGTTTGTGGGAACCTAGAGTCCATTGCTATTATTGATGTGTGCATACTTTTTTTTAGTATTTTTACATGGTCATGTGTCTGTTTTATAGGTAAATTAAACTAATATTAGCTTGTTGTGTTGTGTGTGTGTGTACATATTTTACTCAAAAACGAGAAGTCTTCCCAATGATCCTTGTTCAATGACCAAGATTTAATACATCCCAGCAATAAAATCTCATCTAACCCCAAACTAACATGCTCGGTGAGAGGTACCTCGGTGAGAGGTTCAAATTCAGGATGGATTGTTTAGGGTCCAAGTTATTTATCAGCGTTAACGTGTTGCACGTTGGGTAGGTTTGCAAGTACTACACAGCACTAGAACAGCGAACAATCTGGATCTGGACCAAGTAAGTTTCTTTGTTCTTCCCAGGTCAAAAAGAAAGTGTTTTCAGTACGGGTGTTGACGCGTTACTTAGTGCGTTAGACGACTGAATATCCATTATCCCACACTTTTCAGGTGTCAAGAGCTACTGAGAGTAAAGTGCTGCACTGTTCCATAATGTCACACAATTGCAATTTCCCAACCTGTCATTATCCTTTCAACCCTTAACAGGCTTTTAAGCCATCAGCCAGTCAGAAGCACTCGCTCATCCGACTAGAAAAGTTGCTGCTTTTCTTTTTCTATAAATGGATCAAATTGTTGAAGGGCCGCTGATGCTGAAAAAGTTATAGCAGACATCAGAAGGAGCTAAAATGCACATCCGATATGGCTCTTACTGGATCTAAGATATTTGATTGTTTAATGCAACATGGTGAGACAAAACGTCCTCTGGATGGGTTCCGTAAACCCAAACACAAACCCTCCCCCAGATATAATCAGCCCAACCCAAAATCCTGTCAAGACAATATAACTTTTTACAATGAAAAGTGTTTTTTTCCTAATGATTGTGAAAAGAGCATGAATAAATGTTTTCCCTTTCCTATATGTTGTAAACAGGCAGAGCCGGTGGATGAGAGTTCAGTGAAGAAAATGATCCTGACCTTTGAGAAAAGGTCGTACAAAAATCAGGAGCTGAGGATTAAGTTTCCAGACAACCCAGAGAAGTAGGGTCATTACTGACTGTTACAGTGCTTTGCTTTCATGCTTGAATATGAGGATGTCATTAAAACTCATTTAAAGTACTGACAAAGCACTTATAATAACCAAATTAATTTACTAATGCCGTCGGATGCTAACATGTTTTCCAAAATGTCTCGCTCCTTAAACCAGGTTCATGGAGTCAGAGCTGGATCTGAACGACATCATCCAGGAAATGCACGTCATTGCAACAATGCCAGACCTCTATCACCTGCTGGTGGAGCTTAATGCCGTCCACTCCCTGCTGGGCCTCCTCAGTCATGAAAACACTGATATCCTTTTACTTCCCAATGAGACTATACACACACACACACACACACACACACACATATGTTTGTATGTGTATGTGCATATATATTAACCAGAAAGCCACAAAGTAGCGGCTGGCGCATAGTAGAATATTGGGCATCAAATATACTCCCATCCAATCACTAATATGCCCTAACTGGCCGTGGGCCTGTTAAAAATAGAGGGGGAGGAGTCACAAGGCAGTCAGTTGCCATGACGAGTATATTAAGAAAATTGTGAGTCACCGCAACCACAGGTGGTCCTTGAAGCGTAAGAACATAAATAATAATATAATGCAGTTTGCTGCATTAACCATGGCGAGTGTTGCTGAATGGGTGGAGTACGTAGTCCTTAGCCTGATCAACATGTTGCCATAGCAGTGGTGGACCTTCTGCAAGAGCTGACGGATATCGACACCCTGCAGGAGAGCGAGGAAGGTGCTGAGGTGCTAATAGATTCTCTGGTGAGTAGAGTATTTGTATCCGTCTTTGGTCTGAAATGAAGCAGCACTTTTTGGAGTGAAAGTTTCTGGGCTCCAGCGTGCATGCGAGGCACAAAGGGCGTTTCATGCATAATACGATGCCATGCAAATGACTACTGTTGTAAAACAAATTGTCTAACTTTGAAAGCATCCTGTAATCTAACTGGGGCACAAGGGAGATACAACTCATTTCAAAGTGTGATGTCGACCATATAAATAGCTTCTACTCACACGTTTCAGTTATCTAAAGCTTGTCTCTGTCACCCTTCAGCTGCGTCTGTCTGCATCAGTCTGTTTAGCATCTTCTGTCGCCGTCTGTACATTGAGCCTTCTCTGCCTCTTTCTTTGTCATGCTGTCATCAAACCGGGGGGAAAGAGTGGGTCTTTGATACCTCTGTACGGTAGCTGACATTTAGGCAAACGTCAAACTGCAAAAATGGCCTGATATTCCTGTAACGGAGGAAAGAAGCAAATACTTAACTCACTATTTAAGCGTCAAACATTATGTGATATATATGAAATGGAAGAATTATGACTTGTTACGGAACAGAGAAAACAGCCAAAAAACAATGGTTGGCTTTGTAGCCATTGCAGGCTGATTCTTTAGACCGTAGAAATATATAAATAGTTGACTTGGAAAGGTGGCAATGCAGCATTATGGGCGAATGATCCTGTATTTCTTATTAGCAAGGTATATCAACACGACAAGCTCTCTCTCTCTTGCGCTCTCAAAAGTACAAAGTACATTTTCATCTCATGCCGTGTGTAGTTGGCAGCTGTTTGTCACCGCTTCCACAAACACAATGAGTGCTATTATCGGGTTGTTTCACACACATGTGCTTGAGGCTGCAGTAAAAAGCATGTCATCAGCTCAATAGACTATTTAACATAATGAGTCGTCTTTTCGTGTCAGCATTTATTGATGGTTGAAATAATATGTAATTTTCAAGGATTCCAGGATCATTTATTGTCATCATGTAACTCAGGGATGCACTCATGCAGTTGTAGCCCATTTTCTACATAAAGAAAAACAGAATGAGAAGCATAGTGCATTCCTGTCAGGGATTTTTGGTTGATTTGCATTATAAGGAATTTAAACCACAGCAACAACAACTGAATAACATAAAAACATCACAAAAACATTTCTATGTCCATGTGGTCCCGGTGGATCTTTGCAAATTAAGACAAGATGAATGGATGGATGGATGGATTAATGGATTGATGATGATGATGATGATGACGACGACGCGCGTCTTGACTGAAATTCTGTCGCGCCTCTGCGCGTGAGGATTTGTGGTTCTGCAGCGCTGCCAGGGCGAGATGTCAAAGCGGTCTGTTTACCATGCAATGGGGCGCGCCGCCAACCACCGCTCTTCTTTAGGGTTGCTTCGAAGGGAACCGGTTTAGGGGCAGCGAGGTGTACGGAAACCCATTTCTCTCTCTACGCTGTAAGCCACAAGGCCAGGTGCTATCCTTCATAAGACGAATCAAAGTGATCCACGGCGTGTATCCGGTGGCTCATAAATCAATGTCAACTGTCCTCTTTTTTTCATCTGGTACTCTTATCCAGTCGTTTGGCATCCCCATGGTTCTGTTTAGTTCAGAGTCTCCAATCTTGACTTGTAACTCCAGGAACTGTTCATAAACTCTTAGACAGGAATCAAGCTTCTACCAAAACCGAGGCTCAGGAGTAAACATTTCTAGCATGTCAGACATGGCAACGTGTCGCAAAATATAAAGACACAGCCTCAGTTTGATACACTTCCGATGCAGTCAAAATGACATGTTTTGACATGAGTTTATACATTTTATTTTAATACAAAAAAGACCTGTGTGAGGGTAAACCTGTGCTAGATTGTGACTTCATCTTTCTGTGTGTGCAGTTGGAGGGTCAGGTGGTGGCCTTACTGGTGCAGAATATGGAGCGGCTGGATGAACAGGTGAAGGAAGAGGCTGACGGCGTCTATAACACACTGGGTAAGGAAATGTTACACTAGGCCTTAACAATGACACTTCGCAGTCTTTCCCCACACAAACTGACATCAACATTTAACAAAAAGCATACAAAAAACAAGCCATATACTGGATTTATTTTGGACGAAAGCAAGACAATGTCACGTTGTGTCTTTGTAAGCCAGGTAGTTTTTCTACAGGTTGGCTGGACTGAGATCCAGTAAAGATGTTATTAGTTATTAGTCATATTAGTTATATATATTTTTTTGCCCACAAAAGTCGAAAAGACATTGATCTTTCCCCCAGGAGAGCACGTGAAACTAGATGTCATTGTTGATGCATTTGTCACGTAACCTCTGTAACGTACCTTAGCTATCTTAACCAAGAAGAATATATTTTACTGAACCTTTACTGTTTCGTAAAATGAAACCAATAACTTGAAACCATTTTCCCACCCAAAGTAAAGACTGCCGTTTCAGCATGAGCAATTGCAGATGTGCTCTGAATTTGGAATCCAATATAATGTTCACATAAACAAACCGCCTGCGTTCCTCTGAGCAGCATAACCACAAAGAAACCAAACCAGAAGGTGCTCTTAGTACTCGCCTAAATGTAGCTTCTCATTAGCTTCTTGAATATTCCGAGTAGTGACTCTGCGCTGAAATGTGACAGGACCCTCCAGAGAGAGCGATGACTTTGAGGGTGCAGTACACCAATCGGTAGTCCTATTCTTTCATCTTTAGTTGGTCCTACTGCTGTCTAGGTCTCCGATTCAATGTTTTGGCAAAAAGGAAGCACTTGTTTTTTGTCCGGTGCTGCTAGTCACAGAGAATCACACCTCTCATGGCCCTCCTGTCCACATTTATCATTAAATGTGGACAGGAGGGCCATGAGAGGACTCGGGCCAGCATAATTTGCAGAATTGTACTTTTTTTGGCTCTCGCCTCTTTTTATGTGTTGAACGACTCCGCTGAGATGATTTAGCTCTTTTTTGTTGTTGTCTGTCTTCTTTATTGCCAAATTGAGGTGGAGTTGTGTGTGTGTGTGTGTGTGTGTGCGTGCTTTCAAGGGAGCTCTCCAAGCTTGAAAAAGCGCATTGTCTGACTCGGCTGCTGTCCACCAGGACACTGTCTGTCTGCTCTGTTTGAATCCCTGATAAAGGCCCTCCCTCTGTCCCACTCAGTGTCTCCCTGTCTCATCGTTCCTCTATGAAATGCTGCCCCTCTCTTCAAATGTTGCTCTTTTTCGGGGTCTTTTCTTTCTCCTTTTTGTCCCCCCCGCCCCTTCCCCCAACTCTCTGCCCTGTTTGTTGTACCGATGTTACATCAATTCCTCAGCTTTCCTCCCTTCTGCTTTTTCTCTCCCTCTAGTTGCCTCCCCTCTGCCCCTTAGTTTTTTTTCTTCTCCTTACCTCTTTATCACTGCGGTCTCCCCCTTACCCTCTACCCCTTCTCCTGCAGTCTGCTCTGGTAGAACTAACATATGGCAGAGACTGCTTTCTAATATAGTATTGTACGTAGCTGGGACACGACCCAGACAAAATCTGTAATAAAATGACCTGATGTTCTTCCCCTTCAAAGTGTTCTTGCATACCATCTGCGTATGTGTAAGAAAACGTAAGCCCAGTCACACAGACTAATAAACCTCACTGGAAGATGGTTGCCTACAATTATTATGTTTTGAGGGCTTTTACCAATGGAAGGTGTGTTTTTGCTATGATTGCTTTGATCTGAATAGACGGGGGCCTACCTCCACAGCTGTTTTCCTTTCACATCCATGGTACTGCCTTTGTCAAGGTTTCCATTGTAATTCAGAATACAGAGCCTCCACCTGATGTAGTCCATTTCCTACTTAGTCAATGGGCTCAGCCTGATCTGCACAACTCTGTTGTTTCCTTTATTCGCAGGGTCCAAAAAGTACAATAAATTATTATATATGGTTCAATAATGGGTTATATTTGTAATGTCACAGAAAAAAAAACAACCTCTGGTCTGTAAAGTCTTTAAGTCTGGCACCTAACCAGTAGTGTCTAAGCAGTTTTCTGTCCAATCGGCTTAGGGTATTTGCTGACACTGATCTATTAACCACGCTCATTGTTTTCTCCCCAGACAGTGGAAACATTGAGTTTTATGATGACATTGAGTCAGTAATGTCATGTGAGATCAGTTTCTGCACCGATATGGATCCCCTTTTCACATCCCGACTTATTTGACGTCTTGTCAGATCCTTAATACTTGATACTTAAAAATAATTAAAAATATGACAGGAACAACTTTCTTTTAGGCTGGTTTTAAGAGTCCTCTGACTGTGCTGCCCTTAGATGGTCAGGGAGACCACTGTCCAGCTCGGAGACAGCGAACATGAAGGTTGGGTTCTAAATTTGTAATTTGTCACTTCCTCAGCAATCACAGAAAATATGGCGGAGTTCAGACCGGGTCTGTGCACCGAGGCAGCTCAGCAGGGACTGATGCAGTGGCTGCTCAAGAGAATCAAGGTGAGGGTGTGGTAGATCTATCTCCAAATCTTGACTATATTGATTGTTTTGAGTCGTAATTTAAGAACAAGATCACAATATTCTCTTGGCGTTATACAAATGTTATACAACAGTTAGATTTATAATAAAGACTATTCTTTAAAACTTATACTTTTAGAGAACAAAGTTACTAAAGATGAGTGGTAATTGGATTCGCTGCCTCTTTCCCACTCAGGCAAAGATTCCGTTTGATGCTAACAAGTTGTACTGCAGTGAAATCCTGGCCATCCTGCTGCAGAACAACGACAGTAAGTGTGCGTCACTAAATGGCTCGTGGGATTTTAGGTTCTACTTCAGCCATTTCAATCTGACACGGAAATACTTACATGCGCGGTTTCATGCTTTTCCATTGTGGCTCCTTTCCATCCCTGCTCCTTCCCCTGTCTTCCCCTCTCATTGTGCATTTGTCTTTTCACTCGCCATCTAAAACCGTGTAAAGCCTCGGAGTCACAGGGCTATCAGGTCTTTGGATAGGTTCTCACTAATGATAGAGTCAGATTGATATCTAGTGGGAGTTGTCTCATTTTATACTCATCTGCCTTCATTCATCCTTCCACTTCCCCTCGACCAAAAAATAACATTTTTCTCTTTAAAGGGAATGCGCTCGCATGAATAATGTTACTTATTAAATTAATGTTGGTGTATAAGGGAAATGACCCAGCTCCTATTAGGAAAATGATCATTTTGAGAAGGTTCTCAGTGTGCTAATCGGAGTGTAATTATCCTTTCCTGATGTCACATTCAACTGTAAACTCCACTCTGAAGGGTTTATATGTAAAAATGTGAACCAGTGCTGCTGTGAATGAGATCAGCCTTACTAATTATGTTGATTCACCACATTTCTCACATGCAAATCTACATTAGTTGTAAACTCTTCATTAAATGCAAAGCAGAAAATATTGTAAACGTGGACATTTTTTTCCTCTGTGATGCCATTATGTGATTACTTGTGTAGAGGTAGTTTTCAGTTGTCTTCGCATGCTTTTGCCTTCGTCCTTTTTTTGTTTCTTCATGAATGCCCTTAAACTTTTTTTTCTCCTAGTTTCCTCTGCTGCTTGCTGCTCCTTTAAATGTTTTCTTTAGTTTTTTCTTTCAGTTTTTTTGCAACAGTCTGAATTGAATCTCTGTCCTGTTAGTCCGTTCATCTTTGTCCTCTCTGCATCTCCACAGATACCAGAGAACTATTGGGAGAGATGGATGGCATTGATGTGTTATTGCAGCAACTATCTGTAAGATGTTTATTTCCCTCTCTATTTTTAGTGTGCGGTTTGCTTTAGCTCGCAGTCATTTGTCAAACATGAGAACTTCTTGACCAAAGATTTAGCCTGAGCAATGTAAAGCCCAGTCTGAAACCAATTTTTAACCCTATTTACAGTCTCTCTATTAAGCCCAATCCTACATATTCTCATTTATCAGCATTTTGGCAGTGGCTTTTTCCACCCTGTCTCCTTATTTTCTGCTAATTAGAGCACTGACCTCGCTAATGTTTCCCAGGCATATATTCCTTATCATCACATCGCCTCCATTCCCAAACTGCAATAATAAACTATTTCCCTCGCTTCTCTCTCTCCTCCAGGTGTTCAAGCGTCACAACCCGTCCACTGCCGAGGAGCAGGAGATGATGGAGAACCTCTTCGACGCCCTGTGTTCATGCCTCATGTTGTCAGCCAATCGGGAGCGCTTCCTCAAAGGGGAAGGGCTACAGCTGATGAATCTCATGCTCAGGTGAGGCTCCCAGTACTACCTCCCAGGCTTCTCTAATTTGGGAATGCATTTCCTTCCACATAAAACGGAACATATGAGTTCAGTGATACAATGGGCTGCAAGGAATTGCATTGCCTTGAATGTATTGATGGTAGAGGATTAAATCTTCTGACACCATGAACAGATTTGCTGTTCAGCTATCAACACTGTTGATGGTTTTATTTTGTTTAAAGCCGTCCGCAATCTTAAGTGCCTTTTAATGCTAGTTCAATGGCATGCCACGGTAACGAGATTCCAGTTTAAATTAAGATACCACACCTATAAATCCACTTATTTTGTCCCAACTTCCCTCTTTGCAATATTTCAAATGTGCAGCAGGGAATACTGATTGAAGCTAAAGTGATTTTGATGCTAATTGCTTGGTGAAACGAGGGTACTGCCAAAGAAAACGTTTGGTAAAACGAGGAAGAGGAAGACTGTGGAAAAACCAACCAAGATATGACCTTTTTATAACTCTATTGTGAACTTCTAAGAAATCAACCTGAATTTAACTTTGGATAGTTTGAAGGGATCCAATGCATAAACAGGCTAAATCCGGCACATGTGTGTGGACCATGCGGCATTTTCGGGTCATAATGAATGAGTCTAATCCAAAGCCTTCCGCTGGCATCGTCCCAGCAGCGACTTGGCACCTGCAATGGTGTAGATAGCGGCACCAGACTGCTGACTTAAGTCACCTGTCTCCACTGAATTGCCTAGTTTCCTGACGAAAAGTACACCGTGTATATTCCACCCCTCGCCCACCGGCCCCTGCAGCCGTCCATCATACATAATGTGTCTGTCTGGAGAACCAGACTTAACTGCTTGAAATATGTGTCTCCCCTGTGAGATAAACAGTGTCGTCTGTCATTGGCCGAAAAGGAGGAAGCGACACGATGACAGACAGCTACATTTCCCGAGAGGAGTTGTGAATTCAAAGGGTTGGAGGGCCGGGGGGTGTGGGCAGAGCATGAAATGGTTGTTCCCTGTTATTGCTCGAGTTTAGACTTATGTGCTTTGACAGAACAATTTTCGGTCTTTTGTGAAAGTTTATTATCTTCCTGAATGTTTTAAAGATTAACTTGGAAACAATTGCTTGTTTTATCCTATTCAAAGTTGTTTAGTTCTCGAGGTTCCATTGTGATAATTGGTTTCTGCTAGTCTTTTTCATGAATAGAAATGATTTTAAAAAATCAAATACACAAAAGGCAGCTTACACATCTTGTAAACCTTTTCAAGAACTCTCATGACAAATGTTTCTTCTTTCTGTCTATTGTGTTGAAACAAAGAGTAGCTCTGACTTCACCATTGTGTCCCCTCTCTGCTGCAGAGAAAAGAAAATGTCCCGAACCAGCTCGTTGAAGGTCCTGGACCACGGCATGATTGGACCGGAGGGAGCAGATAACTGTCATAAGTTTGTGGACATCCTTGGCTTGCGAACCATCTTTCCCCTTTTCATGAAAACACCAAAGAAGATGAAGAAAGCGGCCGCTTCAGAGAAAGAGCATGAAGGTTAGTCACTAAGCAAAGCAAACAGCGGATGCAGTTTGTTATGGCGGAGTGACCCATTTGGGCCCAGCGGGTTGAAGCTGTGGTGTGATATTGTGCACTATTTATCAATATAATGCCGTCACCAATTAAATTGATAAGAAACCGATCAAGGAAACAAGCAAATAGAAACCAAACCACCAGGGTAACCAGATATCTGTTGCCTGAAATCAATATTTTCACATCCAGGGAGAAAGGGATTTTTAATTTTGTTTTTATTATGTGTAATTTGGATTGAGGACTAATAAATGCTGTGCCAATTGGCAGCATTTGATTCAACAGTAAAATGCACTTATGCCTTGTAGAGCGTGCTAATCCCTTAATCCATTGTTGATTATCTTGGTCACGATTCGATTCAAAACTGCTTATTTCAGGACCCACACATTCCACACACTTTTGCCTACACATGAGGCGACAGGTATCAGGGAAATCTATTGACCCACTTTCTTAGTGCTGCAGTTATTTTCATTCCAAATATGTACAGATTGAAATGCTCCATGCAAGGGTTAGGATACAGGATCGTGATTTGAAGGTGTTGATGTTGAGGCTTTTTAGCTTCCAACTGTCTTTTTTTTTTAAAGACATCTTGATTTTGCTGACTGTACTAATGTAAATGATTGCACTAATCGCTACCGATTCATTTCTCCTCGTTGCTTGCAACATGCAGTCAGCCCCGTTTCACACACACACACTCAATCCTTTTCTGCCTGCATGCCGTGGTTGGCTGCCTCTTCGGCCCCTCAGTTTACACGATCCATCTAATAGTGATTGATTTTTCTTGCCCGCGCGCTCTGAGCATCTCTTGTCTCTGGGTGAGAAATGAGAGGAGCTAACGAGCTAGTCCGAGAAACAGGGAGCATGTCCACAGGACAGAGGGGGGGGAGCGGGGGGGGACTGAGAGAGGTGTGAAGGGACAAGAGGTAGAAACCCAGTCCATCTCTCTACTCTTAGTTTGAGTACCCACGTATCAAAATGTTACTCTCTCCGTCTGCTTTAATTAAGTTTGATTTTGTCCGCCGGGTCTTTGTGTCTTGTCTCGCCCGGGAACCGGTCCCATTAACCTTCAACCCCTCCTTCCTTAGTAGAGAAGATGACCCGTACAAACTGTTATGTGCACTGAAAAGATTGTCTTTTGGGAATCCATCAACATGCCTCTGTCTCTGTGTGGTCCAGTGTGATCAGCTGCACCTACAACAAAGCTCAAATCGAGTGGCAAAGTCTTTCTAGGACTACATCTTTATGAAATCCTCTTGTTCCAAGACCACACTATCTGCATAATGAGAAGATTTCCTCACACACTTTTATATATTTCTAAGACGGGATCCATTGCAGTCTTGCAAGTTCATAATCATGAGCTAGAACATTAAGATTAACCTTAGTTAAAAATGAGGTCTTTCTGTGCGGCTTGCGTGATGCCATTAATGTAAATTGTGTAGTTGCTCAATAGTCAATGTTAGGGGGAACAAACATATTTCCAGACTTAATAAGCATTTGAATTTTAGCCCCACTTTCGGATTTGGTAGCGTTTGTTAGAGATAATGAATAATCCTAGATTAGCCCCACAGTAGGGAATTTTGCAGTAAACAAGATACGATGGGTATTTAAACTAAAGCTCCTTTATGTAGACAAACTCTACTCTGAAACTCTATTATAGTAGACGGACTGTATGTTTGATGGTTTCTTATACGTTTGGCAAGTCTTACACTATATGAACAACAAATGTAATTTTAAGAACTTTAAAAATGAAAAGATGAAAAGATGGTTTGCGTTTTGTCATAACTGACCATGATATTGTGTTCAATCGAGTCACTCGTGGGCACAATCCAGCCGATCAGCCCGTATTCAAATGAACAGTTGGCGCACGCAAATTTAACTTGGAATGCGTTCCACCATAATTAAAGCCCCCCGTTTAGGATTTCCCATCATGCCTCCATTCATTAGTCCGCTATAAGCGGGTGGAGATGCCCGTCATAATATAGGCCGTATGGAGTGAACCCCTCTCTTAGGCGACTAATTGAAATTTGTGCTAATCAAGTGGTTCTCCAAAATAACAAAATGACAGCATATCAGCCGCTTCAAACAAAATTGGGAGGCAGAGACCTCTCCGTCCTCTCTTGGCGTGTAGACGGATCCCTCTAAAAATCCCTTCTTAGCGTTGACACAAACCAAATGGCCGAGGACTGCAGAGGCCACGTCGGCGTACACAGCAGTACAATTCATTTGTAATTTTAGACTAGATAACTTTGTAAGGAGATGGAGATGAAAAAAACTGAACTGCTGCTCATGACACGGTTCACCTCGTCTTTAGGGCGTCCGTTCATTGGCGTTTGTGCTCCACCATCACCGGTGAAACAAGGTCTTTTTTGGGATGAAAATTATGGCAGCCGGCGGCTAATGATGCGAGCGAGCGTGAGAGCAGGAGTAAACAGCTAATTTACAACAGTCATAGCTCTAAAGAACGCTTTTTATCGTGTGCAGATGTTTTTTCGGGGGAGAGGTCGTTGACATCTTTGATTGGTGCAGATGCCCTCGCCGTGAACCTTGTTTTCTAATGAAAGCACTCAGAGGTAATGAGCGAGGCTCATATTGCCATGTTTTTAGGCTGCAGCCTACAGCCATGGGGGGCGGGGGGGAAACAATGTGAGGCTCTTTATTAAAACTTCTTCCCTCCTCAAATGATGGCAGTTTCAGTACAAAGACTGAAGATGGGGTTTTATCATAACTTTTCAATGGATATTCAGAGAACTCCATAGCAAAGTACATGAAAGTGGATGAGTGTCTGTATGATAAAACCTTCGTCCGACATTTCTGTCCAAAAGCAGAAACTTAAATGGAGCCCTCATTTGATCGTCTCCCCCCCTCAGCACTGCCTGCCTTCGCCTCAGGCTCAGATCATAATCATTTTACACCATTCAAGTGTGATTATAATCTGTGTTGTCAGAAGCACGCTGTGTAATCCTATTATTAGTCTATTTCAGAGCGAGAGATTTGCCTTCAGATCGCTGTGTAAAAATCCAATTGGCGTCTTCACGTCTGCTGCTGGGGATTGATCATGTTCCATCTCTGCAGTTTTGCACACTGACGAAATATACCGTGGTACATTTAGTTGTATCTGATAGCATTCACACTAAAATATTCTGTTGAGGACAGAATGTGCTTGACATTTAGAGTAATTGTATTGTTTGAAAGTTAAGTCCATCAGCAATTTGAGAACAATCAGAAATAGTTAGTTAGTAGATAGTTTAAGTACCGTATCTTCAGCGCTATAAGCCGCACGGGAGTATAAGCAGCAGCAGCAGCTAAATTGAATGATATGTACATATATAAGCCGCAGAATCGAAAAATGGGAAAAAGGCACGGCTTATAGTAATTACGGTATGTAATGCTGTTTGGATGGAGACTTTTTTTATTAGAGTTGTCCCGATACCAGTATCAGGATCAGGAATGCCTCCAAAAGGCTTATTCAAGTCTGCACAGACACGTCGTTATCAGCTGATCTACGCCACACGGGAACATCAAAAACTATTTGTACATCCTGCCTGACCCGTACTGCACATGTGCAAACTGTACCCGTTTGATTCCCTGATTGTGCTTCACTGTGTGTGTCAATTCTCTTGTTCAAATCGGCAGGAGGAGACCCAGTGAGCCTTGGCCTTTAGCAGCCGGTGTGCAGCACAGTTCTGTGCGGTAGACGGTGGAGCAAACAAAAGTTCTGTTGATTTACATCATGGCGTGTTCATGGGCGATTGAGAAGAAGTCGTTTTGGGTGGATATGTGATCTCTGCCTGCTGGTGCGAGCACCATGCCGCCGCCATCGGAGCACGTAAAAAGCCATTACTAATTCTCAGTTGGACCTAAATAGGTCAAACCTTTTGGTATGAGCAATTTTAACAGTGGAACTAGTTTGTATGTAGACCAAAAGGAATGTGCAAAAGATTTTCCCTCCGTTGTCCCAGAATATCTCTTGGCAAAGGGATGAAAGCGACCACGCTGTTTAATGCAGTCTGGGCTGGTACAGATTATCTGGGGCTCAATTTAGTCAACAGTGCTTGATGGTAAATTACAAAATCTAATAATATAATCATTTGTTCAGCCTTCTACTTGCAGCCTTCTGAGAATTCACTTCAATGTGCATAGCCACTCACTGGTTCTCATCACCACAATAACTTTTCCAAGACCCTTTTCAAGAAATCCGTGACTTCTCCTGTGACTTTCTAGCCTGACGTAGTCTTACTCAATTCTATTTAAGTCTGATACTGCTCCATTGAGCTGTGATTATGGGGCGTGTTTCAGACAAACCAGGAAAAACATGCCTCTGCACTCAATTGGATGGACCTACAACCAATAAGAAAAACGGAGTGTGTGACGTATGTTAAGCGACGCCTAGTTGCCGAATCCCGTAGGAAGGACGCCAAAAACATTGTTCTTATCAACAAATGCCTTGATCGCGTTTCTCTGTTCCTCTTTTAAAACGAATTTGCTGTCGATATCTTTCAGAACAGACCTGATAGCAGAATCTACACACCTCAATTTTCCAGCGGCAGCCATCGTTGTTGTAAACAAATTCAACACAAGCGCTCTTTGATGACGTGGTTGATGATGTCACTGATGATCATCTGTCCATCATCTTATAAAGCCCGCCCTGACAATTTGATTGGCCTGCCCGATTTCGGGCGAGCAACACTCGCGCCACTATGGAGCAATGCCAGACTGAACTTCCCGACCACAATCGTTGTGGGCGGGACTAAGTTCGGAATGGCACCCAGGCTAATGACTTTCATCACTGTAGCTTCCGCCACTATTTCAGAAAGGACTATTTGTATAAAGAGTCAATGTTTCTCTGGTTTCCGCTGGTTTGGATCTCTTAGTAATACAAGTTCCAGAAGCCAAAGGCCCCTCCCCTCCCCCCCATGTAGTACTTTATGTTGCCCAGGAGGCCTAATGGGAGGAATATCGCTTTGGGAAACACAATGTATGGACACACACAGCACTTCCTTCAGCTGTCAATTCGTAAAATCTAGGCCACTCAGGGTTATTTGCATGTTAACTTAGTGCGCTGGATCCGCCAAAGTGAAGGCGAGGCATGCGGCGAATGGTTTATGGAGTTAACGACAGCATTTTGATGTGCATAGTGCAAGCTTATGCAAATATCCCTTGAGGAAAAAGGAGTTTCAAGGATTGTTTGTTGTCATTCCGCAACAGCGGGCTGCCCAGCAAATTGCAGTCAGTACAGGGCCGATATTGCTACTGGTGCATCTCTACTAGAAGGTTAAATTACAACATGGCATCCACACTTCAGCCAACCGTATGTCCGTAGCAACAGTCATTATGTATTATACGCTACACTCTCTAAAAAAGTTTAATGAAATGGCATCCTGCACAATGCGAGTTTAAGTGTAAATCCCTCCTGTCTGGTTGCCAATGAAAGGATTCAACACATTTAACAGTGAGGGTGATGTCCTTGCTGTTTCTCGTAGAGTATAAGGGAATCATCAGAGTGTACACCGAGGACCTGGCACCAGATGGAGCCGAACCACACCGTGGAAATGAGGCATATGCGACAGCACTATGCAACAAATTTGAAGTCTGTAAAGCATGTAAATGAAGCATTGATCGGACACCTTTCTAAAGGCTCTTTTTAGCAACCTTACCCTACATCTTGTACCCAAGATGTAATCCTGCCTCCATCCCTTCACGGATCTCAGTGGAGCGGTAGGAGTTTACAACTTTGCAGCGATCAATAGCCCTCCCGGGCAGGGCGCGGAGGTGTCGACATCAATTAGCACTCGGATCAAGTTCATAAAGTAGCGTCCTTTCGGAAATGGCAGTTAGCCCGCTTGTCATTGTGTATAGGAAATCAGGCTAGGTACATTAAAATAAGGGGAGCTTGTGCTGAAACTACCTGGTTTACAACCAGAGTACAATGGATCTTCGTCATTATTTAAGGAGGTCCTGAGGCACTACAAGACTGAAGTTCAGGTCGGAAAGACTCGATGCTGTCGTGCTCACGGGGACCATGTTGAGGTAAATGAATGTTAACATCTTAATTTAGCTGAGCTGTGATAGTTTTTTCTTGAAAAACAGTTAGACCTGATGATGATAACAATGATGCTGCACACAAAGCTTTGTAATTGCCAAACTTTCTTTACGAGCACAACATGAATATATCGGCCAAAAATATCAAGCTGCTAGCAGCACTTTACGAAGGGTCAGAGTACCTCGTCCTCTGGGGACCTTGGCTCTTTTTGGTCATTCGTAGATTTGTTGTTGAGGTCCTTATTATGTTGAGTGTTTTGGTTCAATTTGAGAGTTCCCAAAAGATTTAAATCGATGTCTCTCAGTCCAAAGAATCTGGCCCAGACTGGGCAGAAAGTAGCAGAGATTTCATCCAAGTCAGCTTTTGGTGGGATATGTTTTCTAATGGACCTTCTTTGTCAAGGAAAACCACTCTTGTTATTAAATCCATTATTTTACCATGCATTTCCCTTCCTGTACGTGCTGCCACTCGTTTCTGTTGATAGATTTGTGTATAATCTGTAACATCTGACATTGGCAGGCTTTCTACCCTTGAGTTGTTCTTGTTAGAAAGGACGCTGCGGTTCATGGGGGAAATGCAAACAACAAGCACAACACCCTTTTAAAAGAAGCAGAAATGGGATTGATTTCTGTACTGTTGTTGCTTAGCAACTGCATAGCCTTGATGAGAAAGGATATTGACCTATTGTTGATAAAGTCCAATTACATTTTTTCCACACTTTGTATCCAGAGATTTTTACAGTGTCATATTCGCCCCTACTGTGTGCACAGTGCATTGGTCATTCAATATAATAGAGAAATATTACACGGTGATTGTCTCCGACTGGTGCAGCCTGTGAGCGAGAAGGCCTTGAATGGGATATCACATCCTGCATGGCATGAATTGGGTTAACAATGGCCCTGGATGGGACTAACTAGCTTTTGTCGAGGATCTCCTAATTAGCATATTTCTTTAGACCTCCCCCTCGCTAAACGGCCCCAGAGTGCCAAAGACATTTAATGTGAGAAATGTAATTCAGCCACATCCAACTGTTCCGCTAAATCTAAATTGATTTTCTAAATTTCATTAAACAGTTTCTCCTCCTCTCCTTCTGTGCTCAGTGTCTCTGTCATCAAGCTTTGCTTGCTAACTGTGGGTGTGAACGAACATTATTTTTGGAGTGCGGCACCTATTTGTTGGCTAAAGCACACGCACTTGTTGGGTTTACCAATAAACACGATGATGTGGAGGTACGAAGGTTCTAAACCGCTCACTGCCAACGGGGGGGGGAACATTTCAGAGGTTCGCTGATTCAGATGAACGTTTCATAAAAGCAAAGTGTTTGAGATGTACACTATAACGGCTTGTCCTCACGTCTCACTTTACTGTCCGTAGAACACGTCTGCTCCATCATCGCCTCCATGCTGAGAAATCTCAAGTCCCAGCAGAGAAGCCGACTCCTCAACAAGTTCACAGAGAATGACTGTGAGAAGGTGAGCTTTCTGCATCTTCATGCTCTGTGGTCCTTCCCTCTCATTTCTATCCACAAGTGCAGACGTAAAGAAACCTGTCCAGTATATTGGATATTATTGGCAGTAACTGGCCTTTAGGCAGACCTCGCTCTCCTGTATGTGTTTATTAAGACCGCTGACTTTCAAACACGTATGATACACAAGTCTTTGAATGTACAAGTGAGAATCCCATATATATGTTGATCTAAGATGACCATAGCTGAGTCTGTGACATTCCAATCCCATTTTTAGGGAAGAGGCAGGGAAAATGCACCAGGTCACTTTGTCAGAGAAGCGCTACTCTGAGCCTGCCCACACAGAGGGACAGAAATATTCTAGCCGACACCGCAGCTGCAATTTATCCCACAATTCACTTCACATACTTCATATTCACTGCGCTGGTCAAGGCCATTTCAAAGGACGTACAACTTTTGTTGTAAGAAAGGTGGACATTTCCATCATCCACATCTTTGGTTATTTGTTTATTCTGGGGTGCTTGATGGTTCCGACCATATGGTAATGCAACAAATTAGATCTAAAATGTGTTATCCAGGCCAGTGTGTTCCCCTTGTCAATCCCTCCCCTCCTCAACCCTCAGCAATTGGTTAAAATGAATCAATGAATATTTCATGTGAATATTTTCCTTATTGTCTGTCTCTCTCGCGCTCTCCCTCTTGCTCTTTCTTTCTCTCTCGCTCTCTCTGTGTGCCTGCGTTTCGTTTTCCCTCCAGGTTGATCGACTGATGGAGATGCATTTTAAGTACCTGGAGGCTGTTCAACAGGCCGACAAGAGGATCGAAGGAGAGAAACATGTAAGCCCTGTCTCTCCGCCTCTTGCTGCTGTCTTGTTTACTCTGCCATTGTGTCAGGCAGCTTGTTGGGTGTTGGTCTTGAGATTTGCTTTGTTGGCTCCAAGTGAAATGGGTGTGGATGTGTCCACAGTATGTTTTTGTTTTTAAGGAGCACTTCACAGGTCTACAAGCCATTTTTAACAAAATAAATTCAATCAATCGAACAACAATTTTCCATTTGAATTGTCTACGGACAGAGAAATGATGCAGATGGAGACAGTTAGCACAGGTGGTGCACTTTAAAGAAGTGCATGGGAGTGAAGAGCAGACGTGCATAAGGGAGGGCTGGGGGATTTGAGAAAAGGGAAGGAGGTGTGGATGGACACTGTCATGTGTGAAAGATCCCTATCTGAAGATGACATGAGATTAATTTTTCAGCCAGACATCATGGTGGGAAGAAAAGACTGAAGTTTCATTTTCCCTCTCTCACTCCCTTTTTTTTTTTTTTTTACATAAATAAACTCATTAAAAGAAATGGGGGAAAGCATTTTTGCTTTATTAACCAGTAATTTGACAGACGGAAATCGGAGAGGGAACAAATCTAGACCGTACGTTGCTATGGCAATGGGACAAATTTATTTTGTTTACTATTAGATATCCTTATTCAGGAAAGGCACATGGCTATAAAATGAATCTCTTAATATTCTATTGCATGCTTAAACCACTGCAACCTTCACAACATATAATCTGAGGAGAGCAAAGGAAAAAAGCGGCTTTTTCCGTCTCCAGCACGGTCCCTTTTTATAAGCTGCTTATTTTCCTCCCACCTTGGTTTCTCTCCTGGATTCTCACCTATTCTCCCTCAAAGCTGCGTTTTCTGTGTCTCTTTTTTTCCATACGGTCTTTCTTTTTATATCGTCCTCCCCCGCTTCTCTAACTTGCTTGTGATGTCCCTCAATCACATCTTTTATTCTTTTGCGTTTTTTTCCTTTCATTCCTCTGCGTCACTGTCTGTCCTCCTTCACACCTTCTCCCTGTCCTTCCTTTCCCCTCTAAAGCCACTGCTTTCGCTCGTGCCGTTTCCTTCAAACCCTCTCTATTCTCTCTCAGCTGGTTGGTACCATCTCTTGGAGATTGATGAAGCTCAGCAAAACACGGCCGGTCTGACCTCAATACTGTAAAACGCCCGAGTGCCTTTGCAGCAGATGTGTGCCAGTCGAGCCTTGCTGACAGTAGACTGTTTTACACAGGTCTGAATTGGTTTTGCACTTTGATGGGATATATTTAGTGTTCTTAGAATACACTTCCTCTCTCTCTCTCTCTCTCTCTCTCTCTCTCCCTCTCTCTCCCTGTCTTTGGATGTCCTCATTTTTCCTAAAAGTGGACGTGATCACCATGAAGTCACTCATTGACATATATTTGTAATGACCCGTAACCCGTAACACGGAAGCCCCAGCAAAGGACAGGAATTCATTGTCCTTTGTTGTCTTCTCCCCTAAACCGACATCCTGGAGGCTGCTGATTCTTCAGGGCACATTAATGAGGGATCAGTCTTTTCTTTACTTTATAGTTTTGCTTTGCCCCACTTTGTGAACAGGCCCTTAATTGATGTGCGCCCAAAAGCACAGTGCAGTTCTTTTTCGCTTGGAAATTATCATGAAAATCAGCACGTTGCCTCCTGCAAAGTGGTTGTTTTTTCCTCCTGAAAGTTTACCTCATTATGAACTTCTGAATCTGTTTTTCTATTTTAATGAGGATATCTAACCTCTCTCCTTCTGGGATTTGCTTTAGCCTCATAAAGAGCATTACGTCCTACGCACGCACGCACGCACACACACACACACTGTTTTTTTAGTGCTGACAAACAAATTCTCTAATTCTGCATCCTAATGAAAAATAAAGCACAGAAATGCACAAGAACGCAGACACGTTCTCTTCGCACACACATTTTCCACATTTGAGCACACACACTTGGAGAAAAGGTCCGTGTTTCTTATACATACGTCACACATACACAAACATACGGTTTCTAATATGCGCGACAACTCTCGCCTCGCACACGGCGCCTTTCATAAATCAAAACCCCGCCCTCCTGCTGCGCCTATTGAACAAACGCTCGTGCCGCCACGTTGCCGTACAGGCAGCGAGACTGGGAATCACTGCTTATTACTTTGTCCGTAGTGCAGCCAGACTCCCTGAGGGGGCAGTAAGTGACCTGTCCAAGCCTCCTCCCTCCCCCCTTGTCAGCGAGTTATCCTTCTCCGGCTGTAACGGCCCAGTGTTTGCCAGAGGCAGCGAGGCGCCACGCTGAAGGTATTATACGCCTTGTCAAACTCATGGGTGGACAAATGGCCCGCCGCTTGTAATGAATGCTCGCGGCACCGGCTTTGTTTAATATCCTAAATGTCCGTTGCTCCTGATAATGAGTATTTAAGGCACCTTTCATTTGTTCAAACACCCCCCATGTCATCGCTGTGTGCGCCCAACATTTCAGCTCTGTTCCATCAGCAATTTTAAACCCTTTGATTTCAGTTTAAGCACTGGTTAAAAAAAGCAGTATTTTGTTTGGAAAGGATCTCAATCCTTTTGCCCCCAGCTGGACCTTCAGGTGTCACTTTCTAACAAATTGTGTGAACGTGGTCGTTCCAACAAAAACTGCTGTGCTCACTTTCTTTGCATGACTCTTCCGTCCACTTTTAACTAACAACTGTAGTTGTCTGTCTTTCTTTGGTCTCTCGCTGCTGAGGCATTGATAAGCCAGACGTCACAACAGGACGGACATTAGCGTTGTTCATGTTTTTGGTCTTTATTCTGGTGAGGAGGCCGGTCCTGGTTCCTGGCTCTCTCCTCTCCCTCTTGTTTTATCTACATTTTTTTATTAAATCCTCGGTCATGCTTGTGTACTAGACCAGTTATAAACTTTTTTTTTGTCTTTAGACAAGTTGTGGTTTATTTATTTTAAAATTTAAGAAAGTCACAAAATTAAGATGGTAAGGGGATATTTTTGTTTTATTTTTGCATTTAATTATTATAAAATTAGCTTGGTTTTATATTCACACTACTACTGCTTGGAGTAGCTGCTGGTTCTTTCAACTAATAAATAATTTCTTTAAAAACAAAATGTAAATAGTTTCTTCTACAGGAAAGAGAGGAAACAGGTTTTTTTTTTTTGCGGTTAATGGATCTTCATCCTTAATGGATCTGCATCCTTAATGCAGCAATGAGGACAGGCAATGGGAGTGTTTTACAATGCATTGACTCTGTTTGCTTTGTGATAATACATTATTCTACCCAGAGGACCCAGATTGCCCTACATATTGAAGTATCTCGTTTTAATCAGCATTGTATTGCATCTTTAATCCGCTCTAGTCGATGTCACACCTTAGCGCTTTGTTTCCGAGCGTCTGCTTGTGTTCTCTCGTATCAGGACGAAGGCTGACATCTTGCTCCAGGACAGCGTGTCTCGTATTGGAAATGTTGTTCTGCGTCTCCGCACTGCAACCTGCTGCTCAGAGGGTTTTCCCCAAGTAGTCTCGTACTCATGTATTCCTGTTTACGGTGTAATTGATCTTTGAGGACGAGGCCTTCTGAAAGCTTTAATTTTCTCGGAGATGAAATGATTGGGATGTAAATGTCATGTGTGTGGTACCCTTTAGCTTGACGCTGAGAGCCATTTGTTTTCATTAGGAACAGACGAACGAAAAGATGCCCTGTTTCTTCATTTACTATTTCCTATATACTTTCACGCCGTATCAGACATGGAAATATGTAGTAGTGCAGGAATCTCACAAAGTTTTTAAAAGGTACACAGTATTTGTTAAATGTGTCCGTAAGCTTTATATTTTGTCTTGTTGTTTCCGTTTATACCATTTGAATGATAGTAGTATTATCATTGATGAGGTAGTTGTCGTTCTTCCGGGGGGGGGGGTTTCAGAATGACGATAACGCCTCAGGTTCCGTTGCAATATTTTTTTTTACGTTCTCTTAAATCGCTCAGTGGCTTCCGGCCTCCAGCTCTCCCGTCTGCAGGCTTCCTTCCCCGCCGGATCGCTCCTACAGCCATTTAAAAACAGGGAGGCACACACCATTGTCATTTTTGCTGCTGAGGCCAATTGCCTCCACCTGGCACCATTCCCTGAGCCACTCCCCCTTCCTCCCCTCTGCAGCCAAGCCAAAACCATGCCCACCACCACAGATACAAACAACTTTCTATAGATAACAGCCATTAGAAGGACAAACTACACTTTGTTTAGTGTTTTAGTCAAGGTACAGTCTGAAAAGGTGTGTCTTTAGTTTGCGGCGGTGGATGTAGAGGCTCTCTGCGGTCCAGATGTCATCAGAGAGCTCGTTCCTTCTTGAATGTTTTGCTCTCAGTGAGGGAGGAACAAGCAGTTTGGCAGATGCAGAGCGGAGTGTGCAGGTTGGGATGTAGGGTTTGACCATCTCCTGATGTAGACTGGACCTGATCCATTCACAGCACGGTACGCAAGTACTGGTAGCCAGAGAAGTCGTCGGTGCTAAACCTAACCCTTCACCCTTCATGACCAATTTATATAGTATTGTTCCCTATTGCAATTTACCGCTATGGCCGATGACTCCAGAGCAAAGTGTATTGAATATTTGGGTTTAGAGAAAGTTAACATGCTTTGTTTTCCTCACTGCAAGAGTAAAAATCTCATGTCGGCAAAGTGTGTGACAGCAACTCATTCAGCCACCTGTCTGTATTCGTGAGCCCCTGCATTGGTCTACACTGCAGACCCCCCTCCTCCCAGTGGGGCCTGCTAATGATGATGAAGTGGCCTGTGTGCTCATTGGCAGCACTGTGTTATCGGCAGTCTGACAGGGTTGTTAAGATGAATAACTATGCAAGAGTGAGCAGGCATTGGAGCAACACACCTTTATGCTGCTTGGCCCCAAAATCAATTGATTAGTGTGTCTGGTCGATGGCGAAAAGGGATTAATGGAAAAGAGCTGAAAAACATTGAAATGAAAGTGTTTTGTTTTTAAGGGTGCAGAGAGCAATAATAAAGTAAATGTGATTTATTCACCAAGTCATCCTGAGAAATGAGTTGTTTTTATTTGTGTGTGCAGGAGATGGTTCGCCGGGGGGAGATCCTGGACGATGGCATAGAGGATGAGTTCTACCTACGCCGCCTGGACGCCGGACTATTCGTCCTTCAGTTAATCTGCTATATTATGGTGGAGATCAGCAACTCTGGGATATCACAGGTACACAAACACACACTGATCAAAGATTAATCTAATCCGTAATCGCTTGCCTCTGTGTTAGAACGTTCCGATGTTTGACCTTAGGCGTTTCTAGGAGCCCTGTCCTTCTGACCAAATAATGACACAAACGGCATATATATTTATATGCCGTTTGTGTACTGATTAGCAGAAATGAATTTGGATTTTACAATATGTTCCTTCTCTATGTATAGTTGCAGCAGAGGGTCCAACAAATTCTCAACCTAAGAGGAGGCTCTGTGAAAGTAGTGCGACACATCATGAGAGGTAAGTGACTTGGTTTGCTTCAATACGGGTTAGGGCTGTAGTCAACCAAAGAAATGCTTAGTCGACCAAAGTTTTGTCCTACGCAACGATTAGTAGACTAAACCAGCGGTCCCCAACCACATTCGTAACCGGGCCGTAGCCTACGTCATGAGTTAAAACAAATGCATGCAAACTAAATAAACGGCTCGCGGACGAGAACCGTATGCGGCCGCGGGCACTCCGTGCGGACATTATGCCATTTTCCCCTGCCCCCCAAGTCACCGTTCGGATCAGCTGCAACCGCCGGGGCCCGAGCTGCTGTCGCTGTGCGTGGTCCCCGCGGACCGTAACGGACCTGACGCGGGAGGTGAGCGGAGCTCGCTCTTTATAAAGAAGCGACCTCTGAACTACAGCTCGCGGACGTTAAAGCGCGGAGACGTAACGGGCTCCGACGGCGAGAGGAAGTTCTTCGCTGCGGTTCCCGAGTGTTCTACGCGGCGCGCTGAACTGTGGCGGTTACAAAACAGCCTAAATTAAAGCATTTAAAGTTGGGGATTAAAATATGCTGATTGTATTTAGATTACAGTAATATATAACTGCTTGTAAAGGAATAAATATCAAGGAGTAAATCATATGAAAAAAAAATTATTGGTGTAAAAAAAAAAAGGCAACTGGTCGACCAATGAGAATGTCAGTCGACCAAGACTGCATCGGACCGATTAGTCGACTAACGACTGAAGTTAACAGCCCTAATACGGGTAATCTTCTGTTAACAGCATCGAAAAGGTTCTGCTATCATCTGTACTGTCAAGGTTCCCCTGGTAAAATAATGCCAATGCTTTGCCCATCAACTCCAGGGACGTGAAGCAGATTTGGGTTTGCACGTTCGTACATCCAGCATCCCTCAGCAAAAGTTGACTGTGGACAACTGAAGCCTGTGTATATCAAGTTTATCACTTTTTACATTATATTAGTACTAATTCGACTACCATCGAGTTTACTTTTCTCTTCTTTGCCATTCACAACAAGTCATCATTCTTCTCAAAACTGCTAGTCGTCATGTGACACTTCTGAAGGAATTGAGAACATTTGGTAAAATCTACGTACAGAATGCGGCCTACTGGAGAAATGAAGGCATTTGATTGTGTGTCTGGAATGAAGTGTTTTATCGTACTTCATAAAAAAGTGCCACACAATTAGTGTCTAAAACAACAAATCGGGTTCACTAGGCCCCAAAACACAAATCCTTCAACTGTTTATATTCACAGAATACCTACACTAGCTGTTCGAAATGAGTTAATATTACTTTCAGAGAAGCGTTTTATTGATAATCTTTTCTTTGTTTTTAAATCCTGGGAAATGCTGCTTTAATCACTGCTCTGCTGCTGTGGTAGCTATTCAATAGTAAGAGCCTGCTGTTCTCCTGCCAAAGTGTTTGTGTTGGAATATAATGTCATGAGTAATGTTACTCTTCCTTATTCTTTTTAACAAAGTTTAAGGCCCACAAAAACATTTAAACTGATATCAAGCAGTCTTTTTTCACACTATCCACGTTTTGAGCATGATTCTGGTCTTTGCATGTATTAATTGGTACATTAACACAATGTGCCTACAGGAGCAGGAGACGATACGTCTGAATACTAATGTGACTCCCAAAGGTCAAAATACAGAATGCACCTTGAGAGCTGAAATGTTATGGGAGCAATAAACAAACACAGTAAAATTCTGTACGTGTACTATCCAGGTCGAAGCATTTATTGCTTTTTCTGTGTTACGGCTGGTAAAACAATGTGCATAAATGCTTCCCTCTGTGCCGATATGCATCGTAACGAGAGAAGCAGAAACTGCCTGGCTGCTATTCATTCTTAATTTGTCTTCCGTCCTAAATATTTCCTGTACGGTTGCATGTGTTTATCTGTTTTCGATTTCAAAGACCCGACCAGGTGTGGTGTGTTCTATCCATCCAGCCATCCATCCATTCATACCGGGTGGAGCCTGAGGACGAGTCTCTACTCACACACCTTCTGGCTCTCGGTGGCGTGTAGCACCATAGATAAGGCCATCCGTCACAGAGTGTGCGTGCGCGTGGGGGAATGTGCTGGTGTGTTTTCATTCTGGTATTTGCGTACACACGCGCCTGGCTCGTCTGGGTAGTTCCCACAATATGTTCCTGTGAAACACCGTAAACAAGTTTTTTTTTTTTTTTTTTTTATTTGCTATAAACAAGCACTTAGACCCAAGACCCAAGGGTGCTGATTTGATTACAGAGGTCAAAAGTTTCACATTTTTTTCACATTCCAAATAAGGGGTGTGGCTTCATGAGCTGCAAAACAAAAACAAGAAGAACACAACGATATAATCTGAGGTGGTGGCGACTAAATCCCAGAACTTCATAACGACGGGTGACGTGACGTCACTGCGTCCACTTCAGTCTGCGGCCGTAACTGATCATCGCTCCTTCTAGCAGTATTGAACGTAAACTGCAGCATGACTCATTGGAGAAGGCGGAGAATAGTGTGTGTGTGTCCTCTACATCTTTACATGTTCACACGTTTCCTTGCTTTGTTTCTTCTGCATATGTTTCACGTTTTAACATCATTGAGAGGAAGACTGAAGAATGTGTTTGTGTAGGCGAGTTTTATTTTCCTCTGTGATTCAGCTTACATAATTTATCTTCCGTCTTTGTCTAATCTTGATGAGATTTATTTTATTTATTTATTATTTATTTTTGTCATAAACATGTGTTTGTGTGACACGGGTTTGTCAGTGTACATGACATCTCTGTGTCTCGCCTTTCAGATATTGCTGATGAAGCGCTTTGTGAATAGATTTAAAGGGACATTCAGGTGTATAATGACAGAGCAAGCGGTGTAACACATCTGGTGATAAGTCATTTTCTCATTAATTTGTACACAATCTTGATTTTTTTTTTTTTGCTGGCCAATTCAAAGAATGAGTTTAAATGGACTTTAGCATAGGTTTCACTTTGACAGGTGGGTAGGTTGACCAACTGGTATGAACCCCGAGCAGCATGTGAGTATGTGCAGCAGCATCTTCCAAACAATGAACTGCCCTCCAAAGATCCCCAAATAATCTGGCTCACGTGCAATGTTGGCTAATGCTTGAAGACAAGCTATTTTCACCAACTGGCTAAACAGATGGCTGACTAAAAGTAGCCATTCTAATTCAGCTTAGGATTTGATGACCATATTTTACAGATATTTCCATATGCATAATATCAGACACCTTATTCCCTGTTTGTTCTACCGTCACACTTATAAAACTGTGACGCTTAATATGCAGAGCATAACTTGACACCATTCAGTTGAACCTCAGTACTACATGACAACTTCTCATGTATTTGAAAGCATTATAGCTGTTGCATTAAGACGGCGCAAGAGGTGCGAGCTGGTGTCAGGCCAGTTTCACACACACTATTTATAAATGCGTAATAACACTCAGGTCCTGCAGTGAGAGCCCGGGGTGCTGCTGCAGAGGCCTCTCCTGGAAATGACTCTCCTTGTACTCATGGAAGATCAGTCACAGACCTGAATAATGTCAACGCTTAGCACTGTATTATCCTCTGCTGTGTTGCCATGGTGATGGAGAATGATGGAGAAAAGCTTCTGCAGAGAGTTGAAAAGTCACAGAAAGCTGTGACCTTTCTGTCAGTGTGGCTGACTGCGCCGCCACATATAGACACACACACACACACACAGGCTCGATGACTGACTCGCAATGTTTTTGGCAAGTCACTCTCTTCGTCTTCCCTTACCTGCTTTTCTTAGTCTACCTTAAAATGCTCCTATTGTTTACTTTGTTGACCTGAAAAAAAAAAAAGTGCGTTATCCCAATGACCGTACTACACTCACCGGCCACTTTATTATGTACAGCTTGCTAGTACAGGGTTGGACCCCTTTTGCCTTCAGAACTGCCTTAATCCTTCGTGGCATAGATTCAACAAGGTACTGGAAACCTTCCTCAGAGAGTTTGGTCCATATTGACATGATAGCATCACGCAGTTGCTGCAGATTTGTCGGCTGCACATCCATGATGCCAATCTCCCTTTCCACCACATCCCAAAGGTGCTCTATTGGATTGAGATCTGGTGACTGTGGAGGCCATTTGAGTACAGTGAACTCATTGTCATGTTCAAGAAACCAGTCTGAGATGATTGGCGCTTTATGACATGGGGCGTTATTCTGCTGGAAGTAGCCATCAGAAGATGGGTACACTGTGGTCATAAAGGGATGCACATGGTCAGCAACAAAACTCAGGTAGGCTGTGGCGTTGACATGATGCTCAATTGGCACTGAGGGGCCCAAAGCGTGCCAAGAAAATATCCCCCACACCATCGCACCACCACCAGCAGCCTGAACCGTTGATTACAAGGCAGGATGGATCCATGCTGATGTTGTTTACGCCAAATTCTAACCCTACCATCTGAATGCCGCAGCAGAAATCGAGACTCATCAGACCAGGCAACCTTTTTCCAATCTTCTATTGTCCATTTTGGTGATCCTGTGCGAATTGTAGCCTCAGTTTCCTGTTCTTAGCTGACAGGAGTGGCACTCGGTGTGGTCTTCTGCTGCTATAGCCCATTCGCCTCAAAGTTCACCGTGTAGTGCGTTCAGAGATGCTCTTCTGCATACCTCGGTTGTAACGAGTGGTTATTTGAGTTGCTGTTGCCTTTCTATCAGCTCAAACCAGTCTGGCTATTCTCCTCTGATCTCTGGCATCAACAAGGCATTTGCGCCCACAGAACTGCCGCTCACTGGATATTTTCTCTTTTTCGGACCATTCTCTGTAAACCCTAGAGATGGTTGTGCGTGAAAATCCCAGTAGAGCAGCAGTTTCTGAAATACTCAGACCAGCTGTCTGGCACCAACAACCATGCCACGTTCAAAGTCACTTAAATCACCTTTCTTCCCCATTCTAATGCTCGGTTTGAACTGCAGCAGATCGTCTTGACCAAGTCTACATGCCTAAATGCATTGAGTTGCTGTTATGTGATTGGCGGATAAGAAATTTGCGTACACCTGTCCAACGGGCAGTTGGACAGGTGTACCTTATAAAGTGGCCGGTGAGTGTATATAGAAGTTGTGTGTCCCGCTGCGCCCGTCACTCTCCTAGTACTATTCTTTTCTATCTCGTAACACACGAAGAAAGTCTCCTTGGAGTCTTTGTCAGCCGTGTGTTGTCCTGCTAAAGCCCCCCCGTCCATCTGCAGCGCCTCCCAGAGAGAGAACTGGTATTTTTCATCTCCCCTTCTCGACATCCCCGGGTTTAATGTGTAATCCCTGCCCGAGGAGGCTGGCTGGCAGAGAGAGACGCGGCCAGATGCCTGGACTCCACCGGGGAGCCGGCAGATTAGAGCCTCAAATGGAGCGACGGTCGGTGCCCCGGTGGGAGAGGCAGGCACACCAAATGAAGTACTGCCACTGTCTGGACGGGTTACTGCTCGCAGAAGGAACAAAGTTTCTATTTGGGATTAACGGACCAGAGGCTGTTAAGATTTAAGGAAGTTCAGAAATGCAAAACAAATGGAAAGGTTCTTCACTTATTCTGCAGAAGTTTTATATATTACATGAAGGGAAAAGACAACCAGCTCTTCATAGTTATACTGCGGCATTAATAATTTAATGCCGCAGTAATTAACTAACGATTACGAATCATTTATGAGATGTACGGTTCTGTCATTTTTCAAGCAAATATTTGCCTCTTGTATGTGACTATTTTCTGATTTTTTTATGTAATTGTAACTAGTTGGCTTCATTGTTTAGTTGCTTCTGTGTTTCTACATAATCTGTCTTTATTGTCAGAGATACTAAGCCTGACCCTTTGGTCGTTCAGTAAGTGAAACTTACTCCTGATCCCTGTGTTGTTTACAACTCCCATTTATGCTTTCTTGAAAGGGCAACTGTTCCCTGTGACCTCCTAGGACAACCGGAGGTCAAGTCAACCAGTCCTCTGACCAGTGTCCTTCCTTCTCTTTTTGTGTTTTGTAGAGTACGCAGAGAGCATCGGAGACGGAAAGCCTGACGAGTTTAAAGAGGCTGAGCGGAAGAGGATCATGGACCTCGTTGAAAATTTCTAATTCTCACACACACACACACACACGCGCGCACACAAAAAATATGCTCACACTTGAGAATGTCACAAAAGGTGCCGGTTTTATTTGGACTGATGGTGACCGTGAACCATTCTCAGAACTAAAGCGTTCTACTGTAACATTCCAAACCCAACTGAAGCCATTGTTTACATGCACAGCAGTACCGCAGCTACTGGACCCACTCAAAGAAACACAGGTTTTTTTTAATTAACTTTGACTTAATCTTCCGATCTGAAATTGTCCAGTAATCTGTAAGTAAATTGTAAGTATTTTTTAATCAATTTAAATAAATCTCAAAAGCACTATTTTTGTGCTACATAAATAACTTGGTGAGTGAAATGTGTGCTGTGCATGTTGCGCTGCTGCTGGAGGGCAGAAAGCTCGACTGAATCTCAGCGAACAATCTGAGCTACGTGATCTTTGTTTTCCCTCCCGTGGCGGAAGTCTTTATCCCAGCGAAATAATTACGGACAGATCTGCAAACTCGACATCAATCCCTCGGCTCTACCGCTTGACCTCGCGCGTTGGTTTTGAATTCACGTGTAAGATATTCTTTTCTAATAAAACATTTGCTGATAAAATCCTCCGTGTTTGGTTTGTTTGATTAATATCGCAGTTCAGCGAGCGAGATTGGAACCACTAGTAAAGTTTATTGTAGCTTAAGAAACTTCAGGATGTTTCACTGCTTCAATTGGTTGAACTTCTGGTTATGAGTAATACATGCTGATCCGCCCATACAGATTTGCACACGCATATGTAAACTCCACACATTCATGTATACACTTTCATATGATATATATATAAGCTCATACAGTACATTTATCTCCGTTACCTCATTGGTTTTAATTGGTATGAATTTGATACTCTTTTTTTTTTTATCTTATTCTGAAAGTGTTGAGGTAAAGGTTATTATCGCCAGCAAGCTCTCATTGGATGATGCATTCCTTAACGCCTACTGCGAGCAGGCACATCTAATTAATCTGATTCATTGACACCATTGTCACTTCAAATTAAATTGCAAATTGGCCTCAGAGGATGTTGCATGTCTGCACACCTGCAACATCCTCTGTCCTGAAACGCTCACATCAGCACAGGAAAAACTCTTCGATGGGGCGAATAAAGGGAAGAAACCTTAGTGAGAAAGTAGAGGAGGATCCTCTCTCCCGGGATGGAGATACTCGCATGTACAGAAGGAACAATGTAAAAGATGTACAATACATCAGAAATGATTTAAATATGCACATTATGGTCTGGACCTCCTCGTATGCATGCATCATTTCCAAATGTATTTTAGATTATTTGGTTTGATCAGAGTGCAGGCAGCTCAAACATTAAGATAAGACTCATCCACAGCTATTGTTAGCCAGCAGGTACTGGTAGCAGAGCTCCATCAGATAGTCTGTATCAGACAATAGGATCTATGTCTTTGGTGAAGTTGATTATTTTTTATGTTTGCTTTCTCTACATCGGAAATGGCCTTTGGGCTGTTTGGTTGTTCCATTATTGTCAGTCTATTTCGGTTCTGTTTTTACTATTATATCCACTCTTATAATAACTTTTTATGTTTGTAATATTATTGCTGGTATCATTACTTTTTTAAAGAAATCACCTTATTGTAGTGATGTAGTTTTATTTATTCAGGTGAAATGTTAATCTCAACGTGTAAACCAACAAAGATGACAAATCCTGAGTTCCTCAAAAACAAAACGGCAGGAAGTTGTTTTAAGATGTCGAAATATCAGAACAAGTGAATAAGAAAGAGGACTTTGAGTGTAGATCGTTTAGTCAACAAAAATCAACAGCCAAACGGACTGAACTTTGAAAAATAAAAGTGTAAAACTTCTGGGTCCAATACCATGATATTTTTTTGGGAGGCGGGGTTATTAAATTAGATGCTATGGCTTTTTGCTCTATGGGACCAGGGAGGAAGAAGATCAGTGGAAAACTTGCTGGATTTTATCTGAATGTTATAGTCTGGTGTAAGTTATTTTTGGCTCATCTTTCATAGGAAAATACGGGGCGCCGCCTCCCATTCCTTATTCGCTTCTTTATACATTTATGACAAACAATGCGAGGCAAAGCAATCAGCCACATTCTGAGTGGACTTGCTCTAGTAGTCCAATAAATTTGGCTGTGCTGTTGGCGTGTTCAACCTTTTACCAGTTGCGTCACCCACGTTTATCCTCTGAATATTTGGAAGATAAGTCCTACAGAAGTTGAACAAGTGAAACAAATAGGCAAAAAAAAATGTTTCTCGACACTGAATGATAACGAAACATCACCAATAACATTTCCCTTCCTTGTCTCCGAGGTTGAATCTTCGCCACGTGTGAATAAGTGTTCATTTGCCATAACATCAGAAGGAATTACTGTACCATGACCCATTTCATACCTCGACCCCCAGGGATTTCCTGCACCCTGGCAACACGTGATGGCTGAAGTGTGATTGGATAAAAGCTCTCACATAAACACCAGCCCGCCAAATCTCGACCTGAGGCTGGTAAGCAGCGCGAGCTAGAGGAAGGCAATGAAAGGAAAAATGAAAAATGACACCAGCAGAGAAGGTCTTGCTGACCCTAAAGGCTGGGGCAATAGGGCATTTGAGTCAATGCTTTACAACAAACCACACATCATAATCGCTTTGTTGTAATTTAAAGGATTATTTTGTGCAGACGACACTTTAACTGCCTCTCAGTTGAAACCAGACACAACATCCATATGTATTAGAGTCCTGTCAATGGTATAATGTTGTGTTATTAATTACTGTTAGTGTGCCATGCCCACTCTGGTTCCCCTGACCAAGATCTGGTGGGAAGCCGCAGCGCTGAGAGAGAACAGGGGCTCCGTTCGCTGCCACATCCATTCCCTTTCCTAAGTGTCTTAAGGAACTCTCATATCACTCAGTAACGAGATGGGTAGAGCGGCGGGGCATCGTTTGCATTTCGTATTGGCGGAGCAGCCCCGGCCCCATGCATCTCTTATCAGTGATTATGACTGTGGCGTGTTTAACAGCGGTTGTACAGCAATTTCACAGCCGAGGGGAAGAAGAATAATTGTATTTTCCGAATGACTGAGTGCCAACGCTGTGCACAGTGGTGCTTTAGGCGCTCCTCTGTGTTTGTAGGGGCCGAGAGAAGGAGGGATTCTGTTATTGAGATTCAGCGCAGGGGTTGATTAAGGGTGTAATAACAGGTGACATTTGGACTTTAAAGTCACTGTGGTGCTTCTTTCATTCTATCCCCCCAAATTGTGTGTTTCCTGAAAGGTCGCCACTGTTAAATCAGTCGACAATTTGTCAAAGTCATTCGCTGATTGCATCGAAATGATTAGGCTCAGCAATTGTGCTAAGACTTGGGCATTTCAATTACCCCAGAAGACCATATGGCAAAGAACAAAGAGAGTGAGATGAACCTCAGGAAGTCCTACAACAGCGCAGCAGACAGCCACGTGACCACACCTGGCCGACCCACCAGGTGAGATCGCTGTCTGGCGGGTGTCAGCAGAACCGCCAACCAGCAGACTGGAAGCTGAAATATTCAGCAGCCAGCACGTGCGGATAGCAGACACTGGCCGCGTGCCGTGCTGAAGCAGATTAAGATAACAAGCCCGCCTTGCAGGCGCAGAGTTGCACGAGTTCACGCGCCCAAAGCCGGACAAGGAAAGCCGGAAACCGCTGCCGCGCGTGGGGCCGCCACAGACGCGCATTCATTTCCCCTGAGGGCTTCATTGTCGCATAGCAAAATGTGACAAAGGAAACACTGCCCGGTAAATGGGACCTAATGGCGGCCTTGAGGAAGCGAAAGCATCGCAGCGCAAAACAGAAACCAAATGTCGAGCATACATCCCCTTTTCCATCATCTGTGCCGTTTCTCTGTTCACTATATTATTTAAAGTTGCATAAACATCATGCAATTTTCTTCTTCATTTCTTTGTGGATGTCTTGGACTAAAATTTAAAAAAGCACATGAACTGGGCTAATAAGACGGTAATTTGAGTCGGGTAATGAAATCAGTGTGTTGACATTCACATATGGGTTACTGCCAGTTCCCTCTCGGTTGCACAAATATCGGTTACAAGCCGAGTTTGAACTTCAAAGCAGAGACCCAGCCAGGGGCAATGTGCCTCTTTTAAAAGATTTCAGGTTATCAGCCAGGTTGTGAGAATTGGTAAAAGATCTGTGCCGTCCATATCTGAAGATCAAAGAACTCCAGACAAACGATAAGGAACTGTAGGGGTCTGTTCAGCGGTTCACAGGTGGCCAAAACGGAACAGATCCTAACACAAACGGTTTAATGCACAGAAAGCTCTCAAAACAGATTATAATCAAAAATGGTTTGCCGTGTCTGCATCTGGGCAGCTTGCAAGAGGCCCAATCTAAGTTAGCAAAAAGAGATTTATATCATATTTCTGATTAAACGCTGGTCATCAAACACATCTTTCTGTTGCTTTGTTACAAACGTATCATGATGTGTATCTTACCCTGAAAGCATGTTAAGATTATATAAAAATACCACCTGTTCAAATCAATTTAAACAAAACCAACAGATGTCAAAATATCAGTAATAGATGTTATATGTCTAATGTGTAGAAAATCCTGTCTATTTTGCTCTTTTATAGTCCCATGGTCACACTTTAGAGAATTTAGAGACACAAATGAAATGCAGGAATCTGGTTAGCAAAACCTATAAGTTTAACGCCTGGGTATAAAATCTTGCTTAACAACGTGTCTCTGTCTATGCTGCCCTGAAAAAAAAGTGCTTAAGATCAATGAAGATTAAACAACCACTTACACACCCTCCCATAAAGTCCAATGGCCCATAACGCTGTGTGGCTTGAGACTGAAAATGTTCTCCTCTGGTGGTCAATATGTGTCTTAAACTGAGGCTGTATTTCAGCACCGCGGACAGTTGTTATCACTGTCCATGGTTCTGAAATACAGGAAGCGTCTTGCAGCTTCAGACCAGGGTTGTTTTTTCCAGTTCCCTTAATAGTGTAAATATATAAACTAGAGTTTAAATAGTGCTCTTCTTTTGTTGTAGAAATGTACATCACACTGGTTGAGGCAGCCGGTCACGGTACGACATGGTTCATCTGTCCTGGGTGGGAATAAAAGCCGAAACAACCCAACCGATTTGTCCACTCCAGAGTAACCAAAAAGCAAATAAGCCCATTTTACGCAAACATTTCGACAGTAAAATACATTCATATGAGGAGAAAAGAGAATTATTATTAGGATGATCTTGCCACCCCCCAAAATAAACGTCATTATGTTTAGTAGCAGCAATACATATACATACATATTAAGATTAATAGGTTATAGGACCAGAATGCACCGGGGTGAGCTACAGTATTTTATCATGAAAAGCATGCATGGACATTCTGTTCTCTTGCTGCGTAAAAGAAAGAACAAGTGGTGCATCATTGGCCTTTTGATTTATGTTGTTTTGTTGGTCCCACCACACAATCCTTTGGGACACTACTGGAAGTAAAATACATTTTTCTTTCTGAATTTTTCTTTTAAAAAGTCATAATAAATGAATGACCCAGCACGGTCACTGAGACGGTTACTGAGATACCTGAGGCTAAAGTAGGCTTTTTAGCACCAGTTTGCAAACACTAACACAAACTAATGTTGGTGAACTCCTATTCTGCCGTAGCCCTTTCTAGAGTCCTAGCTTAATCATATTAAGTTAGGGTCAATGCATTTGTTAACCTTATATAATGACAACAACAATATTATTAGTAGTAATAATAGTAATAGTTGGCTTGGAATCTTTCAGAAAGTCTACTGTCGTTTCATATAGCGCATTGTCATAAAGACTCTAATTTCTAATATCACTCCTCCCAGAGTGCCAGCCCCCGCCGAAAGCCGCGGCACCTCCCTTTTGGGAGGAAGTCCCTCCGCCGCATGTAGACCCGACTGAGCGGAAGTGGAGCTTCAGTCGGTCTGCTGCCACACCGAGAGGCTGCAGCGGCGTCCCCCGTCCCTCCACCCGTCACAGCATCTCTGCTCCTCCCCCGCCACAACAAGTCACCTGGATTTAAAGGAGAGAAAGAAAAAAAAAAGAGAAGAAGAAAAACCAAACCCAATTTCTTTCCGACGTACTCGCGAGGGAGACGAGAGCAGCTCCAGCAGAAGAGACATGGCAGCGTTCCGAGTGCTGCTGGGGAGTTTACACTACATGGGACTCTACATGCAACTCGGAGTCTCCACTAGGCAGCCCGCACGCGCCCAGCTGGAGAACCACATCTCTGGGAACGGTAGGTCACACGTCCTTTGGACTTCGGACGTGGGTGGGTGGTTGGGTGGGTGAGTGAGTGTGTGCGCGCGCGCGCCCGCCCGCGTCTGTGTGTCTGTGCGTTTGTGTGCGCGCGGAAAGAGGTGACGGCACAGGTGACACCCATCTGCTCCCACGCTGGGGGAGGAATTAAACATGATGCTGATCATATAGGACAGTGTTTCCTTTCACTGTGAGAAGCTGTGAATAAAACACTAAACTTCAACTGGACGACGAGAAGATGAAGCATGCTGACACGTTCCATGCCCTGATCATCGTCATCAATGGGGGAGGCTGAGCTTCTTTGATGTAATTGGTAGTGTAGCAGTGATGCCGGCTGAACCTGCACCCCCCCCACACACACCCTGATCAGTGTGTGATTCATCCTAAGGAGCAGAGGTGATGTTAGCTGACAGATGTGATGGAAGTCTCCTTGACATGATACTGAACAGACCCTTCCTCAGATCTGCCTCATAGTCCGTCTCGCCAGGAACTTCTCTAAATGGCCTTACGCTTTGTTGCATCACACCCACACACACACACACGCACACAGGGTCACGGCTCGGCACTGCTATCTCCTTGGGTGGCGGGCTGCTGGCGCGTGGAGATGTGCGTGGGATGTCTGCGTGGGTTGGAGTTGAAGAAGTCAGGAGGTTGAGGTTGCCTCATTGAGTCAGTATGGATCTCTATTTTGACACTTTTCACTCATCTTCACCAGGCCCTTCCCAGCAGCTTGACGTGGCATCTCCAACGAGGAGCGCTGTTGATTCAGAGTCTGATGGTTACATTTACCTAGAGGCTAATTTAATGTGTCAGACAGATTAAACTAAAGGTTTAGATGGTTTAATATGGCACACTTTTTGCACAGATGAATTAATCAAAAGCTGAAGGTCCTGACTCAAAACCGTTTGATAAGCTTCTGAAGTAGATTTGAGCTTAATTTTCTTTGCAAAAAAGCAGTAAAATGAGTACTTCCCAGAGTACCTTTTCAACGCAAGCGCCACTTCCCTGCTTTATTATTGGGGAACTTTTCCACAAACCAACATTAAATATAAGTTTTTTTTTTTTTTTTTTTTGGCAACCAAAATATTACAATTAAAGTCCCCACAACTCCGTGGTAGCAGCCTGTCCAAAGGAAAGCCACACCCTAAAGCACACCCTGCTTTACGGCCTAATTTAGTCCAAATGTACTATCATTCACTAAATAAACATCATTCTGTAATGGAGAAGACTTGAAAATAGTGTTGAATCCATCACAAAAAACGTAGCCTTCACACAAAAAGCGTGGCTCCGTTTCTCCATTCAGAGCAACACCAGTGATGTCTCGTGGCAGCATGGCGCATCCATAACACAACCCCGCACCATCTTTCAAGTTGAATAATGCGCTCGCGGGAGGAGAGATTTTCTCACAGTGGGTGTGTGGGATTTTTATGGAAATGAGTGCGTGCAGAGACACTTGTCTTTTTTGTTTTGTCCCGGGGGGCAGAATGGAATTAAAGAAGGAGAGCAGATTCGACTAGTGCGATGCCTAATTGAAATATGAAGTGTTGCTGTGACGATTAGTAAAACCCCGTTATATGTAACCCAGTGGAGGAGTCTTAACGGGACTGTTTGGATTGCAGACATGCCGTTGTTCGTGGACTCCCTGTTTTTATATTTGCAGGAATTCATTTAAACACATTTTTAGACCTGCCTCCTGCGGTGAATTCACAGCGTCGCCTCAGTGAGTTATATTAAATAACAGCAAGACAACAAGGGTCGACCGGGCAAATGCCTTCTTTTTGTTTCTCTTTGAGTAGACTGTGTGTTTGGCTTGTGTCTGGGTGCGTCATAATTTATCCTCTTTTAGCCTCAGATGGCGCAGAGGAGGGTTGGGGGGGGGTGGGTGTGAGAGAAGTGAAAGGAAAACAGTTTGGACATTTTCACAACGTTATACATCTTTTGAAACTCTGCTTAAGTCGTTTAAAGGTTTCAATTAACTCCTAATTAGGGCACGCTTATCCAGCCAGGCGATTGTTCCAGCCAATCAATCGCCTCAATTAAGCCAGGCGCCGGGCCAATACAATAGACTTTACGAATGAAACGCAATCGACAACAGGAGCAATGCAACACACACATTTTGGAATTGTATTATTCCTCATGATATCAGATCTTGCCAATTATTTCAACCACTCTACTGACAGGACTACAAAAATGTATCCAGTCTTACATCATCACTCCATTTTGACCTCCAAGCACCAGAGAAAGCAGCCTCATATTAGATTTGAAGCATTCACTGCGATCCAATAGGCGGCTCATTTAGCATTCAGTGAAGAGAAGAAGCCTTTATGGCTCCTGGATCCACCTTGAGAGGCCTCAGGCATGACTGCTCCTCCCGCATGTTGGAGGAATATGCTGGATGAGGCTAAAGCCAGGTTGATGCAATGGTTGAGCCTCCTTCACAGCCCCGACATGTAATGTAAAAATGCACACTTACACATCGTAAAATAACGTTATTTGAACTATTAAATGGCAGTATTGACTGTCAATTGACATGTAAAGTAGTGTTGATGTTGTTTGGTAAACCCGTCACCGTGTAGCGAGGGTAAAATAAGTCCACTCCTGCCAAGCATCGAGGAGGCAGTGACGTCACACTCCTGTTGGCCCATTAAAGATTTAACAGTGGCCGATGCAGTGACACTGGCAAACATTCAGCAGCAGCTTGTGGGGTTTACTCGTGTCTTCTGCACAATTCCACGCCAAATATCCCCGTCTGCTCCTCGTTCCCCCTTCCGATCTGACAGCGGCATGACAGCGGCGGTCCAGACATCGTCACAGCGGCGAGTGTAGGAGAGCAACTGCTTCACCAAAACCCCAGAGTGTGGAATGCTGATGACTTTTTTGTGTTATTTGTGCTGCAATAATTACAAGAAAAACAAGCCAAACTTTAATTACGCTTCGGATTTCCCCGCTATAAGTAAAATTATGGTTTTACCCAATATTGTGAGAGAGATTATTAGTGAGAAGTTTGACCGTTAGCCACTAGCAGCTCGGTAACATCTTAAATTATGTTTGACTAAAGTTGAGTCCGTTTTTTTTTTTTTTTTTGTTGAACAACACAAACAATTATTATGCTATTATTAGAAGAGGGATGAATTAACAATATAGATTTTTTTTTTTTGTCCAGATCTAAGCGGTTTAAATACCTCCAAGCAGATATATAGCGTTGTGACGCAGAGGCAGGGGGAGTCGGATCCATTAGCAGAGCTTTTATTTCCACAAGACATATACAAGCAAAACTCCAAACGCGAGACTTATACAAACAAAACTCCAGACGTGAGGTACTCTCGAAGTTAGGCCTGTGTGTGACAAGACCTCACACTGAGCATTGGATGGGGGAGTCTAAATAAGGGGAGTAATGACGCACAGGTGAAACTAATAATGATAGGGGGGATAACGAGCGCAGGGGTGAATGATGGGAGGTGTAGTCCTAGTACTCTGGAGAGAGGGATCTGCTGAAACCAGGAGGAGGCGCTGTCGGACGTTCTGTGACAAGCGTAAATATCACGTTTTTTTTTAAGTCTTCAAAGAGAGGGAGAAATGCTTAATTTGTCTGATGCCCGACTCCTGAAGATCTCAGCTCCCTGCTGTTTTCTCTTGTGAGGCTGCACAAACACACACACACACACACACAGCAAATGTAGTTGTGAAACAAACCATCCCTTGAACATCTGGCCCACTGTTTCTTCTCCGTTGTACGGTTTGTTAGCAAAGTGCACTAGTTCTCTGTGAGAGCGTGATGGTTCTAACGCAGGTTTGAATTGGCAGGTCTGTATGTCTGGTGCTTCAAGCAGACAATCGCTGGTCCAATCCCGGGCTCCTCTAGGCGATGGCCATATGTCCTTGGGCAAGACACTTAAAACCAAATTGCTCCCGCAGGCTTTTTTTCAGAGTCCTTCTGGGCAGCTGGTCCGTATCATGGCAACCCACGCCATGTGTGAATTGTGAAAGATGGCATGTAGTTTTAAAGCGCTTTGAGTAGTCAAAAGAGAAAAGCCATGTAAAAATGCTCTCCATTCACCTGTATTTTATAACATATCTAGAGACTAAACACAAGGTATAAGCACACTGGGTGCAGAGTCAATTACAAATTTGCCTCGAAGGGCTTTACAGTTGTACACATGCAACATCCTCTGTCCCAAGACCCTCGCATCGGCACAGGAAAAACTCCCCAAAAAATGAAAAAAACCCTTCCAGGGAAAAAAAGGGAAGAAACCTTAGGGAGAACGTCAGAGGAGGGATCCCTCTCCCGGGATGGACAGACTGCAATGGATGTCATGTGTACAGAATGACTCATACAGATGTAGAATACATTCAATTTCTATAACAGAAATTATTCAAAAGAATTCCAAGTAGCCGGCCAGGTGTACGACAGGACCACTGCAGGGGCCACCACCATCAGATCGAACCACCATCCACAGAAGACTGTGTGGGGGGGAAGCAAAGATTTTAGAAAAGGGTAATAGTGATATGAATCATATTTAAAATTATGATTATGATGATGATGATGACGGCAGCAGCAAGTGCCAGCAGGGCCACGGCCGGAGTCAGGACCAGGGTCCTGACGGAACTACGATCTGCAGAGACCTGCTCGGCGAGAACGTCAGACTCCAGATACTTGGGGTTCTTTTTCTGTCTTCGCTCTGTCTGTCTGCTGCTGTTTTTAAATGGACCAGAGAGAAACATTAATGGAAGGAGAAGGTGTGACAGGCTGACGGTTTTAACTGCAGGCTGGAAAGCATCACAGTAGCCAGGCCATGGTGCCCCCCACCTCCTCTCATCATACTCTCCCATGGGCAAAGTGTGCTCACAGTAATAATCCACTCCATTATTAATGGGTGTTGACTTTGTTACTGTCCGCCATTCCTAATCTTATCACGCTTCCACAGTGATCAGGTCACACCTTCAATGTTCGCCATGGGACAGTATGGGAATCTCACAGATGTTTTTTGGAGATGGAGAAAATGATTGACCTGGAATCAAATGGTCATTGTATTGTACGGACATGTATGTAAATATATCTATATTACTTTCGCCGCTAAACTCAACGTGAGGATTAGGGAAAGTATAATGTGTACAACCACCTGCATGAGACATGTGGAGCAAACATGCATCTTGCATTATGTTATTGGGTAATGTTAACATTACTGTATATCAGATTCAGTTATTTTTTTTGTAGGGGTGGGCCATATTTTGAAATTGTTTCGGATCTCATAATATATTCAATTATTTGTCTTTACCAGCTCCGTCTAACATTAATGATGTTGCAAACCAGAAGAAACCAGACAGGCTAAGACAGGAAACGCATGGAAACTAACATAAAGAACAGAGATGACACGGAAACCTCAAGCACTATGACGACGAGAGACTGCCGAAGATTATTCTGATCCAAGTGGTCCCATCCAAATAAACAGTGTGGGCATCTCAGAAGTACATTTCTTGTGACTATGAATAATAGTTATAGATTTTCTTTTATTATTGTTGATAACTCATTTTTATTTGGGGAACCACAAAAAGTCTTTGATTCCCCACTGAGCTCCATCAATCCTTCACATTGCGATTTGTTAATTATGTTGCTGAGCATTAAGATAAAAGCAAACACTCTCCTGAATTGAGACTGGGAAGCATTTTATAGTTCTTAAGTCATTTATTGTTGCAAAAGAAAACATCAAAATTTACCAGCAAAGCTATTGATGGTAAATTAAATAGCTTTGTGGCTATAACGGCCATCATGCTATTCTCTGTAAACCTATGGATGCAGAATGCAACGCAGCAAGAATTTTCATCAAAAGCGCTCCCATTTACTTAGTGGAATAAAAAGAAAGACTTTGGGGAAAAAGATTCCCCTTTTTTCTTTGTATTTTTTTGTGCATTGGTATGCAGATATCGGAGTAGACTAGCCTTTATCAACTCAATTCTCTATTTCAGGTTGCTGATGGTTAACAATGACCACTGCACCAAAAGGGAAGCCTTGACCCAGATTGTCTCTGGCTGCACCAGAAGCTCTTGATTATTGTTTGTCGTCCCCGGAGGCTGAATCGCCTTCCGGTTGTCTTCATGCGATTGCAGTACATTTCTATATTTGCATGCAGTACAAAGTACAAAGGGCTCAGTGAATTTCTTTTCTTTTATTCATTTTAAAAAAGGTCTGCAGCTCAGATGAGACATCCTATTTAATAGTGTAGTTGTACTGCAGTGCGATAGGTCTGTAAATTAATAATGAACTCGCGGAGAAATAGAGCAAAATGTAAAAGAATGATTAGAATCTGCCCAGAGCATAAACTTCACTCCAGTTCGCTGTCGCACCGTAGCTTTGGTGCGTGATGAAAGTGGTAACTTTGACTGGCTGTACCTGACGGAGGTACAGAAGAAGCCCCCTCTATCCCCCGCCCACACACACACACACCCTACACAGACACACAGACTTCAGGCAGTTCAGGTACGGTTTTTCTTTTTTTTTCAAGATATGGACTCAGACGTTCGGTGTCCCCGCCCCCACTTCCCGCTCCGATCAGGACAGCTCCTCTTTCTCTATAAGTGCCTTCTGCTGCTTGTACTTCAGTCTCTTGCAGTGTGTGTGTGTGTGTGTGTATGCGCGCACTTTAGAGGAGAGAATGATTGCGGGCAGCTTTGAGCACGGCGATCCGAAGCTACACTTTCTGAGGTGTCCCTCAGTGACTGAAACTCATCTCCAGTACTCTTTAGCCAACCCGCTGGGTGTGTGCGTGTGCTTGGTTGTGTGCGTGTGCTTGGTTGTGTTTGTGCACTCTTTCAGCTTTCTGTGAGAGACAATAAAGGCGGCTTTGAGATGGATGATCCAAACCGTCATTTTGGTATTCCTTGTGTGTTTGTGTCTTTCCATTGGTGTACACAATTACTTGACTGTGTGTGTGTGTGTGTGCGCGTGCGTGCTGGAAGAGATGGAGGCGGAGAGAGTATTCCCTTTATTGCACTCAGCATGATGATGTTGGGTGGGGTGGGGAGGGGAGGAGTGGGGGGTTGGGGGATGGTGCTTGGCTGTGATGACTTGTCTGAGAGAGTGTTACTTATCTTCCATTATACACATTACTGCCAACGTTGCCATCAAAGTGGAAAGACGCACACAAACACAGAGACTCTGATCGAGAGAGACACACACACACAAGCACACACGGCTCCTGGGGAGGCACTCGGCAGTGTTCATCTGCTGGCGCTCCCACAGAGGCAGGGAGGAGGAGGAGAGGGGACGGCACGTATCTGAGGTCCAGGATCAGTCATTCGCAGGCGAGACGGCAGCCTCTTCAGTTTGTGTTACACTTTGTATGCAACTGCTTCAATCTCTTCAGTTGAAGCAGTTAGTTTCCCTCTTCAACATGCAATGCATGCAAGCTTTTTTGTCTTTATAATGAATGGGTATTTATTAGGGGTGTAACAATTCGTTTTTAACAACGATTCGATTCCATCACGATTCATGGTTGTCGATACGATTCAAGGACGATATTGGTTCATTTAGAACGATCCGAAACGATTCAGTGACTTGAAATTGATTCAGTAACTTTTTAGCCAAAAATTCAACCAGTGTGACTGAAATAAATTTCCTGGATTCCTGTTGTTTCTTGTAATAGAATCAGGTATCAATTAATTATGAACATTCATAATCATAAAATCCTAAAATCTTTCACATAACCTGCAAACTTGAAGAATGACCCACAAGGTTGTCGAGTCACTCAAAGTATTCTGTGTGTATATAAATGATGCCTTTCGATAGAGTTAAAAGGAATGACATCAGAGACCCTGATTCATGTCTCCCTGGTAATTGTCTCTCCAATTGATTGACACCCCAAAACGAGAAAATACAGCCTCTCGTACCATATTGCTTAAGTCACTTTTCTAAACGTTGTTAGAAAATCTTACTTTTTCCCACAAATGTCCTATTAAAGCTTGACACGGTGTCACTTCCGTTATTTACTTTTACTTTTTTAAATTTGCATTTGAGTTTCCATTGAAAAAAAATGGTGAGTTTATTGGTCTATTCTTTACAAGGCACCAGAGCTACATCACATGCATGCAACTTAAATGTACACCAAAGCAAATTAACATCTAATTCATGAGGTTTTCAAAGGGAATATTTGAGACTTTGTGGAGAAACAAACATGGCGGTCCAACTGCGTTTGCCCGGCCGAGAGACCTGAGCGTTGTGAAACAAACAATGGCAGCGTGTTGTACACCATGTTCATCTCCTGTCCTCGACACGCTGAAGACCTCAGCATCGCTAACCAGCTTCTTCGTAGCCGTGTGGCCAAAGGGAATTGTCGACCATGATTCCACGGATCGGTGTGAGTAACCTCAGGGCATTGATGACCCCCGATGACGTCATGATGGAATCGGCCTCGGTCTTTGGTAACACTGGCCAACGTGTGAATGACGCATTCAAACAATGAAAAACACTTTTGTTTTTTTTACTGCATGAGCAGAAGGTTATAGTTTGAGTTTTTTCTTCCCTGAATGCATAAACATGTTGGAGTTTCTAAAGTGAAATGTCAGACACTGCAGGGCTTCAGACCCCCATGTTCACATACTGCAAGCACGCATAGACAAAAACTACGCGAGCAGCACGGCTCGCCGTACTCTCAGCCCTCCCGTGTGAAACGTGCACACTCGTACACACAGCGTGCTCAATTATGTGTGCAGCCCCCGGCCATTTTAGACAGGGTTATCCATTACAACGTCTCTGCAGTGACCAGGCATAATTACACCGCTGTGGAGAGCCTCTTTGCTACATAGCGGCCGTGTGTGTGTGTGTGTGTGTGTGTGTGTGTGTGTATACAGGCATAGGCATTGTGTGTATTTGTGTGCGACTCTACATTTCCCTGTTGGTTCCGCAATTACCCAAACTATAGTCAAACCCGCTGGCATGCACTCGTGTAGTCTTTCAAAGTATTATTTGGTGTGCGTGCACGCACACACACACACACACACACACACACACATACACTCATTTTGCCTTCATATAATCACGCTCTTTTCCCCCTTTAGCCGGCTGCCAGTAAACCCCCGTGTTCTATATTACATGTCCAACTAACAGGCCCTTGGTTGCTTTTTTGGCTCTTCTTGGTGTTTACAATGGTCTACTTAATGGTCTGCTGAGTTGGACAGCCTGATACCTGTGGGCAGTGTAGAATGAAACATGTAAACATCCACATTTACACCGGCACAAATAACCCTGCTCCCTCGCCTGGTAGAGCAGCATTAAAGTAAATACGGTTTCTCAGTGGGGTTTGGCATGGTTGGATGCACCGCAGATGAAACACACCCCTGCTGGTTAGACTTAATTGTGTTTGAGTGTCCTTCAGAATTACTCCCTTTTATTTATATTATATATATATATATAATCTTGTTACTGTCCAAACCAGATATTTTCAAATCGTAATGGTATGATGGAAAAAAGGCAGTACATTTTAATATACAATGTATAAATTAATATACAAGCATTTTCTTTTTGATTTAAGAATTTTATTTAAGACTTACTGTTGGCTTGATCCTTGTAATGTATGCTATCCAAAATAAATCTTTTATTATTTTTCCCAATCAATTAAACTCGTGTGAAAGCGTGGAAGGACTCCTCCTCACTGGTGTCCCTGCAGACCTGCACAGCCCCCCGACAGGCGGCCCTGAGGAGAGCCGGGCAGCAGAGCACCTTGATGCAGAAAGGGGGAGAGACATGAGACATGCTGATGACGTTCCGCCGAGAAGCCGCTCAGAGCTGCGATTAACTGTTCCCCGGGTGGATTTCTGTCTGCGGCCGGCTGTGCTGCTTAGGCAGGTTGGGCCAGATAAGATGCAGCTCAATATTGGAGCTGCACAGCTCCAAACATGACATGGAATCGGTAATGGGAGCATGCGGCGTATCCGGCCGAATTGCTACTGGAGGGAGGCTTTAACCATGAAAGCGCTCAGTTGTGGAGCCATAACTCCTCACAAGGGATTAGTGATGAGTATACGCTGCATATCAAATCACCTTTTCACATCAGGGACACTTTGCCCTGCAGGGCATTTACATTTATGGATTTTGGCCTTCAGTCCATTTTGGCTTCTTTCCAGTAAAATTTCAAGTTCAACAATGGTGCAGGACGAAATGAACAGGGATGTGAGAACTTGTTGCAACGAAAAGTTTAAATTTGCCCTCCTGTTTGTCTCCTGTGGTGTGTCGATTGCTAATCACCTGTGGATTGGTAACAAAGGTCGATCTTTGGCCCAACAGTTTACTTAAACCTATATGTGGACATCAAGCATTGTTTTCCCTTGCAGAGAATTGGTTAAATTGGTTTAGATACTCCGTCAGAACTGTTGGCTGTTCGCAGTATTCAATCTGATAATCCAATTTGGTGTCGCGACCTTATCTTATTTCCTGTATATAAAAGACAAATAATTTACTGCAAAGACGGGTAAACCGGCCTGCAAAATGAAATCGCTGTTTCCAGGGTGAAGATCATTCAGATTACTGCCATCTTCTCCGTGTGTACATTTCAAATTGACAGAACTATTAAACCGTTATTTGGTCCTTTTTAGACCAGGGGTAACTCGGAAGTCAGTGCTACAGGCGAGCAGCTGACGCCACACAAGACCAACCGGAGGATCACGGCAATGATAATAAATTACTTGTTTCCTCAATATTCGTTTCCAAAACCAAAAGGAAATAACGGATAACAACTCGTTTTCCCATTTGCAATTGTGTGCTCAAATGAAAAATGGATCACGAGCTTTTCACCCAGTTTCATCCAGTTTTTATATTTTATATCGCACCACCTCCCCGAGACCGGCCGGCTCTCACTTTCATCGCGCCACGGGGTTTCGTACCGAGCTCTCTTACTCGCGCACTCCTTGGTCCGTGTTTCAAGACGGGTCGGGTGGGCTGCCGACATCGCCGCTGACCGCTGACGCCTTTTACGAGAGCCGACTCCCGCCCTGGCGACGCTATACGCGTTTGGAGCGCACTGCGGACAGTCCGCCCCAGCTCGACAGTCGCGGCGGGGAAAGAGGGCGCAGTCCGCGGCTGCCGGAAGCGGCGAGGTGTGGGCCAAAGTGCTGCTGCGCTTGATATCGCAAAGACTGCCGCGATCCTCCGGTTGGTGTCAGCTGCTCGGCTGTATCACTGACTTCTAAGTTGCCCCCTGGTCTGAAAAGTGATCTCATTTCACTTTCTGCTGTGCTGTGAACAACGTTACGTGCAGATGAGCATGTCCTTTGCTGCTCAATGGATGGAATTGTATCAGAGGATGTTAAAATACTTCTTAAAACTCCAATGGCTTGCTGCAAAGCGTTTATTGTCTCATCTCCGTCCCCGATCGCGAGCTGAACGTGACAGTTTCTCAGCCAATCACAGAGTGAGGTTGACAGCCAATTACAGCGCGATGTTCTGACATCCGTTTCCACTAAACGGCTTCCGTTTCCACCATATTCTTCTCTCATACACAGATATACTCTCCCACACACACACACACACACACACACACACACACACACACACACACAGATATTCTCTCTCTCACACACACATTCTTCTCTCATACACGTATATACTCTCACACACGCACACACACACACACACACACACACACACACACACACACACATTCTTCTCTCATACACATACATATTCACACACACATTAAAAAAAAAAATATATATATATATATGAAAGGAGAATATATGTATGCGTGAGTGAATATATATGTACGTGAAAGGAGAATGTATGTATGCGTGAGTACTAGAATGAATAATGTCTTGAACGGCCCCTCATACGGCTGTTCAAACCTTTGCATCATCCATCACTATTTCATGGCTAGTTAGCCCAGCTCCTGCTGCACTGCCCCCCACCCCCCCCCCCCCCCTCCCCGCCCCCCCCCCCCCCAAACCCCCCCACACACACACACACACACACACACACCCTGCGGGGCGTTTCCACTTCCAGGCTCGTAAAACACATTACACACCTCGCCACGGTGCGACTGTCCTTTTTCAATAACGTTCAAGAGCTGAATTTTGATGGAACACTGCTGTTTCTTGGGGTAAATTCTGACACATTACATTTTTCTTGAGACGTATTTTGCCGGGATGGAGGGGGGGTGGCGGTTGTTTGAAGGTGAAGCACAACAGTGTTTCCCCTAGAGGTTTACCACTTCGGGGGGGGGGGTTTAATAGCGGGGCCGGTCGAGGGGCGGTAGTACAGCGGATTCGGCTGACGGGGGGGCATCGTCAGGCTAAGCGGTTTAGCCGACTGAGGGCGCATAGTGGTTGGCTGACTTATTAATGACAGTGTGGAAAAATAACAAAACATAAAAACCAGTATTGTAAAATGATGCTAGAGGGCAGGTCGGAATTCACTTACTGCGAAAAAGCAAATGGATTCTCTGTACTCACACAGGAAGTTGGGTTGTGTCGATCACACTGGTCGGATCATCTTCTCCACTTTGGGAAACTGTGTTAAGTGTCTGGCAAATAGCACTGATGGCTGGGATTAACAGACTTCCCACGAGTGGGGCAAATTGGCTCCGGACGGAAATAAGAGCTTCTTTTCAGAAAGCTCTTTCCCAACACGCTTCGAAGCGGCGTCTCTCAGTGGCCCGAACCCAAAACGCATTATGTCATTGCGTTGTTTTGTGACCTGTGTCCTGACCTTTTTTAATATAAACGGGCAAAAGGAGCAGCAAACTCCACTGAATTCCCGTGTGGTTTCTCATCACAGCCTCACAGCACGTTCTCTGTATCTGACGGCGGCTGTGGAGAAGCTCCTCAGCGGAGCGTGAAGCTTGTTATGAGGCCTTGCGAGGGACTCGTTAGTCGCTAATTATTTCCGAGGAGCTGCCTGGCGATCGTGGAGGGAAATGAGTTTGTAGAGATGCTGGGAGACGTTTCAGAAACGGAGGAGGAGGGATGTGCTGTTTAAATGGACAGAGGTCCAATCACTGCTGTGTCTGACCTGCTGGGGGTTTATTCCCATTCAGGTTAGGCTTTTGGCCATAAGGGTCTTTTGTGGTACATTTTGAAATGTTAACATTAATAGACTCTTTGTTGGAGGGATATAAAACAAAAAGGTGTCTTCGTATTGTGTTTCTTTGCCCCCTAACGTTTTTATATGTAGTATCTGCTGATCACGATTCCCAACAGTTAAAGAGCTTTCATTAAGAAATTCATAGACTGTGCACCTTTTTGTTTGGAACACGGTAATAAATAGTTCACTTCTTGGTTTGTGGTGCTTTTGTAGCGTGTCCTTCATGGCTCCTAGTGTTAATGTCCCCAGAGTCTCTCTCCGTTTCCAGAAGGCGGATGTGCCATTCGGCCCTGATCAACATATTCTGTAAATGTCAGTTCCTCCACCGCCTCAATGTCAATCCCTCTTTTACTGGCTCCTACTCAATTATACACACGGCAAGTTTTACTTTAAGCCGATTGAATGACCTGCACATTTCCTCCAATGACACAGAGCAGAGTTTGTCTGCGTGTGTGCATGGGGATCTATTTGTCCCTTTTCAAAATGTCTTTTTCCACAGTCACGAGTAGGGATGGGTATCGTTTGGTTTTTTTCCGATACCGGTGCTAACCCGGTACTTTTAAAACGATACCGGTGCCTAAACGGTGCCTGAACCGGTACTTTTTTGAAAAAAAAAGACAAGTGACAGCATTAATGGAAGGCTTTTTTTGTTGCCAAGGCAAAAAAGGTAACATTTTAACAAACACATATGAAAATATTAACTGTTAGAAGAAAAAAACTTGGATTTAACCTTTTTAACTTAAATTGTTTAGGGTGCGCTCCTTGACCACCGCGGCCGTGCCCTTCCCATCAGGAAGGGGAGGGGGTTAGTAGGTGGGGGGGCAGGCTGTTGTTGAGCAGTGTAGGTGTAGGAACCGGTACTATATTGGTACCGGTTCTCAGTACCAAACCCTAGTCACAAGTAGGGTTGGGTATCGTTTTAAAAGTACCGGGTTAGCACCGGTATCGGAAAAAAAACAAACGATACCCATCCCTAGTCACGAGAGGACATTATTAAAAAAAAAACAAGTGGGGCTTTGAAAAGAAACAGAAAATAATAAAAAAGAAAAAACGCGTGAAGATGAACAGAACATGCTGAGGGTTGGACCGCATATAAATATGAATATTTTTACCCATCTCCTTTTCCACCCAACAGTGGGCATGCGTCTCGCTGAGGGGGGAGAATGTCCTAACAGCATCTCGCTGGCTGCATGTTTTTTTTTTTTTTTTAATGTATAGCACAGAGGACAGAAATAGCTTGCGTTTCTTATTGTTCCAACCTAGAGCTCTCGGCGGGGCGACGGATGTGCTCCTTCAGAGGAGATGGAGGCCCTGTCTGCACGACAAGCCCGATGCATGTGCCTGTGTGATGGAGAGGAAACGCTGGAGTATCAGGGCTGAAGCTGCAGTGCAAAGACAAATACTGTGGTGCTTTACAGACATCCAGCCGACCCGTTAATGTCACTTACTGATGACACGTTATTTGATTGTACGGTTTTGTTCGATCTCTTCAACCGCCTGATGCCCTCCTCACAAATGTGTGCTGAACACAATAAGGCTTAAAGGCCGTTCACCTCTTTGTGCTTTGTACTACAAGGGCCTCGTCGGTATTCTGAAGTTGCCCGTTGGGTGTTGATGTGGTAATCATTCGTTGTGCAGAGGTGGCACCTTTTGTTGTGTTGAATTACAGAAGGAAGACAAGCTGTCCTGACCTGTCTTTGGTGTTCTGGGTGAACCGTGTGGCTCGGGAAGCCATGTTCTCCTTTCACCTTTTTCATCTGATCAAGAGGGAAAAGTGTGTTTGACCTGCGCTGTTGGGAGGCAGGCCGGCTGCTGGGATTTGGGCCAAAACCGCAGGAAGCTGAGCTCATGTAGGGGGAGCTGGCAGGGCCAAGGGGGCTGAAGGTCCACACACACACACCAACCACACACACACACACACACACACACACACAGGAGTAACTAGAGGCCCAACAACCAATAATTTACTCTGAAATAAATCACACAGAACAACCTCAGCTCTGAAAAGTGAAGTCGCTGTAGAAGTGCCTTTCTGTTCACTTTCTTTACTTCCAGCAGGGGGGCGGCTGTTGTAGTTGAAGAGTTAGGTCAGATTGTATAGCAGCTCATGGGAAATTACCTTATATCACCCCAGTAAACCCTGTTAATATAAGGTTGTTGCACATTTCCTTCTTCGGTGAATTTCTAGTACGTTTCCAGTAATGGTGACTGCATGTTGTTCGTATGTGGCAGGAGATTTGATTGCTTACGCCTCACTGATTAAACTCCCACCAGCCTCATGACAGATCTAGCTCGATCTGACCCCTGACCTCCCATCGGCGAAGAGCACCATAGCCGAACTGCACCCAACGTAGATGCAGTGCATCACTTATTAAATATTCAGATCCGTTCCGTTTTTTCATTGAGCAGATGCAGAACGGATACAAACAAGAGATTGTTACTCTGTCAAGCTGTAACCACAGCTGCATTTACATTTGAATATACAGAGGCTATCTGTTAGGGAATATTAGCTAAATTAGCATTGTAATGAAAAGACACTTATATAGTGTATATACCCTTCTCTCTGTCAGAGTGCAACGGAAGACGCCCATAAATCTGACTAATTGCCATCATGGGGGCGAGTGATGGCAAAATGCTCTGGAGTTTACCTGTCTGCCGGCCGATGCACCAGCAGCTGTCTCACACACCTCACGGCATTGAAATTCAGAGGCTGATGCCGCTGACCCCCAACTGTGAACCATTCAAATCACCCCCCCCCCCTTTTTTGTTGAGTGTAATCATCACAGTGTGTAATAACGTTTTACTGCTGATGTCCCTTTTATAGTAAAAGGTCCCTGAATATCAAATATAAAAGCCGTAATGTGCTTGTGTGTTCAACCGTGTCACGGTGAGGGTCACAGCGAGCGGAGTGAACTTGAGAGGCCACGCCCGTCTGGTGATGAGTCGCCAGGTAAAGGGGTAGGGGGCATTTTGGCTTCCTTGTAAACTCCAATGCTGGCGTAAGCGTGGTGGACAAAACCATTACGGTGTGTCGCTATTGTAAAGAAAGCCGTACGAACGGGGCCGTGCACGGAGCACGGCCACACACTTGAGTGCTGCTGTCAAAATATTGATCGGTGGTGCAACAAAGTTATTTGTGATACCAGACACAATGCACAATGTGTGGCGCATTGATCTCTTGCCACAAACATTGCCGACCAACTCATTAAGCGAGTCCAGTATGAACGGCGTATCCCGTTTCAGTGTGTTTAGTGTGTAATTGGACATTTAGGTGTCCAGCGTTGTCCTTAGGTGGACCTGCTACTCAGTATGGCTGCATGTTTAGGGGGAAACCCTCTCCCCCCTCCCCCCCTCCCCTTGTATTGCAGTTTTAATTACTGCATTCCATTTGTCAAAGTAATAAACCAGCTACCTGCTGCCTGGCACGTTGTCCTCTCCCTCCATAATGAGCAGACCTCAGCACGGACAGCATGAGGCTCAGAGAGCAGCAGCACGACACAGTGCTTACATTTCTGTGAGGTTCTCTAAAAGCTGTTTTTGAGTAATAAATAAACGCTGCCATTTGAGAGACAGGCGGAGAGAGAACGAGTTGTACCTGCTTACACAACAACGGGCCGACGATGGCGATGATTCGCTCGAGAAGTGTGCATGGATTTTTGTGTTTTCGGGCTCCACCGCTAATTGACCGCCAAAAGATGGATCTTGGTTGCGTAAGTGGCTGCAGGCTTTGAATATCATCGACACGTAGAGCGGCTGTAGACACTGTGGTTGGGTCCGGCTGGGTAATGTCAAATCAATATCCGGTGCGCCTCCAGGTTTCACAAATGAAAAATACAAGCTGATTTGATCAATGTACAGGAGGGACGTATGACTAGAGGCTTGTAGAGCAGCCGATGTTAATCCACGACCGGCACTTAGCGGCTGCAGCTTTGACTCGATCGTATTGACTGTATAAACCAGACAAATCTTTGAGCACGACTCAAAGATTTTTTTCAAAGGACTTTTTGTATAGCTGCACGATGAAAAAAAAAAATAAACTACCGCACAATCCTTCCGAAGTGTCACTCTCCTGTCAGGAAAGAACTCTGAATTCCAGATGCGCTTCAGGAACATCTAATTGGACTCAAAGCATGTGCTGCTGGTCTACGTCTGGAATAAAACCGCTCGTCTGTAACGCTGGAGGGAAAACACATCTCCATGTGTCCGATGACAGATTGTTTAACGCGTACAACATGTTTGTTTGAAAGCATTTAAAAAACCCCTCAACGATGACTGGTTTTATACCGCAAAGGCCAAAACGTGTCAAATTGAAACACCTGTAGCACACAGATGAATAGTTAATGTTAGAAATAAGGATAAGAGATGAATCAACGCTTGAAACTTGCACCACATAAAAAAGTAATTGTTGTATCACAAATTTGCTGTAAAATGCTATTTCAAGCGTGTGCTGACGAGGAGGACTGTCGCGTGAGTTGAAAAGCCCCAGGACAGTCCAGTAAATGGACCTTTAGTTACGTCAAACAAGTCTTTAATGTGATGAATGAAAGAGAATGACTCAATTGTCTTCTTCTTTTTGCAAAAGTGACATAGTATTGATTGAAATGTGCAAAAACATCCTAAAAAGTATGAAATACCTGCTGCACTCCACTCAAAAGGGCTCCCTGTGTGGTTTGAGCTTATTTGAAAAGGATATTGCTGAAATGCATCAAAAGGTTTAGCAAGTCCACCTGCCTCACACTCGTACTCATACCTGCTCTGGCGTTTCAAAGCAGACCAAAGACTGTGTTAGAGCAGTAAAAAGAAGCATATGCACAACATAATTATCAACAAATCTATTACGTAGCGAAATGTCAAAATGACACCATGTGCTGATTGGTCCCCTTCTTTGTCCGTCCAGCCATATTCACAGAGGTGCCCCACGATATGACTGCACACAGGGGCCAGGACGTGGAGATGGCGTGCTCCTTCAGGGGGGCGGGGATGCCCTCGTATTCACTGGAAATCCAGTGGTGGTACATCAGGAACCATCTGGACTGGACGGACGGACAGCCGTGGACAACCAATGAGGTAGGCTCATCGCTTCAAATGGAGAATCATCTGTCGATTCTTAAAGTACCTGGTTGTAGGGCAACCTGGGTGGATTCATGGGTTTGTGACACTCTGTTGTTACTATATCTGCTACTCTTTTACATACTATATAAAATAACCCGTTTAGCAACTGTAAAAAGGATTTCAATATTTTTCTAGGTGGCCCCTGAGACGCCTAAGGATGCTACAAAGATAAGCGTGAGTAAATAACTATCTCATCCCATTCTGGTGAAAAACACCCTCATGCCTGCATCTGTATTATGTGATGAAATGCTGCACAAAGCGTTGATGATTACTTTAAGATGTCTTGTTGAAGATGTTGTACATCAAAGGCCCAACACTATTCACTGCATCCTTTCCGGGTTTGTAGAGTCAGCCAAAGGGGTCGGTCATCTCCCACTGTGTCAACGCTTTTCCCACATTAGCAGGAGGATCAACCGAGTCCGACAGTAACGCTGTGTAGTAGACACAACTATTCTTTTGAAGTGACTTCAGGAGTGAGCAGAATGTACGAACCACTGCGCGTCATCTGCAGCCAACAGATTCCCCTCACTAAATCTCCCTCCCTTTACTTTACAGTAACAAGAATGAGCCAACAGAGACAACTGCACAATCTTAGGCAAACAGTGCGGAAAAAGAAAGCGTACGTGAAGTAAAAAATGTATCATATGCAAAGATACGCAGCGCAGAAATAAACGCACACGCACTAAAAACATTCCTCCTCCCAAGAGGCCAAATGCTGCTGATTCGCTATGATGAAAGCACCAGCTGTGGGTTGGGTGAGAGTGTGTGTGAGTGTGTGTGTGAGTGTGTGGGCGGAGCCCAAACACTGCAGGCCGTACAGCTGGGAAACAATGAGGAGCGTTCTCTATATAATGAATGTCGGCTCACATTCATAAAGTACAGACACGCACTGCTTTTACATGCAGTCACACAGGCATGCAGGGGAGGAAGGTGCTATTTATATCTGGGTACGTCACATGTCTCGATGTCCCCAGACTCTCCTCTTCTCAACGGAGCTTTGATGTGATGGGAACTTGCAAAGCTTTTACTTGGGCGATATCGTCTCTTTGTACTTCCAAGGCCCCGGATAGAATTGCTTTCAGCAGCACCTTGGTGTGTGTGTGTGTGTGTGTGTGTGAGAGAGTGAACGGGAGAAGCTGCAGCTGTACAGTGTATCCAGGTTGCTATACAGAGAGGGGGGGGGGGGGGGGGGGGGGTTAACAAAGGCATCCAGTATAGTGAGGCACTGGTGTTTGCATGGCTAGGAGTACAGTACATGTTTCCTTGCAAAACATTGCCACGCCCAATTTATGAAAGGCAGCTATAAACTACAACTACACCTTATTTTGACCTACCATACAATATTTTTTTTATCCGCCATTTTGAATGAGATACTTTTTTATGTTTTAGGCAACATAAATTTGGATATTGACTACAATTTGAACAAACCAAACACTTTTCTTGATCAATCTCTTTCGGCATATCATTCATTTTTAATGATTTTTTAAATGATTTTTAATGATTTTTTTAATGATATGTTAACAATGAATTTATTAATGGATTCTTTGTGACTTATTTTGTCAATAATAGTCATGGTATATCATAACAACAATAGTCATACTTTCAACATACTATACTACGTATACTTTTTAAAATACTGCCTCGACATTTTTACAGCATACTATGCTAAGACATTTCCTTTTACACACTACATTCTATTTTACTACATTATTTTCTTATGAAATAATATATTTAGCATGATATCTGTAGGGCATTGCATACGTTATAAATCTTCAAAAATGTTTTAATCATGCCTTACTTATGACATTTTAATTTAGGGGTGTAACGATTCAGTTGTTAGATCGATGTATCGATTTATATTCCTCCGATCCAACTACATCGATCTGTGCTCGGCGAGTTGGCCTTATGGACGACATATATCGATCAAAGATCGATTTAAAATGTAATAAATCGATTGTATCGATACTAGGAAATAACCCATTGGATTTAAGCACGTCAGACTTTTTTCTTAGCACTTTTAATGATAAAGGCTTTCGCGGACTGAGCCGTGACGTGCTCACGCAGTATGCAGGTCCCGCCGTCCCGAGCCCCGATTCAACTTCCGGGTTTCACGGAAAATCCGAGAGGACGTTCCAAAAGGGTTGAAATAGCGGGGGGGGGGGGGGGGGGGGGTTGCAGAGGTTGGTAGGGGGGAACCATTATTGCAGGGTTGTTTCTTGTGTATATCACTACTACGGGTTTTTTTCTGCTATACTGCTACAGCAGTGTTTGCACTTTATTCAAATAAAATGTGAATGCAGTTGCCATTCATTGTTGTTTACTTGTTTATTTATATTCATAATTAATTGATACCTGATTCCATTACAAGAAACAACAGGAATCTAGGAAATTTATTTCAGTCACACTGGTTGAATTTTTGGCTAAAAAGTTACTGATTTTAAGTCATTGAATCGTATCGGATCGTATCGTTCTAAATGAACCAATATCGTCCTTAAATCGTATCGACAACCATGAATCGTGATCGAATCGTTGTTAAAAACGAATCGTTACACCCCTATTTTAATTGCATACTTTTGAAAATCCAGTACCTTATTTCCATAGTATATTTGAATTTCTTCAAAGAATGCCATGCTATGACGTTTTTTTAAAGTATTATTTTTCTTTTGTTTTTGTGGTTATCGTTTTTTATCGGGTACAAACAGCCTAACAATATTTAAATGTTAAACTGATGTTTCTTATAACATTTGACACTGCGGGTGTGAATCATCTGCTTTGCAGCAATTTAACTGCTGATGTGTTAGTGTGAGTGCGACTGATTTCCCTGTAGTGCTTCATTGCATGCTCTCATTACACGCTCTTTGGCAACGTTAATGACGTTGGATCACGGATGCAGCGTTAAAGAAATAAACCTGCTGTGGTTCCAAATTCTGAATAGCATTTCAGAATGACTTCTCCCTCCAATTAAGGATTTTGTTGCATTGCTATTTTGCAAAATAACTACACCTAATAGCCTCTCCTCCGGCCATTTACATTTCTCGAATATGATTAATATTAAAGGTTATTGCTGGAAAAAAAAAATCTTTGCAATGAGGTTTTTCCAGCATAGCTTTACTTTATTCTTATATGACAAGTAGCTTGTGGTGGCTATTGTTAGCAAACTGCATATCAACAAATCTTTGTATCTAATAAATATCCTGTTATTGAGACAGATAGCCAAATTAGTGGCTGCTCAGCAACTGTTGCTAATTTACCTTGTTTCTCTTTTATTTCCTCCACCTTTGCCAGGTCGTGAAGGTCGTAGGAAGCAACATCTCCCATAAACTCCGCCTCTCCCGGGTAAAGCCGTCCGACGAAGGCACCTACGAGTGCCGCGTTATCGACTTCAGCGACGACGCCAGCACCCGGCACCACCGCGTCAGGGCCTACCTGCAGGTGGTGCCGCAGAGCGCCGTCGCCGCCGGCAACTTTGAGGCCTCGGACGACACCAAGGGAGGGGTAGTGTTCGCCGACGGGGACGACACAGAGTCTGACGGCGGCACGAAAGAGCAAGGCCACGGCCACCAGCAGATTCACGAGCACCAGCAGGAGCACGCCAAGCGGCCCTCGTCGCCGGCCCACCACGGCCACAGCCACGGCGGCCACGGCGGCGGCCAGCAGCAAAAGGCGGGCCGGGAGCTGAGAAAGAGGGAGGCGGACAGTAACCACGGCCACAACGACTGCACCAACGAGCCGAGCTGTGCGCCGTAGAGCGATGGCTTCCACGCGGATTGCAGCAGAAGGTGATGCGTGGCACAGCATGAAAAGCTATTATTCCCAAAGTGCACACTTGGAGAGCTCAGTGCCGTGAACTGTGCTGGGGAATGTAGCTGTTTCGTGCTGTGCGTGGGTGTCAGTAAAGCCTGGCTTCAAGACATTCAGCGGTCGGGGTTTCGGGCCTCAAAAAAATACAAATTAAAAGACTTGTCTTGCTATTTAGCCGTTTCACTCTTGTACTTTAGATACTGTAAATGACACCGCCCTGCTTTCAGGCTCATACTCCCACTGCCTTACTCGCTCGTTTGATACACACTCAGAAAAAAAGTATATTAGACATTTTGTAACTGGGTCCGAGACCAGTGCAAGAAGGTTCCTTTTCTTCTGAGGGTGCAGCGAATGACATTAAACTAGTTAGTAATTATTTCATGGAAACCTTGTTTCCTTCAGTGCATCTTTTTGTGTGTTCTCGGAGTGAGTGAATACGGTGTTTGCCCAAGCAATTTTCTTCCGTCTTTACTGCCGGGGGGAGGAGGAGAACAACATGCTGTCTTCAGCAGACGCTCATCAAGGACAGATAAGGCCTCAATTCATGTGTTGTGTTGCAGTAAACACAGTGGCGAAATCACAGGCTGTATTTTCATCACAGCTCCTAGCTTATGAACCTGCCCCCCCCCCCCCTCCCCTCCCCTCCCGGATCTGAAATAACCCCACATGGACGCGCCACTGAATTCGCTCCATGACGAGACATCTATGGAATATACGTGTTTGGAAGAGTGGTGAATCGCAGGTTTACTTCCTGATTCTCCGGCTCAGTGATCGATCATTTAAAAAGCCTCAATCGTCTCTGCTACAAGCCTCTAATCCAATCTGTACATATGACTGTATAATAGGAAATAAAGTGCATGTTCAGTCATTTTCCTAAATTTTTTCAACCAACCATACACAAAGAAAATGTGTTTGTTAAAGACATTTTGCATTTTTTTTTCTTTTAAAAAAAAAGTTCTGAATCTTTATTTGAAGTCCTGTTGAATAGAGCTCTTGGATTCAAAAATCTGTTCTGTCTTTTCCTTCACTGCTCTCCAGAAGTGCTGTACAGACAGATGAAGGACACGTTCTCTCACAAAGGGATTTCCCTTGTGTATCTTAGTACTTTGCCAGTGTTCCTCAGAGCCACCATCCTGTGTTTTAATCAACTTGAAAGGGGGATTCTTTTGGTTCAGTTTGGGACTGAGGTTCTGAAAAGATGCGAGACGCCATTTCTGCCAGTGTTGAAACTCGATGAGGATCGCTCAACGGCTCTGAACATTCGGGGCAGCGATGGGTGGAGAAGTGAGAGGAAGCTGCTGTGAGATTGTTTCCGTACTGCCTCCACACAGAGCCATGTGTGGGAGGGGGGGGCTGTAGTATCCATCACACCAACTATCACCGGCTGTCCCTGTGGACTGACACGGTGTTGTACTGAGCAATGGGATTTATTTATTTTTCACTTGATGTTTTGTAAAGAGATCACTGTTAAAAAAACGTTAAAAACGGTATAATGTACATTTCTTCTAGAACGTTCAATCTCACACTAAGTGTATGGCTTTATCAAACAAAATAAAATTGTATATGAAAAATCCGTGGCCATGTTTGCATTGATTTAGAGACGCGGGAGGGCAGAAGCCACAGGCGTGGCTTTCATTATAGTGTAATGATTAAACTACAATTCTATGTAATGGGTTACTGAGAGTGTTTGTACGGCGCCACGTCCGCTATGGTTCAGCTTCCGGCCTCCTGCTCTGTGTCCTCCAGCATTAAGGAGAAGCCGTATTAGGCGCGTTGCCTGTGTGTAATGGGTGCTGCCGTTGCTGCTGATGAGTAATGGCTCCATTGTCCGCTCTGGCAGCAGGATAAATAGCTTCAGCGCCGCGTGAGATAAAGAGGCCCTGCGCCGCCCTCGCTAACGCTGAACACAAAACATTACGGCGGGCTTCTCCCGTCAGCGGGGCGAGGCGATAACGGAGGGGGCTTCCTGTTTCCTTTCATTTAAACACCCCTGGAACCCCGCGGGGCTCCAACTGATAACGGCTACAATGACAGATGGGCCACTATCCCCGTCACGAGGCGTTCAATTCCCCTGTCGTTACATAACCCGGTGAACTGATGTTCTGACCGGGCGTGCGGGATGTGGGTGGCAGGGCAGCTCCTGATGGAGCACAGCTCCTCCAGCCTTTTCCCAGCTAAACCACCATTCTATTATTAAGAGGCCGAGACATGAAAAGCAAATTCTATGAATAAACCACACGCAACATCGCTCAAGGCGTTCTGACTTTCTGACCCTTTAGAGGCAACCTATCTTCTTTAATAGACAGGCGCCTCATATGAATGGAAAAGGTTATGGGTGTTTACAATGTAGCCCTGTGGACAGATATTTGAATACAGATAAATACCAGGGTCAATTCATTCTTGGTATTAGTCAACACACCCCGGTGAATAGAGGAAACATATACAAGGAAATGTATAGAATTAATATTAGTAACTTAGGTGAGCTGAACTGCGTACTTAAGTCTGCACCGTCCTTTATTATGAGTTTGGCGTTTGCCATCTTGTTTGCATAGATTCAGACACTAAATACAACATTTCTAAATGACCAACGTGTCCCAAATAACTTTGAAACCTGAAAAAAAACCTGGGAAAAAGTAACAGTTGCAAGACGAAAATCCACAGAAGTCCCAAAGCGTAGAAACCTTTTCAACCACACGGTAGCTCCGCCCTAAAGCAATCCCTGCATTACTCACGTTTACCCAAAACAGGACCATCATGCTGTGTTGAATACTTTAAACAAGAGCTTGAGCCTGATGAGTGCCAGCCGAGGTCTGGAGAGCTCACTTCTTTCTGACTGCAGTTCTAATTTGTACTCTTCAACCCTCAGCTCCACTCACTCCAGCGACATCGGCCATAGACATCAGACTTCACAGAGCTCCCTCCGGAGCCACGAAAGCCTTTGTACAGCTTCCTTCACATATTCAGGAGTACTCCAAGGCCCTGCGGCGGCCGTCGAAGTGAAAACCGGTGAAGCTCCCCGTTAAGGCCTTACAAATCAAAAGATGCTCAATGTGGCCAGACTTTACAGATTTGAGCTTTTCCTCTTTAGTTGATAGAAATGACATTGTAGGTTACGGCGTTTGGCCTGGGCCTTTTTACTTAACATGATTGCAGCACGCCAAATGATTTTAAATAGGAATAGGGAATCTTTAAGGGTGTCAAAGCTTTCGATCTAGGTCACCAAAAGTTCAACTGTCTAAAAGATCCTACAACTACTCAGTCATCCGTTTAAATAATTCAGACCATCAAGGTAGGAATAAGGTATTTACAAAATACAGAAATAAAAGCATCACATTTGCACACACATTATGTCTACATATTCATGGAAAAACCCCTGCGCTGTGTGCGTTCTTGGTTTCTACGCCTGCAAGCAGCTTCATGGACATTTTCCTTATCGGAGCCGTGTGGATCATGAAGGTTATCGCTATCTGATGGCCGTCTCTTCGCCACAATGCTCCGATTCTTCTTCCAGCGAACGGCCTCATTTGAGTGAGTGGTTCGATAGGCCGTCACGTCAGTTCATCACGCCACTCGCCGGCTCGTTAGCTGGTTTCCTCGGCAACCGAGCCGAACTCCTCCCTCAGCAGCTTAAGCACGTTGTCTGAGTACTCGTCCCTGGGACGGCCCATCCCGCTCAGACGCACAGGCTGCAGGTCGGGGTGGGGCGGGACGTAGGAGGACGGGCAGTGCAGCTCGTTTAGAGTGAACCAGAAGGCGTCGGGGTCCACCTGGATCAAGTGCTGGAAAACGCTGTGCAGAGGATGTATGGCTTACAGTTCCATTACAGTGTATTAAGCGGAATGTTCCGCACCATGGGCGGCCGTGGCGTGTGCGTGCACTCTCACTCTTATTTGAAAGAAACTCGTCGGTATCTTAAAGCATTAACTGGCTAAGCGCTGAATCAATCATCAGAATATTTGCTTTAAGTAAGAAATACCGCACTGCTGTTTGTCTACATGGCACCTTTAACATGTTCATTTCGATCCATAACAACAATCATGTAACTGTAGCAGTAAAACTATAAGACGCAACACTAGATGGAGGAACTCACCTTCGGCCGGCCTCCTGCAGCCTGATTGGTTGTCTGCAGCTCAGGTAGGGCAGGCAGGCCTCACAGACAGCATCCAGGTCAGCGTCACCTGGGAAGCCCAAACAAAAGTCCTTTACTGCACTTCATGCTTTGCACCGTCCTCTAGAGCCCCCGAAACACGCACAGGGGGAGGACAGGGGGGGACTTTCTCTCCTCCTAATGAGCAGAGAGAAACTGCTGAGATGTCCGAGGAAAAGATCTGGGAGCAGGCCGTTTCCACATCTCTGGATTTCAAACATCCAGGGTGGCTACCCTTCCCCCACAACCCCCCCGCATTCCCCACCTCCCCTCCTCTCTGGATCTCTCTTTATCTATCCCTTTCATAGCCTTGCCAGCTCCTGCTTCACATGTCTCACCCTCACGTTCAAGCACTCGGCTGCAGCCCGCTCGCTGTGCCTTTACCACGAAGAGCGGCGCCACACATTTCAGTGAGTGAAATGTGATTATTCAGCGGCTGCGCTCATCACCTTTCTTCCTCTCATTTGTGGTGCTGCCCTCGTCGCTGGAATCAAGGTGCTTGAGGGGGGGGGGGGGGGGGGGGGATACTAAAGGAGGAAGAGAGATTGTGTGGTAAATGAATCACGGGGTAGAATTGTAACTGAGGCTGGAAAGCATTATTTGCTTCAGTCAATCTGTGTTTCTGTCTTCCTCCTCCTGTGACTGAGGCTGTGTAATTGGCTTGCTGCAGGCGTCCCAGAGGAAAGCCGCAGCCACGATCGGTATTCACATGAGTACAGGCTGCAGCCGCTGACTCCTGATATTAAGGAGTGCCAGAGGAAAAAAATAAGAAAACGAAACACACATTGTTCTTTGAACTTAAATACCTGCATAAATGCGAGTGAAACTAAAGCATTTGAGGTGAGGTAACATTGCAGTGGTCATGCGCCGGGTCCATCTGCCCAAATCAGAGAAGAAGACTCAACAGACTCAAAAGTCTTTCGTTCGCCTAGTATCACGTAAGGACGCTGAAGAGGAAAGCTGGTGCATAGATGCACACGTGCATTTATTAAACCCAAAGGGTAAAATGTGAAGCTATAATCCGTCTCCTGCTCAGAGGTTGGACATGGCCGGATGCCAGAGGCTCTCCTTCCTCCGGAGCCTCTGCCGCAATACGATGCGAGCAGAGCGGAAACGAGGCTTGGATAAAATGAGATGAGAAGCCTGAGAATCGAGGAGGGACACCTGCACATGGCACTGCAGGCGTGGTGCTGCAGGAAGAGAGCGATTGGTAGTTTACCATACAGGGTGCTGGTAAGGATCAGCTTCACATAACAAATAGTTACATTCATACAGATCATACAGCCACGAGCAGATGCAATGTAAACGGTCTTAAAACAAAATTGAAACTGCTCTTGTCCCTCCCACTCATGTCCACTTCTTCTATAGCTTGTGGCTGCTGTCTCCACGTACTGCGAACAGCCCTGTCACACTAGCAGCAGCACGCTATGCCCCCCCACGTGGGTGGACCTGAAAGAAGGGAAGTACAAGTGATTACGATGACCACTTAATGAATGAAACGGTAATTTCCCATGTAATGTTTTCATCACTGATTGCAACTACCCCTGCCTAGTTTGTAGAACCCAGATTGACTGACAAGTGGAGCGAACACACCAAAACAGAGACAAAAAGAGTCCCACAGTGCATTAGGACACCTTTGGTTTCACAAAAAGTGCCATGTTTGCCCTTTAGGGTTGAAACATTGGAGCGACCTGCTCAATGCTGAATGGACACGAGGGTTAATGAAAATTAGACAATTAGCTCATATTCATACAAACACCCTCAGGAGAGGGTGTTACTGAAGATACCCTAAGCACAAATGAGTGTAAATCTGACTGACAGCTGGTTATGTTGTCTATATGTTGAATTCCAGCAGCACCGCAGCCTGAAGGCCTTTTCAGTCACAACACGGTGATTAAACGTCCACGCGGCATGTGTAGTTCCTGCCCGTCCGCAACACGTGGGACATGAGCTGCTCTTTGGACAAAGAAGGGTTAGTAAAACGATACGTTGTCTGACTCGCGACTGAAAAACCCGAAAACGCATCGTCCCCAAAAAGCACCAAAAAGAGAATTTCAGAACCTGGAATTAATGGATTGCAATTCAGGTTCATTATTTACAATGTAACACTGGGTTGTGTTTTTAGTTCTTCATAGTAAGACACAGCAGGAGATGCATAAACTCCTCCCTGGTTTCCACTGCTGTACAAGACTGCCACCTGGTGGTCAGAGGCAGCATCGCCCACAGAGTTTTGGAAATAAGTTTGCCATATTGGGAGGAGCAGAGAAGATTCAAGTACTCCCATTTAAATAAAGCCGTTAGAATTAAGGCTACAATGTAAAATAAGCAACTATTCTATTTGTTAGTGTTCCATAGCAGTAAGGTCAATTTGAGAAATTTGGTAAAATTATGTCAGAGATCAACACAACCAAGTGTAGTTTGTCAAAATAATCTTAAATTATTTGATTGTTCTCTGTGCATCTGTGACCATGGATGGGTTCAACTAACCAGACCAACTAGGCAGAGTTACTCTGGACAGACCCCTGATCTACTCCTCACGCTGAGCTCGGCCAACAATATTCTGTCACAAAAATAGCATTCATCTTCCTCTTCAATCTCACGCTCTGAACAAAATTCATATTTATTCCCAAAAAGGGCAAACTAATGAATAATAATTCATTATGATGCCTCTGTTAGAGAGAGATTTGCATGAACTTGAATCCATGTAGATTACCGGCTGGCTGTTTGTGGGTAATGGCTGGACTTGTACAACACAACATAAATATACCATAAAGATGTGATTTGTAATATTGCAAATAAAGGAGCTCTTGCTGAATGTTGGCGTACGTCTCTCTCCGCTCACCCAGACTCAGCCTGCGGCACAGCGAGCCCAGCCCCTGCAGCACAGCCAGCTGCAGCTTGTAGGCCAGCGTGTGCGTGTAGACGGGACCGGCCTTGGCGCTGATGGGAGCCTGCCGCACCAGAGAGGCGCTCAGCTTGGGCAGAACCTCTTTGGACACCCTCCTCCGGAGGAAGTCACCGCACGTTTCCCCCAGCATGCACAGCACCTGGTGGAGAGACCAGTCGTGTTGAGTACACCCGCAGCAGTTATGTCACATTGCGTCAATTCATCGGGGGATATCTGAGGTAAAAGACAACACTAGTCCAAATAAAGACAAGCAGACAAATCCAGAGTGACAGGAGAAGGATGTGACACACAAAAGCCTCATCTTTCATTGTATTCTCTGTGATTGATTGAAATTAGTGTTCTGTCGTTTGTTCACAATGATTGGATTTTTTTAGTGAAGTACGAAGAACGACGTGCCCTGCCAAGTGTAACCACGTTATTATGCATGCATACGCATACAAAAAGTGCAAAAGATAACGTAATACAACCGTAAACAGCGACCTAATAAATGTGTTATATGCTCATCCAACTGCACACGATTTAAGAGGATCAACTAAGCGACTTGCATGACGTACCCTGAAGGCTCGGAGCACCGCTAAGGGGTCGTCGGCGGTGAGTCTCTGGAGGAGGGCGGGCCAGCAGCGATGGGCCATCGGCAGCAGCTCGTCCTCCCTCTCACTCAGAACACACACACACAGCTCCAGCACGTCCAGCACCTGAGGACACACACATGCTACAAATCCTCTGGCTACAGACGAGAACAACAAAACTCACATCCGCAGCCGTGGCTTTCAGGTGGCATAACGGCTCTGTGACCTCACAGCATCAATAAGCATTTTAGCCACGTAAAATAAAAAAATTCCATTCAGTTCTTAGTTGGGAAGAATAAAGTGGTGAAAATGTTCTAAATATAGCGCTCACATGAACGGATATTGATTTCTTTAAGGTTCTGTCAGATGGCTGAAAACACTTTTTGCTGCCGCCCTCGTCCACAGCAACACATTGCTCTGCTCCCGTCCCATTCCTTCTCCTACACTCACTGCCATGGATCATCATGAGGTTAAAGTGTTTTTTAAGCCTAAGTGTTTCCCCAACCATCATAAACGGGGGAGCGAAGATGTAAACCTAGGAGAACAGTGCTAAGCAATATATTGTTATTACCTAATATCGCAGTTTTAGCACAGTTATCAGTTGGGTAAACCAATCTACAGTTTCTAAGCACTTGTTACAAAAAACGGACAATCTCTATTAGGATTATTATCGTCAAACCAACGTTCCCTGCTGAACAGGGACAGCACCTTGAGTCGCAGCCTGAGACACGGGTCCGACAGCAGATGAATGCAGCGCTCCATGACATCTTTAGTGGTGCTGAGGTGGGTGGGCAGCTCTACTTTCCCATCAGGACCACCGATATCATCAGGATCCTCACACTTGGTGGGGGGAGCGACGTCTGGAGAGACCGTGAGGGTCAGATGATGTTCGATGACGTGTGTTTGGCTTTTATTATTAACACTTCATATTTACTCATGCTACTGATAAAGTTCCATCTATTATGACCTCTACAACAATACGAATCCTACGCTATGTGTTCCCATACAGAAACCGCCCTGTATTACCATGGTCTTCGTTGTCGACGACGTCCTCCTCCTCTATTCCGACGCCGTCTGCCAGCTCTTTCTGTTTACGGAGATCCAGCAGGAAGTGGCGGATGTCGAGGACTTCCTCGGGAGGGGAGGCGTGTTTGAATCCGGCAGACTCACGGCTCTTTCCACGACTAGAGGGGAACCACCTCGCTAAAAGGAAGAACAAGGACAAGGACAAGAGCAAGCTGGGTCGGCATGAAAGATCCATTTCCTTTAAATAATTGAATAATAGTAATGTTTTCACTATCAGGGAGTTGAATTGTCAAATAAAGCGTGCCACGTGTTGTGGTACAGTACGGTACGGGCCAGGAGAATGAATCCTTCTCGCCCAAAGCCACATGGTGACAAAGAGTGAGCGTCACTTTGAAAGGCTCACCCAGGGCCTTCATGAGCGCGTGCAGCACAGAGCAAAAGAGCGTGGCAGTGTGCTCGTAGCTGAGATCCAAAGCCGTCAGCACATCCTGAACCACGTCCCCGACCAGAGGCAGCAGGCTGCAGTCGGAGTGAGTCAACATCACCGTCAACACCCGCGGAGCCTGGCCAACGAGAGGGGAATACGATGAAGCCTCCACCCGGGGCAAAAGCCAGGAGACTCGAATCACAGTCGGGTCATCAATGTAATTAATGACAAACACAAACACAACATCAACCCCAATGACTTGTGACCACATGTGCCTTCAGCCTTTTGACATTTTAAAAATGTGCCCGAAAACAGTTTGATTCTGTCTTTGAATTGTCAGTCACGTTGCTCCAGCAAGAGGAAGAGGTGCTCTGGTGGTTTGACAACAGATGATTAAATTCACATGTAAACCCGTCTGATGTGGCTAATAATTAAAAAATTGATTGTCGTCTTGTCATGTGAAAAATATCACATTCCAAACCTGAAAATGTAGCTGTTTATTTGAAACCAATTAATCAAACGGAGCAATTATTATTATTCTTAATTTACTATCCTGTTAAACTGTGTTTAAATGGATTGGAATGTAGCGAAGGGTGCGTAATGACATAATGAGTACTCGAGACCCAATAGTTTAGAAATTCAATTTGAATCTTGAAACTTACTGAAAGTTACTTGCAAAGGTATTTCATTGTATGAACCGATCATACAAAAATAGGGTTGGCCAAGTATTCTGATAGTGGATTAAATGTTTAACTTATTTATCAAGCACACCTTCTAATATATGGCATTTTATTTTCCTTATTTTCTTACATTCTAGACTTAAAAATTGCTCAACAACACAAGCAGCATTCATAGATCAGCAATAATTGTTAGCTGCTTCCATATTCATTTTTATGCAACCATATCTGACTAAACTAAGGTAAACTTAAATGATCCTACACAGTTGGTCTTCCCTCTGCGGTGCTGCCGTGCATTCTAGCGAGGAAGCAAACTGTGAGTAAGTTACCTGCGGGTGCTGGCTGAGCCTCTGCAGGTTAAGAGATACGTCGTTGAGCAGGTAGTCGCAGTTGTCATTGATCAGCTCCTTCAGGGACCGGTAGCCACACGCCTCACTGATGCCCCACATGCAGCCTAGCGCTGCCTGGCTGACCAGCAGCGTCTCCTCCCCGGCTTTCTCCAGCACCGGATACAGGGATGTCATCAAAAGGGGCCGGAAGTCGGGTCCCAGTGCCTGCGCAAAGCGGGCGACGCCCTCGAGTTGGATGCACAGCTGCCAGATGTTGCTGTTGAGCTGGTGAATTGTGGAAGTTGACGGCGACGAGGGTCGGGGGCCAGATGGAGAAGGAATCACTTGGAGAGCTTTGGTGTTGCTGACGTTGATGTTGGATATAGAGAGGAGTCCCGATGGGCTGAGTAGCTAGAGAAACACAAATGTCATTATGATGCCTCAAATAGTTTTCTTAAACAATTGACAAAAGGCCATTAAAAAAGATGAAGATACATCTTTGCTGATTAAAGTCCACCGAAACACAGATTCAATGGTAAAGTGACTCAAGATACCACAGCGACCTGTTTTATGGGGAAAGAAATGCACTAAACATGTTATTAGGTTTTTAATGGAACACCCAATGCATTATGGTGATAAACAAGGAAAGTCTACAAAAATAAAAAAGCTGAGCAACTTATATATAGATATTCAAGCCCCCAACCCATTAAAGAGTTTGTTTGGTTTTCTCACATCAGCCATCGGTAACTTGCTGACTGCGATCATTTATCCACTACAATGCTTCTTGAATGTAACTAGTTGGACTTAGAGGGGGACCTTCCCTCTGACAAGTGATTATTTGTGTGCTTACACCTCCTTTTCCTTCAGTGGGACTCTGGACAAACTTTTTAGCAAAAAAAGAGAAACTGGAAGTTTATCTGCAGAGAACATAACGCTGCCAAGAAGATCTGTCCCTGGAAGCCGTGAGCTGCAGAGGCCTTTTGGCTCTGCAGCTCACACCGTCCTTTAGCTGTTGTTAGATGCACGAGCAGGAGGAGGGACGGGTTATGGGGAAGGTTTGCAGATTTTTTTAGCTATTATGATCCACAAACAGTTTCCATCACTGGTTTGGCCAGCTGGTCATACTTTTCGATTCGATTACTTTTTGCTGGCTGTTACAGAAGCTAAAATTGCTCCAACTAACCCTTCCTTACGTATGCCTCATTTACCCCCGTAGGAACAAAGCAACAAGACATTTCCAATGGAAGCTGGTGATACGAAACAACAAAGTGACTCCCAATGCTGGCCTTAGTAAACTCAGGGCGCTTAGGCCATTGTGGGCCGCCTCACCTGCTGGTCCTGCCGGTCTCGCTCGGTCTCCTCACTGGAGGTTATCAAGTGCCAGTTCTGCAGACTGGTGTATTCCTCCATGACAGACACCGCTGCCACTTTAAGGTCCTCCCGGCTGGCAGAGTGTCCCCGAATTTGAGTCTCAAGGCCACGATCTGCAGTTGCCACGGCGATGCCCGCTGCGCCCCTGACAATCTCATTTAGCACCATGGCAGCTTGCTTTCTGTATACGGAGGACTGTTGGTACAGATCCAGGAAGTGATCTGTCAGCAGGTAAATGTTGCCATAGTAACCTAAATGTGGACAGGAAAAGTTATTTGTTGCAGGAGAGTGTTAGAATTCTAAATGTGAAACAAGTGGTTACATTGCAGATTCAGATTGATTATTATTCATCAAACTTTTCAGCATCCTATTAGAAAAAACATAATTGGAGGTGCTGCGGAGTGTTGTGTGCTTTTTCTTAAAATATTTAATATTAAACATGTATCATATACGAATTGCACTAAATTAAACAAAACACCTTGCAGGGTTCTTATCAATAGGAGCTACCAGCTCTATCGGTTACTCCACCGTCGTTCCTCTAAGTTTAAGTCAACTACCTTCAGTCCATAAGTCGTTTGTTTTGCCAAATTACTTATTTCTCTGGAAACACAAAGTTTAAAGTGGGGCTTTTGGGTGATTCTTTGTGAAAAACAGACCTGTTGATAAAACCGAGTAATGAATCAACAATACAACCGCCCAGTGTGGAGGTGATTCAGATTAGCAGTTACTGAGATATGGGGAGAACACATGTACAGACTCCTGGCTCGTTACATAACGGGTCAGTATCAGCGAGCTGAGCATTAGCCCTCTATTGAGAAGTTCTTCATTGCCCTTTTCCATTAAATAGCGTTATATATGCTGAGGAATATGTAATGTGCTGTACATCATCTACCTGAGGTTTATGGGGAAACACACTCGTACCTAATGTTCGACAGATCTCCATAAGCGCAGAGAAGATCTTCTCATCTGTGAAGTAGAGAAAATGCTTCCTCTGTATGTGAGCAGCATACGAATCCTGAGCGCCCGGGCTCGTCTCTATGGTAACAGCGTGACTCCTTTCCTCCACAATGCGGACGTCCATCACATGCAGCTCAAGCACCTGCAAAGGCATCGAAGAAGTAAAGTAAAAAACTAAAGTAAATAATAGGTCTAGTTCAGTGGTTCTCAAACTTTTTCTGTAAGGCCGCATGTTGGAGGAAGAAAAATGTTCGGGCTCCACAGCCCCCCAAAGAATGTAACAATTTATTCCATGCTGAATCTTTATTGAAATAACGATGTGTGCTTTTATTAATAATAGAATAAAGAATAAATCTATCGATCCGTGTTTTCTTCATAGTGTCTCAATGTCGTGAGCAAGACACTGAAGCCCCGGTGCGTCACAGCAGCACACTGCTCCTTAATTACCAAGAATGGTAAATCATTCTGTGAATTTTACCCAATGTGGGATTAGTAAAGGATTATAAATAAAATAATATCTATATTTTTTTATTAAAAAAAAATCTACATTTCCCCCAGCCCCTTGAACCCCACCTGTAATACCGCCACGCCCCACCAGAGGGTTGCGCCTCACAGTTTGAGTTTTACCTGTGCATGCAAACATGTTCCAGTAGACTACCCAATTACAGGCATACGCCTAAAAATGAGCTCATGTCCCCTTAAAGATCAATGAAGCAACGCTCCTACCCGATTCCCCTCACAACATTAGCTGACAGATTACCTGCATCAGGGCTTTGGAAATCCTCTCGAGGTGTGCAGCAGAGTTCAGCACCACGGAGACCGTTGGTCCCAGAAGTTTCAGATAACCCAGGAACACGTTTAGGACAAACAGCTTTTTCTGGTCATCGGATGTCCTCATCAGTCTGGGCAGAGAGGTGGCCAAAGAGTGGAGATTCTCTGACAGAACATCTGTGAAGGTCTGAGCACTGCTGCTGCTGACACAGCTCTGATTCCTCTGTGATACCTCGCAGAGGACGTCTTCGCACCTGGAGGAGAAGGAGGGCAGAGGGGAACTTTCATTTACCATCTTGTTTAAGTGGTTTGGTATTTAGCGTTGTCTTCGCCCCAAAAAAAGCTAATCAAACCTCTTCCTGACTCGGGGCTCCTCGTCATTGACTGCCCCCACCAGTGCTTCCAGTAGCGGCCCCACACACTCTCCCATGGACTGGCTACACCTGGCCAGCAAGTGGTTATCCAGCTCCACCACCTCGAGTCGGACCCTCCAGTGCTGGTGGGACGAGGTGCAGGAAATGATCTTCCTCAGAAGCACAGACAGTTTCCCCGCCGTGCTCTTCACCCACGCCGGCGTCCGGAGGACCATCAGCTGAGCGATTCTCCCAAAGTCTGCTGAGGGAGTCTTGCTGCTCTCGCCGGCCTGAATCTGGGCATCTTCCATGACGAGCCCCACAGTCCTAGACATAACCTGGAGGACCACGACAAATAACAATCGCCTTACATGGTTCCCTCTGTGCTCTTTTATACGTGTTTAGTTAACCATCAACTAGTCCGTTAACCAACCATGTTAGATTTTGAGGTGGCAAACAAATGACATTTAACAATATATTTGTTTTTGTAATTTTCTGTGTCCTAGCAGTAATTTGATGACAGTTTTCATTATTTCAAGGTCAAGTGATGCAAAGAAGCTTTCTGTAAATGTAAACACTTAACACACATAACATGAATACTGTATTTTGCCCTTAAACGTTATATTATGTCAGCATTGAAATGCCTCTGGAACCAAATATACACTATCAAGGGACACTCACTTTCCAGTGCTGGATTATATAATATACTGAATATTTATGATATAAAGTTTGATGATCAACTAAAAATGGTTCATCTAAAATCTAAAGAAATATATAAACTGTTTTAGATTAATTTTGGAAGGAAGGAATTGTTTTTGTAGTAAAAAAGACCTCGCGTAGGTAATCTAGGAATGGACACAAACCTAACCGACGTCAACAGTGCCACAATGAATAACTTAAAAACATGTAAGGACGGCATCATCACAACAGAAATTATGAATTAACACAGAGCTACGTTACCTTGATGGCCCTGATTGTGACTCTGTGTCCTTGTCTTAGATCTCCTGTAATAATCCTGGCTACGGCCACAGTGATCCCAGGTAAGAATGAAGCCAAGGTGCTGCCTATTGCACATCTCTCCTCTGTGGATGGGACCACGTGCTCCTCAGTGCAGTCGCACTGCAGAGTCAACGACTGAAGGCACTTCAATGCCGCTGCCTGTACGTCTCTGGATTTCTCCTTCTCTGCCAAGGCCAGCAGCAATGATATGGCAGCTCCGAGTCCGGGCAGCATGGCCGGTTCGAAGAGCTTGAAGACTACATCGCCGTAAGCAGCGTGAAGCAGCGCGTCCAGGCACCTCAGCACAGACGACTTGAGCTCTTCTGACGTGTCCGCAGGTTTCCCAGGATCAGTTGGCGAACAGAGGCAGAGGCAAAGCTCCGAGAGGAGGTCGCGGAGGGTCTCCCAGCTCTGGACACAAGTGTTCTCGAGGACGTGGCTCACAGCCTCAGCCACGGACCGCACCAGTCTTTCCTCCTTGGGGCCAGGGACTTTGAGGACGAAGCGAAAAGGGAAGAGGACGTACTCTTGCAGCTGCTGCAAGGTGGCATCGTTGACTTCTTTCAGCTGGCCGCTCAGCGCCTCCACGTTGGTCACAGTGGGCGCTCGGGTGAGGAGGACACACGCCGGGCGCAGGTACCCAAAGGCGATCTTGGGATCGTTGATCTGAGCCGTGATCGAAGGCATGACGGCAGGGGCCTCTTTGTTGAGGGGATGCTGAAGAAGGACTGGGAGATGAGAGAATTAAGTATCAGAAGTGAATTTTCCGGCCAAGGGTATTACAATCTGTCAATGCCGGCACTAAAAAAAAAATTAGCTCCTCGCTTCTTTGGCAGGTGAACTAAAAACTTAATCGTGTGGGAAAAGAAACTGATTAATATCAAACTCTCTCTGTGGTCATTGTAGTAAGCACTAGCAGAACTGGGCCCTCATTAAATTATGGAATAATTAAAAAAAAATGTTTTAAAATAGGCATATTTGTGGAATAAAATATGTAGTATATAGACTTGTATAAAGCTTTTTATTTGTTTCCTTCCTAATTGTCCTTAAAATAGTGGTCAAGAACCCTCCCACCCCCAACAAAAAAATGGTTTGGCCACTGATCAAAACTTGATGTTGTCAGTAGATTTGAAGTTAGGTACGCTCAAAATCTCCGGTCAGCACAAGTCCGGTGCTCAGAAAAGGAAAGAAAAGAAGAGAAGAAGAAAATAGCGGCCTTAGAGGGGGGGGGGGGGTAGCTGTCGGCTGCGGGGAAGCGGTCAATGCGAAGTTCGCGTGTGTGACCAACTGCGCCAGCGGGCTGTGATGGGAAAACGGGACTGGAGCTGTCCCGAATAGGACAAATCAAAATTGAACGTAATTCGGGATGTCTCGGGTAATACGGGACGGTTGGCAACCCTACTTGTAACGTAACCTAGTAACGTAACCTAACAGCCCAGCTCTAATGTCAACGTCCGTTAGCTTGTAAAAAGCCTGACACAACACGTTATCTGACAGAAACAGTTGAGTTTGGTAGCTCCGACAGAGAGGATGAGACAGAGAGTGATGCAGGAGGGACCCACAGCCCCGCAACGGAGGGACGGTCAGGCTACCGGTGAGAGAAAAGAGAAGAGAGAGCGAGGGAGGGAGGGAGTCACAGTGATGCGGGAGGGGCCCGCTGCCCTGAGAAGAGAGGAAGATCAGAGGAGAGGAACATGAGAGGAAGAGCAAAGGAGAGGAACTGCAGAGGAGAGGAAGAGCAAGGGAAAAGGAGAGATCTGGACACGGGGGGCATCTAAGATTATCTTGTCCCGGGCCCAGGCAAGACTGTCAGCTGGCCTGCAAGTGCCCACTGTGACAACTTTGAAACTTTATTTAAAATAAGATCTACACACATGTCGAGGCAGTAACAACAGAGCATCTAACGTTGAAGTAACAATAAGTTAGTCCTAGTTGAGTTAGCTATGTTAGCTACGTGCGCTGCAATGCGCTCCTGGTGTGAACAAACAGCCTACCTTCACATCGGTAGCGTTAAGTGGAGAAGCTTCGCGGACCAATAATCCATAGAAGAGGTTTCATTTGAAATGGAGAAACATAACATCCGACACGGATGAAGTTGCTGAGTACTACGGCGGGGTGACGTCGTGATTCTGCGTCGAAGGCACATGTGCGCCGGAAAACAGAGAAAGACTTCCGGGTACGCAGGGTTATCTTCAGAATAAAGCATCGGGTTTTACATTAAGAAAGAAAAACCTTTACAGTGGCAACAAAAAAGCTTTCCCTGTACTAATGTATGAATCTTGCAATGTTAATGAAGGCTTGCTAATTTAATACTATATTTAAAGTTACGTGTTTCATACTTATATTTTAGAACAGAAATGTCAATCGTTTTATCATGGAGAAATGGGATGTGACATTCTGGTGATGAAAAACATATATATCTAGTATAAGGCTCTAGTTCAACACTTGAACGCTGCATTTGCACCTTGAGTAGTGGTTAGAACCATAGACACATGTAAATAAAGGTATATCTCTACGGTCAGAGGGCCAGGACCTATCGTATGTTGGAATACATCTATTTTATTTTTATTTTTTATTTTGAAAGGAGATCATTCACAACGCGGATCCACCAGTCACTGTTAGCTTGATACCAGACCGGTTACGGTGGTATTCAACTGGGAAAATTTACAATCAGAATTACTACATTTCATGTTTTCATGGCACTTTTCCGTGGGTGCAGTGGATATCAGACCGCTGGGCTAATTACAAAGGTAATGCTGGTTATTGTTATCAGTTGTTAAAGTTAGCTTGAAAACCGCTAACATCGAGCTAAAAATTAGCTCTGAAATAAAGCTTGGTTCTCTATGCAAAGCTGTGTTACATATTTAGGAAAAGTAAACGATGATTAAGTCAATTAATTAGGCTTCATGGATCTTACGGAAAAGCTCCCATAACTGACCTTCAGTGTAGGAAGTAACGTTATTTCTTGTAACGTAAACCACATACTCTGTAGCGTTGATTCAGTGGAAACTTGACGTTATTTACGTTACATAACTCATTGATCACTGCTCTTCTGCGTGTCCACTTAACTGATTCTCCATCATAAATAGATCGTACCAAAAATGTGACTCCAGGAAAGGATCTTATCTGATACGTGAGGCGAGGTGTCTCGAAGGCTTGATGCTGTCCATCCCTGTGCTGCCCTGCGCCCAGTGTCATCATGGATGAAGAAACCCTTGAGGCAGCCATCAGTGCCTATGGCGCCCAGTTGCAGCAGGTGGAGGCAGCCCTGTCCGCTGGCCTGGATCCTTCCCATCAGTCAGACCTGCTCAAACTGAAAGAAGACCTTCGTCAGCTGATTGAGCTCACCGAGTCCAGCCTGGTGTCCGTCAAGAAGAGTCAGCTTCTGGCCAGCCTCGAGGGGGATTACGGACTGCAGGCGAACCCCTCCGAGGCGGCGGCTGACACGAACGTTGCAAACGGTGGTTTGGACGGTGAGATGGCTGCGTTCTATTCCAAACTCGGGGAGTCATCAGGGAGTAGCTCTGATCCGAGAGACGGGGACAATGGGGAGGAGTATGACGAGGAGGAGGAGGAAGAAGAAGAAGAAGAAGATGCCCTCAGTGGTACGAAAGTCAGAGCGCCTTACCGGACAACATGGGGAACATTAGAGTATCACAATGCCATGGTGGTGGGGGCAGAACCGTCGGATGGAGAAGAGGCAAAAGTAAGAGTGCTCTACGTCTGCCCCACGCAGAAGTCTATGAAACCCTGTCCCTACCACCTGGAGGACAAATGCCGCTTCCTGGAGAATTGCAGGTAGAGTACTACTGTTTTTTGGGGGGTTTCTTTATTTAAGTTGCACATATAAAATATTGCTGTGTGTTAACTTGCCTATTTCTGCCTTCTTTGTGATTGCGAATATCATCCAGCAAGTGTCACCGATTATCCACTGAATGCACACTGACCTCTCAAAAGAAACCAAAAAACAAACGAGTCATGTGAAATGTGGTTTTCTGCATCTCCTTTAATTGTGACCATATTGATCAGGAAATGTTTACACTGGCCCATTACTGTATTTTTTTTCACAGAAAGAAACTTTTTTGTGTGTGTGTGGTATGAGCTTCAACATGCCATATTTTTTTAATTCCTCAATCACCTACTGTATATTCTACTCGGCTGTGTTTCCCTTTTCCCATTTATTTACTTTGAAGGTTTTCCCATGGCGAGGTGGTGTATGTGTCGGAGCTCAGAGAGTTCCTTGAGTTTGACCTCAGTAACCTTGAAGAAGGCTCCTGCTGCTTGGCTCGACACGAGGACGGCATCTGGTACCCCGCCAGAATCAAAGGTCTTCCGCTGAGAGTGACTTAAATTGTGTTGCCTTGTTGAAATTCTTCATCAAGCATCTGAAAACAATTGTACAATTGTCACAAAACAACCGGAAACCATGGTCGTGTTGTTTGAATGTTTTGCTCATTACGTTGTTTTCTCTCCATGTAGATATTGACAGCGGTTTCTACACTGTGAAGTTTGACTCGGTGCTGCTGAAAGATGTCGTGGTAGAGGCCGACTGCATCATCCCGCCCCTGAGGGAAGACGACCCGCTCTCGTCCGATTCTGACCTGGACGACCCTGGAGATGGACAGTTGGCTTTTGCAAAAGGTGTCTATGGATGATGTGTTGAAAAACTCCTGTTCAATCAAACCATGAGTTAGTCTAGGAAATCTTACAAAATATCAAACGTGACCTTTGTGTATTTTCATAGAATTGTAGCGGTTACAACCCTCTCCCAGTTAATGTCCTTTTATCACCTTCTACTTCCCTGTAGATATTTTAACATTTAAATTTGTCTGAAAGTTGTTACTCACCGTTTCTACTTTGCTTTTAACCTGCTACTCAACAGTCATGGGCAGCGGTGTGGAATCCACAGAAACGGTAAACAGTGCACATTTTGGTGGCTGGGAGGCGCATACCAGAGGCATCGGATCCAAGCTCATGCTCAAAATGGGATATGAATATGGGAAAGGTAAGTGCAAATACACAACATTAACCACTTTTAACAAAAGGCACATTTTCGCCACCACAAGGACCAAGTTGTACGAAAACAGAATAACTTTTGCAAAGGTATTTATATTGCACTAACCGAATTTGAAGTTCATCGGATTAAATCCGTTTGAGAAGTTTTTAATGTACGGCAAATGTATGTTAAAAAGAGGAAATACATTTTACAGAGAGAGAGTTTTTTACATTTTATAAATGTAGGTCAATAGGTGAATTTGTTTTTTTGCATTTCAACAGGGTAGTTAGGCCTTTGTTGGTTGTTCGGGCCCTTAAAAACAGTTTTCATCGTCTTTATCGCAGGAAAGCGAAGCATCACATCCAACACGATGCCTCCGGTTGTGTTGTCATAGCATGACGATGGCAGTTTGAACTCACCCAAGGCCACAATGTTCTCCATTTTTAACCTGCACAAGACGTTATATTGTACATAATGATGGACGTGCATGTATACTATAGTAGTTTAATCCGTTGTTCGTGGTGTTACCCGGTTTGTTTTGCACACTCCTTCCCCACTCAGTGGCTTCTGTTTCCCCAGGCTTGGGGAAGCTGCAGGAGGGTCGAGTGGAGCCCGTCATGGCCGTGGTCCTACCCAAACGCAAGTCTCTGGACCAGTGTGCCGAGCTCACCCACAGACGCACCCAGAGCAAGGTCTCCGAAGACGGCACCCCAAAGGGCCGCCAAAAGAGACGCAGGAAGCCTCGGGTGGCCACCGGAGGGCGCCGCACCGTCTTTGACTTTCTCAACCAGAAGCTCGAAGGCAAGAGCGCTGCTCCCCCCAAGGAGGGGGCCGCTCCACCAGCGGGGGAGGCAGCGACGGCAGCAGCAGCGGCAATGGGGGTGGAAGCTTACAAGGGGGGCAAAAGCACCAAGAGGACTCTGAATGTGAAGGTGTTCCAGGCTGCGGAGAGGGTGTCCCAGACCGAGAGGGAGATCCAGAAACTGACGGACACACTCAGCAGACAGACGGGCCGGTCAGTCGCCTCTCCTCATTCATTATACACATTATGTAGTCGTCCATGATCATTTCATTCCCATAGCCACCTTCTCCATGGAGAGGACAGACACGTAAGCCGTTCCCTGCACACAGACACATGCACAGATTGTATAAATAGACTCTAAATAAGGAGCAGAGACCGGAGGTGAGACGCTCGTTATCCGCCTGCTTATTATGCTCAGTGCATCTGGAACCGGCTCGTCTCCCTGCGTCCTAACCTCCTTGTGATTTGTGTGTGCAAAGGGACTCGTCCAGGGTGAAGCAGCTGGAGGAGAAACTGTCGGCGGCCCGGCGGCTGCTGGCCCAGCAGAAAGCCCACGAGCTGTCCATCCAGAGTGAGCACAGGAAGGCCGACACGCACAAGAAGATGACCGAGTTTTAAGATCCAGTGCCAGCCTGAAATGAACTTTTGGCCCTCGCCTGTTGTCAGTTTTTTGCCATATATTTTTTAAATGCATTGTCTCTTGCCTCAACTTGGCTGTTATGCCCGAGGAGTTATTCGAGGAGTTTTATTTTGTGCATATAGATGTTTGGTTTCTTATTGAACACCCTTTTCCCAATTATATTTGATTTGTGACGTGCATTTTGTGTTTTTCTTCATCGGGACTAAAAGTCTTGTGTTGGGAGAAGCTCATGTGCATTCATTCATTTATTGCATTCTTTTCTAACTATACTCAAGTTTTTTGTTTCCCATCCACCAAATCTCTGATGTGTTCTTCGATTTTACTTTGCAGAGAGCGCTTTTAATAATTCCAGCTTACGGCGGCTCCTGTCTACCTTTCCCTGCGTTTTGGACTGACTTTTAAAGTGCAACCTCAGGGGTTGGGAGACCTTTACTCAGTTTTGAAGTGAAGCCCCTCCGTTTGCCCACACCTTTTACCGGCTCATACACAGCATCTTTGAAGCAACGACCATAACCCCTCTATTAAATAATGAATTTGGAGAGCGCCTCGTCTGACGCACATTGTCTGTGGGCGGGATGTGGGTTGAGATCTTAGATTAGAGATCTTAGACAATTTCATTTTTTTTTATGCGACGCAGCATAAAACCTAAAAATACTGTATTTGTTCATTTTTCTTTTTAATAAAAAAGAATCAGTAAGGTGGACATTTAAAGTCCATAAAATAAAGTTTGACAACTGGTGACCATAAGTATTATTCCCTAAGGGGAAAGCGATAGTGAGTACCTCATGTTGAAGCCGTTGGCTGGGAGGTGCGGTGCTCCCCCCCCCCCCCCCCCCCCCCCCCCTCACACACTCCTGAGGTGTCCTGAGGGAAGCCCCGCTCGCTTTGCAATCTGTTAAGTGGCAGCACTTTTAGATTGCCGGTGTCTGGAAGGATCACGCAGAAACGGCGGATCGTTGGGGTCGGCTAACAGGCGGCGCGTGAGTTGATTTAATGGGACCCCTCAGGGCCTGTGCTTCACACTTTACCCCGTCTCCGGGTCCCAGCGGCGTCACAGCGCGAGCGACAGCCGAGTCACGGCGCTCATGTCCAAGTGTTTTCTCCATCCCTGGTTGGTCTGTATTCAGTGCAGACGTTGGTCTGGTATGTGCACCCCGATTGGCCTTTTAGGGGAGTTTTCTCTGCTAATCGCCATTTATGAGGGCCTGGATTATGTGATTAACGGGATGTGATGATAGAATTGATTGGAAGGCCACTGCCGTGACAGACGTTTTACTCAGGAATTCACTTTAGGCTGCTCTGAGGGTTGCCAGGCTACAAGGGATGACCTATGAACGAGTAGAGCACGTTGGGCTTCAGCGGTATTCTACCTGCTTCTCCGTGGTTCCAATTTAGATCACTTTCTCTAACAACTAACAAAGTTGCACATCTTTGAACTATTCCACCTTTTTTTGCCTCTTTGTTGCAACCCTCATGAACAATTACAATTATTCTGCATCCGATACATCAAATTAAGATCACAGTCACATAGTGTGGAGTAGTTTCAGGATTCACGTGTTGCTCTGTTGACGCGACATAAAACAACCCCTGCTGACACGATACAGTTAAAGTTGCTCAGTCGTCCTGGTGATGAATCTGTTGGCACGGTAGCCACTTCCATCTCAAGCGTCGTTGGCATCATGACTAGTCTTTGGCAATGTCACTCAGTCTCACAGCGCTTCGGTCCACTATGGAATACCTCAATGAAAGGATCGCCCAACATTTGATAGAAACCTTTGTTGTTCCTCAGATGATGAAGCCTAACGACTTTGGGATCCTTTGACCTCTTCATTAGTGTCACTAGCAATATTTAATTATCTTGTGAACCGTATGGATTGGCACGTTTTTAAAGTATCCGGCTTAATTCATCTTTATCACAACCAAGCTAACTGCTTAAACTCACAATATTTATGTAATATTGTTCAATTCTTATGAAACCAAATAATCAGCTGTCCAGATTTTAATATACTGTATTATTAGGACCACCTACCTCTATCCTCAAAAACACAAAAAACAGTGACCCTGTATTTCAATTTCTACATGGATCATCATCTTTTTACATTTTGCTTTTAACATTGTATAACAGTGGAGTAAATAATGTACACATCTGCTAAAATGAATCACCTGGAAACAGGAGCAATTCCTGACTAATATGTGTATACTGTACACATCCTAATATGCATACAACACTTATATCCATAACTAACCGGATATCAGGAAGGTTGCCACTCATCAGTTAAATGAAAGTCTCCTTGTCTAGATAAATTATCAAAGACAATCCCTTAATTGAAACTAGCATTGACGGTCTATTTTTCATCATGGTAAATTTAACAAAATAACATTTATCTGTAACGTCTTTCCTTCCGTGGCATTTTGCTGAGCTTTCTTAAGGGCAGCCAGTACAGAGGACCTTTATGGAGCTCTATCACGTGACGTGCAATTTGTCTGGCTACAAAAGAATAAAAATACCAGAATGTTAATTATGGAATCCCTGCTGAAAAGACATGCCTTATCATACAATGGAAATTAGCTTATAGTTTAATATAAAGACCAATTCTTTTTTATGTGTTTCCAGAGAAAACTGGTAATTAAAAGAAATGTTAATTTATATATGTGTGGATGCACACAAAAAATCGTTTTATTTTTTCCATTTGCAGAAAAGCCTTTCTTCTGCAAATGATTTGTTGGATATAGAGCTCTGCTTAAAGTGCTTCCCATATTGTGCTTGATTGCAATTTTCCCTTGTTGGTTTTCACGTAATAATCAATTGTTGGTCCTGTGCCATTGGAAATATAATAGTTTATTGGCAGAGGTCAAGATAAAGGTCATCCTTTTGGACATTCAGGTGTCCAAAAGGATGACCTGAATGTCCAACGAGGAACATTACATGCTTTTAAATCTAATGCTATCAGGAATGTTGCTGAGGTGCAGCAGCAGGATGCAGGTATACAGGACAGGATTTAAGAGTTGATGACTTACTGAAACACAAATGTAATGCTTTTTGTTTTTGCTTGACCTATGTACAACTCAGAATCATAAATAATCTGCCGGCTGTAGCTGCCACGATTATAAAGCTGTAGCAAAGAAGCTGTTATCACACACAACCAGATGACCTGATGCCACATTGTTGCATGGCCATTTTGAGCATCACCTTCACACACGTCCCCACTCCCATGATAATCCCAAACAGTTTGGGGCAAAAAACCTTCAGTTGTTAGAATTCAGTGTTGTAGTTTTGCCGAAAAATGGTTTATTTGAACATTTCTGCATGATGGTGCCGCCAGCAAATAGGAATGGCGGTGACTGTCGCGGTGTCAACGCGCTCAGATGAATTCTTGTGTGATGATGTAAGTCTCTACATCAACCACGTGTCTGTCTGAAAATTGATTTCACTATAAAATGACCTGTTGCGACCTCCCGGATAATCACAGCCTCATAAAACTTTACATCCACACATTAGAGGCCATTGGCATTTAGTTGACTTATGGATTTCCTGGGAGCATTGACAATAACGCAGCTTCACAGAAGATGACAGGAGCACCTGACATTCAATCGCAAAAAGATGGAATTCTCACGCAAATCTTTCAAATGTCAAAAACTGTTTAAATTCCAAATGACAGTATTTTTTTTCTGTGTTGCTTATTTGGAGCAATTGCAGATATTGAAAAGTAATTAAGCAAAGCAGCAAGTCATGCACAATCTATATTAACATAATGATGTTCTTAAGGAAAGGTTGAAGCCTTTATGCAATAAGGTCACCCTCATGTATGTAATAATAACAATAACGGGTGAAGTACATTTTTATTGTCGAAGTATATGTAACACCGTGGCAAATGAAATCTTATCCAAGTGGCATATTATGTTTTAAAATTTAAAATACAATTTCTTGCCTTGTCATGGATTCAGTGTGGGGCCTGGTTTTCTTTATTCCAGATACGAGTATATTTGCATCCCAAAAAATAATGTAGTAGTTTTTTATTGACATTCATCTTAATCTTAATATCAATACATAAAATGCATTATTATAGCATGCTCAAAAAAAATGGAAAGCACATTTAACCAGACTACTCATTCAACACTTATTCTAATGTTACGAGCATTTGGGAAGAAATTAGCAGAGGTTGAGGGGAACAAAGGGCTATACGTGACATGATGGAATGACTCGCTTTTAACAACAAATGGGTGCTAACCTAAGCAGGGACCACTGCAAAAAAACACACCTGAAGAAACACGTGCAACTCCCTCCAAAAAATTCAATTAGGTCACACTGCGACTGGCAATATTTTACATTGACATTTTAGCAGAAATGTAAAAATTGAGATTTAAACCAAACTTTCGATGTATTCTTTTCTTTGTTTTTCTTCTGCAGTCGCATATACGTCAAACTCTATTCCTCTGTTACTTTTTTTATAAAGGTGACAGCAGCAGCTATAAAGCTTTGTCGAAATAGAGTGGTGGGGAAGGACTATTGGCCTTTTGCCCTCATAAAGAATTCATAAGGTGAATAGAATCAATGAGAGATATTTCATCCTGTTTCTCCGTGGGTCAAGACCCTGGGTGTGTCCCTTGTAAAAATAAAATACCATTTTTTTTTTCTTTTAAGAGGTAAGATAGTTTGTGTCCATGGACTCTGCCCTTTAATGATGAGATTCTAGATCATTCCAGCCAGCCAAGGAGGAAGAAAGAGGCCCACAGATCCCAGTATACACACCAGTACAAACATCCAGAGGAAAATCCTGTCAATGACCATGGCCACATATTTCCAGTCCTCTTTCACCTGGCAGAGAAGAGACACAGAAGATTCAGGAATTCACACTCCCTTTCTTTTTTTACAAGCCGTTAGTTTTCACCCTTCATTGATTTTCCCATGAATGGCTGTTTTTTTCATTATAAGGTCGCTATTGCCTGAATGTCAATTCTTGCTCTTCTCTCTCATGAAATATTCAAGGTCAAATTACCCAATGTCCTAAAGACGGGCTTCTCTGGCGGGAGAAAGAAAGTACATTGTCGTTCTGACTGGTGTCAATAAATGCAATAACTTTTATTTTAGAATAATTGTATACGTTTCCAAATTTGCTCCCATGTCACAGAAACAGATTTTATTATTTTGCAACTGAATCAGTGCTGACAAGCTTCTAGTTTTCCTTATCAAAATGCATTTTCACTGATTCATTTCAAAGCGATTGACAAGGACAATAATCCCAAACACAAGTTGTAGCAGGAACATCCATGATTGGCTTCTACATTGGGAATTTTAAAGAGACAGCTGATAAAAGATGGGATATTTTTATTTTCCCCTTTAAAATAGCAGCTCAAATTTCTGTTGACTGCGTGTGGGATTGTATATAAGTATACCATAATTTAAACTGCCAAACTAAATGAGTCCTTCTCAAACAAAGATTTGCTGTCAGGTAACTATAGCAACGGAGGCCGTTTCTACCTCCATGTCCAATAAAAACAAGTTGTTTGTCTATTGGAGGTTTTGTCAGGGATTAGGTTTGTCATCTTGTCAGTTTTGCCTTTAGAAAAAAGAAATGCTTGCCTTTCTAATGCAATACTGGGAACGACGGGACTCGAAAAGTGTGGACTTTAGGGCGAAATTTGCTGCCTTTTAAAAAATATCCTCTGTGGACCGTTCACAAGAAATGTAATACTCTTCCTTCATACCTCAAATTGTTGAAGCCATACTGAGTTTTTATGGCTTTCAAATGGAGATTAAAAAAATATTATGTCATTCATCAAGTTTTACTTTAAATGAAGCTCATGTTTCAACTCACTGAGAAATCGGCATCCTCTGCCCTGAGATGATCGGCGACGTACTGAACTCCCTCTATGGCCCGTTGCACGGCTGGGGAGATAGTCGGAAGGAGGACGTCTTGTTGGGTGCTCGCGTCCTTCGTTGACTCGGCCATGACGCCTCCTGCTGGCTGATTCGTAGAGGCTTGTTTCTCCACCCACCCGGCGACCCCCATGAGGCCGGGCCCTTCGCCGTGCAGACAGCAGTACTGGAAGCTGCGGGAGCGACACCGGCGCCCAGCTCTCTGAAAGAGATCCCCCTGTTGGTCAAACATCTGCTCTGCGCTGAGCGAGCGGCCATTCGGGGCCATCGCATTTGGCTCTTCCTTGGGAAAACTGCGGAGTGGACCCAGCGGCAGAGCTGGGGGCAAGGACAGCTGCGAAGAAGATGAAGCATGGGAACTGTGCCCACATGGGGTTTGCTTCTCGGACAGAGCGCAGTACCGACCGGATGTGGTGCGGCAGAAGATGTTGGCTTTCAGTAGGTAATCCTCTTCCTTGCGATCCTCAGCGGGGAAGGAGGGTGGACCGGGCGAGCACACCTGGATGCTCGGACTGTCGCGGGGAGTCTTTGGAAGGGCTCTCTCCGCCCGGCACATCTCTCCCAGTCCCGTCTCCAACCCTGTCCAATAGGCCAGCGAGTTGGCCGTGGCGGACGCGGCGGTTGGACGGTGCATCATCTCGATCTTGCAGTGCTGCTTGGCCGTGCCCGGCGGACGCTTCATGAAGAGCACTCGCGGCACCATGTCCAAGAACACTCTCCGCACCCAGTGGGGCATGCTGTGGGTCTGTGGCGACCGATGGTGCACGTTCAAAACAAAGACGGTGATGACGATGGAGAGGGTGACGAAGACCATGGTGAACAGCAGATATTCACCAATCAGAGGAATCACCAGCGACGTAGACGGTATGATCTCTGTGATCAGAAGGAGGAACACCGTTAGGGACAGCAGCACCGAGATGCACAGGGTGATCTTCTCTCCACATTGCGAGGGCAAGTAAAACACCAGCACGGTCAAGCAGGAGATCAGGAGACAGGGGATGATGAGGTTGATGGTGTAGAACAACGGAAGCCTCCGGATGATGAAGTAGTAGGTGATGTCTGAGTAGATCTCGGCGCAGCACTCGTACTTTTTGGTGTTGTACTTGCCAACCGCGTTGATAATGACCCACTCGCCGCTCTCCCAGTAGTCCATCTGGTCCACGTCGCTGGCCATGCTGATGAGATCGATCTTGGCGCGGTCGTAAGTCCACGAGCCAAACTTCATCTTGCAGCTCTGCTGGTCAAAGGGGAAGAAGGTGACGTCTATGCTGCACGAGGATTTGTAGATGGCCGGTGGCGTCCACTTTATCCGACCGTCGTGGAACAGATGTGCCTTCGTGAGGTGCGTCACCGCAAAGTCGCCATCAGCGCTGTGCGGAGGAAAACGAGGTATGAGAGGGGGAAAATATAATTAAGGGTAATCAATAGTTAAGCCAATAACATAAAAAAACACATTTTATTGGTTTAAACAAGATCAAGGTCGGTTGCAAAATGTTAGTGAAATTACCTTGTTCAAGCACAAATTTCATTGAAAGTCGGCACTGAGCTCAATTTCAGCAAAATGTCACCACAATGAGCTTCTTTTGGTGAAAGAGATGAAGTGATCCGGGAAACTGCCCCATTCTCCTCTGTCATATCCTGCCTCTATAATCTGATCAATCTTAAATTCTTCCATAATTCGAGCCTTCAATTACACACTTGAATCCCTCCCATTACTTCCTACTTCAGCACATCATCTGACCTAGTTATCTGCCCACCTTTCGATCAGCTTTAGTACCTATTGAAGTGCTGTATCTGCCCATCATAGCCCTCTGGATTCCTACAATGTTTCCCTTTAGTCTGCTTTACTTTTACATTGAAGGTAATTTAAGTCAAACATGGTTCAAGACCTAAGAAGACACAATACCAACAACAGTCTTTTACCAATAGAAATATTACAGAAATCAATATATCCTTGAAGCTTTTCAGGTCTTTACAGAAAGCTGAGAATGTAAAACATATACATGCTATATATATATAATAGTTTACCTTTTTTCTAGATTGAATACAATTGTATTCATTTAGTGACATTTTTGTTTTGTTATGTAAAGAACTCATAAACGTGTCTTTAAAAATAAAGTTCGGGCTACCACACTAGGTAACTTTTATTTGAGGTCCTTCAAAACACATCCATTACGTCCCATCACCTAATTCCATTCCATTCCATGGGAACATTGGCCACTGTGTGATCAGTTGTGTCTCGAATCATGTGGCCAACATTTTAGATCCCAGGGTCTATCACGGTTCCTTCACATAAGAACAACAGATGCTCACTTGTTGTAGAGGACGATGTCGGGCCTCCATATGATCTCTGAGGGTATTCGTATGGACGAGACATTCTCGTATTCCTCCGGGTTCCAGCGAAGTTTGTAATCGCTCCATTCCTGTGGTGAAATACACCGCAGCTTTATATTGGACTGTATCTTCATATTCACATCTTTATATTTATTATGACATACTTGCTTCACCCAGACGTTCGTGGTCATCATTTGGTTCTTCTCATCCTGATGTCATGCAAATAGGAAAGATTTTTTTTTTTATTTCAATGTCAGTCTGGACATTGTCCTCAGAGCGGTATGATTCATCATTTTTCTTTTTTCCTTTATTTCAAAGCTAATTTCCAAATCAATCAACATACCATCTATTTATACAGTACATCAAGAAAAAGGTAATATTTTGCTGCAAGCTGCTATCTCCAGCTCTCTCCTATAGCAGCGTCTGAGACACAGCAGATCATCTAATTGTGTAGAGACTCTTCCCTCGTAGCCAGGCAGGCTCCTCGCATTCTACTGGATGTTGAAGCTGCAGCAGGGAACTTGACAGCTAGATACCTTATACATGATTTTTTTTACAGAAACCCTGCAACATAACTTGTGTCTGTAATGCAAAGATAAAACAAGTAGCATAAGAGAATGAAGATGTTTTTTGTTGAAACCAGCTGTGTCTGGATTTGGATATTTACTTCCATCAATAGCATACGTGACAACTAAATTTAATTTGTGAAAATAATCTCATCCGTTGTTGGTTTAATTCCCGCTGATAAGTGATCTGTATATTTAGATTCCTCCTTCGTTCCTGGTGTAGCTTTGAGTTGGTGGCTAGTGTGAGCCTGATGCATATCATATATGGAGATTACAATTGAAACTTTCCACAAATGCATCAAACTAGCATTCATAATAAAAAATCAACCTTTGGAGGGCCACATATGAGCCTGCAACCTGGCATTGGTTTTCCACAAGTTACAGGGCAGGAGAGGAGTTGTGGTCATGTTTGTAAGTGAGATAAGAAGGAGAAGGTCTTGGATCTTGTGTGTAGCTTGCTGCTGTCGGGTTGTGGTAACCTTCTACTTAAGAGGCCTGATAAGCATTTAGCATCATCATTTTCTGGAGACCATGTCAAAGTTTTTAATGTATTTGCTCAGAAGAAGTAAGGTAGTGCCACAGGGACAGGGAGGAAGTATAATGAGCGACTCTCATTGTAATTTGTAATAATGTAATAATAATAATAAGTGTACTATGGCAAGAAAAACCACCGATGGTGGTGGATGGATCAAGCAAACACAGCATTGTTAGGATTGTTACATAACATTACGTAAGACAGTCTGTTTGTAGTTTATTTACGCTAATTACGTTACATTTTATTTTATTATCGGTTATAGAAACTAGGATATTTTTTTTCAACCATACCAAGTAGTGTAGTTGCATAAAAAAAATCTAAAAATTCTAAATGTTAACCATGTGGCCTGCAAGCGTTATAAGACACTGAGATTAAATATTATTTTTGGTTAAGAAATCTTGAGATTCATAGTATCATAGATGGCATTATGAAATCCTTTTGTTATGTTTCCCTTCGGTTCTTGTTTTTTCCCTTCACGGGACAGCACAGGGCAAGTGATAGAAGGAGCAGATATATGTTTTTGTAGCAAAACAAAGCAATATATTCCAGTTGGACTGTATTGTGGATATTTGCGGTCGGCTACTGGTGAAACGCAACGATTCTGTGCGCTACTACCCACCACATCAATGAGCTGGGCAATAGAGAGTCCAAAGTGGACGAGCACAGTGTCTGAAGTGTTTTCCACTGGCCGGGACAGCTTATTGTAACGTGTAAAAAGATCCTGGAGCAGCCTCTCTTCGGCGTGGGCACGAGGTCGAACCTGGAAACAAACTGGGGGAGGAAAGAAGAGATCAGAAACATTAGTAAAGCTTAGATCAATGACCCTTTTTTTGCGTCATATGTCATTAAATGTCTTCATAGATTCACGCATTTGGTTAAAAACGCACATAATTGCTGCTCCTTTGTGACAGTGGCATTTATTTGTTTCTCTTTCCACTCTTTTACATTTAAAATAGAAGCAACTATTTAAAATGCACAATACCAATACTGAATCATTTCTCTACAATATAGTCATCTTTAATGGAATGAACTGATCCATCCTTCCATGAAGGACCCACTGTACAGAGTCCAATCTAAAAAGACCGTGACCTCTATTACACAGGTGGCGTTTGGTTACAAGGGACTGTATTTCAATGATGGGAAGGAAAAAAGAGGAAACATGAATCGGAGTCTGAGGACATCCGTAGCGTTTCTGAACAGACGTGCTGATGGGGCGATCAGTTGAGACGTGTCGCTCCCCCCCCCGCGCCCCCCCGCCCAGAGTCACCCTCCCTGCCGCGGTGTCTCTACGCCGATGGAGCATCTCCACCCGCACCGCCTCCACCCCCGCGCCCGTACTGAGGATGACCCAACAAGGTCTCTGAACAATTAAAGGGGACGGAGATTGTTCTGAGACTTCTACAGCAAAATGTCCTGTTTTCCAAACTATTCAATATTTAATCAGGAATTTCTATATTATGGAAACAGCGAGTCTGTAATTTATTGGCACAGGAAAACAGATTTAGTTTCTCCAGCCTCACGGATTCCTGGCTAATTTGCATATATCAATGGCTTTCTTGTATGTCCAGTGTATTGTATATATTGGTTGCTGCTTATTTAACAAAATAATTTCTAGTGCAAGTGGGGCCAATATCTTCTGATCCATCTAGGAGTGTCCTTTTATCAAGCTTGTATTAGCTTGATACAAGGACACAGATGTGTTTGTCATGGTTCCTTTCTCCTACACACTCAATCAAAGCCGAAGTCCTGTCCTTCAGAAAACAGGCAATCTCAGTTTGTATAAAGCCTGCATAAATCATTCTTTATTAAATTGATCAAGTGTATTTATCCAACACCATTTTACTTTTACATAATAAACAACCTTGAAATGTCTTGAAACGTTTTTGCAGATGAAAGAAACCTACACAGGTAGACCTTGTTTCATCCCATCATATCGGAGCGATATCTCTTCAATGGTCCTAAATAAATAGGGAAACTCCAAACTCCCTACTAATGGTTTAGACGGGGGAGAGTGCATGGCGCCACGACTTTGACAATGTGTGGGTCAGAGCAGTAATGTGTGCAGGACAAGGTAGGTAACTGTTAGATGAATTTACTTCTGTACAATGGGCTTTGTGAACAGCACCGGCACAGAACGCGAGGTAACCAGAACGGAGAAACCCGAAACCTTTCTTCGAGCTGCCTTAAATACACTTACTCAAATTTCTCTTGTCATATTTTTGTGGGGTATCCTGTTCCATGTAGACAAACGTAATGTATTATCTAATTGGTCCAGAAAATGTCACAAAACTTTAAAAAAAGAAGTAAATCTCCAAATATAACATTATTTTAAATTTGACATGCCGAACTGTTTTGATCTGCTTATTTATCCAGACGCGTCATGAAATCCAGTTCTGTCCTCATTAGACCAGCAATGCAAATATTAGTTTCTATACAAGTGATATAAATGAGTCCTGCTCAAAGATTTGCTGCCAGGCAACTAAGCAACGGAGGCCGTTCCTACCTCCATGTCCAATAAAAGCAAGTTGTTTGTGTATTGAAGGTTTTGTCAGGGATTAGGTTTGTCATCTTGTCAGTTTTGCCTTTAGAAAAAAAATTCTTTCCTTTCTAATGCAATACTGAGAACGAAGGGACTCGAAAAGTGTGGACTGTAGGGCGACTGAAATTTGCTGCCTTTTAAAAAATATCCTCTATGGACCGTTTACAAGAAATGTAATACCCTCCCTTCTTACCTCAAATTGTTGAAGCCATACTGAAGCCGTACCTTATCAACTCTAAATAAAGAGTTGATTGAAGGTTAGGTTTTAACTTTCAAATTATCATATCATATTAATAACATATTAACAAAAATAACTAATTGTGACAAATAACCCACTGCTGCTCTTTCAATAAATATAGACCAGCGTCCGTTGAGCAAAATACACAACTCTCCCTTTTTCTTGGTACCTAATCACCACCAATCCCTTACAGTGATACATACACAATAAGATGTGAAGCAACTGATTTACCTTGTGGAGGAAGAGTGACAAAAAGTACACCGAGACATTTGTATAAATCCATTTCGAACTCCCTCCCAATTTCCGCTGGATCTCAGTGGCGATGGTCAGTCATGCGTCCTGCAGCACTCGTAAGGAGGGTTCAGGTCAGGTAAATGAACCAGATGGAGAGGTCATGTCGGTCTGTGTCCGCTCCGGGCCCGGCGTTCCTCCATGTGTCCATCTCTTCCGTTTGTCTTCTGTCCTTTCTGTGTCCCCAAGTGTCCAGTCTGAAGGAGCCCGAGACCTGTAGCTCCATCCCCTCGATCCAACACTTGAATCCGCTGGAATCCTTCATCCAAGTGTGCCTCATCCCTCTCTTCTCCACCCTCCCTGTCTCCATTACTCCCTCCCTCGCCCTCTCATCTCTCCGCCTCCTCTCCTCTCCTCATCTCCCACTCTCTCTCTCGCTCGCTCTCGCACACACTCACATTCACCTCATTTCTCTCCTTACGTTCTCTTTATTTGCTTTTCTCCCAGTTACACTTTCTGTCTCCCCTCAAGTTCTGAAGTTTGTTTTTTCTCCATGGAAAACTTTTTTTACTGTCTGTGTTTGTGTATGTGTGTGTAGAAGGGAAATATAGAATATATACTGTGTAAATATATTCTGTCGATATTTTTCTTACCGGTCACCAGTATGCATAAACTGTGTGTGTGTCTGTGTTTGTGTGTGTAGCCTGTCGATGCCTGTCAAAAAATGGTCTAGTAAGTGTCTGTGAGTCATAGCAACTCTGGATACTCTTCAGTTTCCTCTGGGCCCCATTTTCCAGGAGAATTGAATCTCTCACTCTCACCCCTCCTTTTATCTTGGCCCCCCCCCACTTTATTATCTAAACACCTTTGACCCTCGTCTTCTGTCAGACAGAGACTTTGTCATTCTCTCTGTGCTTCCCTGCCAGTCTGCCTCACAGCTTTTCTACGTCAGCCGAGCTCCGTCTATTGAGTCGATTGCACTTGCTTGAGGTGTGTTTCCCCCAGCAATACAGACATGTCGTGCTTTGATAACAGACAAGTGAGAGGGAACAACTGGACACATTCAAACAAAACCTTGACTCAAGAGTCATGTTTTTCTTGAGATGAAGAACGCCAACTTTTGACTGTTACATGATAGAGTGCAACAAGGGAGGTCTGGGAGGAAATATATTTTGCCACTGTAGATGTGTTTGTCAAATGTGCTTCTTTTCAATACACTATGAGCCCACAGAGACAAAGCGTCCGCAGTGTACACATTGATTTTTTCTAATCAAAGACGCTGCTCTATTGATGCAGCGATGACTAACGGTGACTTGACAGATGAAGAGACCCCTCTCAGCTGTGTTCTGCCTCACAAAAGCGCAGACTCTTACCATCAGAGATTTGATAGCCGAGTGTTTAGTCGGACTTCTGTCAGAAGTCCAGCAGGAATTTGTAAGTGGGACAACGCAGCAGCAAGGGGGCCACCGGAAGACAACATTTCACAGGCTGTAAATGTACAGGGTGTGTACAAATAGGCCAGTAACAGACGGGTGGGTGACACATACATCATATTATCGCACGCCTACGTATGGACACGTGTAAGATCCCCCTGTGGCCACCTCAGCTGATGAGATGGACCATCTGCACCTCACGAATGGTGTAGGAAATGGACTGCATCAATGCTTAGGCCTGGGCGAATATCCATAAGAGAAAATATTGTCTTTTAATGGAATTATATTTGGATGAAATCATATGGAAAATACACAATTATTGCATCTAAATTAATACAAACCAGCTTGAGATTACTTTAAAAATCGGGATTGATAAAAATAATTCTCAATGACATTTGAAACAACCCTTTATGGTTGAACACATGCCAGATTTTATCCATTCAAACATACATTCATACGTCTGAAGGCTTTCACACAAGGTCATCATCAGGAGTGTTGAGCATGCACTCTCACACACTCTTGGCAAAAGTCACGGGGAGAAAATCTTCCTCCTGAAAGACACTCCAACACATTGACCCAGGGAATTAAACCACCCACCTCCTGATTGGACTCAAGGGTTTAGGAAAAAAAAGGTGTACTGTACTGTCTCTTTATTTCCCTAGCCATAAGGGAGTTCAAGAAATGTAATTATTCACCTTCGCCAGGCTCCTAAATAATTCAACTTATCCTGAAAGACAGGATTTTGTAATTTCCCAAAAAACATTCTTACCCTTGCATCAAGTGGTCAAAACCAAGACACACTAGCTAACTCTCCGCAACCATGTGCTTGAGCAGCTGAGGTGGTTGGCTGCTTCACACACATTTCTGAGATTCCAGGGTTTGACATTGTGAACCTGGTCGAGGTCAGCGGGGCCTTCTCTGCTGGTATCATCATCATGAGAATTTAATACAAATTATTCCCCATAGTCTATTCTCATTCTTCATTTCATCCCTTCCTGTTGGTTGCACTGCTTCCAGCGTGAGGTCGGGCTGGCGTTTATCTGAGACCTTTTATCCAATTATATTTTAGCCATCACCATTGTTGCCAGGTTGCAAGAACAATGAGTCAACAATGTGGCCCCAGTAGCTCAGAGTGAACCGGATGACCCTGTGGCTACCTGAACGAGCTAATTCGCATAGAATAGTTTTTTTCATTTTTAATTCCGCTATGACATCAATGAAGGAGGTATCCACTGCAACTGTTATATTCAATATTATATGTCTCACATGTAAATGTAAAACACTTATTCTGAGGTACTGAAAATAATATGCTTATTTTTAGATAATTAAAAGCAACTTATTGTTATTCAATTTTTGCCAATAGATTCCCAAAATACTACCCCTGTTGCTTTAAATGTAGTTGACCACTCAAAACACTGCAGTGCAAACCTAGCAACCTTGCATTGCAGTGCTTTATGTCTTTGGACTTCAAAGGTTATTCGAGTCACTTGCCAAATCAATTATACAAAACCTCAGAACTCGTCTTAAACTTAGACGCTTACGACTCAAAACTCCACTTGAGCTTGAAATGAGTTGACACCCTGCCAAACCTAGATTAATACTCTTGATAATGTACTACTTGTCATTCACAGACAAGCCTGTTAAATGGATGGGGAGAAGGTGCATGAGAGAGATAGAGAGTTATGACATATGAGAAGGGAAAAAACACTCATCTAAATGAGCTGCTAATGGGTACACGGATCTTTCCTTCTGTACAAATTTGTGTCCCATTAAGAAAAGTCACTAATTCAGCGGTTTACCCAGAGTCGGTACTTTTCTCACAGGTTTCCATGGTTCATTGTCAAATATCCATGTTACCCTCAACCCCGACCAGAGAAATATGAAAACACAAATTTAAGGGAAAAAAAAGTTTTCTTTAAAGCAGAGATAAAAAGTAGGAACAAGCAAAAACATCTTTTACATTAAGTCATCTAAGTTAAGCATTTATCCAAAGCCACTTTCAATACAATGCATTTCAACCATAAGGACACAAAGCCAGAAGAATAAAAAGTGCACCTCATCAAATAAGCTGGTTTACAACTGTCTATAAGAGCCATTTTAAGTACAATTAATGTGCTACAATTAGTTTTGTGTTTTTTAATCAAGGTATAGTCTTTGCGGCGGAAGATGTAAAGACTTTCTGCGGTCTTGGTGTCAGCTCATTTCACCATTTAGGAGCAAGGACAGCAAAGAGTTGTGATCTTGTCGAGCGCTTTTCTCTCAGTGAGCGAGGAACAAGCAGCTCGGCAGATGCCAGTGAAGAGAGCGGAGTAGTGTGGGAGAATTTAGGAAGGTTAAAGACCAGTCGAGCTGCTGCATTCTGGACAAGCTGCAGAGGTTGAATGGTGATAGCACGAAGACTTGCCAGGAGAAAGTATCACTAGTCAAGGCGGGAGATGACAAGAACCTGAATCCGTACCTGCGGCGCTTTCTGAGTGAGACAAGAAGAACATTCTTCTGATGTTGCGGAGCATGTACCTACAGGATCATGTTGTCACGGTAATGTTGAGAGTCAGGGAGAGATGGCTGTCAAGTGTCACACCGAGGTTCCTACCAGTTAAAGTCGGCATTAACACTTAGTTACCAGGTCCTGGGTAGGAGAACCAACCGGTTCAGTCTTGTCGGGGTTGATTTTCAGATGGGGAGCAGACATCCACTGAGAGCTATCAGACAGGCAGAGATTCATGCCGCCACCTGAGTGAGGAAAGGAGAGAATTAGCTGGGTGTCATCGGCAAAGCTGAGGTAGGAGCCAATGAGCCGAGAGAGAAGAGGGGGCCGAGGACAGAACCTTAAGGAACTCCAGTAGTACGAGGACAAGATTCCGACACAGATCCTGTCCAAGTTACCTGGAAAGTGTGGCCATCAAGGTAGGTTGAGAGAAGGGAGACAGTACCTGAAGGGAGGAAATAAGGATCTGGGGGTTCACTGTGTCAAATGGTTGAAATGCACTTATTGTAAGTCACTTTGGATAAAAGTGTCACAACTCAACGTCCACCAAGGCTACAACCTGGACTCCTCCGCTCTCGTTATTGGACGCAGCTGGTGCAGGTCCATAAAGACCTGCCAGTAGATCCTTCGAGGCGTTCAGGTCGTCATTCGTCGCACGGAGGTGTTCGTTCGGAGGTGGTCGGTCTGCAGCTCTCTCCTACTGATTGCTCGCTGGAGCTTGCTTCTGTTTTGCTGCGCCCATTTTCTGTTGTTTTCTGTAGAGAAAGAGAGTTTTGTTTTCTGTAGAGAAAGTTTTGTTTGTTGAGTGATAGCGCTAATGAGTGTAGTTTGTCTTTGTTAGTGTGTTTTTGACATATATTGTTCATTGTTTATTATTTGGGTTAAATACCTTTTTCCTATGTTTCAGGGGGAAGGGGATTAGGTAGGGAAGAGACCCATGGGTATACACCACCCGTAGCTGACTGCCTGTCTAGATACACTAAGCAAGACCTGGGCGGACCACCCTGTACTTTTGGTTAGCGGGCCTCATCCGTGCCCGAGGTAGTCTAGAGGGGGAGGGGTAGGGGGGGAATGTAGCTTAGTTAGGGAAGTGTTCACCCTTTTTGTTGTTTTCTTTGATTTGGTCTCGCCCAGCCCCTCTTCCCTGAATACCGTTTCTTTTGGGAGATAATAAACTCCTTTGTTTCAACGGTTACCTGTGTGTTGGTGTCCTCTCTCACACCCACGACCCCACACCTTTGGTAGCCGCTCCACCAGGGCTCATGCTTGCGGGGGTTGCGCTCCCTATCCTAGAAGGGGGACGTAACAATTGTGTACCATTTTAAGTATAGGTGATTCATTGTTTTGTAACACAGAAAATATTTGACTTGAATTTAAAAATACTTGAATCTTTGATTTTTAACAAAAGAACCAGGATTTGCAGCATCTCATTTAGCGAGAGAATGTTGGAGCCGATCACACATTAGTGCCAACCGCAAGCCCTAAATGATGAAGTCCTTTCCTTACTTCAGAATATTGGCCAAAATAACCCTCACATACCACCAAAGATGTCAGGACACTACTCAGTGGTTATTAACCATAGCAAGATCAATGTTCTACGTTGCCCATACCGAGGACGACGATGACATCAAGGATAGTGGGAGGGTGCACTATAGATTTAATGTTAATCAGGCAGTTGTAGGTACCCAGAAGGGAATGGAATCATGCATGTGAATGATTGCATTGTTGATGGGCTCCCAAAATCCAGTGAAGCATCCGTAGGGAAGGCAGATCACGGATCTGTGTTTCCTCTGAAGCCTGTGTAGGGAGAGCTCCCTCCTTGGAACAGCCCCAGGATCTGAGATCAGCAGGTGATAGCAGTGATTCACACAGCTCTTTGTTAAACACACACTAACATGCATCCACACAAAGAAATACCCACTCATATCCAGGGATTCATCCCGTGTAGCAGCCTACTAAGGTTGCCGAGATCACCTGTCAATCATCGCTTCCGCTTCCTTAAAAGGAGAGGCAACAGTTTTCCTGGGCTGTCTTCGTAAATGATGGTGAATTTGATTCTTATAGGGACTTATAGGGTTATAAATGTAGTATTGTAGAATGCATCTGGGTTGTGCCCTTTGCCGTCAAATAGCCTTCTGTTTATCAACTTTCCTCGTGGGATGGAGACAAGGTGGACGGAAGCAGCACCCTCAAGTGAATAAATGTTTCAGCCATCGGGAAAGCTGTGGGTAATAGCAGACTCATAGAATATTGGCATATTCTGATGCAGACCTTGAACCCACCTGCAACAGCCATGGGGGGTGGGGGGGCGGGGGGGGGGGGGGGGGGGGGGGGGGGGCTGACAAGGCCGGTGAACAGGTACCATCACTGTTGACTTCATTGAAAAGGATGGCATTGTCTTTTTACACTAGATGATGTTAGTATCAGTGCTGTTTGAGATCAATATAATTTTGATTACAGTGAAAATCAATCGGCAAAAACATAATCAAACCAAATGACATTTTGTACAGGGAGCACAGTTGTCCCTGGCTTTATGCGTCCAATGACAGTTTGTTAAATGATTGATCGTTGACGTAATATTAGAGACCCATTAGAGCTACCTTATAATGGGGTCCATGGCTGATTAGTAAAAGTAATGATACATCAAGCAGAATATTGTATTGTCAATGATAAGAAACACACATTACTGGGAGAAGAAGACATTAGATTTTTTCAAAAGGGAAAGGCAATACATTTAATACATAAAAAAGACAGTGGTGAGTTTGCGGAAAGGTGATGGAAAAAGATAAAAACCAAGAAATGTTTCATGATTCTGTATCATGAGTGCTGGAATATTATTGTCAAACTGTTAAGTTTGTAGTGCATCGAATAGCCTCGGCTTTCCATTTCAAACAGAATATTTGATCCTGAACAGGAGGAGCATTTCCTTGTTCTCCATAATGGAGAGAAAACAGCTGGGGACAGAGAATCTCCTCCACCCTCAAGTTGACACTCTGCACGGTCCCCCGCTAGAATCTCCTTTACCCGTCCATCTGTCCCTGCCAACATGAATAGATGAAATGGATGTAACCATGTCATTTTCCCCTGAAACTGCCTCACTGCTGATTGTCATATCAGATCTTCACTGGCTGAGAGAGGAGCCTTCTGTTGCCGTCGTTGCTGCTTTAAGTCCATTTAAACATACATTTGTTTTACATGTTAGGATGTAGGTGTACGAGAAAAATGTTCACATCAGGACTTAAATACTACAGACCTCAATATAGCTATTGTACTGTATCTCTGCTAACAAACAACTACATTCTTATTAAAAATAGTAATAAAGTGTAGCAGATCTTTATTTAAGGCTGATGCCAAAGCCTTTCTAATGAATAAGGAGCGATCATCAACCACAATTATTGATTATTAATGTGCTGCCTCACCGCATTGTAATTGAAACTAGGGCTTTCGCTGGTTTTGTTGAGCTTATGCAATATCCATATAGGACTTGGTTAACACAAAGGCCACCTGAGGTTTAAGTTAATACAGTAAAATCTCTTAGTATGCAGCGAGCGCAGCAAAATTCAATTGCAGTTTAATTACTATACACAAAAGATACATGGCCTAATCCTCTGCTGCTACTGCTGACTCTGTATTATCCATGCAAGGGCAAGAACGTACTATTGACGTCTGATGGACTATACAGAGTCTAATCCAGCAACATTGTTAGTTGCGTTTTCTCGTAATGTTAATATTAATGTGTTTGTCATTTTATTCAGGCAGGGTGGAGGGAAGACACACATTCACTCAGGGCGCCTTTGTTCGAGCTCCATGTGTAACCAAATGTTAACACTGGCTTATCTTAATTATGAATAATATTAAATATTAAGCCAAAAAACAATTTCAATACTAAACCTAAGCAAGAAGCTTTGGTACGTTTTTTGTCATGATTTAATTTATGTTTATCATTTCACATAGAAAACTGCAAAAGCAGCACAAGGGAAACCTGCATTTCCCTCTCGATTCAGAATACAGTAGTTTGGGGATTTCCTTTTGTAGGAGATAGAGTTGCTCTCGGAGGTATTAGTGTGGTCTTGGTTGAGGGGTTTATCCCTCAATAACGCAATATCGCTTTATAAGACACAGGTTTGCATCATAATGAGCACGTTAGCGGATGGAGCACGGCATATTAACAAATGGGGAATAAAAGTAAGTGTTGTTTTTATCACAAATGTGTGCTGAGTTTTAACCTCTGCTGGTGCTGGGCTTTGTTCTGCTTATGAACCACATAAAGACATATAGACGTGACACTTGAGTAAAAGCTACACTTGTAATAATGGTGTAATAATGGTTAAAAATCAGTTTAAAACTTATAATCACGTCCCCCCATGTGTCTCTCTTGATTGTCTTATAATGCAATAAAACCATTGGCCATAAGGCTATAAATAAACTTCTAATGATGTTCTCCCAGTAAATAGCAGTGACGGGTATCCATGCATCATCTCGATGGTGTGGTAGCAGAATGTGATATATCTGGAAGATGTGTTCTACAGGATAGTGTTGTGTGTGGGGGAGTATGCTGTGAAGTCCCCGGCGCGTCAGCAGCATGTCAGTAAAAACAGCTGAGAAGGCTACTCTGGGAAACAGTACACAGGCACAAAAGCATTAAGAAATGAAATCAAGTTTTTGACAGAATATTGACGATGCAAACTAAAGTGAAAATTGTTTTTAGTAATTAAGAAGAGAAAAGCAAACGTTAGGTAGACTGCACAATAACGGCCCCTTGATTTGTACGCGATTTCCCCATGAGAAGAACTTAATTATGCTGATGAACACACTAATTGTACAAAGACATCATATACAATTGATGTTGACTGCAAAGATTGAGACGGGTGTATATATATATATATATATATATATATACACCCGTCTCAATCTTTGCAGTCTAATTGTACAAAGACATCATATACAATTGATGTTGACTGCAAAGATTGAGACGGGTGTATATATATATATATATATATATATATATACACCCGTCTCAATCTTTGCAGTCAACATCAATTGTATATGATGTCTTTGTACAATTAGTGTGTTGACTGCAAAGATTGAGACGGGTGTATATATATATATATATATATATATACACCCGTCTCAATCTTTGCAGTCAACATCAATTGTATATATATACACACATATATAAGTTATAATCATAAGTTATATATAAGTCATAATTAAGTTATATATATATATATATATATATATATATATATATATATATATAAACACATTTCCTGTTTTAGGATGTCGATGGAAAAAGTCGGTTGATTTGTGAATATTTGCAATTTTAATGATAAGCAAGGAACCTATTTACCTCGTCCTTGCCCAAGAGAACCGCAGCACAATAACATTAGACTTAGTCCCCTGTGGGAATATTGGGGAAAATGTCAGATTGTCAAGCAGCATAGTAAATAAGAAGCTACTGCAAATATATGACATTGTGTTGACCGCAGTCTTAATCGCAGTCTAAATAATGATTGTCAAGATTTGATTTTCATATCATTATGCATACCGGGGTCTGCTTACTTTAAGCTTCACCGTATGAACGCTGTCTGCGTTTACAAAGGTACATTTTCTTTCAAGTGTAAATTGGTACTACAGAACTGTGGCTTGTAAAATGTAATTCCCGGGCGATGGGGTGGAATTAACGAGACGTCTCCAAAATGTCAAGCGAATTAGAGTGAAATCTCCAATGCATATTAAGAGTAATTTATCTCAGCTGAAGTGAGCGGCCCGCGCGGCCACGTCACGATCCTGAGCATCCCAGGCATGTTGCAGTACGGCTCCATCATCCATCACGTGTCCTTCTTCCAGCCTGACTTCCATGACTATTAGCCTCTGATCCCTCATTGCCCATCCCGCCGTGTTTCCCAGCAAGCCATGCGTGATTTACGTCCCAAACGGTCATCCATCAATGACATTATTAGTAGAGGTAACATTTCCCCATGCCGGCACCTTTGTTTCGTGGATCCCTCTGTGGTAAATGGACATTTACAGAGCGTCTTTGTAGTCTGCCCACAGCTCAAAGGGTTTTACACCACGTCAACCTGCTCGTCAGGATCAAATCACATTCACACGCGCAATGTTCAATGTCCGGACAGAGGACACTTGGACATGAGGACCTTCTTCTGGGAGTTTAACCTAGACTTTACTTTACTTGACCGATTGATCTAAAAGAATAGAGCCACCATCAATCTAATTTGTTAACAGTGTGCAAATCCTGAACTGTCAAATGGAGTAAATAATCCATCTTAAAATATGTTGGTTTTAGTCACAGGCTCCACCTCCCTGCACTTGTATTTTGCAATTGATTTCCAAAAAAAGAGACAAAATGCACAATAAACAAAGTTGAAGAGGAAATTTACTAATATCATTTATTTTTTATTATTGGTACCAAACCTATATTATGCAGCCCCTTAGTGCAATGGCAATATTACATTGGCGCCCCGTCATCCCCTCCCCTCTTGCCCCTCTGAAACAGAATATTCAGCAATGCTCCAATTATTATCAAGTGGGTGCCCACCAGCTGGAGCAACAATAAGCACAACGGAGCCCATCTCATTTCTCATTGCCTGTAATAATAGAGGGGGAAGAGGCGGTTTGACTCCAGGCCGAGAGGAAGTCATTTGCACTGTCAAGCTTTTTGAGGTGTCAACAGCCAGAGGGCTTGTTGTCAGGAGTTTCCACATCCACTTTGTTCAACAGTTGGAAATGGCGTTGGAAGTCAGGGATAGTGTTTTCACAACTGCGTCATCATTTGAGGCATCGTTGTGCTCTTTGTAAGCAGCGGTAGATGTATTGGCATTGGGATTGGTTTCCCTCTGCATTGTCAACACAAATTAAATACTTCCAACGGAGAGACCTTGAACACTAATTACTTACAGTACTGGTTAGCCATTTAGAAATGCTTAAACATGACTTGACTCTCTAACCCTTATACAGATACCACAACAATAACTAGCGGACTCGTATTAACGCAGTCTTGGGAGGGGAGGAGTTGAGTTGTGTTGAAATGTGCTGTCCTCCCTAGTCCTAAAGCAAAAAAATGTATATTAGTTAACCAAAAGTCAAAGCCAATTGTTGTTCCTCTGCCTCCATCAGGTCTTTCCAAGAACTGCGAGACGGATTAACTAAGGCTTTAGATCTGACACATTCTGCCCCAAACATGTGCAGCATTTATCAAGCAGACAAAAGGTCTTATACTCCAGTTCACTTATAGTTTCTTTTGTTAGGCAAAAAACCATTACGCAGCGAACCGTGTGCGGACCACTTCTGCTCATTTGAATATTGCAGATACATTAGTGCAATAGTGTGAAGTTTTGATTAGTAAAACGTGCTGAAATGAGTCAGAACAAATTATGGTGTGATAAAAATTACAGTTTGAATGTTGTAAATTTGGCAAAAACCTTCTCCTTTTTCAATTGCACGGCGCCGTGGTGACTAAGCTGTCAGCAGTCAAGTGTCTTGGGTATGAAATGTTAGAGACCCTTTGGCTGTGCAATGAGCGTTTTCTTGTGTTTGTATCATGCTCTTGTATTTATAAGAATGAAACCCTCTGGAAAGCACTACTGCAGTCCAGTGAAACAATCGTCCACACAGATGAATGAAGACGTTTTAAAATATATTGTGTAGTACTAGGCCGAGGTGAGATATGAGGATGCTGCTGGTGGTGTTTTATGTTTGTGTTCTTGCTGTACTCAGCTACATTGTGTACAATAAATATATGGTATGAAAAAGCCCTTGCATTGACTCCATCATTTCTCCCGTTTCCACACATTTGTGGGAATGTTTTTCAATGCCTTTATTCCATTTGTTTTAGTTATTTGTCACTATAGAGAAAAACAACAGTACTTCATTCTAAGTAACTAAGTAAATCAGGAACACTTTTACTCAACATGGGTTGGCTTAATGTCTCATCCCATTTTACGCATTAAACAAACTTTTTATGATAACACCAAAGTGCCCATCTATTAATAATCCAATAACCAAGTAATTTTCCCCTCTTTGACCCTTAATCCCTACAATTTGCCTGGTTTAAAGAGAGCCCCATTGTGATAGCCTTAATTAAATGAAGAACACTTAAGTGCAGCTTGAGTGGCTAATGCAGTTCCCCTGATGCTTAGTTCCTCATATAACTTGCAGCGGGTCTGGGCTGTTGTCAACACCTCAACATTTTGTCAATAGTGGATTAGTTTTAGTTGGACAAATGCATTACATGCCAGTGCATTCAACGATTTTTACATATCCGGGACTTTATTGTTTATTAAAGATAAATGTGTAATGCTTACGACAATAAGCTTTGGCTAATCAGTCTATTTTGGCCGTGCAAAGTCCTGCAAAGTCACTCTGCGATAGTTGAGACTGCTGCTTAACCAGAGCTTTCAGTCTTTATGTGCAATTGTTAATTCAATGATGAGTCTTGGGCACTCATGCGTTCAGGCTCTTATCTAGTGCCACTTTTAAATTAATGGAAGTTGTTTCAACAGACCAGACCAGTGTTTCCCACTGGTCTTACCCAAAGGATTCATGAACGTATGAACAACATGGCCGGCCAGAGAAAACCACCTTTCACAGGTGCCGATGTTGTGCTTTGTTGGTTCTTTTTCTAACTTCGTTCGGTGTTTCACTATGGGAATCGCCTCGGCGTGACCAACTAAGGAAGCTCCAATGACACCACGTCTGTCCCTGACAGACAGGTCGAACTGTGCTAGGGCCACGCCCCCTCATATACTCACAGTCGACCGGCTCCTTGCAAACTATTCTCGCTTTCTTCCAGTGAAGAAAACTAAGCTCCCTCAGCGCTTCTGGGCTAGCTTGGTTGGTCACTGCTAACAGTTCATAGACGGACCGTTAAGGACTACGTCGCCGAACGCAGTTCCCGACCTAGTCTGGATTCTCGCTGAGTAAGTACTTCGCAAGAAGTTTTTTACCTTGTAGTTACACGATTGAGACAGTGTCCGCGTCGAGGCGAACTGTCTCTGCTAGGTTGACCGGTGTTTGTTCATCAGCTGCTTGGTCGTGTAACTTTGGTACCCTGTGGCTAACGCGTTACGGCGAGCCTCCCCGGGTTTTAGTTAGCATTAGTTTGCTAACCGAACCGGGTAACTGGAGTGAGCTAACGTGTTACGATGAGCTAACTCTCTCGGTATACACATAACGTTAGCTCGGGCTAAACCCCGTGTGCTAATCTTGCCTACAGGCTAACGTGTTACGACGAGCCCACTGGTTGTGTATTAAACCGCTTTTTCCTCTTTTCCAGCACTATGTCCTCAGCAGCGGCCCCCGCCAAAGGGCCGGAGCCGAGGGCTAGTGAGGCTGTATCCCGCCCGTGCCCCGCGTCATGCAGGGCATCCATCTCGGGCAGGGACCCTCACCCGATGTGCATACCTTGCATGGGCACTAAACATGCCCAAGCAGCGCTGGCGGACCCCCAGTCATGCGCCCACTGCGCGTCGATGCCAGAGAAACTGCTGGAAAGGCAGCTTAGAGTGGCCGTGGCCAACAGTCATGACCCATGTCTGTTGGGAGCCACCCCAAAAGCCACAAGCACCCATCAGCCGCAAGCTACACCTAGCTGGGCGGACATGATGGACGGGGAGTCCCCTGTCATGCCTCCACTTTTCGAGGATCTCCTCGAAGTGGGGCTGGGCGGCGAGGACGCGGAGGGCGACGCCACCTCTGATATCCTCGACATGGATGGATGGAGGACGAGGAGGAAGACTCCACATTCCCTATTCCACCGTCAAGGCCTCTCAGTGCAACCGACACTGCTCCCCTGGTGGACAGCAGCTTGTACGAGGTCTGTCAGCGGGCAGCGGCTAAATTGGGAATACAATGGCCGGCAGCTCAGGACCTCGAGGGGGCAGAGAGAGACCTTTACGACGGCAAGAGGCTCCCACCCGCCCAGACGGCTGCAAAGCAGCTTCTGCCGGTGGTGCCTGCCTGCATGAAGGAGATGAGCCGGTATTGGTCCAGCCCATTTAAGAGCAGACTCCCAGCCAAGAGATGCTCTAAGCTGGAGATCCATGGGATGGAGGCACTGGGGCTGACCGAACCCCCAGTGGTGGAGCCTTCAGTGGCTCATCACCTCCACCCGAACCGCCGCTCTTTCTCAGCCTTAAACAGCGTTCCTCTGCCTAACAAAACGGAGCGCCTCACCGCCTCCATGTTTCAGAGTATGTACAGGTATGCGGCGCAGTCAGTGTGCTCCCTCAATGCGATGACCCTGCTGGCTGCGTACCAGGCTGAGATCCTCGAGGTGATGGGCCGTCAGCTGGACTCTGGGGCTTCCAACCCGGTCCTCTGGGATGAAATCTGTGTGGTGAACGACCTAGTGCTGCGCTCCTCACGTGGTGCGGTGCAGGGCTGCGGCCGCGTAATGGGGCTCGCAGTCGCAGGTGAGAGGGCCTTGTGGTTGAACCTATCAGGCCTGAGCGACACACAGAAGGCAGAGGTTATGGACGCTACATACGACCCCACTAAAGGTCTGTTTGGTCCAGCCTTGGAGAAGATGAGAGAGACCAGCACCCTCAGAAAACAGGAGGGTGAAGCCTTTGACCTCTGCCTACCCCGAAAACACACGCCTCGCCCCCAGCAGGGGCAGAGGGGTGGCTTTGCTGCAGCGGCGGCAAAGGTGAAGCAAGGGGCAGCAAGGCCACAGAGACGAGCCACTGGTCAGCAGTCTCGGTCGGATAATCCCAAGCCGTGGGGGAAACACTCCTTCGCGGCTGCGGCAGCAAAGAGCCATCACTCCCACCCCGGAGAGGGGAAGAAGAAGCGACCGGCCTAACCCCTACAGCTTCTCCCTCCGCCCCTCCTACAAAGAGGAGGAAGGCTGGAGAGGTAAGGCAGAGCCCCGAGGTTTGTGGTTCAGGGGCCCTGGTGTTTCACAGTTCTTCAGGGGCCCCCCCTCAGTTTCTCTCCCTCCTCATCCAAAAGGAGAAGAGTCAGGGGCGAGTATTCCAGTGTCACCAAGCACTTTCACCATGTTCACAGAGGCAAATAAAGCCTGCATTTTCGCATCCAGGCGCAGAGCCAAGGGCAAAATGGTACCCTCAAAACAAAACAAATATGACCTGTCAGGTGCCTGCAGGGGGAGCTCACACTCCTCCCAGGGCGAACCGCTCCCTCCTTCCCAGGGAGGTGACGTCACGACAGGGCGGCTCCAGAGGCCCGCTCTCTGCCCGAGCAGACCGGTGGCGCGCATGCGCGGTTCACCCGTGGGTTCTGGCGACTATTTGTCAGGGATACAGGCTACAGTTTGCTATGAAACCACCCAGATTCAACGGTGTGTTATAACATCCCTATTGAACAAACTAGCCATCAGAGCTGTGCCAAGCGAGGAATCGCATCAGGGTTTTTACTTCCGCTATTTCCTCATTCCAAAGAAAGGGGGTGTGTCACTTCGCCCGATTTTAGATCTCTGTGTGTTAAACCGGCACCTACGGAAATACGCGTTCCGTATGTTGACACACAAAGGGCTCTGTCGTTCAATCCGCCCTGGGGACTGGTTTGTGACAATAGATCTGTCAGATGCATATTTTCACATCGCCATTTATTCCGCACATAGGAAATTTCTGAGGTTTGCTTATCGGGGCAGAGCCTACGAGTACAAAGCCATCCCATTCGGGCTGTCGTTAGCACCGAGGGTGTTTACCAAATGTGTAGAGGCGGCGCTGTCACCGTTAAGGAACAGCGGCATCAGAATATTTTCGTACATAGACGACTATCTGATCTGCGCCCACTCCCGGGAGCAGGCAGTCAGAGATTCCACTACGGTGATATCTCATATCACGGATTTGGGGTTCAACATAAACTGGGCAAAGAGCCGAGTGGAACCCGCGCAATGTACGGAGTACTTGGGTCTAAAAATAAACTCCTTCTCGTACCGCGTCAAGCTCGGTACGAGATCGGTGGCGAGATTAGCGTCTCTGGGGCAGTGTCTCTCTCTTTTCCGGCTGAGCAGAGCCGTGCCGTTCAGATTGTGCCTGCGCCTGCTCGGCCTGATGGCTTCAGTAGTGTCTGTGGTACATGGGGCTGTTAATGATGAGGGATTTTCAGCGTTGGGTGGCAGCTTTGCGCCTGTGCCCACGCCGTCATCTCAACCGGAGGGTGAAAATAACCGGGCGTAGCAGCCCTCCGCTCATGGAGAGACACGGCGGCGCTCGCAGCGGGCGTCCCGCTAGGGGCGGTGTCATCCAGAGTAACCATGACAACGGACGCGTCCCTGTCAGGATGGGGAGCGACGCTGTTGGGGAGAACAGTGAATGGCGCATGGAGCCGGACTTTAGCCCGAGCTCATATAAATGTCTTAGAGCTTATGGCGGTGTTTCTGGCTCTAAAACATTTTCTGCACTTTCTCCAAGGTCGTCATGTGTTAGTGAAGACAGACAACTCCACGGTGGTTGCGTACGTCAACCGGCAGGGCGGCACTCGCTCTCTGCAGCTGCACGAGTTGGCTCGCAGTGTGCTTTTGTGGAGCAGCGGGAGACTGCTGTCTCTTCGAGCAACACACGTGCCAGGCGTTCTAAACAGGAGTGCAGACCTGCTGTCACGGGGAAACCCTCTGTACGGGGAGTGGACTCTCCACCCACAGGTAGTGGGACAGATCTGGCAGAGATACGGTCGGGCCGACGTAGATCTCTTTGCCTCGCAGGAAAACACACAGTGTTCTATGTTCTTCTCTCTAGCGGACTGGGGGGTGGACGCTCTAGCCCACCCGTGGCCAGACGTGCTGCTCTATGCATTTCCGCCCCTCAGTCTGATATCCCCCACCCTGGCGAGGGTGAGGGTTCAGGGCCTGTCGCTAATCCTGATAGCGCCACGGTGGTCATCCATTGGGTGGCGGAGATAATGCAGCTCCTGGCGGGAGAGCCATGGCCTCTCCCCATTCGCAGAGACTTTCTCTCCCAAGCGGGCGGGGAGATCTACCACCCTCACCCAGACCGGATGGCGCTCTGGGCTTGGCCTGTGAATGCATCAGGTCTCCCGGAACGGGTCATTGATACCATTCAAAGCGCAAGGGCCGCGTCCACCCGCTCTCTTTACAGCGGAAAGTGGCGGGTTTTTGAGGAGTGGTGCGAACCTAGGAATACCATCCCTTACCAGTGTTCTGTGGTGGACCTGCTATGTTTCCTGCAGTACCTGATGGATAAAGGGAAAGCCTTCTCCACAATTAAGGTGTACTTGGCTGCTGTCTCAGCTTGCCATGTGGGTTTTGGGGATAAGCCGGCAGGGCAACATCCCTTGGTTTGTCGCTTCATGAAGGGGGCACGTCGCAAGCTCCCAGTTTCCAGGCCCCTGGTTCCTCTGTGGGATTTGTCGGTCGTGATGGACGCCCTCTCTCATCACCCGTTCGAGCCCATGGAGGCAGTGGGGATGAAGTTTCTGTCTCTTAAAACAGTTTTGCTCTTGGCTTTGACCACGGCAAAACGAGTAAGTGACTTACAGGCTTGGTCTGTTCAGCCTACCTGTCTGCAGTTTGCCCCAGGGCTCTCGAAAGTCTGTTTGCGGCCCAACCCAGCGTTTGTGCCAAAGGTGGTAGAGTCAGCCTACAGGTGCCCCTCAGTGGAGCTCTTGGCCTTCCACCCGCCTCCTTTCCTGTCAGGAGAGGAGCGAAGGCTTCACATGCTATGCCCGGTTCGGGCCCTGCACATGTATGTGACCCGCACGGCTGGGTTCAGAAAAGTGGATCAGCTGTTTGTGTCCTGTGCCACACCACACAGGGGTAAACCATTGTCTCGCCAGAGGCTGTCTCACTGGATTGTGGAGGCCATTTCGTTGGCCTAAGAGTGTAAAGGTTTACAGGCCCCGCAGGGTCTGAGAGCTCATTCCACAAGGGGCATGGCCACTTCACGGGCCCTTTTCAAAGGTGTGTCCATGAAGGAAATTTGTGCGGCGGCGAGCTGGGCTACGCCTCACACTTTTGTGAGGTTTTACAGATTCGATGTTTCCGGACCGTCCTTGGCACAGGCAGTGCAGGAGGTTGCGGCGCTGGGGTTAGCGTGACTCTCAGGTCAATGTTATTTGGCTTCGGGAGATTTCAGGCAATCCAGGAGTGGTCTATAGCTCCCATAGTGAAACACCGAGCGAAGTTAGAAAAAGAACTTTGATAACAAAGTGAGGTGTTTCACCAACACGTCCCTCCTTGCATAGACACGGAAAGAAACCTGTCTGGAATAGTTTGCAAGGAGCCGGTCGACTGTGAGTATATGAGGGGGCGTGGCCCTAGCACAGTTCGACCTGTCTGTCAGGGACAGACGTGGTGTCATTGGAGCTTCCTTAGTTGGTCACGCCGAGGCGATTCCCATAGTGAAACACCTCACTCTGTTATCAAAGAACCGGGGTTACGTTAAGTAACCTAAAGACTTTTGTGTGAGTCTGTCACTCTGTTTCCAAATACGGACCTCTTCTTCTACTCTATTGGGTGACTGTACCCATTGATACAGTGTAGCCTATAGCACTGACATAACCATTTATGCTTTTGATTTGGACTCTTGCCATACTACCCCTTAGAACCATGTCATTACTCAAAGAGCCGATGCTTGCTCTTGGATTTCTGTAAAACTATAAGCTTGCACTGAGATAAATTGTTGCTTTCCTGCACTCCAGCCCTTCTTCTCACACCTGGAGGCCGCTTATGTGTGATTGTGAAACATCTGCTCTTAAAATGGAAAATGATGAACCCATTCTTGGCAGGACCCTTCCCATGTGGATTATGACAGAGGTAGTTGGTTATGGTTAGGCATTGACCTTGAGTAGCGGGCATCAAGGTATCATTTGGGGACCGGCACCTCATCGGCGTGGATGCTTTATCCCCCCCCCCCCTCCCCCACCTGTCGACCATTGATTTTAGTGGTCTGGCCCGCATTCGGTCAAAGTGTGGCGGTATCTGGCCCGAACCTGAAATAACTTTGACACCCCTGCTCTAAGGCCTATGGCGTCTATTTTTTTGTTGTCTTTCATTTGGACATACCAGTGTTATTTTTAGAGGCAGACCAAAGATCCAATTCCACCTTCTGAAAGCCAGCTGTGATAATAACTGCAAGGTGTCAGTGGAGATGGAAAAGATGAATGAGATATTAAATATGGATGAGTGATAATTGTGTTGCAGGGATTGACAAGGCTTCCTGTGGTTCCACATACTGTAGAAGCTGCACCACCCACTGTCGTCTTAGGCATTCTTCATAGCACTGTCACAATTGGATTTAGTAGAATGGGACATAGTTGTTGGTAAAATGCTTTTTTGTTTTTAGAGATGAAAGTTAGGAACTAATATTTGCGTACAATTTGAAGAATACATAACATTTAGCTTTTTATTTGATGTTTACAATCACAGAATTATTGTGAACTTTAGTATTTAGGCTCACTGTGCTTTCAGTGCAGGTCATTTTGGACATTTACTTTGGAAACCCTTGGTTTGTTTTTTTTATGAGACAACTGTCCACTTGGGAATAGCTGGTCTGACTATGTAGAGTGAGAGGACACAGCCATTTCTTTAGTCCTTTGAACACGTTGATGCTTTTTAGGTGTATGGCCTTTCCAGGAAAACGAATAGCCATGAATATACAATAGTGCATCTTATCCTACCTTAACCTCAAAATGTTAAATTACACAATAACTCACAACTCTCCCAAATAACTCCAATGGATCAGAGGTCAGAGTACATCTCACTTGTTTTAGAGTGAGTGTCATAAATAATTTACAATCCAAAAGTGATGTCTAACGTCTAGGGCAAATTGTAAAGAGGCAAAAAGACATTTTAGAGCTTACTTTTAAAGATATCCCTCCCCCTCAGAGTACAACGATGCTTTTTAATGCAACCTAATTCTAGAAGACCTTGCAAACTATCCCTCTCTATTTTGATTGGGGACAAAAGTTTGAAACCTCCACTAGGACTCAGTCCAGACCTTGAAAATATAAGGGACGCTACATCTGCAATTACCTTTCAGATCATGCAAATGTATTGAAAAATGATGCCAAAAAACAAGTTATCCCTTCAGACAGTATACAGTATGTATACACTTATTTCTTTAGAAATCATTCACTGTAGGATTCCAGAAAAGGCAGCTGTCAACCACTACTGAAATCGCCATGACAAGTGGCAGAATATCGCCAAGCTTCAACATGACAAGCCTGCTCCAAACACACAGGGGTTGTCAACACACTGGACTAACCAGCAGCCTGAAGCCCACAGCAAGAGAGGTTAAATACAACAGAGAGGGATCAAGGAAGACGTTTACATCCAATAATAGGGACCATCTTCCTCTACATTATTATTAGCAGTTAAGGTAATTAGTAAACCAGGGGTCCCAACCCGTGCCACTTGAGAAAACTATTACTTCTATTTTTGTTTTTATTGGACAATAACCTATTAATTATGTTTTTTTAAATTAATTTCACAGTTGAATATACAGATTATAATTATGATTTTTGCACAAAAAGACAGCTTCACACCAGATTGTAGAGGGATGTCTATCCGTATAAAGAGCCTTGTTTAATATCATCTTTGACGTTGTGCATTTCAGCACCGTGTCCTGCAAGTGAAGGTCATGGTCTCTCCTCATTAAAACAGATTAAGTAATGGGCCCACACCTTTGCCTTAGCTCCCATTCATTCCCCTTGATGATGACAACATTTCAACGGACAAGTCTCTTGACTAAAAGCTACGATGCCATCTGCGTGTATTTATGACAGGCTGCTCACTCAGCTGCCACTCAGTCCTTCACTGAGCAAAAACAAGCTGGACAGGGGGTCCACAGCACGCAGCCTCTTCTTCTTCACCTCTATCATCACTATCTTCCTTTACACAGATACTAAAGAGGGTTAAGACTATTCTGTAAACTTAAACAGTATGACAACCAAGAAGCCCCATCTCTTATTCAGAATCATGCAATCACTGTGTGCAACATGTGTACACACCTGAGTGAGTGTGCACCTCTATGTCCGTCCGTGGCTAGTCTCGAATTCTGCAGCATCCAACTGCATTATCGTTTTACAGTGATGGCTACATTCACACTTTGCCACACTTTCTTTAAAAGAGCTTTTTATTACCTGTTGTACACAGCCGTTGAATGTCCGCTGACTTCTCATTCACATTACTGCCTTTCAGCGGGCAGAAAGCCTCGTGAATTTAATTTAAATTGAGGCAAAGTTGTAAGATGTTACTTGGGACAGCTTAACATACATCACTTGTTACAAGATTTGATGTGTATTATATGTGTTGATAAATGCATACTCATTTGTATATGTATTTATTCATTTATGTTTCCATTAGTACATTCTTTCATTTAGCTAACTATTTATATGCTTGATCCATCTATCTTTCTTCTTAATTTAATTTATTAATTTACTCTAATCCATCCGTAATGCAATGCAAATATATTTGGCTTGATTTCTAGTTTTTTTTTTTTTACAAATTTCAGTGCTTCTATCATATTATCATTAGGGCTGTCAAAAATAGTGCACTGACGGCGTTAATTAGATGGTTGTCGTTGTCAGGGATGTGTCCGAAATGCGGTTGTGGTTGGACTATTATGACAAACAAATTCTCCTCCTGGCGGTTTGTGTCAAAAGCGACTAGAGACAAATCTAGTGACATGTATACAGCATATTTCTCATAATTTAAACAAGTCTACTGATGGTATCGCTCTCTCCCCTTCCGCCTGCGGCGCTGTGGACGTGTGTGTGTGTGTGTGTGTGTGTGTGTGTGGGTGTGTGTGTGTGTGTGTGTGTGTGTGTGTGTGTGTGTGTGTGTGTCTGTGTGTGAGAGAGACGAGGGCGTAAATCCCAGGGGGGTCAGGCCCCCCATCTAAGGGTTGCCCCCCCCCCCCCCCCCCCCGCCCCCTCCCTAGAAATATAATTAAAACAATGGTGTGTATTGTAAATAACATAATGATGTATACTTAGAATATCTGTGTAAGAAGTAAAACAATGCAAACCCCCAAACATGCTTTTTAAGTTTCTAAACATTTTGAGTCCCCCCTCCCTTGCCTCACAGTGGTTTGGTCCGCTGCTTGCTAACGCTGTGCGATCTCCACTGGACTCAGTCAGTCAGTAGTGACAAGAACGTAGTAAGTAGGCGGTCTAAGGCTATTTTATTCACATTAAACATCGGATGAAGTTTTTCTTTTCTCAAATACAAATGATGCTGGGTAATTAATAAATTAGTCATGACAAAAAAAGTCCACTATGCTAATGTAATATAATGTAGTGTATATATAATAGCTTGTCGGATGTGCCCCCACTACTAGCTAACGTTATTATTTGTGTTCTCTTCAAAAATTGCTGTTATGTTTATTGTCCCCCCCCTACTGTTAGATCAGATTTACGCCCATGGAGAGAGAGATAGAGGCAGACCGCTCAGCGCACTTTTTTGGAGTTTTACCTGCCAACGCTCCCGTTTTTTACCCCTATCACCCGGACACCTCCCGGTTTGTTATTTCTCCCGGGAAACGTCGCATATGTAATCATGATTAATCCACTGAAAACTCGGATTAATTTGATTCAAATGTTTAATCATTTGACAGCCCTAGTTATCATGCATTCCCCCCCTATGCAGAAGTTTCACAAGTACATACCCACAAGCCAAACACAGTAGGAATAGTGTCGCCCCACCATTGATCGCTGGTTTTGCTTTCCTTTAAACCTGCGTCACTCCTCTGCTGAAAGTTAAAAGGATCCTTTTAATTTCCTGCTTTGAAAAGAAGCGTGTTGTTTGCAAGGTCAGGGACTATTTCTGCACAACGTCTACTTGAGTTTCCACTATTTTCCTTTTCTTTTGTCCCTCCAGTCAGATTAATCTTCCATAGAAGCCGTCATGGTGTTAGAATACAGTTGCAGACACATAAAGCGGGTCCATCCATCTATTAATAATAATAATACAACACAAGCTCAGCACTTCGAGAGCCTTCATATAATTATATTTTGTATCTCTCCCCTTTAGAATTGGAATAAAAAAGGTCTCAAGTGAAATAATATGTATTGTATTTTCTTTATTTGTGTGACTGTATGTGACGCAGAGGCAGGGGGAGTCGGATCCATTAGCAGAGCTTTTATTTCCACAAGACATATATAAGCAAAACTCCAAACGCGAGACTTATGCAAACAAAACTCCAGACGTGAGGTACTCTCGAAGTTAGGCCTGTGTGTGACAAGACTTCACACTGAGCATTGGACGGGGGAGTCTAAATAAGGGGAGTAATGACGCACAGGTGAAACTAATAATGATAGGGGGGATAACGAGCGCAGGGGTGAATGATGGGAGGTGTAGTCCTAGTACTCTGGAGAGAGGGATCTGCTGAAACCAGGAGGAGGCGCTGTCGGACGTTCTGTGACACTGTACTTCAAGACCTTTCATTTCTTTGAGTCAAAGAACTACGTGTAATTAGAAAGTAGCGTTGTTTGCAACAACAGCTGGTAGCTGTTTTCAGTCAGAGAGCTTTATTAAACCCACTGTAATACCTACAGAGTTAGTGTTGTTTTAAAACTTTGCTGTGCACTGCCATTTAGAGCACAAATCAATCACCAAACGTTTAAACTGTATAAATTGAAAAAAGACTTACATTCAGTAACATTGAGATATACCAAAGCAGCAAATTAATCCAAATTCAGGAAGGCAGATCACAAAAAGGAAGTTAACAAATAGAAGTGGGAAGTGCCTGTAATGTTTACTGTGCAGCCAATGAAGGTCACAAGTCACAGGTTTGCTGAGTGAAAATGGATCAGGTGACTGGCTATAATTTTATAATTTATTTATAATTATTTTTAAATTTATTTAACCTTATTCAATTCTGTTTAATCTCATATACAAATTTAATTAAATCAATATCTATTAAGGATATTTTAAACTACGTCATAGTGTGCGCAGTTTCCTTTTTTATATCTAATAACTAGAATATAAAGCTAATTAGTCATTGATAAGAGTTGCCATACCCTGCCCCCGATCTAATAAACAATGACCAGACTTGCTTCAGACAAACACCTTCAGGGAATTAAGATCAATCCCATTCTGTAATTGTCTTCTGATTAATGATATGCTCAGCACACTCAATTAGATTTAGTCCAAGATCCAGGAACCAATATGTGGATTCCAGACTTTTTTCTCCTTTTTTACAATGTTGTTGACCCAGAACCAATCACATCATATTTAAGTTCCAGCTACACACATGATGAGCGCAGTAGTTAGAAATCCCTTCTGGTGACCATTTGCTGTCTACCGCAGTAAAGCAACGCAGCGCACAAAAGATTTATTTATTTTTGGCGCAATCAATTCAGTGTCATGGAAAGTGTAACCATGAAGCCGCTGCATGAGCCGAGTTCTTATTATGATCCTGTTGGTGCACTCGGTGGCGAACTGTACGGTTCCATTACCAAAATGCATAGTCCGTCTGCTTGTAGGCCCCCCGCAACAACCAGGTCTCTAATGGGTTCATCGATTGTGGGGTCTTGTCATTCATCACCAGATGGTCAATTTCCCAACTCTCTCTCATGATACATTGTTTAAAGTTACATTTCTCATCTTTGAATCAATGCCTTTGTGCAAAGCTCCAACTAAAGGATTTTCCTTATCGCTGTGCAAAAATACAAATTAGAACACAGAGGAATTTCAATTGGTTGTGATTACGTTTTGTCTGTTTTATACAACCCATGTTATATATGGATATAATAACATAATCCCTGCCCTATAGATGGCAAAAGCTTTCCCTGCTGTTTTGTTTTACCCCTAAACTGTGCTTTGGCTGATCAAGACATCTGGAATTCCCCGCGTGGGAATGAGAGTAAATACGACTTGGGTGCTTTGTCGCCATTATCTGACTTTTATTATTTAATCAATTCCAAATGGTATAAAAAATCCCTCCCTCACAACACTTAACAAATTGGCAGACCCGGGGCTGAGCGTGTGGTGTCTAATGGCCTTTGCCTTTTTAATGGCATTAGCCAATTGTTGTTAAATAGCTAGTTAAATAAAATCTGTCAGGCAAAAGCAATGAATAAATCAACCTTTTTTCCGCTGACGTATGGCAAAGAGTTGCAGTGGTGTCATCTTGTCTATGGCCAATTACCTTACGGTGTGTACATGCAGTAAAACAATGTCGGCTCCCGTAGGTTTCTCTAGCTGTCTTCTAGACCTGATGAATGACGATATTTATAGCCCCAGTTTCTTAGTGGACCTGAGCCATGAAAACCCCCGACCAGGAAGCAGAGTTGCAGACTTACGCACTTTTCTGCGCTGCCATCAGAGCAGTTACCCACCAAAACATACTAAACCCTAAAGAGACTGCTTCTGCCCCATAGAACCTTCTCGTGTCCGACCATTGGCTAATCCTTTTTCAATTCCTACTACTTCAAACTCGCAACTTGAAGAAAAACAGGGCCGGAACTTGAACGGTTATGAGGTTCCAAAAAGAAGAATTTAGGTCAGTTTGGCGAGACAGACTTACATAGCACTTGGCATAAGGCCTACTGTAATACAAGAGCAGCTTATTACTCATCATTAATAGAGAAACATTTTCAGCATTGTAGGCAGACAGAGCGAGTTACAGCTCTGTTGAGCTGTGTATTCCTAGACCTCAATAATAATTACTGCATGACCTTCTTTTATGATAAGTTTCTAGCTGTTGAGAGAATTGATAACCTCCTGTCTGTCCTCAGGTGTAGGAGCCGTTATTATTTCTAGACTAGATTACTGCAATTCTTTCTTATCGTCTCTTAAGCCTCTCCTGTTCATTCAGAACGCTGCAGCACGTGAATTAAAAGGAACTAAGAAAAGTGATCATATTACTCCTGTGTTAGTGTAATATCCTCACGATGGTTTGAGTAAAGGGTTTTTATTAGTTACTGCACAACAACATAGCATAGCCACGGCCTGGCTTCTTCTTCCATTGTCTGTCTAACACCCGTGTCTTAACCCTTCACCCCCAACGTTACCTCCCCCTAGGGGATGAGTCCAGGTGGTGCTTTTCTCTGAACTTACAACATTCCTTCCCCTCAGAGAAAACTAGTAGAAGCTAACTCCTAAATTGAACACATCATTTTTTTTTTTTTACACATATATATATCTCAATACCTCTATTCCCATATATACAACCCTAAAGAACATCTATAAGCTAGGGATTTGGGTGGACTACCTCATCCCAGTGAGATTCCAGGACGCATTCTTGTCCTCTGTAGGTGGAACTCACTACTAAACTAATCCTAGCCATGTCAATCCTTCAAAGTCTTTTTTTTTTTTTTTTTTTAGCTTGCAGAGAAGTAATCAGGAGCCTTTCTAGCTCGCTGAGACCTTCTCACTGCTGGTTGTTCCTCTGCCGGAAATGGCTCTGTCAGGTCCGCAGCTGGTTCTGCGGCCGTGCCGTCATCAGCGCAGAAAGGTGTCTCAAGTCCGATTGGTGGTTCCACTAGTGAAACCTCAGGTAAGGCCTCCGGTCTCCTTGCTCAAGAGTCCTTGCTCTCGCATGCCTGTCATGGTAATACTTTTGTTTCTCCTGCTTCCTGCGCACTCTGCCTTGGAAATCTGGGTGTATTAAGTCTAGCGTTGACCTCAACTTCCTACCGCACAATAACTCAGCTGGTGATTTCCCCGTGGTGGATTGAGGGGTTATACGGTAGTTGAACAGTGCTCGTGCGATTTTGGTGTCAATTGAATCTCCTGTGCTCTTCTCAACCAGTGACTTCAAGGTTTGCACTGCCCTCTCCGCTAAGCCATTAGAAGCGGGGTGATATGGTGCCGTAGTGATGTGCCTTATCCCATTCTTCTCTATGAATTCTTGGAACTCTTCACTGGTGAAACAACTACCATTGTCCGACACCATCACCTCAGGTATGCCGTGTTGACTAAAACTCTGTCTCAGGCACTCAATCGTGACAGCCGATGTGGACCTACTCACCGCATGCGCTTCAATCCACTTTGAGTAGGAGTCCACCTGAATCAGAAACATTTTCCCTTTCCATGGACCTGCATAATCAACATGGATTCTTTCCCATGGCTTGTCTGGCACTTCCCACGGATGTAATGGGGCCACTGGCGGACTGTTTCTATTTTCCTGACATGTCACACAGGCCTTCACCTGCTCCTCCACCTCGGCATCCATGTTCGGCCACCACATGTAACTGCGTGCCAACCCCTTCATCCTAGTGATGCCTGGGTGACCTTGGTGAAGCTGCCTCAACAACGCATTTCGTCCCGGTGGAGGGACAACCACTCGTCCTCCCCACAGTAAACACCCTTCTTGTATGCTGAGCTCATCCTTACGCCTGGTGTATGGTGTAAATGCCTTATTTTCCACTTCCCTTGGCCACCCTCGCAGGATGTAGTCCCTCACTCTAGCCAACACCGGATCTTTGTCAGTCCATTGCTTTATCTGCTGTGCATTAACTGGAGGTGTTTCAACATCTTCAAACAGCATTACTCTCTCTTCTTCCTCAGGCATTTTCTGCTCTTTCCCTCCCAGTGGCAGTCTGCTCAGAGCGTCCGCGTTCGTGTGGTCTCGGCCTGCCTTGTAAACAATGGTGTACTCGTACGCTGCCAGTGTGACTGCCCATCTCTGTATCCGAGGCGATGCCATCTGCGGTATGGCTCTCATTTCACTGAATAGTGAGATTAGTGGCTTATGATCCGTCACAATAGTGAATTGTCTCCCGTACAGATATTTATGAAATTTCTTTACTCCAAACATCACTGCCAGTCCCTCCTTGTCTAGCTGGGAGTAGTTTTTTTCAGCGGGATTGAGGGTCCTTGACACGAATCCTATGGGTCTGTCCGAGCCATCCGCCATTAGATGGGAAAGTACTGCCCCCACCCCGTAGGGCGAGGCATCACATGCCAAGATGAGAGGTTTGTTTCCATCATAATGCACTAACACACTACAGGATTGCAGCAGCTCTTTTGACTCAAATGCCTTCTGCTGCCTTGAACCCCATGACCATTTTTCCTCTTTCTTTAAAAGGATGTGTAGCGGGGCCAGCAGCGTGGAGAGTTTTGGTAGGAATCTGTGGTAATAATTTAACAACCCCAGGTAAGCTTTCAACTCACGGACATTTTGTGGTTGAGGGGCTCCAGCGATAGCCTCCATCTTGTCTGTCAGCGGACGCAACCCGCTGGCATTTATTTTGTGTCCAAGAAACGCCACCTCTTCTCCCATGAATTCACACTTGCTTCTTTTTAGCCTAAGGCCGCTGTTCTCCAATCTACGGAGTACTTCCTCTAGGTGTTCCAGGTGTTTTTGGTCATTCGGTCCTGAGATCAGAATGTCATCTAAGTAGATGGCCACGTGTGGGATGCCCCCCAGGATGCCCTCCATGGTTCTTTGGAAAATCCCAGGACTTGACGCTACCCCAAATGGTAAACGGTTGTAGGTAAACAGGCCTTTGTGTGTGTTGACAGTGACATACTTCCTAGATTCTTCCTCCAGGACCAGCTGCTGTCACCTGCACCTCCCTTCTGTACCTAAGCCCTCTGAGTCTGTTGTTCCTGGTCTTGTCATTGTTGTTGTGTTGGCCGTGGTACATGGTGAGTCTTACCTGAGTCTACGTCTGCCATGTTTTCTGATCCTGTTACCCTTCTGGAATCCTGAGTTTTGCCTTGTTGCAATATTAAAACCCTTTTCGTTTGAAACCCTGCCTTTTGCGTCTTCCCGTCTCCGACGACACGCACCTGACATCCACTTTCAGTCTGCAGGACAAACACAGTCACCTCATTTAAGAAAAGAGCTTTAGACTTTCCTCTTTGATAACTCATAGTTTGGGCTGGCTCAGGTCAGCCTGGACCAGCCCTTAGATAAGCTGCTATCGGCCGAGTCTGCACAGAGACTACGGAGGACACACTGAGCTCCTCTCCTCTTCTCTCCCTCCTTTACATCTCTTTCATGTGCATCACTAATTCAGCTTCGTCCCTGGAGTTTTTGTGCTTTCTCGCCTCCCAGGATCCCATGGGTCATGGTTCTATCTGGACCTTGTTTCTGCCTCCTGCCATGGCCTTGCTGACACCTGCTGCTGCTATCAGCATTATTATTATTAATGGCATAACTATTACTGTCGTCATAATCCAACAGTAACAACTTTGTTTCTATCCTGAAGTATTTGTGCTTTCTCTCCACACAGGCTTCTGCGGATGGTGGTTCTATCTGATGGTGGTTATGTCTTATGTTATATGCCTTGAACGGATTGTACATTTTACGTTGTTCCTTCTGTACACATTGCATTCCATCAGACCGGTAGAGGGGTCCCTCCTCTGCCGTTCTCCCTAAGGTTCCTTCCTTTTTTTCTCAATGTTTTGCCGATGGCGATACGATGATTTTAGGACCGAGGATGTTGCATGTGAACAGACTGTAAAGCCCCCTGAGGCAAACTTGTTATTTTGGGCTGTCCAAAATAAAAATGGATTTAATTTAATTTGATTTAATTGACTATGTATTTGCCTGCATGTAACAGTTTGGAGTGGGCCTCTTCAAAAATAAAATGTTTTTTTTTTATTTTTTATGTTGATGGTCAATAACATGAAATGGCCTGCAGAGACCAAACCTCAATACCATCTAGCCTGTGGGATTAAGTGAGAGCAAGGCTGTTTTGCTCATTTGACAGTGTCTGACCCCACTAACAGATCCCTGCTGTCAGATTACAACATATGTGTGTAAGCTATTCCATTTTCCTTTATTTTCTGATACATCAACCTTCATAAAGCGAGATAGATGAAAGGTGTTTATGGTTAATTAGTCCTTCATTAATGCTTTGTAGATAAATTAGTGTACATGTTTTGTCATTAATAAATCCAGTATTTGGATTGGAGGGCATCTATATCTTTTATTAATCCATCACGCTGTCTATATCTGTCCATCCCTCAGTCCACCCACCCACCTGTCTATCTATCCTCAACTTTTCTCCCACAGGTTTTACTGTGACAACCCACTCAGCTAAAGCTCTTGGTTGCCATCTAGTGACACTTTGCCACTGTTACACCACGCGGCCGACACACTGCTAACAGCGGGACATGTCCCTGCATTGATAGAGACCAAAGAGAGGGTTTTCAATGATGTACAAAGTTTTATTATTTAAGATGTCAATGCTGTTAAATGGGGATGTTGAATTAGAAGCTACTGTGGCTTGTAAAACCCTACCGGTCCTTCCTTTGGACCCTTATAGAAAATATGCCAGTGGATGTGTTTCTTCCTTGTCTGGAAAAAGAAACAAAAATGGATTGTGTAGATGGTTTGAAATAGTCTTTAGTAAATCATATTTTCTGTTAAAATAAAAAAGAATGTGGAGGAATGTCAAATTTGCTACGACTTGGGTTAGTATTAAGGTAACAATAACTGTTCATGCTTCAGATGTCCCAGTCCCATGCGTTTAGCATTATTAGTGGCTAAAACCGTATCAGGAGAAGGGCTCTTATAATAACACATACAAATCAAAAGTAGCTACTTTTATGAAATTGAAAGAATGTGGATTAATTGACTTACAACACAATATTGGTGTGAAAAATTAAGGCCATGTTGATGTTGGTTCTCTATTGCCTTCCTTGCTTTTTATTGCGTTTGCCTCATTTAGTGCAGGACTGACACAGCAACAGTATCCGAAAAACTCACGAGTAAGTGTCCAATAGGATTTAAACACTCCAACTGCATGTTCTGGGATAACAAAACAAAAGATATGAGTGTCCCTTTTGGGCTATTAAACATCTGCCTTTGTATTTTATGTGGATATATGTTTTTGGACCTATTTTTCAAAAGAAAAACATTGGATCTTAATTAAAGCCATAGCAAACAGGGAACCTATGTTAGATTGAAACCGGTCATGCACACATTTTCTTGTGTTGTTCACCTTTCTGTTCGTTTGTAAAGATAAGTGACACTTGCACATTTCTTTTTTTTCTCTGCCAGAATCTACTTGATTATCACAGCTAAAGTTTGGGCATTGGAACACCTCAAGTCATTCGTAGGTATATACACAAGATATATCAAGACACTATGCTAACCATGTGGTAAGACTAAAAGGTTCCTGTATCCTGACTCCCTTCATGTTTTCGATGGTTATTGTAACAGAAGAAGTGCTGTAGCATATACTTATCACTTATCAAGAAAGGAACTTCTCTCTTATATTTAATTTAAATCAATTTACCATATGGGTCATAAATAATACTCACCGATCTGGACTTTTTGTACCTTTCATCATCAATAAATAAATGAGAAAAAATGGCCCTAACCAGCTATTTCTAATTATATGCAACTGTAATTAAGCATTGCAAGTGTTCAAAAACAAAACAAAAATGTTATAAAGGACGCTTTAGATTACATTTTGTTACCTCAGTAATTAACTTCTAATCATTACCATTTACTTAAAATAGACTGTAATGGCATCGTCAGCAGCATCAGTCATTTGGCCCTCTCAGTCATATGTCTTCTCGTGGCCTACTTCCTACCCGGCCATGCCGTGTCTCCACATGACACCTCCCCCGTGAAGGACAGCGGGGAGGGAGCGTAGAGGTCAGAGTCTGTGTCTGACTCCCCCTCTGCAATGAAGGGTCTGACCCTGGCGCAGCGTGCCGGTCCAGCCGCGGTCTCGGTCCCTCCTCCGGCTCCTGAGCCTGCGAAGAACGAAGGCCCAAAGAAGTCCTCCTTGGCCTGCGAGATGCTGAAACCGCTGAAGGAGCGCTCCAGCTCCTCGTGGTCAACGGATGGGATGGACAGGGACGTGTCGCTCTCCAAAGCAACGGCGTCCCGCTGCCGCCTCCTGTGGCGCCTCCTGCTCCGCGAGCCGCTCTCCCTGCCGCTGCCGCGGGGGGGGCGGTCGTGGACCGGAGCAGGCGGAGGCGGCAGGCGGAACAAGGTGGGCGAGTGCTCGGCGCTGCCGGCGACCGGCGAGGGGGTGTTGGCCACGCTGCTGCTCCAGGCGGGCTGGCTGAGGGGATGCTGCAGCTGGTGCTGCCAGGACGTGGAGGGGCGGCTGTGGCTGCCAGAGGGGGTGCCCACCAAACTGGTCACGCAGCGACCCAGCAGAGGATCTTTCTTTTCCGAAGACCCATCGGAGCACGGAACCACCGGTACGGAGCACGTCTGCAACTCCTTCTCCTCCTTCACCTCGTCCTCCTTCTCCCGCTTGCTCTCCTCCGGGCTGTGGTAAGGCGGGGCCGGGTACGGCTCCTTGGAGTGGAAAAAGGCCTCTGTTTCCGAACGAGGGATGCCCATGCGCTGCACGTACACGTGGACCAGGAAATCCAGTTTTCTGTCCATGCAGATCACCTTTTGGGAGAGAGAAAGACATAGAAGGTGTCCCCAAAACATAGAGCGAAGCCGCACAACGTCACACACCTTAAGGGAACATTCATACCTGCTTTTCCACTTTACTCAGACGTCCCATCATGCTCTGGTCATCAGAAAAGTCTCCCTCAGGTTTAGGCCCCTTACCAACTATCTGGTCCACTCTAGCATTTAGAGAAGAGCAACATCTAATGTTAAAAACAAACACTCTGTTCTGCCACACGGGTTTCATCTGAAGACGTTCATGATGCCAAAATGAAGTTACGACTGTTACATGAGAATAAGGTAAAGAAAGCGTTGATGACAATGAAAGTGTTTGGAATGAATGAATGAATGGCGGCCTAGGTTTCCTGACAAAGTGTGGATAAGTTGACAGTGTGAAAGCATGCGCTATGAGGTCAGGCGGCCTTTGATGAGACAAGGAGCAACGAGAGGGGCGACATTTTGTCTTAGGGCCAAAGTGCATCACTTGGCATGCTTCTGTTGCACTTCATGCTTCGTTTGCATTGCATCCTCGTGGGGGAGCTCTCCTTCTGTCTCTCCAGTGTGAGAGCAAGCGTCTAGTATGAGGGGCCGTTTAAGACATTATTCATTCTGGTACTCACACATACATACATTCTCCTTTCACGTACATATATTTCGAATGTATGTATGTGAGAGTACCAGAATGGATAATGTCTTAAACGGGCCCTCATAATCTAGCACTGTCAAACCCCTGTTGAGTGGGGCCACGCGACTCGGCTCATTGACATTCAGTGAAAAGAGTTGCGGGAGGCCTTTTCTCTGCCTTTTCATGATAGCCCATGATTTAATGTGACATAAGTGCTACAGTGGCTGCACAACATCTAAATGTTCCAGCTCTTGTCTTAATTCTAATTGATACACATGTTTAACCTCAAGTAAGGCAGGCCCAGCGGCTTTTACTCAAAAGGGGTTCTGTCGATCAAAACAATAAGGTAGCATGTAACTGCTGCGATATTTGGGCTGTGGTGTAAAGAGCATAATGCTGGTCACATGGTCATTCTAGGGGTGCAGTCTCTTAACCTAACCTAGGGCCTTCAGTGGACTTCTTATGGCGAGGTGTTGATGGGGCTGGGGGCCCCACAATCATATCTATCCTGGCAAAGCACACAGAGACGATATGAGCGCAATGCAAAGTGAAGCAACGTTGGGATTCACATCAGCTATGGAGAAGACACGTTGATATATTCCACACACACAAGACATACGGTGAGTCTGACTTGCTTCGTTGGATGAGGAGCGCATGTATTTCACTTTTAGAGTGATCAAAATGTAAGGAGCCGACTCGCCGGAGGGAAAACAACATGATCAGACTCAGACTGGATCTAAAAATGATTTTGTGACAAAGCTGAAGGAGTGAATCGTATTTGAATAAAGACATTTTACAGACACAACACTGGGATCTGAATACAACAAATGTTGACGGACAAAACAGGTGAATGAATGACTTATGTGTGTCATGCCATGTTTGTATCCAGCGAAAACACCAATAGTGATTTTCTGAATCCAACATCTGCTCTTATACTGAGCTCAGACTGATCATTGAACCAAATAAATGACCTGAAAAGGCGTCCTCGGCATCCACCGAGGCATTCAGGCTCAAAGTGAAAGTTCTGAGACGACCTGGAAATGAGCGTGGGTCAGATTTGAGCTGCAGAGTGCTGCATAGAAACTGTTCACTTGCCTGGACTGCAGGTTCTTGATGCGGGACAGCATGTCCAGGTGACCTGCAGAGTACTGCTCGATCACATCCATCACATCGTAAGGCCGCAAGCTCTCTTTGAACCTCCGCTTCGACACCAGGAACTTCATGACGCTGAGAGAGGACACGTGCATTAAGACATTTAAGCTGGTCATTAAAGGACTAGTGCAATAAAAACCATTAACCACAATGACCCACAACCAGCACGCATAGTACCACAGCCCTAAAAACCAGGCACTTAAATAAAATTCAGCTTTCAATCTTTTTTTATTTATAAATGTCCTGAAACAGCCGAATCAGTTATTTCTTCAGGAATGATTCATTATAGCTTAATAGTGGGAAAGTTGCCACTTCTTATGGCGACTGAGCCAACTCCACCAACTAATCATGTTAGATATGTTTGTGTGTTCGGGAAAAATCAAGTAAGTTGACCTTCAGTTAAGATTATTTTGTCAAACTACCAGGTCTCTCATCTTTTTGGCCTTATTGTTGGTTAAAATAACATCAAAGTTATTTCTGAGATCTGAGCTGCAAGGTCAAAGTTAAACAAAAAAACAACTACCGGTACTTGTATTTTTGTTTCATTTGGTTCAGCTGACCAGCGTTTTGAGGTAATTGCCAAAGAGGAAGCAGAATCATTGAAATTCATTAATTCATTGAAATTTGCTAATGAAGCGAATCCTTACCAGATTGCTCTGATTGTCACTCTCAGGCCTGGTGGTAATTCTTGAGAGAGAAACTCACAGTGGCAGCTCTTATCATCGCCCATTTCCTCCCCGGGGAGGCTCGCCTCTACAGAGCAAAGACAGGAGCACCCTTAGAGCATAAATCCTCTCCGGAGGCAGGAGCACAGCCCGGGCTGTTGCTTTAAGCTTCACGGAGGTGAAAGATTCAATCACCGAGTTGGTTTGGAGCCAGTTAGGCAGACAGTTTGTGTGGTGAGCAAGCTTTGAGCGACAACGGAGAACCAAAAAGAACTTGATGCAGAATTGAAGGATAGTGCTGACAGGATAAAATACAGTCTGGATTAGAGCTGTAATCCACAGATTTAGAAACATATTGCATAAAGGCAAAGGAGTAAAGGCCTAATTGCTGTCTAACAGAAATCTGAAGAGGTTCTGGGAAAGTGAGAGGTCTCTACATGCAACAAAATGCGGCGCTTTTGGGGCATTATGTCTCCGGGTGAATTTTGTGCAGATAAATACTGTAATCTCTGGACTGAGAATGCTTTTATTACAGTAATACATGCTTGTTCTTAGCTAATGTCATGCTTCAGTATTCAGTCGTTGGAAGGAAATACAAACAAAAAAGGGTTCATGTCAAGTGAAATAAATCCCAGCAGATTTCCACATGCATAGCCGAATAGCCGAATTTTCTATTGAGTCCCCCCCCCCCTAAAATCCAAGCAACGCAGTATCCCAATGTCTTACTTATTAAACCTTCAATTGCTGCAAAGAGGGAGAGAGAGAGAGAGAGAGAGAGAGAGAGAGAGAGAGAGAGGAGAGACATGGGAAAAGGGCTGTTATGGGGTTTTGCAAGATGACAATGGCAGACAAATCGATTCCAAACATGAAACAAGTGGAGGACACTGAGTGATTTCTGATTCATGTTTGAAAATCTGCTCTCTCTTCTATTATATTTGTACGTAGCAAACTGGATTTCATGTTCATGTGACTTATGTGGTGACATTTACATCTATGCATCACTGAGTGAAGACATGTCACTGTGACTTGTCTGACCTGGAGAACTCTTCAGTCCAAAGTCTTCGTCCTGCATTTCAATCAGCACTTTAACATGCCATGACACGGAAGAAGAAAAACAAAACAAAAATTGAAATTGGTTCGAATATTTTGACAAAAAAGCAAAGAAATGGCAACACAGAGAAGTGTGCTTATTGGCGGCCTGGATGAAGATATGGAGTGCTCATGATGTCAGGATACCAACACTTGGATGTCTCTGTGGGACAATGTCTTCCTTGTATGGTTGAATGCATGCGGGAGAGATCACAAAATAAAACAACAGCGCAATGAGATAAATAGTGCCATCAACTCCCCCTAAAAACAGAGCTCTATGCATCCCTTTCAGGAAGAAAGCCAATAATCATTTTCTTCCAGAAAAAGCTATTGCTTCAAACAACTGTTTAAAGTGTTTTGTGAAGGTTTGAATGCCAGTTTAAGAGACTTTCCACCTCAACGTGAATGCAACTATACAGCAAGTAGACAACTTATTCTACTGCAAACGATTGGCCCGTGCTATTCCTGAAACAGCGGTGGTTGTAGCAGTCCCTTTAGCATCGCGTATGCTGCCCTGTGTGAAGCTCCCTCACCCTCAGAGTTCTGCCGCGAGGTGCTGCCCCGGGCCCTGAAGGAGTGCTTCGGCCCTCGGTTCTTGTCGGCGAAGCTCCAGCTCTTGTCAACTTTGCCGGGACTCGCCTCGGCGCCGTCCTCCAGCCCCGCGGACTGGGACCTCCCTTTGGCCAGGGGAGCCCTGGAGGGACTCGGGAAGACCTTTGTCCTTCAGGCTGGCCTTCCGGCTTGAAAAGGGGAATGTAACCACGTCAGTTTGGAATTATTTTAACAACATCAATCTTTACTATCTTTTACTAAATGCCTTCATCCCGCTGCTTTAATCTTGGGAATTTGACAAATTCATCACTGATGTGACGGTGAATCTTACCTCAGCAGAGATGCAAAAAGGGCAATGTCCTACAGCAGAAGGAGCCGTGGCCACATACTAACATAGTGGAGCATTCGGCCGGTCACGCAAGTAGCAGGAAGCTACGAGCAAGCATGCACAGGAAGCAGAGTGACAGCGCACGCCTCAAAAAAGGGAGAGAACGTAATGCAAAAAGTGAACGCAAATCGTGCAAAATAATTCACCATCGTACTGCGCACGCTCGGCCTGATGCACGGGAATCGGTCAAAGGAAACGCATTAGGCAATGTGCACGTTGCCTCCTGAACAGAAGAGCTGATTAGGCACAAACAAAACGGCAGCAAGCAAATCAACAGCATAAAGTCGTTGCTAAACAGAAACCATAAATCAACACGGATGTACATCTATGTTCCTCAGAGAGAAGCATTAAAGTTCTATTGGAGACATCACTGACAGAAACGCACTGTATAAAGTCATTTCAGAATGTATTGTCTTTTCTAAATGACATTTTATGTTGAAAACCCTCCTCGTAGAGTGAATCCTCAATCTTTCCTTGTGATTAATTGAAGAGCAAGAGGAACAGAGGTGGGAGAGGAAGGACACACACACAGACTTGCAGTGCAAACTATACCTAAAGGTTCTCGGACAGCACCCGCAAAGTCTGTCTTTGTGTGCATTTTCATTACTGGAGTGGCGGGCAGTAGAGGAGACACAAAAAGATAGTAGCAGTGGATACAGTCACACAAACAGCAGTGTGTGCCATCCTGTGATGCATCTACAGTAACACTTTCATTCATTTGCAACCAGTCACATATCATAAACGATGTGCAATGATTTGAAATGGCCACTGTTATGTATTTTGTTAAAAACAAATATGCAAATGAATCCAAAGTCATGATAAAGTGTTGACACCTTTTCAATAATTACACTTGTTTCTTTGTCTCGAAAACAATGTGCAGTTAAAAGAACAGCTCGAGTCAAAGCCGACTTGAGTGAGCACCAGGTGAGCCAATGCAGCATGACCGTTCTTGAAGGAGGTGCTTAACATACACACACGCACACACACACACACACACACACACACACACGCCCGCCCGCCGATAGGGGGGGACAAACGGGTCTGTTGTCCCGGGCCCAGGATAAGGGGGGAGGGGGGGGGCAGAACTGGGCCCTCATTAAATTATGGAATAATTTAAAAAAATGTTTTAAAATAGGCATATTTGTGGAAAAATATTTGTAGTATATAGACTTGTATAAAGCTTTTTATTTGTTTCCTTCCTAATTGTCCTTAAAATAGTGGTCAAGAACCCCCCCCACCCCCAACAAAAAAATGGTTTGGCCACTGATCAAAACTTGATGTTGTCAGTAGATTTGAAGTTAGGTACGCTCAAAATCTCCGGTCAGCACAAATCCGGTGCTCAGAAAAGGAAAGAAAAGAGAAGAAGAGAAGAAGAAAATAGAGGCCTTAGAGATTTTCTAAACAAATATTTAAAAAATATGGTGTCGGTGAAGCTGGAACTAGTGAAGTCAATGTAGAGCTAGGTAAGAAACAGCGCGGCCATTACGAGCCTTGTAGGGTTGCCAACTCACCCAACCCCAAATCCGGGACACTTTCGGCGGGGCGGCTGACGGGGGGGTAGTAGCGGTCGGCGGTAACGGTCGGCGGACCGTCTGATCCGGGGGGGGGTAGCTGTCGGCTGCGGGGGAATACGGGACGGTTGGCAACCCTACTTGTAACGTAACTTAGTAACGTAAAAGCCCAGCTCTAATGTCAACGTCCGTTAGCTTGTAGAAAGCCTGACACAACACGTTATCTGACAGAAACAGTTGAGTTTGGAGAGAGAGTGATGCAGGAGGGGCCCACAGCCCCGCAACGGAGGGACGGTCAGGCTACCGGTGAGAGAGAATAGAGAGGGAGGGAGGGAGGGAGGGAGTCACAGTGATGCGGGAGGGGCCCGCTGCCCTGAGAAGAGAGGAAGATCAGAGGAGAGGAACATGAGAGGAAGAGCAGAGGAGAGGAAGGGCAGAGGAGAGGAGAGGAACATGAGAGAAAGAGGAGAGGAAGAGCAGAGGAGAGAAACATGAGAGGAAGAGCAGAGGAGAGGAACATGAGAGGAAGAGCAGAGGAGAGGAAGAGCAGAGGAGAGGAAGAGCAGAGGAGAGGAACATGAGAGGAGAGGAACTGCAGAGGAGAGGAAGAGCAAGGGAAAAGGATCTGGACACGGGGGGCCCATCTAAGATTATCTTGTCCCGGGCCCAGGCAAGACTGTCAGCTGGCCTGCACACACACACACACACACATACAGACAGATACAGTGTGCACACACTCCCCCAAGAAGAGTGCCTCAGCAGCAGCTGTGAGCCGACGGGGCGGGTGGAGAGAGACACGAGGCGTCCCGATCACAGACCTGGGAGAGGTTTCCATCTGAGACTCCTTCCTGTGAGGAGAGAGGACACCGGCTGTGACACGGTCGCTCATGTGTTGAAACGTGTGTTGTCACCACACGTTGTTAGGGTCGTGCGGTTGAGTTGTTGAAAGCAAAGCTGCTGCAAATTCAAATGATACATAGGAGGAGCCAAGACATTGATTTAATCCCACAACGGATGTGTAAATGGAAATAATAACTTATTTCAATCAATTTTGGGGTGTTGATTAGTTTTTTGATATTTTGTTCTTCACAAAATTTAATTATTGAATTTAATTAATTTGGGTAAATGATCCACCATGGTCACCACTGTCACTTATACGAATCCTAATCATGTACAGCGCTGTATATAATTAAGATTCATATTTATTCATATTCATATTTTTACTTGGGAGCAGCAAACACAAGTTGTTCACGAGCCTTGAAATATTTTGTGCTCCTGCAGATCTGGAGAAACCTTCTACATGTGAGATCTCTGAGATCTATTCCATTAATGTCTATTCTATTCAGAGAATATTGCTTCACCCGTAATGCTGAGTAACCCCCATGACCAGCATCCCAAATGCATCATCATGCGATCAGCATCATCAGTTTAGTCTCTGTCAGATTGATACCTGAATGTCTTGCCCTTTAGATTCCTCAACAGGTCCAGCTGATTCAGAGGTGGAATGAGTCTGGGATTAAAACAGAAGAGCATTTATGTCACATCACTTTCACTGAGTCAGTGTTGGAAGGTTAGACCTCGCCGCAGGGCCCTCGAAAGCGAATCTCATTTCATTGAGCAGTCATCTATTGTGCCGGTCATTACCTTTTAACCCCAAACTCTTTACGTTTCCCTCCACTAGCACTGCAGCCTGTTTCCTGATTCAAAAAGTCGGACTGCTGAATGATTTGATTATTTTACAAAGTAGCCAGTGCCAACTTGTCATTTGAAGAGCTTTGTCCCAGCAGTACATCAGCCTCCTCCCCTGTGAAACGACCGTGATGAAAGCAGGAAGTGCTTGTGCACGACAGGCCGCAGTGTCTGCTCCTACGTTTGTAATGCAATAAGAGGAGGACACCCGGAAGGGTTTTTCACTCAGCGTCAACAGTTTTACGAGAGATGGCAGGATGTGATAAGAGACAACACATGTTCAAACAGGTAAATGATGCACTCTTCAGAGAGTTTGACCACCTACCTGTACATTGGGACAGCCACAGTCTGCTCGTAGAAATCCCACGTGTACAGTAGATCTGTGCGGGACAGGTTGGTAGCATAAAACCTCCACGTAGCCTGGATGGAGTAAGTGATACCATTGGTTCCTTTTTATCAGGGGCACAAAACTGATGTTTGGGTGTTTTCATGAAGAAAATAAAAATCAGTATACCTGGATGAGGCCCGCTGCAGGATTACGCCTCTTCTCAAAATGTTTCTGCCTGTGTTGCTCTTGGACTTTGAGGGCAAAGCCAGAACCCAGGATGCCCTGCGCAGATTCAGCGCAACACATAAAAGGATCTGTTAGCTTTGTGGACGGCTGCCGGCCGGGAGTTAGAGTTGCAACGGCTTTGTGGTCTTATTGAAAGGACCCTTCTGGAGCAGAGAGCAGTGAGCAAATATATGCAATATCACAGATATTCACATGTCTGCACAGCCTGAGGGTGATAGAAATGGGAGAGAAAATGTTGGCGAAAGTGCTGTTACAGAAATCCAATTTGATTTTGATGCGTGAAGTACTGATCCGGTCGACGGTGCTTAATCAAAGCGCAGAGCTGAGTCTGATATCTTCAAATATTCAAAGGAAAAAGGGAAAATGAGCAGCGTTTTTTTAGGGATTTAGAGAACGCTTTTAGCTCATTTCCGCAGTCAAAGTACCACGATGGAGAAATGGAATGCAACACTGTGGTCCACTTAGTGCTTCCTTTCTCTGATTGACTATCGAATCATGTAATCAGTAAGCAGATTGAACCATAATTGAAATAGATGAATGGACAAAGAAAAGCATCATCAGCATTGTAAGCTTACTCTTACAAGACTGTTCAAGGTGGACAATACCTCCTACTTACAGCGGGGAGAGCAAAGAAGGCAACACCGATCATGCTGAATGTTGCTGCCAGCAAGCGTCCATTCCAGGTCTTGGGCACCTTATCCCCATAACCAATGGTGGTCAGAGTGATCTAGTGAAAATAAAGTCACCACTTTATTCAGCTGGTGTGGCACGGGTTTGCAGATGTTGACATAACGTGAGTAACATAACACCACAAAATGTTTTGTCTTTGACTAATGTGGATGCTGTAGTCTCTTACCAGTCCCCACCAAAGAGCATCAGCATAGGTCTCAAACTCGTCATTGGACTCCTTTTCCACCGAGTACACCAGGAATGAAGCCAGGATGAGACACAGAAAGCCTATGTACCACGCGGTGATGAGCTCCTACAGGGGAAATCAACACATCGAGCATCAGGGAATGCAAAGTAATAAAGTGTCGTCTACAATGCCTTGCAAAACGGCAATGCAACCCTTGTAAATTGGTTTTGAAAAGAAAAGGCCTTGAGGACGTAATATTGGACATAATTGTGTGAGTCACATGCCCTCTGAAGTTCTACTTCTTGCACCTCTTTATTTCCCTCAGTGCTCGCACACACACACACACACGCACACACACACGGCAGCCCATTTTTCTTTGATTACTACCGTGGGGCTACTGGGGCTGGTGGGAACATGCCCCCTCCCTTTAAAGCTCCTTTATTCTCCTAAAAAAAGAACATTAATCAAAGAGAAGACTGTAAAGGATGGTACTCTCTGTAGTAAAGATTGTAATAACATTATTCTTCAAATCAGTGATTGTTGTCCTGCTACCGTTGTTAAGCAAAGCACGATAATACAATTTAGATTTTACTTTTTGATGCTATTTTTTGCCTGCTATAAGGTTTGTGTGTTCAGTTTGATTAATCGGCTACTGCATGAATTTGACTGGGTACTGATACCGAGTACTAAAATGCGAGTGATGTCACCTTGCTGTGAGCGTACACCACAGAACCCAGCAGCTTCCAGGTGCCTCCGCGGCGATCCATGCGCAGCATGCGCAGGATCTGCAGGAATCTCAGACTCCTGATGGCCGAGGTGGCAAAAACATTTCCCTGAGATCCGGCTGCCAGCACAGAGACTGAGGCGATCAGGACCATGATGTCTGAGGAAAGCAAACACAATCATAGAGCTCCACATTCACACACCATGGATGGAATCATACGGAATTCAAGTACTTTAAAGTGGGGCATTTGTACTTCCTCCTTTCATCATTTCATCTTCTGTTTAGCATAACTTCAATGCGGTGCTGAAAATCTCAAGCAACCATAACACAGACACATTCTTTAACGCTGCAGCATAAGAAACTGAGGGAAAAAACACACTGTTCTGTTGGTCAGAGAGAGCAAGGCCGGTTCTTCTCACCTATGACACAGAAAGGCTTTCTGGCAAATTTGAGCCTCCCTCTCCATCCTCTGTACCGACAGCAGCAGCCAGCGGCCCAGATCCTTACAATGTACTCAACCCCAAACACCACGATAGTCACAATTTCCTGTGGGACAAAGCCACAATAGCGGAGTTAACTGTGAGATGTGGAAGTATTGCAGTGTCTGCGTTTTCAGCAAATTAACTTCACCTACCAGGATGTACAAGGCACTCTCTGAGCTATTTTTGAACTCTCGGATGGTGGCAAAGACTGAAAGTATGAGACAGGAGAAGACCAGGAGGAAGCTGGAAGAGATAGGAGAATAAAAACGTTTATATTAATTAGTCCCTGCTCCATTTGTCTGATCCTGTTTTAGATTCAGGACGTTCAACAGTAAAGAACACTGTAGAAGCGCATGTGTATATATATATATATATATATATATATATAGAAGCTCCTTACTGGAGCGACGCGAACGGATCAACCTCCTCAGAGACAGAGAGGAAAAACTGCTAGATGCCATTAAAGCTGAAGTAACAATAATTCTTACGGTAGACTTAATATCCAGCATTGCTGATGGCAAGTGGAATTATACTGTGAAGACAGATTACCAACTGCTGTTCAGTCTGTGAAGCCTCAAAGGGTACGGCCGTGGACTGAATGAATACTTGGGAGCCAAAGAGCCTCCATTAGTGCAATAAGGCAAACTGCAGAAACAGCTGCAGCTCAGTTAGCATTTAGCGATATAAAGAAATCAGTACATGTTCATTTTGAACAGATCTAATGTGGTTTTCATTGAGTGCAGGAAATCACCTGAGCACCACTCCTCATCCTTAACAGGATGAGTGCATCTACTAGCTGTGTCAGTCAGAAGCTCCTTACTGGAGCGACGCGAACGGATCGACCTCCTCACAGTCCCACCAAGTCCTAAGTGATGTTCAGCATGTTCAAGGCAGGCTGGGAGTTAGAGGGAATTCAAATGTTTGGACAACAGACCAAACACCTCACAAAAAAACAGGTGGAAATATGTTAAAAGATCCAAAATATGTGATTCTTTCTACAGACAGAACAGTGATAACGGATGGTTTCAAAGACTGATGCGATATAGAAAATAAATCTAATCTACAATAACATACGATGTGTGGAGGGAGAGGCAATGCTTCTGCCTCAGGGGCTTTCTTCTGAAAAGATGCACTGGAATGATTACGAGGGCAGAGCTAATGGAAAGTGCCTGCGTGGTGAAACCCAATACTGGGACAATGATGTTAAAACGATCATAGTACAGTTACCATCATCAAGCTCTTACCTGAGCACAAGATGAGGTGTTAAAACACATTAAAGCTCACACTACACTACACTGATGTCATTTTGCCTGTCTACAGTGTAGGACATCAGCAATCAGTAAAGATAATCAGCTTAATTTAAAGACAAAGGTGGTGATCTTCTAAAAACATGTGGTTGCTAAATTTCCTGAAATTTTCTGTACATTGTGTAATCAATGAATCCAAATGAATAAACAAATGAAATGGTTGCTTATGTTCAGCATGATCATTTGGTGGAGCAGCTGCTTTGTAGAGGCAACTTAGTGACTTTCAAAGTGCTGCAAACTACTTGCAGATGAAAAGACTTGCCAGCGCTGGGCGGGGATCGAGGCAGAAACGATTGACCATCTTTGGTTCGCTCAGTTTTAGTCTCCACAAACTCCTGAAAAGAACACAGTCAATTTGGCTGCTAAATGCTCTGCTAACCTCACTTACTGCCTGGCTTTTACTGTCTGCTGACCGGTTGCCTGCCTTCATCTTGAATCAAAGCTGATGACAAAAATCTTCAACCCCACGGACACCTTTCCCTCATGCTTCGTCCTTTCATCTATTATTAATAGAAGACGCATTGATTTGTGCAGCTTTAAAAGCATGTAGAAGGGGGCGGGGGGGTCATTGGAAGGAGCAAACACCGTCCTGAGAAACCCTCAGGGCGGTGTTTTCCCTCAAATTTTGAAATACCATCCGTCCATTGATGGACTCTGTTCCATTCCGTCTGCAAGACTGAAGGTGTAAATGACGTATGTTTCTCCTCATTAACAGCCCTTGGACTTCACATCGAAGTTGTCATGTTTTTGTTTTTTTTGCGAGGCAGGAAAATGTGCAGTGATTGTATTGTGAAAGTAAAGCAGATTTCATCCCATTAAAACATGTCATCACAAGCACGAGATGTTGGGCACAAAGAAGTTGGCTCGAATTTGACAACATACTGTTTATGCAACTTTCCTGACCAGACCTCGCCAAGCTCATCAGTACCTCCTAATGAGGACACTGACTGATTAGGGAGAGGTCAGTCAAATAATAAGCTTCTAGCTTTTACCTCTCTGGCTGCACAAAGCGAATCCCAGTTATCAGATAGATGGAGGAAATGCACAGCACAGAGGACGCTAATCAAATCATCATCAGAATTGTTAATCCCCCCCAAACACACACAAGATAGAACACAGAGCAGCAGCAGGACACATGTAATGTTAAAATATGTTCTAACATAATCTTATGCTAAAAGAGTGATAATTGTCTGTATTGGAGTAATGTGCAAAAAGCAGGGTGAGTCAAAGGTTTCCATCTGCAGCTGCGTCTGAAGAAGGGAGGGCGAGTCAACCTGCTCTCACACACATGCCCGAACAAGGGAACTGTGTTACCCCCATCTTAAGCTTGGTTCTATCTCAACTTGGTTTGCAATGTTTCATACCTGCCACTGAGGACGGCCTTCACACGTGTGTATAAAAGCTCAGTGTTTGGACCGCTCGGAGACGCAGTCTCCCGCAGAGCACCGTAATACGTCCGGAGAAAAAGTCCTTATCCAGGATCACCAGCTGATGATCCTGCCTCAAACCTCTTTACAGGAGAGAAAGGACGGGCGGAAACCAAAGGAGTCCTGATTGACGTCACGTGTATCCAGCGAAAAATAATTAATTTCTACAAACTCGGGTAAGAAGTTGAAATTCCAATTATAAAGTATAAAGTTTGAACATAACGGAAACAGATGACTGATCAAGTGGTTGTTATAGTCTGGGGAGTACAATTCTTTTTTACATTTGGTTTTTTTTTTTGTATTGTACATGATTCTGGGATATTTCCAATGCGTCGTGCGAAGGTAGATAGGATTGTGTACGATAGAGATTTCAACGTGAATTCTACCTTTAGAATAAGACCGTGGTTATAACATACACGTGTATTTTACTGAAGTAGGTAAAACAAGATCGCTGTCATTTGGGTTTCCAGAAAATGCCTTTTTAAGCGCCGCTAAACTTAAAATGTTACAAGGGGATTTTGGTCAAGGTTGAAAAAAAATGAAAAGTGGTAAAAAGGTCAAAGTAGAAAAACCAGCTGTGTCTGGCACAGTGGGGTTTTTTCTGCCATGTGTCCGAGTATAACAGATGTTGGAGGCCCTCTTCCCATCACGTTTGCCAAGACTGCACCCTGCCCCACATGGCGATCCGCAGAAAGAACCAGCTTCCAGAACACACACCCTGATTGACGTGTGTGGGGGGAGGAGGAGGCTGCATGTGAGGGGAAGACAGCATCCATGCTGAGAGCTCACATGACAAGGGAAGTAAACACACACACGCACACACCGCCGCCTGCAATGAAGAAACGCTTTCTGCACCAACTGCACATACACACACACACACACACACACACACACACACACACACCGGAGCAGCAACAAGCTCTTATGAAGATCATAGAGCAATCAGAAGCACAACAAAAGCTTTCACTCAAACAGTTTTCAGGAACACAGAATTGGTCCTTTGAGCCGGATCTGAAGAACTCTTTTTCCTCTCAAGGTTTGGACCTTAAACCTCACGGGGAGTCTAAGACTCTTCTCAAAGCCCTCTGCCCTAGTCCGTTACAGGAGTAGTTTGGTTTTGTGAGGCCAGGATCCGCTTGAGTTGGAGGAGAGTGACGACATCCGTTTTACTAGCGAAACCTGACTGGTGTTTTTAAAGTTTTCATCCCCTCTAAAAGCCCACTTTTCTCACTCGGCGCTACTGAAACAAATAAGAATCGTGAGTTCCTGTTACCAGTAAAACAAAAGCAGGGTTTCTGTTAACTGAAATCGTTCAGATAAAAGCGGCAATCGATAATAACATAGACTATAGAATGGGGTCGCTTCTCAAAGAGGCGCAGGTGCGCAAGGGGGGAGTAAGAAGAGAAGAGATAACAAGAGATATGATTAATTCTCCTGATTTGTTGTTTTCATTTTAAGCGGTGACATACGGGAGACGAAGCTTCTTCTGCCTGTCTCTCATCCAACTCTCCCTCCAGCCTTCATCCACCCGTCACATCCCCCTCCACCTCCTCAGTCCCCATCACAAACCACAGCCCTGGTCCCACAGAGCCAGAGCCCAGACCTTATGTCTGCATTGAACAAAGCTATGAGCCAGAACTGCAGCATCCAGCTACAGGCATCTCCCACCAGTTAGGACACATTGACTGGTAAGCAACACATGCAAGACAAAAGAAATAAATTAACTGAATGGTAGAGGATGTCAGGTAATATTTTGCGATTCCGGAAGCACGCAAATCTGTTATTTTAACCTCAGGATGAACGAGTAAAGAAAATAAGTTAATAAATGGGTTTATTAATTGATAAAATGTCACTATTAAGATGAGACTAGAAAACGAACACCAGCACACAGAATATCTGTTGACGCAAACAGGGATCATAGATCCAACAACAGGTTTAGAAGGGAGACCACAATTGGTAATATGAATTAATTGTTTAACCTAACAAACCTAACAAACCTGTTAAACCTGTTTAACACCTGACTCCCCCGAGGCGTGGCTGGCTAACCAAGGAGGTGAGTACAATAGGGTCACCAAGCTGGAACCGGTGAAGAACCCAAGTGGAAGCCATTGGGGTCACTTTTAGAGGGGATTAATAATAGAATAATCCGTTGTTTCCAATTTGATGGATAAAGATTCATTTTCATTCACCTAATTTATACACGGATACAGTGTACATGTATACAGGGTGCGATTTGTGGCGGGGGTGTGGAGGGGGGGGGATTTCCCCCCCTCTGGTTTTCCTATCCCCCCCTCTGGTAAATTATTTTTATCTCCGGGGGGGACAAGGATTTCCCCCCCTTGATAGCAATGAATGCAACTTAACTTTTAGCCTACTTAAACTCTTGAAATCTAACGATCTTCGGTATCACTACATCAGAGTAGCTGTTCAGCAGCCTTCTGGCAGACGGCGCATATTTATGAACGTCATCGAACATAAACACATTGTAACATTTTAGTACGGGGTGCGTGTGACGCGGATCGGTTTCCCCTCTTTGTGCTTCTGCTTCCTTCTCGTAGCCAAACCGTCCGTGCGCGTAAAAGTGAGCATCAAGCCAGTTGGACTTTGGATCACAACGGGGGAAACTTTAATTGTGCCCAGAGGGGGGGGCTTCGTAGCAAAGAATAGGAACCAGCTCCTTAATAATTGCATTACTGTGAGGGATGGCCTATTACTTTTGTATTGGTTTTGCATATTAACGTGCTTTAGACATATTTTATTTGTTATTTATACTAGTAGTCTACTGTGATGGTTTTCCACGTGCCAGATTTGTTGGTGCCCCCCCAGGCATTTGGATCTCTACGTGCAGTGCGTGATGTGCGTGTGCGGATAATAAAACAACTAAATGAACATTAAAAGTTTGTTGTGATGGGCCTCCACGGACCCGTTCTTATCCCTAGTTATGCAAGCTAAAAGTCACATGTTCTTGTCTATTTAAAAAAAAAAAAAAACCATCCCCCCCTCTGCTTTTTTGTCAAATCGCACCCTGCATGTATAGACCGTCTAACATGATAATAACAAATACATTAGACAACATTGTCCACAGGCATGGATATCCCCGCAGTCTCAAAATAAAATCCAGTCAGAGTGCGATTGATTGCGAGATGGAACCAGACCTTCACAAAGTCTCCTGGAGACCAAAATCAATCATTAGTCTCATAACACAGCTATTCAGCTCTATTTTTGCGCAATATCATCTAGATGGTCACGTCAGTCCCTAATAAAAAACTACTGAAGAGAGAGACATTCACATTCACTCTTGTGGTAGACAGCTAGCAATGCACACACACACACACACGTCCAATTGTTGGCAGAGAAGTCGATACGCCATCACTGAGAACGTGATCAATCAAGACGAGGGGGGGGCTGTTGTTGGAAGCAGAAAAACCTACATTTGCTCCTGAGCTGCAGATGAAGAAACATTGATTTGCTCCCCTCAGCACAATGTGGCCTACCCAGACACACATCACGCCACATTTAGACTGCAGGAGAGAATATAAGGAAGGGGGGGGGCATTTCACTGTGCAAATCCAGTGCCAGTAAGGCCCTGTGCTGACACTGCGGCGTCCACTCGGCCTCCTGAGGGGAGGTGTACGGGCGGCGGGGACTCTCTGGGGAAAGCATCTCGATACGTGCACTATAGTGACACGCTAATCTGCTGTCACTGGATTCCTTTTTGAGTCACAGGGGTGCGTTGTGTTGTTCAAATACAAACTCTGGGTTTGGTCACCTCTAACCACTAAGGGGAGAATGAGGCGTTTTCCACCCCGTTTTAATGCTACACACTCAATAATGGTAAAATGCGACAATATTTCACGCCCCACTGATGTCTACTGTGCCCATAGCAACAAGCAACAACATTGCCATTTTAATTTGGTTAGGATTCATCAAACTGTTTTAATGAATCCTAACCGATGTCAGAGGCTCAACCCTCAATGGGAGAACAATTAATTCCTTCCCATAACCCAACATCCAAACCCTTTCTTCTACTTCCACCTTCCATCAACCACTCGATCACATGTCGGCGGCTTGCCAGCATCCCTCTGCTAACTATCCTCGCCCTTTCGGTCTCTAGTTTGTCTTCAGCTGGCCAGCTCAGCGGAATAGTCCACAACTGGAACATGGCCTCATTCTGTCTCTCCGAATCACTTTAAGAAAAGGTGGAGAGAACATTTAAATTGTTTTCACTGATTGATTGGTTTTTCTCTCCGCAGTCTTTTACGGCCGCGTTCCATTGTTGCACTTCGCTGCAGAACTGACATCCGTCATTTCACGGCTGCAGAGGCCGGTCAATTTCTGCCGGGGTTTCCAGTAAGAAGAATAACGTTAATGAGGCTCCTATGGAAGATTAACAGAGCCCCATTCTCTGCATCGGTTTCCTTGTTTTATTGGAGGCGGAGCCTGTAGCTGGACACAAGAACCCAACAAATTAAAAGGCTTTTTTTTGCGAGCTGTCAAATTATCCCTCCTCACAGAATTAGGCTGAACACAGTCTAGGGAAATGATGCAATTATTCTGACAGCGAGCTGTTCGATGGACCCTTTGCTCCAAATGTTCCAACCGAGTCACAGCAGGCTGTGCTGTATTGTAATCCAGTAGAAGTGTGGACGAGTGTGGGATGTTCTTTGTTGCAGAGATTGAGAATGAGGGGAAGGATACAACTGAACGTAGCACACAATAATTTTATAAACCCGCTGGATGAGAATAAAAAAAAAAGCGAGGAGATTAAAATGAAGTGTGATGGTGATGAATTATGTATAGAACAGACCAATGGAGTAGGTGCAGTTCTTGCCCACTAGACTGACATTGGTTATTGAATATCAAAACACTGATTTTAGTAGTTTTAGTAAGCTTATTGTAATGCTATTTAGTGAATATTCGATATTATGAATCTGTCCTTGTTGACAAGACATGTACCACAGTCCTTCAAGATAGCTGTAATTAAGCCTCTTCTTAAGAAACCTACTCTTGCTCCGGAGGTGTTGGCTAACTACAGACCGATCTCTAATCTTCCCTTCCTCTCGAAGATCCTTGAGAAATCCGTCGCAAATCAACTATGTGACTTTCTTCAAAACAATGCTTTGTTCGAGGACTTTCAGTCCGGATTTCAAGTGCATCATAGCACAGAAACAGCCCTGGTGAAAATTACGAATGATCTCCTACTTGCATCGGACCAAGGACTTGTCTCTTTTCTTGTCTTGCTGGACCTCAGTGCCGCATTTGACACCATCGATCATCATATCTTGATGCACTTAGCTGGTTTAAATCCTATTTATCGGATCGATCCCAGTTTGTGCTTCCTCGAAGACCACCAATGTTGGTCATGGAGTCCCACAAGGTTCTGTGCTTGGACCCATTTTATTTACCCTTTATATGCTTCCTTTGGGCGACGTTATCAGAAAATACCGCATCAACTTCCATTGTTATGCAGACGATACTCAATTGTATCCGTCGATCAAGCCAGAGGAGACCGAACAGCTCGTTAGACTTCAAGAATGTCTTGGAGACATCAAAACTTGGATGACCTGCAACTTCCTGATGCTAAACTCAGAAAAAACAAAAGTTATCTTGATAGGCCCAGAGCGCCTTTGAAGTCAGCTGTCACGTGATACAGTTTCTATGGATGGAATTTCTCTGGTATCCAGCAGCACCGTCAAGAATCTTGGAGTTCTCTTAGACCAGGATATGTCCTTCAACTCTCATATAAAGAAAACTTCAAGGGCTGCTTTTTTTCATTTACGTAATATATCAAAAATCAGGAATTTCCTGTCTCAAGGTGATGCAGAAAAATTGGTTCATGCATTTGTTTCCTCCAGACTGGACTACTGTAATTCTTTGTTTGCAGGGTGTTCCTGCAAATCTCTTAAACCTCTTCAGTTGATTCAGAATGCTGCAGCACGTGTATTAACAACAACCAATAAAAGAGACCATATCACGCCTGTATTATCTGCTTTGCACTGGCTCCCTGTTAAATCAAGAATATAATTTAAGGTTCTTCTCCTCACCTACAAGGCGCTTGCTGGTGAGGCACCTTCTTATCTTAAAGAGCTTGTAACACCGTACTGCCCTGCAAGGCAGCTGCGTTCTATAGATGCTGGGTTACTTGTTGTTCCTAGAGTTATTAAAAGTAGGATGGGAGGCAGAGCCTTCAGTTATCAAGCTCCTCTTTTGTGGAACCAGCTTTCACTTTCAGTCCGGGGGGCAGATTCAGTCAGCTCCTTTAAGATAAAGCTTAAAACTTTCCTCTTTGATACTGCTTATATTTAGGGCTGGCTTAGGTTTGCCTGGACCAGCTCTTAGTTACGCTGCTATAGGCTTCAACTGCCGGGGGGACTGCGTGGATGTGTGAGTGCGTCAGCGAGCGAGTTGGTTTTTTTTCGAACTTTTTTGCTATTTTCTCTTAGTTTAGGTCTATTACTTTGGTGTGGTTAGGTGGGTGTTTTTTTAACATTACGTTGGGTTTAATGTTTCGTTTGTTTCGTGTTTTTGTTTCCTCCTGCCGGTGTCTCGCCGGTCGGCGTCCGAGGACGCCATGGTAAATGGAGAGAATCTGTCCCACCTCACGCGAAAGCACGACATTAAGATTAGCGCCGGCTTTCCGTGCAGCGTGGAGGACATCGGTTTGGCTGTGGGGGGAATAGTCGGGCACAGCAGCGTAAAGTCGGCCGCTCGGATGAATGGCGCCATAGTCATTTTTCTCGACCAGGTGGTCAAAGTGAACCGAGTCGTCGAGGCGGGCCTCACGGTGAACGACATGTTCGTGCAGGTGTTGCCGCTGTCACAACCGGCCACGAAGGTGGTTCTGTCAAACGTCCCTCCGTTCATCACCGACGAATTCCTCAGTAAGGAACTCTCCAGACACGGAAAGGTGGTGTCACCGATTAAAAAGATCCTGTCTGGATGTAGGTCACAGTTACTGAAGCACGTAGTGTCTCACCGTAGACACCTTTATATGATACTTAACAACCGGAATGCGGAGCTCAACCTCCGCTTCCATGTTAAAGTAGATGATTACGAGTACGTGATTTTTGCAACATCGTCGGCGATGAAATGTTTCGGTTGTGCTGAGGAGGGGCACACCGTGGGTGCCTGCCCGAGGCGCGGGGACCCGACTCCGCCTGGCCGGGCCGCGGCGGGGGACCTCCTGCCGCGGCTGCGGCGGGAGATCTTCCGGAACCTCCGGGGCCTCCTGCCGCGGCGGCAGATGGCAGCGATGTGCACAGTGCCTTTTTAACAAATAGTCAGAGGGAAAAACTGTACTCGGCAGAACAAATAAGAACATTCTTACAAAAAGTAAAAAACAAGAGAAATGTAAAAATAGAGGAGTTTTTCCCCGACATGCTGTGTTTTTATAACTCAGCCTGACTCCGCATGAGCCAGAAAGAGGAGTCTGGCTTCACCGACCAAGAGGTTTTTAGATTAAGAAAATTTGTTTTAAAATCAAAACATGCAATCAATGATGGCCAAGATAAAAGCTCCAATGTGTGTTTTTATTGATTTGTTGGGTTTTATTTGTGTTTTATTTTTTTTATTCACCATGCATACTTTTAAAATAGGAAGTGTGAATGTGAATGGAGCCAGAGATGCCAGGAAGAGAGCATCTATTTATGAATTTAAAAAAATGAAACAGCTTGATGTTCTCTTCCTGCAAGAGACGCACAGCGACAGCACCAATGAGGCCGACTGGAGGAGAGAGTGGGGAGGGGAAGTCCTGCTGAGCCACAACACCAACTTCAGTGGAGGAGTGGGCTTCCTCTTCTCCAGGTCTTTTAACCCAGTCTCCCTGGAGGTCGAACACATCATCGATGGGAGGTTGTTCTTAGTCAAGGCACGGTTCAACCTTTTTACTGTTGTTTTCATCAATGTGTATGCTCCAACGATCGGTGCAGAGAAGAAGCTGTTTTTACAAAAAATTTATGAGATTTTCAATGGCTGTGCCTCGGAGGATTTTTTATTTTTGGGGGGGGATTTTAACTGTACAGAAAATGCATCTTTAGATCGCAACCACGCAGAGCCACATCCAGCTTCCCAGCACGCTCTGAAGCAGCTGGTCAACTCCCATGGCCTAGTGGATGTGTGGAGAAGGATGCATGCCGACTGCCGGCAGTACACGTGGTCCCACCTTAGAGATGGTAGACTCTCCTCAGCCCGCACTGGTCAGGTCCTGGTTTCAGAACATCGCGGAGATGGACACTCCCTCTAGCTTCTTGTTCGGTCTGGAGAAGAAGAGCGGGCAGGGGCAAGTGATCCACTCACTGTTAGGTGACGCAGGGCAGCCGGTAGTGGAACCATGCCAGATTCGTAAGCAAGCTGTGGGTTTCTTCTCCTCCCTGTATACGAGCGAGCACAGGGAGGAGGAAGCACTAATGGAGGAGTTTACCAGCGATCTACCTCAAGTCTCCAAGGAGACCAATGAGCAGCTGGACAGGCCCATAAGCATGCAGGAGCTGAGGGCAGCCCTGCACAGCATGCAGGGACGGCGTGCTCCCGGCATTGATGGCCTCCCTGCCGAGTTCTATAAAGCATTTTGGGACGTCCTTGAGGAGGGCGTATTAAATGAGAGTCTGGCCTCTGGTTCCATGCCGATGTCTTGCCGCAGAGCTGTAATAGCTCTGCTACCAAAAAAGGGAAACCTGCAGGACATCGGCAACTGGCGCCCTGTATCCCTGCTGTGTGTGGATTACAAGCTCCTGTCCAAGGTCCTTGCCTCCAGGCTGAGAGAAGCTATGGAGCAGGTTATCCATCGGGACCAGACCTATTGTGTGCCCGGCAGGTCCATGGTGGACCATGTCCACCTTATTCGGGATGTTTTGGACGTCTCCAGCTCGTTGGGGATTAATACTGGCCTAATTTCTCTAGACCAGGAAAAGGCTTTTGACCGCGTTGAGCACAGCTTCCTCTGGAAAGTCATGGGGAAGTTTGGATTCAGCGCTGGTTTCATAGCTAAGATCAAAGTGTTGTACAGGGATGTTGAGAGTGTGCTGAAGATAAACGGTAGTCTGTGTGCACCTTTTAGAGTGTGTAGAGGGATCCGGCAGGGCTGTGCTCTGTCGGGGATGCTCTATGCACTCTCCCTGGAACCCCTCCTTGTTAAAATACGCTGCAGCCTGGAAGGCCTGCTTTTACCTGGTTTTAGCAGAAACATGATTTTATCAGCTTATGCAGATGATGATGTTGTTGTTATTATTAGGGACCGGAGGGATGCAGACCTTTTAACTAGCATTGTAAAGGATTTTAGCACAGTATCGGCAGCAAGGGTGAACTGGAAGAAAAGTGAGGCCCTCGCTGTCGGTGAATGGCGTGAAGGTCTCCCAGTTCTTCCCCAAAGCTTGGTGTGGAAAAAAGATGGTTTTAAATACCTGGGGATTTATGTGGGTCAAAAGAGCATAGTCAAAAAGAACTGGGAGGGCCTCACAGAAAAGATTGAAAAAAAAATTTCCAAATGGAAATGGCTGCTCCCTCAGATGTCTTTTAAAGGTAGAGTGTTGGTTTTAAACAACCTGATTGCATCCCAGCTGTGGCACCGTCTTATGTGTCTAGACCCTCCCTTGGGTTTTCTAGCCCACATACAGAAGAGAATGGTGGATTTCTTTTGGGCGGGTCTACACTGGGTGCCACAGGGGGTGCTGTTTTTAGCCAGAGAGGAGGGGGGACAGGGCCTCGTCCATCTGGCCAGCCGGACGGCCACTTTTAGACTTCAATTTGTAAAAAAATATCTTACAGGTCCGGTTGGGATAGTGTGGAGGGACTTGGCCAGCTGCATTCTCAGACGTGCAAACAACCTGGGGCTGGATACTGCTCTGTTTTTAATTGATTCCAGTGTTTTAAATTTAAAAGGGTTGCCTCCGTTTTATCAGGGCAATTTTAAATCATGGGCCCTTTTTAATCGTAAAAGATGCCCACAGTCTTCCTGTCTGCACTGGTTGTTGAGAGAACCTTTGATTTATACCGCAGAAATGGACATCAGCAGCAGTGGTACCCCGGGACTGACGGGGGCGCTGCTGAGGGCTCGTGTGGTATGCCTACAACAGCTGGTGGACGCAGTGGGGCCGACGCTGAGCGATGCCCCGGCCCTGGGCTCTCTACTAGGGCTGCACTCCGTCCGGGTGGCGAGGAGGCTCCTGGAACTGTGGAGCCAGAGGCTGACGGAGGAAGAAAAACAGCTCCTCAAGGAATACAGCCAGGGACAAGTGGAGCCGGACCCTGCAGACCCTTTCCCGGAGATCTACCTGAGCCTGCTCACTACAACACGCCCCGACGCTCTGACGCTCCTTGAAGCAGATAAGAGAACTCTGTATTTTAACTGCGTAAAGTGCATAAACAGGTCTGGACTAGGCAACCGGCTCCCCACTGTGTGGTCAAACAGACTTGGACAAAATGGACCCGGCCCACAGTGGAGGATTTTATACAAACCTCCCCTAAAAAAACGGACTGCTGACCTCCAGTGGAGAATTTTACACGGTGCGGTCGCCTCTGACGCTTTTATTTCTGTTATTAATCCCACTGTACTGAGCAAATGCCCCTTCTGCGACCTCCGGGAGACTATTTATCATGTTTTTACTGAGTGCAAGAGGCTTGTGAGTTTCTTCACTCTTTTAACATTGGTTTTTAGTCTTTTTAATGTGGTTTTTACAGAAAAGGTTTTTATCATGGGAGCTGCCTACAAGAAAGCAGAAAAAGAAAAGTGGCAGCTCCTCTCTCGGGGGAAGCAAAAATGGCCATTTATTTAAGCAGGAAAGCAAAAGTAAAGAACGGAGAGGGGCAGGAGGCCAGGCTCTGGCTAGAGTTCCGTTTTTATACACACATTGGAGACTTGGACGCTTTTAAACAACGGTGGTGTCTTGTTTGTTCGGTGCAAGAAAATGAATTGGTGTTTGCGCCGGTTTTTATGGAATAAGTTGGTTCAAAAAAAGAAAGAAGGAAAAAATGTTAGCACATCTGCACTTTATTTAATTGTTTGTTTTGAAAACTATAAAGATGTAAATAAAGTGTTATTTTAAAAAATCTCTCTCTCTCTCTCTCTCTCTCTTTTACTAAAATCCACGTTGCATTAATGCACATGACTAATTCAGCTCCTTCCCGGGAGTTCTTTGTGCTTTCTCGCCGAGCAGGTCTCTGCAGATCGTAGTTCCGTCAGGACCCTGGTCCTGACTCCGGCCGTGGCCCTGCTGGCACCTGCTGCTGCCGTCATCATCATCATCATAATTTTAAATATGATTCATATCACTGTTACCCTTTCCTAAAATCTTTGCTTTCCCTCCCCACAGTCTTCTGTGGATGGTGGTTCGATCTGATGGTGGTGGCCCCTGCAGTGGTCCTGTCGTACACCTGGCCGGCTACTTGGAATTCTTTGAATAATTTCTGTTATAGAAATTGAATGTATTCTACATCTGTATGAGTCATTCTGTACACATGACATCCATTGCAGTCTGTCCATCCCGGGAGAGGGATCCCTCCTCTGACGTTCTCGCTAAGGTTTCTTCCCTTTTTTCCCTAGAAGGGTTTTTTCATTTTTTGGAGAGTTTTTCCTGTGCCGATGTGAGGGTCTTGGGACAGAGGATGTTGCATGTGTACAGACTGTAAAGCCCTCCGAGACAAATTTGTAATTTAATAAAATGAATTGAATTGAATATTAGTTACCCATGTGTGTGGGGTTTTACATTAGTACAGGCTTACCTCTGGGCATGCAGCCGTCTCTGCGGAGTGGATATGCTGCACACAGTTCCAGCCTCTCGTTACCATGCATGCGCTGCAGGATCCAGGCATGGCCCACGGGCAAATACCAGTAACCCGCCTTTTTCATTTGGAGAAGGGAGCAGACATTTGGAGGCTAATAAACCGCATATTTTACCTCAAAAGGGGGGCACCAAAGTAACGTGTGTAGGTGGGAGTCCTGCAGGCTTTTACAGCTAATGTATATTGTGGCTCAGGATCTGTATCAATTGTGTGTGTGTGTGTGTGTGAGAGAGAGAAGAGGGGTGGTGGGGGAGGAGAGGGGGTGTCCCGAAGATTACCTCTCCCCAGAGGGCCCCCCACCTAAATTATTTATGACAGCATCGCTGAAGTCAAAGCGATCATGTTCTCACTCCAAGCCGCTCACGGGCTGTTTTCTGGCTTTAGAACCAGAACCACCACCACCCCCTCTCTCGCCCTCCCTCCCTCCCTCCCTCCCTCCACCTCCCGCCGGGTTGCACCGGTAATCAGTGGAAGTAGTGAAGCGGTGCGGAGCTGTCCAAAGGCCGCGGTGCTGAACCCCTTCCCACGGAACTATAATCAAAGAGCGGGTTGAACGTCTCAAATCAGCCAACAGGACACAAGTTGCGCGACCCCGAGAGAGTTAAAGCAGTTCTGCAGGTGGAGGGAAGTGATCGGACTGTAGCAGCATGACAAAGCGTAACCCTTTAATGCGCCACCTGAGCGTCATCGGCGCAAAGCGAGGCACAAGACCCGCACAACTTCCCAGTGGGACTTACCCCAACACCCCCTACAAAAAAAAAGCATTTAACACAGAGCAAGCGGCGGCAGAGTGAACATGCTTGGTCGAAGCCCGGCCGCGACTTACACATAAGCGTGGTAGATGAACGCCCATCCCCGCGGTCTTTCCAGCGCATTGTACAAGAAATTCTGCAGTTTCCGATAGCTGGCGCTTTTCTTCGACGGCCTGGGTCTCCCGGCGGAGATGCTGGGCCTCGGTCTGCAGAGGATGCTGCTCCGCTTGGTGCTTTCCGAGCCCGCAATGAGCAGCGCCCCATCCCTATTGGATTCGGGTGCGCCGGGGTCCAGTCCAACAAAGCCTACCCGGTGCTTCCTCTCCTCGGCTGGAGTTGGGTAAACCCCGCCGTTCAGAGACTTCTTCACCATCCTGAAGTCAAGACGACTCTACAGAGGATCGTCCGTGTCGATGCCGCCGCGGGGATGCATCACCGGGGCTGGTGTGTGTCCGTCCCTCTGGAAAACCAATTGCGATAACCACGCGAAACTGCTATGCGTCCCCTTCCAGCGTCTTCCCCTTCCACAGCGCGCAGCACACGTGCACAGAAGGTTCCACTCTAAAGTCTGATCACGTTGGTCATCAGCAATGCAGAAGTTCCGCAATCATTGCATGGTCCAGGATATGAAACATTAAACTGACACGTGCATGCAACCATCCTTCGAACATGGTGTGTCAGCCTGTGAACATGAAAGTGTCTTTAAAAAAAAAAAAAAAATGCTGCAAAGATTATGCATGTTCGTGAAATATTTATGGCTCTGACTTCAGTCAGCTTAAAAGATACCTAAAACTATTACACGTTTGCATTCTCAGGCTGAGCAATGCCAAAATTGTATTTCCACAAACTGATCGTGTCTCAAAGTGAAGGGGGGCGTAAACAAAGAAATGGAAACTTCTCACAATGGAACACGGTGTACCAGAGAAATTGTCAGTAAAACAACATCATTGTCACACTATGAACATTTTATTTAACAGCTTGTTACCGCATTTACAATGATAATCTTAGAAAGATTCAACAAAGATCCTTTGTACAGTTATTTTCAAGCAAAATAAAATTGCAAATAAGGTATATACAAAAAAAAACATTAGAATAATGTAAAGAAATGTGTAATCATTGACATTTATCTGTCTGGCTACACAAAAACACGCTGCAGTCATCAGATCTTTTTACTGGAGACACATGCTTAAAATTTTGATTATGGTAACTAATACTGTATTTTGGAGTTTGTACAAGGCACACTCCTGAGATTAACAGTGCATTTTATAAGGGAGATGATCATGCAAATATCCACAAAGCCTCTTGTGCTAAAAGAGGTAAGTAGAATTACCGTCGCCATGTAGGCCCGACGGATGTTGAGGGACTACTCCAACATGCTTATTTGAGGTTTACTTTAAATAAATTGAAAATGACTAAGTGATATGCCTAATGAGTGCAGCATGTCAAGACATGAAATGCTCCTCAAATCCTTTTCAGAGTCAAAAACCACATGAATACAAAAGGTTTAATATAATATACTGTGTCCATAAAAATAATCCAATTTAAGTTATAGCATAACTCAGACATATCCTATCTTTTTTTCCCCCTCTGACATAATTAAAGTCGGTATGTACAAGAAATTAAAATCTTCAGTAAAAATAATGTTACTCTGTTTCAATCCGGAAACAATCCCTTTGTTTGCATCACTTACAGTACGTTTTGCTATCACTACAACTTGAATGGACACATTATTGTGCCTTTTTAATACCCCAGTGAAAATAACAGTTCAAAAACACGTAAAACCAATTAAAGGAATCTAAATAATGTCGTAGTTAATAAGGCAATCCTTCAACTAGTACATTTGAATCAATATATTAATAATTTAACAACCTGTCGGTTTAGCTGCTGATTGACAAGCAGCCTTGTATGGTTTGCTTTAGCTTCCTTTGTCCGGATTAGCTAGCTTCTATTCATCTGCCCTCCTTTGCTCTCCCTGAAGATCCAAGTAACACTTCCTGGCAAAATCAACTTGATATATATAAATAAAATGCACAAGCAGTTAGGTCTATTAAAAAAAAAAAAAGGCATGCCATTGGTCCTTTAAATACTGTTCAATACGTAGGCTGGAATGCTTTTAGATTCTTTAATACCTGATATAGTAGTAAGTAAGTAGTAAAGTAAGGGATAAAAATGCTCCTTCTGGACACAATAAATAACTATCCTTCATATAGTGCAGTAATACAGTACTCACACTAAACCTACAGTAATTGCACAGTAACCACATGCAAAGGGCAAAAGAAAGAGTAGTCCCCCAACCCCCGCACCCTCTCCCCCTTTATCATCTGTCTCTTTATTTACCATCAATCTACTTTCTGCATCAATTCAGCCAGCTGTATACATCAATACAATGTTATTCAAGAACTCTACTTCACTAGGGGTCCAAACGTTGAGCCCTGCGGAACACCAGCCGAAACAGAGAGACCGCTCTCTCAGTCCAAGGCGAAACAGATAGCATCCGCATTTAGGATGACAGCCAGTTACAGGTAGTTTGGTTAGTCCGGTTAAAAGCAACAGCTCTGGTAGGAGTGTCTTCTGTGTGAGGTCTCAAACGGGCCTCTCCCTTTCACTTATTCTATAAACACTTTGTTCCAGTTGTTGGCCTCGGGTGGACAGACAAGTCTGACAAAGAAATCCCACGGTTCCCAGTAAAACAGTACAGGACTAGTCGGGAGCTTCAGGATGAGTCAGTCTCACTGTAGGTGTTCCCTAGTAGCTACCATTAGTCATTCGCACAGTCTACTTTGGACTCGACGTTGCACTGAGGACTTTTGTGGAATCCATGGTGGAATGGTCCCTGTGTAACTACGGCAGTCGTGTCGGAGATGGGGGAAGCGTCTCTTGTAAGAGAAAGCGGGGAGACCTCTGCTATTGACATCCATCATCATATCTTCCTTTTTTACATTCACCCTTTCACTGACGTCTTCTCTGAAGTGACGAGTTTTCTTAGAAATCTCCATCTGACGGTGGCAAACAGAGTTTGAAGAGCCTGTTGTAAAAAAAAAAAAAAAAATGAGGACTGCCTTGTTTTAACAGCATAGCACGTACTGATAGTATTAGACGAGGCGCATGGAAGTGGTTTCACACAGTACCTTGGAAATGATGGAGGCATCTGGTCCATTACCTTGAGATTTTTAGCAGAGAGCTCAACTCTTGCTCCCTGAAAAAAAACAGAAAACATTATGCTACGGTCTCTACAATGACAACATTACTCTGGATGCCTCAGCATTCACAAGCCTACAATGTCTGGAAATACTTATGTCACGTTTTATTTATGACAAGGATGGTGATTGAATACTAGAAAATGCATTTCCTGCTGAAAATGCGTTGGAATGCAAAAGCTGAAATTAACTGAAACAATTGCTGAAAATATAGAAATATGAAAAGCTGAACAATTTGAAAGGATTGCTGGAAATATAGAAAGAAGAAAAGCTGAAAACAATGAAAGGATTGCTAAAAATATAGAAAGAAGAAAAGCTGAAAACAATTTGAAAGGTTTGCTGACAATGTAGAAAGAAGAAAAGTTGAAACAATTTTAAAGGATTGCTGAAAATATAGAAAGAAGAAAAACTGAAAACTATTTGAAAGGATTGTTGAAAATATAGAAATAACATTACAGTAAGAACTCCCTTCATGTTAAGGTACAAATAATCATTGAGGCTTTTTTTTCCATTGAGAGACAGAATGTTATTTAAACTAAGAAGTTAGAAAAAGACAGAGCGAGGCAGAGACAGACAGACAGACAGACAGAGATTGATTATGAAGGAGTAGAGAGGGGAGGGGCTGCGAGTGCAGGTGTCCGTAGCCGTGGCAACCGGTCCAGCTGCACTTAACGAGATGATCAAAGGACACAAAGTAGCGATTTAAACAGAATCCACACCTCATACAAATGCCCAGTAGCGCAAAACTATTATGGTTTCCAAAAAAAAAACCTGCATGATGACAGTCCCAAGACTCTACCGAACGCATACATCTGGTTTACATGTCTCTAGCGTTTATAATATGGCTGTATTATCAACTCCTTCACACTTTCAGCTATTTAAACCATTCAAATTTTAAAATGTTCAGCTTGTTCCAGAGTGGTCTGCTATGACTTTTCAGCTATCTAGCTCTTATAATTGATTTTAAAAAAGTAAAGAACTCTGGGATTCCATACCCACATCATTCCGACCAGCACAAGCACGGCATCATTCTGTTCAAAAATGAAGCTTTTAATTGTAACATTGTGGTTGTGAGTGCAAAAGATCCATATTTTTTTTACCCGATTCTCACGCAGCCGTACACTCTAAATTTGCATACGCTCACTCTGAGGCTCCACACACACACGCATGTAAAACTCAGAAAAGGACTGAAAACCTGGTGAAACATAATCAGTGATTATGAAAAAGTAAAATAGATATAAAAAAGCTGTAAAGATTAAATAACTATGAAGACTTGTGTCTACATTTTAAAGTTGAAATGGTGTCTGTAGCTGAAAGATTGAAAAGGCTAGAAAAGTTGAAAGTTGAAGAAGTTTTAAAAGGATTTGAAGATTAGCTCCATTGGAAACCATGTTAAAAAAGTTGAAGTTTTTAATTTATATAAAATCAATTATAAGAGACAGAAAGCTGAAAAGTCATAGCAGACTACTCTGGAACAAGCTGAACATTTTAAAATTTGAACGGTTTAAATAGCTGAAAGTATGCTTAAAAGCATTACAATAATAAGTTGAATAAAGAAAAAGGATAACAATACTGGGAATGCTTAAAAGCATTCCAACAATTAGGCGTTATTGACACAGTCAATTTGTGTATTACAATAACTTTTTTTCACTCAAGTGAATAATTCAAATCAAATTGTAATTAACCTACACACAACTGTAGGGTTAACTTGTAATAGTTTTACATGAGCCTGCAGTTTTGTGAAACACTTGCGCTCATGACATCAGAGAACTTCAAAATAGAATGTGATTTTTGTATTACTGTATAAAAATAAAGAAAAATCAGAAAAATCGGCAGAATTGTATCCAAATGCATTACCAGTGCTAGTTCTTACTAAAATAAGTTCTATTAAACCAAATATAGGTGCAAGGAAACCCCACAAGGCCTCAGCTCTACCTGTTTGCGCATTATATCCATGGTCTGCATGATGCAGCGCGGCATGAGCCCGTGGTTCCTGGCGAGGATCATCGCCTGCTCCAGGGTCACATTCAGGGTACATCTGCACAGAACAAAAGAACAAAACGGGTTAAGAGGCTTCAGCTGTGCATTTTCCTCTAACAAAACACAGGGGCAAAACACTCCTATTCCTGCTTTTAAACGTTGTTTTACATTGTGTATTCGATCACGTGTCTGTTATTTATCGGACCACTGTGTTTTTCTCTTTATGTTGAATTCTTGCCTGTAAAGCACTTTGTGATCCTGGTCTGTAAAAAGCGCTCTATAAATAAATACATTTGACTTATTTACTTAATTAACAGGGTTGCTCCCAAACAAGTATGTGCGCCTGCTGCTGAACACCTCGAAGTACAACTGTGTATAAAACAGTGAGGCGAGGCGCCGCTCGTCGCTGGGTTTATCTCTAGTCTGGTATTACTACACAAGGGGTGCATAAGGCCGCCGCGGCAGCACACTGACCTCTGCATGCCGGTGCCACACATGGTGATGTGGCAGGCTCCCAGGCGGTTACACAGCTCCGAGGACACGCACAACACGCTCACACCCGATGGGTGGCCTTGGGCGCTTGGCCGCACGTTGACGTACGACTGCATCAGTCGACAAAGGTCGTCCAGTGTGTTGAGGGGTCGAAGAAGCTGTGAGGAGCAGACAGCCGAGTGGGAGGGAGGGGGAGTCAGTGCTTCAAACTAAATGCAAACAAGACGTTGACTACGGTGGAAAAAGTGTCCATCTTACCAAGTCAGTTAGCCTAGCGTTACGTTTTAAAGGCTGCGTTTCAGAAACAACTTGTTTATATCATACGGCTAATACCGTATAGAATCCTGCGGGAATATCGACTAAAGGGACAGTTTACTGGAAAATAAATGTGAAATATTGTCTGTAGAGCGGCATGGCATGCCTTCTTTCCAGAACAATGGGACTACATGATGCTCAGCATTGTCTCTCTCCAGAGGGTCTTGACTGGGTACTCAAGATAATCCAAAGACATTACGAGCAGTTTCACAAAGAGATCATTCTGTTTCAAACATGGTTGCTGCATGAAACGGCTGGAAACAATGTCTGCAGAAAATTATTATGATTTGGGAGTCAAGTGTCTTTTTAAGACAAAGGAAAAAAGTGAAAATTTGTTCTGTATTGGAAACAAGTGGGTTGGTCTCCAACCACTTGATGTTTTTTAATATTCAATACTAAACTAAGAAGAGTCACTGACTTGTTAAGATGCTGCACCAGCAAATATAAATATACGCGGAAAATCATTGAGTATATATATCATTGACACCAAGAGGTTCTGGAGACTTTCTTTAAAAAGACCATAAAAACCTGAGAATGAGGCTACTACTGAATATGTTCTATTCATCTTTAATCACTGGAGTCTAGTTGAGCTAAAGTCAGTGTGGAACACTAGGATCTGATTCCTAATCTAATCATCTCTGCGGTTCAAATGGATGCAGTTTAATAGTGTTGAGGTTAGTTGGAGTTAATAGGGGAGTCTTTGCAATCTAGTTGGAGGGGAGGGTGCGGGTTCAACTCCAGTACCTCTTACTTTTGTAATGCTTGGTCGCAGGTCTCTAACTTCAAGGCCCAGTATCTGTGCTTGCATTTATATCCAGTCACAACGTTATATCAAAAAATGGACTCATGTTACAAGAACAGGGTACAATTAACAAGATGAAAAACCACCAAGACTGCAGAGTAGACAGCAATGCATTGAGTGGGAGATCTAAAAGAATTAGTGTATATTCACCTGGTCTATCTTCATCGCTGTGGTGTTAGAGTCTGTGGGGAGATTGGACTTCTCCAAATAAAAAGCCCTGTTGGGAAAAAAACACATGTACATGGTTCCATCTTGTCCTGAGATCAAGTTTTTCTCCTCTGACTCTGAATCTGTGTGAGAGCTGAGTCATCAAGCATGTGGAGCCCTTCACTTGTTTCTATTACAGTACCCATTGGATCCTTTGTTACATTAGCAATCACAGCCATACCATTTTATCAGTATTATTTAGCAGGCCAATGTACAACAACAATTCAAAGGAAATAAACAATACTTCATTCATATAGGCAGTTCTATAAATCTTGACTTTATGACCCGAAATTTATGAAATTCATATTTTTCACTTCTTTAAATAGACATTTCTATTATTCAAACATTTTGTAAACATTTTGCGCATGTGATATCTGTTAGTCTCAGTCACATCTGGAGTCACTGTTAACCAAATTCCTATCAAAGGCGGTTTGATAAATCAGTCGGACGTGTTGCATGAATATCACACCAGCCGATGTCACTGGGACGCGGCCACTTCTCACCTCAACAATTCTAGACCCTGAAACTTGTTCCGACAGCAGTCCAAGCTGCATCTCTGCCCGCTTATGCAACACCACAATGTCGACTCTCCCTTTAAGGAGCAAAATATCCCAAGCGCTGGTAAGGAATTTGATGCGGCGGAGAATGACGTACCTGAGCCTGCGGTAGTAGGCCTTGACCTTCTCCAGTGAGATGGCGTTGGTGCGCTGCTGGAACTCCTCCATGGCTGCGTTGTCGTGCTGGGACACTCCCTCTGGACGCTCCAGGGCTGGACAAAACATTTAGATCAACACATCACAAACATGGACATGTGTCCTCAAACTTAAACCCTTGCATCCTCAAAACATCAGCACGGTACCAACTTCCCCCAACATTCACCTAATGGTGAAAATCCATCCAGTCCAACCAGCCTAAAGTGTCAAATGAAACTCCAATGTGATACATTTTCAGTGTCTTAAATCGCCTTACTTAGAAGAATTTTCAAACTATTCAAGGACATATGGTGCTCAAAGATATAGCCAGGCACTCTCACAAACTTCAGCCAACTCCCAATAAGCAGTCAACACTATTTTCCACTAGATGGCAATGTTCAGCCACTCTGAAGCCGTGATGTTGCACTTGGTTCCAGTTCAACGACATGAGAATGGTAGTATTCCAACTGGAGCTCACGGATTTTCTACAATGGCGGATAAAAGGCCTCCATCTAACTTAATAAATGGGCCTGTGTGATAATGCTCCGAGAATGTTTTTAAACGATACTTTTCAAAGTGTGTTCGATACAATTGAATTTGGCCCTGTTGATCTAAACAGTTTGAGGAGTCTTACCCCTGGTGAAGAGGACGGTCTGCAGCTTGAGGCTGCCTCCGTTCTGCAGCCGGGTGGGCAGCTCGCTGAAGTGACAGCTGTCCAGGTACAGAGTGACCTTCAGGGCCTGCCGGCTGCCTTCCACCTGGTAGCACACCGGCGTGTCTGCAACGCACAGACAGACGGAGGGAACAGCGTCAACAAGACCGCACCATGGTGCAGCACCACGGGAGAATGGTGAGGGGCTGTGAAGTTAGTGACTCTTTCTCATTATAGACTTGAAAAGAAATGTGATGTAGTGATGTATCTTTAGCTTTTTTTACTAAGAGGGATAAAACTAAAATCCCTGCAGACATAACAGAAACAGCTCTGGGAAAAATGAAGGAAAACTCTCGTGCCCAGCAAAGCCTTCCTTTGAACACAAGGCCACTTAAATCGGTAATAACACCGCGTGTTAGTCATTTTGGGAAAGTCTACAGTCGTGCTACACACGAACTGTTTGTTTTTAAACGTAGCAGCTTTTACCAAATACATTCCAGAGACGATTACTGAGCAGTAAAAATGGATAGAGGATGATCTCCATCATGACAATGCACAATCCAGATGTTTCCCTGGTGCATCGGTTCAATCTCTCTGCTCCCTGTGTGGTTTAACATCATTTGTCATTACTGCATCCCTTGTGATCTGAGCAGAAATCTTTTCCAATTCTATTAACAATATATGACCAGTAATGTAGAACACAGCGATTTCTGACTATGTCACATGAGCTGAGTGAAGGGAGAAGATGAACTTTAATGAGCGACCTCTAGAGTCAGAGCTCATTGCTAAAGAAACCTATCAAGCCGTAATCCTGTGGAATTGGCTGTGATGCCTCAGACTGTGGTGATCACACAATTGTGCCTCACCAATAGCTCCCGGTTAGTCGGAGATGCTATGAGCAAATCAATACTGTCCAATGGATGCTACCGCCACGACCATCTGATCCGCCTGCACTGCAGGTGTAGGAGGTTGTGTCAGCATCTCAACATGCCTGTCGAACGCATTACGTAGTATTCACACGCCATGTGTGCATTATATTCTTTCTGCCGCAGAACGTGCTCTTGAAATAACAAAACCCTGCTTCAGTCGTCCCCTTGTCTCCCAAAATGGGAAGTGCTTTTCCTTTGAGCAGCAAATCTCTGCCGGCCACATTGAGGCGACTGAAAGGAGAACCGATTCAGGATGCGATCCTCCTTTTGTACCTGCTGGCTTTAAGGTTTCTGGTGGCTGGTGAGCCCATTCCGTAAATACAGGTACGGGGGGTTATTAAAGGCACGAATGTGCCCGTGGTCACATTGGAACTCTACCAACACCCACTACGAACAACCCGGGGTAAATTCTCAGTTGACTCATTACTGACTGATTCAAATTCTTACTCTCGGATAAATGCTCCGACCTTGAGCAGTGTGGTGAGCTGCAAACAATTAGGCAGTGGAGTACTGTTCACGTATATATGTATACCGCCTCCCTGTGTGTCAGTATTATCAGAGCGCCACCTGCTGTAGCGTTGTTGAAGATGATTTGTGGGGCTATTGGGGTGTTGTTTTAGCCTCCTATTCAGTTGAAGCCCATTAAAGTTGAAACACATTGAAAACAAAATCTGCTATGATAAAATTTTGCTCTCAAAGGCTCCCATACACCCAAACAATGGAACTTTATTCAGAGTCGGTTGAACCATACAGCTGCTCATTAGCAGCGGTGTGGTTTGAATGGGCAGAGTCAGTCATTCGTGGTGGAGCCTCTTACTTGCGACTAGACACTCATCCTCCAGTTGCCTGAAGAACACAGTGACTTTGTCCAAGTCCAACAGGGCCGCCTTGGTGTCCTCCAGCATGGTCCGCTCCTCTTTCTGCCGGGGGAGGGAAAAAAAAAAAAAAAAAAAAGAGCGCTCAGTTGTGGCGAGATAAGCGGTGCCACACGGCAGAGGACAGCTGCATCGCCAAAAAAAACCTGAGGACCTGAGACACAGGGCTGCAAAAAGTGTGCTCACCAGGTGCGGTGCCAGTGTGGACTGGAAGTGCAGCAGCACTCCGATGACCGATATCTGCTCCAGCCACTTGCGGCTGGTCTCCTTGCCGTCCTCCTGGTACTCGCCGGCGTTGTTGAACCGCGAGCGCAGCGCCGCCAGGAGCTGCTCCGCCAGCGTGCACAGGGCGCCCGTCGCCGCCTGGCAGAAGATCACATCCCGTCGCAGCTGAAGAGACGTGTCTGTTGTTGAGGAGTGCAGAGGGGAGGGACACAAGAGGGTTAAGGCATTTCTAATTCTCGTGGTAAGCTTCCTGGTTACACATGTCCTTGAGTTGCTGCGGTACAAATATTTTATTCTATAGATCCCTTGAGAGGTAATCGTCCATTACATTAACAAGCACCGCATGCCACTGTGCACAGTGCAAAGTGATCATGTGCTCCGACACCAAGCCCTCGTGCTTGCACTGATATTCAAAACAAAAAACAGTGCTGCAAAGTCAGGAAACCAAATACATTTCAACATCTGCTCCATTGCAGAAAATAAAACAGATGTTAAAATTTATTTAGTGATGAAATCAAAAACATACTGACACATGGCTATGATATTAGGTCGTTCACTATTAGTACAAAAGTAGACATGCGTTATTACTCATGTGACAAACTGAGAGAAACAAATTAAAGTTGAATCCCATGGCATTACATTCTCCACATCAAACAAATATTTCTGTTATAACTTAGTAACCTTTGAAGATGTCTTAAGGACCTGCAGATGCTCTGTGGCGAAGCGGCTGCATTTTCATATGATGGATGACCTAATTTGCAACGCCGTTGGAATCATTTAAAATACTCCAGTTATGAGATATTTCCTGCTGCCTGTGCCCGAATTCTGCCGAATCTATAACATCATTTTATGGGCAATTGGATTAGGGATTTATCTATTTCTTTGACTTTGAACTGGTCTGTATCTATGTACACTACCTGTGCACTTCAGCAGAGCCAGGAGAAGCTGGTTCTTTCCATCTGCGGGGACAGAAGGAAAACAAGATGACTTTCAATTGCAACTACACATGAATCACGTGCACGTGTGAGTGTGTGTATGTGTGTGTGTGCGTGCGTGCGTTCCCGCTAACCGTCCACGAATCTCTGCAGGCTCTCCACCAGGGTTTTGATGGAGCTGGGCAGGTTCCAAGGGTCCTCTTGGATGTTCTTGTGGATGATGTGGCGACAGCGAACCGTCCAATCTTCCGTTTGTCGGAACTCTGTAGACAAAAACAAGGAACGCGTGAGCATGAGTATCTGTTGTGTAACAGCATCAACATGACCACACACCCTCTCACCTTACTGACAGTACTCACACACAGATAAGCATACGTACCCGGTTGGGTGTGGTCAGAGTGAAAGTGCTTGGTCTCCTCACAGGCCTTAGACATGACTGCTCCTTTGAGTAGGCAGTTGATGGAGTCCACCTGGGGGCAGGGAATAAATCACACACACACACACACAGTCAGGTAATCTTTGCCGCTCATATTCTCTCTTCTTTTGGTTACCTTCTTTTCTCTCTCTTACACACCCACAAACACAGCGGAGTCTTCCAGCATTAACAACATCAGGGCTTGTGTTTGCAGGCCCCCTGAGCTGCTGTTTACATGGGGAAAGAACTGTAGCCTTTAGAGGAGCGGACGTCATATGACGTCAAGAGGAGACTAAAAGAGGGATGAGCGTCCTCGACAGAGTCAACCATTCAGTGCGAGTGTGTGAGGAGGCAAAGGAGGTACGGGAAAGCAGGATATCTATTTGGGGATACAAAAGTGAAACCAAACCCCCGAACTCACCTGGTTGAAAAGATGCTCGAGGCAGCCGTGCAGCTTGTCCTGCTTGTCCGAGGAAATCCTCATGTCACATGGCAGCTCGTCCCCTAGCAGCGGAAAAATGCAAAAAACGTTGCTATTCATGTTTTTTAATTCCGATTCCTATGAAAAAAAGATTAGAGGGGATGACAGCCACTACATTAATTTCAATAGAAATACCGTATAGTGAAAATGAAAGAAAGAAATAAAACCACATTGGACGCATACTTTGCTCACGGGCCATAAAATGTGGCTGCGGCATTAAGAAAAACTATCTGACCGCGTCACCGCCAAGAAACATCTGCCGTATTTCTGTTCAGCAGACATACATTATCACAAACTAAAAGAGGAATCACACTGTCTTTCATTGTCTTTGTTTGACCCTTTGTTTGAAGCGTGCATTGGCTTTGGCCTCGCTCATGTTGTTTACGTTACATTCTCTTTACGCTCTTCCGTTTCACAGGAGAGCCAGCGAGAAGGAGTGAGAAATCATTTAAAGTGTCAGGTTTAAGGTCCGATATTGTACATTTCCTTTACCTGATCCCATCTCGTCGCTGCCCAGGTACGAGCTGTTACTTCGCACACTGGTGTAGGACAGGACCGAGTCTCTATTGCTGTTGCATTCACTGTAACGGAGGACACACACACACAAAGTTTAAAAGCATAATTGTATTGTAAAACTGATTGTAAATGCCTTTTTTTGATTTACAGTATGCAAGACCGAACGGTAATTAAATGTTTCACACAGCAACCAACCGCCACTGGTTAACACTCGCACACATTTCACAGGTTAACAAACACACTGGGCTCAAAGTGGACTGAAATGGAGCTGGCCTCTCTGCACACATGCTCTTTGTAGCTCGTTGAGCTCCTCCGTGCTGGGACTTACAACTCCCCAAAACGCCACGCTCTGGTATTTATACTCATGCGTCTACGTGATTCAACATGATTACCGGGAGCACGTGGAAGATTTATGTGGCTGAAATTATATACGAAATACTTTGCTGCAAGTCAGAAAGCTCACGATAGCCTTCGGAGGAGCCGTGTGTGATTCAACGTCTCGATTACTGTGGCAAGTGGCCCACGAGCGCCGACACAAGTCGTCAATGCAGGGACTTTGTCTTTTCTGAGGAGCCCAGATTGGCTGGAGGACAAAGTGATGGAATTGCGGTGGATATCACCTGCCGGGTTATTCTGTGGTGCCCAATATGTGTGTGTGTGCGTGTCTGAGAGGGAGAGCGAGAGTTTGTGTTTGAGGTGCCTGGCTACATCAGAGCTGCTCCAATTATGTGGGAGAGAGTTAATACGACCGTCTTTCAGTAGTTTGGCTGGAATTTTCTGCTGGCTTGTATGAAAGATAGATATTCCGCGGAAGGAATAACTTATCTTTGCGAACTTGTTGAGCCGCACATAACAAATGTGACTCGTCGAAGTCGCACTTGCTGAATGGTTTGAATTATATATATATATATATATATATATATTATTTTTTTTTACTTATGCATTAACGCTATCAGCAATGTTCCTCTAATATTATTCTCTTGCTTTGGCAGCAGAGACGGTGTTACTGCGAGCTTGAAAAACATTTTTACACTCTTCATATTTCTGAAGAATAATTTCTTGCTCCTCAGCGGAAAAAAAATATAATATATATATATATATGTCGGCATGCGGGCTGACCGGGGGGGTGCTGTCGTCCGGCAAGCAGCGTCATACGCAGATACGCCAGCCAAAGGTTTATGGGGATCCACCGAAGCTCTACTTTATCACATCTCTTTCTTCCTGCCTATTCTGTCTATTCTGACACCACCCCCCCCCCCCCCTTGTGTCAGCAAGACGACATTTCTCCTTAGCATTTCACTGTGATGAGGTCGTCCCGTTTCACATGGCGTGGCCGGGGCCTTAATGACAGAGAGGGTGAGGAGGCTGCGCCCCAAACATTTGGCTCTATTATACACCAGCCCACCACACCGACAACCAATAACTACATCTTAGTGGGAGGTGGAGGGTGGGGCTCAGTGGAGAACTGCCCAGTAAACCATGTGCTTAAACACACTCACACACGCAGAAACATCTGAATGAACTCACAACAAGCAAATGACATAAGCAGAACTGACCAAAACATTTTGAAGTCATTTTTAGCCCTTGATCGCAGTAAAAAAACAGCAACATCTGGAATTACTTTAAGAAGGGGCGGTGGGGGGGGTTGTGGGGGGTGATGAGCATTATGGGTTCGGAGGGTAAAGAAGTTTCAATGTGGCTCATGTTTTATAGAGTCCACAGTTACAAATCCAGGTGTGAAACGACAGTTTCCGATGGAAGCTAAATATAGATACCAGGTAGCACATAGAGAAAAGACATTTGCGGACTTTTCGGCCCGAGAGCTCATAACCAGGTTACGTTCCTTCCCACGCGGCGGTTAGCCATTACCTGTAGGAGTCCCGGTAGCTCATGGTGTCGTGGCCCGAGTCCTCCTGGTCCTCCTCGTTCACCTTGAAGCAGACTCTTTTGATGCTGCCCTGCTCCACTTTGTCCTGGTCGCCGGCGTCCTCGCAGGGGACCAGAGACGGGGGCTGACTTGGCTCGTAGGGCGGAGGCTCCCCACCCTCCCCTTGGAGCTGCGTGGGCTCGGTGATGGACGACAAGAGGCTGAAAAGGGGGGGGGGCAATGTACATCAATACATGAAATGAAAAATGGCTTACGCGTTTTTTAGTACATTTGTGATTTTTCTTATTTTTTTATTGAATGGCTCATAAAAATCATTTTGTGTCATCATTTAATGCCCAGACACGATTATGCTTATGTCTATATCATCATATGCTATGCACAGACACCTTCCCAATCAAACAATATTCAGCCACATGGTCACGCCCCTTCCTCGGCACAGACACAAAATACGTATGAGCCCCTTTCTGTTGATGTTATCCTGGCCTCTCTCCCTGTTCCTAGACTGAGCCCGGGTCCATAAATATTTTGGGCCTTAAGAATGTTCCTTTTGTAAATCCTCAGCTTTAAACAAGGCAAAAGGTCAGGCAGACAAAGAGGCTGAAAAACAGCCTGGGGGGCTGCTGTTGGGATAACAGCTCCTTGCTTTTTATGTAGAGATCTCCAATTGTCGCTGGGAAGGCTACAAAAATAGTCCACTCACATCTAAACACCAGTGGAATAGCCATGTTTGAGAGTTGCACCTACGGGGCTGAAAATGTATTTAGATCAAATAGGCGACGCTCGTTCTACGATGTTAAAGCAGTGAAATCTTTCAGTTGCTCAAAATGAAGGAAACTGACACTTACACGTCTATCTGAGCGACGTACTGCCTCATCTCCCTCACTGCGACTTCTAGGCGGCTGTACAAGTGAATGTAGGCGTCCTGGGTCTCTGTGTCTTCCTGCTTGAGCAGGAAGCTCAACCCGCCTTCCCCATGGCCGCCTCCGTCTACCCTCACCTCCCCGCCGCCGTCTTCCTCCTCCTCCTCCTCGTCCCCCTCTAGGCCGGAGCAGCTCCAGGAGGGAGCGCCCATACTAGTCACACAGTGCTGGGTGTGGGACATGGGGTTCAGTTGTGCTGCAGGACCAATACAGAGGGGAGAATACATGTGGGTAAGAGGAACACAGACTTCACTCGAACAACTACATCACCCCAGATGTTCAAAAACCAACAAAAAACTCGGACTGCGGGGGCAGTACTGAACGGGCCTGGGCTGCATGTTGGGCTAGCAATCGGCCGGACATGCAGTCATAAGGTGAAAAAACAAAATGAGAAAAAACAAAGCTGGTGACAGCCAGGAATCAAACCCAGGTTCTCTGGTGTGCCAGCTGGAGTCTTTATCTCTGAGCTACTGTGTCTGCTGAGAAAGTAAAGAAATAACGTCACTGAAATATGTAAGATTACCTCCTTTCAGTCAATGCAGAGACAAGCAGCTAATCACGCCACTTCTGCGCCATCAAAAAATAATAACTTGTGAACTACACACGCTGTGTGCCTCCCTGAAGAGAGCAGAGCTGTATGATCACCACCGTCAATACGTAGAGGGGAAGCTATTGAGCCAAAATGCCATAAGGTAGCATTGACCGCACCTGGATCAGAGCAGTGGCTATTTTGCTTAATCAATACGTGTAGGGGAAGCTATTGAGCCAAAATGCCATTAGGTAGCATTGAATGCAGCTGGATCAGAGCAGCTGTTTGGCTGCTTCATCATAATGTATAGAGCAGTTTCTAAGCTGCTTTATCAATACGTGTAGGGGAAGCTATTGAGCCAAAATGCCATTAGGAAGCATTGAAATTTGGAGGTAACTCACATAAAAGTGTAAACCTTTTGCCAATAGGTGGCGCTATATATATACGTATATATTGAATCACTGCATTTTAATCCTTTAAGGCCTACACTAGCATCATGAATATTGAATTCCAGCCAGAAATATCAATGTTCCTTGCAGTTATAGCATTTTACATTTTCAAGAAAATCGGCCAAAATGGAGGGCAGCTCATGCCCTCGTAGTTTCACGAAAACTCTTGATTTTGCCAAAAACGGGCGAAAAGTGCAAATATTCAGCAAGTAATAACAGCGCCCCCTAATTTTCTGAAAATCTCTGGGTATGTTCTGGGATGCATTCCCAACATGTGATATAATTTTGGTGAGGACAGGCTTTGTAGTTTGGAGGTTTTGAGTCTTTTAGAAAAAGCCAGGAGGAGTTTGCTAAAACGAGTTTGTCACAAAATTCAAAATGGCGGAAAATCTAAGTAGGTGCATTTGCATACCATGATTGACTTTTTTGTAGAGCATACGGATTGGCACCTGGGTGTAAAATTTCAGGTCAATCGGTCATCGGGGGAAAGAAGTAAGCTAATAGGCTAAAGTGCAAAATTTGAAGGGGGCGCTAGAAAGCCATTTATTCAAACACAAAGGCGCGACCCCAAGAATATCTAAATTTCACGCACTTCCGATGCCCATGCCAAGTTTCAAGAGTTTTTGAATATGATAAAGGCCTCAAAAGTGCGTTCAAAGTGGTGAAATAATAATAATAATAATAATAATAATAATAATAATAATAATTCTTCGAAACACAATAGGGCTTCGCCCGACTTTCAGTCGGCTCAGGCCCTAATAATAATAATAATAATAATAATAATAATTCTTCGAAACACAATAGGGCTTCGCCCGACTTTCAGTCGGCTCAGGCCCTAATAATAATAATTCTTCGAAACACAATAGGGCTCCGCCCGACTTTCAGTCGACTCAGGCCCTAATAATAATAATTCTTCGAAACACAATAGGGATTCGCCCGACTTTCAGTCGGCTCAGGCCCTAAAAACTTCTTAAAAAAGGGCCCCAGTGCCACTGCTACGCACAGGATGCCACACTTGTTTATTTGGGTAAAATGCCAAACTGAGCTGCAATAGCTTGAGAAATCCTAAAATTGCAGACAGATCAGGTTCTTGCAGTGAACTTGGCGTGTGTCCAATCAATACACACAAACATTCATATACAGAGATCCTCAATTTTATGCACATTCCAGACATTCTATCAAAATGCAGATTATGGGGCCAGACGAAAGAATTATACCGCCTAACGTAGTAAGCCTGGTAAACTCCTCCTATGCAACGCCAAAGACTACCTCCTGCCTGTCCCAAGAGACAGCCTCGCCGCTACCTTTGTTGTATTTACATCTTTGCTGAGAGCTGAGAATCAAGTTGGGCCAGAGGACAGGGTACTTATTTCTTTCTTTATGGACACAGGATTTTGTTTACACACTCATGAAATTTTTCTTTGCCGACATTCCACTTCCACTCAAATACCTCGCTCTCTTTCTCTCCCACTTTGACCCCGGCAGCAGAGTTGAGTGAATTCCTATTCCTAGAGGCAACCGTCTTTTCTAACATCCTTCATTCACTTCACTGACAATAACGTGGGTACTGTCGAGGGCTAATGGAGTCTTAAGGGCCTACCACTCATCGAATTTACTCTGGGAACTGTTGAGACCTTTCGGCTACTGTGGGAGGCTGGGCTCAACATTACTTTCTCTGAGCTGAGTGGCTTGAATGGTCACGGACGGCAATTAGTCAACATTATCACTGGTGTTACGTGGGTTAGGCTGTGTCATCAGAGAGAGGGTGGACCCAGGAGAAGCCTGGTGTAAGCAGCGGTTTTGGGCCAGAGATACCCCTTTACATATCAGATAGAGCGTGTGTGTGTGCAGGGATGTGCACCCGCATCTACCTTGGTCAAGATCCAGACCAAACAGGGAGTTCTTGCGCCCAAAGCGGATGCTGAAGGTCCTGCCGGCCGACGTGGTGCTTTTGGGGTAGGACACCTGCATGAAGTTGACGTGGCAGTTGGTGGGAACAAAGTCCATACAGCCCAGCGGGTGAGGACGCACGCCGGCCTGCCGGAAGGAGGGCCACGCCTTGTTCTTCAGCTCCAGGACGAACTGGGGACACGGGCTTCGTTTAGTGAAAGCACAATGCGCACGATCTGCACTTCTAGCATTGCCCATTCAACTGATCAAAGTCACAAGTGAATAAAAAAGGTCTGTGTCTTTGATATCGATGAGTAGGATATCAGCTGGGTCTGACGTCAATGTATTTGTACCTGCTTGTAGCTGCTGATGCGCCGTCGGATATTTTCCAGTTTGCTGTCACAGATCTGCCTGAACTCGTACTGCGGCATGGTAACGACTCGGTCACTCTGGGACATCAGCTGACTGCAGTTGCGAACAAAGAGGCTGTCGTCGCCAGAGAACGCCTCCAGGATCTGTGGAGATACAAGACAATGGTGGGGATTGATCCGTTAAAGTAAATCAAGTTCATCAACTTTATTATAATACAGAGTCCAAAATAACATTTTAAGCAGATAACCAAACTCCCATAACTACCTTGGCAGTGAGGCTGAAGCAGCCCTTGGGCTCTACCATCTTCTCCAGCACGTGGCTCTTGATGCCAGCAGTGCTGACGTACTCGTATACGACGCCGTGCTCCAGGTGGACGTTATCTACCGTTACGCTGACGAGTGGTGACTCGTCAAAGAGAAAGAGTCTGCCCAGCCGGTGGTCTGCAGAGCACAACTTTCCCCCGTCAGTATTTGAACTCAAAAGTGATTGAAGCCATTTAAGCAAAGCATTTACAAATTGGGATTTATAATCCCAAAACAACACAGGATCGTGTTACTTCTCAACATAGACTTCTTAGAACTTTGAGATACAAGTCGTTTTTCACCTGTTCCATTGGTGCCGTTCTCGCCCTCGCGGTCGGAACCGTTCTCCGCTGGATAAGGACTGAAAGGGCTCTCCTCCTTCTCGTCTGCCCCCCGCTCTCTTTGGAGCTCCTCCACGTCCTCAAAAGTACGATACACCCACTGACACTGGGGGAAACATGGTATTACCTTATTAGATGGCCTGTGGACAGACACATTTCACCTCACAAGGTATTCAGGGTGGATTGCAGCATGAATTGGAAAGCAGTTAGCCACCTTTACAACTACATGTACACAGCAAACAGTTACTGCAACACGTCCGAAAGAAGGCTGTGGGCCGGGCAAAATAAAACAACATCCGAACAACCTCAAACAGGGTGTGCTCAATAAACAAAGAAAAAGAAGAATTCAGCCATAAGGAATCTCAGCAGCAGGAGTGGGACTTGCTTGTTGATGAGTTGCTGTCTCGGGTAATTGTACCCAGAGCTGAGAAATGTTCGCTTTAAGTGGCCTGCAGCGACAACTGGTCAGCCCGTGATTTATGTGTTTGATCACTTGGCCTCCCATTGTTGGAACGCTGATGAAATGAAGAAACATTACGCGTGACATCACTCTGGTATCACACAGAGATGAAGGATAGAAAAGGGACAATACCAGAATATCCAGGAAGTACAATACATTTGTTTTGTTTTTCAGGAACACACATTGGAGCTCAAACTAAAGCCAATGCTGTTTTATGTTCTGTCTCGGGGCAGGAAGGCCGGCTACCAAACTCTACAAAAAGCAGCGCAGATGATCCTCACGTGTCTCCTCACCACTTGAAGGGGGTCCTGGTGTGAGTGCTGCGCCGCAAAGTGCTCCAGGGCCTCTTGGTAGTCACTGCGGTGGACGTTGTTGCCGTTGACCTTCAGGACGACTTGTCCGGGCTGAAGACCAGACCCCGCCGCCTCCCAACCTGCAGTGATGAAACAGGAGCAGAGGTCATGGGTGGGAGATGTACACAACCCTGTATCTAGGGAATATATTTGTTTGTTCGATATGGACTCTGGTTTTAGCCTTATTTGGCTTCTATGGGGAAAATGAAAAATCACTCAATTCAATGCCGCAACACGCCGCCCCAAAGCTACTAATGGCTATGCCGCCTCGAAGTCCAATCAACACCTTCATCGCTTTCCTCTCCGCCAATAATCATCCAACTCTAGGGCCATTTGACCCCACACATGGATATCACACTGGTTTAGGAACTGATTTAGCAGAGAGGCCACAAGTGATACAACACCCTGGGAAAGAGAGGAGAAGTAGTGTGGAGAGGGGAGGAAGCAGAGGAGTCCCCTTCCTTAACAAAGCAAAGTAAAACCATGAGACTGCATTCCTTGGATGCGTTGAGCTCCCTGCGGTGTTTGTGTGTGTCCTCTCTTGCTCCTGTCTGCTTTACGCATTGGCATTCTTCTTTCACTGAACTTCTCCTGATTCACTCTTGTTTCTATTATGAATACGTGGTGAAAACATCTGGTTGTGAGGACACAGCGGGAGGAGTTGAAGCAAACGTGTGTTGTAGCTTTATTCTTCTTCACTCTTTGTTCTAATCACAGAGCAACGTGCGAGTGAGTCTTAAAAGCAGAGTCTATTAGGGTTTAAATCCTGTCAGCAGCCTGTCTGGCAGACAGGTGGCCATAAAAACCTAATGGAGGCTCTCTAAAAGCAGAAGGTAACAGGTGGTTGGAGGCTAGAGTTGCCTCATCTTCCCCCCCCCCGACACTGAAAGTTTGCAATAACACTCCTACAAATACAACTCCTACAAATGTGTTCACGATATGGTTGTTGTTTTTGTCTAATTTGTGAAATTTGTATTTAGGACAGACAAAAAGGAAAAGTGATGCTATTCTCAGCTTCCTTTGTGTTATATTGTATCCTGCTTGTTAATCTCATGTGTCAAATGGCACTAACCTTTCCTGACGGCGTGGACATGCGGAGGGGCGGAGCCACAAAGTCTGAAGGACAGGCTGTCTGGGTTGTCAGGGATCTTCACAATCCTGGGAGAGAAAAGACCAGTGAGTCCGGAGTCCAGTGTGTGTGTGTGTGCGTGTGTGCGTGTGTATGTGTGTGTTTGTGTGCGTGCGTGCGGTTCCTCACTCTTTGGCCTTGGTGGCGACTAGCAGCCTCAGGGAGCGTCGTATGCAGAAGGCCTGGCTGATCATTGTCTCCACCTCAGAGAAGGGCCTGAGGAACAGCAGGTCCTCGTTGATGGTGAAGATCTTCCTCCCAACCTGCAGGCCGGCCATCTGGACGGACAGACGGGAGGCACAATGGTGGTTATTTTTAGGCTGCAGCATGTTTCCAGCTCCCTCTAAAGCCCCACTGCACAGCAAGAGCTTCAGGTGGGCACGATCCTCCAAAAACGCTCTGAGAACTCAGAGAGAGCATCACTGGATATATTTAAGGTGCACTCTACCCTTCAGTGTCCTGACAGTGGGCTTATACATTGCAGATTGAAGTGTGACTTTCAATTACTAAGTTACGTTTTATACACATGATTACAGAGAGACGGCCTTCTGCAACAACTGCACACACACATGGTCATGTGTCACGCCTCCTTTAGCTACATGGGAGGCTTTGTAAACCACAGCCCGCTGCACGTCATTTCATGAAGTCATCTTGCACATCTCTAGTCACGTTGTGAGAATAATGCTGCCTCTTTGTGTTGTGAGTCCGGGCTCCTGGGCACAGATCCGGTGGGGTGGTCTTGGCTGAGCCCAGCGCCCCTCCTCCTCCCTCTCCCCGCCCCCGGGCTGTGGGAAGGATGTGTCTGTGTATACAGCACGGGTGCCTGTCTGCATGTGATTTGCTAGAACAGCATCATGTAGTGAAAGAGCCCTGTATGCTTCCGTCAGCCCTTTTCAGAGCCCCCATGGGAAACAGCTGAGCTTCATTCACGCTGCTGGCACACGGGGCCGTGTCACAACCGGCGATCCTGCTACTGTGGGGGAAAGAATGAGATGGGGAATGAATAACGGATTAAGAGGAGACAGAGGGAAGTGGAGAGGCGTGTGGGTGGGACATACGGAGGAAAACGATTGGTCAGTGGAGAAGCAGTGTGGAAAACAACTGCAACAGGTTTAACAACATAAAGGGATGAGGATAGTTGAACTTCAAGACCAGTGACACAATAGCAATTTTGGTAAATTAAAAAGACTGCGGAAACTAAAGCATTTCCCAATCCCTGTATCTGTAGGAAAGGAAAAATACACTTAATTGTCCAAGTGGGACGCAGAAAAAGAAAGAAAATACTGTCAAAATACTGTCACCGCTGACAGAGTAGCCACAGATATGACAAATCCTATTTTTACAGGCAGACCCTGAACATTGCAATATTACTAGAACAGGCCGTGTCCGAAAGAAACTCAACAATCATAAAAAATTGTTTGTCAGATTGCAAAGATTGCTGTGTGCGTGTGTTCTTTTTGTGCATGTCCAATGGTATTACAGCCAGTCGGAGCGACGCCATTGAGAAGCAAAACGGAAGGAGACTGACAGCAGCCGTCAAAACAATAGACAGCCATTACCTACTGGAACGAATGCCCCGGGGCGGGAAGGATATGCAGTGTGTGTGTGTGTGTGTGTGTGTGTGTGTGTGTGTGTGTGTTGGCCATTACCTCGGCATGTGAACCCCTGGTGACAGATTTCACCACAATGGCTTTGTTTTTCTCCTCGATCTCAAAGCCGTAGTCTTCTTCCTCAGGGTGGATCTGGTGCATAGAAAATCAACTAATTACTGCCACATTTACACCGGGGACTAGTTGTTAGTCTAAAAAGGTCTTTCACTGGGTTCAGCATCACGAGTGAGTGAATGGCAAAATAATTGTCATGACATACAGTATACATTCATATTCGTTGCCCCTCGTCGTCCCTACATCTCATACGTCTGACTCTGCATGCTGTTGATAAAATGACCCAAATTCTCACTGAAGCTTTGGTTAGAAAAAAAAAATAAAAAAAGATGCTCCCATACATAAACTACCACAATCCGGACATTATCACACATTTCCAATATATGATTTGCGTTGCGCGTCAGGTGTATTTCGCCTGATGATGATCTCTGCCCCCATCTCACTTTCTAATCCCCAGTGAGGCGAGGCTTATGGAACGCTGTCATCACCCAACACATTAGCACGCTTCCATTAGGTAAGCTGCACCGCCCCGATAAGATGGAGATCTCCGCGGTTACGTCACAGGAGATGGCTGCGTAAAAATAAAGACTTCCTGCCCTCCACTTCAATAACAGCCGGGAGGGAAGGATTAGCTGTGCTAATCAAGGGAGGGGGGGGAAGCCTCTTCCACTTCTTATGGGAAGCCAGATAGCGAGCCGACCTGCCGCTGTGACATAAAAAGTGATCTGGCGATGCTTCTAGGTTTTCCCTAGGGAGATTTGGGAGATACTTCCTACTACTTCACTGAAACTAAACAGTCCTCAAATGAAGAGGAGCGTATGGTTATTCTGACCGCAATGATCAACCGCTGTCACCTCTTGTTAGATGAATCTATAAAGGGATACCGTCTCTGGCGGCACAACATAACACTCATTAAGATGCATTTGGATCAGAGCAGATTCAAAATGGTGTTTATCGTCATCAAATCAACCCCCCGCTCCCATGGGGCAGGTTTGATTGGGTGGGGGGAGCAATTGCATCTAGCTGTGGAGAAAAGCGCACACAAACTAGAGTGCAGCGAAGAGTAGATGCCAGTTCAATTAGTTGCAAAGTACAATGCAGCCTTGTTAAATTATCTGTGTGTACACACATGCCCACAACATCCTGCATGTGTGTGTGTGTTTGTGTATTCATGAATGAGTGACACAGGACCAGATGCATGTGGATAGATTTTTTGTTTTCGAATCCATCTCCATGGATCAATGGATTCCCCCCAAAACAAAGATTCATTAATGTGTATGTGTGTGTGTGTGTGTGTGTGTGTTGTATCAGCTCACCACCAGGGACTTGGCCAAGATGTTTTCGATAAGTTTGAAGTCATTGCGCTGGAGCTGCTTGCTCTTGGTGCTGGTTCCCTCCATCTCCTCGTCCGCATAAAAACGGAAGAACTGGGACTCGTCTTTGAACTCGCTCTTCTCCAAGACTGAGGAGGGAAAACACACAGCGTGTGATCCGAAAGCCGCTGACGGAAATCCAATTGTATTACATCTCGGACAAAAACAAAGTTGCTCAGTTGTTCTAATGAAAGTCCCAGAATTGCATCCATTGATGCGCGTGTTGAAACTCTGAAGTGATAAATTGATGCTCTTGTTGAAAAATGGACTAAACACTGTTTGGTTAGGTCATTTCGACACCCGAGTGTTTGCCCATGAAACAGCCACTTCAATGTGCAGACATCTTCAGGCAGACGAGCAAAACACGTTTAACAAACTCATTAGCCAATGACGCTAGCGGAACATCTGGAGCCGCAACACATCTGGGTCGTAGCCGGCTCAGGCCGGGCCTGGGAAGGAACCCTCCGGAGGACACGAGGAACAGTGTGCTTAGAAATCCCAGCGTTGGGCCGAGCCGCGCGCCGACACCTGGGGCTCCAGTCACGGCAGTTTGAGCTTGAACCCCCCCAAAAAAATCTCAATTCGCTCATGTTTCTTTGATACGAAGATGAGCCACTGAAATGAGGCCTTTGGTTACACATTGTGAGTATTTAACAGTTTAATAATTCTCCCCTGACAGTTCGCCGGCCGCTGCCACTGACGCAACAGGTGCAAGCGCGCCTATAATGACACTGATATGATGCGATGGTAACATCTGGACCAAAGCCGTGATCGGGGAGGAAGGTTTTATTCTGTTGGAGAGAGCAGGGAACATATTGACCTGGTTTGTGTCACGCAAGCCCAAATCCCCCGACCGTACGTGTGTGAATGTATAAAACGATGCTAGCACAGGCAACTCTGAGAGCCGAAGCTACACAGCTGATTTGGCAAACATCTAGCATCTTGGGTGAACAAAAATTACACACAGACACACACTACGAGAACCCAGAAAAGGCCCGCCCTTCCCAAACACAGTGTAAAGGCTCATTCTGTTGAATATTTACAAACAGCTTTTTAGAGGAGCAATTGAAAATAATGAATTATGTTTCGTTTCCTCGTGAATGGATGTGAATTACGTAGATAAGAATCTACGTAATGTGAATTACGTAGATAAGAACATTGTGGTGAAAGAAAAATCTGCTGAAATCTTTTTGCTACTTTCATTATTGGTATACCGTTTTTACTTTATTACTGGCAAAACATGTGACATTTAGATGAATAAGCTGGTGAGGACAGATGAACATCCAAACCGCTACAAACACAGGAAAAGAGAGTGGAGGAAGACCAAGGTGAAGACAGAGCGGAGGGGCTGACTGAGCACTACAGAGAGCGACCAGAGCAGAGGGGCGGTGTGCAGACAGGCTGAGAGGAGGACAGGTTGCGACCCCGAAGAAGAGCAGAGCGAAGGGCGAACAGGTGACGCCCTCAAACAGATGGTAGAGGGAAAAAGGAAAATGTGTGAGGATCTGAAAGTAAGGATAAAGTCACTGTCAAACTTCCTGCAAGTCGCTCCTTGTGTTTTAATGCCTGGGACAGACCCCTCAGCAGAGATTTGGTCTACATCGAAGCCTTGGTACTAATTAGATTATAATCTGTCACTAGAACCAAGAGCTGTGCGTCACCTGCAATAAAATAATTCACTAAAATGACAACTGTGCAGTACTTAAAGGATTACCAGGATCCTTCACAAATCAAACCACTTCCATTCAAATCAGAAGACTTAATTTAACTTTATCATAGATTTCAGTCCCATATGAGTCACTAAATACACCAGGAAGTGATGTCCTCGTGTTACTTTCTCCGTACTCCACTATTTGTGTGCCAATGAAACTGGATGTTTCAATTTAAGACCTCAACTAGCGGTCCTGGTTCCGTAGAACGACCCAGACAGCCATGAATTCACCCCAAACAGCTCTGGTTAGGGTACACTGCCAATGCTGTTTACACAACGCGCTGGGAAAGACTTAGCTGGACTTCTCCATCTGGTGCGACTTTTGGTTTCATCCCTCCTCTGCTGCTCCATAAGGCTTTTTCACCCGTTTTATTATTATTTTTTGCATCTTTGTGGGAATTTTTCCTGTGCCAATGTGAGGGATTGGGACAGAGGATGTCACACATATACTGACTGTAAAGCTCTGCGGGGCAAATTTGTCATTTGTGATTTTGGGCTATAAAAAATAACCAAATGAGTGAGCTGTAAATAATCCAGGAAGGATAAAAGACACTCCCACACAAGTCAAAGCTTGGTTGAGCACCAGTCATCTCATGCTGAGTAACCGGACTGAAATGACGTGAAGAGGTTTGTCTCAATGCACGTGTGAGATAAGAGAACTGTACCAACCGTGGTGCATGAAGCCGTTGTTGCAGAGCCCGACGCCCAGCGTCACCGCGTCCTCTCGGGTCGAGCAGTCACCCTGGGAAACCAAATCAGTGACGCATACAGTCAGTCAGTTACACCGCCTGTCTACACCCGCTCCTACGCAATATGCTGCAGCACCTGAGCTTCTCCGTGTTAGCTGGGGTGAGGATCAATGAAAGGTGACTTTAATAAATGGATATAAAGACAAGAGATCGGATCAGCTCCTTGATTGTTTTTGGGCAAATGTTAATTGCAATTAAGCCCTATTTAATTCAAAACATGTTTAGTTTTCATATGGAATGGAATGAATAGTGAACAATTGTAAATACTCAAACTAAAAAAGAATCCTCATCGCAGTCATGTAGCCTTGTTAAATGTTGTGTGTGGATTTGGATTCAATAAGTACAATGTGCACGGATATTACCTGCAAGAGCAGCCAGTCGACCAGTTTGCTGGCAGGCACCACAGATTTAAAGGTTTTCAGGTGGTGGTCTCTGTCCCTAGAAAGGAGCCAAATCAAGCAAATCAGCAGGCACAGCCTTATCTGCTGCAGACGGCCCGTTGTTCTACACTTCTTAACCCTGCTGGGGTTTTCCTTTTTTTAACCGCCGAGCTTCTGTGAGATTACACAAGCAGCAGCTGAGGGCCGCTTGGCTCGTTAACACGTGAGACAGGAAGCGGCGCGGAGGACCTGTGACTCGCCGGGTGTATCACAGGCCTGTCAAATGAGTAGTACGTTTTGGATGTCTTAATCTTCATTGGGTGTGGCTGCATTGTAAACTGACACATTCAGATGTGGACGGGAGGCGCACAGATTGATGCCTGCGGGCGTCAGTTACTAATTTATGATTTTCTGCATCGGAGAAGCCATCGTCATCTACAGCCCGTGACAGTCAACAATTTCAGACAGTTTATATCCATTTTATCATCATCAGTGTTTTGTTCACTGCATTACAAAACCTGCAACGCTTTGTCTCTCCACAGAGTGATAAACAGAGGCCGCGATTGTTATAATTAATGCTTCATTAAAGGCAACACATCCATCAGGCCAACGTCAGAATTAATGGTTTCTACTTAAAATGCCAATTTAGTGACAGATTATAAAAAAGCAGGGCCGTTTTACATCATATCTGGCAGCGGGATTGCCTTTGTGTATTAACAGGATTTGTACTCCCCCTCCCAACCTCACCCCTGAGTTTGCGGCAGCGGGAACCCCGGGGCACTTCAATCAGCGGGTGAGTGATGTGAGGATATAGAGGAGTAGGAAGAAGGAAGGGGCGGCGACGGACCTTCGTATGGGAAACATATTTGTGATGTATAGGTGACGCTAATGTTAGCCATGCTTTTAGGATTTATGTCCTAAAAGGGCCGTGGGGAGGGGCTCTTTTGTTCCTGGCTGAGCTCCTGTTTGCTCGTCAGAGGTTGACGTGGGCCGAATGTGAACCCTGCATGAATATGCATCCGTGCACCTGGAGAGAAGGAACATTAGCATTCAGGGGGGGTGGGCAGGTACTTACTTGATAACAGGCATGTGGAGGCTGTGCAGGCGGCAGTACAGCCTGACGCCCTAGGAGAGAAGATAAGCGCAGGCGCTGACTCACGGAGCGAACGCACCTCGGGTAAACAAGTACAAGCATCGCCCCGGGACGCTTCAACTGATGACTGTGAAAGACTTTCCCCAGGGTTGTCTTTTTAGTGTAGACATTTTAAGCCAACGTCCTTTATGTGGATGTACTAAAAATGATTTATTACCTAAGTCAACATGACTTTTAATCTCTAGCTTCCCTTCTTCAAAACAGCAATACGTTGTACTGTACTGTACCCACATGTCACTTTATGTTAAATAGGATGGTCAATGGCAAAAAAAGAAAAAAACAGGACATTGACCGCGATGATAAAAAGTTTTAAACCTCAAAGCTTTAAAACTGTAGTTTGGAAACCAATGTGTGACAGTCACAGTGACAGTTCTCATAGGATTTACCAAAACTTCAATTGATGGAGTTTCATCTACTCTTCTATTCCTTGGAAATTTGAAAGGTTTAAAAAGGATTCTACTAATAACTTTTTCGTAAAATTATTTATAGGACTTAATGTGTACGTGAAACACATCATTTACTGTAAATTAACAGCACGTTAACAGACGAGATCTCCTTTTCCTTCGTCTTTCACATGTTCTATCGATGCTTTTCTATAGCTACCTTGGACATGATGTCCTCCATCTCACTGCGGGCCTTGTAGGTGCCGTCGTCGTAGCGGAATCGGTACAGGACCTGCTCATTCTTGAACTGGTGCTTGTCCTGACACTGAAACAACAGCAGAAGGAGACTGTTAAGTGGACAACAGAGCCAAGCATTAACTCGACCTTGTATCAGTGGAGGGGGGTACAGACAAGAAGCAACTTCTTTCTGTGTCGGGTAAGCAAACTCAAATTATTTCAACACACCCAACAGCTGCATCTCCCCTTAAAAGATTCCATGACTGCATTAAAAAAAATCAAAACAACACTAAAATGGAAAGAAAAATGACACGTACACCAACAGACGTCTGTTGGAGAAGCTAACAAACTGAGGCAGTTTGCTTCCACCACAACGAGCTGGCATGGGCTCAAACGAGCTGCTGCTTTCTCTCAGTCTAGTGTCAGACTAGTGTCCTCGTAAAGCCTGAATATGACACAAAATCGGCCATAGAAAACTGTCAACAGTTGAATTTATAAGCAGATGAGAACATTATTTTTCGCGGGACAAAGGGAGATTCAAAGGGAGAAAATTCCAGTACAAACTAACGTGCGGTCGACCTTCTCTCTCGAGTCGAGAACATGCACAGCTTTGCATTGCCACTGTGTGTGGTTCCCTTTTCCCTGAGTAAGTGGGGATGCATAAACTTTGCCTGCAGGGCCTGAGCCCTTTACAGTTTACGCACAAAGCCCTGGGAGTCATCGTTGCACCTCTGCATGCTCGGCGGCTCCTCTGAGGGAGGATTTCAGGGGATTTTCCGCAGGTATTAAGGAATGCGGAGTTTGTGTCTCAGCAAATTTTCCTAAGACGGTTGTGTGTGTATCAATCGTGCCTCTCCCTTCAGGAGTGTGTTATGTAAAGGTTTAAGACGGCCTCTGACTTTCCTGTTTGAGCGGTGAGGGTCAGACTCGAGGCAAGGCAGAGAAGGAGACAATGTGAGGCATCATTTCCAGAAATATCCGATGCGAAGTAGGGAACAAATTCATAACACGTTTGAGTCAAACAATGATAGAAGGAGAACATGAATCAGACCCAAAGCGAGGCAGGGAAACGAGACATGAAAACAAGACAACTAAACCAAGTGAAAGACGTGATAAAGCACGACACGCAGAATGCATGAGTAAAAAACATAAAAAGAATGTTTACAATGAGGTTTAACCAGCAAGAAGAGGAAGGAATTAAGGGTTTTGCTTCGTCTCACCATGGTGAATGATGCCATTTTCCAACAAGGCTTGTCCCAGGTTGACCCCCTCGTCAGGGTTGCTGATCTCTCCGCTGTCGATCAGCCACGACACAAACTCACTGGGAACACAAAGAGGCATATTTGGTGAGGCCTGCTTTCCCAAAGTTGTAATCTGCTCGCTGGTGTCAGGTTTGGTGTGTGTGTTTTTTCTAACATGGTTTGGATTTGTGTGGCGGCCACACGATGCAACTACATGTCGTTTGGGATTTAGTGTCAGTGTTTCTTTTATTCCAGTTCATTGAGCTGCTTGTGGCTTATAATAAACAAGACTAATACCACACCTCCCTTGTTCTGAGCTCTTGAACGCAAAATGTTGACACATTCATGTTTTGAATAGGGCTGTCAAATGATTACAATTTCTAATCAAATTAATCCAAGTTTTCAGTGGAATAATCATGATTAATATGTGGATAAATTTCCCGGGAGAAATAACAAACCGGGAGGTGTCCGGGTGATAGGGGTAAAAAACGGGAGCGTTGGCAGGTAATGGTATGTTTCGAAATTTAAAAAGCGTTTTGGAGGGTTTGTATATTTTTACTTCTTACACAGATATTCTAAGTATACATCAAGTATACACCATTGTGTTATTTAAAATACACACCATTGTTTTAATGATATTTCTAGGGGGGGACAATTTAGATGGGGGGGGGGGGGGGGGGGGGGGGTCCTGACGCCCCTGGGATTTGCGCTCTCTCACTCACACACACACACACACACACACACACACACACACACACACACACACACACACACACACACACACACACACACACACACACACACACACACACACACACACACACACACACACACACACACACACACACACAGCGCAGCAAGCGGAAGGGAGAGAGAGCGATACTTTAAATCAGTAGACTTGTTTAAATTATGAGAAATATGCTGTATACATGTCCCTAGATTTGTCTCTAGTCGCTTTTGACCCAAAAGTCGCCAGGAGGAGGATTTGTTTGTTATAATAGTCCAACCACAACCACGACACATTCCTGACCTGAATAATTTGTCACACTGCGCATGCGTGAAATGCGTTAAAAAAATTGACGTAATTAACGACAAACATCTAATTAACGCCGTTAGTGCACTATTTTTGACAGCCCTAGTTTTGAAATAAGCTTAGATGAAAGAATCAGTGATGTGGGAGGATGTTTTGTTTAATAATGTATTAAAAATTAAGAAGTAGTGTTGATGCATAAAGCGTATCCGATGCATGGAGTGTATCCGCTCTAGTTGTTGGATTCTGTTGCACGAGTCAAAGCATTAACTGTGTGAAACCACTAAAGAATGAATGCATGTGATGAGTAAATTAGTTATAACCCAGTGCTTTGTCTATAACAACCACTACCACTACCTCCTTGCTGAGTCACTGAGTAGCATCTGACGAGTATCCGACCATTGGCCACTAGGGTTGCCACCTTTAGTACAGAAAAATAAAAAGGGAAGCTACGCTTTCGTTTTGTTTCAAACGATGACAGCGAGTATCACCCAATCAGGGAAAAAAATAGGACGCGTGTCCGCAGTATTGGGGTGGGATTATTTACAATGCTGCATTGAATACAACTTAAGGGACAGGTAGTAAAGCCTATTGCCCCCCGTAGTTCAGCACCCGTGTGACCCATGGATTAATCACCCAGTTTAATGTTAGCCATCAAAGTGTGAAATAAATCGGTAACATCTGCATTTATGCTTTTGTATTCCCCGACGCTAGCATGGTTAGCAGCACCGCTAACAGCTAACGAATGGAGGTTTTATTTGGTTACATTATGATGCATTTAGGTCAGTGGAAATACTACTATAGCATTACAACGATGTGTTTGTATATGGTGTCTCGTAAAATGTTGAGTTTGTGAGAAAATTAAATAAATAATAAAACAAATAAACATTTGGAATTGTTGATGGCTGGAGTTGTATGATCCGTTCCACCATGAGCTCAGATTTCAAAATTCAGGCCTATATGACACAAGCGGGAAAAGAAAAAGCCATTCTGAGGTGGAGCTGGCCCTGGATGTTCCCTGATAGGCGCTTGCGAAACATCTTGACGCTGTGCTTAGTTTGTCCAAAAGACGTTTTACAACATGAAATTATTTCCACTAGAAGCACAAGCAGTAATTCTGCAGCTCCTATTTGCAGAGCATTTTAGTATACGTTGCGCTGAACAAATGTTTGAAGGAGAAAATTACATTCTCCCCTTCTCAGTCTTTCATGCTGCCGAGTGAAATCACTTCCCCAGATAATGATGAAAAGTGAATTGGAGAGAGCCAGAGTGTGTGTGTGTGCGTTTTCATGAACACTGCAGCAAGGAAACAATTTTGAAGCATGTGTCATGAAAAATCGGTGCTCACGTGTGGATTTGCTCTCCAGCAATGTTGCAACCGACACACCAGTGTATTCTGGATTGCTTGAAATGCAATAATGAAAAGCATACATGATGTGAAGTTGTGTATGTGAAGTCAAATTACATGTATGCAGTTAGTGTGTGCGTATGACGCGGAGGAAAAGAGGACGGGGAGAATGCATCTGTGGGAAGGTCCGCTGATTGTCTATCTGCGTGCGAGGAGGGGAAGTGTCCCAAATCCACACTACGTTCTGATCGCGTTGATAATCTACAACATAAGTCCTGAAAGTAGGTTTTCCCAAACATTGTGGGATTGATTTTGAAGATCATTGTGGGTCTCACTTCCTTTGTGCATTGCACAGTGTAACAAAAGGGTGCACGTCTATACAAGTATACGCACATACTAGTTATAAAGATTTACGAACTACTAATAATAATACTAATAATTTGTGACGTCGAAAAAAAAGTAAAGTATACAAAAGTATCTATTGAATTGGCCAAATGTATTCCGTTGCAGAGTGAGAAAACCTATTGAGAACCAAAAGCCAGTGGAACAAAAGCCAACCCAGAAATGGAGCAGTGAGCTCTAATTCCATTTTCTCCCAGCTTTAGCTCTCGTCTCACAGAAATGTAGGGGAAAAAAAAACAATACAAAAAAATACAGATATCCTATATCATCACTTTGAAAACCCCTCAAAACAATTCTAGGCAAGCGCTGGCATGCCAAAATAGCAAGAAAAGGCCACGCCGGTTAACACCACGATCCAATACAGATAGAGTGCTGTGCTATCAAAGCCGCCAGTCGGCCTCTTCGCTTAATGCAATGAGCGGTCTAACGTCGCCCGCCGATAATTTCATCAGAGAGACAAATTCAGAGCTAATGCATGCTGCACTCAGCAGGAGGAAATGACTGGGCGATAACGTGAGGAACGTGGTGGAACGATGATGGAACGGGAGCACGGTGGGAGAGGAAGCGGCAGACAACCTACGCTACAGTGCAAAATAAATGATTTCTTTGAGGCTACTAATAGAGCACTGCTCTTAATACACTATACATGCGAGGCCACAGAGATGGAACATGCCATCCAGAAACCCCACTAAGCGGTCATTTAAACTGTGTTATTGCTGACTGCATTTACCTCGCCAAAAAGAAAAAAGAACACATTATTTCAGATGTGTAACTTAATGACTGGTCCATTTCCGTTGGAGGTGTTGCAGATATTAAGGGTCGCTCCCCTGGTTTCCCTTCATACGACCGGTGGTTGTCATCGCAGTCAAAATGGTGATAGGAAGAACTTGCTCAGGATGCCGTGCTGGCGTTAGGGAAACTTAAGCAAGCTCTCGTCGTCTATTCAGCACGTTGACATACGGAGGGGACATAAAGGGGGGGGCTTGTTGCCGGGCCTCGGTTAAAGGGCCTTTGCTAGTGGAAGTTTGGGTGTGTGAGTGATAGGAGTGTGTTGGGAGCAATTGGGGCCTTTCTATGAACCGTGAGAGAAGACTACAAGGCGCGCAGAGGGTGTGTGTGTGTGGGGGTGGGGGGGCCTCATTACACACAAGAGGTTGTAGGGATAAAGCAGTTTAGGCCTCTTGCCAGGATCTGGGGAGGCTGGATACAGGCTCTTTTGAAAGCCTGCTGATCTTACGTAACGGGGCTTTGTAAGGCTCCCCTTGTGAACAGCGCCGCATTGCAGTCGCATTCTGGGAACCTGAAGAAACCAGGAGGCGAAGAAACTCACTTTCCCATGAAGCACTTAGGCACGATGCTGAGCTTTCTGCGTCGATCCTTGATCAGGTGGCGGCTCTTGGTCATCATCATGTGGTAGAGCTTCTCCCCCTTCTCTGCGATCATCACGTAGGCATCCCGCTCCATCCCGAGCTTCAGACCTGCAAATAAACAAGAAGAAAAACACGTCAGATCAAGAGGATCTGTCCCCTCAACGTCCCCCCCCCGACCCCCCTGCAGACCCATTCATGGACCGAGGGGAAACTTTTCAGTGAATACACTCCCGGCATCAGATTTGAGAGGAAAACAGACCAATTACAGGGCATTTGTTTTCCAGGGCTTTCTCTGTTTGTCGAAGCCGAAAGGCAAAGGCTGTCACGGTGCTTAGAGGAGACAAACGGGCCTTTGGCTTGACGGCCCGGTTGTGTTCTGGTATTGTGCAGATGGATTGAATCTGCACTATCTATCTATCTCACTGCGGCGAGTTGTTCTGGGAGTAAAAAGGTGGAGGGCAGCTTGATCTTGTTTCTTCACCGTCCCGTTTGTTCACCGTAGTTTCTCTATGTCTATTGTAACGTGCGAGGGTCCATTGTGCGGCCCGCTTCCCTCCCGTAAAACCCCTACGGCAACTTCACAGTTGCAAACAGCAAACAGCTGCTTAACCTCATCTTGAGACTTGATGAACTTCTGAACCACGATGTGAGGCTTTCTGACTCCACTGACGACTCAGTTGCGTCACACTGCGCCTCCCAAAGCCGCTTAACTCTGCTGCACCCTACCAAGTATTGGATGTTTGCAACTCATCTTTGCGAACTTGGCTTATCGATGACTTTGCTCGTCTAGCTGAGATGTTTTGTGAGCTGCAAATACAAACTGCTGTCTAGTTATTTGCTCTCATGAACGCGCAGGCGATTAGCTCGCACGAGGCATTTGATGACTTGGCACGTTTCCCCTGAGGTCAGCTTAGGAGCGCCACGCCATTGATATTATCCAAAATATACATACACTCGCTGCACCTTTATTAAACTTATATGACGGCAAAAGTGATTCTCCCAGAGTGTCTTTGGGCGGATGGAGATGGGGTTGTGTTACATTTGACAGCAGCTGGAGCAGACTCAAACAATGAGTATCATTGAAAAACAGACGGGGCCCCTCAGCTCCCGTTCCAGCTGTCAGAGTTTGTCTTGAGCCGCACTATCTGACCCGCACAGGACGAGACCAACCTCCTCCACCCAGCGGTTGCTGAACAATGAAGGACTTCTGGGAGGATTCAGGATGTCCAGCACGGGGGTCAGGACCCCAAAATAACGTATGAAGGGGATTAATCGCAAATAAAAGTAGCCGTCTAGACTGTTGGTAAGGAGATGGTAAGGAAAGGTAAGCACGCAGGGGGAGCACACTATAGGGTAGCGGGGCATAGGGGTGGAGAGCGAGTGACTGATCTGGTGGGACTGTGACTGATCTGGCATCTGTTAGCCTCAGGTCGATTTCCGTCGGGATTGAAAGCAAACACCACAAGCTGCAGCAGCACACTCCTTCCTACCTCTTACGTATCAGGCAACCCTTTCATCGCAGGATCAGATGCCGTTGAACTCCCATGCGGATGCTTATTAAGAAAGACTCATTCACAAGAATGCAAATGTTTGTTTTGACGATTGCCCTCGGCCAAACGCGCACGTGAAGCCGACCGTCTGAGTGTGCGGCCACTTTTTACACATCCAAGTTGGACTTTGAGCCGTCAATGCTATCCGATGACCTGATGTGTGCTGGCCCAAAATCTGGTTAAAGCCTTTCACACTGCCCCATGCACACAACGTAACCAAGACAGATGGCCGGTGCTGAACAGGTGGGAGCCGAAGGACGGCCGAAGCAGCAACCAGTGTATCAGTGTGCGTTACCAATCTCACAGCAGCGGATGTGGTGCTGTGTGGGGATTGCCGTTTTTCACACCAGGGAATGAAGGGTATTTCTTTTGGGTCGGACTGGCTACAATTTGATTTTCTGCACACTAATCCAAGCTAGTTCCCCACGTCAACTCATTCTTTGACAGCAAGACAAACTGCTTAAATGGCTGCAACTCTGTGTCACGCGTTGACAAACACTTTTTCTCTATTTCTCAGTGACGGACAGCTCAGTTCATGGTGGGACTTAACCAGGGGGACATGCGCCACTTCCTACATGTGGCAAGTGCATTTAACACAACGCAAGCGTCAAATCAACCAATAGTTGCTCCCTCTTAAAACATGGTTGGAGGCGTTACGCCTTTAAACCAGAAGTGGCATTGATGGCTTTTTAAAAAAGGCCTCACTCACATTCTCTCTGTTCTCGTTCCCTCAAGATGGCGTCCAGCCACTTCCGTTTGTCCTCCGCGTGTTTGGCCATGCAGACAAACCACTTGTTTTTAGCAGTGTTGTGGATCTTCCAGCCGTTCGTCACCGTGTAGTTGTTGCTGTGATAGTCCGCTGCGAGGCAAAAAATACAATAAAGATTAGCATTCGTTATTATCAATGTCTGGTCTATATTGGAATGGCCTTGAGGGTGACACAAATTATCCAATTTAAGAAGAATTGTAAATGATCCAGCTTTTTGTCGAGGTTTTTCCTCCTCTGCGTTTTTATTTTCAAAAAATAAGACTCAACATTTACCTCATAGGTAAATAAAGTAAGGTTAATAGGATTTACTACTCAAGCCATGATTTATATGTCAATTAAAGAGACAAACCTGATGCTCCACGAGAGCAGTAAAAGCACCTTTCCACTGACTCGACAAAATCCCTTCTCATTCCCTTTCTAAATGCATCATCCATTTAGCTGCAGGTGAGCTGCTGCTGAATAATGAATGGCCGCTGGTAATGGGGTGCATTAGTCCTGCGTTTAAAGGCCATATATATAGATGTGATACTTTGGGCCCCATAGGGACCGGCTCCTGCTGATGTGGGAGAGCAGGGATGCATAGAACTGCGTCTGCTCTCTTTGTACCCGCTGGGATGGAAAAGATGGATTCTCTCACAGGTTTATTATGTAAGTCCATGGGGTCATTAATCAGGGCAGAGAAGCGCAGGAGTCAGTAAACGTGAGGATATTTTGTAGGAGCGTATAAAGTAGAGTTTATAACTCGCGCCCACATTTCATATGTTACACCGATAGCAATCAGTTAATCTGTGTTGTCTGGGTTCACTCATGTATTTTCAGTTCTCAGTTCTGAGAATACAGCAGGTTTTTCTATGCGGTATCCCCAGCCCGGAAAAAAGGCCGAGGGAAAAAAAAAGAAAAAAAAAGAAAATGTGTGACAGAGAGGAAGACAGTGTTTCTAAGAAGCCCAGCATGAGGCCTCGCAAACAAACCACAACAGCAAGAAAAAGTGCTTGGCGATTATCGTTTGGTCGTTTATGGGACAACAATGCGAGAGCGAGTCATCACCCGGCTCGCTTTCTTTGCACTTTTGATTTGTATCTGTGCCTCAACTCATTACCGATTGGCCAACATCAAAAGGTGCAGCGTGAGGTTTCGAGCTGCATCCTGTTTTAAACTCTGTGCAAGTGCGACACTCCACCCAAACTGTCAACAAGTATGTGATTACAATCCAACCGCACATTGCTAAATAGCAATGTTTTAAGAACTGAAACGTAAAATGTAAAACCAGCCCTGTAGGTAAGTTGAAAGCGGTAAATGCACAACGTTAGATGCATGAATGGACGAGTGGACATTTGCAAACACAAACCTGTTCCGTCCTCCACGTTCTCCACCTCCATCACCTCAGTGTTGATTCTGCCTCTGAACACATAGAGGGGCCCGTTGATGGACTTGGTCCTCTTGCTGGACTTCTTTCCAGAAACCCTGCATAACGAGACAACACTGTGGTTACACACAGCACGGGAAAAAACATCCACGGTGAGCAAAGAACACGCGCGCAGATGCAGCTGCGGCAGCCGGCACGTGTAGTTGTTTTTGCTTGAATACCAAAAACCCGCCCACACGCGCAGGAATGTGCACATTTGCTGCAATTTTCCCCGACCGACACGTTCCCGGTATGCTGTTCATTTAAATATTTCTTTAAAGCCCATCTTGGACCTGCTGCTCTAGGGTTTAATGGTATGTGGCCCTTCTTACCTGGACTTTCTTTTGCAGTAAACCAAAAGGTTGTCGAACAGGAAGAAGACGCGTTCTTGGATATTGCCTGCAGAGATTTTCAGGAGATTTCCATGGAGCAGCAACTTTGTGCAGATATCGGTCAAGTTGGTTCCCTGAAGAAGAACAATTGATAGGAAATAAAAAAGATCGACAAAGAGATTATCTTCTGACACTGTTACAGTAACCAGAGTGACACAACTGAAGGTTCAAGTTTGTTCCATTTGAGCAGCGGGTGGAAACTCTGATAGCACGTTTTGTCTAAATATGGGAGTTGCAGGCTTCATAAACCTGACGGGTTCACCGCCTTCAACACCGAAGACAATTTCTTTTCATTCCATCTTAATTTATAATAAAGTGTAAACACACCGTTTACATCCAGGGCGGTTAGAGTCTCGCTAGTTTTAACCCCAGAGCTTAGCCTTCTCGCACTGAGTGCACTTTTAAGTGGCAGCCTGTCACTTTGGCCTACTTAGAGTTTCCTGTGGGGCTCTCGTACAAGCAAGGCCATTTCATTCTCCTCTCAGGAGATGCTTGCAAGCTACAGACACATGCCTGCCGCACCTGTGCAGAGAGTAAAATGCGCAAGGAAATACATGACTTGCGACAGAGTGTAGGTGGAAGTATCATGCTGATCCCTGCAGTGAAACCCAACAAAAGGCTTTGTACCTGCACAGGGCCCATGTGATGGCCCTGTCCACATCCCATTGTGTGTTGTGTTGATCAGGAGGCTTTCCAGTCTCCTTCAGACTGTATTTACTGACATTTTAAAAAAGAAAGAGAAAAGTGATCGGTGGCCTTTGTTCAATGGGGAACCGTTAGGATAAATGTTGTGTTGATTGACCACAGTGTGTTGTCTTATTAACCTCGGCCACAAAGTGGCTCAACCAATTCCTTACATTAGTTTAAGAAAATAATGTTCACATTTCCATCAAAACAGGAACAGAAACCGCTTTCACGGACGCACACGAACAGCCTAGCGTTCACGTGTTCCTTCCCTTTTGTAAATGGCCGACGCCGCCGCGTCATTACTCGCCATTAAACGGATCACTCCCCGCCAGCGACCCGGAACTAAATGCCACCATGGGCTGGCATCAGACGCCCACATATGTACATCGGGTCTGGACTTTGATGCTGTCTTTGATGTTCCTGACGTGGGTCCACCGGAGACCCCCCCAGCTCTCCTCGAGCGTTGATAATTGAATCCCACGAGTATGTATCTATGATGGATGTTCACCACGCCATGGTCCGTAAGAGAGAGGGAAAGAACTCAAAGAGGTCATTCTTAAAGGTGCACAACGAAGGGGTCTTGGGAGGGAGGGGGGGGGGGGATTGGATTTCAAGCCATTGATCTGACCTTTACCGCGCTAATCTGAGGTGGGGGGGGGTTGGCTTGACTGCGTGGATGAGAATGCGTGAATGAGCAACTCTACCCACGTGTGCGTCTTCTTTTAAAGTTTGGTCAGTTGGGTCAGGGCCTAATTCGGCACTACTAGCGGGCTCTGCCATTAGAGCTGGAGGTGATTAGCCTGAAAAGTGGCTGTGAGGGGCGCGGGGGGGGGGAAAGAAGAGCGAGACTAATGCTCTACGGATCTTGGGGTGGGATGGGGATCTTGAGAACTCACCTGAAAGTGATTGATTTTCAGCAATACCACTTCCAGTTAGGATTGTATCCAACTAGAATTTGCATTATTCAGACATTTTTAAACCCAATGTACCCAAGCTAAATAACCAATCACCAGGGGGAGAGGAAGGGGGGTCTGCTTTGGCAGGCAAAGTGCAACATCCCAGTGGGGCCCACTCTCCTAGTTCCATCTTTCAGTTTACGCCCCCCGTCCCTTCAAAAAGGTGCCCCTCAAATAACCCTCCCAGTTAATGTGGCACTAGAGTCCTGCGCTCTTGGTCTCCTCTGATTGGGCAGTGTGCCTGCTGCCATCCCCCTTGGCACCCTGTGTGGAAGGATTGTCCCTTTGGTGCCTGCTAGGACAAGGCCTCTGTTGTGGTGGTTGAGGAAAGCGTGAAAAATGCACTGGACTCCTCGCTCGGCTCCCAAGCCCCCTCTGTGGCGTCGGTGCTCAGAGCAGCGATTTTGGCTGCAGTAGCTCTTAAGGTAGAGGGAGACCGTGGCGTTACAGGCCCTTTTAAAATAAGCCTAGTTTGCCGTGGGCTTTTATTTCCCAACACCTTATTTAAATCGTAATTGTGTTGCTCTAAGAAAACGGTCTTTCATTTCTTTTCCGTCACAGCACCAACCCGTGCAATTTCATTTCAGCTCTCAAGGGCTTCTCAAGATCGCAACAGCCATTTCATTTTTTTTTTTCACATCCACCGTCTGAGGCGCCGTCCCGCTCGATCTCACCTCCCAGCCCTCGATGTGCGACTGCAGCTGCTCGAGAGCCTCCAGTTGCTCCATCTGCCTCTTGGTCTCGTTGATGTTGGAGCAGACAGCCTTCATGGCCTGCAGAGCCTCTTCCACTGCCGGGTAGTCTGTGTGCTTCTTCGGGGTGCGCTTCAGAAGCTCCTGTATTAGACAAGGGGGGGATTTTTGTTTTTAGATTCTCCAAGCAGGCTACAATGTGTAAAGACATCACTAGTCGTACAGTACCTTCAGCAGCAGAGGGTACTTGCAGATTCTCTGAATGGGGCTGAGCAGGTAGCCCTCCAGGGGAACATCTGTGCTCTTCCTCCCTCCAAGTAGCATGCAGTGCTGGGGAAGGAAGGCAGATGGACTAAGTCACGCGCCGGCGTTAAAACTGTGATTAAACAACAGAGTGAGTTAAACGGGCTACCGTACAAAAGAGGATAAGGAGTTAAGAGGAGATAATGTGCTAATGAATGCAAAGATAAATCACGACCAAAACATCAAATGTTTCTGCATTGGGTCTTGTTCTTAAAGTGCATGTTGGTTAAGTTTGTTGTTGTTTGTTTATTTGAGGGCATTTGCAGCTGTTTGCGTAGCAGCAATAAACAGGGTCTAATTGACCATGTTGTCATTTCCATTCAGTCACACTCCGTTGCGCCGGCAACAGATCCTCAACAGGTCCAGGTGCAGAGGAATAATCCCCCTCCGTTAGGGAGTAGAGCCTTAGGTGCGCTTGCCTTTTCTTCCCCTGATTCATAAACGTGTCATTAAACCTGTAATGAGACTGAGACATGCAACAAAAAGCCATGTGAAATAATGGAGCAAATACCTGAGGCCATTCAAATCGCATTTGTTTATGTAATCGCTCCAAAAATAATGAATTAGGTCACAATAATAGTCACGTGGCTCCAAATGCGTGATTATTTATTCTGTCTGTTAATACTTTTGGAAATGATTCTAGTACATGACTGTAAGCAATCATTTATTTCTAGAAATTTGAAAGACTTCTGTGACTTCTCTACACAATCTATATTTCTGGCAAGCTCCAAGCCACGATGGCGGTTACCAGAAAAGCTTTACTGCCAATAAGGGCATCCGGTCACTAAAGTGTTATTTCGGCAAGCCTGTGGGGTTTCATTGTTACTAATGACCCTCTTTATGGTCGCTTTCAGATGGATTTTTCTGCACGTCCACAGCACTTATTTCCTTCCTATTTAATTCCTTCCATTTCTGCATTTCTTACAGGGAAACAATATTCAAAATAACAACAAAAAGACTTCAGTGTCATTTTTAAGATGGCATATTTTTACACAACTCTAAACTAAAAATTGACTACAATCCTTCTGCTGTGTCGCTGAAAAAGCCTCCAAAGGATCCCTGAAAAACCTTAAAAATGGGCTCTCATTTCACGGGAGATTTGGTCTTTAAGTGTCTTCCCCTACGCCCCTTTACAAAAAAGCTTTGGAAGTTGGAGGTAAGGATCTTCTTCAGATGTGTGTGTGTGTGTGTGTGTGTGTGAGGCTTACAGTTACAATCACGGTTTCTCTGCGCCTTGTATTTTGCAGGCTCACAAATCCTGTCAGTATGCTACAAGCACATGGGAAGGGATGAAAGATGAAAGGCAGCCACGCAGACGAACCACTCCGTGGAAAACGGAAAGCAGGAGATCCGTCCAGAGCATTAGAATCATAGGGCGACTCCTTTCCAACCGTCTCACAGCGAGTGAGGAGGCTGGGGGGATGGGGGGCATTTCAATGTGAAAACAACTCACCACGCCTGAAGAACTCTGGGATTCACATATATTGCTAATGAATAAGTTTATAACTTTCTATTTCAATTGTTCCAGCCCGAAGCCAGAACTCCCTCTCCTCTTCACTCTGACCTCCTTTTGCTTTCGCCTCCCTTCTCCCCTGCAACTCAATTAGCACCTTGTTTCTTCATAGAATTTCAGAAGCTTCCGTTGTTGTGTGATTCAATTAGAATGAAAATGGTTTAATCCAGCAGAAAGGAAGAAAAGAAAAAAAGAAAGCTGGGAAAGACAGCAGTGGCGATACACTCTACACTAAAACTAGTAGCTACCATTCGCCACGGTCCCCACTTCAAGAAATTAAAAACCTTGACCCTGTATCCTCTACTATTCTACAGAGAACCACACATTCCCTCTCTTAACATCTTCAATCTTCAAAAGAATTCTGTTGTTTATGTAAGGGACTGTAAATTAATCCTGTTTCTGTTTTTCTTTAGCAGGTTTCCATACAGATGTTGGTGCTAACATGTCATTTCGGAGGCCTAACCAATTAGCCAGCGCATGACTGGGGGGGTGGGGGGGCAAGGAAGACGGGGGAACACTCTGATCCCAGCGTTCCCAGTCTTGGGCAGGGAGGGGGGGTCAGAATAGTGCCACAGACCCAAAAGCAACGGGCAGCGACAAACGCACAGCCTCAGATCTCTTGGCCAATCCCAAACAAGCTGCCAACGCTCCACAGCTGGTTGGCCCAGAATGCGTGGATGATTTCATCGGCCCCTGTCGGGCATTTTAAGTTCATTGTCCCAGGACCCGAGTGTTTGAGCGTCAAAACACAGAAAACAGCTGGCAGCGGAAACACTACAAGGGCGACACAAAAGGTGTCGGTTGGCGGGTTGCATCCTGTCGGCGCAGAAAGAACCCCCCGACCTGGCCGGGGTTCTCTTCCCTTTATTCAAATGTTAGCATGGAAAGGGAGGCGATACAATGGAGGGGAAATAAATGAGGAGGGAGCCAGAGGAGACTCAGGGGAGGGGCAGAATGGGGGGCAAAGGTAGACGGGAGTGTAAGCCACTAGGAAAGTAGATAAGTTGTTAGATGGACTCCCACTGGAGGGAAGGACACGCGAGACTCCTGTGAAACTAAATCACAAAAACAGTGACATTGTTTGACACACAGGATGAAGAGGGGGGGCGACTCACCAGCAGGAAGGTCCTGATGTTTGGGATTTTGTTGAGCTCCACGAGAAGTCGCAGAGCTTTCTCGTGGTTGCTGCAGTACTCGCCGTACACAGAGAAACTCCTCTTCTGCAGAAAACAGGGGACAAAAAACCACACATGAGGACGGCAGCGCTGAGGAACCCTCAGAGACGGCTGACAAGTGGAGGAGGCTCAATGAGATTCAATTCAGCTTTATTACTGCAGTGAAAGATGGAAATAACTGCTCGTCAATATCAGACGCACGCCGGTGGTTCAAGGGTATCAAGTAAACCTGCAGCAGTAATCGGACGAAACCACTGAGGGAACACACACTTCAGGTTCTTTCCCCAAATTGCTGTGAAGCCACCGCAGAATTCATTCACATCCGTCAGAGTTCTCTTTTTCAAAAGCAACCGAATGATTGTGTGTGGATGTGGGAGGAGGTAGGGGAGTTTGGGGGTGGGGCGGGGGTGTAGTACGCCACCCAACCGTCTTTTTTCTACATGCAACATGCGTTCACGTCAACCTGTTTCTTGCTGAGCTTCTGGAGGCCCATTGTGTGTTCCACTCTGCAGCGATTGGGATGTGAAACCAGGAGAAACTAGAAAGCCTAGAAGTCTGAAACTGAAACTGTCATCCGAAGCAGCTCGGTAAGTGAAATCCAAAACGGCCGGTGCTCCGACACCACTTTCCTTTGCCGCCGCCCCTAGGCTTTTCATTTAAAGCCACAGGTATCATTCGGTCATTGAGAGCAGTCAGCCTTAAATGTTGGACAGCATATTTGAAGATTTTCACCGTTTCCATTCAAGTTATCCTGTTCGACAACACCTTCAAAAATGAAGGTGGTTACCAAGGCAGCATCCTGTACCAACACACAACCACGTGCACACACAGACACACACACACACCCGTTGTATCCAGAATAGCTCAAAGACGTCCCTTTGAGAAACATACACCTTTATTTGAATCCCCCGTCGCTGGAATGTTATTCCGGAGGATCGACGAGAGGGGTAGCATCACGCGTCGCACGCACACACGCAGGAATAGCAGAGAGTCAAAGCATAATGGCTGTAGTTCAGAAAGCAGCATAATGACTGGCTGTGGCCTCTTGCACAGCGCTCTTGTATACACGCCCAGAAATAGAGCAAATATTGATGTCTCAGATTTCTCCTCCGCCCTAGTCCCCTTTTCACCTTTGGCAGTGTTTGAATCATCTCCTGCACGCTGTGATCTCCAGGACATGTTTTTAAGAGTCCTCTCCTCATTAGCTGCTTTTGATCCTTTACGCAGAATGCGCTGAATAAAAAAACTCGCCTTTTCTTCGCCCCCAAGACTAAAGACCAGTAGACGCGCTTTCTTTCCTTCTCAACATCTGCAGCCTCCCAAGGCATCTCGGCAACATCAGACTTTGAATAGCAATGAATCCTCCCATTTTCCCTCCCGAACCGTGAGTCTCCCGGAACAATGCGGGAGGTTAATCAAATCCCAGTCATGGTGTTGACCTCAGGTCGAGGTCAAGGGCTACGTCTGCAGGGCGCCAGACGGGGCGAGCCCATTGGCTGAGGCGCGTCAGCGTCAGAGGAGACAAAAGGTCATGAGTTGGAGCGGGAAGTGTAATGGATATGCAGGGCAACACTCTCTCCCCGATTTCTAAGCAGGGAATACATGTGTAACACACCATAACATGAAGCAAACCTTTGGCACATGTTCCTCCAAAGTGTTAGTTACGTAGAATTTGACATATTGAAAATCAGAAACAATCCTATTCGCAAATTAAACACATGAGATAATTAAATTAATTAGTTCAATTGGTTTAAATTCAATTAGTTCATTAGCCAACACTTGAATTAGAACAACAAATGAATTACTCATTTAAAAGAAGAGCTAAACATTTTGGGGTTCTGGCTGCGTAAAAGCGCTTGTTGTTTTACGAGGGTTCATGTGGAACCAGCGGAGACACAACACAGACTTATTTATTTTCTTTTTTTTATGATAATATGTTGACAATAAGATCAATTGTAACCCAGTAACATTTTTCAGATGTAACGATTCTCAGCTTTAATTGCCTTATAGTTATGCTCATCGAATATCTGGATGCTTTGGGTGGATTGGTCAGAAAGGTTATCTTCATTTGTATCATTAAATGCGGTGTGATTGACTGTACGCGTGTAGATCTTATAAACTGTACGCGTTATTGTGTTCCCTTTTCATGCCAGGTCAGAATCTGTTGAACTGTACTTAAACACTGTTTTAATGAATTATCTAAAGTACACAGAGTTTCTCACGATGACTCATCGTTACACCTTAAATCACTATCTAATAACGGTTGGAGTCACACAGGTTGCTTTCCTGCAGTGGCAATGGCTTACACTTGAAGTACAGCGAAATTATGAAGATGCCGTGGGGAATCCAAGCATCACCAGTGTTCCTGTTACCCATTCAGTCTGACCTCTACGTCAGTCCTTCTGCGGCCCGACACTTGACCGCAACGGCCCGCGAATGAGTTAAACACATCGCTTACACATCGATGAGCTCATACAACCGCCGTCTGCACATTTCATTAAAAAGGCATTCGTGCCACAGGCAGGTAGCTGATGAGTTACTATTGTCTTTCAGAAACTGAAATTTGAATCCAACGCTGTGCTGCAACAATGACCAACCGGCTGACCGACAGTGGAGCAGCTCGCAGGGACATTCTGTGCCTCAGGGAAAGTGAATTGAAGACGGTTTATCGGAGGGACACAAACGGAGAGGGAAAGAGAGGGAGCCGGCGATTGAGTGCAACCAGCAGAAGCATTGTCCCCTCCCCGAGTGACACACCATCACTTCCTCCGCGGACACAGACTCTTCTTTGTTTGTTCTCTGAGGCCAAACGAGTTCAAACAGAGGGGAGTGTGGGGGGGGCAAGGGATGGAGGGGCAAAAAAAGAAGATGGCAGGACACAGAGACTGATGAAGAGAGACTCTTTTTGGCTCACAGGATGCAGCCTGTTTGAGAAGAGAGGGATGAGATGTGTGTGTGTGTTGGAGGAGGGGAGAAGGAGAGAATTAAGGGGGATTTTCACAGCAGGCTATGCACACTTTCCCTGCATCTGTGGTAACGCATAGCCCATGAAAAGAGTGTGTTGGTTTGTGTGTGTTGTTTTTGCAAGGATGCAAAATTGTATGTGTACTCGTGCGTGTGTCTTGTGCAACTCACAAACTGCAGGAACACGTGTCCCAGTGCATGCTGGGGATGGGGGTCGGGCTGCAGACTAGCCTCCACTGCAGACAGCACCTCTTTGTGCAACTCCAGGATGTCCTCAATATTTGAAAACAGAATCTAAAAACAGGGGAGGTGGAGGGGTGACGTAAGGGGAGGGGATGCAGAGGAAGTAAGAGATAAAGAGGTAGGGTGGAAGGAAGCAAGGGGAAAAGGGCAAGGAAGTGACCAACAGATGGACAGGGAGGTGGGGGCAAAAAGGCAAAAACCATTTCAGAGATGTAGACGATAAGACAATAACAATCACTTTTAGGAAGATGCATTTGGCTTGTATTGTCTTGAGTATTTAAAAGCCGGCCGTACCTTGACATGTTCGGGTGAAAGGCACTGTTGGTCTTCTGAAGTTTGTCGAATTCTTTGCAAAAAAGCCTGGACAGGAAACAGAATTGAAGAATATAAGCACGGTGAGGTTGATTTGCCATTATATCAACAAGCCTTTTGTGTGTCAGCATCAGATCTCCCTTACTATATAACGAGACATTCTTTGTCATGTGACATTTACAGCTAACGCATCAGAGCAACCAGCTTTAAGAAGGCAAGATAAATAGCTGCTATACTGTTGCAGCGAGCCTCAAGTTGGAACTTTGCTTGCGTGTGCCGTTTTCTGCGTGACTGTGAAAGAAAAGGTGCGGAGAGGAGGAAGTGAATGTGCAAACTGTTTCTTTTATTCTCTCTTCCCCAATTCTACGTCTGTCAGACACAACCTGCCTCTGTTGCCTCCTGGCCTCCTGGCCGCCTCATCTGCAGACATTGATACCGTCTGCAAAATTAAAAAGGCATCGCAGCGATATAAATCCCAGAACCAAATAAAACTCCACTACTTCCTCCGGCAGGCTCCTGCTGTTGTGTCTGGCTGCATTTCAAAGCTTCAAGTGTGAAAAGTGATAGAGTGCCACGCGGATGAAGGGTGCGGGGAAAGAAAAAAGAAGAAAAGCTGGGTTCAATGATGACTGAAATGTACTGGAGAATACTGCTGCAGCGGATTCACACCTGCCACTTAAAAGGAACACTGAATGAAGCGACGCAGTGACGTCAAAGACTCGATGCTTCTACTGCCATCTTTCTAGTTTATTTTGTTCAGGTCGCCTTTGTAGTAGATTTTCAGCCTCAATACAATGAAAGTCAACAACGACAAAAAAAGTGGTGCTCGACATTGTTGTACATCGTTGTTATTGCAATATGTGATCAAATAATTACGTTACGTTTTAAGCCCATAGTACAAAAATAACAGATTCGTTATCCAGGACAAATATACTTAATTGGAAAAGGGAGTCCCTATAAAAGCTGTTGGCTCTGTGTATTAATAAAAGCAACCCAAAATGTTGACAATGAAAGGAAATCTGCTAAATGAATTGAACCCACAATATGTAGAAAAAAGCCTTGCATGCTCTAAAATTCCTCAAAACATCCGCCAGATACATGTAGTACTTCCAGTCAGTCCCTTGCCTATAATGAAAGACTCGTAATCACACATTAGCTCTAAAGATAGAATGCATCCAGCCGAGTAGCAATCACATCATTTCCTCAGAAGCCAAACACTCTTTATTTGACTGGCTTTTACGCAGGTCCAACAAAAACAAAGCACAAGCTGGTCGGACCCCGCTAATGAAACCCCGTACTAAACGGAAGCTGCAGTTGTCGTGTTCTCGACTGGTTCCGAGAGAGAGCCGATTGTGCTCCGAGGCGTGGGCTAATTAAATCTCCCATATGGCAACTTGCACCACGTCCACACCGGAGGAGTCACTCACCCGAGAGAGCACTCCCTGCCAGAGAGGACATGGGGGGGGGGGGGGGGGGGGTCAGGAAAGAAGGCTTTTCCTCAGTCAACAGCAAAGAGGGAAAACCCCTCAATAAAGGACAGCGGGCAAAAACTAAAATCAGCCATTCTCTGTTGACACCGAGCATCCAGGATGGGATTCGCTCCCGTCTACAAAATGTGCCACACAGATGTGCCGATGTCCTCGGGGAGGATGGAGGGAAGGAGCCACAAAGGGATCCTTTCAGTCCAGGTCTCGCTCCGTGACACGGACGTTGTGTTGGCTGTCTTCATTGTTCCGTCGCAAAGCACGCAGGTTTATTTGAAAGGGGTGAGGGGGTGTTCTCGGTCCACCAGCAGGCACAGAGACGCGGTCTCCACGTAGACAACGAGAAAGCAGAATATGCAGCAGGCATGTGCACCGAGCGAGGCTCAAACTTGTCGCAGTCTGGACTGTCAAATTTGGCGAGCGTGATGAGAATCACTGAAGGGAAAGTGCCCCGTCACAAGGCATTATGGGTATAATTGGAAGGATGTCGACGTCTGACGGATGGCATTTTGTTATGGTTGAGAAGCTAAGCATCTCGATTGGGCAATCTGCAGTCTGGACCCGTATCCATCTGCTGACCAGTAATGACCAGCGGTAAGAGAACCGACGAGTCAGCAGCACAAGTGTTGACTTTCTCTGCCAAAGATGACAGGTTACTCGTGTGTGCTCGCCCCCAGACAACCCGGAGCGCATTACGAGTCCTTTGCATGGAGAGGATGAAACCTCGGAGCAACACACACATAGGAGGTGAATATTGAAAAGAGAGAGATCCTTTCCACAGGGGGCAGCTAAGCCCGTTGTTACTGGAAAAGGAAGAAGATAAAATCAATCACGAAAAACAAACGGAGAGGTCCTAATGACCTCCGTGATACGCTAGCTGCTGGTCAGCACTCATTAGACTCATTGCTTCCTAATGAAAAAGCTGAGGCGGCCTGCGGGCCTTGTTTACTTTCTAATCTCCGGTCTCAGGTGACCCGTCGGCCTCTCCGACACCGGCACATCGTGAAGGCTGCGTAATCACGCCGAGCGGAGGCTCGAGACATTGAAGAACCACAAGCCCGATGGACGACACAGACAACTCTGTCTTTTCTGTTACCGAGATGGGAGCCACAGGTCAGCTCGGCTCGTTTGCTAATAATGGATGGCGGATGTCGGTGTTTGTGCGTAATAAAAAGCCGGCGTAGCTGCTCAGCCTCAGGGGGAGGAGCTTCTTCGGAGACCACAATGTCAGTCACGACACTGAGGTGGAATTACACCACTAATAAAAGCCAGGAAAAGTGAAAAACATCCCATTCACGTGTTCAAATTGGAAAAACCCAATGGTAAAAAAACGCCATGAATAGTTTATACCTTATTCATGTGGTTGCTTTTCGGGAATATAAAACATGGAAGTTATGTAATTCTGGAAAGCATTGTGTTCGCACATGTATTGCAAAATATTCCACTGATTATTGTCTGCAGTTTCATGAGACAGAATGCCCCTTTTTGCACTTCTTACCCTTCCATAATAATAATAATAATAATAATAATAATAAATGATCAGATTATTCCTGTTTTAACTGTAATCTTAATGCAGTTGTTGCACAGGATCCAATAACATTCAGTATTTTCCTCATGAACACTCTTTGTTAATATAGTTAGTAGGGCTGTCAAAAATAGTGCACTAACAGCGTTAATTAGATGTTTGTCGTTAATTACGTCAATTTTTTTAACGCATTTCACGCATGTGCAGTGTGACAAATTATTCAGGTCAGGAAAGTGTCCGAAATGCGGTTGTGGTTGGACTTTTATGACAAACAAATCCTCCTCCTGGCGACTTGTGTGTCAAAAGCGACTAGAGACAAATCTAGTGACATGTATACAGCATATTTCTCACAATTTAAACAAGTCTACAGATCGTATCGCTCTCTCCCCCTTCCGCCTGCTGCGCTGTGGACGTATGTGTGTGTGTGTATAAGAGAGAGAGACGAGGGCGTAAATCCCAGGAGGGTCAGGACCCCCCCATCTAAGGGTTGCCACGCCCCTCCCTAGAAATATCATTAAAACAATGGTGTGTATTGTAAATAACATAATGAAGTATACTTAGAATACCTGTGTAAGAAGTAAAACAATACAACCCCCCAAACATGTTTTTTAAGTTTCTAAACATTTTGAGTCCCCCCTCCCTTGCCTCACAGTGGTTTGGTCCGCTGCTTGCTAACGCTGTGCGATCTCCACTCGACTCAGTCGGTAGTGACAGGAACCTTTTATTCACATTAAACATCGGATAAAGTTTTTCTTTTCTCAAATACAAATGATGCTGAGTAATTAATGACAAATCCACTATGCTAGTGTAATATAATGTAGTGTTACCCAGCTTGTTTAATAGCTTGTTGGATATGCCCCCACTACAACTAGCTAACGTTATTATTTGTGTCCCCTTCAAAAATTGCTCTTCAGAAATGTTATGTTTATTGTCCCCCCCTACTGTTAGATCAGATTTACGAGGGGGAGCGAGAGAGAGAGAGACTGCTCAGCGCACTTTTTTGGAGTTTTACCTACCAACGCTCCCGTTTTTTACCCCTATCACTCGGACACCTCCCGGTTTGTTATTTCTCCCGGGAAACGTCGCATATGTGGATTAATCATGATTAATCCATTAATCATGATTAATCCACTGAAAACTCCAGAACCCCGTCCTTAGGGATGCAGTTGGACATATTCATCACCAAGGGGGAAAAAGCTAAAAGTTCCCAGAAACCAGCCTGTGCACTTTCATTAGCATATTAGCTTCTATTTAGCTTATTCACAAGCCCACACGCCTTCCTCTGCCCTCATTTACAGACAATTTCACAAGGGGGATTTCATATTGCCGTTTGGCAATTTAAGTGTGAAACCAAGTCAGGGGCCCTTGTCTGGTCGTTTTTAAGTCTTCTGACCAAACAAAGGAGAAGCCGGCAATATCAATCTTCTGATGAGTGGACGACCTCCTCGGTCTCGTGACCCTGGTAACACAAGGATCCACATTTTGAAGATGTGGCTCGGTGCACATTTTATTGCAGCAACTTGTGTGAGAGTAAAGATTGCACCGGAAGAAGCGCTTATACACGCTTTGTGTGTGTGTGTGTGTGTGTCTGTGTGTAAGCAAACAGGAAGTGAAAACAGAGCAATCACAAAGAACAAAAGCCGTCACTTATTTCTTACGGCAGCCGAATCATCGACAAGTTTGTTTTTTCCTGTTGAGGCAGCTAGACGCGATCGGACCCAGCGTGGAGCGAAAACAAACAGCGTGCAGAGCGAGGCGGCGCCCCTGCACACAAAAGAGTCAGATGTCGCCCTAAAAAAAAAAAAAAAAAAAAAAGGAAGTGGGCCTTTGTACAAAAGTATGTGGCACGTTTGACTGGCCGCTAACTAACGCTATTTGCAAAAGGATGTAACGAGTCAAAATATAAATCAATCATTGAGCGCCTCACGTTTGAAAAGGAATTTAAATAAAGAGCTTCAGGCCAAACTTTGCGGCACTTTAACGAGAACGCCGTCGGTGTGTTTAAGGGCCACTTTGATCACTGTCAGCACGGATAACCGGTTTTGTGTCATATGACACGCTGCCAAAAGGGTGAGAATGGTGTTGAGGGAGGGGACAAAGAGGGGCCAGACAGGAAGGTGTGAGGATACAGATGGACCATATGCTGGTGTGGGTTCAGCGTTCACTCCACTGGACAGCGAGCAGGAGGCCTGCTGCCTTCACGTCTGCCTCGTCTGCCTCCGAGCAGAGCTTCAGACCGGCAGCCGAAGCCAACGGCATAACACGCTTCCCAGCGTTGAGTCAAAGGCCTGCGATTCGCTGGTGAAACATTAGAACTACATGAGCTTAACACGTGTCAGGTCTCAGCAATCAAAAAAACATTTCCTAAGGCAAGACAACGTACACGGACAGAAGAGGAGGGAAGTCACGCAAGAGAATTGTCAAACGAGTTGCAACATGAGAATAACTGTTTTGATTTGGATGTTTATGCCCAGCTGAGGTCATCCACATGACACAGGGATAAACGAGCACTTTTGAACCACAAAATGGAACTGCGGAACCAACACATTAACAGAAAAGCAACAGTCACCATTTGTTTAACAATTAATTTCATATTGCAGCTCATAACTGAATCAGTCAGACTTCTCTCGCTCCAACAGCTCCTCCATAACGGGACTAAAGATGGAGCCAATGGGGACGGAGCTGGGGGCCGTTTCCCGATTGCCCGTAGTTACATCAGCATTCAGCAACAATGCTGGGCCATCTTGCTCAATCCAGACATCCCACAAGAGACCCCCGTTTATCAAGCACAAGCGCGGTTTATTTTTTTGTTTTCTCCAGAAGACCCTGAGAACCCCTTTTCAATGCTGCGCGGTTCCCACACCGACTGAAACAACCCCTAGAAACAATCCCAGATCCACAGATCCAGGACTTCTGCTGGGAGAGTTCTCAGGTCACCCCCTCCTCATCCGAGAGAAAACGCCACAAGCTCACAAACAACGTGTCCATTAAGGGGCTCTGCGTTTGAGTGTTTGCGTGTTGAGGTGCGGGGGGCGTTTCAGGGATGGGACGGGAGGCGTTTAGCGTGCTGACGAGGCAGTAAATTGAACAAATAAATGAAGAAATCCCCTCTTTGTGGCCCGTGGGCAGCGGAGCCAGACAACGGCCCGAGGGGGGGCGGGCACAATGAGGGGGGGACGAAACCGGCCGCTCGCTGCCCTCCAGGAGAAACACTTTTTGGCAGAGCCAATCAACAATACACAAAATCTTCTTTCTCGGGTCTTGGGTCCAGTTTTTGGGCTTTTCTTCCTTCACTGATCTCTCTCACTTACTCTCTCACTTCCGCGTTGAAGGACTTTTAACGTCAAGGCTCTTTGAGTTGCTCACTCGGGCGGAAACCAAACACTGCAGGGGGATGCGACTGTGTCTCCACCACAGAGGACATGCCGTCAGAGCTGGACAACCGACTTCCTGTTTAAGGCAGCCCTCGTCAGCTCTTTTGCGTTAATGGATGTGCGATGCACATGATGAGTATGCAAAAATAGACATTTAGTTACACTTGCAATGCAAAAAACATGATAAATCACTTGGACATTTAAATCTTCTGAGCCAGTGCCTAGTTTTTATTGGACAACTTGGCACAGAGTATGAGGTAAGTACTGACAGGGCGGGCGTGGGGGAAGAGGGGGGCCCCAATGCCTCATAAATATCTTCTACGGTATATCCACTTCTCCAGGTTGTGCGACAGCTTCCGTTACACAAATGACTGACTCACTCTCATCACACAACCACAACAAAAGACCAGCAAGCACACAAGACTTGAGTGACAATGTAATCAGCTTGTGATGGATTAATGTACTGGAAGACAGAACTGAATGGTAAAAGCCAGATGTTAAAAACATCTGCTTCAACCTGTCCATCGGTCACACCTTATACACCTTATATTTTACATGCAACATCCTAAAGCGCTTTTCAAAAGCTTCCATCACAGCCAATTAACAGGCTAAATGTCATCTCAACCAGTGCTTGACACAGATTTGTCAAAGCGTCTTTTCTGTTGAGGGGCGACATGTGGTGATCGGGAGATAACACAGTGGACCAGATTGCAGAGGCCATCTGGACGGGAGGTTTTGTGGTGCCGAAAGACTGGATGAAAGCGCGGCGACTGCGACGCCGAGAGAGCTGTCAGAGACGACGGGAGGCTTCTGACGGACCGAACGCAGCGCGCCGGATCATCCTGCTTTAAATGGGTGCGTTTTAGAGCAGCTTTCTTTCATACTGAACTTGCAAAACTGCCAAACTGAGAAGGCCGCATCTGGAGTTCAGCTGGCTAGACACAAACAGTGTGATGGTGACAGACTGAGAGAAACAGTTGGTTGAGAAAAGCACAATAATGGTCATTTGGGAGAGCAGGGTGAATGATGACAGGGTGCGCCCACTGGATCTGACCAGACGGCGGCGAGTTAAAGCCCTCGCCGTCTGAAGAAAGGCTCCTTCTACATCTACCTGTAACACCGACCTACATTGTAATCACAACGTCTGCTTTTGGCAGCCACTAGGTGTTGAAAAGGGGGGGGTGCCTTTGGGTTTCTTTCAGCTCGGTGCATGAAATAGTACAGAGTAAGACCATCACGTGTGACGACAAGAGACCTTAAAACAGCAAGATGATGTCACGTATCCATCCTGTAACTACCGTGTAAAGCGGGTGATTTGGAACAATTTGGAAACGGGAAATTTGGTAATTCATCATGTCAGAAAGCTAAAAAAGGTTTCCTGCCAGCACGTGAGAACAATGTCCTCACAGTATGTTCCGGTATGCATGACTCAGGCCTTTAATCGCGCAATGGCGTAAAACATGTCATCACAACCAACAAACGCCAAAATACAAGCCCTGCAGCAAACCAGGCCCAAACAATTATTCAGCAGCTGTCACGAACAGTCAGAACAACGGCCGCGGCTTCATCGTCAAAAGACACGAACCGCCGCTAATCGGAGGAGTGAAATAGTTTTATCTTCAAAGTGAAGAAGGAAATTGTCTTCCTCCTTGTTCGTAGCGGGAATGAGGTGGAAAAGGGGACTCCAGCAGCGTCCTGTCTTCCACTCGTCTTCACATCGTCCCCCCGGCGCTGCTGGATCGTTTCATTCACATTTTTTGTCACAACGGCAGTTTGTGAAGAGGAAGTGAGAATGCTAAGAGTAGATCGGAGGCCGGAGGACTTAGGTAAATGGCCGAGAGAGACCAGAATCAACCGGAACGAAACCTCCAGCGATAAACGCAAAAATGCCATAAGTTCTTTTGAATGGCTCAAAAACATAAAACTGCAGAAAAGCAGTTCAACATTTGATCGATCACCATCTTGATCCCCTTTTATATCTATATATTTATAGATGACCAAGCCAATTACAGCCAACTTTAATGAACTGAAAACCCACTCTGAACAAGCAAAAGGTTGTAAGACAAGTACAACTCCAAGTGCTGACATTGCCCTGGTGTAGACCTGTCAATCACAAGGTAGCCCACAACACAGCAACACAGTGCTGGCAGCTCTCATTGGGCCAGAGTAATACAAGAAATGTAATACAATCACTGAATGTTAAACTGAAAGGCAGGCAGCTCTTTTGGAGGGAAAGACGTTTTTTTTTAACATCCCACCTCGGGGTGTTACAGTGGTTTAGACTTGTTAACTTGAATTCTTAAAATTCCTGCTGCAGTCTTATGCTTTGAGGAAATGGCTTTCAGCACACATGACTTTAAAAAAGGCATAGATTAAGTTGAGAACTTGGCATTTACTCCCGTTTACGTAACAAGCTGCATTGTAATGAACTCCGGGGTACTGCATGGTACAGATTATGCCGAGTGAGAAGTTAAAACTCTATGCATATGCGTATGCATTGACCTCAGCTTAAGGTAGTGCTTGTGTGCAAACGTGAAACACAGCGAGTTTACCCGACAAAAAAAATCCAAAGCAAGCTGGGTAACATCGAACGTGATCAATCGAATGGGAGAGCACCAATTAAATGAACAATGAGTGTTCTTTGAATTTGAAGCTATTTATACGCCTACGGCGTCCCCTCCATCCTGGTCCCCACAGAAGATTCAGGCTGGTCTTTCCAACCAAAAGATTTGGATGAGCTGAAGCGATGGAGAGGAAAAGAAAAAGCAAAAAGGAAAAGAGGGAGACACAGGCTTCAGTTTGGAAAGGAAGCCCAAGGCTGACTTCCTGTATGTCGGTTTCTCTGGGCACCGGAAGGACAATGCGTCCGTCCGTCCTGTTTGCTCAGCACGCCTTGTGGACGTGCTGAAAAGTCTTCGGCGGCGAAAGACGAGGAAGAGCCGGTTACACAGCGCAAGTACAGCCACACACCAAATACATTGACAAGCATCGGTATCAGACGACGTGCAATCTGGCTTGTGCGTAGCCCTGACGCAGGGGTCGAGCGGGGCCGGGTTTCCAGATGTTTCCTATTATCCCGCGGCACTGACGAGACCTTCCTGGTCACAGTCCAGAGGGAAGGTCAAGCGCTGACTGACTTATTGGCTGCGAGATGCCAGTGTCTAAAGGGATTAAGTGTCTCGTTAAGTATTCTCGTCCACGTGGCTTGATGTCACTGACCGCATTCTTGACGTTGGTACAGCCTAGATTTTGGTGGGCCGTGACCGTGGAAAAAACGAGTTGCTTGGATTAAATCAACAAAGGGAAGCCCTGAAGAAAATCCCCAATAATCTAGGGCCTTAAGAAGGGATCGATTCAGACACAAACAGCGGAAAATCAGCTGAAACCAAAATATGAAAAGAGCCTGGAATTGAAGAGGAATTGGCCCGCTGTCTCAGGCGATCGATTCATGATGAAAGCGCAGAGAAAAACAGATCCAAACTAATCCCTCTTTATACACCCCCCTAATCCCTGCCTCACCTCTTCCCATCATACCCCCCCAACATCGTCGCCTCCCAGAACTTTGCATTAGCGCGTTGCTCGTTGGCAGCGGATGAGTGACATGCAGAAACAGATAACCATCTCCTTTGTGTGTCGCCTTCAATCAATGCGATTAGGAAGTGATTTTGTATGGTGGGGATAAAAGGGGTGTGGGGGGGTTGAAGATACAGGAGATTTTTGGGAGGAGCACAACTGTAGGACAAACCAAAACAAAGATAAGTTGTGTGGGTGTTCTACAGCGAGCTGCTACTCAGTTAGCCACTAATCCATTTGCATCAAGGCTATGTGGGGGGGTCATGTGACGACAGCTGTTTTAGCCTGTTGTGCTTTCACTCATTGGTGATCCTATCCCCGTTCCCTGTGTGCACGCATAAGATGTGTAGGCATGCCGATCGTTAGGAGGCAAAGAAACATTTGTCTTGGAAAACTTTTCATTCTCCCATCTCTAGGGGGCTTCGCACTGAGGGACTATATGTATCCCCTACCAGCCCCCCCACCCTCCCCCCGACCACTCACATATCTTCATTGGAACCATATGGCCTTACCTCCCACAGACTGACTTCCCTTATCAACACCAACAGTGAGCTGGATGGTGACAAAGCCCGGCCTCCTGCGGAGAGACGGGGAGCAGGCTCAGCTGGACCATGGACGGACAGAGCATGGGAGCGATTTGCAGCGGGTGTTCCCCTTAAGCTGAGCTACCTAGCCCGAGTGGAAAGTCCTCCATGTGGCGAGTCACGCAGGGCATGCACAACATACATCATCACATGTAGGGTACATTAATATGGAGCAGTGCGCTTTTGGCATCGAGGCTCAGTTGCACAATCTCGGTCCACATGCAACGATTAATTGTAATGAGGATGAGTAATCTGAGGCAGCCTACGGAGACACTTGTTAACAAGAACATTAATTCTTTCTTGCAAATGTATTGTATTTAATTACAGAAAGAAGGGCTTGTTATCAATGTCAACATGAAACTGAATGGGCATGAAAACACATGGCCGTTCAGGGAAAATGAGCCTACATTTTTACACTATGACTGCCGTATTGCGTGTATAATAGCGCATTCTATTCAAAAGACACAGATAACAGAATATCTCTCCAGCCCGAATCCCCACTGGCTTCACACCGTATGGCTTGAATCAAGACATGCCAATAGATGTGACGAGGCAGGGTGGGGGGAGCGTGGTGCATGGCACTGACAGCCTTCAGATGTTCAGAAGGAGAGGGGGGGGGGGGGGTTCCTAGACGTCTCTGATAAATCATTGTTGGCTTTGTCTTTATCATTATGTCCCTACTGGATTCGGGGGACGGGTGTGGGGGGGTCGGGACGGGGTCAAAGCGTGTCTTGCAACAGGAGATAAGTCTCGGCTGCTTCAAGCTGAACTGAGAAAGGAAGCAGTGCCGTGGAGATTGGACGGCGAAATGTTGGAGAAACAGAGAGGGGAGCGGGGGGGTAATCTGAAGAAAAGCAATGCATCTCGGACAGCTCTGTACTATAATCTAATATCTCCGCAAAGCCTGGCTACTGCCATCCGCCTGTGCAGACGTACACAACTATTTCAAGAACTTTTTGAGGAAGTTCCTTAATGCGTGACAGCACAAGACAAAGAGGGAACCACGGCTATGTTGGACAAACACTTGCCAGATGCTGAAATTGGAGAATGAACAGAATTGCCGGCATGATCATGAAGAAAGAGCCAGTCAAAAAATGGCCACAATCCTTTGAGTCAAAGCGAGTAAGACCCTGACCTTTGACACCGGTGCGACAAAATAGGGGATTTCCTTACAGGCAGCAATAAAGCATTATAGCAAAGTCCCAGGAGCCCCACTGACTTTGCACCAGCTGGACGCAGAAGTCACCTGCAATGCACAAGCACCACTGATGACGAGGCGAGGACGAGGGAGACAACAAGAAAATTACAAGAAGATCATTCAACCAAGGCAGCCGATGGGCATGGAGGAGTGACGAGAGGTCATGAATATCTATTCATTTGCAAAATGAGTGTGGATTAAGCAGTTGTGATTCTCTTGCACCTGGGGTTTAAAACACTAGGGAGACGTGTGAATGACCCCCCACCTTCCATAATCAAATCTTCCGCTCAATGCACTCCTCAGATAACGTTCTTATTTCCATTTAAAGCGTAAAGCCAAGCGTGGTGAAGGACACAGCAACCCGCAAGCTCCGAATAAAGCACAATGAAACACTACATATGACAGCGAGGTGGGATTAAAACGTTTGAATACAAAACAGGAGCGACGCGTGTGTGCAAAACATAACACCAAAACTCACGACGAATTGCTGGTGGTTGAAGGTGAAATCCATCCTGTAAACTACAGCCATGGGAAACATACAAAATCATATTTATCCCGCAAGGTGTGCAGCTGCACCCACGCCGAATAGAAAAGTGCACCGCGGCATTTCATAAAATGCCACCAATGGTCTGACACCGGGTGCGTGTTTTTGCTCAAGCCGAAAGACAAACGCGAGTTAAACGATCTGTCGGCGGGGTTCGTGAACAGAAGCAACGTGAAGAGGCGATTCATGTCAAAACGTACCGACTGGAGGAAGAGCAGGGTGCGCACGTAATCCCTCTCGGTGTTGAGTATTTCATTTAAAACGCAGAGCCGGAGCCGCTGCTGGCGGTCCGAGTCCTTGGTGGCGTGGACGCCGTTCTCCTGGTGCGCGTCGTCCTCGTCCATGGCGCCGGGTTAAAGCCCTCCGCCGGGCGGCTCTCAGCGCAGACAACGTTACTCTCCCGGTTCCGCGTGCCCACACTTTGCCGAGTTTGATGCTTCAGTCCATCTCGAGCGCAGCAAGTTCCCCCTAAACTACAACCTCGCGAGCTCCGACAGATAAACGTTGCGCACGCGCACACACAAACACGCGAGATAAAGTTTCACACTAAAAAGTACCAAACGGCTAGAAGAGAGCCTCTGGGTGCGTGAGTGCGCGTGTGTGCGTGGGTGCGTATGTGTGTGGCCGCAACACCAGCTGAGAGCGACAGTGGATGCGTTCAGATGGGAGGAGGGATTCGACTCGCGCGCGCGCACTCACACACTCACACACACGCACGCACGCATGCATGCATGCACATACGTACACACTGGGGTCCGCAACTCATTTCTCTATTGAGCGCACAAAAACAAGTAAGACGTTCACAGAAACATCTGTGACGGTGGTCACATGAATTAGGCTACTGTGACAGCCTTTTACGAGATGTTAAAAAGCGCAATAAATAATTAAGGGAACCAGTTGACCAACTAAAAGCAATGGCAGCTGCACTGAATTAAGGTAATTCAGCTTGTTTACTGGAGAATGTCTAATATGCCCGAGTAGGTTATACATATTTGAGTGATGTAACGTAATGTAAAAATATGAATGCCGTATTTCAACATGAGAAATACATGGTCCCAGAGTTACTAACGTTAGACTGTGGCTTTTTGAAATACACGACATGACGGCACGTTGGGAGGCTAATGGAAGCAGTTATTTAAGTTAAGGCTTTGTGGCCAAATGCAAATAAATGCCAAAAAATATATAGCAATTGAGACTTAAATTAAAAGATTTAATTAGTTGTCATTGTTGTTGCTTTAAAGAACGTATTTGAATTAAGGGTACCGACCTTTAACCGAAATAAAACATTAAAAAAGTTAGCTGACGGATCAACTAGTGTTTGGGAGAAAGGCACCCTCTGCTGGGTACGCGCGAAAAAAACAAGCACAGCTAAACGATGTGATAAACAACATAGCTTTCTAACTGGTCTACCAATAAAAACCACCCTCACTTGTTATGTGTTACAGCGGCAAAGGTTGTCCCACTTTAATATGTCCTTTCTTAACGCAGGTTCATTTGAGTATCCTGCCGCCACTATATAGTGCAGGGCGCCTGGACTGGACCACGTGATGCCTTTGTTTTGGTGCAGTATTTATTCAAACGGAAGCTGTTGCTGCATACGAAAATGTATGTGAGATCCATTCTGTAAAGAAATGGTCAAACATCAGGAACGGGAGAAAGTTAAAATGTCAATAATAGTTTTAATTGATGCATGTTACATTCAATACCCATTGTGAGGCTCCACACGTAATTGCATACATACACAACTTTTTCTCGCCATCTCAGATGAGGAATGCAACATACAGCTTGTAAATGCCTTACACTATTATATATTTACATATCCTCCACTTCTGTACATGGCAAATCTTTAAATATGATCAAACAGAGTAACATAGTATACAATATATGACTGATTGAATATGCTTCAAAACTACATACAATGTACTTTTTTCTTCCAAAAAAAGGCACGTGCAGAAAGCACTGTCATAAAAAGTAAGTTGCACTATTAGACATGATAGGTTAAAAAAAAAAAAAAAAAACTCAACGGCGCCTTTCCTTCATTCATACTTTGCAAGGTAAAACTCTTCCTTCAACGGGAGGGGGGAGGTGTTGCTTTCAAAAATGCACCAGTTAAAAAAAAAAAAAAAGACATGTAGGGTAAACAGGAACAGAAAATAAACATGAAACATGCTCAGTGCATTAAGACTTCTCCAAAATAACAAAGAAACCCAAGTGTTTGCCCCGTTTTTGTCGCTGTGATAAATAAATTCACATTGTTACAGGCTCCAATCAAAACCAGAAGTACAGTGAGTAAACAAAAGTGAGAGATATTATGAAGAAAAAAAAAATCTTTTTGAGTGTGTATTGTGGCAAACGATTATTTCCAACAAGTTCCTTATTCTGTTTCAGACCTTAAATGTCTCTCGTGGTCACTTGATATCAGCCCTGCAAACGTCATGTGCAAACTCTATGAGCTCTGTGATCAGTAAATTCAGATGTTACCAAGCATCAAGAGTGAACCTTTTTTTAACGTTCCCCGATCTTTCAATGCTGTGTGTGAGGTTTTTTTTAGGGGTCACTGACTTCTCTCGCGCGCACACACACACACACACACACAAGCGAGCTGGGATGACTTTCAGCCAGCACAAGGGACGAGCAGAGGTGTCAAAATGCCCTCCCCACATACAGTAATAAAATGTGTGTGTTTAGCACAAGGAGGAAGACTTTAACAGTGGATCAGGGGTTAACACTTTGTTGTTGGTGTGTGTTTACTTATGTATATTTTTGTGATGCATTTATCACAAACCTTTCCTATTTTCTTTGTCTTAACACTTGGGTGTTCATCTCCTTGGCAAAAACCCAAACCCCTGAATATGTTGGATTAAAACAAAAACAGATATCTAGAAGTGGATCTGAGACCTCTGTACTACCAAACCGTCATGAAATCGACTTATCAAGGGTTTATAAAAAGGAAACGCTCTTTACAATTCCAGAAAGGCCAACAGTGTAGCTATCGTATTGCAGTTAAGTCTTGCAGTTAAGTCTTTTGCCTCAAAGCGTGAACCTTAAACGAAGAGAGGCCGCCGCCACTTCCGCCGCGACGCAGAGATGCAGCTCGTTCCGCCGCCGCAGCGTGTTTGACACTTTGCTCTCAGTCAAAAGGCAGACAGTGTTGATATATCTATTCATTTAAATAACAAAACAGTACAGTATAAATATAAGATTCTGTGTGTGTGTGTGAGTGTATGGGGAAGAAGGGGATGCGGGTGGGGGGGTGTATATGTAAACACGCACAGTTGTAAATGGTGTATGAGTAGAAGACAAGTGAGTGTGTGTGTCCGCGCTTGTGTTAGCCAGTGTTAGGACAGGGCAGAGCGTGGGGGGAGGGAGGGTTAGAGGTGAGGCTTTCCCTCCCCCACCTCGTGGAAGAGCGAGGTGTAGAACTCAGGCTCCAGCTGCTTGTTGCGGTAACGCTGGACGATCTCCGTTATCTTCTGCTTCCGCCGCACGTGAGGCGGGTTGTACAAGTCACTTTCCAGGCGCTTCCGCCGGCACACGTTGATGACAGTCTGCCGCACGAGAAACCCTGCGGGAGGAGCATGCGGACAAAAGGGGTCAGATGGGAAGGACACATTAATGTGGATGAATCCTTTCAAAACTTATGAGCCACCGCGCCAAAGAAAGGAGGCAAAATACATTCTAACATTTAACTAGAGGGACCAACTTTACATACATTTATTTAGATTTGCTTATAGATTTTGATTATTTCCACTCTTTTACATATAGGATTTGAGTCAAAGTCAATTGAAAATCTTTGTGGTACAAACCATAAGGTCTGCATTGAAAAACAAACAAAAGGACACACAGCCAGTTTTCAATGCATTCTACACAACAAAAAAGAATAATGATGATGCACACAAAGGATCCTCAGGAAACCATATTATACATTCAGGCCGTAGGAGCAGTTACCTAGCGCTCTGCGGCTGACCACCATGCCGTCCACCAGGGGAATCACCATGCCAAATTTACCCATGGCTCCATGCAGCCGGATCCTGAAGAGCCCCGTCTTCAGGGGCTGGATGAAGATCAGAGGAACGTCCTTCTCTAGTAACCCTGACCTGCAGCGGGAACCATGCAGAAACACACTGAGCATTCTTAAAATCCCTTTTTCGACAAATAATAAAAAAAAAACAATAAAAGCCCTAAGTGTATACGTTGAGGTGTGTGATAGATCAGACTGAAAACTTCCCTGATCTCAAGTGCAACTACACTTGAGATCTTTAACTGCACACAGCAGCTTCTTGCATGCTCCAGATAGGAAAATGGAAAAACCTAACGTATCAATCTTCACAAATGCTAGGCGTCCGTTAATGGTCTAGGATTCCCATCTGCTTCCCGGAACACGTCTCACTAATCAAATGTTCTGTTATCAGATCACACACACCTCGGGACCAGGTCTGCCGTTTCTTGTAAAAACTCGCCATTTAAAATTGGTTTGGCCACAACTCACAGCCTTTCTATAGTCCTTACAGCGAAGCTGCTCGTAATGATCACAGCTGTGCCCCACTTCCCTTTCCCTGCCTGCCTTTTGCACATGCTGCATTTTTACTTCCTGATTTGCACTGTGTGCGTTAGTTACCCGACATGTGACCGCACGGGGTGTTTTGCAGGTTTTATTTTTGCACCTGACCAAAACCATTTCACAAACCGCATGTTCTCAGTACTGGTGGTGCTTATGGTGTTAACGTCTGAATACCTGCAGGAAGTGCTGTTGCTCATGCTGGCTTCTAAGCCCGTGCTGGTTTCCGCCAAGAGATCAGACAAGGGGAAGTTCTCTAAAAACAACAAAAACAGGAACATTCATGTACATCAATTCACTGGTTTTTAGAAACGGTCTCTAAATGCTACAGAGTTTTACCAAACTATATTGTGTGTGGAGTAATGCTAGACAAGGAGATGAAAACGTGTGCCTACCAATGTCATCAAAGCGCTCCACCCAGACCACAAACACCTTGGTCTCAGGACCGAGTGGTGGGAAAGATTTACCAGTCGATGACCTCTTGGTCTTCACCAACGGACTCAGCTGCAGATGTAGCACAACACACGGTGAGGTGAATCAAATTGAAGCATTAACCTGTGAAATACGCTACCGATGCAGCGGCGCGACCGGCCGTACCTTTTTGGCTGACTCCAGGTTCTCAGAGTGGTTGGGGAAGAGCTCCAGGGTGAGATTCGGTTGTTTGTGTGGAGCCGGCACAACGTCTGCATTTGTGTCTGCCTCCACGGTGGAGTCGCTGTGCACCGAGGACTCCTCTGGGAAGTGACGAGGAGCAAACAACTTGGTCAGCCCCCAAATCCTGCGATCGTATTCACTATGTATCGATGAGGGCTCAACGCCGTGAATACTGACCAGAGTTCTCTGTTAAAGATGGAACGACGAAGGCGATCTCCGTCAGAGCATCGGCGTAGTACAAAACCTTCTTCTCCCCGTTGAACACAGAGCCTCCGGTGTCCTCAGGAGTTGCTGGGTCCTCTACAGGGAGAAAAACAAATTAAGCATGGGCTTCTATGAAGAAAGTAGATTAAAGTAAATTAAATTCTACAGCCATGCTTACGATACAAAGGAACAATTATTTTTTTTAAATAGCTGGTGTACAAAAAAAATACAAAACGTTTTCTTTTCTTCTAAGTATCATACATTCTTTCAGCCATTTACCAATACTTTGTCTACAGTGAACCCTCGCTATATCGCGGTTCACCTTTCGCGATCTCGCTGCTTTGCGGATTTGCATCGTGCATTGTGTTCTCCATTCTGATTGGCTAAACAGTCTCTCCGCTTCTTCTCTACGTGTGTGTCATTAACGTTGCGGTTTAATATGTACACCTACGTAAAACAGAAGAAAAAAGAGCGACAACAACTACCGATAACAATGTTCTTCTCTCGAAAAAACACACCTGCACCGCGGGCTTTAGAAGAAAAAAACGCTACAGAGCAGAGTCAGGATGCAGCGGCTCAGTCAGAAGAGCAGTGAAATACACGCAAGTCACTATTTGTCCTACTGTACAGTAATTTTTTCAGTGTACAGTACAGTGGGGTTTTTTTTCATAATCATTTTTCATTTTCTCCCGTTCTAATCTGATGACTCGGGTCGCGGATCTCCGCAATTTGAAGCCTTCCGTTAGTGTTCATTGATTAAAATGATTATTTTAGTAGGTATTTGTAAAAAAAAAAAAAAACATTTATACAGTACTTTTATTTGTTCTTGTTCTTGTTTTGTTCTTTGGTTTCATTGTATAATAATTGTAAAAAAAATAAAGGTTTCTACTTCGCGGATTTCGCCAATCGCGGGTCTTTTTTGGAACGTAACCCCCGCGACAAACGAGGGTTCACTGTATTCCCATGTTTCCATAAGTGTATTCTCAGATTTCATCTATACATTGTATTGTTGTGGATGACACTATTAGAAAAGCTTTGGCACCAACATTCACTTCAATAGAGCACATAAATAACAGATGTTGTCAGCACAGTTGCTGACTTTTTGAACTCACCTGTTTGGTTTATTTCATTGCTGTCAGAGTAGGAGTTGAGGGACCAGCTGGTGTCCAGGTGTCCTGTCCACCCTGGGTGGCGTCTCACGTCCACAGGCCAGCCCAAGGACAAGACAAACTCCAAAAAGTGGGGCTGGACACTTGACGAGGACTCCACATTCCTCAGGATCTGAATGCAGCAACACATTCCTTCTTATTTATACTGTATCTGCATGCTAGATTCAAGCCATTTCATTCCATTTGAAGTAAAAAAAAAAGGGGGGGAAATTTGGCAATGTAATCCAGCATTTTATAAAGAATCTGCCGTGCGTCCCCTCACCTCGGGGCTGTTTTTCTGTCCGGCCCTCACATAGAAAATAAAGACAGTGTCGAATGGACGGCAGGGAAGCAAGTCCAGGTAACTGACGTCATCGAAAAACCCTGGCAGCGACGACTCCAGGGCAATCAGATGAGGAGGTAGACGGCTGTTGTTGGGCTCCTGTCAATAACAAATAAATATACGTGCATTTTAAATGAAGCACATTCAAAATCATATGAACGTGCTCAAGCTGCAACAACGTCATACATTACAGTGTCATTACCAAATGCAATAAATAAATATCCTAGCTTCATTAGGGGTTTGAATAAAACCACAATGTAAAAGTCAATTCGGATTAAATAGGAGTTGCTGGAGGATTTGAAAGTGGCAGAAAATGTTCTTTGCAGCTTCAATCCACGCAAATTCCTCATCAGCCTAGCCTGGCTAACATCATACCCTGATCTCATTCTCAAATGAGACTGGGTCTGGAAACCACATATTCATTTCCTCGTATTGGAAGCGTGGTTTACGAATGCCCAGAGCCGTTTATTGGGCGCTACGAATGTCAAATGCGCCTGTTCCTAGCGACAGAAGTTGTACGCGGAAGAAGGCGATCGGGCAGAGAGTTATGTGAACAAGATGTCGTTGAGCGACTATTGACTATAGTCGTCTGTTGAGGGGGCCGGGATGACCGCGCGCGCTCGGGGGGGCGGCAGTCGGCTGCGCACACCTCCGCGGATACGGGCACATAAAGTCAGCGGAAATGTATGAAGTTAGGGGTGACAGTCGCACAGGAGTGCGATCAACAAGATCCTGGGCAATCAACAAGATCCTGCCAGCGCCTATTTAACGTCATCGTCTTGCTGCACCCTCCCCGCTCTGTGATTGGTTCCCTATCTCAGGGGAAAATTTGCTCTATGGTTTCCAGACTGTATTGCAGCGCGAAAAAAATAGCGCGCGCAAGGCAGCCTGGGAAAACCCAGGCTATCATCAGCCAATATACAATTCTGTTGACCAACCTTGAGCGCCTCCAGAGACAGAAAGCCGAAGTGGGAGAGGAAGAGGCGGGCCGTCTGGAACTCCCGCAAGGGTGAAGGAGGTTTGCAGTTGGTCCGTGGGTCGGGGTAAGGCTTGCACTTCCAGATCTCCTCGCTGTGCCGCTCCAAGGCGTTTTCATACTCAACCTGCTTGGTCATCAGAATACGGAGCTTGTCATGCTGGACTTCCAGCTGAAAAGAAGAAGAGGAGAAGGAAGATGGGGTCATATGTGGACAGTTTCAAGAGGCCGCTGCTGATGAGCGACACTGTGAGGCATAAATTCACCATGAACCATTCACCATGAGTCCCACATCCAAATGCTGAGGTGTCGCCTCCCGAAGCAGATTGGCAGTGACTATCTTATCAGCTAAACCTGGGCAACAGTTTGAATGTTAACTCTCTCAACGCTGTGTCAGAGAGGTGCAGATTTCTTTCAGCTAGAAATGATTGTACTGAAGTCAGAAATCGCCCACCATCAGAGATCCTCACACACTTTTCACCAATAAGGATGATTTGACCCTTTATAGCAGGAGACACCCAAACAGAACTTACGTGTGGGGTTCTACTTATCAGTGTACTTGTAGCTCTGGAATCATCCTGCCAGCCCATACAACCCACCTAGGTTTGTATGATAAACAGTATGAGTGATGAATTTACTGGAGGCTGCCTGCTCGCCCAAAGTATTTACAATGCCATTATCAGTGAAAACCGGATCAACGACAGGAAGTGAATCTCACCTCTTTGCTGACAATGTCGTCCAAGTCAGGAATACTGACATCAGCTTTGACAAGCGGTATCTTATCGACCTCCTCTGGGAAGGGCCTCTGCTTGACGTTGTACTTGATGCCCACGCCGTTGTTGGGTGTCGGACGGCCTTCGGGCACAAACACCTGCTGTGGACGGAGACGACGGCACAGACGGGGGCCACAGTGGTGTCATCAGCACGGCCGATGCACAAGCGGTGTCAGTTTGGCGTTGTTGCCAAACCGCGGCGTGAACTTACCCTCTGATTGGCCCGAGCTCCTCTCGGTTGGTGGAAGAGCTGCATGGTCCAGGCATGTCTGCCAGCCGTCCCTCGGATCAGAATCGTCACCGATGGACTGGGGTCTTTAGGGAGAAACACAGGTTTAGATGGTAAATTCAATGAAGTTGTGTTACGTCAAAAAAAGCAGAGGATGAGCTACTGACTCTGCTCGTTGCCGAGCGGCTGCTCCAGCATGGCAAGGATCACAGAGTTGTCCAGGACGAAGTAGCGGAAGTTGCTGGCTCCTGTGGCGCCAAGTCGGGCGTAGCGAATCAAGGTGTCCTCATTCAGCAGGCTGCAGGTGGAGGAGGTTCCGCTTGGGGAAGGGAAGGCCCCCAGCACTTGCATGATACTGGGAAACACCAAAGACAGTGGGTCATTTAGTTTAAACAAACAATGCGGCTAACCATGTTCAGCTGCCACACTAGATCCGAGTCGTGTGATGAACCCTAAAGCTCTAATAACTACGGCCTTTTGATTGTTCTAAACGGATCTGATTAAGATCGTAGATTGCGCTGAAACGCGTACAGTAATAATAATCCAGTATCAGCACTTACTTCAAATGGAGCGAAAGGATGAAGAGTGGAAACGATTCACATGGATAACGCATCTTGACTTAAAAATGGCTGCAGGTATGATATATAGAAATCTCACCAGGACAAAGTGGCCTCGGCGGCGTCCTTCACCCTCATAGAAGCTGGGTTGTGCTCCTTCTCCGCTTTATGACGCACCTCCTGGTCCTGTCGGGACTTGCTGCCAGAGATCCCCAGCTCCACGATCTCCAGAACCTCCACCAAACAATCCTGATGCAGAAAGGGAACGCGAACAAACCTCAGAGCAGGAATGCGTTTCCTTCTTCCCACATACACACAAGTCATGCGGTGTCACGTTTTATGTATGCATTTGGTAGAAGAATGCTTACGCAAACATCTGGAGGAAATATGAATTGGACTTTTAAATGTACCTTTTCATCCAGCATGTCAGGGTGCTCTGTGAGCCACACACACAGAAACTGGAAAGCAGCGACAATCATGGAGTGGAGGTCTCGGGACTGGAGGGGGGCGGGGCGGCTGCACTGGTACACGATGTAGCTACAGATGGAGCTGACGGCACGTTTGCGGTCGGCAGAGTCCACTCCCACCTTCACCTGGTTAGGACATATATACAAAATGTTGAAGAAGCTGCAAAGTTCTTTGTGTGCTGTGTAATCGTTTTTTTCAAATACGGAACATTTGATTATATGTGATTTTAAATAAATTATAAAAAAAAAACACCAAAGAGTTTTCAAGTTGATTTAAATAAGGTCACTGTTCCCTTGCCCCCTGCTCTTGCTGCCTTTTAGTACTCTTCATTTATATCACATCAAGTGCCGTGTATTTACATCTTATAGCCTGTAGGTCTGTTCTACGATTCCACTATGCTGCATTAGAGCAGATGCAGCACTGGGAAAAGCTGTACCCCCGATACCAGGCAGGGAAATACTGTATCCAGGAACTTCTCTCCCTCTTGCACCTTGTGGTACTGTGCTGACAGTTTAGGGCTTGCTCCCTTGGGATTAACTTTCTATTTTAAAACTTGATTTGATCCACCTGAAAGCACCATCATATTTCTTGTACATTTACCTTGGCGAGCCCAGCCAGCAGCTCCAGCGCAGCCAGTGAAATGCTCATGTCTTGCCGCCACTGGGAGTTGAGTCTCTGAGTGACGAGGTGGATACTGCGCACCAGCAGGCCTGCCGCCGTATCTGGAAGAGCTAGACCATATGACACCCCGAAATACCAAACACCGCAGAGAGTGGAGCAGAGCAGGATTCAGGCAAAGCAGCAAACATGTCGAGGTAAACAGTAGAAATTGGATATCGAAAAACATTGCATTGAAATAACAGTTTGAAATCAATAAGAGCACACAATGTAGATAGAATTATAGATAGTGGACACATTGCTGAGGGCGAAGGGCTGAGCGATCACGTTCTGACTTTACGGCTATACGGTCCGCAAACTGATGTAATAATAATATATTACTAACTGGCCCGATCTAAATGAAGTTCAAGAAATACTTTAACAGTAACATTGGGATGTTTTCTGAGTGGGAGCTTTTTAAATGGACGAGCTAATTACATTGCAGCACCCATGTGAGCTCCTTCCCCGCTGTGTATAGCAACATTCCTGCTCTCAGGCTGGAAAAACAACTTCAATTAATCGTGTTGAACAACAATGTAAAGTTTGTATATAGTTTGATTTAAAAAAAGGTATCAACTAGTGGAAGTAACAGAGCCTTAGGTAAAGGCTGGGAATTCTTCTTTTTGTCCGATAACCCTCCTGTCTGTTAAACTTTATTTTTCTTTCAAGTGGACTGTACTTTTCTGTTTCTACTATCTTAAGAAGCTGAGGATATATAACCACAACAGGTAATGTATTGTGTTCAGGCTTCTGACTCCGTACTCCTTTCCTCATGTGAGCATGTCGATGTGGCTACAGAGGACGTATCAACCGTCCCCAGATCGCTGCCCGTGTATGCCTTTTCTTGCCCCCTGCCGAGCCTCACAAACACAATGTAGCCAGGAATACTCCCATTTCCTGCAGGACATGGTTTCACATAAGCTGCACAGTCTAGAGTGAAAATAGCTGGAATCTTGAAAGCAAAATAAATATACAGTGATTATCAGAGATATATATATATCGCACTGCCCAACACATTCATTCAGTCAAACATCGCTCAGCCCTTCCAAGGAAAAGGCAAACTCTGTTTGAATGCTTCTGATGAGGCAATCAGCCTATAAGGAGGCCCAGAGGGAGGCGGGAAGGCAGAAGGGGGCAATCAGCAGCACAGCATCACAGCAAATAACGTTGGCATCACCTACAAAGACATTTTACCCAACGCTTCTTAACTCTGCATACCACTTTAACCACGTGAGCTACGAAGAACAAAAGTGTTAATTCACTTCAAGTCACGTGTTCTGTGCATTGCTCAGCAGGTAGGCACTGATCACGCGGCCGACACCAGGGTGTTAGTTCAGGTGGAGCAGCCGTGAGTCTTTACCGTAGTCTCGAAGCAGGGCCTGGGCGGGGCGCTCGGAGTCCGGGCTGGTGGCCTCCATGCTGGTGGCCTCCATGCTGCCCCCGCTGGTGAAACTAATGCCGCTGTTGGTGCGGCTGTGACTCTGACTCCTGGCGGTCGCGTGGCTCCCGTCTATGCTCCCCTACGCGACACAGAAAGAGAAACACGGCAACCTTCAAGTCCAGTGCGTCGCGCTGCTTCCGGGCTTGTGGCCTGTTACTCGCTCATAAGTAAGAAGTAACCGCAGCTTTACCGTTTCGGTCTGAGCGCCTATGGACTCCAGCAGCGCTGAGTCTTGAACGATATTTAGCATCGCACCTGAGAGGAGAAGAAGGGCCAATAATGATACAATGCATAGAATTATTTTCTACCATTTTTTAAATACTGCATAAATAAACTGCAGTGTGCAGGCCAGATAATCATGCCAGTAGATACCCAGAATGAGCTGCGTGTTGGTGGGGTCCGTCTCCGTTTGAAGTGCTCCTATAAGGACATTGACGAGACGTAGTCTCAGGGACAGGAAGGACACAGGCTGGTCATGAGGCCATCCATCCTCCTCATTGAACTTTCCTTCCAACAGAACCTGGAGAAGAGACAGGTTTTCTTTTTTTAGCTTCAGTCCACTGCGGAAAAATATCTTTTACATAAGGAAAATGCTGAGGTTACAAAAAGAAATTCAAATTACACAAATCCTAAAACTGCACTTTTTTAAATAGGATTTAAAATAAATAAAAATGAAACCTCTGATTTGATGTTGCCAAAATGGTGCGGCAATGGCAGAATGGCAAGCAGGATGTTGATTGAGGCTCGCCTCAGGTCGGTGGGATTTACATACATCTTGAACTTGGACAGCTCCCTGATAAAAGTCAAACAAATCCATGGACTCCAAGAAACAGAAGCTGATATATTATCAAAACCTCTGAAGAGTGACATCACTAAAATCTAATGGGAAACCAATCCTAAACTAGTCTAACCTGTCCGGCACTATAGTCTCCAGCGCAGCTATGAAGTAGGGCACCACCACATTGATGCCCTTCAGGTCAGTGCAGAACAGAGAGGAGGAGTTGAGAATGATCGAAGCCAGAACTGGTCTACAGATAAAATCTGAGATCTGGAGACCCTGAATCAGGATCATGTAGAACCTGCAAGAAGAGAAAGAGAAAATACTCAAACTCATAGTTGGACTAAAATTTGGCATGATAAAAACATTTTAATACGAAATACAAAATACGAGACTTACCTAGACAGGTAAACGGGCAGGATTTCCTCTCCAGTTTTCTTGCTACAGAAGATGCGGCAGAGAGTCCCACAGGCCTCGGCTCGTCCCGCCTCGTAGTTTTCGGGGAACTCGTTAGCGTCGAACATGGGGTTGGACACCATGGAGTCGGTGGACATTTGGGAACCCTTCCGCCTCAGCTCCATGCCTACTTGGGTGGCGATCGCTGAAGAGGCCGAAGACACAGAGAATGAAAGGGACCCTGAATCGCACCATGGTCACCAGTATACATGCAGGTATGAGAAAGAGGCAAACAAAGACGTGTCGCTGCTATATGCATACCACAAAAACAAAGAAACATAGTTGAAATTAGACAGAAAAAAAGCACCATTTGGCAGACACTGCAATCACTGACACCAAATAAATGTAAACACATACTGACGTAATAAAAAAAGCATTCTAAAAAGGGAGCTCTGACACAAAGAGTTTGCCTTTCAAGTCCCATCTATTAGTGGCATAAAATGAGCCCGAGTTTAGCTTGCTGGTAACAAAATGACCACAAAGCAAAATCCCTGTGTCAGCTCCCTCTCTTATATGACAGTCACTGGAGGTACAGAACATCTTCTTCATGCATTGAGGTACCAAACCAATACAAATACAACTTAAGTCAACCAACAATACAAAAGGAAATCATAAGTAACCAGACATTAATACTTAAATTGAGGGGTCTAAAACCAAATTATAGGGATTAGTGTGACACAAAGGAAAATAAAATGAACTTATAAAACAGGGTGGCGTCGTCACAAATGGACTGTTGGTGAAACCCATTCCATCACCTTAGGAGAAACGCTGAGAGAACACTGGTGGACTTTTATGTAGGACAGGCAGTGGGAACAAAAAACAATGGCGGTAATGGTGATGATCATGAGGAAACTCAACTAAAAAAGCGGGTAAGATTTGTCAAGAAACGCAAATCAAGTGAGGGAAAACAAGCTGCCATTCCTACTTACAAGATTTGTAAGAAAGGAGAATTTGGATAAAAGAGGCTGCAAGATAACAGAAATAGTGGAGAGACACAAATCAAAGCAGAGCCAATATTTTGGGATCAATTCATATAAGGCATGAATTGTGTTCTTTTTTTTCCGTTCTCCTCATACATGACGTTTGACCTGTTACAACTGTCTAACATGAATAACAGTAGACACATGCAGGACACTACACCAAAAAGAGGAAAAGAAATGGAACTGTATGTATTGTGAGCAACATGGCCGTATGACGTCCGTAGCATATGATTATAGTCTATATGTGGTTCTAGCCAATAGTTCTTTGGTGTAAATGAATTGGAATCAGATGAAAATCTCATAACAGGTCGCGTCTCACCAAGCCCTCAAACGACCCCCCCAAAAAGCACAAAGACGTCTTAGAGAAGATGGTTGAAAAAATAAATAAATAAAAATAAAAGTAAAAGGATATCCCAAAGACTTACAGTAATAAAACAACAACAACAGACACCAAAAAACAGGTCTCCACAACTCCACAAAAACGACGCCGACGAAACGCCCACCTGACCATGCATCGATGGGAGGGCATAAACCACCGCCTCTCATCTTACCAGTCATGCTGGGGTCTCGGCTGAGGCCGCTGTGGAGCTTACAGTGGACCAGCGCCGCGTCGAAAAGCCACTGGCCGAAAAGATTGAGGATGCTGTTGACCTTTGGCCGCGCCGGGGCCGGCAGGGGCCGAGTCTCCCAGCTGGTCTGATTGGGACTGGACAGCAGAGTCGGGGAGGAGGACGTCTGCTGCTGCTGCTGCTGCTGCTGCTGAGATGCTTTGGTTGGTTGACTACCGCTGCCCTGTAGGGTGGGGATGGATATCGGATTAGGCTGCTGACAACAGGGCGCAACTAACAGACGACACGCAGAAAGTTTGGATAAGAAGATTTCAGCACTTTCAGAAATGGTTCACAATTAAAAATTAAGCAACAAACCGCAATCATGCCGCTGTGTAAATACGTAGACTAGAACGCTTTCTACCTGAGCAGAGGATGAAGTCACTCGTTGCATTCAAGCTTCTGTGCTTTCTCTACATAGCCGCTACCGCAGCACGCGCATGGGAGACTGTGTGTGTGTGTGTGTGTGTGTGTGAACGCTTTGCACCGCACTCATATGGTGGTCACTGCCAATAACCTGTGGACAAAGGCGCAGCTGCTTCCTTTAACATTCTATTCTATCCATTGGAAATAATTAGCATATGAATTTTGTTGCCAATAACTTCTTTTCACCAGAATGTGACAACCAAAATCTCATCCCTTCAATTTTAATAAAGAGATTCTGCACTAACAAATCTTTTTACAACCTACGAACATTTGCAGAATTGTTTCCTCAATGTCACCCGTGAACTCACAGTTGAGCTCTTGCTCGTGGTTTTGTTGACCACCGTGTGCCGTTGCTTGCGGCTGTGAGGGGGCGTCGTGTTGGCAATGGAGGAGGGCGGAGACATGCTCAATCTGTTGACTGGCGTGGGCGGAGCACTGTCCGCTCTGGGGCGTGATATACCTGTCGACAGGAAGGAAAAATGAGCTTGGAACTGAAGTTAGCACCTTTCACTAAAAAGATTTCTGATTAGCAAATAAGAAGAAAAAAATCTCCATCCTTTTCCAGAGAACAGAACTTGTTATGGTTAAATGGAATAATTTCTCCCCATTTCTGATGTTATGAGATAGAAAAGAAAACGAGGTAGCTTCAGAGTCGTTGACATGATCATAAACAAGTACTCATTGGTCTACATGCAAGACAAGGGTTAGAAACAAATCAGAAGTAATTGACATCCATCCATGTTGATTGAGTTTGGAGCCGACAAGAGACCCCTCCTTATTGATCTGGTGGGATTTTAGGAGCCCAGTGGGTGGGATCATTGCCACCAATGAATAAGGCTCTCCATAAAACGACCATTGCATTACGCGGTGTGTCAGCGGATTTCTGTACCATGAGAGAGCAGCACTGGACAAAAAGAGAACACCCTCTCCCGTACGTCTCTCTTTTCAACAGAGACACCTACAGTGTAAAGAGAAAAAGATCACACCTACATGTTTCTATTCAACTGTTTAAAAACTGTATTATTGAGTCACATGTTTCATCCTGCGGTTAAATGGGGAGCTGCGGCCAGAATAACAACTATTTAAGGATCCTTGGAAACCTTCATGGCATTTTAGCATTTTCACCAGAAACTACTATTTTCAAATGAGTTCATCACTTCTGTGTAACCTTTTCTAAACAATATGGCCATTTAAGATTTTTTTATGCATCTTTCCCTCCAGGACCCATTGATTTCATTATAGCATGAAAATGCAGTTTTTCAACTTTAACATTTATAGAAAACAGGATTTCTATTTTGACTTTTGTCAGAGTAGCGTCACCTTTGCAAGGGTCGCAACAACATTTTAAACGCATAAAACATCATGTAATGTTCACAATTTGCAGTGCTTGGCTAAAATGTGCAGTTTCACAGCTCATTGAACAGGGAGTGTTCAATGACTTGTGACTCAGCGGTGCTTGTTTATTCTTACCTAAGAAGGCATCCACTAAGCAGCTGATGCCCCTCATGGCCCTGAAGAAAATCTGGGGCAGCTGTTTCAAACACGGATGCAGCACCACTTCATGAGGCAAGCCGCTGGAGTTGAGAAACTGTTCCTGGAATTTTGGAGTAGTGCTCACTATCGCAGGGTTGCTTAGGTCCACCGGGTTGCTAGAGACACCGAAATTAGGAAAATGACCGATAAACAAAATAGCTCAAGAGGAGAAGGAGATGTGAGGTACAGCTCCAAAATGACTAAATAAATAATATTAAGCTGTGTCCATTTCAGTTAGTGTGATTGGGTGAGAACCACTATTTTTCAGGTTAGAATCGAGACATATTAGGTCCAATGCACCTGAGCATGTGAAGAAAGCGGTACCACGTCTGTGCCACACAGTCGTGATCCATCTCGAGAGGGATCAGGCTGGCGTCCTCATCAGGAACTTTAAAAGGTGGGAAGGTTGGTCCGTGGGTGCAGCGCAGCAGCCTGAATTGAAAGTGGAGATCACACATAAACAAACTATTTCAGCTTAAATCAACCCCTCAACAGGCTTTGCTAGCACTAAATCCAAGATGAAGCAGAGTTGATGCCTCTCTCACCTGGAGGTCAGGGCGCAGGCCACTCTGCTCCACTGCTCTACGACAGGAGGGTGGTGTCTCCAGTTGGCCAGCATCTCCCTTGACGTCTTCCAATAAGGTGGCGTTGGAAAGCAGCGGGCGCACGCCAGCAGCCAAACCTCAAACAGCACGGCCACCAACTTCTCTGCTAGTTTCTCAGCCACCCCGACTAAAAGACATCAGGGGATTATTGGATTTTAGTAGTCATTCTTAATAGCTAACCAGGTGCAGTGGGAGGAGCTGTGCCGTGCGGTGGCATGTCGTACCTCCGACGGTGGGAGGGGCCAGTAATGTGTCGTTAATGCGAAGCAGGAAGAGCAACAGCACCTCCCACGTTTCCCTCACCATGGAAACAGACTCTCGTGCCAGTTTCTGGACGGCGGTGAGAACCTGCTGGCAAAGCCTGATATGGTTCAGACTGTGTTGTTCAGGCCTGGAGGGGAGACACAGCATTTGAAATCAAATGGTTAAAGGGGAAATCAAGGAGAGAAAGAGGGATCCAGTGTACACAGGGTGACTACAGCTGAAGGCGTGGTGCAATAACAAAAGGATTTATTCACATTTCAGAAGTGCAGTTAATGGAGAAAAGGGGCACTTCCCACGTACCTCGGTACAAAGACGTTGTAGAGATGTTTGAGGATGGTCTGGACGTACATATTGGGCTCCTTGACCACAGGCTGAGGCATGGAATTCCTGGGCGACACCAGGGCCATCATCCAATCTGTGTACACGTCCACACACAGCTTGACGGTGTCCCCCTCCAGGGGGAGGGTGAGGCCATAGCACAGCACCTCCATTGTCCATTTGACCTAGGATCCAAAACATTTAATTAATTTGCATGCAACAAGTTTTAGGTCATTGGTTTATAACACATAAGGGAGACGGCGACATTGCATTTCAGCAGTTTCATATTCCTCCGTATTCCCATACCTCGGTTGAGGAATTGAGCATATTGGATTTACTGTCTCATATGAAGGATGCTCAAAGCTTTAGAGTAAGATGATGATAAACCTGCTGTGTCTCTGATGATGTTATTATTATGTTATTGTTGCTTAATCAAAAAACGACCGGCTATTCAAAAGAGAAATAATTCCTGACCAACTGGAGCATCGTTGTCCAGTCAATGTTTCATTTGAACACTGATGTAAATGCATCAAAGACGGTGAAGACCGAGGATGTCTGGCTCACTGTGAGCTGTGTGGTTTACTTTCGCACACGTTGTAAAGCAGGCCATGCAGTGGTTCATAAAAGCAGGGAGGTTAATAGTTCATTATCTTTTTATTTTTTATGAAACGCAGTCTTTATGATACAGTCCTAATGAAACATACGAAATAAGTTGTATCACTATATATATAAAAAGTGTTTCACTCAGAGTGTGCTAGTGTGCTAGTGCTAGTGACTCAGTGACACTAGCGATTTACTAAATCTACATACAACATTAAAAAGGAAATAAAAACAAATAAAGCTACCTAAACTGTGCTCATTTTCATTAACATGGAATATGAAGTGCAGGCAGGAGGGAAGTTACTGTTGTGTTTCAGGTTTGGGGAACTGTTAGGGATTACCAGCTCGTTGAACTGATGCAAATAAATAAAACCTGATCCCCTGTGCGTGCAACCTCATGGCACAAATGCACATATCCTACACAGTGTTTGCCCCCAAAGTCTTCGGGCAGCCTGACGAGATGCACGACATACAGAAAAAAACTGATGGCCGAGAGAGAAGGGGCAACGGCGATGTGCGTTTCTCACCTCCTTGTCCGTCTTGAGGATGTTCTCCGTGGCGACGGGGCTCACCGCTGTGCCCAAAGGCTTGACCACTGCATTGGCCACCTCCGTGCCCACACTGGTGGGATAGGTGTGCAGAACGCTGAGGTGGCCCTGGTCACTCTGCACCACCAACTGCAGCGAGCGCCACTCGGAATACATGCTGCGGATGTCTGCTGCCCTCTACTCACACCTCCTGCCCCCACCTGCGGACACGGGAATCACTGAAGTCCTCTCAGAGCTGAGTAAAGTGAAAATGAGTCGTACAGTACGTCTCCTCTCACAGCTGCATCCTCATTGACGAGAATACTTCTCCAAAGCTGTTAACATGTTGAGGGTGAGGGTGCAGAATACGCCCATACATACACATCCATTGGATAATCGCTTGGATCCAATTTAAAGTTATTAGTTTTTAATCAGTATAACGTTAACTTAGTTAACGTTAACTGAATCCCTCGCTAGAGGGGAACTGCAGGTTTAAAACGTAGTTACTGTGTTAACAATCCGTAACGGTAGCGTAATACAATAATTTTACTAAATGATAATTTGGCCCAATATGAAATAACAAAAACGTGTAAATAGTACGAATGCACGTAAACTTAAGTTAATGTCCAAAACTTCGGCTATAACGTTAGTTGGACATGAAGCAGGACCCATAAGACAGTCCGGTTTTTTATGCTCCGGCTAACGTTACGTTCTCTCCTTTGGGAGAGATTAAACGTATTAAGGCTGACATTAAACAGCCTTATATACCAGCTGCATTGTGTGCACTGTAAGCTTAGACGCAGTCAAACTCCATGTGTATCCTAAACTCATTTCCTCGTTGATAACAACCCGAGGAATCAACCAGGAAACGGTTCAGAAAATGATTAGCTTGCTAACGTAAGTTAGCATTGACATCAAAACATCTTCCTCGCCTTGCTGGTGACACTAGCTGAAGTTACCTGCTGGCTGGCTTCTGTGTGACTTGACTATGTATCTCTAGATTGGACCAGAGACTGCTGTTGGGATAAACGCGGCGGTTCTATGCACCAACTTGTCATTTGGAGATCTGACAGTGCGCTGTTAGCTAACGATATTTGGACAGACGTTGCTAGCTAGTTTGGCTAATACTCGCTAGCCCGTTCGTTGACATTAACGTTAGCAGAGATAGCTGTCATTCAGCTAGCTACCTAATTTTGCCCTTACGTTTGCTTTCCTGCTAAGTAACATGCTTTTTTCGTTTACCTGTACGAACTGGGAATGTTGTCATAACAGACCTCTGAAACTCGCAGTTTTGGCTTTGTATGTATCCTGGTCTAGACCATAACAGCGTCCATCTTCGCAATGTCAAGGATTCAATATTGCACCTCTGTGAGCTAATGGGAAACAGGATGCGTGGATTGTCGCCCTCTACTGTGATGGTACAGCTAATGCAGCAGACCTGATGCTGCCTTCAAGTGCTCCCGGTCCACTAAAACCTTCCCTACGCCCGTAATCCTTCTTTGCGTCCATCTGGGTCTACTTCGGGAAAGATGATGACAACGCTCCTTAAATAAGCCAGTGGTAGACTCTACATAACGTTGACCCCCTCAAAAAATGCATCGATAAATAATATTTGTGATGCCCAGGAAATCCGATTAAAGTCACTCGAAGTTACAGGATGTTCTGAATATTCTAAATCAAAGGATCTGTTTTAGTCAGGTAGAAACTGATGCTCATGGAAGATTCATTTGGATGTTTGTCTTAAAGCTGCCTGTTATCATTATGATGCTGCGGTTAAAGAAGAGGAAAACTAAGATGAACCAAGTTGACATTTTTTTGTCATTTAACTATTGTATACTTTTAATGCCATACACTTCCCAAAGTATTTCATTGGGATACAAGCTCTGGAAGAGCAACAAAGATGTACAATTATTCTTGCTTGCTAAGGACTCAAAAACTCAGTAAGGTCTGTTGAGATGACTCCTATCTACACACATGTACTTATATTAATCATAATCTATTTTATAAAAAGTACACTTCATACAAGCAACATTATTAAAGGACTTTATTAAAATTTTACATTTTACATATGTTACATTTTAATAGTGGTCAACAATCATTAAACATTACATTTGCTCAGAGCATACCAGTAAAAGATCTGCTAGGATCCTTTCAGCAGGGGGAAGCAGAGACTTGCTTAATACAAAAGTAACAGTCTTAATTATAAACAGAATGTCTGTATATACTATGCGCTATTAATTATTATACTTACATGATTCTTGATGAATAAATATTAATAATGGATCCGTGTCCCCTGACAGTAATGATTCTCAATCAAGTGCGTTTGTTTCCAACTCAGCATCTCCTCCTGTGGAGGCTCTCTTCAGAACCTGTTATTAGGGACTTTGCGTTAACTGCCTTTGCTGCACACATTAGTATCAAGCAAGTTCTAAAAGCGTAGTCATTTAAGTACAACTCATAAGTATTTATTATAAATGTAAATACGATGTTCTCTGTGCGTTAGCAGAATTTAGAAAAAATAATGCTAATTTGGGCATGAGGGCCGCATATGGTGCAAAGCCGCTCTACAGAATAAGCCACGTGATATATCCAACATTCCCAGCATGCCACGCAGTCGCTGCAAAAAAAAAAAACCAGACCAACAGAAATCTTCATGTAAATAATCTAACATTATGCATCACTATAGGTTTAACCAGATGAGACGAGAATGAAATGGAAAGGCAAATAGTCCCCTGTGTTGGACATTGCAGCAGTCCCGGACCGCTCTCAAGTGTCTGTGTCACATGAGGGCTCAGTGAGCCAAACCACACTCTCTCCTGGACGACATCCACACGGGGGCGAGGCAACAGAAAAGAAGTGTGGAAGAAAAGTCAGCATTCTTCTTGCCTTCATCGTGCCTCCATGTTTGGTGGGGAGCACTTGCAGTTTAAGGCGGTGCTATGATTGGTAGCCATATGATAATGCATCTAAAGGGCAAAAGAGAGAGGGGATAGAGTTGACACCTGGAATTCATAACATTAAAACATTTTGGCAAACGTCAAAGCGTTATGAATCACTTTTACTCAGTTAAATGGAACTAATCGGGAGCTCATTCATTCAGTAATTTGTGCTGCTCACTGCAATCAATTATTTTTTTCTTCTTTTGAATCTGGTAGATAAAAGAAAATGTTTACTGCCATTTATCCACAACACAATAAAAGCACAGTCCATTTACCATTTAACCAGGACACTGAATCTGCAAATAAATGGTTTCCCCTTCGTGGCGACGCCCCCTTTACCAGCGACTCTGTTGCCTGTGTTCATGTGTTTTTATGCTTTATGTCTATTAATACTTTTTAAAGCCTTATGATTCATGGGGCAATCAATGATGGATGAGAAAAATGATACCACTGATATATCTATATGGTTAATCTTAAGATTAAGATTCCATTAACTTCTTGGACCCTCTGGTGGTTGCTGGACAACAATGTAAGTGGGTATCAATCTTCTCATCAGTAATTGAAAAATACATTTCAAAATAAGTTGTGTTAAATACTGGAAGCAGCTATTTATTGCCCCCAAAGCAAACCAAAAAGTTGAATCAGTCCAGAAGCAGAAATGTAAAAACGACAGACGTGTGGTTTAAGATGGAGTTACGTGGTCATTGGCCAAACGTAAGGCATTTTGTTTCTGTTAATGGTATCTGGCTGGAGCTGCGGAGTGCGGAGTCATTGCATAACTTCCTCAAAGAAAGCCAATTTGTAAACTTCCCATTGAATCCTACAAACATGGCACCAACCAACTCTAAAAATTCCCTTTAAGGGTGTGAAAGAAGCCGCGCAGCCGGTCGCCACTCACTTGAATGGAACCGTGCTGTGCAACACAGCCCCTCTCCCCGCGCCGTCCGGTAAATGGGCGACACACACACTCTGGTTGCTGGGGGGAGGCGAGTGAGGCGTGTCGACAAAGAGTCCGGAGGCAAGTAGAGGGCGGAGCCCGGGACTCGGACCGAGCTCTGCTGTCCCTCCCAGGTGAGCCAGTAGCCCCTCAGAGCGCCAGCGCCGCCCCTCCAGTCCACCTGCACCTCGCCGCTGCCCGTTGTGGTCAGCTGGAGGTCCGCCAGGGCCGGAGTCACTGTAAATAGAGACCACACCGCTCGCTAGTATATTTCCATGAAAAAAATTATATTTTAAAGAAGCAAACGAAAAGGACATAAAAAAAGAAGAGGAAGCTAAAGGAACACAGGGATGCATTCATTGAACTTGTGTGGGAGGAACATGTGATACATTTCATTGGCCCCAGCGCCTCGAGCAGCTCCGCACTGCTTGAATGGAACCTGCTAGTAATTATCTGAAATTCAAGACACGGAAAGAGCTTGGCGGCGCAGGAGTTGGCAAACTTGCATTGTCTTGACTGCATTGTCTTCAGGCGGCTCACCTTCCTGAGTGCACACTTTGACGGACATGGCCTTCTCCGTGCCCGAGGCGTGCCGGCCGCTGACTGTCACCAGGTACGTGGTGTCCGGTTGGAGGTCCCTGAGGAGCGTGGAGTCCTGAGTCCCGCTCACGGTGACGGAGTGAAGCTCGCCCCTGGGCAAGGCTGAGTACTCCACGTGGTAACTCGTGACCCTCTCTGGCTGAAAGGGACCCCAACTCACGCGGATGCTGGTTGGCCCCGACTCAGAGACGGTCACCACGGAGGGGCTCAGCACATCTGGTGGAGAAACATGGAGTCAGAAGTTAGTGGGAGAAAAACCGTCCCATGGTCATTTCATTTAGCCTGAGTGATATATCAAATGATACATTGATAGATGATTTCATAGTCACTTGGATAGAATCATAAATACAAATAATAACTAGAACGGGCACTCGGTAGAGCGCATACCTTCGCCGTAGCTACTTTTGTTTCCAAGAGAGAAGACTACAAGACCTTATTGGATAAAACTTTATATCATTAAGGAGACATTTAGGTACTGATCATAACACCCAGATTTGGGACATTTTCCGTTATACATAACATAGATATTTTAATGTAATATATTAGGACATTTTAGGCACAATTGAAAAAATTCATTTTCAAACGCCAATGACGTCACAACGGTAAGTCCGATCATCGTGAAAATTGGTGTGTGACCTCCTTGAGGTAGGTCCTATATAATTATATGGTCGAAACTGAAAAGTTCGAAAATTGCAAATTTAGACGTCTTGTGACGTCATTTTGACGCACTTGCGTCAAAGTGACGTCATCACGGATGTGGATTATTTGAAAGGTATTTCGTCATAGAACAATATGGCGTTGGTTTCATGACAATAGCTTGATTATGAAGGAAGTTATGGTCAAAAGTGTCTTTTTGACCTTTTCAAGACCTTGACCTTGACCTTTGACCTGATCGCTCCCAAAATCTATTTACAAAAAAAAATCTATTTACAAATAAATATATACACAGCAATCAAAACATAACCTCCGAAAAGTATTTTGCGAAGGTAATGAAAAGAAGATGGAGATGGCAGACTTAAAATTAATCAATTCCACTTAATAAATGGTATTTCAAGTAAGCGTCGACACACAGCACATCAGGTGAAAAGAGATTCTACTCTCAATTTAAACCAGGAATTTGAACTGCCAAATGTAAGGATTATTTTCATGGTATTAAAACTGCGAGAGATTCAATTGAAAATAATATTAAAACTGTTTCTAAAAGCATTCAAAGAAGCTTTGAGCAGTGAATACTTCAACGCAATCAAAGAAAGAGCATCGTTCCCGGGATGTGACCCGACCTGGTTTGGTTTTGAAGGTGATGGAGAGCGCGTTGAACGCCTGATCGTTGGACTCTGGTGTCAGCGTGGCGCTGTACGTGGTGTCGGGCTTCAGGCCCGTTAGCCTGGCGCTGCTGGAATCTGCAGGCTGGGTCAGCTTCTTGTAACCTGTGCCGCCGGTGCCCGGACTGGTCCCACTCCCTCCCACGCTTGTCCCACCCGTCGGCACCAAGCTGTAGCGGATCTCATAGAAGCCCGTCAAACCGGAAAGGACGGGTCGCCACTGGAGCGTGGCCGAGTCGGTGGCGACGTTGCGGACCGTGATGCGCTCGGCTCGGATGATCTCTGTGGGAGGAGATAAGCAACGTCTGCTCGTAACTCTGCTCAAAGAAAGGGAATGGTGAGGAGGGAACACAACAAGATGGGGCTATAAATGGGCTCCATAGGGCAAGGCTGGCTTTTGAATTCCTTGGAACTGCTTCCATAGGACCACTTGAAATAGCCAACCCAATTAGGCCTCTGGCATCGGTATCCATGATCAGGCCCAGAAGGACTGGTGCATTTCTCCTTGTTGAGCACAAGCCCCCTTTCACACTGTGCATCGCGTCTTAAAGCTGCAATGTAGACGTTGATATATATGTATATATAAATAGTGGATGCAGCGAGGGCAATCACTAATCCATTAATAGATCGTCCTCTCTCATTACAGTATCTCTTTCACAGGCACGTGGATACTCTCAATGTCCCGGCTTACTGTTTATTCTCACTGTCTTCAGGAGCATTTGTGGAATCAGGGATGAGCACAGCAATATTTTGCTCTGTTTTGCTGACGTCACAGTAAGCCAATTTAATATTGTTCTCCTTTTATTAAGAAAAACCAAAGCTTCAAAAGTCACAATTCTGAATTGACGACATTTTTCCTACTAGATCACATTTTCCAATAGTTGATCTATTTTAAAAGGATCTCTAGGGCAGCTTTTGAGGATCGTGCTATGATATGCTCGCTGTTTCATCATATTTATATTACCTTAATTTAAATATGTGTCTTTTTCCTACACAGACATTTAGCGCCTAAGTCACACCTACAAATCAAACCTAAAGTCAATTATTAGACAATATAAGCAACTTCAAACCGCCCATACTCACCGATGATGGCGTCCCGCAGGTCCCCTGTGATGATACTCATGTCATCGATGTCCACAAAGTAAAGGTTCTTATCCACCGGCGGGGTCACCACTTGCTTCAACACCTGATAGTTCCCGTGCCCGGTGGAGACCACCAGCACCGCCACGCCCTCCTCTCGCAGCCTGGCCATCGGCCCCATCACGTCGCCCGGCTTCACCCCATCCGTCAACCACACCAGCACCCTGGGGAGCCCCTCCCGGGCCACGCCTGCTGCTCCGGGCGTCAGGGCCAACTCCTTGGCCATTCTCAGAGCCTCCACTGTGTTGGTGTCCCCTCTCACAGGCTTGACGTTCTTTAGGGCCCCCTGAAGGCCGCTCTGGGAGCTGTGGGCGTCGAAGCCAAACTCCAGGCGTGGCTGTGTTCCCACCTGCAGAAGTCCCACCCTGACCTGGTCCTCTCCCAGGGAGAAGGGGAGGAGGAGCTCCGACAGGAAGGCCAGCATGCGCGAGTGCTCGTAGGACGACACGCTGCCCGAGGAGTCCAGCAAGAAGAGGACGTCTCCCTCGCAGCAGTTCAGCACTGTGGAGTAAAAAAGGCAAATTCGATGGAGTCATTAATGAGCCGGTCGCATTGAATGCGAGGGCCTTCTGAGGGAACTCCCTCCATGGTGCTTTTTCACTCACACAACTTTTTCCATAGGTCCCCTCTTCCCCCTGACACACACACACACACACACACACACACACACACACACAAACACACACCCACTTTTGGAATCTCCCTTTCTCCTTCCTGCTTCATGGAACAACAACTTTTGTAGGAGATATTGCCAACATAAAAGCAAGTGAGTACAACAGAAATCAGAATCGAAACAAGCAGAAGATCTGGCAGTGTGATAACTTGCATAAAAGGGCTTTCAAGCCCCGTGCCAGGGACTTTCTTTTTTCTCCCACAATTTTCCATATTCCATAACCCAAAGCAAAAGGGGATGCCAAGAGTGGAAAACAGGAGGGAGGTGAACAGTAGCTGTTGTGCTTTAACTTCAGAGAGCGGAGAAAGGAGAGGTGGCATATGGGGAAATGAAAGGCAATAAATGGAGAGGAGTGAGGCTGATGGGGGATGAGGGGGGGAGGGTTGCTGCGCTGCCAGTTCTATGCGAGAGACGAGGAGGAATGTTGGATGGCCCTATACAGAGCCGACAGAAGAACAGACACAGAGCCGGGCAGATGCAGGCAGAGTCTAAAGACCAATATTAAGTGGCATATTGTGCATCTGTCTGCAGAGAAACGCTCTCCTGTTTAAAGCACGAGGAAAGCGAGACCAGACACCTTTATTGCCCCAAGCTAATTTAATAAGACCGCAATTATGCTATCGACTCAGACACCTTGACAACTTTGGATGCCTCACAATATTTGACACACGAGGTGAGGCATTGATACGATTCTGATGATGAAGCAGCGCCTGCGCGCGCACACACACACACACACACACACACACACACGCACACACGTACAAACACAGATGTGCACACTTAGTGCTTTTCTTTCCACCAGCCTAAAGAATTCTTTAGATCTGACTGGCTGTTTTGGACTTTGGAGTCCCGGCCACACAATGGCTTCCTCCAACTGTGTGCAGGTATGTCTTTATCTAAAGCCCATATTGCGTCTGGAGATAGCCGTTTCAAAGTTTAAGAAGACTTGAAAGTCAACAGCTTCCCGTCACATGGCATCATCACCCGGGGAGTTGATTTTGTACTTGTACGTACAAAATCCAGCATAAAAAACATGGATCTGAGCCCTGGATGTGCGCATGACTATAAGGACAACAAAGGACAGATATTAGTAATGGCATCGCGCTCCTTTATTTTCTTTGAATGGCTCACAATCCTCTGGGGCAACGTGGGGCAGTGGGGGTGGTAGATATGATCAAAGCTAAGCTAGCAGGTATAAAAAGCCTAATTAATGTGAGCTATGGGGGTTGGGTGTCATTGGGTCCCTATTAATGGAAATAACCAAAGCGACCACTCGCTCACCAGACTGATATGTTAAGGCAGCCACAGAGATCCCGTCTCGCAGGCAGACCCGGCAGTGTCGCTAGGCCAAGTTTAGCTTCTCACGACACGTCCTGAGATTTTATGGGTGATACCGTCTGACAGTATTTGTTTTGAATCCTATGCCAGTGTGCGTGTCGTCAGCCTGTAAACTCACTGAGGAGTGTCTCGGCTCAACAAGGCAAAAAAAAAAAAAAAAACAAGACATTCTTTAAAAGAGTTTTTTTTTAAAATGTGAATGGCCTACAACAAAGATGCAGACACAAACTGCAGATCAGTCATTCCTGTGCTCAGTTTTCCTTCCTCAGCAGATTATCACTGTAATGATTAATGCAGTGATTAATGTTGTACCTATTTCTCACTTGATCTGGAGACTGCTCTGCCGTTGTCTCAGAAGCCACTGCTGTCAAGTCAAGATATGTCATCAGCAGATAATAATCCGGGAATGCAACCCATTCATGGTTGCAAAAAAGTAAACACGGCCTCAGGCTGAAGGATTTCATCAACTGACAATTTAATGTGTGGAGTGGTGCCATCGAGCTGAAAAAGACTGGTGTAATATCAACCCCACCCTAATCCACCCTATAAACTGCAGACAGTCCCTCCGCCTCATGGAGCGGAATCAGATTCTCAAAGAAATAAAATGTTTTCTGTGCTTATGCGCCTTCAATCAAATGCTAATGTATAAATAAATCTATAAATGAAAAAGATAAATATACAAATATATATATGTATATGTAGGGTTAGGGTTAGTATGTCTTAATAGATATCTATTAAGAATACTAACCCTAAATGTAAATGCATTTAAATGCATTTACATGCATTTACATTTACTTATGTGCCTATTTATTTATTTATTTGTTTATTTATTTGTTTATTGGGGTATGTGAAATGTACATATAGTGGATCAATGGGGGTGCATGTTTGAGGCGGGCTTACCTCCTTCAGGTGCGGGGTTCTGAGTGCCGGACGGCCGCAGGAGCGCGCACAGCAGCACCCACGTCGCCAGCGCGTGGCTCTCCATCACAACAGGCGTGTTCGTTCCCCGCCGACGCAAGTTATGGCACAAACGGTCTCTCGAGGCAACGCGTTTGTCGACTACACCGCGGAGGCGCGCATTCCCACTCCGACAACTACTTAGTGACAAGCAGAGCGGCTCTTGTTTCTCTTTTAGGTCGCTTGCTCTCTTCCCCCCTCGGTGAGCATGGTGGAGCCGTTCGGTGACGCGAGCCGCTGGAAGTTGAACTTCAACCCAAAGTGGGAACCTCCGGCCGGAGCGCGCTGCGTCCGGACGCTCCCAGTTCAGCGCTGCGTCGCGTGCGGGTGTCAACGCGCGCGAGAAGTAAATGCGATTCCGGGGAAAACCTACAAAATAAAGCTTCAGTGGGCTTTTATGCTACTATTTCTTCAAAAGAAACGCGGCGTCACAAAAATACAGTCATAGGATATTTAGGGTTTTAAAAATTACATTTTGGTCAAACGAAAGCATTTACTTGTCAGGAAATAAAGCATTGTCATTTATGGGTTTCTATGCCTTCCACCTGTTAGTTAGTGGAATTTGGCTATTTAAGTGTACACTTTCATCCTCACCTGCTTGCGCACAAAAAACATTGCTTCATAGCGATCAGTGGGGGTAGGAAAACCCCCCCAAAGACTACCTTAAATGTGCAAATGGAGAACTAAATAGGGGAGAGCGAGGCATGTTGTCACACGTTTCACACTTTCTAACATTTACTGAGCACCATACAACACAATGGTATAAATGTTATACCAAATGAAAGAAGGAAGTCTTGGGCACATATGTTGTATTCATACCATTTTCATATCTGATTATAGAGTTATATACTGTAGAATAGAGATAGTGCACTTGGGACAACCCGCCCCATCGGCGGGTATGTTGTCACAATAGATTATCTAAAAATATGAGCTCAACTAAATTGTGAATATAGATTATTTTATTCAGGATTTTATTTTATTTCAGAACTAAAAATACTATATAAGCTATTGTGCCTGGAGAATGTAGAAAAACAATTATTTAAATCCAAAAATGTACATTGTTCAATGAAAACACATTAAGTGGCAAGACCACTTAACTTTGCTGCAGATAACTTGCTCAACTTAACCTCTGAACAAAACAGATTCCCTATATCTGACTAATCAGACTCATCTTCAGAGTCACAACTCTGGCACACATAAATTGCCTGGCCATAAAAATGGGCCATTTGTTGCATTTAACACATTTTACCCAGGTCTCCTTTGGACGACTGTTAGAAAATGGCTTAACACAGACGAGGCAGAAGCACTCTTCATCATCTGATGATGACTCTTGTATGCTTTTTCTTTTTTTTATATACATTGTTCTTTTTACGTCCAGATTTTGACTGTCCCCGTTGCTTCCCTTTCTTTTGGAACAGCTTTTTGCAAGATTGATTCTTTTTCTTTTCTATTTCTAGTTGCTTCTTTATAATAATCATTTCAAACCATCTTCCTTCCTTATTTCCCTCCCTAATTCCTGCCTTTCCTTCCTTCCTTCTTTCCTTCAAAAACATTACAGCAATTACAAATAAATTATCCTAATATCACATTTTTTTGAGAATGTTCTATGTGTTTATTTGTACAGGGGCAAGTTGTCACACAAGACGACTTGCCCCAAAGTCAGTGAGACAACTTTCCCCAAACTGACATGTGTGTTAATGTTAGCTACATCTCAAGGTTAGTTTAACATAACACTTTAGCTAAAGTATCAAAAGACTTGTTACTGTCTCCTCTATTTTGTGCAAAATAATAATTTTTAACATTCATATCTAACAATGTTGTATTGTATAAAGAGTAAAGTGCACATTTTTTACTTTTAAGCAGAAAAATAAGAAAATTGTGCTTACCTCAGATTAGCGTGACCTTGACCTCATGTGAGCAGGAAGTTCACTATAGAAGAAGAAGTCACACAAAGTGGCTATTTGATTTTTGAGACAGAGCCCCTAGTGTTGGAGTTATGAGTGTGACAACTTACCCGTGAGACAACATGGGGCATGTTGTCTCACGGGTAAGTTGTTCTCCCCTACATTGTGTAAATGGAAAAGGCAATAAAGCCTAAAGCACAAATCAGATATATCACATTCAAATTTACCTCAAATAGGTAATATCATTTACAAAACCCATTTGAAACCCCTATACGTCCAGATTCATAAAAACTTGTGTTCTATTTTGACATGTTTATATTCAGTGACGTTAACACAAGTAAGGTTGACACGGCTGTACCTTATCATCATGTATACGTTTGTTTCAGATATTCGAGGTGTCCTGAAAAATGGCAGGCCTGTAGCGAAACCACTACTTTCAAAAAGTTGCCTTCATTTTGAAAGTCAGGCTGCTTTGACTTTCTTCTGGCTACCGCTCTCTGACTTTACCCATCTCACTTTCTCGTTTTCTTTACCCCATTCCTCAATAAGGTCTCCAGTCTCCCCAGTAACTCTGAATAGAAAAAAAGGGCTTGCCCGCGTTCACCAATCAGGCGTCAACACCTCGCATCTGAGCCACTATTACGTAAGTCTTCCCATGACCTTATTTATAGGGATGTAAATAAGACAGACTACATATTCCCTCAATATTTGTCTGGTGAAGACAAACACAGGCATGTCTGCTATCCAAAAGATTATAAGGAACCTCTGTTTCACTGACAGCAGCCACAAATACTTGCAGTACACAAACCAACGAAATTCTACAGCCCAACATTGTGGAGTGGAAAGAGGGTCAGCAGCTCTGCTGAGGTCAACCACTCATCCTTTTAAAATATAGTTACGTTTCCATGTAGACAGTGAAGTGAGTGGGCAGCACGGCTCACTTAGTTGAAACAACAAAAAGATGTGTGGGGGAGGAGAACCATTTTTGGTTCCTGACAGATAATCTTATGAAGGACCAACATGGAAGCTTTAAGAGGGTTCTAGAACCATTTAGAGGTACAACAAGCTCTTCTAGTGAAAACAGGATCCCCCTCTAGAGGACTTATCCAGATCTTTACCCCCTTCCGAGGGTGCTAACAAGAACACACTAAAGCCCTCTTTTTCAAAGAATTGCTTTAGAACCCATATATCAATGGGGTTCAAGTGATCACTAACTTATATTTAAAGGATTTAGAGCCCTACCATGGGGGTTCAGAGCCCTACCATGGGGGTTCACCACAGACACTTTTATATGTTGCCAATAGAACCCTGTAGGTGGGTCCAATTTGGTGCCCGCACCGCAACTCAACAGACATGGTTCCTAACCATAGTTTTTGGGTGTGTGAACTGGGAGGATCCTTTAACATCAGAAATCTTTGACAGACTCTTTCTCCCAAAAAGACAAACATGATTTGTCAATTTAACTCTTTGCCTTAGAAGGAAACCTCTGAAAATGTTTGGTGTAGAACCTCAATCTTCAGAAACCTATTTCAGCATTCAGCTGTGATTCAGCATGGAGATTATTGATAGTCTGTGTGTGTATGTCTGTGTGCGTGTGCGCGTGCGTGTGTGTGTGTGTGTGTGTGTGTGTGTGTGTGTGTGTGTGTGTGTGTGTGGATCTGTGTGTGAGTAAAACAGTATAAGAAAAGAACAATGGGGGTAGGAGGGAATAAATGGATGGCAGAGGGTGCAAGAATTCAAAGGTCTGGATTCCCTTGTGACGCATGGTATACAAACACTGCTATTGTCCCAGTGAGACATTGACGTTGGACACTCCCTTTCCAATACACACCTATTAACAAACACTACGGCTACAGAGCACTCTGTGATTGGGACACATTATGATACCTTGTCTGACCACTCTGCTGCTATAGCCTCCATGGAACACAAAAACAATACCACCACACGTACAAGCACTTTCTTATTTTTTTCTGTAATTACATAATGTTTACGACTCGTGAGTAATTTATTTTGTTCCTTTTGACTGTGACGACTTTAGCAGCCATGATAGATTAACTGTCTCGTTTCAGAAAATGTTTCTTTTATGCAAAGGGCTAAAATTGAACTGATCCAAATACACCCTGCTGCTACTGCACAATGGACAAGCAACGTATATTTCTCTGCGGTTTTCCGGTACCTCCCCTCCTATGGAATGCCGTTTTAGCCATAATTAAATACATTAATAAATATATAAATATGCATTTAAATACATCGTGAAATTAATATATTAGGCAATAAATACATAAATATGAAATACATTTATTTATTTATAGAAACTTTTATTTCATAATGCCGCATAATGGGAGTCTTTATCAAACGGCAAGCAATCAGTGATATTCACACGGCATACACCCACCTGGAACCACTTGGCACTAGTGTGTGTGTGAGAAGCAGTAAGTAGCTGAATGTGCACATAATGCACAGAGCACGCTGTTCACGGCCGAACCATGTGCACACTTTTCTCAACGTGTACTCGTGAGCCACAGCTCGAGTCAGACTTCGACACCGCCACTGGAAGCTCTCGCTCACAAACCACCCCAGTCCCAGTGGGGATGACAAATAAAAAGTCCCGCAACGTGAAAAAAGAGGAAACAGCAACAGCCGGTGGCCTCTAGCTCGAGGACGAGAAGCAAAGGGAGTAGACGGCGAAACAGCAAGATGTCATCAGTGGAAGAGTTTACGACATCGAGGGTGTGATAACATCGAAATATAAAGATGGCCCATCATTTTGGTGGGGAGGGGAAAGGGGGTGGGGGGGTTGAAACCAGGATTACTGCATCTTGTAACTTTGGCCTATAATAGAAGCCTCTTGTTGTAATTACCCATTAAAACCTTGGCTGCAAAGGACTTTAGAATGCCACTGTAGTTAAGTGAATTCCACAGATCTATATTTGCCAGCTTGATCCCACAAGCTGCCAGCCTTTGGTAAACGAGGTGGGGTTTATAGCAAACCACGTTTGTCTTTTTGTCGGAATTTGAGGAAGAAAAGCAGACATGTCTCTCCACAAATAAACAACTTGCATCACAAAGATATACAGGAGAGTGTGGATAAAACACTGAACAGGAAAGATAAGGGGCGGTGCAGAGGGATAGGAAAGGAAGATATATCCCTCACAGGATGGTCTCTGCCTCCGGTCTTTATGGATTCTAAAACTACACATGAATCAAAGCCACTAAAAAAAAATCAGAGGGACTTCACATCTATGGGATGTGATGAACAGAAATGCCCCAAGTGCCCACTGCCTTCCTGAACAACACCTGCGTCAGAGATACTTTCCTGCACCTCAGCATCCTGGTTGTCCACAGCAGGACTATTGTCTTTTTTTAGTGTCTGTATAGACAACTTGCTCCGCATGTTGTTTTTGGAACATTTTGTTTTCGCCCCAGACATTCAAGAATTCGCCTGCTCTCCCTCCATGTTCCAAGAACCTTTCAAGACCTTTCCAGGGAAATATTCGATCTTTACTATTCCCTAAACAATTTTGACAAGTTACGTTATACAGGAGCAACCGTTGGCTTTGACGCAGGACCAGTTATTTACCGAATAAATCGCAGGGTATCATTAAAGTTTGGACAGAAGCACCGGCGTCTGCTCACTGTCTCAAGGGTCAGAACTGCGCACACTGCTGGACCCATCTCGCTATGAAAGTCTGTTTTGATACAGTTGCCAGTCAGCGAGCGTCGGCGCTGGCAAAGGCCAACGCCCACTGCAAGTTTCCACAGAGAAATGTCACAGGCCTTTCATCGTGCCAAGTTGGGTCAATGGAGGTTCCCTCAGCTCAGACATTGGCCTTATTGTGTGGAGGCCGGAAGGATAACTTTATAGGTAGATCAATAGACTCCGATTTTCTGGCAGCGGGATGAATGCAAACTAGTCAGGAAAAGTTGGAGGAAAAAAAAGTTGGTAAGACAGCAGGTTCAAGGATGCAATGACACCTTGGGTGAAAAGACTCGCATGATTTATGAGGAAGCCTACCAAGAGGACCTTGTAAGTCTGACTCCAGCCGCATGAGGAACTTTACTCCTGATGAGCCTGAAGTCCTCTAAAACCTCCCAACAGACTCGAAATTCATGTGTTGTTGACAGTAGTTCAGCAATATAATGAGGACATTCCGTGCACAGCTTCAAACTTGCCCCAGAGTGCTCCTTCGAACTGTGTGGAATTAAGGACTTCCGGCAAAAAACGCAAACTGCTCATAGAACCTTGAATTCTCACCACAATCCGAGAACTACTCAAGTACCACTTGTTCAGTTAATCACATGAGAAAGGTCAGTGGCGGTGACTCATCGATGTCAGAGTTCTGCAAGCGCTCATCCAGCCAGAGGGAAGGCTGCATGTAACAGGCTTTTCTCTCACACACACAAGAACACACACATACGCACAAATACAGCCCAATACTGTGCTGAAGTGTGTTTGCGTGTTTTCAGATCATAAGGGCTCTAATAAATCCTTTGGTCTCTATTGATGCCTTGCCCTTTAGTTTTTGAGCTTTTTAAACTTTTATTCCTCTTGCACTATGTTCTCCATTGCCAACTTGTATGTCTGACATATTATGGTAATAAATGTTTCCTGATTCCTTATTATACGTTTGCTCTATTTTCTTTCCTTCCCCTCCATCGGGAAACTGTTTTTAACACATCCGCGTCCTTTGTCTATTTCGCCATCTTCCCTTCTTCCTCTGGAGCGTTTGGCCTCAGCGGACCACAGCTGGATTCTCCATTCGTTCTCCTCCCTTTGTTGTTCCTCGTCCTTCGCATTGCTCATCGGTCCGACACACTTCTCAACACAGTCCCAGCTGCTTTCCACCCTTAGTAACACTCCTGTACAAACACACACACACACACACACAAACACACACACACACACACACACACACACACACACACACACACAAGCCCTCACATGTGCACCGACTGCGGCGGTGTGCTGGGTAAATTCGCACACGCACACAAAAGGCAGCTGAAGTCACTTTTGTGGTATGTATGAAGGTTGAAGAGTTGAGGATGTGTTACAAGTGCGTCCGAAGCAGAATCTGTCAGGGCAGGTTGCGTTGAGGGGGGGAGGCCCTTACTCCCCATCAAAGCTAACGCCTCGCTCTGAGGGAGCACACTGATTCATTCAGTTTTATAACAAAAGAAGCCTCACGTGTGGCTCACATGTCTCTATTAGAGTCTTGCCACTTGCGCTGGACACTTATCCGAGGGGTCCGAACTCCTTCCCCGAGGTGTGGCGAACCCCCCTGCCGCCCTTTGATGACAGAGAGCTGACGACCTGCCCGTCCTGCTTGTTAACACAGTCACCTGTCATCCATATCCGCTGCCTCCGCACTTTAGTTCGCGCCTTTGCTCCCTCACATACAGTATTGCAGCCGTTTTGTATTGCGGCCTGTGTGTTTCCCACTTCCTGGTCTTTGTTGATAATGTTTAAGCGTGCGCACGCAGCCGGTCCCCGTCAAGGTGCCTCGCGGGGTCACGCAACCCACTCTCCCTCTCGACCTCCCTCCGCTCCCCTGCTGTCGGGTGTCACGGTGATGGAGAGGAGAAGAACCATCACATTGTCTGGTAGCGATAAGGTGTAGCTGGGGGGACGGACTGGGGGGAGGTGTGCCGCCGTGTCTGAACTTGTCTGGCTTGAGCTCTGCCCGTCTGCGTGTCTGTTCTTCAATGAGTAATCCATTGTAAGCATGAGCACACACACGCACACAAATACCGGCAGGTTGTGGGACACGGTAAGAGGAGTGTTAGCCCGAGGTTGATCGATGGCTGGTGTGATAGACGTGGAGGCTGCTGGCTGGTTTCTCTTTTTCGTGTGGAAACTGTGCTTCTGTGATTAGAAAGCAGTGCCAGAATCCGTCACAGAGCTTGTTCCTTAAGTTGTCTCTTCAACAGCTCCATGACGGGGTCAGTCGGTTCACACTGAAACATGTTGACATTTATCTATATTACTGCACACTTATTTGGTTCAGGGATTAATGTCCCTTGACTTTTTGTCCGCTATTTAAGTTGTCCAATTATTATTGGTAACACGCCGGACTGAGATAGTAAACATCTTCTTTGTTTGTGTAGTCAATGTGAGCATGTTATCACGCTTATGATGATTCTTAACTTGTGAAAAACTGACATTTGGAGATTGCATGAACGAGTGAAATATTCTCATTGTACTAACTTTGAAAGCCATGACTGAAAATGAAATGCCCCAATAATAATCAGGAGGGAAGTTAAAGGATTTGAAAAAAAATCAGTTTTCAGATCGATCTCCCAGATGATGAGAAGCGATTGGGCTCAAAGTCTGACTAAACGTCCAGACAGGTATTATGTGATAAGATAATTTTCCAAATTAAGTGGTGCTTTTAAATTGAAAACACTGTCAGGGTGGCAAGAAATTTATGCGTTAGCAAATAGACAAAACAAACACTCACCGGGCACTTTATTAGGTACACCTGTCCAACTGCTCGTTAACGCAAATTTCTAGTCAGCCAATCACATGGCAGCAACTCAATGCATTTAGGCATGTAGACTTGGTCAAGACGATCTGCTGCAGTTCAAACCGAGCATCGGTTAAATAAAAGAATAAATACATAATTGTATTTATAAGTTGATGCATAAACAACATAATTAAATAAATCTATTTCGACATTTCTGTATTTCTTCATTTAATTATTTCTGTGTCCGTATGTTAATGAGCTAGGCGGTCCGAACCTTATTCGTGAGCATGATTGGTCCAGTAGGGGAGTAAGACAGAAGCAATCGATCCCTGGCACATCGCTCCTGTAGAATACGTCAAAAAGCTGGCTAGCAGCGCTCATGACTTCTGTATAAACGTGGAGGCAGCAGAACATCTGCAGTTGTTTAGCTAAAGTTACCTAAATACTGTTGGCTAATGTGCCAACATACAAACGAGGCTAGGCAGCCATGTGCCGTTCACTGCCGTAACGTGGCTTCTGAAGTCTGTAGTCTGCGATAATTATCAGACTAAATAACTATCGACGTGATTCATTTATTCATGTTGTGTCAGATCACTTCCTGATGGAAGGTGTGCTAGGATTTAATGGATTAGGTTTCTTCTGCAGCGCCCTTATTCTCTTTAATGATTATAGCATCTCCTCTTCACTTGATTCTAGCCGAGGTATCAAGGCTGTTTGGTCCGTACATCGAAGGGAGAAGGACGACAAGAAGGCGATCTGTTGCTGTGAATATGTTGAGTGCGTAGTCGCAGCAGGTGCAGCTATCCTGGATAACCTGAAGGTGTTTCTGTCCGTGGGGAACAAACTCCACAATAGAAATACAAGGTTAGTCTATGGTTAGCACTGTTGGAATGTCAGCTGATCACAGTTTAAAACTCAATACTGGCACAAGTAAATGACCAAACAAACAATGACTACTGTCACTTACCTTGTATACGTGTGCGTCGTGCATTCAAATGCCCAACCGTCATTTGGTATCAAGTGTTGAGATGTTTGAGTCCCAGTTTCACCCAAATCATTGTCCTCTAATGGAAGTAATAGGCAATGGACTGCGGTCATCAAAAATAACAGGACAAAAGTCAGAGGAGACAACAAAGGAAATGTGACCTGACTCACAGTACAAACAGCACACATTTAACACAAGCCGTACGTCAATCTGTGGTAAACTGCAGTTTAAAATTGAAATTATTTTAAGACTGTCACCTGAAACAAAATCTCTGTGTGTTCCTGTGTCCAACTGAACCCAACTATGTGCTGTAGAAATACATGAAATTTAGAACTGGAGGTTTAACTGAACCTGCTGCCTTAAGACATCTGCCTATCCCTTTTTACATTTAATTCATATTTTAAGTTAAAATATTTCAAATGTTAAGATCATAAAGGCAGCCCTATCATAAGGGTAAAACTGATGCAATTGTGCTTAATTAAAAGGCGTCAAAGTGATTCAATTTAACTTCCTTTTCTCCAGTAATAGGGTTGCAAATTATCTGACATACTGAAGAGTTTATTTCAGGGCAACCATGTAAAGTCAAACACACCATCAATGGAGATGTCAGGTGTCCTTCTTCACGTGCTTCTCTAAATCGTCTAAATTGATTATATAACTACTGTTTAATCAACCAAAAACATTACGTATCTAATGTGAAAGTTAGCGGTGATGGTGGGGTTCCACCATGAATTTCAAGAAATTTGGGATTTTAAAAAGTGTTAATGTCCCCACATAGAGTAAAGTCAATGCACTGGCCATGACAGAAGTGTACGCAGTTTACCTGGGATGTTGAGTACAGCTCTACAAATGACAGTCAGGTGTTCACTTCATATTACCTCTTTCAAGGCTTATCAACCTTCAAGGTTTTCAAAGTCAGACTTATGTTTTGCTGATTACAAGACTAGGCACGCCTGGGAAATGAGAACTTCTATGGATCCTATTTAAAAACTCTTCTCTCACAAGGTGTCTTATGTAATGTTGCGGTTGCACTTGCTGTGTTTAATCATTTCTCATAGCAAGAAAGACATTCCAAATAAAGACACACTATTAATATCCCTTGCAATCAAGTGTTTTTTTCTACATATAAAGTATTGTTTATGATACACCAGAGTGTGTTTGGTGGGCTGTATTAACAGGATGCCTTTTAGAGACAGAAAAACACAGCATGCGGAGGTTGGAGATTCCTCCGTGACAAGGCCAGGATATTATTTTGACAAAGTACCTCACGTTGTACAAAAAGCTCCTCCACACGACAAACTGGTGGAAGTTTAATCCGCCCCTGTGCACGTTTCCTGTGTTTCACCTTGATCTCTTGTCATTGAGTTATGTCTGAAAAAACAAACGTAGGGGCGACGAGACCGTTGCCAAGTGCGTACAGTAACTGGAGGCTGATGAAAACGGGGAAGAGAGTGGGAGGGGAGCAGCTGCACAAAATACCCGGGAGAAAGCGAGTTAAGGTCGAACTGTGACGAGAGAGTGAATATGAAAAGGTGAATCTGACTATGCTAGAAATAAATATACACATAACCATGCATAATAACTTATTATAACATATTGCATCTTCCTTTACTATTTTATTATACCATACACACATACTGTACAACGCTTTACTATGAATGCTTAACTATACTTTCACAACACTAAAATATGATAATCTTTGTCGATTGTTGATATTTATTAGTATAGTCGGAGTGTGTGGGGGAGAAACTGCAGAAAGGGGAAATCTGGCAGGAAAAATGAAAGCTACACTCACACCTGCCGGCCAGCAGATGTAGCTCGGATTTCGTGCACGAAGAAGATTTTCCTGGTTTCCACCTCTCTCTTTAAAACAGTGTATATGTTTAAAACCAGGCGCTCGTGGCATGCATCTTCATGTTCATTACTAAAAAGTGTGAAATTTAGTAACTCTATGTCAATTTGTCTGACAAAATATTATACAACATGTCAGTTGTGAACGCACCCCTGCCCGTTCGCCGACTACGTGGACGTTACGTCACTTAAAGGGTGCAAACCACTGATGCCTTCAGGTAAACTCGAAAATAATCAAGTTCATGAAAGAAAAAGGGAATTTCTTTTTATGATTAAATAGAAATATGTATTTATTGAACCGCTCTTTCTCTGAGTGGTGATTATATATATATATAAAAAGGCTCTCTTTGCATTGGTGAATATTTAGCATCCAAACAGTTTGATCTTACCACGTAATGACCAGACGCCCGAGGAACACGTGAAGGCAACATAAGTTTACAGTAAAGAGTTGAGAGATCTGGAGCCATGGAGGAAAACAAGAAAAGCTTTGCTGCAGGTACCACACAGAATATCGTTTGGTACTTTTCCCGGTGCGGCAGTAGATATTAAATTGACGAAGTTATTAGAAAGTGTCCAATTAACTGTTTGCTTGTGACCTGGTTGAGGTAGCACGGGGTCACTGTCAACCAGCTGTTCCCTACAAGCTAACGCGCTAAGTGTTGTAATTCAAGTTAATCTTGCTTTATATTAAGTGATATAAGGAATGTAGAAACCCAATATAGGTTTCAATTTAGCAGACTGTGAATTGTGTTTAATGGCAGTTCACCAGACCCGAGAAGCTCAAACTTGGGCTATACACGTGACCCAGTTGCGGTGTAGCTAAACAAAACCACGAAACGAGCGTTGAATGAACTACGCTCAAAAACCGGAGAGATTACATTTCTCGTTTGTGATGATAACATATAGTGTTTGTCTTAATACCTGACACCAATCATTGGGGCCCTCTGGTGAATTTGAAACGGCATTTCTAACTCTCACACATTGGCTGCACCTTTAAATGCAACCTCACCTTTTTGAGATGTCTATTCATGCTTCATGTTCGTGCTTTGACATTTTTATTATCGTCCATAGTGTAATAGTGTATACTACTAGTAATAGTAATAATTCCCGTTTGTCCATGTATCAGACCCGGGGGGGGCAGGAACGACTGCGCGAGATGCCCAACGTGACCCCGGTCCAGAGGCAACGATCAGCAGGCTGCTGAGCGAACAAGGCCGCTTTGGCTTCGCCGCACTGTGCGCAGTCTCTCTGGGCCAGCTGTTCACGGGACCGGAAAGCAGGTAACGAAAGATGACGTCATCACCACATTCGTTAACATGCGTCACAACATTATGTTGTCGTTGTGTTTGCCGGGTGAACCGGGATAGTTTTTTTTTTTCTGGTTAGGAACAACTTACCAAGCCTTCCTCTCTTAGTACTTAGTATAAGGGATAAGTGACCTACATACCTATATCTAAATATACATATTGATGTATATACATATGCATAAACACGCAGTATATTAATATAAATCCAGCTACAACCTCCAAGAAATCATGAGCACTGATCTTTATTATTATTTTGAGCGAATAAAATATTTCCGTCAGTGATAGATATCCACGTGCATTAGTAGCTTTTAGGGTTATAAAAAATACAGAATAAGGTTTAAACTGATGTGTGGCCCGTGCACGTGTCTCAGCTTGTTCAGGGAGACGTTTCTAGAGGGCTTGGTCTGCTGGCTGAACCTGGATGAGTCGGTGATGCCGGTCATGGGGGCCTTCCTGTCGGGCTTGGGCTTCGAAGGCTCGGACACCTTCCTCTCCATCTTGCAGGCTGAGCCACTGCTGGCTGCGGGGGCCACCCCCATCATACAGGTGATGTTAACGCTTGAGTATTAATCCATGGTCGGATGGATGAAACAGTCCAGCGCGCTCACAGAAAAATATTGTCTATTTGCTTTATTTGTAATGGCATGATGTGGATGTTTTACTCTTATTGCATCACAATCATAACCAGCTGTCGCTTTGCATTTCAGGATCTGGTGTCGTTTTCTGTGAAGGATGGTAAGAATACTTGGATGAAGAGATACTGTGTGTGGCTGTGAATTCATGTGATGCTGGTACCTTATTACTCTGGTGGTCCGTCATGTGCTCAGGCCAATATGATGCCAGGTCGAGGGTTCTCATCCGTCACGTCAGCTGTCTCCTACGAGTCTCCGCACAGCAGCTGGAGGAGTTTGAGGAAACGCTGGGGGAGAAGCTGAGGGAGGGAGGAGAGGAGAGCGAGTAAGTTACTGAGTGTTTGGACCAGAAGGATGGATAATAGTTGTCTGCAAATGAGCCCATTAAATGGTACCGTTGATTTAGAGTACTTGACGATGACGTGTTGTGCCTCAACTTTTACTTTTTGGGGAAATCCCTTGTGTGCCCGGTTGGTTAGAAGAACGCACTTGTAGTCAAACTCAAATCCAAAATAACAGCGGGGGGGAGAGAGTCAAGAGTCACTTGAGTTTTATTTTTGTAGAACCAATGTATATTTCAACTCACACTATCAACCTGTCTGCCTCTGCTTCCACTAAGAGAAGAGTCCTCTCGGCGGCTGAGGAGGGAAAGAGGGCGGAAGCTGCGACGCTACTTCCTCATTGGACTAGCCACCGTGGGCGGGGGAACTGTGATTGGTGATTATTCCTGCTACAAGGGTTTTGGAACACATTGAATGGACATTAGAAGCTAATAAGCTGGAAAACAGACTTTCAGAATATTTTTTTTTGCCAACTGAAATCTTAACACATCGTACAATCAAACCTGATTAAGTAAACAATGCACCATATGAATAAATAACTGAATAAATAGCTCTAAGGCATGTTTTATATTCTTTTCCTGATACTGCCTCTTGCCTTTTGCACTTACCAGGTGTGACAGGTGGACTGGCGGCCCCCCTGGTGGCAGCAGGGGCCGGCGCTGTGCTGGGGGCCGGAGGGGCCGCCGCTCTGGGCTCGGCCACGGGCATTGCAATCATGGCCTCCCTGTTTGGAGCTGCAGGAGCTGGACTAACTGGTTAGAGGATGGCAAGAGGTCATCATTACAATGTTTTTGGAACTTCATGAAAGCACTTCTGCTGTGCTCACGTACGTCTCCTCTTTGTTTTGAGTTTTTCATGCGTAATTTCTTCAGGCTACAAGATGAACAAGTGCGTCGGGGCGATAGAGGAGTTTGAATTCCTGCCGCTGCGTTCCGGGAAGCATCTTCACCTGACCATCGCGGTGACAGGTTGGCTCTGCAGTGGTAAATACAGTAAGTGTGGCTTCTGCCGTCTCGCTACACCTCCATACAGTCGTCACAGTGAATCCTTTAATATGGTATATGTACATTTACATGCCAGTATTTATATATTATATATATATATATATATATATATATACAGTACCAGACAAAGGTTTTTATTCAATCGAATGAGAAAGGGTTTCAAAACTTTGCCATTTGTCATTTATTGGTTCAGTGCAAGTTCTGTACTGCAAAAATTAAAATCTAAGTAGGATGAGATATCTCAAATCAAGGCAATATATACTTGTTTGTCCGACTGTTTTAATGTTGGAGCATTTCACTTGTTTCAAGCGTTTCAGTCTATAATTATCTTAATATGGTCTTGTAAGGATTTTATTAATGCTTTTATTAATGCTTGAAACAAGAATTGCCATGATTTTAAGCCTGTTTGATCACTATTGACAATCCCAAATCTGCCTTGGCAAAATCAGAGGTTCCTTATATCAAGCACTTTCTTTATATATTAACAACAGATAACAAATTAATTAAGGTTATTTATATTAAAAAATTGCGCTGGAACATTAGCTTTACTTTTGTCGCCCGCGGGCCGTAGTTTGGGGACCCCTGCTTTACAGTATTCTCTCCATTGAACTGTCTTAAAGCAGTCTGGTGGCGGCAAAAAGCAGCGAGGGATGAATACTAAAGAGACAGAGAAGAAAGGATAGGTGGGAGTTGGGCAACTGTTGCACGTAATGCTCTAAATTTATACTAGAGATTACGCAAAAAAAAAACACTTACGTGTCTTCTCTACATGCTCCCTCTACCAACAATGCACTTAAAACGCCCTTCCCCTTCAATGGCTATCAATGGTATCTTGACACAGAAACCCCCGGCGCTGTGTTCCAGGTTCCTTCCAGGCCCCCTGGTGTAGCCTGGGAGAGTGCGGGGAGCAGTTCTGCCTGGTGTGGGAGTCGCGTTTCCTCCGGGATCTGGGCTCGGCCATGGCCTCTTTGCTGGACGGGCTGGTCAGCATGGTGGCCCAGGAGGCGCTCAAGTACACCGTGCTCTCAGGTTCCTTGCAGCCCTTCATACTGATTTCGGGTTGTCTGTCTGAACCGCTCGGCTGACATCGTCAGTATTCATCCTCACTTGGCCTTTTCTTTGTCAGGCATCGTGGCGGCACTGACGTGGCCCGCGTCCCTGCTGGCGGCGGCCAGCGTCATCGACCACCCCTGGTGTGTCTGTCTGAACCGCTCGGCTGAAGTGGGGAAACACCTGGCGCAGGTTTTGAGGAGCAGACAGCAGGTATTGTGTGACTCATCAACTCAGGCCAGAAACTTCAGGAGAAGCAGTTGTTTTTCTGCTTTATTCTGAGATTTGGGTCTATTTTTCTAACATAACATCCTTGTGGAAAGGAAAACATCTAAAATTAGATGTTTGATTTATATCCGTTATATTAGTATTATTCATGGTCTTATTTGCAAAGGTTCCCATTCCTAAAACAAAATATAATTTCTGTGTTATTCTATTGCTAGTGCAGCATTATAAAAAGAGAAATGCAAAATTCCTCATGTGAAAATCCTTGACATTAATATGTCATCACAATTAAACAATAACTCTGAACCTGGGTTTATGTTCAGATTTCTGTCCTGGAGATGTTAGCCAACTATTAACATTATCTTATTTAAACATACAATTTCAGAAAACGTATTCCACAATACATATTTGTCTTGATTTAAGTAATTAGCAGTTCTATTTTGACGACTGTTGGTAATAAATTGTACTGTTGTGTGTTTGTTCTATATAGTTGTGAAAACCCATTATTATCTGCATCGGCTCAAGTTGAACCGTGTTGGTCCTTTAAGTCGCTGAGTTCCGTCTCTTCGAACATAAGTACAAAGCTTGAGCAGAAAGGCTCTTTAGCCTATGTTGGGTAAACACTATGAGGACAAAAGCTGCTGCAGACTGCTGCATCTCGTCTCTTTCCCCCATGTGTGTGAAGGGGAAGCGGCCTGTCAGCCTCATAGGATTCAGCCTCGGGGCCAGAGTGATCTACTACTGTCTGCAGGAGCTCGCCAACGACCAAGGTTCCAAGATCCTTTATCATTTTATCAATGACCTTTAAAAGACCCGCTGTAGAATCGGTTCCATTTGTTTCTCATCTCACATCATCTCTTTTTTTTGTGAAAGTACTTCTGTTGTGACTCCTCAGGTAGTGAAGGAGTAGTCGAGGATGTGGTCCTCCTGGGGGCCCCTGTGGACGGCTCCGAGAAGGCCTGGGCCAAAATGACCAGGGTAGTGGCTGGAAAAATAGTGAACGGCTACTGCAGGTAATGTAACCCGAGCTATGTGCTTTGGCGTGACAGCGAGGTCTCGCAGTGACTGACATGCTTTCGATGCACTCGTCACCCGAAACATTTGTGACTTAAGTAACTCTGGAACTCTCCATTGATCAGAGGGGACTGGCTTCTGGGCTTCTTGTACCGAAGTTCGGCTGCTCAGATGTCCGTCGCCGGGCTGCAGCCTATCAACAGCCAGGATCGGCGTGTGTTCAACGTGGACCTCTCCTCCGTGGTGAGTCAGAGCTCATATTCAAATCAGGCCTCGCTAGAGGGCCCTTCCTAAGTGTGTGTGAGCAGAAGCTTGTTTAACACCTCAATAAGAAGAACACATGTGGGAGTCGTCTCTAATTGACACTTTTCAAGCAGGTGACAAGGTGGTCCTTGACTGAATGATGCATAATACATCGTATCATTTAAAGAGACAGTGGTATTGCTTAAATATAACAAGAATACAAGAAAAGAAAATAAGGCCCCTGCTGGTCTGTTTCAGTGTAAATTCCCTTCTGCCACCATGTAAACCAACACAATGATCAATCCCCATCTAACATCAGGTTACATCCATATAATAAGTGTTTGGATACACAAAGTGTCAGGCACAAAATCATTTGAACTAGATGGCAGTAATGGAATACAAAGCACACTTGAAAACGTTTTCAACAGCCTAAAAAAATAGGCCGAGGAATAACTTATTATAAATAAATTATTTAGTGGTCTACAAGGTGGAGGTTTAAAGAGAACATGTCAAACACGTCAAAAGCACCATACGCTATAACTGTACATGTTATGTGAGGGAATAAGAAATCATACACTTCCAGATCAATAGTTTTTTTTTGTTCAGAGACAGTAAATCCCAATGTTCTGCCTCCCAGGTAAAGGGTCACCTGGACTACATGCGTCAGATGGACACCATCTTAGTGGCCGTGGGCGTTCCCACCAAGGAAGTCCCAGGAGCCGCCTTTGTGCTTCCGGGGACGGTGGACACGTCTGAGGAAACTCCCAGCGAGCAACGAGCGACTGAGACACAGCGGCGAGCCGAGGAGCCGCAGCCCTGTGCAGCGGACAGTGGAGACGCGGAGGAGGCTGGCGACGGCTGGGACATCCCTGATATTTCATACCTGCTGGACTCATCAAACGACGCGGCATCGGACAGGAACACGTCACCACCTGATTCTGGGGAGAAGGCAAGTGGTGACGATGCAGCGCCGCCTGACGGTGCGGAGGATGCTGATGAACAGGTATCATGGAGCTGGGATGATACACAGTGGACTACAGAGAAAACGCACAAACAAAGGCAGACAGACTTGTAAAGAGCTTGTCACTCGGACCGGCTGCTTCTTCGTCAAGAAAAAAAGAAAAAAGCTTGTCTTCTCAAGATTGTTTTTTTCTTCGGAGAAAAGATCCGTTCCGTTCAGCCAAGAGGGCCGAAGAGCCATTCCACATACGGCAGCTACAAGGGAAAATCCCCTCACTAATTGTTCTTGGACCAATGAAATTTCAAAATGAAGTACTTTTTTTGTAATTGTGTAAAAAAATATTCAAGTCACTTTGTGAGCAAATACCTCTACATGTGTTTTGCATGTGTCAGAGGGTGTGGCAAAACAGGGGACGTTGTTGATCCCCCTCATCCCCCTAACCGTAGCCCGGTTGCTATGGTCAACCTTCAAAGCCGGCTCTCAGGGTCACAGGGAGGTGGAGTGAATCCCAGTAAAACATCAGGCATGAGACTGGGCACAGCAGTCCATCGCAGGCCTGACACAGAGACAAACCACCATTCACACTCACATCCACCACACCACTCGTTGCTATGGATATTATACTATTTAATCTCCATAAGGGAGTATGTAATTCAATGAATGTTTCTCCTTCCAGGCCTCTCACTGTTCCACCTGTGCAAATGTGAAGCGCTGCTCACCTTTTAGTTCACATGATAACTGGCTGCAATGGTGCCTTGTTTTGGGTTTTGTGCACCTTCCTCAGGTTTCTGCAACCGTATCTCCTGATTGTAGAGCAGCAAACGATTCAAGGTAGAACGAAGGGCTCCCGGAATTTGTGTCCAGTGTCCACAGACATTTCACTTCCATACCGCAAAACGGAAAAGTGTTTCCATGGCTGCCATTCAATCCCGGGCATCGACCTGATTGGGCAGAAGCAGGGGCAACTCAACGCCAGCGTGCTCGGCGTCCAGCAGGTTGACGGCGTCGGTGGCGGTGGCGGGGGGGTGCGTGGGGTCGGAGGCCAGCAGGGACGGGAGGCTGCTGGCGGCGTTCTGCTCCCCGGAGTTGCGGAGGGAGAGCGAGAGCGCCGGTGAGGGCCTCCGGGGCAACTGCGAGGAACAGCAGGGCAGGAGCCTCCCCAGCGCCCGCTTGAAGTCCCGCATGAACAGTGGGTAGATGATGGGGTTCATGGTGCTGTTGCAGTAGCCCAGCCAAGTGATGGCGTCAAAGAGCGCCATGGGGACGCACTCGCACACGGCCTGCATGGAGGTGGCAGAGAGCAATACAGGTGTTATAAAGTATTTTCATTGTTATTGAATGAGCGTGCATGAAATAGAGATATGAATCAATGCAGGAAATGCATTCATGAATTGACCACTGATGCAATTTATTTGTATTTACAGATTTACGGTGCACATTTATTTGTAACATTTATTTCTGCTAATAGTGCATATTGGTGTTTCAAATTCATTGCACAATTGATTTATTCAACACGTATTAATGAATTCCAGAGTGCATTTATTTGTTACAAATACATTTATTTATAGTAAATTGTGATTTACTCTGCGTCTTAGAAGAAAAGTTTATTTAGGTTATAGGCAACTAAGTAAACAAATACATTTAAAAATATGGACCTTACACATCATTAAAATATATATATTTAGAATGTAATGGACACGTCAACGTGTGTTTATTTATTCACTGTGAATTTGGAGTAGCTGAGTCTGAAGCTATCAGAAGAAAAAGAAGAGGCCATATCGGCTCTGTGGGTCCTCACATAAGTTGTCCATCACTTGTTTTCCTACGTCCAAAATCTAATTTACCCTGAGTAGAACTTGCACTTGGCTGTTTTAAAAGCCCAATCTTAAGCGTAACCACTATCGGTTTAAAGAAGAACAGTGAAGGAGGAGACAGCTGTTAGAGGAGAGCTTCCAATACTATCAAGATGAAACGGGGAGGCTGTTGGAATAAGGAGGAATCGGGAGTGGGGAGGGGGGTGTGTTTCACACACCACATTGAGTGTGAAAGGGAAGGAGAGTGCAGACACAGTCGTGTCGCTATGCTCTATATAATGCAGGGGAGAAGCGAGAGGGCACAGATGGGAAATCCAAATGACTGGATCATTGAAAGTTTGAAAAAACAAGCTAAGTGTCATTAGCAATTAAGACTATGCTGTTTTCCGACATTCGTTTAGTCTAATCGAAGTTTTTCATGGCTACCAATGTTGGCCTGCTGACTAATAATCGGTGCTCAGTCCGATCAGAGAAGACAAAATCAACAACATGACAAAAAAAAGGCCAAATATAAATATAAATGTTTCTGTTGTGCGTTGTGTTCTGGGCTTTGGAGTGACTCAGCCACACAAAGCTGAAATGCCAATCTATTAACTCGTTAGATAACTTGGCAAGTCTCTGACGACAAATCTGTCGATACAAAAATAGACTGGTATCCAAGTATGGTTATATTTTCCTTTCCTTCTTTCTTTTGCATTGATATCACAATGTTTTTGGGTCGACCACAAATATACATTTGTGAAAGAACTGAACAAAAAACCCTGCATGGTCACTCGGATGTATGTACGGAATAGGACCGAGAGGTTCACACAGAAACGCATTTGCCACGTCAAATGGACACCACTATGTACCACTACCTATAAGTTTACAATTTCATTGATTACATTTTTTTGTGTCGTATTGTTGGAGTCAGTATCTGGTCCCTCTATACTGACCTGGGCCATGTTGGTGATGAAAAAGGGCAGCCAAGCACTGAAGAAGAGTCCCAGGAGGACTCCCAGAGTCAGACTGGCCTTCAGTGCTCTTCGACCCTGTCTGTGAGCCAGACGACGCTCACTGTTCACTGAGGGCTACGGAAATGAGAGAGCGAAGGTCAATTATTTACTAATAAATGCTGTAAATCTCCCTCCCCTACATCAGTATTTTTGAAACGCTCCCCTATATGTGTTTATTGTCACTTGGACAAGAAGAAAACAGGAATTATTACATTAGGTTTGCTTGAAGCTGTTCAATTTTTATCAAATTAATGAATGAAATTGGGGAATTGCCAGTGATTGTAGGAGATACGCTTATTTTTCATATTAATAACACTCTAGTCTGTAAGCTAAATATAAAGCTAGAGCAAGCGGCTAGTTAGCTTAGCTTAGCTCAAAGACTGAAAGAACAGCTGCTCCTAATTCATTAAAATGACTCTCACTGATAAAATACATATATACTGTATATACTCATATACAAAAACACCACATAGAAAACTACATTTTTACAGACTTTTACAGATTTTCTTAATGCTAGTCTGCTATCTCAACTTGCCCCCAGTCTTTATGCTAAACTATGCTAATCTGTAGCTCCATAGCTCATGGTAAATTTCCAACCAAACTTACACACAAACACTGTTGAATCCTACGTCATTTATTTAAAATCTTTACTGAAGTTTGTGCATTTCCCAAATATTGAGAATGGAACAAGAATATACAGAATATTTTGGGATCAAGAGAATGACATGATTTTATAGCTAAATAATGGATAAAAACAATTTGTAACCCAAATATGAAGTATTTTAAATTCACCAGAACTTCTGAGATTTTTTTTTAGAACTTGCTAGTCTGGCAGTGTGCGTGCGTGCGTGCGTGCGTGCGTGCGTGCGTGCGTGCGTGCGTGCGTGCGTGCGTGTGTGTGTGTGTGTGTGTGCGTTGGTTTTACTGCCACAAATGTGACAGACTATGAGGCTGTGATCCTATCAAATGGGGGCAGCACATTTAACACACTCTCTGTACTTTCCTCTCCAAAAGTATTAGCAGGTTTTATGCCTCTTCCCTACCGGATCTCTCTTTCACTCATGAAGAGTGCATGTTATCTCTTTTGATTATTTTTGTACCCTGATAATGGTGATTATCAGTTAAGTCATAACTAAATACCCTAAAGGTGTCAAAGACAAAGTGGTTTGATCCTTTCAGATGTACTACCAAATTAGGTCCACGGTACATTCGTCATTAAGCACATCAGGACAGTGTAGGTCTGGAAGAGGTAAAAGAAAGAATCAAAGAACATCTCCAGATTTATAATAGCTGCATTTAGATGATATTGAACGTAGGAGTGGATTTCAACGGCATAATGGGCATCATTAAGTGGACAGCTGCAATTAGGTTATTATCTTAGCGCCATCTGCTCGACTCACTGGATCAACCTTTTCAATACTGTCATCACAGTGTACTTTACTGAAAAGCCATTCAACAATTTTTGCGCCACCGCTGACTGCTTTATGTTCGGCTTTTGCTTAGGAAAGACTGTTACTCTTCAGTGTGGGTCAGCACTCCTTCAAACATGTATCTATCTTGGCTGGTTTGCTTCGCCACTTACCGGGACATTCTGTGTCACGGCAGGCTCCTGGAGACTGCAGTCATCCACATCCTGCGCCGCGGCGACCCCGGGTGAAGGATGCCTGGAAGGCTCGCCAGGAGAGGGGTGTGGGTGTGGCGGGTGGCTCAGCGCCGCGACCCTCTTAGCCTGCCTCCTCGCCACCAGGAGGATCCGACAGTAAGTGAAGCAAATGGCACTGGAGGGAAGGAAAAACGTGAGCACGGATGCCACCAGGGCAAAGGGCAAGGTGACCTGCAGGCGGCACTGGAAGGAAAGGCCCCCTGATGGTGACAGCTGAAAGTAGGATGCTGGGTACAGCGTGTCATAGTATGAGCTGAGGTTGCCCTCGGCGACCCCCGGGGACGACCCGCCTCCACTCCCGTGGCCCAAGCTGTGCCATTTCATCTCGATGGGCAGGAAGGACGCCATCGCCGCCAACCCCCAAGCAGCTCCCACCAAAAGCAACGCCCGGGGCGGGGTCATCCTCTGCTTGTAGCGTAGTGGCGAGATGATGAAGAGGTAGCGGTCCAGGCTTATCACGCAAAGGTTGAGAATGGACGCGCTGCAGCACATGACGTCAAAGCAGAGCCAAATGGGGCAAAAGGCCGGCCAAAGCACCCAGGCGCCGCACAGGACGTTCAGCATGGCCGGCGGCATGACCACCACGGCCACCATCAGGTCGGACAGGAACAGAGACACCAGGAAGCAGTTTGACGTGCAACGCAAAGAGCGGTGGGCGAACACCACGGCGATGAGCAACAAGTTGCCGCAGACTGTCATGAGGATGATGGCGGTCAGTATGAAGGCGAGCAACCACGGTCCGCTCCCGGTGATGTTCCAAGCACTGGTGGAAAGAGAGCTGATGTTGTAGCTTCCCATGGAACCAGACAAGCGAGAGTCGGTCATGGTGCCGGTTGGTTGACGATCGACGAAACCAGCCCTCAAGGGTTCCTTTCAGGCGCCGCTAGATGTGACACATCTCAGCAGCCAGAGCCCTCACTTTGTGGACATTGTTGAATAAAAAGAAGCCAGCGAGGTGTTGAGAAGCCATCCAGCCGTGTTCCTGCCATGGCTACCCAGAGCCTTTTCGATGGGTAAATATTTCTCCATGTCCCTTCTGGCAGGAATACCTCCAGGTGCCCTGATGGTTTACTTCCGCACAGTGATGCAAATCACCAACAGAGATTCACATGTCTCTCCATGCTGCCCGGCGTGTCGCTGCCTCGTCCACAGCTAAGAGACTGAATGAGCCATTCGACGGCTGGCAGAGAGCATCGTGTCACAGTGATGACAGTCGCTGGAGGAGGGATGAGTCCAACTAGACATTCAGAACTCCTGGAGACAAAGAGAGCCACGAACGACTCAAAACCGTACCTCACCTCTTAGAAATGGAATTTCACAGCTTTCTTTGCGCAGCCGGGGCTCTGCTGCCCTTCTTTCACCGGTCCTTTTCATTCCCGGCAACAGCAAAAGGGAGAGCGGAAGTGTGAAGCATCCGATTGTAAGCGGGGCACCGCTCACAAGTGCTCTACAGGTATCATGATCCTTGCACCCCTTCCTTTGCAACCCCCCCCCCACCCACACTCCCGTTAATCCCTGTGTCGGCCACTCCAGTGTGCCTCCCAGCCAGAGCGCACCGCTTCTGAGGAGGAGCGTGCCAAAGCATCGAGCTGCTAATGCATAACCATGCAACAAATCACGGCCAAGATATGCAAATCTCTTAGCATGGGCATTGGTGTGGGTGGTCTTTTTCCATGTTTGGTCATGGTGCTAACACTGAGGTACTATTATGGCAGTGATTTTTAGGCATTAGAAAGACATTGATCAAGTTTTTTGTTTAGAATATTAGTAGGAAGGGTATTTCCCTTTGGAGAAAAAAAAGTCCTTAAATATATAATTAGGGATTTGTGCGTGTACGGTCTGGCCACGCGCTCTGGGAAAATATCAGGCCACATGTCACCTCTTCTGCTGCGTTAGAGGTGGCAACTGGCATTCAGGTGCGTAGCGTTACACACTCCAGCAAAGTAACGCTGGTCCTCTGGTGGCTGGTAGAGTTTCTGCCACTTCGGATTTACAGAAGACTTATCTTGCCACGTTCATACTTGTAGTTCATATTTTTACTCAAATATGTTTACATGCTTTGATTTTTAATTACTTATTTTTCTCAGGCTGTCTAACACACTCCTGCTGGCTTCATCCTCCGTCTGAAACGTTCGGTTTTTGTGCTTAACAGAATAAGGTTGCTAGGCAACAGCTTGGGTCCACGTTTACTTCCTGATCTCATTCATACCCTGCAACCAGGCAACCTATGAAAGAAGGAAGGATCATTGGGACAGCCATCTCATATTTGCATTTGAGCCTCTTTATCAAAGGTTAGGGGGCCGTTGGTCTACAAACAGGTCTTGGTTCGGTCAATAGTTCTTAAAACATAACCAAACTTGAACGACTGACCAGACCGCATCACAATAAGATCAATTTATTAATGGCTCCGATTGTAATTGCTTGGACTCTATGACGTTAGTTACATAAATATACGATGCCTGCAGTTTGCCTCAGTGCTGCATTCATACCCGTCGTCTAGAATGTGCCAATTGGCCAACCACTAACAATAGCACATTTTTTAATATATAATTGATAATTTGCCATTAACAGTTTGACGGTTGGTTCGTTATCAATAACACTGTTGCCTTTTTACAATATTTTCAACTAAACTTCTGGCCACATTAAGCCTTGTAGAATTTACACACCGAAAGATTTTCACTTAAGTAAACTTCTTAAATCATCTTGATGTAACTTGTGCGAGAACTAGCTCTCCCAGTCAGTCGTCAACTCTTTTGCATTTTATAATTGCACCTAATTTAGACAAATTGATAAAACTTGGTCTTCATTTTATTATATTTTTTTGTTAGTGTCAAAAAGTCCAATTGGGTTCACTGTGACTCACTAATCAGTGAAACATTAAAACGTTTGACATGTTGTACATTAAAGGCCACAGATAATTGAGGAGCAAGCCCATCAATAGTGGATTTGTAATAAAGGTCATGAAGTATTTTTCTGTGACTCATAAATAATTATTTTAAACCCAGACAATTATCCACTTCTGGACAGGAGCGCTTGAATACAAAAAGAATATCAAACAAAAGCATTCACAACATGCAAATAGTTTGCTCTCCAGCATTTCATTAGCTGGTCTAATATAAAGCATGAAGGGCAAAGCTCAACAAATTCCAAGCCCCCTCACAACAGACAGATCTCCTCCATCCCTACGCCGCTGTCATCCTTCCACACAAGATGAAATGCTGGCGCCCCTTTGACCTCGCCTGGAACAACACTTGCTTTGCTCCCCGTGAAAAACAGAAATCCCACCTATTGAGATACCCAGTAACAAGACTAAATCTAGCTTCTATAACGCATTATGGGACTTTTTTTTCCTTCTTAATTCTATGATTGGAAATGTTTTTTGTTTGTTATAAAGCAAGTAAAAAAAAAAAGAACTACGGCACTATGGAACTTTTGTCATTATTATTTTATTAAATATACACGGTCTGTCCTAATCAGGCACATAGAATCACAGAGAGTCATAATAGGACGGATCTAACTTTAGAACAGTGCAAATGGCGACTCTCATACAGTCCCACCAAAAAAACGTCAGTGCCTCGATGATTTCCAGCTACTGCTCCTCCTGTGGAAGAAAAACAAAAAATCCGTTGCATAAACCCGGATCGGAATAAACAAAGACACGGGGTAATTATTGCGTTCAAAGAGACTCCTGTCAGTTGCTCGTTAGAATGTGTTTTATTGCACAAACAGACCTTTTTGCTTCTGTGCAGCAGGTACGGGGACCGCAGGTCATTCTGACAGTTGGAGCACGCCATGCCGAGTCCCGCTCCCGAGCCGAATGAAATCGGCCAAGTGTGCCCTACGAACGAAACACAGACTTTACAAACGTTTGCGGTCCCTCTATGACTGAAGACTTGTTTCCAATGTGGCATGAACCAAATGGGATGCAATGCCAATGTGCATAAAACTTTAATAAATGAGCACAACTTGCTGTGAAAATTTCTATATTAAGTTCGTCGTGCAAACTGTTGAGTTGTGTGGCAATGGAAAGTTTACATGGTATAAAAATGAACGCTTCTGAATTCAAAAGTGTGCACTATTGTACCGTAAAACGTCTTATTTTATGTCTTAGCATAATATACTTCCTCGAAAAGCGTTATTATTTTCTGAAGGGCACTTCGATTATTCTTTCGGTATCTCTCAGAAAAATGCTAAAATGTACGAGGAGCGTTAGCGCAATCTTTAATTAGACTGCAGAATGAACAATAGTTGTATGAATCAGAATAAATAACGTTAAGTCATAACAGTATCTGTCTGGGCAATCACGTCCTTTGCGAGCCCTTAGGGCTAGCTAGTTAGCCGTGTGTTCAGTAACCTTAAATTAACGCTGTGGAACACTGTAAAAAAAAGCTGCTGTTGTCTTTGTTCTCAATGCAGGACATATTGCGGCATATTGAGATATTTACCGAATTTAATGGCACCGTCTGCCAAGCATCGGTCCCACTTTTTCCCCAGCTCTTTTTCAGACATGCTGAATGTGAAGTTAGCTTCTCGCTCAAAGCTACAAGCGTCAAACGCAGCTCTCCTGGATGCTGCGTTCAGGTGCTGCTGGAACAAAGTAATCTTACCCTTTGAACGCAGGGGCACGTGACAGTGATGTGTGTTCACTAGTCGTTAAAAAGCGTACTTTATTGGCAACATGTTGTTTAAAAATATATGCCGCGAAACGTCGAATTAAAATGAAAGCTCCTATATACCTGTGTAGATGAACGCACCATTACGCCACTTCTGCAAGCCTCGCGATGTGTTGAAAGAAAAGCGGCTCCACGTCGCCATCTTGCGCTAAGGAAATGCATAACTCAACTCCAGTATTTAATGTCTACGTACTATGTAGCAGAGAGATAATTCTCACAAACATTTTTATTCCAAATGTATTTGAAAGTTTCTGAATGAAATTTCTTTTGACACATATCAGTAAATAGCAGTGAAGTCACTACAGCACGTTCCCCCTAATAAACACGGATTTCCTGAGATGACAATAACATTGTGACAGATAACATTTGAAAACTGTTACACAAAAACCTGGCATTTTGTAAGTGTTCCCTTTAAATAAAGATGTGCTAACAGCTGGGACACCTGTCAAACAGACTGACAAAATTACATGATAGACAATCGGATACAAACAATTCACGGTCAGGAAAACTGTGTGAAACGGCCAAAAATAAATCTTTTTGACAGACTTAATTAACAAGCACGGCCTCTTTGAATGTTGCAGACTACAAGTTGGCTTCTCAATGGGCTTCAAGTAGTAGCTGTGGTTATGAGTATCTAACGTGTTGTGAGTGTGTGATGTGTGTTAACATCAAAGGGGCACCAAAGAGGTAAAAAATGTGTCCTTATACAGATTTGTCTTTGCTCCATAGCTCTCATCCAGATACACCTGCTGGTAAATGCATCGGACAGCCTCAACCCAAGTGTATTTAAGTGGCCTTTGCTATAAAAACCAATGTGTTGTGATTTTATTTCATCCTATGTCAAAAATAATAACGATAATGTGGTCAATGCGGTAGATCATCAAGAGATCATTTCATCGGAACCACTCCTTGCCCTGACCACAGTTCACACAGAAGCTGTTCATATCACTTGTAGGGCCCCGGCTGATGGGACGGTTCCTGCGCTGCTGTTGCCTGGCTGGTTTCTTCTCTCGCTGCCTTCACGGAGCTCTTGCTGATGGCCAGGAGGTCTCGCAGCTCCTTATTCTCAATCTAAGCAGGACAGAACAACTGCATCATTTTTACCGAAAATTGTCCAGATGAAGTTCTAAGAGTAAAACTATTTGTATCCAAAATAGTGCAATCATGTGATATAGGTCTATATAATAGGGCTGTTAACGCATTAGTCTTTGGGATTATTGTGACCGAGGTCAATGCAATAAAATATTTTAGCACAGTTAACGCAACCTTGTTTACTTCGTGTGTGTGTGTGTGTGTGTGTTGACCCCTGACATGAAATGATGGGACTGAGCTCTCTGGTGACATCAGGACTGAAGAGAGCGTCTGCATCTTTCGCCGCAAACTAAAGACACACCTCTTCAGACTTTACTTTGACTAAACACTAACAAATTGAATAAGGATGTCGCATATGTACAGACTGTAAAGCCCTCTGAGGCAAATTTGTAATTTGCGATTTTGGGCTATAAAAATAAAATGAATTGAATTGCCGCACTTACAGGACTGTCTCAGAAAATTAGAATATTGTGATAAAGTTCTTTATTTTCTGTAATGCAATTAAAAAAACAAAAACGTCATGCATTCTGGATTCATTACAAATCAACTGAAATATTGCAAGCCTTTTATTCTTTTAATATTGCTGATTATGGCTTACAGCTTAAGAAAACTCAAATATCCTATCTCTAAATATTAGAATATTATGAAAAAGTATACTAGTAGGGTATTCAACTAATCACTTGAATCGTCTAATTAACTCGAAACACCTGCAAGGGTTTCCTGAGCCTTGAAAAACACTCAGCTTTGTTCAGTAAACTAAATCCCAAGTATGGGGAAGACTGCTGATCTGACTGCTGTCCAGAGGACCATCATTGACACCCTCCATCAGGAGGGTAAGACACAAAAAGAAATTTCTCAAAGAGCAAGCTGTTCACAGAGTGCAGTTTCAAAGCACATCCACAAAAAGTCTGTGGGAAGGGGGAAATGTGGCAGGAAACGCTGCACAACCAAGAGAGATGAGCGCAGCCTTAACAGCATTGTGAAGAAGAGTCGCTTCCAGAATTTGGGGGAGCTTCAAAGACAGTGGACTGAAGCTGGAGTCCAGGTATCAAAAGCCACTGTTCACAGACGTGTCCGGGAAATGGGCTACACTAGCCGTATTCCCATGGTCAAGCCACTTCTGAACTCAAGACAACGGAAGAAGCGTCTGACTTGGGCTATGGAAAAGAAGCACTGGACAGTTGCAGAGTGGTCCAAAGTCCTCTTTTCAGACGAAAGCAAGTGTTGTATTTCATTTGGAAGTCAAGGCGCCAGAGTCTGGAGAAAGGCTGGAGAGGCGCAAAATCCAAGTTGCTTGAAATCCAGTGTGAAGTTCCCACAGTCAGTGATGGTTTGGGGAGCCATGTCAGCTGCTGGTGTTGGTCCACTGTGTTTCATCAAGTCCAGAGTAAATGCAGCTGTGTACCAAGAGATTTTAGAGCACTACATGCTTCCGTCTGCTGAAAAGCTCTATGGAGATGAGGATTTCATTTTCCAGCATGATCTGGCACCTGCCCACAGTGCCAAAACCACCAGTAACTGGTGTACTGACCATGGCATTACTGTCCTCGATTGGCCTGCCAATTCCCCTGACCTGAACCCCATAGAGAATTTGTGGGGTATTGTGAAGAAGAAGCTGAAAGACACCAGACCCAACAATGCAAATGAGCTAAAGGCCGCTATTGAAGCATCCTGGGCATCCATAAAACCTCAGCAATGCCACAGGCTGATTGCCTCCATGCCACGCCGCATTGATGCAGTAATCCGTGCAAAAGGATTCCCAACCAAGTACTGAGTGCATTAATGGACATTTTCAAATGCTTGATTTTGTTTTGCTGTTATAAATCTTTTTTTTTACTTGGTCTGAGGAAATATTCTAATATTTAGAGATAGGATATTTGAGTTTTCTTAAGCTGTAAGCCATAATCAGCAATATTAAAAAAATAAAAGGCTTGCAATATTTCAGTTGATTTGTAATGAATCCAGAATGCATGACATTTTTGTTTTTTTTAATTGCATTACAGAAAATAAAGAACTTTATCACAATATTCTAATTTTCTGAGACAGTCCTGTATATTGTATTGGCTCTTAAATTGAAAAACTGTACGTGCCAAACAGAAGGGGTAGGGGCAAACCAAAGACTTTACTCACTGCTCGGCTGAGTTAGCTGCTAAGCTACATCTCAACATCAACCCTGCGCGGCACACTCTGCAGAGGACCACCACTGTGTCCCCAAAAGACAGCGGTTTGGAAAACGTCCTGGCTAAATGTCGGGAGGTTGTTGGCACTTCAAACACAGCCGTCAAATGATGGAGAGTTGAGAGTAAAGTGCCCGAGGACAACAGGAAGAGTCGCTAGTTCAACATGTTCTACCTACTGGAATTCTGCCTCCAAGATGATCAAATGATAAAAAAAATACAATTAATAGTCTAAAATACACACTCTCTAAAATGATTACTTAATTATACTATTAATTATGGTATATTTATGACCATAAAGCGCAGGTTTCTAATTATGTAGACCAAGTTTCAGTTTTTGAACTAGACAAATAACCTCTCTGATTCACAAAAAAGAAAAAAATAATTAAAATCATATAAACATATAGCCATGTCAACGTGTCCTTGAGCAAGATACCCAACCCCTAATTGCTCCTGGGAAAAATGTATAAGCCATGGATTGAAATGAAATCGCTTTGGATAAAAGCTTCAGCTAAATGTCATGTATTATTATTGTATTCTGCGGAAGCACTGTGCTTACCTCTAGCTGGGCGAGCCTCTCTGCGACAGAGCAGTAGTGCTGGTCGTCCACTTGCACTGCTCTTCTCATCACCTGGCCCATCTCACATATCCGCTCCACCTGACTCTGCACCTCCTTGAGAATAGTCACAAAACACAAAGACCTTTGACAAAATCAACGTTCGCAAATGAATCCTCAAAGTAAATCCTAACCTATAAATGACATGGAATTTGAGCATTACATTAATGTCATTTAGCTGACACTTTTATCCAAAGCGACATTCAATAAGTGCATTTCAACCTTAAGGATACAAACCCAGAAGAACAAGAAACAAGAAAGTGCAATTTCATCACAACTGTCACTGCAACTGGCGTACTTTCGCGTGGTTCTCGTGAAGGCTGAGCACGGGTTTGGTGTCCAGCTCCTTCTTGGCCATCATCAGCTGCAGCATCTGCTTGCGGTATCGCCCCATGATCAACTCCAGGGCGTACTGGTGTTCTTCCAGAGATAACCACAGTTCTTCCGACACAGTCACAAAGAACATTTGCATAGATGTCAAACAATAGCCAGGCAAACTGCAGAACATAGTTTGGGATTTTTCATACCTTTATTCTCCTGCTGTAGATCCTTGATTTGAGTGTTCTCCTGTGCCAGAAGCACATGGGGCTTGTATTTTAGCAGCTCCTGAATTTCTGAAGTTTCTTCTGTGTGCTGAGAGGAAAGAACATTAATTCAGGGGGATATTAAGAAGTGTGAAGAGAAGTATATTAAGACTATAATAAACAGTTGACAAACTAGAAGACAGCATACTGCAGAAGTGCAAAAAATGTCCATGACACTCACGATATGTTAAGGTGTCTTAATGTGAATAAAAAAGCAAAACATTACAACCCAGAACAGCTGGTCACAGAAAGAGAGCCAGTCAGTGCTTCAGTGAATGTCAATCAAATCTCTACTCAATGATAAAGGAATTTAACATTGCTATGCTTTTCTCAAGCATACACCTGTACAAGAAATGTAAAGAGTTATTCTGAGCAGAGCAGCACTCTGTAACGTTGACGTTACTTGCCCTTACCTTATCTGGGAGGGGATTTCCCACCTCTTTCATGCCCTGCACTCTCTGGTTGAGGGCCCCGGACTGCTCTATCAGTCCCTCCGCGGCCAGGTCGTGCTCTTTAAGCCTCTCGAGGAGGGTCCGGGCGTCGCCCAACACTTTTTCCAAAGTACAGGCCATATTGGAAACTGTCAAGTGCTGGGCGCGCGCTGCCGTAGACAGGCTACTTTTACACTAACTTACTAGCAGCGTAAGCTAAGGTAGCCGTGGTTAGCCGAGCCCTTTGCAATACCTTTTTATTCACGTGTCTAATATCGCGGGTCTTCGGAAAAAAAATTGTAGTATTACACAATAAGTACACTATGTACAAATACTTAATCTTCTGTTTTGTTGCTGTGAACCGTTTCCGTGTTAGGCTGAACGACGACGTCACTTCCGCATCCTCTTGGCCGTTACTAACAGACGCCGCATTGGCCGCTACCGCCTATCGGCACTGACGAGAGATGCGGCCGCCATCTTGGAACGGTCACCCGCTCCGCTCAGTGTAACCTGTTTGGCAGGTGCAATGAGCTGTGAGCGCATTCAATTAATCATACCTCACTGAATACCGAACTGATTTTCACGTTGTTTTTTTTGCTGAAAAGGTCATGCATGCAGCTATGACACAGGCCACATAGTTCGGCGTATTTTAATATTCATTGTGGACTTAATAGTAATTTAATATTCTGCTAGCATAGTCTGTCACGTCATATAGGTATTTCGCAAATCACACACTATAATTTTGATAGAGAAGCAGAAACAGATAGTAGTAAAGTCAGGCATTTAATACGTTAAAAAAAACAATATAGATTATAATTATACTTTAAGAATTTTATAATTTGCACGCACACTCACACAAATAACTTCAGAAATCAGATGGAATTCAAAAAATGAATTACTTCCAACACACACACAAACTTAAAATCAATGTGACGTTTGTCGTTGTGGCGCCGGTGGCGGCCAAAAGAGATGCTTGGTGAAGCCGGTACAGGGACCCAAAGAAAAAAGGTTTTGGGTTTGTCTAAAGCTGGAACGGCCCTAGATAAATGTTAAGGTAGCCTACGCTTACCTAGACAGTTTAACAGAGGACAGACCATTCTGAATCCACTGAGGGACAGTATCACAATTGTGTTTTTGTTTGTATTTTGGCTCATGATTCCAGCTCTTTGGAAATTACACCCTGAATAAGAGCTTATGAATTGTTCATACATTTTTGGACTTATGACAGATAATTACATCCTGTATTTGGACTTTCTCCTCAGTGTATGAACTAGTCTGAAGTATGTACACTGATTGAAAGCAAATTGAAATTGAAGCAAATATTATCAATAATCTCCTGGTAAGGGCATATGACGAGGACTGGGTAGAGTAGAGGCTATGCGATCAATCAGTTCTTGTGGTCAACACACTGCAATTAGTAATGGGCAAGGGCAAAGATCTGAGTGATTTTGACAAGGGCAAAGACAAGAGTGTTATAGCTCAGCAATTGGGTCAGGGTATCACTGAACAGTCAAGGCTTGTGGGGTGGTCCCGTTTAGCAGTGGTAAGTACCAACCGACAGTGTTCCGAAGAGAGTCTAAGTCTCTCTCACACACACACACACACACACACACACACACACACACACACACACACACACACACACACACACACACACACACACACACACACACACACACACACGGAAGAGGACTGTCTTGCAGAGCTTCTTTTTCGTGCTTCCTTTTTGCAATTCAAGAGTGGCGAGTTTGGCAATGTTGTGCAGCCTTAGCTTGAGAAACACAGACACAAACAATGACAACAAGTCTGAATGTTGGTTGTCGATGCCAAACTGTGTCTCTTCAATGTGTTCCCCAAGCAGAAAAACATCCTCCGTTCCAATCTCCTCTCGGACGATGAGTGTGGCTCTCGACACCTTAGGAGCTTGTATTGTTGAAGCTCGGCGGATCACCCGCTCTGCAGCTCTCAGCACCTAATAATAATAAAAAAAGAATACATATATAGCGCTTTACACAGTGCTCAAAGACCCTTTACACAACAGACAAAACAAAGCAACCTTAATATACAAAGACTAAAATATTTAAAAGATAAATCAAACCTTTACTGTGCCTTGTGATGGAATTACTAGGCCGCCGTTGTTTTTCAGCGCTAGAAGGTGGTAGCTCTTGTCAAATGAAGATGGTACAGCATCTCTGACCAAGCTCGCTCGGCACACCTCACAGGACAGCTTTCGAAGAATCTGCCGGACTACAAACCCTGCTATGTAGACCTGAGCATTTTCCACCAGACCACCAAACCGAGTGGAAACCTTCAAAATGAAAACGGAACATTTGGGAGAGTCTACACAAAAACATTTCACAAAGTTCAAGCTTATTTTCCTTCTTCACAGTTCTTATTACCTTTCTTAAACAAAATCCCTATGTTGATGAATGTTGTTAATGATGAACCAAATTGCTGAAATTGTAAATAAGCTTGTTTGCAAACCTAAGGTTGTTGTTTCTAAGGTCAGATGTTCTGTTGCGTTATTTTAAGTAAGTGTGGGGGGGTATGAGATACGAGAGGTATCTTACTTTTGTTGAATTACATGTGAATAATACACTGTGTTGAGCAAGTTGCTTTGACATTGAACTCAGCTAAGCTATTAGTTACTCTGCCATGAATAAAGCTTCACTACACAGGAGCTACTGCACAGTGAAATGTAGCAAGCTAAGCTAATCACAAGCACAGCAGTAGGCTATCACTACATAGGAAGTTACGTTAAGATGCGTTAAAGTTGTGTGGCCAATGTTATACCAGTAATAGGTTATATTTCTACAATGACATTACTGTGTCAGTTTTAATCTAAGTGTTATGGAATATGACTTATCAAGTCTCAGTTCATATTCAGGTGAAAACCAGCCGGTGAAGTAAACAAAGCTAAGCTAGCTGACTGCGATTTCAGTACAGTAATACACTAGCTCCTTCTCTACTCTCTGGTAATATTCTTTTCACAAAACACAACAAATAGTACGGTAATATTAAATCTTACTTGTGAAAGGTAATCCCCCGAGCCCTGCTGGCGATGGTCCGCCGATTAGCGCAGAAATAAGCAGGACAGTGCTGCGGCATCTTTTATCTTCTGCTGCTACGCAGCTATGAGTACGACCGTTCCAAGATGGCGGCCGTATTTCTCGCGGCCAGGAGTCAATGCGGCGTCTATGTATATTATGTCTATGGTTACTAGCTTCAGTCAGAGAATGTCTAGACGGGCTCTGCTACGCACACCAAGTTGAAGGGATACACCGCCACCTACTGGAGAGACCAGTGGACGTTTGATAGCAGCAATTGGGAGATTGATTTAATATGTACCAACATTTCTCAAAACAACACAGCTGTACAGGATTGGGCTAAAGGTGAGTTGGTAAGATACATATCTGGAGAGGAAACGAAAAGGAAAGAAACAGTATTTCAAATCATAAAAATAGATTATGGTTTTCAAATACACACATTAAAATCACACAAGCCGTTTTAACAAATAACAAATTCTGAAAGTATCTTTTATAGGTTCTGGTCATAGAGAACTGCCATGACACACTGAATGTTTTTTTTTATAAATTAGTTTTTGACTCATGATGTTGGAGATATAAATTAGGTAAAACATGTTTAATCATTATTGCTGTGTAAATTGCGTTGTTGGGTGATGAATTCAGCATTAATTCTAAACCATGGCTGCATTGCTGCTTTATCCCCCATCTCACTACAAACCGAATACAAATGTGGTGAACACACATTTTTACCATATTCTGTAATTGTATTTATATAAATCAGCTAACGTTGGAATTTCAAATCAATATATATTTTGAGATTTTAACAAGATTTTTGATTTGGTATTAAATTGATGAATACGTTTGTACCATTGAAGTATTGAGTTCCACTGAATTATGAGCGTACTTAAGTATTTTCAGAAGCTAAAGTCTCTGCACGCAAAATCAGAGTAGTGAATGTTTAGAGGGAAAAATGCCAGGTCATTTCGGAACAACAGTGGGGGTCAGTCATCAGCAGCTCCGCGGCGTTTTTCCGTTAAACGCACGTTGGACGTCCCGACGTTGTCAAATATCGCGATAACTGCCTCCCTAATCACTACGTAATGTGCCGTGCTGCTTCTAGCGGCGCTGGTGACAGTGCTGAAAGCTGTTGGGGTAAGTTTAATTAATTTTGCCGTTTTAGAGAACATTTCAAACATTAGGTTGAGTTCAGTCAGCACTATATGCATCTGTTTTATCTGGTGGGTCTTCGAAATTGAACGGTTTATACAGTTTTTAGTCATACGAAGGGCTCGGGCCTGGGTGGGTCGTGTCCTCATTATAAATCACCACTCAAGGACCCAGCAGTCCAGCAGCGAGCACGCTAGCCGTGGCCGCTGCTAGCCACCTAGCATTGGGAGCGGCCTACCAACATTGTTAACTAGGCAAAAAAATAAAAAAAACGCATATCCAAAGGGTGTAATAGTACCAGAGAGACACCGCTTTTGGGAGATTGGTGTGTTTTAAATATTGGTACCAGGCGTTGTAAATGAGGAGATTCGCATGGGGTCCTTTGGCGTAACTAAGCTCCTTTGTTGTTCCATCCTCGTGCCGTAAGCCCCGATAACGCTATTCGGTGTCTGTACGTGCGACATATACCCAGTTCACGTTTAATACCACCACAGTCTTGCGTTTGTTTTTATTCAGTTAAATATAGTTATTGTTAATGATCAAAGTGGGTATCGAGTTTGTCGCGACGCCCCATTGTTGATGCGAGCAGAAAAGTGTTTATAAAGTGTAAACGTTTTAGAATAAAACCACCACTCGGTGTGTTGGAGCGCGGTGGGCACCGATCACTGCAAACCCACAACAGTGTCCTTACTTTATGCGAACTTTCCGCTCGGACCACACACTCGAGATAAACATCAAATAAGCTAACGTTACCTTGGCTCAGTTAGCCTTGTGTGCTAACTATTTTGAGCTACCGTTAGCTTGCTAACTTGATGCGCAATGCCACTGTCGCAGTGGGTTGATTCAGGTGCATTTAACAATCGGAAACGCCCGGTAGTCTAATGATTTTTTTACGGCGTTAGCGAGATGCTAATTGGTCTGGTTGTGATTGTCCACACAAGGTCATTAAGACGTGATTTATTATTTAACGGTTTACTCTCCATTCCCCGTGTCACCGTTTCGTCACTAGCACGCGGTGAAACAAGGACACGCAACTCCTCTTCGATTGTTCAGGCACGTATTTTGCGAGTTTAACATGTTGTAGATCAAGCTAGCTTATATGTGACGTTTGCGTTTCGAGCTGAAACGTGTTGGACTCGGCCATATTGGCAGGTCCAGCTGAGTGTGGCGGATTGCTCTGGAGTCACGTGGCTGGTACTGTCAGAGCAGCTGCTCGGTTCCAGACCGGGGCTGCGCCGGGATGTCTGCGTAGAGTGTAGCTTTTCCGGTTTCCCCCTCTCACTATACCGCCAGTTTTAAAGTTTATTTTCAGTTTGTTTTCATGGACCAAGTTAAGGAACGGTTGATCGAGGGAGTATGAAAGTACGACCGTCTGTGTCACACGCGCTCCTCAGTGCACTACAAAGACTGCCAAATGGCACACAACTCGCGGAAAGAGATCGTTTGTTTTTCAACGTCGATTCGCTCCAGCTGCAACAACATTCTCTCTTTTTCGCTCGCCGTTGTCAGAAGTTAAAACGCGGAAACTGCGCACGGAACCAAAACAAAGTAGCAAAGAGATTCGCGAACCCCACAGCCCCCCTTTCGTTCTGACGGTGGAATGCGACGCGACCCTACGCAGAAGCATAAACCGGCTCCTACGCCGTAGGAGTGACGGCGTAGCTACGCCGTAGGGTTGACGCAGAAGCATACTGAGGCCTTAAGCGAGCCCGGAGGGGTTGTCAGCGCCATATTGTCGTGACTGGGGCCTTCTGTATGGTCCCTTGGTCTTTGTTTAATGATTGCCGAATAAGTGTATCCCACGTTTTGTGCTCGTTGGAAAGTGCTGAGGGCCAATCGGTACTGGTAGTTCAGTGGGTGGGCCGTGTTTTCATTCTGTTAGTGCGTCACCAAAGGCTGGAACGGAAAACGGCGAATAAAGTAACCCATCTCCCGAGGTTGTTTTCACTGAACTCTCGTCCATGTTCGATGCTCATAACCTTTAACACACTTAAGCAATCCTTCATGGGATAACTGACTTATTTGTGCTAGCACTGTATTATACAGCTTCAGTCTCATTGGGTTTAGTTTTCATCCGGACCTTTCAAATGTCAACATAAGCTCAGGTTTCTGGATATGACCATCAAGGAGGCAGGAATACCAAATAAGACCCCTTCCATGTTAGAAGTCCAGTTTTTGCAATTTGAGAACATTATAGTTTGCCTTTTTTGGGAACTGTGAATAGATCTCATGTGACCCGGGTTGACTCACCCAGCTTTTTTTCAAAGCTGTATATTTAGGTCAACAACACGCAGCTCTTACTTAGTTTCTAACAAAATACGCACAGAGAGAACACTCACAAAGTGTGCAATTCATGGTTGATGGGCCTCAGCTGCATGCTCAACATAATATATATGACAAACTGTTGAGACAAGGTTTATAAGAAAAAAGAGCTCTGATCACAAATGGGGCCATAACTATCATTGCCTGAACTGAAGGTATGCTCAACCTTGACTAGACAATCCCTGACTCATGCTTGCCAGGCGGCATTGTAATATTTGGGCCAAAGCCATCCGAGGAAAGATTTAAATCTTTTATTTTTTTTATTCTTATGAAGTGTATAAAAGTATCTTCAACCTACTGTTCTGCATTCTTTTTTCCTTGGTTTACAGTGAAATTGAATGTAAAACCCTTATTGCAGAAACACTGGACTTTTGCATAACTATAAAACGTTGTAAAGTTATTAACAAAGTGATGTAAAAATTCTGCTTCGCTAATCAAATGTGCTTCCCCCCCCCCTCAACAGTATGAAGTGAAACGGAACTGAATTTTTGTACCATCCGCAACTGCTTCAAGTTCAGATCACCACAAGGAAACCGAAGACAAACCTTCCCGAAACAAGCAAAAGTTGCCACACAGAATACACATAGAAAAACCAACGGATCACTTCAAGGGGTTTTAAAAACACATGAAGCAACCAAATCCTAAAACGACCAAAGACGCACGTCGGCCCAATTGAAACGTACAAGAGAAGCAATCCTACGCCCAAGCATATTCTGAGAAGACTTGACTGATCTGAAACCAGAAGTTTGTGCCTACTCAACAGCTTTGAAAAAGCACACGTCCCAACGCTGCTCCTAGCCCTCCTCATCCTCACCACACCACCGACTCACCACCGGGGTGTGGAGTGGGCTGCTATACGCTAGTTTTATTTCCCTCCCCATAGTTTTTCTCGCCATCTTTCCCCTTTGCTCTACTCCTGTTTTTCTTTGTAAGCGGTGTTATTGCACCTGCCATTGCTTTTTTTGTTTTTGGCGCTAGATCTTACCCCCCCTTCCTTTTGCTTTATGCAACCATCTAGACCGTGTGCCAGAAACCTGTAACCTGTGTGTGTGTGTGTGTGTGTGTGTGTGTGTGTGTGAGTGTTAAACTGTGTGTGACGACATCTGCAGGAACTGCTTAGACATCGAGATCCTGAGAATTTCAGGATTCAAGACGACAAATTAAGGTGGGTCTGTCATGATAAAAATGTGAAGCGCTCACGTTTTGAATGATTCCTGACCCTCCCCACACACACCCGCACAGTACGCTGAATTTTTCCCTGTTTAGGGTTGAAGAATTCAGAAAAAATGAAAGCACAAGTTGGGTGGAATTGGTAAATCCAGTTTTGTGCGCTTGTATGTCCAAATGAATTGTGAAGTTCTGATTTTTCACCTGTGCTCATTTTGGGCAGCAATATAGGGATTGCTTTCTTTTTTTTCTTTTTTTTTTTTTGTCACTGAACCAGAATTACAGCGTGTTTGGCCACCTTTGTCAAGGTCAGACGTTGTTCATGCAAACAGATATGTTTGTTGCTGTTTTTACAATTGCTTTTTAAAATTTGTATTCCTAGTGTATCTGGATTTGTGGCCTTAAATTAAAGTTTAGGGTTCTCGATATTCAGATGAATACACTGATTAAAACCCAGTTGACCATTCAAGATTTATTGGGTAAAGCAGCAGTGTTTGATTTGTAATGCAGACTTGAGAGTTTGACATGGACCTCTACATTTCTGTTTGCTAGATATCACTGTCCTTGACTTTATCCAGCTGAGGCTACATCCACACTACTTCATTTTCAAATGTTGCATATGTTTTGCAACGTTTATGCTGACCACCCACATTATGTCGGCGTTCTCAAGCAGAGAAACAAATCAGTTGGAAATGTTTCTAAGGATGCATCAGTTTCAAAGCGCAGCCGTTTATTTTTCGTGTGGACAGTGTGCAACGGATACGCTTTGGAAAAGATCACACCCAAAAACGCCTTGTGGCACTTGATTGGTTCTTAGAAGGCGTGAGTTGCGTTCCCTGATTTGTCACACTATCATGTGACCGCCTCCAGGAAGAAGTAAAAACAGCAGGGCTACTATTGATTCATTTCAACACGGAGAACCACTTTTAATTGACTCCCAGTCTGTCTGTCCGGCCTCATCCTCGTTCCAAGCAGCGACAAATCTCCCAGCAATCGTTTTTCTCGGCTGAATTTTCTGCAACTAAACCATGCCGTGTGTACATCATCTTCTTCCTGTTTACTCAGGTTTATGCCCAGTGCACAACAACGGTCATGTGATAAACATTAGCAAATGTTGCTGTGTGAACACAGTTCGCCTCAAACATGATACTGGAACGCCTGTGGGGGCGGAGATTGTTTTTTGATTAAAAATAAGCGGAGTAGTGTGGATGAAGCCGCGATGGAGCCACCACCACCTCAACAGTTTGAACTGGTTATTCTATTTAGTGGAAGTTATTGAATAGCCTTCCTCACACCCAGCCTGCATCCTTCTTTCCCTCCCGCTGTCGTTTTAAAGTCTTTTTTTATTTTTGGTCAGTGCATTTTTTTTCAACTCCCTCCCTGGGAGATGTAAGCACACGGCTAGTTCCTTTGTTTTTTTTTTTGTTTGTTTTTTTACACTTGGGACACTCGCTGACCTATCTTCCTTACCAGTTATGTTTGTTCCTCTCTTCACCCTTGCAGACATCCAGCGGTGTGTCATTGGGTGGTTACATTAAAAAATAAGTAAAAATAGAGCTAAACAAACATTCACACAAGAGATCAAGTGCTTGAGCAAGTTTTGTCAGTTTATGGGAAAATATGGGCAGCCCCTGGAAAGGCTTTGTTGAGTTTACCTTGCCTGCGTCGCCACCCACCGCATTCGTTAGCGCTGACCTGAGCAGCACCTCCCCCGTCGGACTCAGCCTGTCGCCATATGGCCGATCCGTAAGTTCCACCTCCCCACCTCCTTTTCTACGTGCTCTACCCCATCGAGCACCCATCCGCACTTCTTGCCCTGCATCTGTTATGAATGGCCTTACCTCCATCTTTTCTGGGCTCCAGAGACTAGCCTCTTGTCAGCTGTATTGTTGCAGGGTGAGTGCTGAATTTTGGTCTTTTTCACAAGGCCCAAAGAGCCTTAAATTATTTTCAACCCTATGTTTACTTTGCATAGCAACAAGAAATGCTGTCTGTTTGGACAAGTTTATTTATGTACTTTTTTTTTTTAAGAGTATTGGTAATCACTGCAAACTAATACTCTTAATACTAATGGGTTGCGTCTTTTGAACTCCTCTCCTTAATTTTCTGTGTTTATGGCCATTGAAGCGTGAAAGGCCTTCCTATTTTGTTAAGGCTTTGGTTAAGAGCCGGACGGTAAAGGGCCTGACAGAAGAGGCAGCTCTGGAACCCCCCTCCTTCCTCATAACATGACCCATTACCAGCTCTATCCACTGTAACGCATCTCTGAACTCATTCGCATTTCCAGTCCTCCATCTTCCAGTAGTTTCACTTCACTCGACCTTGAGTTGCAGTCGCTGCTCTTCACTCGAACCCCTTCACTGGAACTGGCTGTGCAAAAGTGTTTTTAGTCTTTCTAGTACGCTAGCATTTAACCAAACAGTTGGTGCCTTTGCTGGATGCCGTAATGCGAGACGGTGACTGCTGCAGATCCTTTTCTTCACGGCTTGTTATTTTGAGGTCAGGGTTAGCGTGTTGGTGGTAATGAGCTTAAGTATAACGTGTAAATAAATGTGTACACGCTGTGCCTCCAATCACTGGGTGTCGTGTAAAGCAACGTCAGATCAGCAAGGTCAAGTGGCTTTTTTAAAAAAAAATTTAACCGGCTTGTATCTGGTAAAGGCGTGTGCCAGTGCTCCTTGTCAATGCTGTTGTCCCCCCCTCCCCCCCCCACCAGCATATTCAGCTGCTACCCTCAGTGAGCGAAATGGAGAGGGTCTCCTCGGAACCTCCGTTAGCTCGCAACACCGATGCCGCCCCGTCTACCTCCACCGTGTCCGTCCCCCGCTCCTCCTCCTTCTCCTGCCGCCCCCAGCCAGGGAGTAAAAAACACAAGCGGACCCCTGTGTATCGGAGATCAGTAAGGGGGCTTGTCCGACGGTGCCCGCGCTGACTTTTGGTTGTGGCTAACGGCATGTTGTGTAGCTGCGTGGAGAGTGTGACAAACAAGTTTTGTTGTCCGATATGTTCACTGGTTGGTTAGCAGAGAAGGGAACAGTTTTTGAATGTCTTGTTAGCCCAACCAGAATTGCATGACATGTTTTGTCCATTTGTTTGACACCTATTCAGTGAATTTGAGGTGCATGACACGAGTGCCAGGCTTATTTTGGTAATTACTGAAGGGTTTTGAAATTCAATCCAGGCATTACAAATGTGTGTTCCCCTTTGCGATTGCCCCAGAAGACTAATGTAGCCGTCCTATTGCCCCCGTCCCGAACCCCCCCCCGCCCCCCGCCTCACTTCCTCCTGAAGTTTGCTGTATCTGCATGTCTGAAGTTTTTTGTAAAGTTGTCATCAAACACCGGCCTTTCTCAAACTGCAACAGTTTTTTAAAAAATATTTCTGCTCCATATTGTTCTACTACTGGATGTATTCTAACACTTGCGTCTCCTTCTGTCCCACCCCCACCAACAGATGAGTTTTGACCCAGGCATGCTCCATAACAATGGGCACACGGCGTACGCTAACAGCACGGGGCCCGGCATCCGAGAGACTGGTTTGGTGGAGAAGCTACTGACTTCGTACGGGTTCATTCAGTGCTCGGAGCGTCAGGCTCGGCTCTTCTTCCACTGCTCTCAGTACAATGGAAACCTGCAAGAGCTTAAAATAGGAGGTGAGAGCCCCCAGGCCTTGTGACATTAATGAATCGCATTATGGATGAATTCAAAAGAAACGTCTGCTCACGTTTGTTTCCCTTCTTTGTGCCCAGATGATGTAGAGTTTGAGGTATCCTCTGACAGGCGCACTGGCAAGCCCATAGCAGTGAAGCTGCTAAAGATAAAGCCAGAGGTGCTGCCAGAGGAGCGCATCTCGGGCCAGGTGGGGCCAGACCTGCACGCCTATCCCTTTACTGTGCTGCATGGTTATATTCATCCAGTTAAGGAACACCATTTTATTTTTGGTTCTGTCGTTGTCTGTCAATTGAAAATTTATACGGCCCGTTGTTTTGTTTCGGCAAGGGGATGCTGTTAAACATGGTCCCCGCCTCCCAATCCTGCATTTAAATTAAAGGAATAACCTATCCCATCAAGATATAGAAAACATGTAGATTACATATTGGCTTGTTGTGCTGATGTTTGCTGGGGGTGCTGAATATCTGTAGAACAAATGTTTAAGTTAATGACTTGATTTGTAAATGTATTGATTATAAATGCTAATGCTAAAACAGTAGCTAGTGTAGAGCACTAGTCTCAAAGAAATCTTGTACAGGTCTTGAAAGATTACAAATGCACACACAGAATACCTCTACCTGTTACTTTTTACTCATTTCATCCATCACATTAAAATCTTTAGTCGGGCTTTGCACAATAAATGTTCAACCTTTGACTGGGAAAGCAGCGTGCTAACGGCATCTGTCTGCCATTTCCTCCTGCCTCCGCAGGTTGTCTCATCAATCCCGGTCCACTTGGACGGAAAGTCTGCGCCCGGTCAGGCGCCCACTGGCAGCGTTTGTTACGAAAGAAACGGGGTAAGTGGCACATGAATAAACCGATATATGTGTATGCAACACTATTTCTTGACCAGAACTCCCGATGGAGTATTGGGCTTTCTCATAAATGGGGAAATGTTTAGATTCTGAAACTCATGACTGACATATTTAAAAAAATAATGTGGTTGCAGGTTTGATGCCGCGATGAATAAACAAAATGTGCTTTTCAGCATCAATGTAAACGGCAACAACAAAGGCATTGAGGATTTCTCTTTCCAGACAATATTGTCGGCATCATATCGTTGGAACAAATGTGATCATGGACCAGATGTTTCTTTGAATGTGCTGCTGTTTTTTGGGTTAAGTTATGTCCTCGACTGTTTCAACACCACTGTCGCTTCCCGCAGGAGGTTTTCTACCTCACCTACACACCCGATGACGTGGAGGGGAATATCCACCTGGACACCGGCGACAAAGTCAGCTTCTACATGGACACCAACAAGCAGTAAGTATTCACTCTGCGCCAGTCTTGTCTTTAATAGTCCCCAGCTTACGTTCTCTTTCTATGTTTCACCTTTCTGGCATTTCAGTACTGGTGCAGTGAGCGCTCGTAATATTCAACTTGTGAAGAAAAAGCAAATGAGGTGCCAGGGTGTGGTGTGTGCTACAAAGGTAAGTGCTGGTCTTCATATGAACCTGTCGTATGGTGCAGATTGGACACGGCTTTATGTCTAGAGAATTACTACTTTGATGTATTGACCAGAACTTAGTGGATGGACGAAATTGTAAATTTAACCTTTTTACTTGAGCAGCTTTTAGCCTCAACATTTGCCAATCCTTATTAGTCCAATAGAGTAGCCCTCCCTTCTGTTAAAGGGGCGGATCTCTCGCACAGTGCCGGGTTGATGTGCCTCTTTTATTGAACCACGCGCTCTCTTACAGGAGGCCTTTGGGTTTATTGAGCGGGCTGACGTGGTGAAGGAGATCTTCTTCCACTACAGCGAGTTCAAAGGTGATCTTGAGGCTCTGCAGGCTGGTGACGACGTCGAGTTCACCATCAAGGACAGAAATGTAGGCGCTGTAAAGCTTTTGGCCTCCACCGTCCAAGAAATGCCCCCTGTCCTTAACGACCGGGCTGAGTGTGTGTGTTTGTGTTTACCGTGGCTTATGCTTCTTGTTTTTGGCCGCAGGGCAAAGAGGTGGCAACCGAGGTGAGGCTGCTCCCCCAGGGGACGGTTATCTTCGAGGACATCAGCATTGAGCAGTTTGAGGGAACCGTCGTTAAGGTCATTCCCAAGGTCCCCACCAAAAACCAGGCAAGGAGTTCACGAGTCCGGCTATTTAAACAACTCGTTTTGAGAAAGTCTTTTGGCTATAAAGGCGAGCACGGGACTCAATATCCGCTAAGCAGAACCATAAAATGTTTCCTTAATGCTTTTCCCGCAGAACGACCCCCTACCAGGCCGGATCAGTTCCCGCATCGGTTTCAACGACAAGGAGCTGCCGTTCGGCGAGAAGGACACAAAGTCCAAAGTGACCCTTCTTGAGGGCGACCACATTCAGTTCAACATCTCCACCGACCGCAGGGACAAGCTGGAGAGGGCCACCAACATCGACATCCTCCCCGACACTTTCGACTTCACCAAGGAGACCCGTGAAATGGTGGGCGTAAGAAAATGTCCTCCTGGAGCTCCTCCTGCGTCATTGAAGGGTTTAAATACACGGTGGCGTCCACATTCTTTAAACTGAAAAACCCTTCATTCTTGCAGGGCGTGATCGCCGCTATACGTGACGGCTTTGGCTTCATCAAGTGCGTTGATCGGGACGCCAGGATGTTCTTCCACTTCAGTGAAGTCCTGGAGGAAAGCCAGCTGCACATCTCAGATGAAGTGGAGTTCACTGTTGTGCCCGTAGGTCCTGTTTATAAGCTTTTCACAAAAGTATGTATTCTGTCTCATTACTTAATCGGGCACAATTTTGGTTATGTGTTGATTGCAAGCTAAGTGGACCGTCCCGATGTCCCACAGGACATGCTGTCGGCTCAGAGGAACCACGCTGTGCGCATCAAGAAGCTGCCCAAGGGCTCGGTGTCCTTCAATACACAGTCTGAGCAGCGCTTCGTGGGTGTGGTGGAGAAGGAAGTTGTGGCAACCAACGCCAAGAACGCTAGTCCCACCAAGGCAAAGGAAAAGGTACCATAATGCACAATTTTAAACAAACTGTGTGGTCCGTGAAAATATGCAGTGCATATTAAAAAAAGCCTCACAATGTCCCTCTTTCCAATCTGTTTTTAGTTCTGATTTTCCTCTTTCTTGTCCATTGAACCTTTGTGCTCCTTGTTGGTTTAGAAAAAAGACAAGGTAGGACTATGATGTTCTGCATGAAGCCTCACGATTTAAAGTCTCAAAGCAAATGTATTCAGACGTACACCACTAGTGTGTACATTTCACTAACTTCTAGTATAAGAAATAATAACCTGATTTCTAGAATCCACTTGGAACAGTTGACAATTCCACAATTTCAACGTTGACTGGCCTTGTTGTCTGACAGGTGTCCGTTTTTCTTATTTTTCAAGGCTAAGGTTGTAGATAAGGTTGGTCTTTGTAGGCTTCCGGCAAACCAATTGCCTCCTTTACCTCCTCAATTGACAGCATGGTGTTTGATCTCTGATTAACCCCGAGAAACATGCCCTCAAACTTATTCAGAGTTGTATGGCTGTACAATTAATGAAATGGTAGTGCAGTAGTTTTATTTGGAAACAATCTGCTGCGTGTATTTTTGTGAAGAGGGTGTGTGTAAAGCAATTCTGTAAGTCATTGTCTCTTTCTAAATGATGAGCAGCCACTTAATTTAAGTTGTCTTCTCTCCAGGAACAAGGAACACATTTTTACACTAGACTCAATTATATTAATTGGTTACAGCATGATCACAGCGGCTAAAGAAGCACTAAAGGTTCTGCTCAATTGGTTCAGACAATTACTGCAAATAAGAGGGGGGAATAAAAAATGTGACTACTGCAGAAGTGTTCCCAATAAAACTGCGATGCTGATGGGTAATTGCGCCCAGCCTGCACAGCAGGCTGTAACTTAGAGCTGCCATGGGAGACTCTGCCAAGTAGGCTGCCTACTCGTCTGCTCCAGAATGTCACGCGCTTGTGTGGGCTGTCTGCTCGCCATCCTCTAATACCCTCAAATCCATGAGTGAGTCGTCTGAGACATGAAGCAGGTTTCTTGTTTGTCGCCTTGCCGTGGGCCAACTGGCTGCATCTTCTGGGCTGCTGCTCAAGCAATTTGCGGTTTGTCTGTAGGAGGCCGAGGAAGGAGTGATTGCATATGAAGACTGTGGCGTGAAGGTCACGGTGCCGTACCACAACAAGGACATCGAGGGGGGAGGATACCCACAGGCTGGAGACAAGGTATCTACCAAGTGACCTCGCACTCTGCTTGATGATGGTGAAAGTACCAGCATGTATGTGACTTGTTGCCATGTTTGTACTCTAGGTGGAGTTCTCCATCAACGAAGTGAAGCGCACTGGCCTGCAAAGTGCCGTGTCTGTTAGAGTCCTCAACCGCAATGCCTCAAACGCTAAGCGACTGCTCGGATTTGTCGCTACGCTGAAGGACAACTTTGGCTTCATTGAGACGGCAAATCACGACCAGGAGATTTTCTTTCACTACAGGTAGAGTATTCAGTTTGGGGTGATTTTTGGTATTCGCTTTACTTAACGGCATCCAAAGATCTGGCATTTAAAATCCAAATCTCTGTGTATCGTTTAAAAATGTTCTTTCCCCACAGTGAAATGTGTGGGGACTTGGAGAACTTGGAGCTGGGCGACACAGTGGAGTACACGCTCTCTAAGGGAAAAGGAAACAAAGTCAGTGCTGAGAAGGTTACCAAAGTGGCTGCAGGTACGAGGGGGCTTGATTTGAAGAAGTAATTTGTTTGCCGGCGTGTCTACTATTAATATATGAACTATCTTGAACTACCCTTTTTTAGTGAATGGCATTAGCGAGGATGTGGAAGCGACGGTGATGATGGGGAAGGTCATCCGTCCCTTGCGTAGTGTGGACCCCTCCCAGACGGAATACCAAGGACTCATTGAAATCACAGAGGAGGGTCAGTGTCAAGTTCCATGGGACTGGTAGACCAGATGCAGCCGGGATGTCTTGGATAATATGTAACCTCCTCCTCTCCCATCGTTTTAAGGTGCATCAAAAGGCCCCAACTATCCCTTTGGAATCATGGGTATGTTGAACAAGGGCGATTGCCTGCAGAAAGGAGAACTTGTGAAGTTTCACGTTTGCACGGTCGCCCAAACTGGACAGAAGATGGCCTCCAACGTGGTCCCTCAGCGCAGAGCGATGGTGGAGTGTGTCAAAGACCAGGTAGGTTTTGTTGGCGCTCATCCCCTCCAGTACCCCAGTGCAGTTTAAGCTGTGGTGAATGACTTCTGTTTTTCTCCACACCAGTTTGGTTTCATCACATATGAAGTTGGTGAGAGCAAGAAGCTGTTCTTCCATGTAAAAGAGGTGCAAGATGGCCTAGAGCTCCAGACCGGGGATGAGGTGGAGTTCGCCGTCGTCCTCAATCAACGCACAGGGAAATGTAGTGCCTGCAACGTGCGCAGGGTCAGGTAAGAGCTGCACATTCATCACAGCTCCTCACTAACATTTCGACTATTTGGTAACCCTTCGAGGTTCATTAATACATCTTTTTTTTTTCTTCTTTTTGCCGTAATGAATAAACTTAATTGGTGTCTCTTGCAGCGAGGGGCCGAAACCAGTGGCAACCCCGCGCCCGGATCGACTGGTGAACCGGCTGAAGAGCATCACTCTGGACGACGCCAGCGCTCCTCGCCTGGTGATCGTGAGACAGCCCCGTGGTCCTGACAATTCAAAGGTATGCGCAGGCCAGCACTGCTGATGAGGCTGCAATTCTCAGCCTCTTTACTAGGAAATATTTTATCAATAATCAAAACCCCATTTGATTCATTCTTGTATTGAAATATCACTTTAACTACAACTACATGCTCACTTACCCCCCTCCCCACCTTCTACGCAGGGCTTTAATGTGGAGCGCAAGACTCGCCAGCCCGGCGTCATTGACTGAGGAACACACGGCCTCGTCCTGCTTGCAGTCGGATGCTGTCCCAACATGGGACTGCAGGGGGAATAGGGGACATTTTGATTTCACACACACACACACACACGGTAATTGGCTATCGCCATGTGTAATCTTTGTCCCCTTTGATGCCTGCAAAGGAACTTTTTCTCATTCCAGTTCCCTGTCTCCAAATGTACGATGTACTTGATACAGAGTTCCACACTGCAATGTCCACGGTCTCTGTTTCCGGGTGCGTACGATGTATTCTAGAAGTGGTTATAGTGTGTACCGCAGGTGTTTGTTTTTGAGGCTCCCCTCCCTCTAAATCAGAGGTGGTCTATGTCCCGATAATTTTGAATTTGCTTTTTTCTTTTCTTCTGGAATTCTGCACCTGTTAGTCCAGTAGTTTGCCTGGTGCCGTCTCACGTTCTCGAGAGTCTTGGCCATCTTTTTTGTTTTCCTCATATTTTTGATCTTTTACCCATGGAAACGTAAATGGTTTCATTGTCAAGTTTCCAGTATTGTATGCTTTTCTACACGCATAAAGCGAAGCAAAAGTTCCCTCCATAAGGAGGATCATATTTCTCATGTGCGAGCTTAAACTGAAGATTCTTCTCTGCTCGTTTTTTTTGAGCAGTTTTTAAAATGCTTTATTGAAGAGCTGAAGTGAAAGCATGGTGTGCGTGTGATGTTGTGTGTACAAATGTCAATGTAGTCAATGTAATGGGATTTACTTTTACCAATTTGGAGCCTTTCGATACCTTTTTGGTATTCACTTTCTCCACAGCAATCTTTCCCAGGTGCAGAATTCCTTGTGGCATCTTGTATCTGCAGTTTTTATACATTTTTTTTTTTTCCTTGCACATATTTTTGCTTTTTTTTTCCATCTGCGAGTATTGAATTAAGAATAAGGTGCCTAAAAAAATAAATATAAAAAAATACAAGCAAAATAAAATGGTAAAAAAATAATAAACAAATGAGGTGTATCTTCTGTTCCCAGCCAACCGCCACCAACAACCTTATGGTGGCTTTCATTTCTAGTAAGAAATACTGATATGCATCCCAAACCTATGGGTTGAACTATACTGTATGTAATGTGTGCTTTATTTTTTTTTCTTTGCTTAATGACATAAATTTGACTTCAAATGTAACAAAACAAATTTAAGTTAATGAATGAGGAAAAATTTAGAAATTCATTTAATAAGAAGCGTTCAGAATCCGGATTAAAGTTCTCTGGCGCTAGTGACGTGGTGGGTGAGCTCGTTGGGCTCTGCACGTTAAGTTGGTAAAAAATTGTTTTACCAATTTTGGAGATCAGTGTTTCAGTAAAACCACTAACGGAGGTTCTCATGTACTTTTGTTAATGGTCTTGAATGAAACGATTGCATTAAAGTTTTATGAAAATCACATGGTGTTTTGCAAATTATTTTTTTTTTCAAAGATCCTGTTTGAGACTGAAGACTGAATTTATGCAAAATAATTAAAGCTTTTAGTATTTCTGAAACATTTCTTGATCATTGGGCATGTTCATTTAGGACCGAATTAAATCCAAATCGTGAAGATTTATTTTAAAAAATGAATGTTAAAAGACAACGCTTGTGATATTTTCATTTATTAAGCACTAACAAATGTTGCAGCATACAATGCGTGTCCCTACTCTTTAAATGAACAGCTGAAAGCTTTAGTCAATAAATTCAGACTTTTTTACCCCCCAGGTAGATGGTGAGCTCAGAGCGGTGAGTCACCGCCTCTTTAGTCAGCAATTGGGGGCCTTGGGCCCGAGCCCAGCGCGTCCACCACTCCCTCAACTCGGTGGGCCCAGTGGGCCGCCGCTCCTTTATCTGGCCAGCGCGACCGCCGGCGTTCAGGTCCTCTCCGGGTGGGAACTTCCTGCTGACATCTACTTCCCGATCTGGATCAGGTTGTCGGCCCTCAGTTGGCTTGGCTGTAAAGTTCGCTCCCACGTCTGAATCTTGTTCAGCCGCGTTTTGAGCAGTGCAGAAATCAAGCCCCTGCATTTTCCGCTTGTAATCCTCCAGTTTGGCCTTGCAGCCCAACGCGTTTTCCCTCATCTGGAGGAACTGCCGTTGCAACTGTTTCTCGTAAGCCTCCTCTGCCTTTAACTCGTTCTCCCAAAACTTGATCTGCTCAGTCTCCTCTTCGATCATCCTCTGCTGCGCTTGTTTAACCCCTTTTCTCTCCTCGAGCTCCGAAACCAGTCGCTCCACGTGAGCTATCTGGACCTGCAAGTCCTGCAGACGGCTGACTTGGTGTATTATTGTTTCGCTCAAACCCGTTTTCTCATCTTTAGTTGCATCGTTTGAACCGGGCAAAACCTTGGGTTTCTCCTCCAAGCGTTTGCTTCCTTTACCCCATGTCTCATTCCCGATGCAGCAGGATGTTTGACGATCCAGATCTGACTTTACACTTTTTCGACCCCTGACTTTGCTTTTACTTCTGCTGCTGATGCCGTTACCTGCGTCACCTTCGTCAGCAGTGAGCGAAATGCCCAGAGGGTTCCGGTTACTTTTATCGGCCTTCTTGCCGCTGTCCTTGCCCCGGGCCGTGCTGTAGACCTTCCCTTTCCCCAGACTCTCCAGCCACTCCCAGGCCTCCTCCATGAGCGTCAGGGACTTTCTTTTAGGCCTCTTCAGCTCCTCTTTTCTCTGGTGCTCGGCGTCTTGCTTTGAGCAGGACAGCGACGGCAGACTTTGCCGCTGCAAACACGCGGAGCCGCTGCCCCGCCACGCTCTGACACTAGCGTCCTTCCGTCTCAGCGGCGGGCCGGGCTGGTATCGGCCGCCCTTTGCCCTGCCGACGTCGGCCGAGGAACCGTTGTGGAGCAGCGTGAGTCGGACGTCCCTCGCCTGCTCGCCGTATTTCTTGAGCGTCTCCAGAGGGCGTTCATCGGGGGCCATGCAGCGCTCAAAGTCCTTGAACTTTTCCTGTACCCTGTAGCGGCCGGGTCGACCTGGAGAGTAGGACGACACTGTGGTCTTTAGCATGCCAGGACATAAACTGTTTAACCACGTGCAGCCATACATGTACATACCCATGGCTTGAGCCAACGCTATGACCACGTCGTGGCAGGTCGTTTCCGCCGTGACGCCACAAACCACGCGTGGGAGACCGTCCACCAGCACCTTCACTTCCATTGCTCCTGATCGGAACAACGTGGACAGGTTTAGTCGATGGGTGGCCACTCGTTCTGATAAGTGGTGGCGACAGCGATCGTGTGTCGGTCCAGCTTGAGGACAGTCGAAAGCATTTGGTTCGTATGCCCCTTTAATAATGCCAGCAAATGAACAGAACTAACTTAAGTAATGGCGTTCAAAGGAAGTATTAAAAGAACCTACCGTTTCTTGGGCGTCTGTAGTGTGCGGATGCTTGGACCGCTCCTCTGCTCTGCGGGAACAGTCTGGTCGGGAGGAACTCTTGAGCAATTAAGAGCAATTAGAGCTGCCGGAGTCACCTACCACTGGAGGATGGTTCATGATCCCACCCATCAAAGCACAGCAACATTCAATTACACTGTTTATGTAAAGCTCTGGGACGGAAATAAACTATGCCACTGTATGAAAACAAGTTAACAACCCTAAAGATGAATTCACACATATTTATTCAGGGCAATGTGCTATATGAAACTTTTAGGTCTTTTGTATGTTTGATCCAGTGTTCTGTTGCTTTTAGATGCTGGCGTTATCTTTCAAACAGGAAGGGTGATTATGATCCAAACAGAACATGCTGAACTTGGAAAGCTGTGCACGAGTGACCGTTACTATCATGCACATTCCTCCCTGCTCAAACTGTTATAACGGGTTTTAGGACTCATTCCTTGAGCACAAGAGGTGATCATTTTGGCCTGTCAATGGGTTTTATTAATGTGTTTTTGGTGAACACACAACAAAAGGCTTTTATACAATATCACGTTTATAACAAGAGATTTTGAAGCTGTTCAATCTTTTCACAACTATTGAGGCAGCCGCTGAGCCAAACAAGCCTTCCTTTACAGCTCTGTTGTGAGCTATTCATTTGTGAAAAAGATCTATATAATGTATAAAACACTTATTTCTGCTCCAAATAATCCAAATCCAACAGAAGGATCCCATTGGCTGCTTGTTCAGGCCCCCCCCCCTCTCAAGTGCAATGCTTACATGCACCACTACATAAAAAGTCTGGGCTTTTCCCCCAAACAGTCTGACTCAAACTTATTTGACACTTATTCCGCCTCTCAGGGGGGGCCTTTGATCAATAGCATGTTTGTACTGAGCGGGCAGCTTTGTGTCGGTTAATCTCGCATCCTGCTGCACCCTCAAGCACCACTCGCGGTTGTGGCAAGTCACACTTTCGCAAAACACATTTGTTTTTAACAACTCTATACTTCCATCCACTGCCCACTGACTCATCACTCCCTTCTACGCTCCAGCGCCCTCTAGGAGCCACTAGAGATGATACGTATTGCATCGCCCACTCCCAATCTGCTCCCATGCGGCGAAATTAAGACGTGTCTGTATTCATTTAATCCCCCCGTTGTAGCAGAGATCTACTCGCTCTACTGTGGGCAGCTTTCAGGTTGCAGTTGTTTGCTTTTCATCAAATGAAGGATGTTCGATGCAAAGACCTCTGCGGGTCAAACTAGCAGACACGTATGAGATTTTTGGTTTCACTTCAGAAGTCTGTGTGGCTGTGCAAAGGTTTCCGATGTCTCCCCGCAGGCGCAGATAATCTGTAGTCAAAACTTAACCTGACACCAGTAATCTTTCACACCAAACAAAACACGGCCCTCTGACCGTAACTTGAGCTACATGTTAGAGATATGTAAATAGAGGTGCTTGTATTGCGTTTATTTCAGTATGATGTTCTCCAAACTTCACTAGAGAAGTGGAAACATGTTAGAACACACTTATGAGCAGGACAGCAGAGCACCTGTTGTAATTTGCCAGCGCCTGACAGGCCGGGTATCACGATAGGAGTTATATAAGATGGTGTAAGATGGTGACCATGTTAACCACCCGTCCAGCTGCTGGTAATCTCAGATTCACTGTCAGCAGCAGCCTCACAAGCCCTCTGAGAACCGTTCGCTGGTGTCAGCCTGTGGCTTTGTTGCCGTTTGCCTTCATAGGTTTTTTTCCTCAAAGTTCACATTCATGTGGCATCCTGATGAGGGCTGTGGAAGTGCAGCACAAAGGTGTTAACACACAACGAGGAAACGCACACCCTCAAACTTGTAGTTATCGGCCAATCAGTTTTATGGAAACATGAGGATGAAATTCATGCTTGTGTCACCAGTTAAATTCTAACCGCCAGGAAAACAAACTGAAGTTTCATCTGGAATGTATGCTTATGATATGCATTTTCCTGAAAAACATCATTTACAAAGTGTGATAAAACTTCTGCCTGGCATTTTTTTATTTCGTCTCTTCTTACTGCCAATGTCTAATTTGATCTCCTTCCCCAGTTGCACCCTGGGAGGAACGTTGACATTTAGGATCACCTTCCCCTAGGGAGGCTTGTTAAGTGTCTTCAAGCTGCACAGAGAAGCAGAACTGTGACACATTAAATGTGCGGCGACAATAACGACCCAAAATGACCAAAGATGTAGAAAGATTTCTACACCCATCCGGATACTATGGGCTTGAATGGATTTTTTGTTTGGGTGAAATATTTGACATATTCCTTGTCAAAGGTTTCCGGGAAGTTCTTCAAATGCAAGTTTCCTGCTGCTTTACAGAAAACAAAGCCTTATAAAAACCATGACAAATAGAGATAAAATCTTCTGCGTTGATATTATACAGCCCAAACAAATACTGGACATTTGAGTGTCTATTAATGTTTGAACCATCTTGTTAGCAGTTAGAAAATCAAATAATTTGATTCATTTATTTCTTCTGATGTTAGAAAATGTAAACTGTTTCATGGCAGTTTATTTGTTTATACTAAAAGATCAATTGTTTTTAAAAAGCCCTGATTTAAAATGTGCCAAAAGACTTAACGCAATATTATTCTAATGCGTCTTTTCCCTTCCTTATTATTGGAATAAAACCAAATCTAACACCTCTCGGATCTGATGGAGCATTAAATTAGTGCATGGCCATAAATGTGTAATTAACCTATCTGCACGATTTCAAATGGAAGTCAAACGGGGTGAAAATCCATTTCACTTGTACTAAAAGACGTGATCGGAGTACTATGAAATGACCTGTCATCGTTTCAAAACTCTTCAAAACACACCGTCCCAATTTTCTCCACCTTTTCCATTTCCAGCGGGTAGAAAGCAAGAACACACCGGACATGTGCCCCACACGGGCTGTTACATAATACGAGCTCCCTGCCCCCCCCCCCCGTCTGTTTGTCCACACCACATGCCCGTCTGGGACTCCTGTGTGCAGAGACAACTTTAAAAATAGAGTTGGACGCTAAGTGTCACCCCTCCGCTGATGCCCGGGGCGAATCCCGTGCGGCCACAGCCAGTTCCACGTGAGGGGCAGAAGTCAGCTTGATATCAGCCAGGCAGAGCGAAGGCTTCACATTTCCCCTCTGCAGAGGTCCAGTCGCTGAGCACCTCTCACCGTCCGCCTGGGAGCCTGTCACCATGCCTAAAGTCTTAGTGCCCGGTGAGTATGGGCAGAACGACCCTCATCTGTAGTGTTTGAATGGCGTTTAAACATGTAAGCCAATACATGACTGTGGAAACTGACCGTGGAAGAGTAAATTACATTTTTGTTGTGTTTTTTCGGTTGTGGAAATTGAAATAAGGTTCAGTGTGAGTGGGCAGCAGGTCTGTGACCTTTTGAACTGGGACATGGTTTCCTGCTATTTAACAGATCAAGGGAACATTTGGGACGACATATGAAAAACCTCTTCCTTCATGTCTTGAAATAACAAAATCAAGATATCCAAAGACCTTTCAAGTGAATGCATGTTACAGGGTGGACACCTCTATTGTATAATAGCAACAGCTGTTGAATTAGTCAAATCCCTTATGTTACATTGTCACTCTAATGGATGCCACTGACAGCTTAACTAAAGGTTTATTGGGGTTAAAATGCACATAGTTTCAATGTAGAGTCCATAATATTGACAAGTAAACAGTCTTTACAATGTTTTAAATGAATTTGATGTCAACCCACCTTTTGTGTGCTGTAGCAGATTCTCAGGAGGTCAAGTTGGAATGAAGATGAGGTCATTCTTAATTTGTGCTTAGCCTTTTAGTGTTTGTAGTAGTTCATCCAAAGTACAAAACGCTGAATCATTACTTTGTTATTGATGCTGTTGTGATCAGTATGATGACACATTGTTGGTAAGAGTTTTCCAAAGCCTGGGACTTTTTGCATACTCAGCACAATGAAGAAGTGAGTATGAAGCTGAGAAACATCACATAGAGTTCAGGGAAGATTTGCAGTGCATGGTTTACTGTATGGATGTGAGATGGTCACATCAGCAAAAATGATCCAAAGTGCACTTGAATGGACATGGATGTTGGTAGATGAACATGTATTCCATATGAAAGTGGACAGTGGACAGTGGAAAAGGAAACCATTTATCACTCTATTCACATTCAATACTGGTTCTCTGGTTCATTATAATGTATTTTACCACTATTTTTCCAAATGAGCAGCACCAATGAAAACCTGAATGAATGTGAACAGTTTTAACAATAAATTACTTTTCCCACATGAATGGTCAGTTGTTCAACAGACGTGTTTGAACCATGGAAGCAATGCGAGGAGACAACGAGAGGTGCATCTTTCCGCATACGGAGATAATCAGAATTGATGGTGGTGCAGCCGTGGAATCCTGCACATTAGTGCCACTGCAGCCGAATCATCTCTGCATGTGTCATCAAGATGGAGTCTGTGTCCAGCTTCTGTTCCTTCAAAAGGAGTTGTGGATTTAACAGTCATGTTTCGTTTAACTGAATGTGCCCTAATCCCATTTCTCCATTTACCATAAAGTGTATAAATTGGTCCAATGTCTCATTTACTATTGCATGTATCTTAATCTCTTTATTTGGGTTGTAACTGATAAATATTAGATCTCTGAAACTAAAATGTTATGTATTCATAACTACGGCAACATTTGTTGTATTCTGTAAAACACAGTGGTTGTTTTAGGTTGTTCATCACCTTTCTAACCAATTATTTTTCTAACACTCTTTTTTTTTCGGGCTTTGCTCCGGGTGGTTCTGTTCACTTTCTGGTGTCTGGCTGCAACAGGTCAACAGAGTAAGTATGGAGGGTGAGACGTCGAACCCCAAGTCCGCCATCTCGGCGTTTAGTTAGTTAAGCTACAAAGCGCATGGAAGGAGTTTAGTCTGAGTTTAGTTAGTGGTCGGGCATCGAGCGATGTCGCTCGTGCTTTGCGATGTCATCCCGTCGCTCACGAGATTCCACCGCCTGTTGGTGAGCTGCTGTGTAGCTTGGTTCATAACTCCAGTAATTTCCCGCCATCACCCTCTACTTAATGTAATTTGTCTCAAAGTAAATTCTCATCAAAATTACCTCCCCTACATTCACATTGTGGGAAATAATAACTAATAACCGCATGCTAAATCTACAGCGAGAGATTATCTGGAGATAAAACCGCCTCTGTGTCCGTGTGAGCCGTGTCGACAGCGTGTGCCAGTGCTTCATCACTCCTCTGTCTGCATGGGACGGGGGCGGAGGTCAGAGTTGCAGACTTGTAGTGGCCGGGTCAACCTTTGTTCATGGGCCGCGGTCTGCAAACAGCAGGTTTGGATGTTGCCTTTTTTTTCATCGTGATGTAAGATGTCGTTTCCTCACGAATCATTCTGCACTCATGTTCATGGCGCTTTTGTTAGCGGTGAAGAAGTCATGTTTGTGGCTGCGAGGTGTGACGGGAGTGGCGTGCAGCCGTGTTGCAGTACTAACTGAGCAAACCGCTGCTGTGCCCGACAGAGACCGATGATAAAATGCGGGCCTTCGCCGAGCAGGTCTTTGCGTCCGAGACCAAAAGTGAGGACATCCGCGATGAGATCTCTATGTTTGATGTGGACGACGACTGTCCCATCATGCATCAGGAGATGGCCCACCATCTCCACACCGAGGACGATGCTGAGAAACGGTGAGGAGCGAGTTCATGTGTTATGATGTCATAGCACAGTGAGAAAAGTAGATATTTTGAGGCATTTGCGTTTAGTCTGAATGACAAACTTTTCTTCACCTCCCCGCATGCACAGCAAGAGACACCAGCGCTGCCGCACCATGAACGTCCCTACGGCGGCTGCCATTGCGTCTGCCACCCATGTGACTCCTGCGACGGCAGTCCTGTCAGTGGAGGTGGACACGCCCACCTACCTGGAAGTGCCGGACTTCCAGAGAGTGGCCATTATCGGAGACTACGCCTCTGGGGTACTGTCGTCTTTTATTATACCTCATTCAAATTCACTGGCCATGTACTTTGTTTACTTTGTATTCTTATAACACACACTTTGTTAGAATCGTAACGGATAATCTTTGATGTAAATTCAGCAGTAAGCAGCATCAAACTCATGGAGTCGAGCAGAGATGAGGGGATGTCAGGTGTTTTGACTTCAGCGACCCCAAAGTTAATTCTTGTTTTTTTCGTTCAACGGGTGACAACAACTCAATAAGGGGCAAAATCTAAAATGGAACATGGATCATTTAACACAGTTGGTGGGTTAAATGTAAATATTTCACAATAAAAAAAATATCTGGTAACATGCTCCCTACTAGCTCTAGAAACTAAACGCAATGAACATTCTGTGGAGTGTATTAAGCGAGGAGACAAGAGACGGAGATGCGTCGAGTCAGCTTACGCTCCACTTTATTACATTCATCCAAAATGAACAAACTGTTGAGTCAACTGCCAAACTGAACTAACTGGTGAATGTCTGTCATTTGTGGGTCACCACACATCAATCATTTCAAAGAAATCTGTTTAGATACACATTCATTGATCTATCCAAAAAGACAAAAAAAGACTACGGCAGCCAGAGGCCCGTTAGCTTTTCTTAGTAAGCCATAACATATTTGTGGGTTTCTATGAAGTCCTGTAGGATCTTCTACAATGTCACAGAAGTGGAAGTCTCTACACCTTCATTTACTAGGAAGGAAACCTAAACTAGACCTGCTTCAAGTTGACATGGATCCAGACTTTGATGTCACAACCTACATGTGTTTGCTGGTCAGCGGCCTGACAGCCTCCCTCTCACTGCTCTTCATGTTTGCCATGAGTGGACGGCAAAAGGTTTTATCTTGTTTTCTAAAGGAAGCCACAGGTACGGTTACATTTTCTCCATATGTGACCTGTCTGGCATCCCCCAATCAGGTGACCATGGACGACTTTGAGCTGTCCTGTAAGGGCGTGTACCGCGCCCTGACCATCAGGGAGAAGTACATGAGGCTGGCCTACCAGCGTTTCCCACGGACCACCTCCGAGTACCTGCGTGAGATTGAGGGGGGCATCTTTAAAACCGAAGATCAGGTGCAGCCAGGTGAGGAGAGGAGAAGGGGAGGCGCATTATGTGACTATTAGGAAATTCCCAGGCGAATCATTTACATTCGTATCTCTCCATCAGTCTTCACAGCTCCTCCCAAGAAGGAGGAGGACCCCTTTGATACCAAGAACCTGCCAAAGAATCTGGGATATGTCGCGCGCATGAAGGACGGCGTCATCTATGTGTACAATGATGCTGCAGCCGCAGACAAACATCAGCCCAAAGGCCTGCCGTGCCCAGACTACGAGACCTTCATCGACGACATGAACTTCCTCATCGCGCTCATTGCACAAGGCCCCACGTGAGTCCTCTGAAAAGTTACGCTGATTGGTCTGTTTTGTGTCTCAGTCCTATACCAGCATCCAATTCCTTCAAATCAACATTTGACATGAATGAAACAGGACCTTTGCCCATCTGCTGTTTGACAGCAACTAACTAACGTTGCAGCCGACACATTCAAATGCTTCTCTTTTTTTTGGCAGTAAGACTTACACTCACCGCCGTCTGAAGTTCCTCATGTCTAAGTTCAACGTGCATGAGATGCTGAATGAGATGGAGGAGATGAAGGAGCTGAAGATGAACCCTCACAGGGACTTCTACAACTGCAGAAAGGTGGCCATGAAAAACATTTAGCATGCACACTTATTCAGGTCTACAACAGGAAAGCAGGACAAATAAGAATGCACTCATTCCTTAGCCTGACGTAGTCATACTCAATTCGAATTTGAGTCTGATACTGCTCCATTAAGCTATGATTATGGGGCGTGTTTCAAACGAACCAGGAAAAAAATGACTCTGCACTCAATTGGATAGACCTACAACCTATACCACCAATAAGAGCAACGGAGGGTGTGACGTATGTTAAGCGACGCCTAGTTGCCGAATCCCGTAGGTAGGACGCCAACAACATTGTTCTTATCAACAAATGCCTTGATCGCGTTTCTCTGTTCCTCTTTTAAAATGAATTCGCTGATAACAGACCTGATAGCAGAATCTACACACCTCACTTCTCCAGCGGCAGCCATTGTTGTTGTAAACAAATTCAACCCAAGCACTCTTTGATGACGTGGTTGATTTACGTACTGTTGATCATCTGTCCATCATCGTTTAAAGCCCGCCCTGACAATTTGATTGGCCCGCCAGATTTCGGGCGAGCAATACTCGCGCCACTATGGATCAATGCCAAACCGAACTTCCTGACCAAAAAACGTTGTGGGCGGGACTATGTTCGGAATGGCACCCAGGCTACAAATAACTTGGAATCAGCTATAAATACATATACACTTAGTTAATTCCTGACAAAGCATGGGTCTTGAAGATAAATGAAGAGAGGCTTTTTGTTTCTTTGTCTTTTTATATGGACTCTTGAGTCTGTAAATAAACATATTAAACAATAAACATAATACTGAATGATCTAAAAATCTTTCAATTCATGTCACACAAAACCAGTGTTTGTAATAACGCCGTTTAAAATAACGGCGTTAGGTAACGGCGTTATTTTTTCAGTAACGGGGTAATCTAACTAATTACTTTTTCCGTTGTTACAACGCCGTTACCGTTGCTGGACGTTAAATGCGGTGCATTACTATGCATTAATGGATGCAGGTCGGTGGGCGGTGCCGAACCTCTGCATACACTCGTGCGATGTTAGCAGTTGTGTTGTCATGTCATGTCATGAAAGTGCAATATGTTTCAGAGACAGTACAGTTTTCCTTCCGCTACGGTGTACCGGCGTTACGTCCCTACTGGTTTTTGAACCTACTGGTTTGCCTGCGCATGCGTGTTTGTGCAGCGGCAGATGCTGTTTGCCCTGGTCACGTGATTCGGCCCACATTTGCAAACATGTTGCTGAAAATGTTCACATTTTCATTGAATCGATTACGATTTTACAAGTGAGCACTACATCACTGTCACGTATAAAAAAAATACATTGAAGAAAATATATTTAATAAAAGATCGCCACAACCTGGATTTAAAGTAACGTTCCCAACAATGTAAACATAACACTGTGAACGTAAACAAGCTCTACGTTCGTACAGAAACCATTGGAATCCCTAACTCAAAGGGACTCACTTAGTTTGTCGTTCCCCCTGCTTCTGTCTGCCATTCACTTTGTGTCTCTTTAGTAGCCTCTTGTTGCCAAGCAGAGTTATTACAACCCATAATCTCAGGCGTCCCCTCTCTCATCACCTCCCATCGCCTCTCCAGGTGGACACCCACATCCACGCTGCGGCCTGCATGAACCAGAAGCACCTGCTGCGCTTCATCAAAAGGTCGTACCGCGTGGACGCTGAGCGCGTTGTGCACAAACTCAACGGCAAGGAGGTTACCATGAAGGAGCTCTTCGAGTCCCTTCACCTGCATCCTTACGACCTCACTGTGGACTCCCTGGATGTGCACGCTGTACGTTGCACACACTTGTTGGAACGTTGGTGGCTTTAGATGGGAAAAGCCATAAACGTAAACATGAAGAATGGTCTTTTTTTATGTTGGAGAGGATCAATGTATTTAAGTATTTAGTATAGATTTTCTTCTTACCTGCACCTACTGAGAAATCTGTTCAAAGTCTTCCATATATACTGATAGACAACATAATAAATGTATGCATCAAAAGGTCCCAATTTAGACATTTAATTAAACTAAATACACATGATATCTTTCATCATTCGTTAACTCCTCATTTACGCTACTTCTTAAAGTAATAACCGTTGCGACATGTGCATTATTAATACATCAATCCAATTGTTCCCGTCCCTTTAGTCAACCTTTGATGATCTAAATCTCTTTTCTTGTCTTATGCTGGTTTCCCTGAAGGGAAGACAAACCTTCCAGCGTTTCGATAAATTCAACGCCAAGTACAACCCTGTGGGAGCCAGTGAGCTGCGTGACCTGTACATGAAGACAGAGAACCTCATCGGGGGAGAGTACTTTGCCACCATCATCAAGGTGACTTTGAAAAGAATCAATAAGAAACATCCCAGATCAACAGTCCCTGAAGAATAGGATTCAGCAATGAATTAATCTGTTTCATGTCCGTTTGACCTTTTGTGCAAACCAGGAAGTAGCCAGCGACCTGGAGGACGCCAAGTACCAGTATGCTGAGCCTCGTTTGTCCATCTACGGCTGCAAACCCACAGAGTGGCACCAGCTCTCCAGCTGGTTCGTCAAGCACAGAGTCTACTCCCCCAACCTCAAATGGATGATTCAAATACCCAGGATCTAGTAAGCTTGCATAACTTGATTCTTTTTGTGAGACATCTGTGAGACATATGGAGAATAATAAATCCTTGTGCATAAAGGATAGATTCTAAATTGGCTAAGAAATGATTTTGAAGACATTTTAATTGTGTGTGAGTTAAATAATAGCTCTAAAGGACAAAAATAATTCATATTTAAACATTTTGCCCCCCCACCCCCCTTTTTCATTTTAGTGACATTTTCAGAGACAGGAACTTTGTGCCCCACTTTGGAAAGATGCTGGAGAACATCTTCCTGCCAGTATTCAACGCCACCATTGACCCACAGTCCCACCCAGAGCTCAGCATCTTCCTCCAGCATGTGAGTCCGAAACTGTCCCAGCTAGAAAGGAACACTGAGTGGAGTGTTCCACGCGTCGTTCAATCCACCTTTGTCCCGCCTGCTGGTGCAGGTGACAGGTTTCGACAGCGTGGACGATGAGTCCAAGCACAGTGGTCACATGTTCAGCACCAAGAGCCCCAAACCAGAGGAGTGGAACGCGGTCAAAAACCCCTCCTACACATACTACATCTACTACATGTACGCCAACATCACTGTGCTCAACCAGCTGCGCAGGTTGGTGACATTTCCCCGTACACTCTGCTTTTTTCTACAATTTCACAAATAATAATTATTTATAATTAATAATAAGATATTCCATTGGATGGCCATTTTGTGTATATATAGTATGTTTATTTCCCGCCTTGTAGAGAGAGGGGCATGAACACCTTCACGTTCAGGCCTCACTGCGGTGAGGCCGGTGCCATCACCCATCTGCTAGCTGCCTTCATGACTGCTGACAACATCTCTCATGGCCTCAACCTCAAAAAGGTCCGTCCTCTCTTCATACATGCACTTACTCACACATGCTTGGGCACTATTTCTAGACTCCAGCTGTGTAGGAAGGAAACACAAGGTTTCAAGGTAATTCACTATATCACTGTTGCCTATGAGAGCTACTGCACAATTGTTTTTTCAAAATGTGTTTACTCATAGGTGTGAATGTTGCATTTACAAAAAGTTACAGCGTTACACTCATGGCGATATAAAAAACTAAAATTACATTGACAATCATATATTCTAGAAAAGGTTTTGTCATTTTGTAAAAAATCCTTTGAAAGCAGGAAACTGATTATGCTCCAAGCTGACAGGAGATCCATTGATGCTCTGTATCTTTCCTTCCTTAGAATGTCTTCTCTGATGTACATTGGTGTTGTGCATGCATGCTAGGAAGGATGACACTTGATTTTCACCTGTGTAGTTTGTAGTCATCGATGCGTCGACAGATGATGTTAGAAATGGACTAAATCTGATCATATCGGTCAACCTTCTACCCCCCCGTGCCCCCTCCTCAGAGTCCTGTGCTGCAGTACCTCTACTTCCTGACCCAGATCCCCATCGCCATGTCCCCTCTCAGCAACAACAGCCTGTTCCTGGAATACGCCAAGAACCCGCTGCTGGAGTTCCACAAGAAAGGCCTGGTGGTCTCCCTCTCCACCGACGACCCCATGCAGTTCCACTACACCAAGGTCCGAGTACACGCAGGCCAAAGGACAATGGTGCATTCTGTGCTCTGTATAATGAGCATTGTGTTCCGTCTACAGATGAATGCATTTCACTTTTTGCATTCAGATTGTACAGAAAATGTAGTTTACTGCACAATCAAACGGAAAAGAAGTAGGACAATTAAATGACCATGCATTGCGAGCACTGTGTAAGCAAAATGTGAGCTGCATGTACACAGTTACCGTTGGTGACTGCTGCCTTCGACAGTTCATGGGAATTGCATTTAGCTGTGTCTGTGTGATCCAAGCATCAAAGTGTAAGGCCAGGCCTTTATGTCCACAGGAACCGCTGATGGAAGAATACGCCATTGCAGCCCAGGTCTTCAAGCTCAGTACCTGCGACATGTGTGAGATCTCCAGGAGCAGCGTTCTTCAGAGCGCAATGTCTCACGAGGTAACACGCCGCATGGTGTTTAACAAAAGACATGTAATAAAAAGCCTGAAAGTCTTCCTTTTCATAACAGCAAAAATTGTGGGTGGAAAATCTCGAACTCAAAGACACGTTTCTGCACTTTGAATCTTGAAGACGAATCACCGCACAGGCCTTTAAGCGGCACGCTCGACATGCAGGCCAAACACGCTTGTCTTTTTCTTCTGCGTTCCAGGAGAAGAGCCACTTCCTGGGTCAGGACTACCTCAAGGAGGGCCCAGAGGGCAACGACATCCGTAAGACCAATGTGGCCCAGATCCGCATGGCTTATCGCTACGAGACCCTGTGCTACGAGCTAAACCTCATCAAAGAGGGCGTGAAGTCAGATTAAGCACGACTTGGAAAAGTTTTTGCATTTGTTTTTCACATTAACCCTTAAACAATTAAATCTTAACCTTCTAAGACACTGATGTTCTCTCCTGTGGTGGAAGAAACATGTTTGCTCTTCACTGTGTAAATCAGCACACTCACTGAAGTGGTGCATCACAGTGTGTGCTTTCTATGTGGAGAAAACCTCATGTGTGAGAATGAAAGTGAATAAAATGTCAAATAACACAATGTATTCGTGTGATGTTTACCCCATTGAAAAATGTCATAATTCAACTAGAAAATGCATTTCCTGCTGAAAATGCGTTGGAATGCAAAAAGCTGAAATTAACTGACAGAATTGCTGAAAATATAGAAATAAGAAGCTGGAAACAATTTGAAAGGATTGCTGAAAATATAGAAATAAGAAGCTGAAAACAATTTGAAAGGTTTGCTGAAAATATAGAAAGAAGAAAAGCTGAAAACAATTTGAAAGAATTGCTGAAAACACAGAACTGAGAAGAGCTGAAATGAATTTAAAAGAATTGCTGAAAATAAACAAATGGGAGAAGCTAAAATAAATTTCAATAGATTTGATGACAATATATGGATGAATGAAATGAAGTACAAAGAATTGCTGAAAATACATACACGGCTGAAAATATACATAGCAGAAGCTAAATACGAATTTCAAAAGACGGCTAAAAATACAGAAGAAGTAAAAGTAGTTTTAGTATCAATAGCAGTAGAAAAACTAGAAGTGTTAGCAGTAGTGCTAGTATTATCAGCTCATGTACTAACACTATTATAGTCATAGTAGTATTTGTAGTAACCTAAGCAGTAGTTGTCATATTAAAAGCAGAAGGAATACTATTATTGATAGTAATAGTAGTACTAATATTAGTACAAGTTGAAGCATTAAAAGCAGTATGAAAACTAAAAGTACTAGTAGTTATACTATCAGTTGTAGAAGTACTAATAGTAGTGCTATTAGTAGTAGTTATTTGAAGGAGCAATACATATTTCAACAAAACAGCTTCATTCTGAGCTTTGCGGTTACGGTACAGATAATCATTGAGGCTTTTATTTTGTAGTAATGGAATTGGGTGAAGGTGGAGGGGGGGACAGAATGTTTGATATTCAAGCCAAGTTTTTACTCGATAGGCCTCATCTAACATTACAGTAAGAACTAAGATAATAATTGAGGCTTTTATTTTGAAATGACTGAATTGGGTGGGGGAGGGTTGTGAAGGGGGGGGGGGCAGAATTTTTGATATTCAAGCCAAGTTTTTACTCGATAGGCCTCATTTAACATTACAGTAAGAACTAAGATAATAATTGAGGCTTTTATTTTGAAATGATGGAATTGGGTGGGGGGGTGGTGTTGGGGGGGGGGCTGTTCGGAGACAGAATGTTTCATTTTAGGGTACTTTTTCAATCTTTCAACTACAGACATCAAATGGAAAGATTGAAAAAGCTTAAAAAGTTGGAAGTTGAAGTTTTGAGAAGATTTGAAGATTAACTCCATTGGAAACCATGTTAAAAAAGTTTAAGGTTTTTAATTTATATAAAATCAATTATAAGAGAGAGACAGCTGAAAAGTCATAGCACCCTTCCCTGAAACGAGCTGAACATTTTAAAATTTGAACGGTTTAATGCTTAAAAGCATTCCAACAAATAAAGAAAAGGATAACAATACTTGGAATGCTTAAAGCATTCCAACAATCAGTGTTACATTGCAACATTATTTTATTCATGAAGAAGATCTCAAAAGTAAAAGGGACCCATAGCGGACTTTGACATTTGCGATATTGTTTTCACAACAATTTTCCCGCTATCCATCGCTTCCATATATCCCAGTCAATCATTAGCTCGTCGACTCGTGCAGGTGCGTCTCCTAAACTTATTTCCCAGGACAGCGAAAGACAACAGCATTTATTGGCCGATGACAGCTGCAGCGGGTGATGTGATGACGTCGTCCCCCTTGGATCGGGAAGATTCAATGAAACTTTTTCGCAGCACGTCAAGTCGACAGAAACGCCCTCATCAAAACCGGAAATGAAATGGCTTCTTAGAAAATAAGTGGCCCAAAGTTGTGCGTTACACAGATACATTAAATGTAAAGAAGTAAATAAACGTTTATTTGCACGGGTACACGTGGGCAAAGTATATGTTCCGTCACAAAAAAACGTTAAAAGACTTTCAACTACTCGTGTCTAAAATGATATATTGATAATCATATATTAAAACATAAAACTCGAAAAAACAGCACCCCTTCAGCAGCAATAATGACATCATATAAAAAGGAAAATGGAAGGAACACAAAATTGTTGCTGCTGTCAAGAAAAAAAGCAAATCATTGTGTAATTTCACTTAGAAACGGAACATCTTGGCTGACGACAAATATTTATTACGAAAGTTTCAACCGGAAGTTGTACATTTTCTGTCCGGCTTGACTCCAACTGTCCTCGGCAGGACGCGGAGTGCTCTGCTGTACTTTTCCCTAGTCAATGGACACTCTCTTTGTTGCTGTGCGTATTTACTAGTACAGCACACAGGTTTTACGGCTCCCTACGTTTATTTTTTCAGAAGTTAGCATCCGGTGGATGTAAACGAATTCAGACTGATAAACTCTCCGGTTTGAACGCTGCTGGCGAATGGAGTCGGATTTAATTAGTAACGTTAGTTCATTTTTTTCCTAAAGGGAAACGAGAAAAGAAGATGAGTTTCGCTCCGAACTTTAAACCATGAGGGGTAAGTTACGTCACCGGGAACGTTGACGTCCGTTTGTACATTGTCCCATGTGGTGTTACGGTGTGTGTCGTTCCCTCATCTTTTCTTCGCGTGCCCCTCTCACCGGGCAGCTAGCGCGACTCTAACGGCTAAAGTCACGTTACCATCGGACGGACGCGTGTTTCCCTGAAACCCGCCGACACACTAACGTTTCTTTTAGTCCTTCTAACCGTATAGGGAGCTCGGCTAACGTTACGTTTTTAAGGCAACGCCACATGCGCTTCTCTCCGCGCAGTGAGACGTCCTACTTTTATTTACCGCTATATATTAAGCATCAATTACATGTCGTTGTCAATAAGTCATCTTTTTAATATATAATTCAGAACTAGATTTCCAGAGTTGCCCAAACACGTTCTTCCTCCGACATTCCTCGTCTCCTCGATGGAAGGAGACTCCACACATTGTCGTTATGTCCGAATGTGTTCTAGATTCTCACCCTAGATCCAGGAGGGTGATAAGTCTCATTCTTTATTACTTTGCAATAAGGAAGCATATTGAAACATTTCTAGAGTTTTGATTTGTTGTTCTGCAACTTACTTTCCTCCTCCTTCCATTCTATTCAACTACTAGTGTCTAAAATTACATTTTATTAATAATAATAATCATTATTAATAATCATATACACTGGACTCGAAAAAAACGGCACACCTTCAGCAGCAACACTGACATCATATAAAAAGGAAAATGGAAGGAACACAAAATTGCTGCTGTGAAGAAAAAACAATCATTGTGTAATTTTACTCAGAAACGGAACATCTTGGCTGATGACAAAGAATTTGTTAGGAAAGTTTCAACCGAACGTTGTACGTTTTCTGTACGGCTTGACTCCTTTAGATCCAGGAGAGTGATGAGTCTCCTCCAGCGAAGCGTCCACATGGACCATCTTCTGCATGTGATGTAAAGTTTAGGAAAAACAACTCCATTAAGGATAACTGGCTTCAACTGGAGGCATCTTCTACCAATCTCTTTCAGACAAAATGGTCCAATTAACTAAATAATTAATATGAAAACAAATCATTTTGTGCCCAAACGCTTCAGTTTGATGATATCGCAAACCGTCTTGGTTTGACTTCATGAGATCATTTGGGATACATTTTTCAGCACAGCATGTCTGTCCACAACAAATGATGGAACTTGACGTGTTGTCAAGTGGTCCATCAGTCTTTCGACAGAGGTCTCGAAACGTTCAGTTGCACCGAAACTCTTGAGGCGGCTGATGATGGTTCAGTCATTTTCAGAGGTAATCTACGTGTTTCCTCACGCTGGCATTTAGCCAGCTCGGGCTTCCCCCTTTTTCATTATAGCTCTAACCGTCACGGCTCAGGGCGAACCACAGCAGTGCAATACCTCACCTAAAACGTGTTGTGTCACGCCACACGTCCTCGGGTGTTTTCTGTGGCAGTTTGAAATGAGCAATACGGTTTTATTACGCTTGCAGGTGATGATGGGATTCTTCAATTCCATGGACCCCCCCCCACCCCATCTGGTTGCAGATGAGTCGGTGAGCTTCACCTAATAATACACGGATACCTGTCTGCGGTGACAGCCCGATAAATGGCGGCGATGTTCCTTGTTTGACCCTCCCTGCTTTGTTTGGACATGTCTACAAAATGTCATTCCAACAGTGGTTGGTTTATTTCTGAATTGACCGGTTCCCGCGAAACCCGTTGGATTACCATCAAAAGGGTTAAACATGCAGACGATGTGAACATGCCCCAAACCGGTTGCTGGTTTCTCTGCGGCGTAATTATGGACAGTGGCTTATCCGTTATTCCTGCAGCTCAGGAAGTTCCACTCATGCTTTCCCCGTACAATGTGTCGCACACAGACAAATAACGCAAGTGGGTCAGTCCCAGAGACGCATTGTCACTGCATGGTCTGCAAACGATCAAGCAGCATTCCAGCACACACGCACACGTTTGATTTGGGTCAAACCAAACAAAGGCATCACTCGCAGAATCGACTGCCCGTCTGTCTCCAGTTAAATGTATTCCTCAACCCCCCTCCCCTCTCCTCCTCCTCCTCCTCTTGTACGGCTAAGCAGGAATGCAACTCGTAGTGTTATTGGGATTGAGAGCAGCGCCGTGGGATTTGACCATGTCTCCCCTTCTCCACGTCCCCGCAGCCACGATCTTAACGTGCAACATGTCCATATGGTTTTGTTCCAGCAAGTCAGGAGCTTCAGCAACAGAGCGAACAGAACAGTGACCGCATTGATGTCGACTCAGGCAATATCGCTCAGGAGGGGGGGGTGACACTGCAGATTTTTTCACCAAGTCTCAACGTTTGATAGTACGTGGGAAGGGACCACAGACTGCAACTCCATAAGGGAGGCTCTAATCTATGCACAATACTCCCATGTGTTTTATCCAGCATCTGATCAACAGCTGAACCCTTTAAGGAGCTTTTAGTCGACTGCGTGGATAGGTGTGGTTAAAGTGTTCGTCCTCAATTTAACTAATTGTCACCCGCTCCTTGTGTATGCCTTGAGAATCAAGAGTTGTTGCAACTGTAAAGCTCTCGTGTATTCGCCTGAAATGACCGCATTGTTTCGGGCCATCTGAAACGCAGCTTTGCGACAACCCAACATGTGGTTCAAAGCGTTGCATGATTTTGGCCGTGTTCGTGTTGGGCCAGCTGTGGGGCTACAAGGCGACCGTGACTCTCAGAGAATGAAGCATTCCCCTGAGGTGGGCGGAGGGTGTTCCGGGCGGTCCATGACACCGACGCACAGCAGCAGAAATCTGGGTTCCAGTCGCCGTCTTTCCTTATTCTTACCGGATTTATTTTGGGAAACCAACCCTGACAGAAGCCTGTCCGTGTGGTAGACCGCTTGAGATGTGTGCAATTTCAAAAGCACATGCCCTCCTGGGGGGGTCAGTCTCCCTTTGACACGTTGTGTGCTGTCTCAGCTTGTTTTTAATTGCAGGGATTGATGGGTAATGTTTGTGTCTTGTTGTCTTTTTAGGTTCTTTACTAGAGGAGACAAGGGAGGGAAGTGATGCTCCGCTATAACAATACGAAGCATAAAGACATCAAGGATCAGTTACAACCATAAACCTTGTAGCCCTCCTGCACTTACTTATTATATTTGAACTTGAATCGTAAACAGATTACTTGGCTTCGCCTGCCTGTCTCCTGGAGGACGTCCCCGATGCATTCTCCTGCCCCCTCTCACCATGCTGGCTCTGAGGCTGCAGCAGGGCAGGCGAGCGGTTGGTGAAGCCGATCCCCTGCAGAAAGGGGACACTGTGGCTCGGCAGGGCTGCCAGTCAGCGAGGCCCCCGCCTCGCGAGCATTGCAGCACCATCAGGGAGAAGATCTCCCAGTGGGAAGGTCGCAGTCGGCAGGGCGGCGGCCAGGATGTCGGGGCGAAGGCACATCCTCCACCCGTGTCCCGAACTCAGTCTGGAGATCACCCTGGCAACGGATGTTCCGATGACGAATCAAAAGGGGGCTCTCACCTCTCAAAATCTCTATCCTCAGGCTTAGATTTCCGAGGATCGCCGGCACACGCTGGACATGGTGTGGCCGGTAGGAAGTCGGAACCTCTTTGGAAGTGTACAACTAAATTTTCCACCGCAGCACCAGGAATTCGGCCACTCGCAGCACAAATGCTTGCGTCTCCCAAAGTGCAGGCCGCCCCTGCTAAACGGATCCTCACTGCGAACAGCAACCAAAATGCTGATCGCTTCTCGGAGGGCGAAGTAGTTTCTAAACATCTACCTCCATCGACCGGTGACCAAGAAGACAACATGCCTGCTGGAAACTTCTACACTTCACGAGGCTTCTGGCGTAAACTCGAGGGCAACAGGCTGCTGTGGGAGAAAGGCCGGTGGTCCTCCGGCGCAGCTCCGCCTCCCCCCAAGCCCTTGCGGACGTTCCAGTATCGGGGAGGCAACAACAACAACAACACGGGGAACGCAGCGTGGCGGGACAGCGGGTCACCTCGTAACAACGCCAGAAGCAGGAGTGTAGCCCACCCACCCAACTTCCCACCGCCCCCGTGTCCTGGAGCAAAGACTAATGGGCTTTCCAGGCATGCAATGAACAGGTGAGTCAGTTCACTCTAAATGGATGGGATTTTGTCGCAGTGCTTCAATCGATCTGGCAGAATAAGGAAATTCACTAACATGCACATTAAACATCCTGCTTAAGACTTTGTCCATCAGCAGTTTTTTTGGGGGGGGGCTGTTCTGCGGAGGAAACCAAGCCTAAATTGTTGGCCGGCGTCCTGGTGTGATGTCACATGATATCTGACTGCATTGCTCTCTATTATGTGGATGTGGCCTTGTTCCGCTTCAGCCACTTGTCCAGGATCGTCACACACACACGCTGTCTTTAATAGAATCATCAGTCAGTATCACATTATACTGTTGGACTGAACCCCAAACTAAGTTATAATGAAGTGAAATTACACTTGTTTTTTGTTTTTCACCCTAAATAATGTTTAATTGGTCACTAGACTTTTTCCTGTCACTCTCAACCCCAATACCCATGGAGAGTAGGTGGCTTGTTTATTGGAATGTCACCCAACTGCCCAAATGGTAGAATAATCTGGCAACAGTGCACTTGATGTAGAAAAAGATACACATTTGTATTGTTAAGTTTGTGGCAATCAATAACTCTCCCCTCACCTTCAGTCTTCCTGCCACATGTTCTGCAGTTCTCCTTGTTTGCCAACTTCAGAGGCAGCAACTAGCTGTCATTCATTTATTATTATGAAACTAGTCAATGGAACTAGGTGGTTTGTCCTTCTGATCATGCAAAGGTCTCAGCACTCACTTTACTCACACTTTACTAAAGCAACTGAAACCAAGCACATACAACTTAGAACAGGGGTGTCAAACGTACGGCGCGCGTTCAGTCTAGTCCGCGGGATAAATCTGCATTATTGAAAAAAAATAAGAATAAACTTAATTTTCTATAAAATATGCAGTTCCGATACTAACCGCTAGTCTGCTAGTGGCGCTGTGGCGCTGCGTGTGGAGTCAGTTAATGTGTTCAGAATTGCTTAGAAGCAAAATGGATTTTAAATCATTTATACATTTTGAGGTGTTTGATGTATTTTAACATGCAGGACAGTGTTTTAACTTCCGCAAAACGGTCAATGAATGTTTTGCAACAGTGTACAATCACTGTGATCAGTTTTTATGCATAATGCACTAAAATAAATGTTAAACTGGGTGAAAATGTTGTTGAAATTGCACATAATTTTCTTAAAAACACTTAGGTTGTTCATAAAATATTTAGTAAAAGGACAATTCATTGCATATAAAGATTTTTATAATTTACTTCTTCTTTGCACTAATACAAAGAAAAAAGACTTATTTTGGCATGAGTTTGGCCCCCTTGAGATCCGATTAAGTTGTATGCGGCCCCCAGACCAGAATGAGTTTGACACCCCTGACTTAGACTGAGCTTGTAACCAGGCCAAGAATGCCCTGTGACCTAATGGTTATTATGACAGCTGTCATATTCCCATCTGCCTCGTCTGTCTAAGACCTCCCACTCTCGTCTTGTTCCTTGTCGTGCACCACATAATCACTCCGTTTCTTTTCATTGCAGTTTATCGCACTCTCTGTCTTGCTGTGTTTGATATCAAAATACGGATTTGTGTGGGAGGCGGCTGACCCAACGCACTACCATGGAGCGATGAATAGTATCTTTAGGCCCGTCTCTCTCATTGCCTTCCCTTCCCCACAGGAAGTCCTTTGAGTATGAGGACGCGGAGCGACTGACGACGAAGCCGGGCCCGCTAAGAGGAGAGGACGGACACTCAAACCTTTACAGCGCCTTCTCCAACGACAATATCTACGAGGACATTGTTTGTAAGTTGGACTCCTTGTGTCATGTGAACTTCTGGAGCTTTAGATCTGTCGGTCTGTTGTGTATTTTGAACCGCTTCCCTTAGGCCCGGGGTTTGTGTGAAAAGCAGACGAAGACAGGAAGTTATAAAGACTAGAGGGTGCCTGTCATTGGTTGAATATAGGGATGTCCCGATCCAGCTTTTTGCACTGCCAATCCGATACCGATATTGTAGCTTTGAGCATCGGCCGATACCGATAACGGCCGATGCTAAAAGCATGAGCAGCAGAAAACGGCACACTCTGAAAGGGGCTGAAACAGAGGAGAGTAGAGGGAAGTAACAATCGTTTCCTACAAGCTATTTCCAGCAAACAACTTCAGAAACATGTTTTCTGGAACTCAAAGACCTATTTTAACTTGTTGAAAAGTACTCAAAATATTGCCCCTTTAAATTCTTGGTGGGACATGCACAGACAAGTGGGATGCTGGACAGGTCGCTAGGTGTGCGCTAGGTGTGCGCTAGGTGTGCTGACAAACGCGGACCGGATTAGGGGGAAAAGCTGAAAAAACTGGAATGGATTACCTACAACGGTGCGCTGGAGTTTTGAAAACGAACTGGATCGGGAGTCCGGATCGGGATTTTCCCGTGCAGGCCGATCCGACCCGATATGCATGTTTTTGCTAATATCGGCGGCCGATCCGATCCAAATATCGGACTGGGTCCATCGGGACATCCCTAGTTGAATACCCCGTTTAAAATGTTTTGTGTTATCAGAACAGAGCCTGTTCAAGAAGGATGCCGCAGAGGCACCAGTGAACTAATCAGCATTTTAGTGCCTGAAGGTTTCTTTGGCCCCGCGGTCGCTGCAAAGATTATTTTGCACACGTTACTAAGAAAGAATCCGGTCAATTTTCAAAAATGAAACTCAAATGTATTCATTCTTTCTGTGCTGCGGCCCAGCACCACCCTGTGGTTGGGCGCCTCTTTTTTGGGGTCAAGGTTTGGTGAAACCTTTCACTGATGAAACATGCAGTCAGCCCGTCTTCTCTCTTTCCCTCAATCCGTCTCTCCCACAGGTGAAGGGACCAGCGATGACCCCTATCAGAATGTCAAGCTACCTCCCATGCGTCTCCCTATCGGAAGAGCCCGCGGTCCAAAGGTACCCAGGTTTCATGCCTCCTTTCATACTACAGAAAGACGTCCAGTTGTTTATTGGTGCATAAAATGAGCCCATTGGTGCATAAAATGAACTAATTTGAGATTCTGGAAGAGGAAGTGTTACACTTTCATACTGCGTAATGACCAACAAACCGAGCGATACTCTTGTCTTCCAGCTGCCTCCTAAACCCCAAACGCTGCAAGGCCATGTGAACAATGTGGAGAGAAAGAGATTTCAGACAGTCACATCATCCAAATCTTCTACACTCGCAAATGTTCCCAAAGCAGCGGCACCAGCTGCACAGCGGCGCGCAAGCGCGTCACAAATCCTGCGCACGCCTCAGGTAAACGGTGCATGGAGCATGGCAGAAAGTGCCGGTAGGTTTCGGGTAGTCCGTCCAGTCGCCTGTCCTTTCACAGGACAGGACAGGCCCAAACATCCAGCTGCATCCGAGGTCAAGGGTCACTGTAAACTCACAAAACCCATTTTTGGACATAACCCAAGAAGTCGCGTGCTAATAATGTCTAATAGAAAACAATTCGGAAGACATGGACGTGGACTGCGGTTGGTTTGAGGAGACCTACTACGGCGTTGTGGTTGAGCGGAGCAGGAAGGAGAGGCACGCTGGAATATAACAGATAGCGGTGGAGCAACACAAGCTTCATGAGAATCCTGGGAGGAGACAGTAATTGGATCATAGGAATCATGGCAGTGCGAAGAGAGGGAGCAGTGGGGACCTTTAACAATAAGGTACAATAACAAAACAAGGTGACGTTTTAAGCTGACGGCGGCATCTGGCTGACGAACAATTTTATCTTTAAGACGCACGTGACACGTGACGTGTGTTGTGGGTACCAGCAGGTTTGACAAAGCCAGTCAAGGAGATTTTTAGACGGTATGCAAACAATATGTTTTTGTTGATCTGGTTGTTTTCCATTGTTACTTCTAGAAGAATGAACTGCTGTATGTTTTGCTGTCCTTCTAACTTTTTTAGATCTTTAACAAAGGTGTTAAATGAAAAGAATGGGTATCGCTGTAAGATCCCCCTCATGATGTATTTTTCTGTATTGTACCACCTTTCTTAAACTGACACACAAGCTGGCTTCTGTGTGTTGCAGATACATGTTAGCTTCCTGTATGTGTTTGTTTTGTGGGTTGAGGCCAGCTCTCTATATTTGTGTTCCTTAGTTGGCTTATGTCCACTAATCTACTGTGTTGAGACATTAACACAAGAATGTACGGTTGAAAAAATGTAATGAATATCTGTAATATAACGATGTACTTAGTGGCTTGTTTTATCACGATGTCCTGTAATCATGATTGTATAATAGCTATGAAATTATGGGGCTTACAAGTACCTATGTGGGTTCTTCACAGTATGTCAACAAGATCGAGACCATCTTTGATGACAAGAGAGGGAGGAAGCGAGTGAAGAACCAGGGAGTCTCCGTGCGAGGTAAAACACACACTCATACACACATGACTGTCACATAGATGCATATTCCACATGTACACATATTTTGATGCTACACACAAGGCCGGCTGCAGCAGACAGTCGCTGATTATGAAACAAAGGCTGACTGTCTGCATCTGATTATGGCTTCACAAATCTTTTCCAAATCTTTTCCCATTCCTCTGACCCCCCACACCCCTCCCTTCTTCTGTGCCTACTTCATATCCACAACAGAGGAGACGAGTGGGACAGAGAGTGACCCCGAGGACAATACCGAAGGTACCACAGTGGAGTTAATATGTCCATAATGTCTCTTCACTCTAACTGGCAGGTTACATGGCATATTCCTCTAAGATGTTAAAAAAAATCCTGGTTTTGTTGGTCAGAGTTTTTTATTGACACTCCTAAGTGTAAACAAAAAGGGTTGCATCGAAAAAGCCAAATATCTATTGCATGCTTGAAGAATGTATTATGGCTCTCTAGTGCCGGCCATGTTACGTAGCTCTGTATCACCTCTTTGAGCTAACCGCTAATGTTGACTATGAACTATTTACTAATGTTCTCTACCTTTATTTTATCATGGTAGTATTTCTATTTGATGGCATTAGTTTTTAGCTATTTGTCCATGAATGAAGTATCGGAGAGAACCTGTTGATGACTCTATATGATCATCCAAGGAACAATACTTTAATTGTGGGATACCCATGTCCACTGTTGCATCTGTTGAGCCGTTTCAGAAAGGTCAAATAAAACAAAAGACCAGCCATGCAACATTCTCTTTGCTGCGATGCTTGTGGAAAATTTTGTTTTGAGCTCAAAGAAACTAAAATAATGCCACCACTGCCAGTTATCAATGAGCATTGTTGTGGAAACTAAGGGATCAGTGTTTGATGTCACAATTATTCCTTATGTTTATCAATGTTGTATACAAGCCTCATCTTGCCCAGTGTGCCCGGTGGGATATGCATGTCCCGGTACAAGCATTGAACTTGTACTCTCATTGTGTGGCGCCCAGCAGGCTCCAGGAGATCGGTTTACATCCAGTCCACACTGAAACGTCGGCCGGGTTACCGCACCCTGGAGAGAGACCTGATCCAGCTGCAGCAGCAGAAACAGCAGCTCTTCCAGATCTTTGTTGTGGTGTCGCTGAGAAAAGGCTCCTCGGGAAACACCTACTCCCCTGAGATCACGCAGCAGTTCCCCAAACTGGTTAGAATGACATTTAACTAACTCTCCCCTTCTTCCGGGCAAAGGACACAACTGTGGATTAATCGCCGGGCTTCGATTGAATGGTATTCTGAGGAATTAGGACGATGTCGTCATGTCGTGTCGAAGATATAACCTTGTTTGGCAGAATTAAAGGACCATGACTCTCATCTAAAGCTTGAGGGATAATTTCAATAGCTATCTTCAATTTTACAGAAGTCAAGAGCACTTTGAGTACTCTTGTTTATCCATGTTCATTTTTATTATATTTTTAAATATTGGCACATTATATTAGCAGCATTTGTTTCAGGCACCTATGTGGGAACACACAAATGGTTGTTTGATGACTGTTTAGAATAAGTGCTTAAAGACGCACTGCCTTCACCGTATTCCCTCCGTTTCAGTTTGAGAAGTCGTCCCGAGTCTCCAAAGAGGCCGAGGATCAGCTGAAGGTCATTCCCAAGTTCTGCTTCCCCGACTCCCAGGACTGGAAGCCCTCTGCACACATGCCAAGGTCAGCCTCTGCCCCTCATCGATATCAGTAACTGCATCGCAACGGATGTACTAATGGCACAATGGTTACACTTTTGTTTTTGAATCTTTCATCTCTTCCTTTTTACGTCTGTATTTAACATTCAAATGTAGATCTGAATATTACTACTAGTAGTAGTACTAGTAGTAGTATTGGTAGGTATTGGTTCACTCTTGTAATGTGGACTATTTACACAGTCTCCCTGTCTATAAACATGAATCTGCTGTAGTGCAAATGCATATAACACACCTGTGCTTTTATATATTCTTTTTATTAATCATGTTTTACAATCATGTTTTTTAGCCAAATGAAACCCTTTGCCTTCATGTGGTTGTGTTTACAGTGAGACCTTCTCCTTTGTCCTAACCAGCGAGGACGGCAGCCGCTGGTTCTGTTACTGCTGTAAGATCTTGGTGAGTGTAGATGTGAAAGCATTTGCATCTGAATCATTGATTTGAGTGTGTGTGTGTGTGTGTGTGTGTGTTAGGCGACATGGAAGCCTGCCACATGCTTACTCAACATCTCTTAGGAGATTTAAATCAGTATATGGGAATAACAGGCCGTAAACCCATTCTGAATCGATGACAGAGAGCAGGAAGAATTTCATCCCTTTCTTTCACCTCATAGAGAGCAGCTTTTAGCTCTTTTTAAGACACAGACTTTAGGTTGAAATGATGTGGTACACATCAGTCTTTTCTATTGTGTTAGAATATTCTGTGGCTGTCTTGTTGAGCTCCCTGTAACTCTGCTGTTGTGTTTATTCTATTTTCAGTACAGACCGTTAGGCCAGGCCTTACAGGAAGAGTTTAGTTGGTAGATAGTAACTCGATGCTACCATCATAAAAGTTTCCACTTTGGACTCTACCAAGAGGTCAACACAATAAAATGAAGGAAGGCTCCTGTTCTTATTTAAACTTTTTAAAATGGTATTCCTTTATTTTTAACCTAACCCATAGCCTTATATACTAACCCAAAGGATTATATTCTATTTTATTCCTCTTACACTATGTTGTCGTGCCTAACTTTCTGCTGTTAAATTCCTGTATGTCTTTTGGTAATAAATGTTTCCTGATTCATGAGAACGTGATGGTACTCTGTTTTAGTTAAATGTTCATTCGTAGTGAGTTTCCATTATCTCTGTTAGGCGCTTTATGTCTTTCTGTTATTTCTGTTTCTTCCAGCCCGTTGGAAAAGGGAAGCGGCTCCCTGAGGTGCACTGTATTGTCAGCAAACTGGGCTGTTTCAACCTCTTTGCAAAGGTGAGGCAACTAAACAATGCATTTGCACCCTTGGTGCTGCTGTTGGCAGCCTTTTGTAGCAAAAGGAGCTGGTTTTTAAATGGGATGACGCAACTCCAGAATATAATCCGCAGCAATCCCTGGGTGTGTTTTTCAATAAAGAAATGGTAAAACCTGTTGCCGTGTCACACCCATCTTTAGCCGAGGTAAATTCTGCCTGTGGGTGTGACTGTGTGAATATGTTCAAAAAGAGAGGAAAGGTTCATTTACATAACCAGATCTTTCCTCTAATCCACACAATTTATTTCATTTCACCTGCTGCTTCTCTGTCTCCTTCTGTCCAGATTCTGGAGGAGGTGGAAAAGCGGAGGGAGATTTCCCCAGCGCTGGTTTACCCTTTTATGCGTAGCGTGATGGAGGCCCCTTTTCCCGCCCCCGGACGCACAGTCACCATTAAGAGCTTCCTCCCTGGCTCTGGGAATGAGGTAATCCAGAAACAAAACAGGGAAAGGTTAATTAGTAGTTTTGTTTCTCCTAACCACTCCTTCCTGCAGACTCCGAATGACTGTGTAAAGAATAGGTATAGCTATTTCAGCTGTGAACAATTCATATTGGCATAGCTGCCTGACTGGATTACAACCGCCATAATAATACATTTAGTCATTATAATTTGCGGACTCAAAATAAGTCGGTAATGACAGTTCCCAAAATGAAATCAGCATCACTACTTTCAGCTGAAGACGGTTGTAGTATCTTAAGTATGTTTTTGCTCAACACACGCTACAAACTGTGGAGCTTAAAACTGCTTAAAAAAGTTTGGATTTATGTTCAGTAAGCAGTGCACATAAAGAAATGAACCATACAGGCATTTTAGTTACTAGGAAAATATCAAAAACAATTAACGATTAGCGGATTATTCAGCAGTACAGGGAGAGTCCGTTTGGAACAGCCCGTGTCGCACCGGTGCAGTTCCACTCGGCCTTGCTGCATGTGCCCTTGTTGCTCTGCCAGATACTGACCTTGTGCCGGCCAGTGGACTCCCGGCTGGAGCACGTGGACTTTGACAGCCTGCTGCAGTGTCTCAGCGTGGGGAACCTGCTGCAGGTGTTTGCCTCCATTCTGCTCGAGAGGCGGGTCATCTTCATCGCTGACAAACTGAGGTATAAAGATGACATACAGAAGCCATTCAAAAGGAATGTGAATAATGCGTGTGGATGCTTAATCTAATGGTACAGGCCCAATGTTATTTACACACGTGCACCTTGGCCTCAATGCTACATTTTTGGCAAAGTTCCAACGTCAAGTCACGTTTTATTTGGACGGCCCAAAATCACTTGACTCAGTGGGCTCTAGAAGGCCACAGCAACGACGGCAACCCATCGCAAGCTGGTTATTATCCAACAGGACATTTCTCACACGTCATCTTTATTTGAATATGTAAACCGATAAGTTCACAAGCAGTGTCAGCAGGAATATTACTAGATAAGGTCGCCGAGAGTATTAGCATGTATCAAAAAATGTATAAATAACTGTTTAGACTGTTTGCTGAAGCTCCTACAGTCACTTATTTTCTCCCCCCTCTGCAGTGTGTTGTCCCGGTGTAGCCATGCATTGCTGGCGCTGCTGTACCCCTTCACCTGGCAGCACACCTTTGTGCCCGTGCTGCCGGCCAGCATGCTGGACATCAGCTGCTCCCCCACCCCCTTCCTCATCGGGGTGCTGGCACCTTGCCTGCCTGAGCTGCTGGAGCTGCCCGTCGAGGAGGTCTGTCCCGTCGGAATCCTGTCCTGATGTTTTTAAATGTTTTAAAAAGACGCTTCTGCCCTATAAATGTGTTTTGAGTTCCATCTTCTGGCCGTATATGTCTTGGGTTTGTGAATGAATAGCCAAACAGAACCGGTGTGTATCTTCCACTAGGAGTGAGTAGCAGCTGGGAAACGCCCTCAGGAGACCGTTGCTGCGGCTCGCACCTCGTCTTCATAACTCGTTGTGTGAAAGTGAACTCTTGCAGTCAGTAACCGTCACCCTTTGCTCTCCTTGTCTTCCCAGGTGCTCATAGTGGATCTGTGTGCCGACAAGTTCGTTGTTCAGGTGTGTACACATAGCAGTGCATAAAAGGAATGATGGGTGTGGTTCCAGTGGGGGGGAAAGATGGCTTTGCCTACACTTGTCCCTTGTTTTTATGCAGAATGTTTTGAGGGTGACGGAGAGAAAATGATGTTACGCCCTCTGCAGACATGAAGCTTTGTTGTGTGGGAGCTCAAACCAAACAAGAGGCAGTGTTACAGTAGATGTATCAGTAATAGTCTTCCATGAATGATTAGTGTTTGTTTTTCCCAGTTGGGTTTGTATTTATGTGTTTTAATTTGGCTCTGTTGTTCTTTGACATTTCATTTAGCTTAGCTTTAGTCTTTCTTTCTCTATTTGCTACAAGTCAACGAGACGCTCGGTTATTGTCTTGCCGGCCACTTGCCTGTTTCAAATACAGAACATTGCTCGTCCTCAGCATGTGATGAGAATTTTGTCTTTTTAAAATGAACACAGACATGTAGACGGTGACAGATGGTCTGTTCTTCTGCCTCTTTAGCATATTGGATTTGAAATGGTTAAATGAAAAAATTCTGATTGGTCCAAGTGTGTCACAACATTGGGTTTTTTTTTTAGTCACCACATCTATATTCCATCTTTGCTCATCGCAGAACAAGTACACAAAGAGGTACCGTAGTTAATTCTTCCGATTAGGTTGGCTCAGCACCACATGGGGGAATGACCGGCTAGTAAGGCGGATCCCCACGAAGGCCCAAAACGTCCCAATGTGTGCTGTGACATATTGTGAGGTTGGGATGCATGCTGGAAACTGGCATCGTGGGGCTGCTGTTGACCTTTCCTGTGATGTGTGACAGCTGGGCGATGAAGACTGCATCCTGCCCAGTAAACTGCAGGCCGCGCTGCAGCAGATCCTGGAGGAGAGAGAGGATATCCTGGCACAGGAGGACCGACACCGAGGTGGAGGTTGGTACAAGCTTCTGTCTTTAGTTCCTGCTGTTAATGAATCTTCGTGTTGGAACTTTAATCCAGGGTTCAATAATTACCTATTTAGGTTGTTTACTCCTTTTTAGCATTTACAATTAATACATTTTTGCTCTGCAATGAAGACGTTTCAGTCTTAAGTAACGTCATAAGCAAAAGCCTTAAACACTTTTAGGATCTTGTATTTTTTTTTTTTTTTTTTTTTATATATACCTAATTGCAAAACTGCTGCACAGTGAATCTCTTTTGGAGTCTGTTATTAACCGTCTTGTCTTCATTCTCAATGTGGCCCGTCCAGATCAGCAGGTGGACCTGAGCTCTCTGATGTCGGAGGGTTTTGTGCACTTCTTCGTGGAGTTGGTGGGCCACTATCCCCTCCACATGGTCGAGTCCTCCAGCGGAACCAGGGAGTTCCAGCGAGACAGCTTCCGCAAATCTCACCCCTCCCGCGGAGTCCGCCAGTTCCTGCAGCTCTTCATGGACACTCAGATGTTTGCTGGCTTCATTCAGGACAAAGAACTGCGCAAGGAAGGAGCCAGAGGTAATTGTGTTAATAAGGCCGGCGCCATTTTATAAAAACAATTTTCTCTGTTGCCATTGAAGTGCAGTGTTATTGGTTCTACAAAAGTTCTCACTCAATTCCTATTTTCCATGTTAATATAATCGATAAGAAAAAATGGTATTGTCCTCTCACTCAATGGTTAATAATACAAAAGTGCCCAAATTGATGTAAAAGGGTAAATCCCCCTTTACATCAATTTGGGCACTCTTGTATTATTGCTGCCTAAGATTTCTCTGCCTTTTTGTTATATTCCCACAATGCTGTGTACACTTTTATGCCGATAGAAAAATAGACAAAATTGATTTTGACTAAACTTTATAATAATAGCAGGCTATGGCTATAGCTTTACCGTGTTTAAATATACAAAGAATCTTACTATTCAAACTTATTTTACCCTGAACATAAGTAACATTCAAAGAATGTTTGGTATAGTTGATATCTGGAGAGAACTACACCCCAACAGAAGGGACTATACACACTACTGTACACCCAATAAAATAATTGACCACTTCTTTGTGAATAAAAAGGACATAGACATAGTTACGTGAGTGTGAAATTGGAGCAGCAGACATGTCCGACCACTGCGCAGTTTATCTGAATGTCTGGTTAAACCTCAGGCGAAAAAATTATGGAGGTTTAATGTTGGAATACTACATTATTAGACAGTTGTTGATTAGATTAAATTGGAGATTAAAACATGCCAGAAAGAAAATGATGGGGAGGTTAAAGCTCTTAAAGCCGTTATGGAAACTCGACCAACCGGTATTTGGGACTGATCAGAATTAACTTTTCACTTCCCCTATTACAAAAATAGAAACACAGTGCTGTGGGTAAACTGAAAACAAATAAATCCCCTGTTACTGATGGTTTCCCAGCGGCGTGTTATAAAGCATTTAGTGAACTAGTAGGAGAAGACCAATACATGAGGCATTGTTTAAACGTGAGGCTTGCCACTGGTGATGGGGATGGTACAGCACTGCAGCGCTCCACCAGGCAAGCATGTTGTCTTTCACCAACTCTATTTGCAGAACCTCTGGCTCAAGCAGTTAGGCCCAGCAGTTAGGCAGAAAAAAGACCTTAAAGGGACGCAGGTTGGAAAGGAAGAACACGTGATCCGTTACCCTGACATGGGGCAGCCTGTATTAATCGATCAACTTAACTTAAAATGGAGTCCTAAAAGAATGGCATACTTCTATAACTATAACAAAAAGTATTGATCCAGTGTCTCCCCTACACTGACATGAATATGGCCGTGTGGCGCTCGCACAGCAGGTGCAGTCTTTTGCCCGACTAGTACCCCCCCACCCCCCTCCTTATGGGAAACACTGTGCTCTATATTAAAGTGGAGAGGTGTTCTCCCTTTAGGTTTCAGCTCACAGATGGATTCTATAAAACGTCCAAAACTCTTTTGCTTCCACAAGATCCCTGAGAAGCAATTAAGAGATCAAATTATTTTAAGGCTTATATGGAATGAACAAAATGAAACATTACAGATTACATTACAGGCCCCTATGAGGGATATGTCATGAACGTGGCGGCTTGGGAGCCGACAAAAGACGCAGGCGCAGGATGTCCAACGAGGCAAGACTTTAATCTCAGAACAGAGACAGGGTAACGCACATGACATCTGACAAGAACCAACAGAGGACTCACAAACACAGAGGGCTTAAATACACAAGGGAGGTGCAGGTGATTGAACACAGTTGGAAACATTCAGACAATCACAGGGGAAGACAGGACAAGGCAGGAAGTGAAGTTAACCCGTGTAGCCTATGATACACATTTTATTCCAGGTATTCTTGATCAGCTTCTTGATTTTAAACAATGGATCCCATATGGAATAAGGGCAATGTGCACAGTTATTAAAGATGGGCGTGTGGTTTCCAGGAGCTGAAAGCTAAATACATGCTAAATAACCAGGACCACTTCAGATATATAGAGAAAAATAAATAAAATAAAGCGCAAAATTAACCATTATGTATATATGTATGTATGTGTATATATCTGTGTGTATCCTGTCTATTTTCAAAAGGCAAAAATAAAGCTAAAAAGTAACAAATAGTGCCCCCTAAGTCCATCCATCCACCCATCTTCAAACCGCTTATCCTGCATCCTTGCTCATCGCTGTGAGGCGACCGTACAAACCACCGTGCCGCCCTACTTACAACATATCCAACCCAAGTATATGGCCGACTACTTACCATGTACTGCATGGTAGTACCACATGTGCCTCACAGAAATGTCACTGGTTGGATTCCTCGCAAAATACAACCATCAAGATGTGATGCATCAATATGAATGAAACTATTTCAGCATGCTATTAGAAAAGAAAGCTCCACTAGCCATGATCACAGGGTTATCACGTTCAGCTTGGATTCAGTTGGAGTTGAAATGGCGATGTACACGTGCTGGCGTCTCACCGCTTGGAACTGTTCCGCAGGTCTCTTTGAGGCCCGGGTGGCCGAGCATCTGGATTCCTTCCCTGAGCCGGAGCCAAGCGGCGTGAACAAATTTCTGAAGGGACTTGGTAAGCATCCCTCTGCTGTCAACAGTTTACATTTAAAAGTTAATTTTCCACAGCTAATTATTATTCTGTTTTAGGAAACAAGATCAAGTCCCTCCAGTTGAAATGACGAGGGACTTGGTGAGGAATTGAATGTGGACGAGCGTCTCGTCTCCGGAGGCCAATGGGACCAGGTTTATCTTACTCACGTCTACGAGCAGCGCACTTTTCATCGGATGGAAACTGGAAAGGCTCTTTCTCTTCTGGAAATGTATAATAAAACCGGGAGGACGAGGCACAAATTACAGAAAACATTCCTGCTACTTGACCTCAGCCTCAACATGCGTGGTGGTAACTTTTTTTTTCTTCCTTTTACTGCAACTAATTATTTACAGTTTCATCTCTTTTCCAAATTGTGCATTTTACTGTAAATGCAAAAAAAGATGTTATTCAATCTTGAAAGTGTTTTACAACTGAAATGAATCCGTTCGGTTCCAACCTGATTCATGTTTTTATACGTTTTTATGCGTTTCCATCATCAACTCTGCATTCCCTTCAGCACAAACTAGTGTTTTTATTTGTTAACTTTGATCAGAAAATTTCAAAGTGTCCGGGTTAAATCTCATCAATCCAAACTATAATTAACATTTACATGCAGAAATCAGTACGTTTGTTTTCTTTCTTCTTTCATTGACTTTCTCCCTCTTTAACTGGGGTTGTAAATATGTTTCTTTTTAGAGTTTCACAATGTTGAGAAACAGTGTACAGTATTTTGAAATATTTTTGTATAAAAGCATGATGTGTCCTAAATGCAATAAATGGGTTTCCAAGGAAAGCATTTAATGAATGACTGTGTTTCTTAAAATGAAAATCCAGCAATCTGGGCTCCTTGCAATGCCCTGTCACATGACCTGCAGCTTTGTACCTGCCCACTCAGGACACAGAAAACACAGAAAGGACTCTGTTAGTCTGTCTCTCAGCACTGACTTACCTGAGGGAGCCCAAGGCCCATTTCTTCCTGCTGAAGACAGACAACTTTAAAAACTGGTCGGGCGATATATTATCATCATTAAGAAAAGCTAAAAAACCTGGGCAGTGCACTATTTAGCAAAGCAGTTCCTTCTTTGGGGACTGCATTCAGTTGCTGATTGAAACACGTTTTACAGCCAGCGGACAATTATCTGAAAGTGTGATTTACTCTTACTGGCTATGGGATGATGGCGTTTGGAATAGAGAGGGTGTGCTGGGAAGTGCAAGGTTGGTGGTTTGAATCCTGGCTGCCCCATGCCGAAGTGTCCTTGAGCAAGATACCTAACCCCTAATTGCTCCTCAGGCGAAATGTCATCAACATCAAATCTGTGCTCTTAGCAACATGAAAGATCTGTGAAATCCTCAACAGCAAGAGATGATATGGCATCAACATTTCTAAAAATGTGACGTCACCAACATCAAAGAACTGTGATGACATCAACATCGAAGAGATAAAAGAAATAAATTAACTTGAATGGTAGAGGATGCAAGGTAATATTTCTGTGCAATTCCAGAAGCACGCAAATCCGTTATTTTAACCTTAGGATGATTTTTTTCTTTTTTTTAAAGGTGAATGAATGGGTTCATTAATTGATCAAATGTCACGATAAGCGTGAGCCTACAAACGAATACCGGCACGCAGAATATCTGTCGGTGCAATCAGGGATCATAGATCCAAAAACAGGTTTACAAACGAGACAACAATTGGTATCATGAAATAATTGTTTAGCCTGTTTCATCAAAATGAATGAAAGCTGTTGGGATGAAGCGTGAGTGACTGATGTGAGAGAATTTAACTCATTAAATTTGGTTTAATTACAAGAGGTGATTAATTAGTTACACAAAGACTAAAGGAAATTTATGAAGTGACTCCTCAATCTGTCTAAGAGAATAAAAAATGGTGACGTACTTAAATGTTTCTACAGAGAAACTCAAGGTCAGAGATAAGAGACGAACGGGCATTCTTTACCACAAACAGAGAAGACTAAAACAATTCTTTGTTGGAACAACGAGGGGTTTTGAGAAACTGACGTGTCACTGAACGGCGGACAGATGTGGAGGGTTGCTGTATGAATGGGGGGAAAAGAGGGGCCAACAGAGCAGCCTAAAGGATATTCCTCCTATTATGAAGGAAGCAGATTCAAGAACACACAGTGTTAAATGAAATGAATCCTGAGTGCAAATATTTATTTGGGATATAATTGGGTAATGGACTTCACTCAAATGCAAGGGGATAACGAACAGACCTATTATCGTTGATTAAAGAATAATCAAAAGAGTAGAATAGTCTTATGCTAAAAGTGTGATTACTGTATCTAGTTAAGTAATGTGCGAAAATTAGGGAGATTCAAAAGTTTCCTTCTGCAGCTGCTCGAACAAAGGAACTTGTTGCCCCATTTTAACCTTGGCTCTTATCTAAACTTGGTTTGCAATGTTTCACACCGGCCACTGAGGCCTTCCTGCGTGTGTATGAAAGCTCTGAGGTGCCGTTGCAAGCAATGAATGGACACTTACGACTTAAAAAAAAAAAAAAAAGGATAATTAATGATAATTGGGATTACAACTACTGAATAAAGTAAACTACCTTTGGAAATCGCAGGTTTAAATGCACAGCAACAATTGGTGGTGAACGTTTCAAACAGGAAACCGCACACCACCTGATCAACTGTCTTAAGGAACAACTTTTGGGGAAAATACAATTGTGGGACAATGCGGAGGAAGGTAAACACGTATGGAACCTATTTGGCTATGATGAGCATGTTTGACACATGCTCAAAAGGGGGGATGGAAGTAGTAATAAACATTTGTTGGCATGCAATGATTGTGAAAAACACAATCCCAAGATTTAAATTACAAGAAAACATAAGTATGGGCTTCATTAGACTAAATTAAATGTAAAGATAAGGATTATTGTCTGACAATCATAGAAATGTTTGTTAATTATAATGCACAGGATGTTTTAACAAAGGCAAAAAGCCTCAACAGAAGAAAGAGGACTGCGACACCGGAGGGAAGGTTTTTTACCAGCACAAACTGTGTCAACAAAGTGACAACGTATCTGATCTGTTCTACTTTTGGGAAGAATGTAAATTAACAGTCCTCTTATTATCCACAGTCAGCAGGACTGATGGAACAAATAAATGGTACTATTACTTAAGAAATTAAAGGGGCTCTAACTTTTGAACAATTAGATGATGGAACTTTATATCTTACCAAGCTTAAACCAGTCGTTAAAGAAAATGAACAAATGGGAGAGAACAAAGCAGAAAATATGAAGAGAAAATAAATTACGTTGTCTGCTCAATGTTTTTCCTACACAGAAGCTGCCTTATCGGGTCATGAAGGCCACAGAGGACCTGACATAAACCGAGCACAAGAACAAGCAGAGAGAGAGAACCCTGGATCCACCTCATGCAGGATCACAATCAGGAGCAATTTATTGCCACGTATGCTACACACATAGAGTAATTTGTCTTAATGGAGATTGCACCGCTGATGACTCAGTTTTGCAGATACCTGACTCCTCCGAGGCGTGGCTGGTTAACCAGGGAGGTGAGTACAATAGGGTCACCTAGTTGGAACCAGTGAAGAGCCCAAGTGTAAGCCATTAGGGTCACTTTTAGGAGGGATTAATAACGCCCGGAGGTTTAGGGGGTTCTGTAAGATGGAGCTCAGTGGTGGATCGGCAACGCAGGGATTCGTAAGAATGGCTCTTTTGGACGTTGTCATGAAATTGAAACGTCAAGGAAGCAGAACCTTTGGAGAACGACCAAGGACGGTCGTGTCAGCACAAACGATTCCAAGTTGACAAAGTAAGAGCCCTGATGAGAGCAGAGAAGAGAAGCTGTACCAGGGACGAAGAAAGAAAAAACATTGATGGTCAGAGACTTTTGAAACACACCAGTTAAGAACATTGTGTGTGATCACCACGGCAACGTGGACATTGGAGCAGAGAAGGGAGGCCTCACACCGGCAGAGGAGGAGGGAAGATCAAAAGTTAACTCTGAGTTAACTTTAGAGTATGGTTTACACATTAAACAAATAAATGCACTCACATCCTTTAAGTAAAATGCTGGAATCACAGCACTGTGTTTGGGTGACGCTAATACTTTAGAGCAGGGGTGTCAAACTCATTCTGGTCTGGGGGCCGCATACAACTTAATCGCATCTCAAGTGGGCCAGACCAGTAAACTCATTCTTAAATGACATAGAACTAACAATAAGTCCACTTTCTTCTTTGTATTAGTGCAGAGAAGAAGTAAATTATACAAATCTTTATATGCAATGAATTGTCCTTTTAATAAATATATTATCAACAACCTAAGAGTTTTTAAGAAAAGTAATGTGCAATTTCAACAACATTTTCACCCAGTTTAACATTTATTTAAGTGCATCATGCATAAAAACTGATCACAGTGATTGTGATTCACCTCCATGAACATGTAGGAAGAGGTCCATTTTTCTTGAAAAATCCGACACTGTGTCCACTTTTCTCTTTTTTGACAAAGACATTTCACTGAAGAGGGTGCCAGGGTCAACAGAAAATGCCTGTAAAGCGATAGACGTGAAACAGCGCCACTAGCGGACAATATAGGAACTGCAGATTTTATAGAAGTGTATTCTTATTTTTTTTCAGTAATACAGATTTATCCCGCGGGCCAGACTGAACCACCTGGCGGGCCGTTTCCGGCCCGCGGGCCGTACGTTTGACACCCCTGCTTTAGAGGATTACAGCAGTGTCGGCTGGATGCTACCATGAAAAACTAATTTGAACCAACACGAATCTCAACAGGGTGATGAGAATTGGAGAAACTGCAACATGTTGGGGGAGTCATCTCGATCCCCTGACCGATTATATTTAAATAGAATTCTGACTCGCGATTATGAAACAATGATTTATTAGTCAAGGAATTGCAATGAGTGATGAAAGTATGAATAAAAGTGTTTTCTGTATTGACATAAACAGTGAACAACATGTTATAAGATATTTACACCCTTCAATTAGTTTGTGCAAGGTGTAATGAGGTATAAGGCTTAATCCTGGGAGAAGGTTATCAATAGTAGGCTCAGGCGAGCCTACCCCCACAACAAGTGTCAATCCACTGACACCATCGTTGCAGTGACCACGGACGGGTTCAGAACGGGCAGTCCGACCGACAGACACCCAGTGCACGGTGTTCTGTGTCGACTGTCTACAACGAAACGTGAAAGAAGACCAAGAATACAGTGTATAACTATCCTCTCCTCTGTTCTATCTTTCTCAATTCTCCGCAGTTAGTTTAGTTAAAAATATAGAATGTCAGGGTTATATTACGATTGCGGGGGACAGAGGCTTTTTCCCAAAGTCCAAACCAAAACAATTGGGTCAACAATGGTCAGACTGGCAGCAACACTGACCATGTTCCGAAACAAATTGGTGAAAGGCATAGAAAGGGGAAACGCAGCGCTCACTAAACAACGGCGGCGACACGTCCTGAAGCGCGCAACTTTTGATCCGACCGGTTCATTTGACCTCACCTATCAAAGTCCCACTTATATTGATGCCATTGGGTCCCTAGGGGAAATCTGAATGAATACAAGCCGGCTAATCAAATTGCAGCCGGGTTTGAAAACAACACGGTTTAGTCTGCACACTTTCTGGCAACGGCCAACAAAACTGGGAGCGCATTAACTATGTTCATAACAATGTGCTACGACTCTTCGACTTCACCAGCAGCTAGAGTGATCTCTGGAAGAGATCAAAAGGGGGAAATATGAGATGTGGGTTTCTGTTTGTGTGTTTTTTTATAATCTTTTGACTTGTAGAATAGATGGTGTGACCGGATGAGACCATATAAGGCAGACAATGTGAACTGGGAAATCCAAGCAGGATTGCTCATGTGGCACTTTATCTCTTCTAAATAAGATGTTAACTTTTTAAACTTCAATTGAGTGCCGTAATAGATTCTTCTCATCAACCAACTCGGGGGGGATAGGAAATCCCAACACAGTGTTTTCATCTACCTACTACCTAAGGATTATGAAATTATTAGTATTATGACGCTATCAACCTTTTTTTAATACTTTTTTCAACCAGATTTGGGTCAACAAAGTTGTTTCCTTTTCCTCCATTTTAAGGCTTTTTCGCAGTGAGATAATGCCTAACACTGACCCCATGGCAGAATGCATTAGTTGACAGTATATTTATCTACCTGCTGCCTCAGGATTGCACAAATAATAGTTTTATGAACTTATCATCATTGCTGAATACTTTTTTCACCCAGATTCAGTCTAACAAAGTTGTTTCCTTTTTTCTCCACTTAAAGGCTTTTGCGCAGGGAGATAATGCCTAAAACGAACCAGATGGGAGAATGCATTAGTTGACAGTATATTTATCCACCTGCTGCCTCAGGATTGCACAAATAATAGTTTCATGAAGCTATCATCATTGCTGAATACGTTTTTCACCCAGATTCGGTCTAACAAAGTTGTTTCCTTCTCCTCCATTTTAAGGCTTTTTCGCAGTGAGATAATGCCTAATACTGACCCCATGGCAGAATGCAATAGTTGACAGTATATTTATCTACCTGCTGCCTCAGGATTGCACAAATAATAGTTTTGTGAAGCTATCATCATTGCTGAATACTTTTTTTACCCAGATTCAGTCTAACAAAGTTGTTTCCTTTTTTCTCCACTTAAAGGCTTTTGCGCAGGGAGATAATGCCTAAAACGAACCAGATGGGAGAATGCATTAGTTGACAGTATATTTATCTACCTGCTGCCTCAGGATTGCACAAATAATAGTTTTATGAAGCTATCATCATTGCTGAATACTTTTTTCACCCAGATTTGGTCTAACAAAGTTGTTTCCTTTTCCTGCATTTTAAGGCTTTTTCGAAGTGAGATAATGCCTAAAACGGACCACATAGGAGAATGCATTAGTTGACAGAGTTCATCTACCTACTGCCTCAGGACTGCACAAATAATACTTTCATGAAGCTATCATCATTGCTGAATACTTTTTTCACCAAGTTTCGGTCTAACAAAGTTGTTTCCTTTTCCTCCATTTTAAGGCTTTTTCGCAGTGAGATCATGCCTAACACTGACCCCATAGCAGAATGCATTAGTTGACAGTATATTTATCTAGCTGCTGCCTCAGGATTGCACAAATAATAGTTTTATGAACTTATCATCATTGCTGAATACTTTTTTCACCCAGATTCGGTCTAACAAAGTTGTTTCCTTTTCCTCCATTTTAAGGCTTTTTCCCAGTGAGATAATGCCTAATACTGACCCCATGGCAGAATGCAATAGTTGACAGTATATTTATCTACCTGCTGCCTCAGGATTGCACAAATAATAGTTTTGTGAAGCTATCATCATTGCTGAATACTTTTTTCACCCAGATTCGGTCTAACAAAGTTGTTTCCTTTTTTCTCCACTTAAAGGCTTTTGCGCAGGGAGATAATGCCTAAAACGAACCAGATGGGAGAATGCATTAGTTGACAGTATATTTATCTACCTGCTGCCTCAGGATTGCACAAATAATAGTTTCATGAAGCTATCATCATTGCTGAATACGTTTTTCGCCCAGATTCGGTCTAACAAAGTTGTTTCCTTCTCCTCCATTTTAAGGCTTTTTCGCAGTGAGATAATGCCTAATACTGACCCCATGGCAGAATGCAATAGTTGTCAGTATATTTATCTACCTGCTGCCTCAGGATTGCACAAATAATAGTTTTGTGAAGCTATCATCATTGCTGAATACTTTTTTCACCCAGATTCAGTCTAACAAAGTTGTTTCCTTTTTTCTCCACTTAAAGGCTTTTGCGCAGGGAGATAATGCCTAAAACGAACCAGATGGGAGAATGCATTAGTTGACAGTATATTTATCTACCTGCTGCCTCAGGATTGCACAAATAATAGTTTTATGAAGCTATCATCATTGCTGAATACTTTTTTCACCCAGATTCGGTCTAACAAAGTTGTTACCTTTTCCTCAATTTTAAGGCGTTTTCACAGTGAGATAATGCCTAAAACAGACTAGATGGGAGAATGCATTAGTTGACAGAGTTTTCATCTACCTACTGCCACAGGATTACACAAACGATAGTTTCATGAAGCTATCATCATTGCTGAATACTTTTTTCACCCAGATTCGGTCTAACAAAGTTGTTTCCTTTTCCTCCATTTTAAGGCTTTTTCCCAGTGAGATAATGCCTAATACTGACCCCATGGCAGAATGCAATAGTTGACAGTATATTTATCTACCTGCTGCCTTAGGATTGCACAAATAATAGTTTTGTAAAGCTATCATCATTGCTACGCTTGAATACTTTTTTCACCCAGATTTGGTCTAACAAAGTTGTTTCCTTTTCCTGCATTTTAAGGCTTTTTCGCAGTGAGATAATGCCTAAAACGGACCACATAGAAGAATGCATTTGTTGACAGTATATTTATCTACCTGCTGCCTCAGGATTGCACAAATAATAGTTTTATGAACTTATCATCATTGCTGAATACTTTTTTTCACCCAGATTCGGTCTAACAAAGTTGTTTCCTTCTCCTCCATTTTAAGGCTTTTTCGCAGTGAGATAATGCCTAACACTGACCCCATAGCAGAATGCATTAGTTGACAGTATATTTATCTACCTGCTGCCTCAGGATTGCACAAATAATAGTTTTATGAAGCTATCATCATTGCTGAATACTTTTTTCACCCAGATTCGGTCTAACAAAGTTGTTTCCTTTTTTCCCCACTTAAAGGCTTTTGCGCAGGGAGATAATGCCTAAAACGAACCAGATGGGAGAATGCATTAGTTGACAGTATATTTATCTACCTGCTGCCTCAGGATTGCACAAATAATAGTTTCATGAAGCTATCATCATTGCTGAATACTTTTTTCACCAAGTTTCGGTCTAACAAAGTTGTTTCCTTTTCCTCCATTTTAAGGCTTTTTCGCAGTGAGATCATGCCTAACACTGACCCCATAGCAGAATGCATTAGTTGACAGTATATTTATCTAGCTGCTGCCTCAGGATTGCACAAATAATAGTTTTATGAACTTATCATCATTGCTGAATACTTTTTTCACCCAGATTCAGTCTAACAAAGTTGTTTCCTTTTTTCTCCACTTAAAGGCTTTTGCGCAGGGAGATAATGCCTAAAACGAACCAGATGGGAGAATGCATTAGTTGACAGTATATTTATCCACCTGCTGCCTCAGGATTGCACAAATAATAGTTTCATGAAGCTATCATCATTGCTGAATACGTTTTTCACCCAGATTCGGTCTAACAAAGTTGTTTCCTTCTCCTCCATTTTAAGGCTTTTTCGCAGTGAGATAATGCCTAATACTGACCCCATGGCAGAATGCAATAGTTGACAGTATATTTATCTACCTGCTGCCTCAGGATTGCACAAATAATAGTTTTGTGAAGCTATCATCATTGCTGAATACTTTTTTTACCCAGATTCAGTCTAACAAAGTTGTTTCCTTTTTTCTCCACTTAAAGGCTTTTGCGCAGGGAGATAATGCCTAAAACGAACCAGATGGGAGAATGCATTAGTTGACAGTATATTTATCTACCTGCTGCCTCAGGATTGCACAAATAATAGTTTTATGAAGCTATCATCATTGCTGAATACTTTTTTCACCCAGATTTGGTCTAACAAAGTTGTTTCCTTTTCCTGCATTTTAAGGCTTTTTCGAAGTGAGATAATGCCTAAAACGGACCACATAGGAGAATGCATTAGTTGACAGAGTTCATCTACCTACTGCCTCAGGACTGCACAAATAATACTTTCATGAAGCTATCATCATTGCTGAATACTTTTTTCACCAAGTTTCGGTCTAACAAAGTTGTTTCCTTTTCCTCCATTTTAAGGCTTTTTCGCAGTGAGATCATGCCTAACACTGACCCCATAGCAGAATGCATTAGTTGACAGTATATTTATCTAGCTGCTGCCTCAGGATTGCACAAATAATAGTTTTATGAACTTATCATCATTGCTGAATACTTTTTTCACCCAGATTCAGTCTAACAAAGTTGTTTCCTTTTTTCTCCACTTAAAGGCTTTTGCGCAGCGAGATAATGCCTAAAACGAACCAGATGGGAGAATGCATTAGTTGACAGTATATTTATCCACCTGCTGCCTCAGGATTGCACAAATAATAGTTTCATGAAGCTATCATCATTGCTGAATACGTTTTTCACCCAGATTCGGTCTAACAAAGTTGTTTCCTTCTCCTCCATTTTAAGGCTTTTTCGCAGTGAGATAATGCCTAATACTGACCCCATGGCAGAATGCAATAGTTGACAGTATATTTATCTACCTGCTGCCTCAGGATTGCACAAATAATAGTTTTGTGAAGCTATCATCATTGCTGAATACTTTTTTTACCCAGATTCAGTCTAACAAAGTTGTTTCCTTTTTTCTCCACTTAAAGGCTTTTGCGCAGGGAGATAATGCCTAAAACGAACCAGATGGGAGAATGCATTAGTTGACAGTATATTTATCTACCTGCTGCCTCAGGATTGCACAAATAATAGTTTTATGAAGCTATCATCATTGCTGAATACTTTTTTCACCCAGATTTGGTCTAACAAAGTTGTTTCCTTTTCCTGCATTTTAAGGCTTTTTCGAAGTGAGATAATGCCTAAAACGGACCACATAGGAGAATGCATTAGTTGACAGAGTTCATCTACCTACTGCCTCAGGACTGCACAAATAATACTTTCATGAAGCTATCATCATTGCTGAATACTTTTTTCACCAAGTTTCGGTCTAACAAAGTTGTTTCCTTTTCCTCCATTTTAAGGCTTTTTCGCAATGAGATCATGCCTAACACTGACCCCATAGCAGAATGCATTAGTTGACAGTATATTTATCTAGCTGCTGCCTCAGGATTGCACAAATAATAGTTTTATGAACTTATCATCATTGCTGAATACTTTTTTCACCCAGATTCGGTCTAACAAAGTTGTTTCCTTTTTTCCCCACTTAAAGGCTTTTGCGCAGGGAGATAATGCCTAAAACGAACCAGATGGGAGAATGCATTAGTTGACAGTATATTTATCTACCTGCTGCCTCAGGATTGCACAAATAATAGTTTCATGAAGCTATCATCATTGCTGAATACTTTTTTCACCAAGTTTCGGTCTAACAAAGTTGTTTCCTTTTCCTCCATTTTAAGGCTTTTTCGCAGTGAGATCATGCCTAACACTGACCCCATAGCAGAATGCATTAGTTGACAGTATATTTATCTAGCTGCTGCCTCAGGATTGCACAAATAATAGTTTTATGAACTTATCATCATTGCTGAATACTTTTTTCACCCAGATTCAGTCTAACAAAGTTGTTTCCTTTTTTCTCCACTTAAAGGCTTTTGCGCAGGGAGATAATGCCTAAAACGAACCAGATGGGAGAATGCATTAGTTGACAGTATATTTATCCACCTGCTGCCTCAGGATTGCACAAATAATAGTTTCATGAAGCTATCATCATTGCTGAATACGTTTTTCACCCAGATTCGGTCTAACAAAGTTGTTTCCTTCTCCTCCATTTTAAGGCTTTTTCGCAGTGAGATAATGCCTAATACTGACCCCATGGCAGAATGCAATAGTTGACAGTATATTTATCTACCTGCTGCCTCAGGATTGCACAAATAATAGTTTTGTGAAGCTATCATCATTGCTGAATACTTTTTTTACCCAGATTCAGTCTAACAAAGTTGTTTCCTTTTTTCTCCACTTAAAGGCTTTTGCGCAGGGAGATAATGCCTAAAACGAACCAGATGGGAGAATGCATTAGTTGACAGTATATTTATCTACCTGCTGCCTCAGGATTGCACAAATAATAGTTTTATGAAGCTATCATCATTGCTGAATACTTTTTTCACCCAGATTTGGTCTAACAAAGTTGTTTCCTTTTCCTGCATTTTAAGGCTTTTTCGAAGTGAGATAATGCCTAAAACGGACCACATAGGAGAATGCATTAGTTGACAGAGTTCATCTACCTACTGCCTCAGGACTGCACAAATAATACTTTCATGAAGCTATCATCATTGCTGAATACTTTTTTCACCAAGTTTCGGTCTAACAAAGTTGTTTCCTTTTCCTCCATTTTAAGGCTTTTTCGCAGTGAGATCATGCCTAACACTGACCCCATAGCAGAATGCATTAGTTGACAGTATATTTATCTAGCTGCTGCCTCAGGATTGCACAAATAATAGTTTTATGAACTTATCATCATTGCTGAATACTTTTTTCACCCAGATTCGGTCTAACAAAGTTGTTTCCTTTTCCTCCATTTTAAGGCTTTTTCCCAGTGAGATAATGCCTAATACTGACCCCATGGCAGAATGCAATAGTTGACAGTATATTTATCTACCTGCTGCCTCAGGATTGCACAAATAATAGTTTTATGAAGCTATCATCATTGCTGAATACTTTTTTCACCCAGATTCGGTCTAACAAAGTTGTTTCCTTTTTTCTCCACTTAAAGGCTTTTGCGCAGGGAGATAATGCCTAAAACGAACCAGATGGGAGAATGCATTAGTTGACAGTATATTTATCTACCTGCTGCCTCAGGATTGCACAAATAATAGTTTCATGAAGCTATCATCATTGCTGAATACGTTTTTCAGCCCAGATTCGGTCTAACAAAGTTGTTTCCTTCTCCTCCATTTTAAGGCTTTTTCGCAGTGAGATAATGCCTAATACTGACCCCATGGCAGAATGCAATAGTTGACAGTATATTTATCTACCTGCTGCCTCAGGATTGCACAAATAATAGTTTTGTGAAGCTATCATCATTGCTGAATACTTTTTTTCACCCAGATTCAGTCTAACAAAGTTGTTTCCTTTTTTCTCCACTTAAAGGCTTTTGCGCAGGGAGATAATGCCTAAAACGAACCAGATGGGAGAATGCATTAGTTGACAGTATATTTATCTACCTGCTGCCTCAGGATTGCACAAATAATAGTTTTATGAAGCTATCATCATTGCTGAATACTTTTTTCACCCAGATTCGGTCTAAGCAAAGTTGTTTCCTTTTCCTCATATTTTAAGGCGTTTTCGACAGTGAGATAATGCCTAAATACGACCCTATAGGAGAAATGCATTAGTTGACAGAGTTTCATCTACCTACTGCCTCAGGACTTACACAAACTAATAGTGTCATGAAGCTATCATCATTGCTGAATACTTTTTTCACCCAGATTCGGTCTAACAAAGTTGTTTCCTTTTTCCTCCACTTTAAAGGCTTTTGCGCAGGGAGATAATGCCTAAAACGAACCAGATGGCAGAATGCATTAGTTGACAGTATATTTATCTAGCTTGCTGCCTCAGGATTGCACAAATAATAGTTTTATGAAGCTATCATCATTGCTGAATACTTTTTTCACCCAGATTTGGTCTAACAAAGTTGTTTCCTTTTCCTGCATTTTAAGGCTTTTTCGAAGTGAGATAATGCCTAATACGGACCACATAGGAGAATGCATTAGTTGACAGAGTTCATCTACCTACTGCTTTAGGACTGCACAAATAATAGTTTTATGAAGCTATCATCATTGCTGAATACTTTTTTCACCCAGATTCGGTCTAACAAAGTTGTTTCCTTTTTTCCCCACTTAAAGGCTTTTGCGCAGGGAGATAATGCCTAAAACGAACCAGATGGGAGAATGCATTAGTTGACAGTATATTTATCTACCTGCTGCCTCAGGATTGCACAAATAATAGTTTCATGAAGCTATCATCATTGCTGAATACTTTTTTCACCAAGTTTCGGTCTAACAAAGTTGTTTCCTTTTCCTCCATTTTAAGGCTTTTTCGCAGTGAGATCATGCCTAACACTGACCCCATAGCAGAATGCATTAGTTGACAGTATATTTATCTAGCTGCTGCCTCAGGATTGCACAAATAATAGTTTTATGAACTTATCATCATTGCTGAATACTTTTTTCACCCAGATTCAGTCTAACAAAGTTGTTTCCTTTTTTCTCCACTTAAAGGCTTTTGCGCAGCGAGATAATGCCTAAAACGAACCAGATGGGAGAATGCATTAGTTGACAGTATATTTATCCACCTGCTGCCTCAGGATTGCACAAATAATAGTTTCATGAAGCTATCATCATTGCTGAATACGTTTTTCACCCAGATTCGGTCTAACAAAGTTGTTTCCTTCTCCTCCATTTTAAGGCTTTTTCGCAGTGAGATAATGCCTAATACTGACCCCATGGCAGAATGCAATAGTTGACAGTATATTTATCTACCTGCTGCCTCAGGATTGCACAAATAATAGTTTTGTGAAGCTATCATCATTGCTGAATACTTTTTTTACCCAGATTCAGTCTAACAAAGTTGTTTCCTTTTTTCTCCACTTAAAGGCTTTTGCGCAGGGAGATAATGCCTAAAACGAACCAGATGGGAGAATGCATTAGTTGACAGTATATTTATCTACCTGCTGCCTCAGGATTGCACAAATAATAGTTTTATGAAGCTATCATCATTGCTGAATACTTTTTTCACCCAGATTTGGTCTAACAAAGTTGTTTCCTTTTCCTGCATTTTAAGGCTTTTTCGAAGTGAGATAATGCCTAAAACGGACCACATAGGAGAATGCATTAGTTGACAGAGTTCATCTACCTACTGCCTCAGGACTGCACAAATAATACTTTCATGAAGCTATCATCATTGCTGAATACTTTTTTCACCAAGTTTCGGTCTAACAAAGTTGTTTCCTTTTCCTCCATTTTAAGGCTTTTTCGCAATGAGATCATGCCTAACACTGACCCCATAGCAGAATGCATTAGTTGACAGTATATTTATCTAGCTGCTGCCTCAGGATTGCACAAATAATAGTTTTATGAACTTATCATCATTGCTGAATACTTTTTTCACCCAGATTCGGTCTAACAAAGTTGTTTCCTTTTCCTCCATTTTAAGGCTTTTTCCCAGTGAGATAATGCCTAATACTGACCCCATGGCAGAATGCAATAGTTGACAGTATATTTATCTACCTGCTGCCTCAGGATTGCACAAATAATAGTTTTGTGAAGCTATCATCATTGCTGAATACTTTTTTCACCCAGATTCGGTCTAACAAAGTTGTTTCCTTTTTCTCCACTTAAAGGCTTTTGCGCAGGGAGATAATGCCTAAAACGAACCAGATGGGAGAATGCATTAGTTGACAGTATATTTATCTACCTGCTGCCTCAGGATTGCACAAATAATAGTTTCATGAAGCTATCATCATTGCTGAATACGTTTTTCGCCCAGATTCGGTCTAACAAAGTTGTTTCCTTCTCCTCCATTTTAAGGCTTTTTCGCAGTGAGATAATGCCTAATACTGACCCCATGGCAGAATGCAATAGTTGACAGTATATTTATCTACCTGCTGCCTCAGGATTGCACAAATAATAGTTTTGTGAAGCTATCATCATTGCTGAATACTTTTTTCACCCAGATTCAGTCTAACAAAGTTGTTTCCTTTTTCTCCACTTAAAGGCTTTTGCGCAGGGAGATAATGCCTAAAACGAACCAGATGGGAGAATGCAATAGTTGACAGTATATTTATCTACCTGCTGCCTCAGGATTGCACAAATAATAGTTTTGTGAAGCTATCATCATTGCTGAATACTTTTTTCACCCAGATTCGGTCTAACAAAGTTGTTTCCTTTTTTCCTCCACTTAAAGGCTTTTGCGCAGGGAGATAATGCCTAAAACGAACCAGATGGGAGAATGCATTAGTTGACAGTATATGTATCTACCTGCTGCCTCAGGATTGCACAAATAATAGTTTTATGAAGCTATCATCATTGCTGAATACTTTTTTCACCCAGATTTGGTCTAACAAAGTTGTTTCCTTTTCCTGCATTTTAAGGCTTTTTCGCAGTGAGATAATGCCTAAAACGGACCACATAGAAGAATGCATTTGTTGACAGTATATTTATCTACCTGCTGCCTCAGGATTGCACAAACGATAGTTTCATGAAGCTATCATCATTGCTGAATACTTTTTTCACCCAGATTCGGTCTAACAAAGTTGTTTCCTTCTCCTCCATTTTAAGGCTTTTTCGCAGTGAGATAATGCCTAACACTGACCCCATAGCAGAATGCATTAGGTGACAGTATATTTATCTACCTGCTGCCTCAGGATTGCACAAATAATAGTTTTATGAAGCTATCATCATTGCTGAATACTTTTTTCACCCAGATTCGGTCTAACAAAGTTGTTTCCTTTTTTCCCCACTTAAAGGCTTTTGCGCAGGGAGATAATGCCTCAAACGAACCAGATGGGAGAATGCATTAGTTGACAGTATATTTATCTACCTGCTGCCTCAGGATTGCACAAATAATAGTTTTATGAAGCTATCATCATTGCTGAATACTTTTTTCACCCAGATTTGGTCTAACAAAGTTGTTTCCTTCTCCTCCATTTTAAGGCTTTTTCGCAGTGAGATAATGCCTAACACTGACCCCATAGCAGAATGCATTAGTTGACAGTATATTTATCTACCTGCTGCCTCAGGATTGCACAAATAATAGTTTTATGAAGCTATCGTCATTGCTGAATACTTTTTTCACCCAGATTCGGTCTAGCAAAGTTGTTTCCTTTTCCTCATATTTTAAGGCGTTTGCACAGTGAGATAATGCCTAAAATGGACCTTATAGAAAAATGCATTAGTTGACAGAGTTTTCATCTACCTACTGCCTCAGGATTACACAAACGATAGTGTCATGAAGCTATCATCATTGCTGAATACTTTTTTCACCCAGATTCGGTCTAACAAAGTTGTTTCCTTTTTTCTCCACTTAAAGGCTTTTGCGCAGGGAGATAATGCCTAAAACGAACCAGATGGGAGAATGCATTAGTTGACAGTATATTTATCTACTTGCTGCCTCAGGATTGCACAAATAATAGTTTTATGAAGCTATCATCATTGCTGAATACTTTTTTCACCCAGATTTGGTCTAACAAAGTTGTTTCCTTTTCCTGCATTTTAAGGCTTTTTCGAAGTGAGATAATGCCTAAAACGGACCACATAGGAGAATGCATTAGTTGACAGAGTTCATCTACCTACTGCCTCAGGACTGCACAAATAATAGTTTTATGAAGCTATCATCATTGCTGAATACTTTTTTCACCCAGATTCGGTCTAACAAAGTTGTTTCCTTTTTTCCCCACTTAAAGGCTTTTGCGCAGGGAGATAATGCCTAAAACGAACCAGATAGGAGAATGCATTAGTTGACAGTATATTTATCTACCTGCTGCCTCAGGATTGCACAAATAATAGTTTCATGAAGCTATCATCATTGCTGAATACTTTTTTCACCAAGTTTCGGTCTAACAAAGTTGTTTCCTTTTCCTCCATTTTAAGGCTTTTTCGCAGTGAGATCATGCCTAACACTGACCCCATAGCAGAATGCATTAGTTGACAGTATATTTATCTAGCTGCTGCCTCAGGATTGCACAAATAATAGTTTTATGAACTTATCATCATTGCTGAATACTTTTTTCACCCAGATTCAGTCTAACAAAGTTGTTTCCTTTTTTCTCCACTTAAAGGCTTTTGCGCAGCGAGATAATGCCTAAAACGAACCAGATGGGAGAATGCATTAGTTGACAGTATATTTATCCTACCTGCTGCCTCAGGATTGCACAAATAATAGTTTCATGAAGCTATCATCATTGCTGAATACGTTTTTCACCCAGATTCGGTCTAACAAAGTTGTTTCCTTCTCCTCCATTTTAAGGCTTTTTCGCAGTGAGATAATGCCTAATACTGACCCCATGGCAGAATGCAATAGTTGACAGTATATTTATCTACCTGCTGCCTCAGGATTGCACAAATAATAGTTTTGTGAAGCTATCATCATTGCTGAATACTTTTTTTACCCAGATTCAGTCTAACAAAGTTGTTTCCTTTTTTCTCCACTTAAAGGCTTTTGCGCAGGGAGATAATGCCTAAAACGAACCAGATGGGAGAATGCATTAGTTGACAGTATATTTATCTACCTGCTGCCTCAGGATTGCACAAATAATAGTTTTATGAAGCTATCATCATTGCTGAATACTTTTTTCACCCAGATTTGGTCTAACAAAGTTGTTTCCTTTTCCTGCATTTTAAGGCTTTTTCGAAGTGAGATAATGCCTAAAACGGACCACATAGGAGAATGCATTAGTTGACAGAGTTCATCTACCTACTGCCTCAGGACTGCACAAATAATACTTTCATGAAGCTATCATCATTGCTGAATACTTTTTTCACCAAGTTTCGGTCTAACAAAGTTGTTTCCTTTTCCTCCATTTTAAGGCTTTTTCGAAGTGAGATAATGCCTAAAACGGACCACATAGGAGAATGCATTAGTTGACAGAGTTCATCTACCTACTGCCTCAGGACTGCACAAATAATACTTTCATGAAGCTATCATCATTGCTGAATACTTTTTTCACCAAGTTTCGGTCTAACAAAGTTGTTTCCTTTTCCTCCATTTTAAGGCTTTTTCGCAATGAGATCATGCCTAACACTGACCCCATAGCAGAATGCATTAGTTGACAGTATATTTATCTAGCTGCTGCCTCAGGATTGCACAAATAATAGTTTTATGAACTTATCATCATTGCTGAATACTTTTTTCACCCAGATTCGGTCTAACAAAGTTGTTTCCTTTTCCTCCATTTTAAGGCTTTTTCCCAGTGAGATAATGCCTAATACTGACCCCATGGCAGAATGCAATAGTTGACAGTATATTTATCTACCTGCTGCCTCAGGATTGCACAAATAATAGTTTTGTGAAGCTATCATCATTGCTGAATACTTTTTTCACCCAGATTCGGTCTAACAAAGTTGTTTCCTTTTTTCTCCACTTAAAGGCTTTTGCGCAGGGAGATAATGCCTAAAACGAACCAGATGGGAGAATGCATTAGTTGACAGTATATTTATCTACCTGCTGCCTCAGGATTGCACAAATAATAGTTTCATGAAGCTATCATCATTGCTGAATACGTTTTTCGCCCAGATTCGGTCTAACAAAGTTGTTTCCTTCTCCTCCATTTTAAGGCTTTTTCGCAGTGAGATAATGCCTAATACTGACCCCATGGCAGAATGCAATAGTTGACAGTATATTTATCTACCTGCTGCCTCAGGATTGCACAAATAATAGTTTTGTGAAGCTATCATCATTGCTGAATACTTTTTTCACCCAGATTCAGTCTAACAAAGTTGTTTCCTTTTTTCTCTACTTAAAGGCTTTTGCGCAGGGAGATAATGCCTAAAACGAACCAGATGGGAGAATGCATTAGTTGACAGTATATTTATCTACCTGCTGCCTCAGGATTGCACAAATAATAGTTTCATGAAGCTATCATCATTGCTGAATACGTTTTTCGCCCAGATTCGGTCTAACAAAGTTGTTTCCTTCTCCTCCATTTTAAGGCTTTTTCGCAGTGAGATAATGCCTAATACTGACCCCATGGCAGAATGCAATAGTTGACAGTATATTTATCTACCTGCTGCCTCAGGATTGCACAAATAATAGTTTTGTGAAGCTATCATCATTGCTGAATACTTTTTTCACCCAGATTCGGTCTAACAAAGTTGTTTCCTTTTTTCTCCACTTAAAGGCTTTTGCGCAGGGAGATAATGCCTAAAACGAACCAGATGGGAGAATGCATTAGTTGACAGTATATGTATCTACCTGCTGCCTCAGGATTGCACAAATAATAGTTTTATGAAGCTATCATCATTGCTGAATACTTTTTTCACCCAGATTTGGTCTAACAAAGTTGTTTCCTTTTCCTGCATTTTAAGGCTTTTTCGCAGTGAGATAATGCCTAAAACGGACCACATAGAAGAATGCATTTGTTGACAGTATATTTATCTACCTGCTGCCTCAGGATTGCACAAACGATAGTTTCATGAAGCTATCATCATTGCTGAATACGTTTTTCACCCAGATTCGGTCTAACAAAGTTGTTTCCTTCTCCTCCATTTTAAGGCTTTTTCGCAATGAGATCATGCCTAACACTGACCCCATAGCAGAATGCATTAGTTGACAGTATATTTATCTAGCTGCTGCCTCAGGATTGCACAAATAATAGTTTTATGAACTTATCATCATTGCTGAATACTTTTTTCACCCAGATTCGGTCTAACAAAGTTGTTTCCTTTTCCTCCATTTTAAGGCTTTTTCCCAGTGAGATAATGCCTAATACTGACCCCATGGCAGAATGCAATAGTTGACAGTATATTTATCTACCTGCTGCCTCAGGATTGCACAAATAATAGTTTTGTGAAGCTATCATCATTGCTGAATACTTTTTTCACCCAGATTCGGTCTAACAAAGTTGTTTCCTTTTTTCTCCACTTAAAGGCTTTTGCGCAGGGAGATAATGCCTAAAACGAACCAGATGGGAGAATGCATTAGTTGACAGTATATTTATCTACCTGCTGCCTCAGGATTGCACAAATAATAGTTTCATGAAGCTATCATCATTGCTGAATACGTTTTTCGCCCAGATTCGGTCTAACAAAGTTGTTTCCTTCTCCTCCATTTTAAGGCTTTTTCGCAGTGAGATAATGCCTAATACTGACCCCATGGCAGAATGCAATAGTTGACAGTATATTTATCTACCTGCTGCCTCAGGATTGCACAAATAATAGTTTTGTGAAGCTATCATCATTGCTGAATACTTTTTTCACCCAGATTCAGTCTAACAAAGTTGTTTCCTTTTTTCTCCACTTAAAGGCTTTTGCGCAGGGAGATAATGCCTAAAACGAACCAGATGGGAGAATGCAATAGTTGACAGTATATTTATCTACCTGCTGCCTCAGGATTGCACAAATAATAGTTTTGTGAAGCTATCATCATTGCTGAATACTTTTTTCACCCAGATTCGGTCTAACAAAGTTGTTTCCTTTTTTCTCCACTTAAAGGCTTTTGCGCAGGGAGATAATGCCTAAAACGAACCAGATGGGAGAATGCATTAGTTGACAGTATATGTATCTACCTGCTGCCTCAGGATTGCACAAATAATAGTTTTATGAAGCTATCATCATTGCTGAATACTTTTTTCACCCAGATTTGGTCTAACAAAGTTGTTTCCTTTTCCTGCATTTTAAGGCTTTTTCGCAGTGAGATAATGCCTAAAACGGACCACATAGAAGAATGCATTTGTTGACAGTATATGTATCTACCTGCTGCCTCAGGATTGCACAAATAATAGTTTTATGAAGCTATCATCATTGCTGAATACTTTTTTCACCCAGATTTGGTCTAACAAAGTTGTTTCCTTTTCCTGCATTTTAAGGCTTTTTCGCAGTGAGATAATGCCTAAAACGGACCACATAGAAGAATGCATTTGTTGACAGTATATTTATCTACCTGCTGCCTCAGGATTGCACAAACGATAGTTTCATGAAGCTATCATCATTGCTGAATACTTTTTTCACCCAGATTCGGTCTAACAAAGTTGTTTCCTTCTCCTCCATTTTAAGGCTTTTTCGCAGTGAGATAATGCCTAACACTGACCCCATAGCAGAATGCATTAGGTGACAGTATATTTATCTACCTGCTGCCTCAGGATTGCACAAATAATAGTTTTATGAAGCTATCATCATTGCTGAATACTTTTTTCACCCAGATTCGGTCTAACAAAGTTGTTTCCTTTTTTCCCCACTTAAAGGCTTTTGCGCAGGGAGATAATGCCTCAAACGAACCAGATGGGAGAATGCATTAGTTGACAGTATATTTATCTACCTGCTGCCTCAGGATTGCACAAATAATAGTTTTATGAAGCTATCATCATTGCTGAATACTTTTTTCACCCAGATTTGGTCTAACAAAGTTGTTTCCTTCTCCTCCATTTTAAGGCTTTTTCGCAGTGAGATAATGCCTAACACTGACCCCATAGCAGAATGCATTAGTTGACAGTATATTTATCTACCTGCTGCCTCAGGATTGCACAAATAATAGTTTTATGAAGCTATCATCATTGCTGAATACTTTTTTCACCCAGATTTGGTCTAACAAAGTTGTTTCCTTTTCCTGCATTTTAAGGCTTTTTCGAAGTGAGATAATGCCTAAAACGGACCACATAGGAGAATGCATTAGTTGACAGAGTTCATCTACCTACTGCCTCAGGACTGCACAAATAATAGTTTTATGAAGCTATCATCATTGCTGAATACTTTTTTCACCCAGATTCGGTCTAACAAAGTTGTTTCCTTTTTTCCCCACTTAAAGGCTTTTGCCCAGGGAGATAATGCCTAAAGCGAACCAGATGGGAGAATGCATTAGTTGACAGTATATTTATCTACCTGCTGCCTCAGGATTGCACAAATAATAGTTTTATGAAGGTATCATCATTGCTGAATACTTTTTTCACCCAGATTCGGTCTAGCAAAGTTGTTTCCTTTTCCTCATATTTTAAGGCGTTTGCACAGTGAGATAATGCCTAAAATGGACCTTATAGAAAAATGCATTAGTTGACAGAGTTTTCATCTACCTACTGCCTCAGGATTACACAAACGATAGTTTCATGAAGCTATCATCATTGCTGAATACTTTTTTCACCCAGATTCGGTCTAACAAAGTTGTTACCTTTTCCTCAATTTTAAGGCGTTTTCACAGTGAGATAATGCCTAAAACAGACTAGATGGGAGAATGCATTAGTTGACAGAGTTTTCATCTACCTACTGCCACAGGATTACACAAACGATAGTTTCATGAAGCTATCATCATTGCTGAATACTTTTTTCACCCAGATTCGGTCTAACAAAGTTGTTTCCTTTTCCTCCATTTTAAGGCTTTTTCCCAGTGAGATAATGCCTAATACTGACCCCATGGCAGAATGCAATAGTTGACAGTATATTTATCTACCTGCTGCCTTAGGATTGCACAAATAATAGTTTTGTGAAGCTATCATCATTGCTGAATACTTTTTTCACCCAGATTCGGTCTAACAAAGTTGTTTCCTTTTTTCTCCACTTAAAGGCTTTTGCGCAGGGAGATAATGCCTAAAACGAACCAGATGGGAGAATGCATTAGTTGACAGTATATTTATCTATCTGCTGCCTCAGGATTGCACAAATAATAGTTTTATGAAGCTATCATCATTGCTGAATACTTTTTTCACCCAGATTTGGTCTAACAAAGTTGTTTCCTTTTCCTGCATTTTAAGGCTTTTTCGCAGTGAGATAATGCCTAAAACGGACCACATAGAAGAATGCATTTGTTGACAGTATATTTATCTACCTGCTGCCTCAGGATTGCACAAATAATAGTTTTATGAACTTATCATCATTGCTGAATACTTTTTTTCACCCAGATTCGGTCTAACAAAGTTGTTTCCTTCTCCTCCATTTTAAGGCTTTTTCGCAGTGAGATAATGCCTAACACTGACCCCATAGCAGAATGCATTAGTTGACAGTATATTTATCTACCTGCTGCCTCAGGATTGCACAAATAATAGTTTTATGAAGCTATCATCATTGCTGAATACTTTTTTCACCCAGATTCGGTCTAACAAAGTTGTTTCCTTTTTTCCCCACTTAAAGGCTTTTGCGCAGGGAGATAATGCCTAAAACGAACCAGATGGGAGAATGCATTAGTTGACAGTATATTTATCTACCTGCTGCCTCAGGATTGCACAAATAATAGTTTTATGAACTTATCATCATTGCTGAATACTTTTTTCACCCAGATTCAGTCTAACAAAGTTGTTTCCTTTTTTCTCCACTTAAAGGCTTTTGCGCAGGGAGATAATGCCTAAAACGAACCAGATGGGAGAATGCATTAGTTGACAGTATATTTATCCACCTGCTGCCTCAGGATTGCACAAATAATAGTTTCATGAAGCTATCATCATTGCTGAATACGTTTTTCACCCAGATTCGGTCTAACAAAGTTGTTTCCTTCTCCTCCATTTTAAGGCTTTTTCGCAGTGAGATAATGCCTAATACTGACCCCATGGCAGAATGCAATAGTTGACAGTATATTTATCTACCTGCTGCCTCAGGATTGCACAAATAATAGTTTTGTGAAGCTATCATCATTGCTGAATACTTTTTTTACCCAGATTCAGTCTAACAAAGTTGTTTCCTTTTTTCTCCACTTAAAGGCTTTTGCGCAGGGAGATAATGCCTAAAACGAACCAGATGGGAGAATGCATTAGTTGACAGTATATTTATCTACCTGCTGCCTCAGGATTGCACAAATAATAGTTTTATGAAGCTATCATCATTGCTGAATACTTTTTTCACCCAGATTTGGTCTAACAAAGTTGTTTCCTTTTCCTGCATTTTAAGGCTTTTTCGAAGTGAGATAATGCCTAAAACGGACCACATAGGAGAATGCATTAGTTGACAGAGTTCATCTACCTACTGCCTCAGGACTGCACAAATAATACTTTCATGAAGCTATCATCATTGCTGAATACTTTTTTCACCAAGTTTCGGTCTAACAAAGTTGTTTCCTTTTCCTCCATTTTAAGGCTTTTTCGCAGTGAGATCATGCCTAACACTGACCCCATAGCAGAATGCATTAGTTGACAGTATATTTATCTACCTGCTGCCTCAGGATTGCACAAATAATAGTTTTATGAACTTATCATCATTGCTGAATACTTTTTTTACCCAGATTCAGTCTAGCAAAGTTGTTTCCTTTTCCTGCATTTTAAGGCGTTTGCACAGTGAGATAATGCCTAAAATGGACCTTATAGAAAAATGCATTAGTTGACAGAGTTTTCATCTACCTACTGCCTCAGGATTACACAAACGATAGTTTCATGAAGCTATCATCATTGCTGAATACTTTTTTCACCCAGATTCGGTCTAACAAAGTTGTTACCTTTTCCTCAATTTTAAGGCGTTTTCACAGTGAGATAATGCCTAAAACAGACTAGATGGGAGAATGCATTAGTTGACAGAGTTTTCATCTACCTACTGCCACAGGATTACACAAACGATAGTTTCATGAAGCTATCATCATTGCTGAATACTTTTTTCACCCAGATTCGGTCTAACAAAGTTGTTTCCTTTTCCTCCATTTTAAGGCTTTTTCCCAGTGAGATAATGCCTAATACTGACCCCATGGCAGAATGCAATAGTTGACAGTATATTTATCTACCTGCTGCCTTAGGATTGCACAAATAATAGTTTTGTGAAGCTATCATCATTGCTGAATACTTTTTTCACCCAGATTCGGTCTAACAAAGTTGTTTCCTTTTTTCTCCACTTAAAGGCTTTTGCGCAGGGAGATAATGCCTAAAACGAACCAGATGGGAGAATGCATTAGTTGACAGTATATTTATCTATCTGCTGCCTCAGGATTGCACAAATAATAGTTTTATGAAGCTATCATCATTGCTGAATACTTTTTTCACCCAGATTTGGTCTAACAAAGTTGTTTCCTTTTCCTGCATTTTAAGGCTTTTTCGCAGTGAGATAATGCCTAAAACGGACCACATAGAAGAATGCATTTGTTGACAGTATATTTATCTACCTGCTGCCTCAGGATTGCACAAATAATAGTTTTATGAACTTATCATCATTGCTGAATACTTTTTTTCACCCAGATTCGGTCTAACAAAGTTGTTTCCTTCTCCTCCATTTTAAGGCTTTTTCGCAGTGAGATAATGCCTAACACTGACCCCATAGCAGAATGCATTAGTTGACAGTATATTTATCTACCTGCTGCCTCAGGATTGCACAAATAATAGTTTTATGAAGCTATCATCATTGCTGAATACTTTTTTCACCCAGATTCGGTCTAACAAAGTTGTTTCCTTTTTTCCCCACTTAAAGGCTTTTGCGCAGGGAGATAATGCCTAAAACGAACCAGATGGGAGAATGCATTAGTTGACAGTATATTTATCTACCTGCTGCCTCAGGATTGCACAAATAATAGTTTTATGAACTTATCATCATTGCTGAATACTTTTTTCACCCAGATTCAGTCTAACAAAGTTGTTTCCTTTTTTCTCCACTTAAAGGCTTTTGCGCAGGGAGATAATGCCTAAAACGAACCAGATGGGAGAATGCATTAGTTGACAGTATATTTATCCACCTGCTGCCTCAGGATTGCACAAATAATAGTTTCATGAAGCTATCATCATTGCTGAATACGTTTTTCACCCAGATTCGGTCTAACAAAGTTGTTTCCTTCTCCTCCATTTTAAGGCTTTTTCGCAGTGAGATAATGCCTAATACTGACCCCATGGCAGAATGCAATAGTTGACAGTATATTTATCTACCTGCTGCCTCAGGATTGCACAAATAATAGTTTTGTGAAGCTATCATCATTGCTGAATACTTTTTTTACCCAGATTCAGTCTAACAAAGTTGTTTCCTTTTTTCTCCACTTAAAGGCTTTTGCGCAGGGAGATAATGCCTAAAACGAACCAGATGGGAGAATGCATTAGTTGACAGTATATTTATCTACCTGCTGCCTCAGGATTGCACAAATAATAGTTTTATGAAGCTATCATCATTGCTGAATACTTTTTTCACCCAGATTTGGTCTAACAAAGTTGTTTCCTTTTCCTGCATTTTAAGGCTTTTTCGAAGTGAGATAATGCCTAAAACGGACCACATAGGAGAATGCATTAGTTGACAGAGTTCATCTACCTACTGCCTCAGGACTGCACAAATAATACTTTCATGAAGCTATCATCATTGCTGAATACTTTTTTCACCAAGTTTCGGTCTAACAAAGTTGTTTCCTTTTCCTCCATTTTAAGGCTTTTTCGCAATGAGATCATGCCTAACACTGACCCCATAGCAGAATGCATTAGTTGACAGTATATTTATCTAGCTGCTGCCTCAGGATTGCACAAATAATAGTTTTATGAACTTATCATCATTGCTGAATACTTTTTTCACCCAGATTCGGTCTAACAAAGTTGTTTCCTTTTTTCCCCACTTAAAGGCTTTTGCGCAGGGAGATAATGCCTAAAACGAACCAGATGGGAGAATGCATTAGTTGACAGTATATTTATCTACCTGCTGCCTCAGGATTGCACAAATAATAGTTTTATGAACTTATCATCATTGCTGAATACTTTTTTCACCCAGATTCAGTCTAACAAAGTTGTTTCCTTTTTTCTCCACTTAAAGGCTTTTGCGCAGGGAGATAATGCCTAAAACGAACCAGATGGGAGAATGCATTAGTTGACAGTATATTTATCCACCTGCTGCCTCAGGATTGCACAAATAATAGTTTCATGAAGCTATCATCATTGCTGAATACGTTTTTCACCCAGATTCGGTCTAACAAAGTTGTTTCCTTCTCCTCCATTTTAAGGCTTTTTCGCAGTGAGATAATGCCTAATACTGACCCCATGGCAGAATGCAATAGTTGACAGTATATTTATCTACCTGCTGCCTCAGGATTGCACAAATAATAGTTTTGTGAAGCTATCATCATTGCTGAATACTTTTTTTACCCAGATTCAGTCTAACAAAGTTGTTTCCTTTTTTCTCCACTTAAAGGCTTTTGCGCAGGGAGATAATGCCTAAAACGAACCAGATGGGAGAATGCATTAGTTGACAGTATATTTATCTACCTGCTGCCTCAGGATTGCACAAATAATAGTTTTATGAAGCTATCATCATTGCTGAATACTTTTTTCACCCAGATTTGGTCTAACAAAGTTGTTTCCTTTTCCTGCATTTTAAGGCTTTTTCGAAGTGAGATAATGCCTAAAACGGACCACATAGGAGAATGCATTAGTTGACAGAGTTCATCTACCTACTGCCTCAGGACTGCACAAATAATACTTTCATGAAGCTATCATCATTGCTGAATACTTTTTTCACCAAGTTTCGGTCTAACAAAGTTGTTTCCTTTTCCTCCATTTTAAGGCTTTTTCGCAGTGAGATCATGCCTAACACTGACCCCATAGCAGAATGCATTAGTTGACAGTATATTTATCTACCTGCTGCCTCAGGATTGCACAAATAATAGTTTTATGAACTTATCATCATTGCTGAATACTTTTTTTACCCAGATTCAGTCTAGCAAAGTTGTTTCCTTTTCCTGCATTTTAAGGCTTTTTCGCAGTGAGATAATGCCTAAAACGGACCAGATGGGAGAATGCATTAGTTGACAGTATATTTATCTACCTGCTGCCTCAGGATTGCACAAATAATAGTTTTATGAACTTATCATCATTGCTGAATACTTTTTTCACCCAGATTCAGTCTAGCAAAGTTGTTTCTTTTTCCTGCATTTTAAGGCTTTTTCGCAGTGAGATAATGCCTAAAACGGACCAGATGGGAGAATGCATTAGTTGACAGTATATTTATCTACCTGCTGCCTCAGGATTGCACAAATAATAGTTTCATGAAGCTATCATCATTGCTGAATACTTTTTTCACCAAGTTTCGGTCTAACAAAGTTGTTTCCTTCTCCTCCATTTTAAGGCTTTTTCGCAGTGAGATAATGCCTAATACTGACCCCATGGCAGAATGCAATAGTTGACAGTATATTTATCTACCTGCTGCCTCAGGATTGCACAAATAATAGTTTTGTGAAGCTATCATCATTGCTGAATACTTTTTTCACCCAGATTCAGTCTAACAAAGTTGTTTCCTTTTTTCTCCACTTAAAGGCTTTTGCGCAGGGAGATAATGCCTAAAACGAACCAGATGGGAGAATGCAATAGTTGACAGTATATTTATCTACCTGCTGCCTCAGGATTGCACAAATAATAGTTTTATGAAGCTATCATCATTGCTGAATACTTTTTTCACCCAGATTCGGTCTAACAAAGTTGTTTCCTTTTCCTGCATTTTAAGGCTTTTTCGAAGTGAGATAATGCCTAAAACGGACCACATAGGAGAATGCATTAGTTGACAGAGTTCATCTACCTACTGCCTCAGGACTGCACAAATAATAGTTTCATGAAGCTATCATCATTGCTGAATACTTTTTTCACCAAGTTTCGGTCTAACAAAGTTGTTTCCTTTTCCTCCATTTTAAGGCTTTTTCGCAGTGAGATCATGCCTAACACTGACCCCATAGCAGAATGCATTAGTTGACAGTATATTTATCTAGCTGCTGCCTCAGGATTGCACAAATAATAGTTTTAATGAACTTATCATCATTGCTGAATACTTTTTTCACCCAGATTCGGTCTAACAAAGTTGTTTCCTTTTCCTCCATTTTAAGGCTTTTTCCCAGTGAGATAATGCCTAATACTGACCCCATGGCAGAATGCAATAGTTGACAGTATATTTATCTACCTGCTGCCTCAGGATTGCACAAATAATAGTTTTGTGAAGCTATCGTCATTGCTGAATACTTTTTTCACCCAGATTCGGTATAACAAAGTTGTTTCCTTTTTTCTCCACTTAAAGGCTTTTGCGCAGGGAGATAATGCCTAAAACGAACCAGATGGGAGAATGCATTAGTTGACAGTATATTTATCTACCTGCTGCCTCAGGATTGCACAAATAATAGTTTCATGAAGCTATCATCATTGCTGAATACGTTTTTCGCCCAGATTCGGTCTAACAAAGTTGTTTCCTTCTCCTCCATTTTAAGGCTTTTTCGCAGTGAGATAATGCCTAATACTGACCCCATGGCAGAATGCAATAGTTGACAGTATATTTATCTACCTGCTGCCTCAGGATTGCACAAATAATAGTTTTGTGAAGCTATCATCATTGCTGAATACTTTTTTCACCCAGATTCAGTCTAACAAAGTTGTTTCCTTTTTTCTCCACTTAAAGGCTTTTGCGCAGGGAGATAATGCCTAAAACGAACCAGATGGGAGAATGCATTAGTTGACAGTATATTTATCTACCTGCTGCCTCAGGATTGCACAAATAATAGTTTTATGAAGCTATCATCATTGCTGAATACTTTTTTCACCCAGATTCGGTCTAGCAAAGTTGTTTCCTTTTCCTCATATTTTAAGGCGTTTGCACAGTGAGATAATGCCTAAAATGGACCTTATAGAAAAATGCATTAGTTGACAGAGTTTTCATCTACCTACTGCCTCAGGATTACACAAACGATAGTTTCATGAAGCTATCATCATTGCTGAATACTTTTTTCACCCAGATTCGGTCTAACAAAGTTGTTTCCTTTTTTCTCCACTTAAAGGCTTTTGCGCAGGGAGATAATGCCTAAAACGAACCAGATGGGAGAATGCATTAGTTGACAGTATATTTATCTACCTGCTGCCTCAGGATTGCACAAATAATAGTTTTATGAAGCTATCATCATTGCTGAATACTTTTTTCACCCAGATTTGGTCTAACAAAGTTGTTTCCTTTTCCTGCATTTTAAGGCTTTTTCGAAGTGAGATAATGCCTAAAACGGACCACATAGGAGAATGCATTAGTTGACAGAGTTCATCTACCTACTGCCTCAGGACTGCACAAATAATAGTTTTATGAAGCTATCATCATTGCTGAATACTTTTTTCACCCAGATTCGGTCTAACAAAGTTGTTTCCTTTTTTCCCCACTTAAAGGCTTTTGCCCAGGGAGATAATGCCTAAAGCGAACCAGATGGGAGAATGCATTAGTTGACAGTATATTTATCTACCTGCTGCCTCAGGATTGCACAAATAATAGTTTCATGAAGCTATCATCATTGCTGAATACGTTTTTCGCCCAGATTCGGTCTAACAAAGTTGTTTCCTTCTCCTCCATTTTAAGGCTTTTTCGCAGTGAGATAATGCCTAATACTGACCCCATGGCAGAATGCAATAGTTGACAGTATATTTATCTACCTGCTGCCTCAGGATTGCACAAATAATAGTTTTGTGAAGCTATCATCATTGCTGAATACTTTTTTCACCCAGATTCAGTCTAACAAAGTTGTTTCCTTTTTTCTCCACTTAAAGGCTTTTGCGCAGGGAGATAATGCCTAAAACGAACCAGATGGGAGAATGCATTAGTTGACAGTATATTTATCTACCTGCTGCCTCAGGATTGCACAAATAATAGTTTTATGAAGCTATCATCATTGCTGAATACTTTTTTCACCCAGATTCGGTCTAGCAAAGTTGTTTCCTTTTCCTCATATTTTAAGGCGTTTGCACAGTGAGATAATGCCTAAAATGGACCTTATAGAAAAATGCATTAGTTGACAGAGTTTTCATCTACCTACTGCCTCAGGATTACACAAACGATAGTTTCATGAAGCTATCATCATTGCTGAATACTTTTTTCACCCAGATTCGGTCTAACAAAGTTGTTACCTTTTCCTCAATTTTAAGGCGTTTTCACAGTGAGATAATGCCTAAAACAGACTAGATGGGAGAATGCATTAGTTGACAGAGTTTTCATCTACCTACTGCCACAGGATTACACAAACGATAGTTTCATGAAGCTATCATCATTGCTGAATACGTTTTTCACCCAGATTCGGTCTAACAAAGTTGTTTCCTTCTCCTCCATTTTAAGGCTTTTTCGCAGTGAGATAATGCCTAACACTGACCCCATGGCAGAATGCATTAGTTGACAGTATATTTATCTACCTGCTGCCTCAGGATTGCACAAATAATAGTTTTGTGAAGCTATCATCATTGCTGAATACTTTTTTCACCCAGATTCGGTCTAACAAAGTTGTTTCCTTTTTTCCCCACTTAAAGGCTTTTGCGCAGGGAGATAATGCCTAAAACGAACCAGATGGGAGAATGCATTAGTTGACAGTATATTTATCTACCTGCTGCCTCAGGATTGCACAAATAATAGTTTTATGAAGGTATCATCATTGCTGAATACTTTTTTTACCCAGATTCGGTCTAGCAAAGTTGTTTCCTTTTCCTGCATTTTAAGGCTTTTTCGCAGTGAGATAATGCCTAAAACGGACCAGATGGGAGAATGCATTAGTTGACAGTATATTTATCTACGTGCTGCCTCAGGATTGCACAAATAATAGTTTCATAAAGCTATCATCATTGCTGAATACTTTTTTCACCAAGTTTCGGTCTAACAAAGTTGTTTCCTTTTCCTCCATTTTAAGGCTTTTTCGCAGTGAGATCATGCCTAACACTGACCCCATAGCAGAATGCATTAGTTGACAGTATATTTATCTAGCTGCTGCCTCAGGATTGCACAAATAATAGTTTTATGAACTTATCATCATTGCTGAATACTTTTTTCACCCAGATTCAGTCTAACAAAGTTGTTTCCTTTTTTCTCCACTTAAAGGCTTTTGCGCAGGGAGATAATGCCTAAAACGAACCAGATGGGAGAATGCATTAGTTGACAGTATATTTATCCACCTGCTGCCTCAGGATTGCACAAATAATAGTTTCATGAAGCTATCATCATTGCTGAATACGTTTTTCACCCAGATTCGGTCTAACAAAGTTGTTTCCTTCTCCTCCATTTTAAGGCTTTTTCGCAGTGAGATAATGCCTAATACTGACCCCATGGCAGAATGCAATAGTTGACAGTATATTTATCTACCTGCTGCCTCAGGATTGCACAAATAATAGTTTTGTGAAGCTATCATCATTGCTGAATACTTTTTTTACCCAGATTCAGTCTAACAAAGTTGTTTCCTTTTTTCTCCACTTAAAGGCTTTTGCGCAGGGAGATAATGCCTAAAACGAACCAGATGGGAGAATGCATTAGTTGACAGTATATTTATCTACCTGCTGCCTCAGGATTGCACAAATAATAGTTTTATGAAGCTATCATCATTGCTGAATACTTTTTTCACCCAGATTTGGTCTAACAAAGTTGTTTCCTTTTCCTGCATTTTAAGGCTTTTTCGAAGTGAGATAATGCCTAAAACGGACCACATAGGAGAATGCATTAGTTGACAGAGTTCATCTACCTACTGCCTCAGGACTGCACAAATAATAGTTTCATGAAGCTATCATCATTGCTGAATACTTTTTTCACCAAGTTTCGGTCTAACAAAGTTGTTTCCTTTTCCTCCATTTTAAGGCTTTTTCGCAGTGAGATCATGCCTAACACTGACCCCATAGCAGAATGCATTAGTTGACAGTATATTTATCTAGCTGCTGCCTCAGGATTGCACAAATAATAGTTTTATGAACTTATCATCATTGCTGAATACTTTTTTCACCCAGATTCGGTCTAACAAAGTTGTTTCCTTTTCCTCCATTTTAAGGCTTTTTCCCAGTGAGATAATGCCTAATACTGACCCCATGGCAGAATGCAATAGTTGACAGTATATTTATCTACCTGCTGCCTCAGGATTGCACAAATAATAGTTTTGTGAAGCTATCATCATTGCTGAATACTTTTTTCACCCAGATTCGGTCTAACAAAGTTGTTTCCTTTTTTCTCCACTTAAAGGCTTTTGCGCAGGGAGATAATGCCTAAAACGAACCAGATGGGAGAATGCATTATTTGACAGTATATTTATCTACCTGCTGCCTCAGGATTGCACAAATAATAGTTTTATGAAGGTATCATCATTGCTGAATACTTTTTTCACCCAGATTCGGTCTAACAAAGTTGTTTCCTTTTCCTGCATTTTAAGGCTTTTTCGCAGTGAGATAATGCCTAAAACGGACCACATAGAAGAATGCATTTGTTGACAGTATATTTATCTACCTGCTGCCTCAGGATTGCACAAATAATAGTTTTATGAAGGGATCATCATTGCTGAATACTTTTTTCACCCAGATTCGGTCTAACAAAGTTGTTTCCTTTTCCTGCATTTTAAGGCTTTTTCGCAGTGAGATAATGCCTAAAACGGACCACATAGAAGAATGCATTAGTTGACAGTATATTTATCTACCTGCTGCCTCAGGATTGCACAAATAATAGTTTTATGAAGCTATCATCATTGCTGAATACTTTTTTCACCCAGATTCGGTCTAACAAAGTTGTTTCCTTTTTTCCCCACTTAAAGGCTTTTGCGCAGGGAGATAATGCCTAAAACGAACCAGATGGGAGAATGCATTAGTTGACAGTATATTTATCTACCTGCTGCCTCAGGATTGCACAAATAATAGTTTTATGAAGGTATCATCATTGCTGAATACTTTTTTCACCCAGATTCGGTCTAGCAAAGTTGTTTCCTTTTCCTGCATTTTAAGGCTTTTTCGCAGTGAGATAATGCCTAAAACGGACCACAGGGGAGAATGCATTAGTTGACAGCATATTTATCTACCTACTGCCTCAGGACTGCACAAATAATAGTTCTATGAAGCTATCATCATTGCTGAATACTTTTTTCACCCAGATTCGGTCTAACAAAGTTGTTTCCTTTTTTCCCCACTTAAAGGCTTTTGCCCAGGGAGATAATGCCTAAAGCGAACCAGATGGGAGAATGCATTAGTTGACAGTATATTTATCTACCTGCTGCCTCAGGATTGCACAAATAATAGTTTTATGAAGGTATCATCATTGCTGAATACTTTTTTCACCCAGATTCGGTCTAGCAAAGTTGTTTCCTTTTCCTCATATTTTAAGGCGTTTGCACAGTGAGATAATGCCTAAAATGGACCTTATAGAAAAATGCATTAGTTGACAGAGTTTTCATCTACCTACTGCCTCAGGATTACACAAACGATAGTTTCATGAAGCTATCATCATTGCTGAATACTTTTTTCACCCAGATTCGGTCTAACAAAGTTCTTACCTTTTCCTCAATTTTAAGGCGTTTTCACAGTGAGATAATGCCTAAAACAGACTAGATGGGAGAATGCATTAGTTGACAGAGTTTTCATCTACCTACTGCCACAGGATTACACAAACGATAGTTTCATGAAGCTATCATCATTGCTGAATACTTTTTTCACCCAGATTCGGTCTAACAAAGTTGTTTCCTTTTCCTCCATTTTAAGGCTTTTTCCCAGTGAGATAATGCCTAATACTGACCCCATGGCAGAATGCAATAGTTGACAGTATATTTATCTACCTGCTGCCTCAGGATTGCACAAATAATAGTTTTGTGAAGCTATCATCATTGCTGAATACTTTTTTCACCCAGATTCGGTCTAACAAAGTTGTTTCCTTTTTTCTCCACTTAAAGGCTTTTGCGCAGGGAGATAATGCCTAAAACGAACCAGATGGGAGAATGCATTAGTTGACAGTATATTTATCTACCTGCTGCCTCAGGATTGCACAAATAATAGTTTCATGAAGCTATCATCATTGCTGAATACGTTTTTCGCCCAGATTCGGTCTAACAAAGTTGTTTCCTTCTCCTCCATTTTAAGGCTTTTTCGCAGTGAGATAATGCCTAATACTGACCCCATGGCAGAATGCAATAGTTGACAGTATATTTATCTACCTGCTGCCTCAGGATTGCACAAATAATAGTTTTGTGAAGCTATCATCATTGCTGAATACTTTTTTCACCCAGATTCAGTCTAACAAAGTTGTTTCCTTTTTTCTCCACTTAAAGGCTTTTGCGCAGGGAGATAATGCCTAAAACGAACCAGATGGGAGAATGCATTAGTTGACAGTATATTTATCTACCTGCTGCCTCAGGATTGCACAAATAATAGTTTTATGAAGCTATCATCATTGCTGAATACTTTTTTCACCCAGATTCGGTCTAGCAAAGTTGTTTCCTTTTCCTCATATTTTAAGGCGTTTGCACAGTGAGATAATGCCTAAAATGGACCTTATAGAAAAATGCATTAGTTGACAGAGTTTTCATCTACCTACTGCCTCAGGATTACACAAACGATAGTTTCATGAAGCTATCATCATTGCTGAATACTTTTTTCACCCAGATTCGGTCTAACAAAGTTGTTACCTTTTCCTCAATTTTAAGGCGTTTTCACAGTGAGATAATGCCTAAAACAGACTAGATGGGAGAATGCATTAGTTGACAGAGTTTTCATCTACCTACTGCCACAGGATTACACAAACGATAGTTTCATGAAGCTATCATCATTGCTGAATACTTTTTTCACCCAGATTCGGTCTAACAAAGTTGTTTCCTTTTCCTCCATTTTAAGGCTTTTTCCCAGTGAGATAATGCCTAATACTGACCCCATGGCAGAATGCAATAGTTGACAGTATATTTATCTACCTGCTGCCTCAGGATTGCACAAATAATAGTTTTGTGAAGCTATCATCATTGCTGAATACTTTTTTCACCCAGATTCAGTCTAACAAAGTTGTTTCCTTTTTTCTCCACTTAAAGGCTTTTGCGCAGGGAGATAATGCCTAAAACGAACCAGATGGGAGAATGCAATAGTTGACAGTATATTTATCTACCTGCTGCCTCAGGATTGCACAAATAATAGTTTTGTGGAGCTATCATCATTGCTGAATACTTTTTTCACCCAGATTCGGTCTAACAAGGTTGTTTCCTTTTTTCTCCACTTAAAGGCTTTTGCGCAGGGAGATAATGCCTAAAACGAACCAGATGGGAGAATGCATTAGTTGACAGTATATTTATCTACCTGCTGCCTCAGGATTGCACAAATAATAGTTTTATGAAGCTATCATCATTGCTGAATACTTTTTTCACCCAGATTTGGTCTAACAAAGTTGTTTCCTTTTCCTGCATTTTAAGGCTTTTTCGCAGTGAGATAATGCCTAAAACGGACCACATAGAAGAATGCATTTGTTGACAGTATATTTATCTACCTGCTGCCTCAGGATTGCACAAACGATAGTTTCATGAAGCTATCATCATTGCTGAATACTTTTTTCACCCAGATTCGGTCTAACAAAGTTGTTTCCTTCTCCTCCATTTTAAGGCTTTTTCGCAGTGAGATAATGCCTAACACTGACCCCATAGCAGAATGCATTAGTTGACAGTATATTTATCTACCTGCTGCCTCAGGATTGCACAAATAATAGTTTTATGAAGCTATCATCATTGCTGAATACTTTTTTCACCCAGATTCGGTCTAACAAAGTTGTTTCCTTTTTTCCCCACTTAAAGGCTTTTGCGCAGGAAGATAATGCCTAAAACGAACCAGATGGGAGAATGCATTAGTTGACAGTATATTTATCTACCTGCTGCCTCAGGATTGCACAAATAATAGTTTTATGAAGGTATCATCATTGCTGAATACTTTTTTTACCCAGATTCGGTCTAGCAAAGTTGTTTCCTTTTCCTGCATTTTAAGGCTTTTTCGCAGTGAGATAATGCCTAAAACAGACCAGATGGGAGAATGCATTAGTTGACAGTATATTTATCTACCTGCTGCCTCAGGATTGCACAAATAATAGTTTCATGAAGCTATCATCATTGCTGAATACTTTTTTCACCAAGTTTCGGTCTAACAAAGTTGTTTCCTTTTCCTCCATTTTAAGGCTTTTTCGCAGTGAGATCATGCCTAACACTGACCCCATAGCAGAATGCATTAGTTGACAGTATATTTATCTAGCTGCTGCCTCAGGATTGCACAAATAATAGTTTTATGAACTTATCATCATTGCTGAATACTTTTTTCACCCAGATTCGGTCTAACAAAGTTGTTTCCTTTTCCTCCATTTTAAGGCTTTTTTGCAGTGAGATAATGCCTAACACTGACCCCATGGCAGAATGCATTTGTTGACAGTATATTTATCTACCTGCTGCCTCAGGATTGCACAAATAATAGTTTTATGAAGGTATCATCATTGCTGAATACTTTTTTTACCCAGATTCGGTCTAGCAAAGTTGTTTCCTTTTCCTGCATTTTAAGGCTTTTTCGCAGTGAGATAATGCCTAAAACGGACCAGATGGGAGAATGCATTAGTTGACAGTATATTTATCTACCTGCTGCCTCAGGATTGCACAAATAATAGTTTTATGAAGGTATCATCATTGCTGAATACTTTTTTCACCCAGATTCGGTCTAACAAAGTTGTTTCCTTTTCCTGCATTTTAAGGCTTTTTCGCAGTGAGATAATGCCTAAAACGGACCACATAGAAGAATGCATTTGTTGACAGTATATTTATCTACCTGCTGCCTCAGGATTGCACAAATAATAGTTTTATGAAGGTATCATCATTGCTGAATACCTTTTTCACCCAGATTCGGTCTAACAAAGTTGTTTCCTTTTCCTGCATTTTAAGGCTTTTTCGCAGTGAGATAATGCCTAAAACGGACCACATAGAAGAATGCATTAGTTGACAGTATATTTATCTACCTGCTGCCTCAGGATTGCACAAATAATAGTTTTATGAAGCTATCATCATTGCTGAATACTTTTTTCACCCAGATTCGGTCTAACAAAGTTGTTTCCTTTTTTCCCCACTTAAAGGCTTTTGCGCAGGGAGATAATGCCTAAAACGAACCAGATGGGAGAATGCATTAGTTGACAGTATATTTATCTACCTGCTGCCTCAGGATTGCACAAATAATAGTTTTATGAAGGTATCATCATTGCTGAATACTTTTTTCACCCAGATTCGGTCTAGCAAAGTTGTTTCCTTTTCCTGCATTTTAAGGCTTTTGCGCAGGGAGATAATGCCTAAAACGAACCAGATGGGAGAATGCATTAGTTGACAGTATATTTATCTACCTGCTGCCTCAGGATTGCACAAATAATAGTTTTATGAAGGTATCATCATTGCTGAATACTTTTTTCACCCAGATTCGGTCTAGCAAAGTTGTTTCCTTTTCCTCATATTTTAAGGCGTTTGCACAGTGAGATAATGCCTAAAATGGACCTTATAGAAAAATGCATTAGTTGACAGAGTTTTCATCTACCTACTGCCTCAGGATTACACAAACGATAGTTTCATGAAGCTATCATCATTGCTGAATACTTTTTTCACCCAGATTCGGTCTAACAAAGTTGTTACCTTTTCCTCAATTTTAAGGCGTTTTCACAGTGAGATAATGCCTAAAACAGACTAGATGGGAGAATGCATTAGTTGACAGAGTTTTCATCTACCTACTGCCACAGGATTACACAAACGATAGTTTCATGAAGCTATCATCATTGCTGAATACTTTTTTCACCCAGATTCGGTCTAACAAAGTTGTTTCCTTCTCCTCCATTTTAAGGCTTTTTCGCAGTGAGATAATGCCTAACACTGACCCCATAGCAGAATGCATTAGTTGACAGTATATTTATCTACCTGCTGCCTCAGGATTGCACAAATAATAGTTTTATGAAGCTATCATCATTGCTGAATACTTTTTTCACCCAGATTCGGTCTAACAAAGTTGTTTCCTTTTTTCCCCACTTAAAGGCTTTTGCGCAGGGAGATAATGCCTAAAACGAACCAGATGGGAGAATGCATTAGTTGACAGTATATTTATCTACCTGCTGCCTCAGGATTGCACAAATAATAGTTTTATGAAGGTATCATCATTGCTGAATACTTTTTTTACCCAGATTCGGTCTAGCAAAGTTGTTTCCTTTTCCTGCATTTTAAGGCTTTTTCGCAGTGAGATAATGCCTAAAACAGACCAGATGGGAGAATGCATTAGTTGACAGTATATTTATCTACCTGCTGCCTCAGGATTGCACAAATAATAGTTTCATGAAGCTATCATCATTGCTGAATACTTTTTTCACCAAGTTTCGGTCTAACAAAGTTGTTTCCTTTTCCTCCATTTTAAGGCTTTTTCGCAGTGAGATCATGCCTAACACTGACCCCATAGCAGAATGCATTAGTTGACAGTATATTTATCTAGCTGCTGCCTCAGGATTGCACAAATAATAGTTTTATGAACTTATCATCATTGCTGAATACTTTTTTCACCCAGATTCGGTCTAACAAAGTTGTTTCCTTTTCCTCCATTTTAAGGCTTTTTTGCAGTGAGATAATGCCTAACACTGACCCCATGGCAGAATGCATTTGTTGACAGTATATTTATCTACCTGCTGCCTCAGGATTGCACAAATAATAGTTTTATGAAGGTATCATCATTGCTGAATACTTTTTTTACCCAGATTCGGTCTAGCAAAGTTGTTTCCTTTTCCTGCATTTTAAGGCTTTTTCGCAGTGAGATAATGCCTAAAACGGACCAGATGGGAGAATGCATTAGTTGACAGTATATTTATCTACCTGCTGCCTCAGGATTGCACAAATAATAGTTTTATGAAGGTATCATCATTGCTGAATACTTTTTTCACCCAGATTCGGTCTAACAAAGTTGTTTCCTTTTCCTGCATTTTAAGGCTTTTTCGCAGTGAGATAATGCCTAAAACGGACCACATAGAAGAATGCATTTGTTGACAGTATATTTATCTACCTGCTGCCTCAGGATTGCACAAATAATAGTTTTATGAAGGTATCATCATTGCTGAATACTTTTTTCACCCAGATTCGGTCTAACAAAGTTGTTTCCTTTTCCTGCATTTTAAGGCTTTTTCGCAGTGAGATAATGCCTAAAACGGACCACATAGAAGAATGCATTAGTTGACAGTATATTTATCTACCTGCTGCCTCAGGATTGCACAAATAATAGTTTTATGAAGCTATCATCATTGCTGAATACTTTTTTCACCCAGATTCGGTCTAACAAAGTTGTTTCCTTTTTTCCCCACTTAAAGGCTTTTGCGCAGGGAGATAATGCCTAAAACGAACCAGATGGGAGAATGCATTAGTTGACAGTATATTTATCTACCTGCTGCCTCAGGATTGCACAAATAATAGTTTTATGAAGGTATCATCATTGCTGAATACTTTTTTCACCCAGATTCGGTCTAGCAAAGTTGTTTCCTTTTCCTGCATTTTAAGGCTTTTTCGCAGTGAGATAATGCCTAAAACGGACCACAGGGGAGAATGCATTAGTTGACAGCATATTTATCTACCTACTGCCTCAGGACTGCATAAATAATAGTTCTATGAAGCTATCATCATTGCTGAATACTTTTTTCACCCAGATTCGGTCTAACAAAGTTGTTTCCTTTTTTCCCCACTTAAAGGCTTTTGCCCAGGGAGATAATGCCTAAAGCGAACCAGATGGGAGAATGCATTAGTTGACAGTATATTTATCTACCTGCTGCCTCAGGATTGCACAAATAATAGTTTTATGAAGGTATCATCATTGCTGAATACTTTTTTCACCCAGATTCGGTCTAGCAAAGTTGTTTCCTTTTCCTCATATTTTAAGGCGTTTGCACAGTGAGATAATGCCTAAAATGGACCTTATAGAAAAATGCATTAGTTGACAGAGTTTTCATCTACCTACTGCCTCAGGATTACACAAACGATAGTTTCATGAAGCTATCATCATTGCTGAATACTTTTTTCACCCAGATTCGGTCTAACAAAGTTGTTACCTTTTCCTCAATTTTAAGGCGTTTTCACAGTGAGATAATGCCTAAAACAGACTAGATGGGAGAATGCATTAGTTGACAGAGTTTTCATCTACCTACTGCCACAGGATTACACAAACGATAGTTTCATGAAGCTATCATCATTGCTGAATACTTTTTTCACCCAGATTCGGTCTAACAAAGTTGTTTCCTTCTCCTCCATTTTAAGGCTTTTTCGCAGTGAGATAATGCCTAACACTGACCCCATAGCAGAATGCATTAGTTGACAGTATATTTATCTACCTGCTGCCTCAGGATTGCACAAATAATAGTTTTATGAAGCTATCATCATTGCTGAATACTTTTTTCACCCAGATTCGGTCTAACAAAGTTGTTTCCTTTTTCCTCCACTTAAAGGCTTTTGCGCAGGGAGATAATGCCTAAAACGAACCAGATGGGAGAATGCATTAGTTGACAGTATATTTATCTACCTGCTGCCTCAGGATTGCACAAATAATAGTTTTATGAAGGTATCATCATTGCTGAATACTTTTTTTACCCAGATTCGGTCTAGCAAAGTTGTTTCCTTTTCCTGCATTTTAAGGCTTTTTCGCAGTGAGATAATGCCTAAAACAGGACCAGATGGGAGAATGCATTAGTTGACAGTATATTTATCTAGCCTGCTGCCTCAGGATTGCACAAATAATAGTTTTATGAAGCTTATCATCATTGCTGAATACTTTTTTCACCCAGATTCGGTCTAAGCAAAGTTGTTTCCTTTTCCTGCATTTTAAGGCTTTTTCGCAGTGAGATAATGCCTAAAACGGACCACATAGAAGAATGCATTAGTTGACAGTATATTTATCTACCTGCTGCCTCAGGATTGCACAAATAATAGTTTTATGAAGCTATCATCATTGCTGAATACTTTTTTCACCCAGATTCGGTCTAACAAAGTTGTTTCCTTTTTTCCCCACTTAAAGGCTTTTGCGCAGGGAGATAATGCCTAAAACGAACCAGATGGGAGAATGCATTAGTTGACAGTATATTTATCTACCTGCTGCCTCAGGATTGCACAAATAATAGTTTTATGAAGGTATCATCATTGCTGAATACTTTTTTCACCCAGATTCGGTCTAGCAAAGTTGTTTCCTTTTCCTGCATTTTAAGGCTTTTTCGCAGTGAGATAATGCCTAAAACGGACCACAGGGGAGAATGCATTAGTTGACAGCATATTTATCTACCTACTGCCTCAGGACTGCACAAATAATAGTTCTATGAAGCTATCATCATTGCTGAATACTTTTTTCACCCAGATTCGGTCTAACAAAGTTGTTTCCTTTTTTCCCCACTTAAAGGCTTTTGCCCAGGGAGATAATGCCTAAAGCGAACCAGATGGGAGAATGCATTAGTTGACAGTATATTTATCTACCTGCTGCCTCAGGATTGCACAAATAATAGTTTTATGAAGGTATCATCATTGCTGAATACTTTTTTCACCCAGATTCGGTCTAGCAAAGTTGTTTCCTTTTCCTCATATTTTAAGGCGTTTGCACAGTGAGATAATGCCTAAAATGGACCTTATAGAAAAATGCATTAGTTGACAGAGTTTTCATCTACCTACTGCCTCAGGATTACACAAACGATAGTTTCATGAAGCTATCATCATTGCTGAATACTTTTTTCACCCAGATTCGGTCTAACAAAGTTGTTACCTTTTCCTCAATTTTAAGGCGTTTTCACAGTGAGATAATGCCTAAAACAGACTAGATGGGAGAATGCATTAGTTGACAGAGTTTTCATCTACCTACTGCCACAGGATTACACAAACGATAGTTTCATGAAGCTATCATCATTGCTGAATACTTTTTTCACCCAGATTCGGTCTAACAAAGTTGTTTCCTTTTTTCTCCACTTAAAGGCTTTTGCGCAGGGAGATAATGCCTAAAACGAACCAGATGGGAGAATGCATTAGTTGACAGTATATTTATCTACCTGCTGCCTCAGGATTGCACAAATAATAGTTTTATGAAGCTATCATCATTGCTGAATACTTTTTTTACCCAGATTTGGTCTAACAAAGTTGTTTCCTTTTCCTGCATTTTAAGGCTTTTTCGAAGTGAGATAATGCCTAAAACGGACCACATAGGAGAATGCATTAGTTGACAGAGTTCATCTACCTACTGCCTCAGGACTGCACAAATAATAGTTTTATGAAGCTATCATCATTGCTGAATACTTTTTTCACCCAGATTCGGTCTAACAAAGTTGTTTCCTTTTTTCCCCACTTAAAGGCTTTTGCCCAGGGAGATAATGCCTAAAGCGAACCAGATGGGAGAATGCATTAGTTGACAGTATATTTATCTACCTGCTGCCTCAGGATTGCACAAATAATAGTTTTATGAAGGTATCATCATTGCTGAATACTTTTTTTACCCAGATTCGGTCTAGCAAAGTTGTTTCCTTTTCCTGCATTTGAAGGCTTTTTCGCAGTGAGATAATGCCTAAAACAGACCAGATGGGAGAATGCATTAGTTGACAGTATATTTATCTACCTGCTGCCTCAGGATTGCACAAATAATAGTTTCATGAAGCTATCATCATTGCTGAATACTTTTTTCACCAAGTTTCGGTCTAACAAAGTTGTTTCCTTTTCCTCCATTTTAAGGCTTTTTCGCAGTGAGATCATGCCTAACACTGACCCCATAGCAGAATGCATTAGTTGACAGTATATTTATCTAGCTGCTGCCTCAGGATTGCACAAATAATAGTTTTATGAACTTATCATCATTGCTGAATACTTTTTTCACCCAGATTCGGTCTAACAAAGTTGTTTCCTTTTCCTCCATTTTAAGGCTTTTTTGCAGTGAGATAATGCCTAACACTGACCCCATGGCAGAATGCATTTGTTGACAGTATATTTATCTACCTGCTGCCTCAGGATTGCACAAATAATAGTTTTATGAAGGTATCATCATTGCTGATTACTTTTTTTACCCAGATTCGGTCTAGCAAAGTTGTTTCCTTTTCCTGCATTTTAAGGCTTTTTCGCAGTGAGATAATGCCTAAAACGGACCAGATGGGAGAATGCATTAGTTGACAGTATATTTATCTACCTGCTGCCTCAGGATTGCACAGATAATAGTTTTATGAAGGTATCATCATTGCTGAATACTTTTTTCACCCAGATTCGGTCTAACAAAGTTGTTTCCTTTTCCTGCATTTTAAGGCTTTTTCGCAGTGAGATAATGCCTAAAACGGACCACATAGAAGAATGCATTTGTTGACAGTATATTTATCTACCTGCTGCCTCAGGATTGCACAAATAATAGTTTTATGAAGGTATCATCATTGCTGAATACTTTTTTCACCCAGATTCGGTCTAACAAAGTTGTTTCCTTTTCCTGCATTTTAAGGCTTTTTCGCAGTGAGATAATGCCTAAAACGGACCACATAGAAGAATGCATTAGTTGACAGTATATTTATCTACCTGCTGCCTCAGGATTGCACAAATAATAGTTTTATGAAGCTATCATCATTGCTGAATACTTTTTTCACCCAGATTCGGTCTAACAAAGTTGTTTCCTTTTTTCCCCACTTAAAGGCTTTTGCGCAGGGAGATAATGCCTAAAACGAACCAGATGGGAGAATGCATTAGTTGACAGTATATTTATCTACCTGCTGCCTCAGGATTGCACAAATAATAGTTTTATGAAGGTATCATCATTGCTGAATACTTTTTTCACCCAGATTCGGTCTAGCAAAGTTGTTTCCTTGTCCTGCATTTTAAGGCTTTTTCGCAGTGAGATAATGCCTAAAACGGACCACAGGGGAGAATGCATTAGTTGACAGCATATTTATCTACCTACTGCCTCAGGACTGCACAAATAATAGTTCTATGAAGCTATCATCATTGCTGAATACTTTTTTCACCCAGATTCGGTCTAACAAAGTTGTTTCCTTTTTTCCCCACTTAAAGGCTTTTGCCCAGGGAGATAATGCCTAAAGCGAACCAGATGGGAGAATGCATTAGTTGACAGTATATTTATCTACCTGCTGCCTCAGGATTGCACAAATAATAGTTTTATGAAGGTATCATCATTGCTGAATACTTTTTTCACCCAGATTCGGTCTAGCAAAGTTGTTTCCTTTTCCTCATATTTTAAGGCGTTTGCACAGTGAGATAATGCCTAAAATGGACCTTATAGAAAAATGCATTAGTTGACAGAGTTTTCATCTACCTACTGCCTCAGGATTACACAAACGATAGTTTCATGAAGCTATCATCATTGCTGAATACTTTTTTCACCCAGATTCGGTCTAACAAAGTTGTTACCTTTTCCTCAATTTTAAGGCGTTTTCACAGTGAGATAATGCCTAAAACAGACTAGATGGGAGAATGCAATAGTTGACAGTATATTTATCTACCTGCTGCCTCAGGATTGCACAAATAATAGTTTTGTGAAGCTATCATCATTGCTGAATACTTCTTTCACCCAGATTCGGTCTAACAAAGTTGTTTCCTTTTTTCTCCACTTTAAAGGCTTTTGCGCAGGGAGATAATGCCTAAAACGAACCAGATGGGAGAATGCATTAGTTGACAGTATATTTATCTACCTGCTGCCTCAGGATTGCACAAATAATAGTTTTATGAAGCTATCATCATTGCTGAATACTTTTTTCACCCAGATTTGGTCTAACAAAGTTGTTTCCTTTTCCTGCATTTTAAGGCTTTTTCGCAGTGAGATAATGCCTAAAACGGACCACATAGAAGAATGCATTTGTTGACAGTATATTTATCTACCTGCTGCCTCAGGATTGCACAAACGATAGTTTCATGAAGCTATCATCATTGCTGAATACTTTTTTCACCCAGATTCGGTCTAACAAAGTTGTTTCCTTTTCCTGCATTTTAAGGCTTTTTCGCAGTGAGATAATGCCTAAAACGGACCAGATGGGAGAATGCATTAGTTGACAGTATATTTATCTACCTGCTGCCTCAGGATTGCACAAATAATAGTTTCATGAAGCTATCATCATTGCTGAATACCTTTTTCACCAAGTTGCGGTCTAACAAAGTTGTTTCCTTTTCCTCCATTTTAAGGCTTTTTCGCAGTGAGATCATGCCTAACACTGACCCCATAGCAGAATGCATTAGTTGACAGTATATTTATCTAGCTGCTGCCTCAGGATTGCACAAATAATAGTTTTATGAACTTATCATCATTGCTGAATACTTTTTTCACCCAGATTCGGTCTAACAAAGTTGTTTCCTTTTCCTGCATTTTAAGGCTTTTTCGCAGTGAGATAATGCCTAAAACGGACCACATAGAAGAATGCATTTGTTGACAGTATATTTATCTACCTGCTGCCTCAGGATTGCACAAATAATAGTTTTATGAAGGTATCATCATTGCTGAATACTTTTTTCACCCAGATTCGGTCTAACAAAGTTGTTTCCTTTTCCTGCATTTTAAGGCTTTTTCGCAGTGAGATAATGCCTAAAACGGACCACATAGAAGAATGCATTTGTTGACAGTATATTTATCTACCTGCTGCCTCAGGATTGCACAAATAATAGTTTCATGAAGGTATCATCATTGCTGAATACTTTTTTCACCCAGATTCGGTCTAACAAAGTTGTTTCCTTTTCCTCCATTTTAAGGCTTTTTCGCAGTGAGATAATGCCTAACACTGACCCCATAGCAGAATGCATTAGTTGACAGTATATTTATCTACCTGCTGCCTCAGGATTGCACAAATAATAGTTTTATGAAGCTATCATCATTGCTGAATACTTTTTTCACCCAGATTCGGTCTAACAAAGTTGTTTCCTTTTCCTGCATTTTAAGGCTTTTGCGCAGGGGAGATAATGCCTAAAACGAACCAGATGGGAGAATGCATTAGTTGACAGTATATTTATCTACCTGCTGCCTCAGGATTGCACAAATAATAGTTTTATGAAGGTATCATCATTGCTGAATACTTTTTTCACCCAGATTCGGTCTAACAAAGTTGTTACCTTTTCCTCAATTTTAAGGCGTTTTCACAGTGAGATAATGCCTAAAACAGACTAGATGGGAGAATGCATTAGTTGACAGAGTTTTCATCTACCTACTGCCACAGGATTACACAAACGATAGTTTCATGAAGCTATCATCATTGCTGAATACTTTTTTCACCCAGATTCGGTCTAACAAAGTTGTTTCCTTTTCCTCCATTTTAAGGCTTTTTCCCAGTGAGATAATGCCTAATACTGACCCCATGGCAGAATGCAATAGTTGACAGTATATTTATCTACCTGCTGCCTCAGGATTGCACAAATAATAGTTTTGTGAAGCTATCATCATTGCTGAATACTTTTTTCACCCAGATTCGGTCTAGCAAAGTTGTTTCCTTTTCCTCATATTTTAAGGCGTTTGCACAGTGAGATAATGCCTAAAATGGACCTTATAGAAAAATGCATTAGTTGACAGAGTTTTCATCTACCTACTGCCTCAGGATTACACAAACGATAGTTTCATGAAGCTATCATCATTGCTGAATACTTTTTTCACCCAGATTCGGTCTAACAAAGTTGTTACCTTTTCCTCAATTTTAAGGCGTTTTCACAGTGAGATAATGCCTAAAACAGACTAGATGGGAGAATGCATTAGTTGACAGAGTTTTCATCTACCTACTGCCACAGGATTACACAAACGATAGTTTCATGAAGCTATCATCATTGCTGAATACTTTTTTCACCCAGATTCGGTCTAACAAAGTTGTTTCCTTTTCCTCCATTTTAAGGCTTTTTCCCAGTGAGATAATGCCTAATACTGACCCCATGGCAGAATGCAATAGTTGACAGTATATTTATCTACCTGCTGCCTCAGGATTGCACAAATAATAGTTTTGTGAAGCTATCATCATTGCTGAATACTTTTTTCACCCAGATTCGGTCTAACAAAGTTGTTTCCTTTTTTCTCCACTTAAAGGCTTTTGCGCAGGGAGATAATGCCTAAAACGAACCAGATGGGAGAATGCATTAGTTGACAGTATATTTATCTACCTGCTGCCTCAGGATTGCACAAATAATAGTTTTATGAAGGTATCATCATTGCTGAATACTTTTTTCACCCAGATTCGGTCTAGCAAATTTGTTTCCTTTTCCTCATATTTTAAGGCGTTTGCACAGTGAGATAATGCCTAAAATGGACCTTATAGAAAAATGCATTAGTTGACAGAGTTTTCATCTACCTACTGCCTCAGGATTACACAAACGATAGTTTCATGAAGCTATCATCATTGCTGAATACTTTTTTCACCCAGATTCGGTCTAACAAAGTTGTTACCTTTTCCTCAATTTTAAGGCGTTTTCACAGTGAGATAATGCCTAAAACAGACTAGATGGGAGAATGCATTAGTTGACAGAGTTTTCATCTACCTACTGCCACAGGATTACACAAACGATAGTTTCATGAAGCTATCATCATTGCTGAATACTTTTTTCACCCAGATTCGGTCTAACAAAGTTGTTTCCTTTTCCTCCATTTTAAGGCTTTTTCCCAGTGAGATAATGCCTAATACTGACCCCATGGCAGAATGCATTAGTTGACAGTATATTTATCTACCTGCTGCCTCAGGATTGCACAAATAATAGTTTTATGAAGCTATCATCATTGCTGAATACCTTTTTTCACCAAGATTGCGGTCTAACAAAGTTGTTTCCTTTTCCTCCATTTTAAGGCTTTTTCGCAGTGAGATCATGCCTAACACTGACCCCATAGGCAGAATGCATTAGTTGACAGTATATTTATCTAGCTGCTGCCTCAGGATTGCACAAATAATAGTTTTATGAAGCTATCATCATTGCTGAATACTTTTTTCACCCAGATTCGGTCTAACAAAGTTGTTTCCTTTTCCTGCATTTTAAGGCTTTTGCGCAGGGAGATAATGCCTAAAACGAACCAGATGGGAGAATGCATTAGTTGACAGTATATTTATCTACCTGCTGCCTCAGGATTGCACAAATAATAGTTTTATGAAGGTATCATCATTGCTGAATACTTTTTTCACCCAGATTCGGTCTAACAAAGTTGTTTCCTTTTCCTGCATTTTAAGGCTTTTTCGCAGTGAGATAATGCCTAAAACGGACCACATAGAAGAATGCATTAGTTGACAGTATATTTATCTACCTGCTGCCTCAGGATTGCACAAATAATAGTTTTATGAAGGTATCATCATTGCTGAATACTTTTTTCACCCAGATTCGGTCTAACAAAGTTGTTTCCTTTTCCTGCATTTTAAGGCTTTTTCGCAGTGAGATAATGCCTAAAACGGACCACATAGAAGAATGCATTTGTTGACAGTATATTTATCTACCTGCTGCCTCAGGATTGCACAAATAATAGTTTTCATGAAGGTATCATCATTGCTGAATACTTTTTTCACCCAGATTCGGTCTAACAAAGTTGTTTACCTTTTCCTGCAATTTTAAGGCTTTTTCGCAGTGAGATAATGCCTAAAACAGACCTAGATGGGAGAATGCATTAGTTGACAGAGTATTTCATCTACCTACTGCCATCAGGATTACACAAACGATAGTTTCATGAAGCTATCATCATTGCTGAATACTTTTTTCACCCAGATTCGGTCTAACAAAGTTGTTTCCTTTTCCTCCATTTTAAGGCTTTTTCGCAGTGAGATAATGCCTAATACTGACCCCATGGCAGAATGCAATAGTTGACAGTATATTTATCTACCTGCTGCCTCAGGATTGCACAAATAATAGTTTTGTGAAGCTATCATCATTGCTGAATACCTTTTTCACCCAGATTCGGTCTAGCAAAGTTGTTTCCTTTTCCTCATATTTTAAGGCGTTTGCACAGTGAGATAATGCCTAAAATGGACCTTATAGAAAAATGCATTAGTTGACAGAGTTTTCATCTACCTACTGCCTCAGGATTACACAAACGATAGTTTCATGAAGCTATCATCATTGCTGAATACTTTTTTCACCCAGATTCGGTCTAACAAAGTTGTTACCTTTTCCTCAATTTTAAGGCGTTTTCACAGTGAGATAATGCCTAAAACAGACTAGATGGGAGAATGCATTAGTTGACAGAGTTTTCATCTACCTACTGCCACAGGATTACACAAACGATAGTTTCATGAAGCTATCATCATTGCTGAATACTTTTTTCACCCAGATTCGGTCTAACAAAGTTGTTTCCTTTTCCTCCATTTTAAGGCTTTTTCCCAGTGAGATAATGCCTAATACTGACCCCATGGCAGAATGCAATAGTTGACAGTATATTTATCTACCTGCTGCCTCAGGATTGCACAAATAATAGTTTTGTGAAGCTATCATCATTGCTGAATACTTTTTTCACCCAGATTCGGTCTAACAAAGTTGTTTCCTTTTTTCTCCACTTAAAGGCTTTTGCGCAGGGAGATAATGCCTAAAACGAACCAGATGGGAGAATGCATTAGTTGACAGTATATTTATCTACCTGCTGCCTCAGGATTGCACAAATAATAGTTTTATGAAGCTATCATCATTGCTGAATACTTTTTTCACCCAGATTTGGTCTAACAAAGTTGTTTCCTTTTCCTGCATTTTAAGGCTTTTTCGAAGTGAGATAATGCCTAAAACGGACCACATAGGAGAATGCATTAGTTGACAGAGTTCATCTACCTACTGCCTCAGGACTGCACAAATAATAGTTTTATGAAGCTATCATCATTGCTGAATACTTTTTTCACCCAGATTCGGTCTAACAAAGTTGTTTCCTTTTTTCCCCACTTAAAGGCTTTTGCCCAGGGAGATAATGCCTAAAGCGAACCAGATGGGAGAATGCATTAGTTGACAGTATATTTATCTACCTGCTGCCTCAGGATTGCACAAATAATAGTTTTATGAAGGTATCATCATTGCTGAATACTTTTTTCACCCAGATTCGGTCTAGCAAATTTGTTTCCTTTTCCTCATATTTTAAGGCGTTTGCACAGTGAGATAATGCCTAAAATGGACCTTATAGAAAAATGCATTAGTTGACAGAGTTTTCATCTACCTACTGCCTCAGGATTACACAAACGATAGTTTCATGAAGCTATCATCATTGCTGAATACTTTTTTCACCCAGATTCGGTCTAACAAAGTTGTTACCTTTTCCTCAATTTTAAGGCGTTTTCACAGTGAGATAATGCCTAAAACAGACCTAGATGGGAGAATGCATTAGTTGACAGAGTTTTCATCTACCTACTGCCACAGGATTACACAAACGATAGTTTCATGAAGCTATCATCATTGCTGAATACTTTTTTCACCCAGATTCGGTCTAACAAAGTTGTTTCCTTTTCCTCCATTTTAAGGCTTTTGCGCAGGGAGATAATGCCTAATACTGACCCCATGGCAGAATGCAATAGTTGACAGTATATTTATCTACCTGCTGCCTCAGGATTGCACAAATAATAGTTTTATGAAGCTATCATCATTGCTGAATACTTTTTTCACCCAGATTTCGGTCTAACAAAGTTGTTTCCTTTTCCTGCATTTTAAGGCTTTTTCGCAGTGAGATAATGCCTAAAACGGACCACATAGAAGAATGCATTTGTTGACAGTATATTTATCTACCTGCTGCCTCAGGATTGCACAAACGATAGTTTCATGAAGCTATCATCATTGCTGAATACTTTTTTCACCCAGATTCGGTCTAACAAAGTTGTTTCCTTTTCCTGCATTTTAAGGCTTTTTCGCAGTGAGATAATGCCTAAAACGGACCAGATGGGAGAATGCATTAGTTGACAGTATATTTATCTACCTGCTGCCTCAGGATTGCACAAATAATAGTTTCATGAAGCTATCATCATTGCTGAATACCTTTTTCACCAAGTTGCGGTCTAACAAAGTGGTTTCCTTTTCCTCCATTTTAAGGCTTTTTCGCAGTGAGATCATGCCTAACACTGACCCCATAGCAGAATGCATTAGTTGACAGTATATTTATCTAGCTGCTGCCTCAGGATTGCACAAATAATAGTTTTATGAACTTATCATCATTGCTGAATACTTTTTTCACCCAGATTCGGTCTAACAAAGTTGTTTCCTTTTCCTGCATTTTAAGGCTTTTGCGCAGGGAGATAATGCCTAAAACGAACCAGATGGGAGAATGCATTAGTTGACAGTATATTTATCTACCTGCTGCCTCAGGATTGCACAAATAATAGTTTTATGAAGGTATCATCATTGCTGAATACTTTTTTCACCCAGATTCGGTCTAACAAAGTTGTTTCCTTTTCCTGCATTTTAAGGCTTTTTCGCAGTGAGATAATGCCTAAAACGGACCACATAGAAGAATGCATTTGTTGACAGTATATTTATCTACCTGCTGCCTCAGGATTGCACAAATAATAGTTTCATGAAGGTATCATCATTGCTGAATACTTTTTTCACCCAGATTCGGTCTAACAAAGTTGTTTCCTTTTCCTCCATTTTAAGGCTTTTTCGCAGTGAGATAATGCCTAACACTGACCCCATAGCAGAATGCATTAGTTGACAGTATATTTATCTACCTGCTGCCTCAGGATTGCACAAATAATAGTTTTATGAACTTATCATCATTGCTGAATACTTTTTTCACCCAGATTCGGTCTAACAAAGTTGTTTCCTTTTTTTCTCCACTTAAAGGCTTTTGCGCAGGGAGATAATGCCTAAAACGAACCAGATGGGAGACTGCATTAGTTGACAGTATATTTATCTACCTGCTGCCTCAGGATTGCACAAATAATAGTTTTGTGAAGCTCTCATCATTGCTGAATACGTTTTTCACCCAGATTCGGTCTAACAAAGTTGTTTCCTTTTCCTGCATTTTAAGGCTTTTTCGCAGTGAGATAATGCCTAAAACGGACCACATAGAAGAATGCATTTGTTGACAGTATATTTATCTACCTGCTGCCTCAGGATTGCACAAATAATAGTTTTATGAACTTATCATCATTGCTGAATACTTTTTTTCACCCAGATTCGGTCTAACAAAGTTGTTTCCTTCTCCTCCATTTTAAGGCTTTTTCGCAGTGAGATAATGCCTAACACTGACCCCATAGCAGAATGCATTAGTTGACAGTATATTTATCTACCTGCTGCCTCAGGATTGCACAAATAATAGTTTTATGAAGCTATCATCATTGCTGAATACTTTTTTCACCCAGATTCGGTCTAACAAAGTTGTTTCCTTTTTTCCCCACTTAAAGGCTTTTGCGCAGGGAGATAATGCCTAAAACGAACCAGATGGGAGAATGCATTAGTTGACAGTATATTTATCTACCTGCTGCCTCAGGATTGCACAAATAATAGTTTTATGAAGGTATCATCATTGCTGAATACTTTTTTCACCCAGATTCGGTCTAGCAAAGTTGTTTCCTTTTCCTGCATTTTGAGGCTTTTTCGCAGTGAGATAATGCCTAAAACGGACCACATGGGAGAATGCATTAGTTGACAGCATATTTATCTACCTACTGCCTCAGGACTGCACAAATAATAGTTCTATGAAGCTATCATCATTGCTGAATACTTTTTTCACCCAGATTCGGTCTAACAAAGTTGTTTCCTTTTCCTCCATTTTAAGGCGTTTTCACAGTGAGATAATGCCTAACACTGACCCCATGGCAGAATGCATTAGTTGACAGTATATTTATCTACCTGCTGCCTCAGGATTGCACAAATAATAGTTTTGTGAAGCTATCATCATTGCTGAATACTTTTTTCACCCAGATTCGGTCTAACAAAGTTGTTTCCTTTTCCTCCATTTTAAGGCTTTTTTGCAGTGAGATAATGCCTAACACTGACCCCATGGCAGAATGGATTTGTTGACAGTATATTTATCTACCTGCTGCCTCAGGATTGCACAAATAATAGTTTTATGAACTTATCATCATTGCTGAATACTTTTTTCACCCAGATTCGGTCTAACAAAGTTGTTTCCTTTTTTTCTCCACTTAAAGGCTTTTGCGCAGGGAGATAATGCCTAAAACGAACCAGATGGGAGACTGCATTAGTTGACAGTATATTTATCTACCTGCTGCCTCAGGATTGCACAAATAATAGTTTTGTGAAGCTCTCATCATTGCTGAATACGTTTTTCACCCAGATTCGGTCTAACAAAGTTGTTTCCTTTTCCTGCATTTTAAGGCTTTTTCGCAGTGAGATAATGCCTAAAACGGACCACATAGAAGAATGCATTTGTTGACAGTATATTTATCTACCTGCTGCCTCAGGATTGCACAAACGATAGTTTCATGAAGCTATCATTATTGCTGAATACTTTTTTCACCCAGATTTGGTCCCCATGGCAGAATGCATTAGTTGACAGTATATTTATCTACCTGCTGCCTCAGGATTGCACAAATAATAGTTTTATGGACTTATCATCATTGCTGAATACTTTTTTCACCCAGATTCGGTCTAACAAAGTTGTTTCCTTTTCCTCATATTTTAAGGCGTTTGCACAGTGAGATAATGCCTAAAATGGACCTTATAGAAAAATGCATTAGTTGACAGAGTTTTCATCTACCTACTGCCTCAGGATCACACAAACGATAGTTTCATCAAGCTATCATCATTGCTGAATACTTTTTTCACCCAGATTCGGTCTAACAAAGTAGTTTCCTTTTCCTCAATTTTAAGTCTTTTTCGCAGTGAGATAATGCCTAACACTGACCCCATAGCAGAATGCATTAGTTGACAATATATTTATCTACCTACTGCCACATGATTACACAAACGATAGTTTCATGAAGCTATCATCATTGCTGAATACTTTTTTCACCCAGATTCGGTCTAGCAAAGTTGTTTCCTATTCCTGCATTTTAAGGTTTTTTCGCAGTGAGATATGCCTAAAACGGTCCAGATGGGAGAATGCATTAGTTGACAATATATTTATCTACCTACTGCCTCAGGATTACACAAACGATAGTTTCATGAAGCTATCATCATTGCTGAATACTTTTTTCACCCAGATTCGGTCTAACAAAGTAGTTTCCTTTTCCTGCATTTTAAGGCTTTTTCGCAGTGAGATAATGCCTAAAACCGACCACATAGGAGAATGCATTAGTTGACAGAGTTTTCATCTACCTACTGCCTCAGGATTACACAAACGATAGTTTCACGAAGCCATCATCATTGCTGAATACTTTTTTCACCCAGATTTGGTCTAACAAAGTTGTTTCCTTTTCCTGCATTTTAAGGCTTTTTCGCAGTGAGATAATGCCTAAAACGGACCACATAGAAGAATGCATTTGTTGACAGTATATTTATCTACCTGCTGCCTCAGGATTGCACAAACGATAGTTTCATGAAGCTATCATCATTGCTGAATACTTTTTTCACCCAGATTTGGTCCCCATGGCAGAATGCATTAGTTGACAGTATATTTATCTACCTGCTGCCTCAGGATTGCACAAATAATAGTTTTATGAACGTATCATCATTGCTGAATACTTTTTTCACCCAGATTCGGTCTAACAAAGTTGTTTTCTTTTTTCCCCACTTAAAGGCTTTTGCGCAGGGAGATAATGCCTAAAACGAACCAGATGGGGGAATGCATTAGTTGACAGTATATTTATCTACCTGCTGCCTTAGGATTGCACAAATAATAGTTTTATGAAGGTATCATAATTGCTGAATACTTTTTTCACCCAGATTCGGTCTAGCAAAGTTGTTTCCTTTTCCTGCATTTTAAGGCTTTTTCGCAGTGAGATAATGCCTAAAACGGACCAGATGGGAGAATGCATTAGTTGACAGCATATTTATCTACCTGCTGCCTCAGGATTGCACAAATAATAGTTTCATGAAGCTATCATCATTGCTGAATACTTTTTTCACCAAGTTTCGGTCTAACAAAGTTGTTACCTTTTCCTCATATTTTAAGGCGTTTGCACAGTGAGATAATGCCTAAAATGGACCTTAGAGAAAAATGCATTAGTTGACAGAGTTTTCATCTACCTACTGCCTCAGGATTACACAAACGATAGTTTCATCAAGCTATCATCATTGCTGAATACTTTTTTCACCCAGATTCGGTCTAACAAAGTTGTTTCCTATTCCTGCATTTTAAGGCTTTTTCGCAGTGAGATATGCCTAAAACGGACCAGATGGGAGAATGCATTAGTTGACAGAGTTTTCATCTACCTACTGCCTCAGGATTACACAAACGATAGTTTCATCAAGCTATCATCATTGCTGAATACTTTTTCCACCCAGATTCGGTCTAACAAAGTAGTTTCCTTTTCCTGCATTTTAAGGCTTTTTCGCAGTGAGATAATGCCTAAAACCGACCACATAGGAGAATGCATTAGTTGACAGAGTTTTCATCTACCTACTGCCACATGATTACACAAACGATAGTTTCATGAAGCTATCATCATTGCTGAATACTTTTTTCACCCAGATTCGGTCTAACAAAGTTGCTTCCTATTCCTGCATTTTAAGGCGTTTTCGCAGTGAGATAATGCCTAAAACGGACCGGATGGGAGAATGCATTAGTTGACAGAGTTTTCATCTACCTACTGCCTCAGGATCACACAAACGATAGTTTCATCAAGCTATCATCATTGCTGAATACTTTTTTCACCCAGATTCGGTCTAACAAAGTAGTTTCCTTTTCCTGCATTTTAAGGCTTTTTCGCAGTGAGATAATGCCTAAAACCGACCACATAGGAGAATGCATTAGTTGACAGTATATTTATCTACCTGCTGCCTCAGGATTGCACAAACGATAGTTTCATGAAGCTATCATCATTGCTGAATACTTTTTTCACCCAGATTTGGTCCCCATGGTAGAATGCATTAGTTGACAGTATATTTATCTACCTGCTGCCTTAGGATTGCACAAATAATAGTTTTATGAAGGTATCATAATTGCTGAATACTTTTTTCACCCAGATTCGGTCTAGCAAAGTTGTTTCCTTTTCCTGCATTTTAAGGCTTTTTCGCAGTGAGATAATGCCTAAAACGGACCAGATGGGAGAATGCATTAGTTGGCAGCATATTTATCTACCTGCTGCCTCAGGATTGCACAAATAATAGTTTCATGAAGCTATCATCATTGCTGAATACTTTTTTCACCAAGTTTCGGTCTAACAAAGTTGTTACCTTTTCCTCATATTTTAAGGCGTTTGCACAGTGAGATAATGCCTAAAATGGACCTTAGAGAAAAATGCATTAGTTGACAGAGTTTTCATCTACCTACTGCCTCAGGATTACACAAACGATAGTTTCATCAAGCTATCATCATTGCTGAATACTTTTTCCACCCAGATTCGGTCTAGCAAAGTAATTTCCTATTCCTGCATTTTAAGGCTTTTTCGCAGTGAGATATGCCTAAAACGGACCAGATGGGAGAATGCATTAGTTGACAGAGTTTTCATCTACCTACTGCCTCAGGATCACACAAACGATAGTTTCATCAAGCTATCATCATTGCTGAATACTTTTTTCACCCAGATTCGGTCTAACAAAGTTGTTTCCTATTCCTGCATTTTAAGGCTTTTTCGCAGTGAGATATGCCTAAAACGGACCAGATGGGAGAATGCATTAGTTGACAGAGTTTTCATCTACCTACTGCCTCAGGATTACACAAACGATAGTTTCATCAAGCTATCATCATTGCTGAATACTTTTTCCACCCAGATTCGGTCTAACAAAGTAGTTTCCTTTTCCTCAATTTTAAGTCTTTTTCGCAGTGAGATAATGCCTAACACTGACCCCATAGCAGAATGCATTAGTTGACAATATATTTATCTACCTACTGCCACATGATTACACAAACGATAGTTTCATGAAGCTATCATCATTGCTGAATACTTTTTTCACCCAGATTCGGTCTAACAAAGTTGCTTCCTATTCCTGCATTTTAAGGCTTTTTCGCAGTGAGATATGCCTAAAACGGACCGCATGGGAGAATGCATTAGTTGACAGAGTTTTCATCTACCTACTGCCTCAGGATCACACAAACGATAGTTTCACGAAGCCATCATCATTGCTGAATACTTTTTTCACCCAGATTTGGTCTAACAAAGTTGTTTCCTTTTCCTGCATTTTAAGGCTTTTTCGCAGTGAGATAATGCCTAAAACGGACCACATAGAAGAATGCATTTGTTGACAGTATATTTATCTACCTGCTGCCTCAGGATTGCACAAACGATAGTTTCATGAAGCTATCATCATTGCTGAATACTTTTTTCACCCAGATTTGGTCCCCATGGCAGAATGCATTAGTTGACAGTATATTTATCTACCTGCTGCCTCAGGATTGCACAAATAATAGTTTTATGAACGTATCATCATTGCTGAATACTTTTTTCACCCAGATTCGGTCTAACAAAGTTGTTTTCTTTTTTCCCCACTTAAAGGCTTTTGCGCAGGGAGATAATGCCTAAAACGAACCAGATGGGGGAATGCATTAGTTGACAGTATATTTATCTACCTGCTGCCTTAGGATTGCACAAATAATAGTTTTATGAAGGTATCATAATTGCTGAATACTTTTTTCACCCAGATTCGGTCTAGCAAAGTTGTTTCCTTTTCCTGCATTTTAAGGCTTTTTCGCAGTGAGATAATGCCTAAAACGGACCAGATGGGAGAATGCATTAGTTGACAGCATATTTATCTACCTGCTGCCTCAGGATTGCACAAATAATAGTTTCATGAAGCTATCATCATTGCTGAATACTTTTTTCACCAAGTTTCGGTCTAACAAAGTTGTTACCTTTTCCTCATATTTTAAGGCGTTTGCACAGTGAGATAATGCCTAAAATGGACCTTAGAGAAAAATGCATTAGTTGACAGAGTTTTCATCTACCTACTGCCTCAGGATTACACAAACGATAGTTTCATGAAGCTATCATCATTGCTGAATACTTTTTTCACCCAGATTCGGTCTAACAAAGTTGTTTCCTATTCCTGCATTTTAAGGCTTTTTCGCAGTGAGATATGCCTAAAACGGACCAGATGGGAGAATGCATTAGTTGACAGAGTTTTCATCTACCTACTGCCTCAGGATTACACAAACGATAGTTTCATCAAGCTATCATCATTGCTGAATACTTTTTTCCACCCAGATTCGGTCTAACAAAGTAGTTTCCTTTTCCTGCATTTTAAGGCTTTTTCGCAGTGAGATAATGCCTAAAACCGACCACATAGGAGAATGCATTAGTTGACAGAGTTTTCATCTACCTACTGCCACATGATTACACAAACGATAGTTTCATGAAGCTATCATCATTGCTGAATACTTTTTTCACCCAGATTCGGTCTAACAAAGTTGCTTCCTATTCCTGCATTTTAAGGCGTTTTCGCAGTGAGATAATGCCTAAAACGGACCGGATGGGAGAATGCATTAGTTGACAGAGTTTTCATCTACCTACTGCCTCAGGATCACACAAACGATAGTTTCATCAAGCTATCATCATTGCTGAATACTTTTTTCACCCAGATTCGGTCTAACAAAGTAGTTTCCTTTTCCTGCATTTTAAGGCTTTTTCGCAGTGAGATAATGCCTAAAACCGACCACATAGGAGAATGCATTAGTTGACAGTATATTTATCTACCTGCTGCCTCAGGATTGCACAAACGATAGTTTCATGAAGCTATCATCATTGCTGAATACTTTTTTCACCCAGATTTGGTCCCCATGGTAGAATGCATTAGTTGACAGTATATTTATCTACCTGCTGCCTTAGGATTGCACAAATAATAGTTTTATGAAGGTATCATAATTGCTGAATACTTTTTTCACCCAGATTCGGTCTAGCAAAGTTGTTTCCTTTTCCTGCATTTTAAGGCTTTTTCGCAGTGAGATAATGCCTAAAACGGACCAGATGGGAGAATGCATTAGTTGGCAGCATATTTATCTACCTGCTGCCTCAGGATTGCACAAATAATAGTTTCATGAAGCTATCATCATTGCTGAATACTTTTTTCACCAAGTTTCGGTCTAACAAAGTTGTTTACCTTTTCCTCATATTTTAAGGCGTTTGCACAGTGAGATAATGCCTAAAATGGACCTTAGAGAAAAATGCATTAGTTGACAGAGTTTTCATCTACCTACTGCCTCAGGATTACACAAACGATAGTTTCATCAAGCTATCATCATTGCTGAATACTTTTTCCACCCAGATTCGGTCTAGCAAAGTAATTTCCTATTCCTGCATTTTAAGGCTTTTTCGCAGTGAGATATGCCTAAAACGGACCAGATGGGAGAATGCATTAGTTGACAGAGTTTTCATCTACCTACTGCCTCAGGATCACACAAACGATAGTTTCATCAAGCTATCATCATTGCTGAATACTTTTTTCACCCAGATTCGGTCTAACAAAGTTGTTTCCTATTCCTGCATTTTAAGGCTTTTTCGCAGTGAGATATGCCTAAAACGGACCAGATGGGAGAATGCATTAGTTGACAGAGTTTTCATCTACCTACTGCCTCAGGATTACACAAACGATAGTTTCATCAAGCTATCATCATTGCTGAATACTTTTTCCACCCAGATTCGGTCTAACAAAGTAGTTTCCTTTTCCTCAATTTTAAGTCTTTTTCGCAGTGAGATAATGCCTAACACTGACCCCATAGCAGAATGCATTAGTTGACAATATATTTATCTACCTACTGCCACATGATTACACAAACGATAGTTTCATGAAGCTATCATCATTGCTGAATACTTTTTTCACCCAGATTCGGTCTAACAAAGTTGCTTCCTATTCCTGCATTTTAAGGCGTTTTCGCAGTGAGATAATGCCTAAAACGGACCGCATGGGAGAATGCATTAGTTGACAGAGTTTTCATCTACCTACTGCCTCAGGATCACACAAACGATAGTTTCACGAAGCCATCATCATTGCTGAATACTTTTTTCACCCAGATTTGGTCTAACAAAGTTGTTTCCTTTTCCTGCATTTTAAGGCTTTTTCGCAGTGAGATAATGCCTAAAACGGACCACATAGAAGAATGCATTTGTTGACAGTATATTTATCTACCTGCTGCCTCAGGATTGCACAAACGATAGTTTCATGAAGCTATCATCATTGCTGAATACTTTTTTCACCCAGATTTGGTCCCCATGGCAGAATGCATTAGTTGACAGTATATTTATCTACCTGCTGCCTCAGGATTGCACAAATAATAGTTTTATGAACGTATCATCATTGCTGAATACTTTTTTCACCCAGATTCGGTCTAACAAAGTTGTTTTCTTTTTTCCCCACTTAAAGGCTTTTGCGCAGGGAGATAATGCCTAAAACGAACCAGATGGGGGAATGCATTAGTTGACAGTATATTTATCTACCTGCTGCCTTAGGATTGCACAAATAATAGTTTTATGAAGGTATCATAATTGCTGAATACTTTTTTCACCCAGATTCGGTCTAGCAAAGTTGTTTCCTTTTCCTGCATTTTAAGGCTTTTTCGCAGTGAGATAATGCCTAAAACGGACCAGATGGGAGAATGCATTAGTTGACAGCATATTTATCTACCTGCTGCCTCAGGATTGCACAAATAATAGTTTCATGAAGCTATCATCATTGCTGAATACTTTTTTCACCAAGTTTCGGTCTAACAAAGTTGTTACCTTTTCCTCATATTTTAAGGCGTTTGCACAGTGAGATAATGCCTAAAATGGACCTTAGAGAAAAATGCATTAGTTGACAGAGTTTTCATCTACCTACTGCCTCAGGATTACACAAACGATAGTTTCATCAAGCTATCATCATTGCTGAATACTTTTTTCACCCAGATTCGGTCTAACAAAGTTGTTTCCTATTCCTGCATTTTAAGGCTTTTTCGCAGTGAGATATGCCTAAAACGGACCAGATGGGAGAATGCATTAGTTGACAGAGTTTTCATCTACCTACTGCCTCAGGATTACACAAACGATAGTTTCATCAAGCTATCATCATTGCTGAATACTTTTTCCACCCAGATTCGGTCTAACAAAGTAGTTTCCTTTTCCTGCATTTTAAGGCTTTTTCGCAGTGAGATAATGCCTAAAACCGACCACATAGGAGAATGCATTAGTTGACAGAGTTTTCATCTACCTACTGCCACATGATTACACAAACGATAGTTTCATGAAGCTATCATCATTGCTGAATACTTTTTTCACCCAGATTCGGTCTAACAAAGTTGTTTCCTATTCCTGCATTTTAAGGCTTTTTCGCAGTGAGATAATGCCTAAAACGGACCGGATGGGAGAATGCATTAGTTGACAGAGTTTTCATCTACCTACTGCCTCAGGATCACACAAACGATAGTTTCATCAAGCTATCATCATTGCTGAATACTTTTTTCACCCAGATTCGGTCTAACAAAGTAGTTTCCTTTTCCTGCATTTTAAGGCTTTTTCGCAGTGAGATAATGCCTAAAACCGACCACATAGGAGAATGCATTAGTTGACAGTATATTTATCTACCTGCTGCCTCAGGATTGCACAAACGATAGTTTCATGAAGCTATCATCATTGCTGAATACTTTTTTCACCCAGATTTGGTCCCCATGGCAGAATGCATTAGTTGACAGTATATTTATCTACCTGCTGCCTTAGGATTGCACAAATAATAGTTTTATGAAGGTATCATAATTGCTGAATACTTTTTTCACCCAGATTCGGTCTAGCAAAGTTGTTTCCTTTTCCTGCATTTTAAGGCTTTTTCGCAGTGAGATAATGCCTAAAACGGACCAGATGGGAGAATGCATTAGTTGACAGCATATTTATCTACCTGCTGCCTCAGGATTGCACAAATAATAGTTTCATGAAGCTATCATCATTGCTGAATACTTTTTTCACCCAGATTCGGTCTAACAAAGTTGTTACCTTTTCCTCATATTTTAAGGCGTTTGCACAGTGAGATAATGCCTAAAACTGGACCATAGGAGAAATGCATTAGTTGACAGAGTTTTCATCTACCTACTGCCTCAGGATTACACAAACGATAGTTTCACGAAGCCATCATCATTGCTGAATACTTTTTTCACCCAGATTTCGGTCTAACAAAGTTGTTTCCTTTTCCTGCATTTTAAGGCTTTTTCGCAGTGAGATAATGCCTAAAACGGACCACATAGAAGAATGCATTTGTTGACAGTATATTTATCTACCTGCTGCCTCAGGATTGCACAAACGATAGTTTCATGAAGCTATCATCATTGCTGAATACTTTTTTCACCCAGATTTGGTCCCCATGGCAGAATGCATTAGTTGACAGTATATTTATCTACCTGCTGCCTCAGGATTGCACAAATAATAGTTTTATGAACGTATCATCATTGCTGAATACTTTTTTCACCCAGATTCGGTCTAACAAAGTTGTTTTCTTTTTTCCCCACTTAAAGGCTTTTGCGCAGGGAGATAATGCCTAAAACGAACCAGATGGGGGAATGCATTAGTTGACAGTATATTTATCTACCTGCTGCCTTAGGATTGCACAAATAATAGTTTTATGAAGGTATCATAATTGCTGAATACTTTTTTCACCCAGATTCGGTCTAGCAAAGTTGTTTCCTTTTCCTGCATTTTAAGGCTTTTTCGCAGTGAGATAATGCCTAAAACGGACCAGATGGGAGAATGCATTAGTTGACAGCATATTTATCTACCTGCTGCCTCAGGATTGCACAAATAATAGTTTCATGAAGCTATCATCATTGCTGAATACTTTTTTCACCAAGTTTCGGTCTAACAAAGTTGTTACCTTTTCCTCATATTTTAAGGCGTTTTGCACAGTGAGATAATGCCTAAAACTGGACCCTTAGAGAAAATGCATTAGTTGACAGAGTTTTCATCTACCTACTGCCTCAGGATTACACAAACGATAGTTTCATCAAGCTATCATCATTGCTGAATACTTTTTTCACCCAGATTCGGTCTAACAAAGTTGTTTCCTATTCCTGCATTTTAAGGCTTTTTCGCAGTGAGATATGCCTAAAACGGACCAGATGGGAGAATGCATTAGTTGACAGAGTTTTCATCTACCTACTGCCTCAGGATTACACAAACGATAGTTTCATCAAGCTATCATCATTGCTGAATACTTTTTCCACCCAGATTCGGTCTAACAAAGTAGTTTCCTTTTCCTGCATTTTAAGGCTTTTTCGCAGTGAGATAATGCCTAAAACCGACCACATAGGAGAATGCATTAGTTGACAGAGTTTTCATCTACCTACTGCCACATGATTACACAAACGATAGTTTCATGAAGCTATCATCATTGCTGAATACTTTTTTCACCCAGATTCGGTCTAACAAAGTTGCTTCCTATTCCTGCATTTTAAGGCGTTTTCGCAGTGAGATAATGCCTAAAACGGACCGGATGGGAGAATGCATTAGTTGACAGAGTTTTCATCTACCTACTGCCTCAGGATCACACAAACGATAGTTTCATCAAGCTATCATCATTGCTGAATACTTTTTTCACCCAGATTCGGTCTAACAAAGTAGTTTCCTTTTCCTGCATTTTAAGGCTTTTTCGCAGTGAGATAATGCCTAAAACCGACCACATAGGAGAATGCATTAGTTGACAGTATATTTATCTACCTGCTGCCTCAGGATTGCACAAACGATAGTTTCATGAAGCTATCATCATTGCTGAATACTTTTTTCACCCAGATTTGGTCCCCATGGTAGAATGCATTAGTTGACAGTATATTTATCTACCTGCTGCCTTAGGATTGCACAAATAATAGTTTTATGAAGGTATCATAATTGCTGAATACTTTTTTCACCCAGATTCGGTCTAGCAAAGTTGTTTCCTTTTCCTGCATTTTAAGGCTTTTTCGCAGTGAGATAATGCCTAAAACGGACCAGATGGGAGAATGCATTAGTTGGCAGCATATTTATCTACCTGCTGCCTCAGGATTGCACAAATAATAGTTTCATGAAGCTATCATCATTGCTGAATACTTTTTTCACCAAGTTTCGGTCTAACAAAGTTGTTACCTTTTCCTCATATTTTAAGGCGTTTGCACAGTGAGATAATGCCTAAAATGGACCTTAGAGAAAAATGCATTAGTTGACAGAGTTTTCATCTACCTACTGCCTCAGGATTACACAAACGATAGTTTCATCAAGCTATCATCATTGCTGAATACTTTTTCCACCCAGATTCGGTCTAGCAAAGTAATTTCCTATTCCTGCATTTTAAGGCTTTTTCGCAGTGAGATATGCCTAAAACGGACCAGATGGGAGAATGCATTAGTTGACAGAGTTTTCATCTACCTACTGCCTCAGGATTCACACAAACGATAGTTTCATGAAGCTATCATCATTGCTGAATACTTTTTTCACCCAGATTCGGTCTAACAAAGTTGTTTCCTATTCCTGCATTTTAAGGCTTTTTCGCAGTGAGATATGCCTAAAACGGACCAGATGGGAGAATGCATTAGTTGACAGAGTTTTCATCTACCTACTGCCTCAGGATTACACAAACGATAGTTTCATCAAGCTATCATCATTGCTGAATACTTTTTCCACCCAGATTCGGTCTAACAAAGTAGTTTCCTTTTCCTCAATTTTAAGTCTTTTTCGCAGTGAGATAATGCCTAACACTGACCCCATAGCAGAATGCATTAGTTGACAATATATTTATCTACCTACTGCCTCAGGATTACACAAACGATAGTTTCATGAAGCTATCATCATTGCTGAATACTTTTTTCACCCAGATTCGGTCTAACAAAGTTGCTTCCTATTCCTGCATTTTAAGGCGTTTTCGCAGTGAGATAATGCCTAAAACGGACCGCATGGGAGAATGCATTAGTTGACAGAGTTTTCATCTACCTACTGCCTCAGGATCACACAAACGATAGTTTCACGAAGCCATCATCATTGCTGAATACTTTTTTCACCCAGATTTGGTCTAACAAAGTTGTTTCCTTTTCCTGCATTTTAAGGCTTTTTCGCAGTGAGATAATGCCTAAAACGGACCACATAGAAGAATGCATTTGTTGACAGTATATTTATCTACCTGCTGCCTCAGGATTGCACAAACGATAGTTTCATGAAGCTATCATCATTGCTGAATACTTTTTTCACCCAGATTTGGTCCCCATGGCAGAATGCATTAGTTGACAGTATATTTATCTACCTGCTGCCTCAGGATTGCACAAATAATAGTTTTATGAACGTATCATCATTGCTGAATACTTTTTTCACCCAGATTCGGTCTAACAAAGTTGTTTTCTTTTTTCCCCACTTAAAGGCTTTTGCGCAGGGAGATAATGCCTAAAACGAACCAGATGGGGGAATGCATTAGTTGACAGTATATTTATCTACCTGCTGCCTTAGGATTGCACAAATAATAGTTTTATGAAGGTATCATAATTGCTGAATACTTTTTTCACCCAGATTCGGTCTAGCAAAGTTGTTTCCTTTTCCTGCATTTTAAGGCTTTTTCGCAGTGAGATAATGCCTAAAACGGACCAGATGGGAGAATGCATTAGTTGACAGCATATTTATCTACCTGCTGCCTCAGGATTGCACAAATAATAGTTTCATGAAGCTATCATCATTGCTGAATACTTTTTTCACCAAGTTTCGGTCTAACAAAGTTGTTACCTTTTCCTCATATTTTAAGGCGTTTGCACAGTGAGATAATGCCTAAAATGGACCTTAGAGAAAAATGCATTAGTTGACAGAGTTTTCATCTACCTACTGCCTCAGGATTACACAAACGATAGTTTCATGAAGCTATCATCATTGCTGAATACTTTTTTCACCCAGATTCGGTCTAACAAAGTTGTTTCCTATTCCTGCATTTTAAGGCTTTTTCGCAGTGAGATATGCCTAAAACGGACCAGATGGGAGAATGCATTAGTTGACAGAGTTTTCATCTACCTACTGCCTCAGGATTACACAAACGATAGTTTCATCAAGCTATCATCATTGCTGAATACTTTTTCCACCCAGATTCGGTCTAACAAAGTAGTTTCCTTTTCCTGCATTTTAAGGCTTTTTCGCAGTGAGATAATGCCTAAAACCGACCACATAGGAGAATGCATTAGTTGACAGAGTTTTCATCTACCTACTGCCACATGATTACACAAACGATAGTTTCATGAAGCTATCATCATTGCTGAATACTTTTTTCACCCAGATTCGGTCTAACAAAGTTGTTTCCTATTCCTGCATTTTAAGGCTTTTTCGCAGTGAGATAATGCCTAAAACGGACCAGATGGGAGAATGCATTAGTTGACAGAGTTTTCATCTACCTACTGCCTCAGGATCACACAAACGATAGTTTCATCAAGCTATCATCATTGCTGAATACTTTTTTCACCCAGATTCGGTCTAACAAAGTAGTTTCCTTTTCCTGCATTTTAAGGCTTTTTCGCAGTGAGATAATGCCTAAAACCGACCACATAGGAGAATGCATTAGTTGACAGTATATTTATCTACCTGCTGCCTCAGGATTGCACAAACGATAGTTTCATGAAGCTATCATCATTGCTGAATACTTTTTTCACCCAGATTTGGTCCCCATGGCAGAATGCATTAGTTGACAGTATATTTATCTACCTGCTGCCTTAGGATTGCACAAATAATAGTTTTATGAAGGTATCATAATTGCTGAATACTTTTTTCACCCAGATTCGGTCTAGCAAAGTTGTTTCCTTTTTCCTGCATTTTAAGGCTTTTTCGCAGTGAGATAATGCCTAAAACGGACCAGATGGGAGAATGCATTAGTTGACAGATATTTATCTACCTGCTGCCTCAGGATTGCACAAATAATAGTTTCATGAAGCTATCATCATTGCTGAATACTTTTTTCACCCAGATTCGGTCTAACAAAGTTGTTTCCTTTTCCTCATATTTTAAGGCTTTTTCGCAGTGAGATAATGCCTAAAACTGGACCATAGGAGAAATGCATTAGTTGACAGAGTTTTCATCTACCTACTGCCTCAGGATTACACAAACGATAGTTTCATCAAGCTATCATCATTGCTGAATACTTTTTTCCACCCAGATTCGGTCTAGCAAAGTAGTTTCCTATTCCTGCATTTTAAGGCTTTTTCGCAGTGAGATATGCCTAAAACGGACCAGATGGGAGAATGCATTAGTTGACAGAGTTTTCATCTACCTACTGCCTCAGGATTACACAAACGATAGTTTCATGAAGCTATCATCATTGCTGAATACTTTTTTCACCCAGATTCGGTCTAACAAAGTTGTTTCCTATTCCTGCATTTTAAGGCTTTTTCGCAGTGAGATATGCCTAAAACGGACCAGATGGGAGAATGCATTAGTTGACAGAGTTTTCATCTACCTACTGCCTCAGGATTACACAAACGATAGTTTCATGAAGCTATCATCATTGCTGAATACTTTTTTCACCCAGATTCGGTCTAACAAAGTAGTTTCCTTTTCCTGCATTTTAAGGCTTTTTCGCAGTGAGATAATGCCTAAAACCGACCAGATGGGAGAATGCATTAGTTGACAGAGTTTTCATCTACCTACTGCCACATGATTACACAAACGATAGTTTCATGAAGCTATCATCATTGCTGAATACTTTTTTCACCCAGATTCGGTCTAACAAAGTAGTTTCCTTTTCCTCAATTTTAAGTCTTTTTCGCAGTGAGATAATGCCTAACACTGACCCCATAGCAGAATGCATTAGTTGACAATATATTTATCTACCTGCTGCCTCAGGATTGCACAAATAATAGTTTTGTGAAGCTATCATCATTGCTGAATACTTTTTTCACCCAGATTCGGTCTAACAAAGTTGTTTCCTATTCCTGCAATTTAAGGCTTTTTCGCAGTGAGATATGCCTAAAACGGACCAGATGGGAGAATGCATTAGTTGACAGAGTTTTCATCTACCTACTGCCTCAGGATTGCACAAACGATAGTTTCATGAAGCTATCATCATTGCTGAATACTTTTTTCACCCAGATTCGGTCTAGCAAAGTTGTTTCCTATTCCTGCATTTTAAGGCTTTTTCGCAGTGAGATATGCCTAAAACGGACCGGATGGGAGAATGCATTAGTTGACAGAGTTTTCATCTACCTACTGCCTCAGGATTCACACAAACGATAGTTTCATCAAGCTATCATCATTGCTGAATACTTTTTTCACCCAGATTCGGTCTAACAAAGTAGTTTCCTTTTCCTGCATTTTAAGGCTTTTTCGCAGTGAGATAATGCCTAAAACTGACCACATAGGAGAATGCATTAGTTGACAGAGTTTTCATCTACCTACTGCCATCATGATTACACAAACGATAGTTTCATGAAGCTATCATCATTGCTGAATACTTTTTCCACCCAGATTCGGTCTAACAAAGTAGTTTCCTTTTCCTCAATTTTAAGTCTTTTTCGCAGTGAGATAATGCCTAACACTGACCCCATAGCAGAATGCATTAGTTGACAATATATCTATCTACCTGCTGCCTCAGGATTGCACAAATAATAGTTTTGTGAAGCTATCATCATTGCTGAATACTTTTTTCACCCAGATTCGGTCTAGCAAAGTTGTTTCCTATTCCTGCATTTTAAGGCTTTTTCGCAGTGAGATATGCCTAAAACGGACCAGATGGGAGAATGCATTAGTTGACAGAGTTTTCATCTACCTACTGCCTCAGGATTACACAAACGATAGTTTCATCAAGCTATCATCATTGCTGAATACTTTTTCCAACCAGATTCGGTCTAACAAAGTAGTTTCCTTTTCCTCAATTTTAAGTCTTTTTCGCAGTGAGATAATGCCTAACACTGACCCCATAGCAGAATGCATTAGTTGACAATATATTCTATCTACCTGCTGCCTCAGGATTGCACAAATAATAGTTTTGTGAAGCTATCATCATTGCTGAATACTTTTTTCACCCAGATTCGGTCTAGCAAAGTTGTTTCCTATTCCTGCATTTTAAGGCTTTTTCGCAGTGAGATATGCCTAAAACGGACCAGATGGGAGAATGCATTAGTTGACAGAGTTTTCATCTACCTACTGCCTCAGGATCACACAAACGATAGTTTCATCAAGCTATCATCATTGCTGAATACTTTTTTCACCCAGATTCGGTCTAACAAAGTAGTTTCCTTTTCCTGCATTTTAAGGCTTTTTCGCAGTGAGATAATGCCTAAAACCGACCACATAGGAGAATGCATTAGTTGACAGAGTTTTCATCTACCTACTGCCACATGAATACACAAACGATAGTTTCATGAAGCTATCATCATTGCTGAATACTTTTTTCACCCAGATTCGGTCTAACAAAGTAGTTTCCTTTTCCTCAATTTTAAGTATTTTTCGCAGTGAGATAATGCCTAACACTGACCCCATAGCAGAATGCATTAGTTGACAATATATTTATCTACCTGCTGCCTCAGGATTGCACAAATAATAGTTTTGTGAAGCTATCATCATTGCTGAATACTTTTTTCACCCAGATTCGGTCTAGCAAAGTTGTTTCCTTTTCCTCAATTTTAAGTCTTTTTCGCAGTGAGATAATGCCTAACACTGACCCCATAGCATAATGCATTAGTTGACAATATATTTATCTACCTGCTGCCTCAGGATTGCACAAATAATAGTTTTGTGAAGCTATCATCATTGCTGAATACTTTTTTCACCCAGATTCGGTCTAGCAAAGTTGTTTCCTATTCCTGCATTTTAAGGCTTTTTCGCAGTGAGATATGCCTAAAACGGACCAGATGGGAGAATGCATTAGTTGACAGAGTTTTCATCTACCTACTGCCACATGATTACACAAACGATAGTTTCATGAAGCTATCATCATTGCTGAATACTTTTTTCACCCAGATTCGGTCTAACAAAGTTGTTTCCTTTTCCTCAATTTTAAGTCTTTTTCGCAGTGAGATAATGGCTAACACTGACCCCATAGCAGAATGCATTAGTTGACAATATATTTATCTACCTGCTGCCTCAGGATTGCACAAATAATAGTATTGTGAAGCTATCATCATTGCTGAATACTTTTTTCACCCAGATTCGGTCTAGCAAAGTTGTTTCCTATTCCTGCATTTTAAGGCTTTTTCGCAGTGAGATATGCCTAAAACGGACCAGATGGGAGAATGCATTAGTTGACAGAGTTTTCATCTACCTACTGCCACATGATTACACAAACGATAGTTTCATGAAGCTATCATCATTGCTGAATACTTTTTTCACCCAGATTCGGTCTAACAAAGTAGTTTCCTTTTCCTGCATTTTAAGGCTTTTTCGCAGTGAGATAATGCCTAAAACCGACCACATAGGAGAATGCATTAGTTGACAGAGTTTTCATCTACCTACTGCCTCAGGATTACACAAACGATAGTTTCATCAAGCTATCATCATTGCTGAATACTTTTTCCAACCAGATTCGGTCTAACAAAGTAGTTTCCTTTTCCTCAATTTTAAGTCTTTTTCGCAGTGAGATAATGCCTAACACTGACCCCATAGCAGAATGCATTAGTTGACAATATATCTATCTACCTGCTGCCTCAGGATTGCACAAATAATAGTTTTGTGAAGCTATCATCATTGCTGAATACTTTTTTCACCCAGATTCGGTCTAGCAAAGTTGTTTCCTATTCCTGCATTTTAAGGCTTTTTCGCAGTGAGATATGCCTAAAACGGACCAGATGGGAGAATGCATTAGTTGACAGAGTTTTCATCTACCTACTGCCTCAGGATCACACAAACGATAGTTTCATCAAGCTATCATCATTGCTGAATACTTTTTTCACCCAGATTCGGTCTAACAAAGTAGTTTCCTTTTCCTGCATTTTAAGGCTTTTTCGCAGTGAGATAATGCCTAAAACCGACCACATAGGAGAATGCATTAGTTGACAGAGTTTTCATCTACCTACTGCCACATGAATACACAAACGATAGTTTCATGAAGCTATCATCATTGCTGAATACTTTTTTCACCCAGATTCGGTCTAACAAAGTAGTTTCCTTTTCCTCAATTTTAAGTATTTTTCGCAGTGAGATAATGCCTAACACTGACCCCATAGCAGAATGCATTAGTTGACAATATATTTATCTACCTGCTGCCTCAGGATTGCACAAATAATAGTTTTGTGAAGCTATCATCATTGCTGAATACTTTTTTCACCCAGATTCGGTCTAGCAAAGTTGTTTCCTTTTCCTCAATTTTAAGTCTTTTTCGCAGTGAGATAATGCCTAACACTGACCCCATAGCATAATGCATTAGTTGACAATATATTTATCTACCTGCTGCCTCAGGATTGCACAAATAATAGTTTTGTGAAGCTATCATCATTGCTGAATACTTTTTTCACCCAGATTCGGTCTAGCAAAGTTGTTTCCTATTCCTGCATTTTAAGGCTTTTTCGCAGTGAGATATGCCTAAAACGGACCAGATGGGAGAATGCATTAGTTGACAGAGTTTTCATCTACCTACTGCCACATGATTACACAAACGATAGTTTCATGAAGCTATCATCATTGCTGAATACTTTTTTCACCCAGATTCGGTCTAACAAAGTTGTTTCCTTTTCCTCAATTTTAAGTCTTTTTCGCAGTGAGATAATGGCTAACACTGACCCCATAGCAGAATGCATTAGTTGACAATATATTTATCTACCTGCTGCCTCAGGATTGCACAAATAATAGTATTGTGAAGCTATCATCATTGCTGAATACTTTTTTCACCCAGATTCGGTCTAGCAAAGTTGTTTCCTATTCCTGCATTTTAAGGCTTTTTCGCAGTGAGATATGCCTAAAACGGACCAGATGGGAGAATGCATTAGTTGACAGAGTTTTCATCTACCTACTGCCACATGATTACACAAACGATAGTTTCATGAAGCTATCATCATTGCTGAATACTTTTTTCACCCAGATTCGGTCTAACAAAGTAGTTTCCTTTTCCTGCATTTTAAGGCTTTTTCGCAGTGAGATAATGCCTAAAACCGACCACATAGGAGAATGCATTAGTTGACAGAGTTTTCATCTACCTACTGCCTCAGGATTACACAAACGATAGTTTCATGAAGCTATCATCATTGCTGAATACTTTTTCCACCCAGATTCGGTCTAACAAAGTAGTTTCCTTTTCCTGCATTTTAAGGCTTTTTCGCAGTGAGATAATGCCTAAAACCGACCAGATGGGAGAATGCATTAGTTGACAGAGTTTTCATCTACCTACTGCCACATGATTACACAAACGATAGTTTCATGAAGCTATCATCATTGCTGAATACTTTTTTCACCCAGATTCGGTCTAACAAAGTAGTTTCCTTTTCCTGCATTTTAAGGCTTTTTCGCAGTGAGATATGCCTAAAACGGACCAGATGGGAGAATGCATTAGTTGACAGAGTTTTCATCTACCTACTGCCTCAGGATTACACAAACGATAGTTTCATGAAGCTATCATCATTGCTGAATACTTTTTCCACCCAGATTCGGTCTAACAAAGTAGTTTCCTTTTCCTGCATTTTAAGGCTTTTTCGCAGTGAGATAATGCCTAAAACCGACCAGATGGGAGAATGCATTAGTTGACAGAGTTTTCATCTACCTACTGCCACATGATTACACAAACGATAGTTTCATGAAGCTATAATCATCGCTGAATACTTTTTTCACCCAGATTCGGTCTAACAAAGTAGTTTCCTTTTCCTCAATTTTAAGTATTTTTCGCAGTGAGATAATGCCTAACACTGACCCCATAGCAGAATGCATTAGTTGACAATATATTTATCTACCTGCTGCCTCAGGATTGCACAAATAATAGTTTTGTGAAGCTATCATCATTGCTGAATACTTTTTTCACCCAGATTCGGTCTAGCAAAGTTGTTTCCTTTTCCTCAATTTTAAGTCTTTTTCGCAGTGAGATAATGCCTAACACTGACCCCATAGCAGAATGCATTAGTTGACAATATATTTATCTACCTGCTGCCTCAGGATTGCACAAATAATAGTTTTGTGAAGCTATCATCATTGCTGAATACTTTTTTCACCCAGATTCGGTCTAGCAAAGTTGTTTCCTATTCCTGCATTTTAAGGCTTTTTCGCAGTGAGATATGCCTAAAACGGACCAGATGGGAGAATGCATTAGTTGACAGAGTTTTCATCTACCTACTGCCTCAGGATCACACAAACGATAGTTTCATCAAGCTATCATCATTGCTGAATACTTTTTTCACCCAGATTCGGTCTAACAAAGTAGTTTCCTTTTCCTGCATTTTAAGGCTTTTTCGCAGTGAGATAATGCCTAAAACCGACCACATAGGAGAATGCATTAGTTGACAGAGTTTTCATCTACCTACTGCCACATGATTACACAAACGATAGTTTCATGAAGCTATCATCATTGCTGAATACTTTTTCCACCCAGATTCGGTCTAACAAAGTAGTTTCCTTTTCCTCAATTTTAAGTCTTTTTCGCAGTGAGATAATGCCTAACACTGACCCCATAGCAGAATGCATTAGTTGACAATATATCTATCTACCTGCTGCCTCAGGATTGCACAAATAATAGTTTTGTGAAGCTATCATCATTGCTGAATACTTTTTTCACCCAGATTCGGTCTAGCAAAGTTGTTTCCTATTCCTGCATTTTAAGGCTTTTTCGCAGTGAGATATGCCTAAAACGGACCAGATGGGAGAATGCATTAGTTGACAGAGTTTTCATCTACCTACTGCCTCAGGATCACACAAACGATAAATTCATCAAGCTATCATCATTGCTGAATACTTTTTTCACCCAGATTCGGTCTAACAAAGTAGTTTCCTTTTCCTGCATTTTAAGGCTTTTTCGCAGTGAGATAATGCCTAAAACCGACCACATAGGAGAATGCATTAGTTGACAGAGTTTTCATCTACCTACTGCCACATGATTACACAATTGATAGTTTCATGAAGCTATCATCATTGCTGAATACTTTTTCCACCCAGATTCGGTCTAACAAAGTAGTTTCCTTTTCCTCAATTTTAAGTCTTTTTCGCAGTGAGATAATGCCTAACACTGACCCCATAGCAGAATGCATTAGTTGACAATATATCTATCTACCTGCTGCCTCAGGATTGCACAAATAATAGTTTTGTGAAGCTATCATCATTGCTGAATACTTTTTTCACCCAGATTCGGTCTAGCAAAGTTGTTTCCTATTCCTGCATTTTAAGGCTTTTTCGCAGTGAGATATGCCTAAAACGGACCAGATGGGAGAATGCATTAGTTGACAGAGTTTTCATCTACCTACTGCCTCAGGATTACACAAACGATAGTTTCATCAAGCTATCATCATTGCTGAATACTTTTTTCACCCAGATTCGGTCTAACAAAGTAGTTTCCTTTTCCTGCATTTTAAGGCTTTTTCGCAGTGAGATAATGCCTAAAACCGACCACATAGGAGAATGCATTAGTTGACAGAGTTTTCATCTACCTACTGCCTCAGGATTACACAAACGATAGTTTCATCAAGCTATCATCATTGCTGAATACTTTTTTCACCCAGATTCGGTCTAACAAAGTAGTTTCCTTTTCCTCAATTTTAAGTCTTTTTCGCAGTGAGATAATGCCTAACACTGACCCCATAGCAGAATGCATTAGTTGACAATATATTTATCTACCTGCTGCCTCAGGATTGCACAAATAATAGTTTTGTGAAGCTATCATCATTGCTGAATACTTTTTTCACCCAGATTCGGTCTAGCAAAGTTGTTTCCTATTCCTGCATTTTAAGGCTTTTTCGCAGTGAGATATGCCTAAAACGGACCAGATGGGAGAATGCATTAGTTGACAGAGTTTTCATCTACCTACTGCCTCAGGATCACACAAACGATAGTTTCATGAAGCTATCATCATTGCTGAATACTTTTTTCACCCAGATTCGGTCTAACAAAGTAGTTTCCTTTTCCTGCATTTTAAGGCTTTTTCGCAGTGAGATAATGCCTAAAACCGACCACATAGGAGAATGCATTAGTTGACAGAGTTTTCATCTACCTACTGCCACATGATTACACAAACGATAGTTTCATGAAGCTATCATCATTGCTGAATACTTTTTTTCACCCAGATTCGGTCTAACAAAGTAGTTTCCTTTTCCTCAATTTTAAGTCTTTTTCGCAGTGAGATAATGCCTAACACTGACCCCATAGCAGAATGCATTAGTTGACAATATATCTATCTACCTGCTGCCTCAGGATTGCACAAATAATAGTTTTGTGAAGCTATCATCATTGCTGAATACTTTTTTCACCCAGATTCGGTCTAGCAAAGTTGTTTCCTATTCCTGCATTTTAAGGCTTTTTCGCAGTGAGATATGCCTAAAACGGACCAGATGGGAGAATGCATTAGTTGACAGAGTTTTCATCTACCTACTGCCTCAGGATTACACAAACGATAGTTTCATCAAGCTATCATCATTGCTGAATACTTTTTCACCCAGATTCGGTCTAACAAAGTAGTTTCCTTTTCCTCAATTTTAAGTCTTTTTCGCAGTGAGATAATGCCTAACACTGACCCCATAGCAGAATGCATTAGTTGACAATATATTCTATCTACCTGCTGCCTCAGGATTGCACAAATAATAGTTTTGTGAAGCTATCATCATTGCTGAATACTTTTTTCACCCAGATTCGGTCTAGCAAAGTTGTTTCCTATTCCTGCATTTTAAGGCTTTTTCGCAGTGAGATATGCCTAAAACGGACCAGATGGGAGAATGCATTAGTTGACAGAGTTTTCATCTACCTACTGCCTCAGGATTTACACAAACGATAGTTTCATCAAGCTATCATCATTGCTGAATACTTTTTTCACCCAGATTCGGTCTAACAAAGTAGTTTCCTTTTCCTGCATTTTAAGGCTTTTTCGCAGTGAGATAATGCCTAAAACCGACCAGATGGGAGAATGCATTAGTTGACAGAGTTTTCATCTACCTACTGCCACATGATTACACAAACGATAGTTTCATGAAGCTATCATCATTGCTGAATACTTTTTTCCACCCAGATTCGGTCTAACAAAGTAGTTTCCTTTTCCTCAATTTTAAGTCTTTTTCGCAGTGAGATAATGCCTAACACTGACCCCATAGCAGAATGCATTAGTTGACAATATATCTATCTACCTGCTGCCTCAGGATTGCACAAATAATAGTTTTGTGAAGCTATCATCATTGCTGAATACTTTTTTCACCCAGATTCGGTCTAGCAAAGTTGTTTCCTATTCCTGCATTTTAAGGCTTTTTCGCAGTGAGATATGCCTAAAACGGACCAGATGGGAGAATGCATTAGTTGACAGAGTTTTCATCTACCTACTGCCTCAGGATTACACAAACGATAGTTTCATGAAGCTATCATCATTGCTGAATACTTTTTTCACCCAGATTCGGTCTAACAAAGTAGTTTCCTTTTCCTCAATTTTAAGTCTTTTTCGCAGTGAGATAATGCCTAACACTGACCCCATAGCAGAATGCATTAGTTGACAATATATTTATCTACCTGCTGCCTCAGGATTGCACAAATAATAGTTTTGTGAAGCTATCATCATTGCTGAATACTTTTTTCACCCAGATTCGGTCTAAGCAAAGTTGTTTCCTATTCCTGCATTTTAAGGCTTTTTCGCAGTGAGATATGCCTAAAACGGACCAGATGGGAGAATGCATTAGTTGACAGAGTTTTCATCTACCTACTGCCTCAGGATTACACAAACGATAGTTTCATGAAGCTATCATCATTGCTGAATACTTTTTTCACCCAGATTCGGTCTAACAAAGTAGTTTCCTTTTCCTGCATTTTAAGGCTTTTTCGCAGTGAGATAATGCCTAAAACCGACCAGATGGGAGAATGCATTAGTTGACAGAGTTTTCATCTACCTACTGCCACATGATTACACAAACGATAGTTTCATGAAGCTATCATCATCGCTGAATACTTTTTTCACCCAGATTCGGTCTAACAAAGTAGTTTCCTTTTCCTCAATTTTAAGTATTTTTCGCAGTGAGATAATGCCTAACACTGACCCCATAGCAGAATGCATTAGTTGACAATATATTTATCTACCTGCTGCCTCAGGATTGCACAAATAATAGTTTTGTGAAGCTATCATCATTGCTGAATACTTTTTTCACCCAGATTCGGTCTAGCAAAGTTGTTTCCTTTTCCTCAATTTTAAGTCTTTTTCGCAGTGAGATAATGCCTAACACTGACCCCATAGCAGAATGCATTAGTTGACAATATATTTATCTACCTGCTGCCTCAGGATTGCACAAATAATAGTTTTGTGAAGCTATCATCATTGCTGAATACTTTTTTCACCCAGATTCGGTCTAGCAAAGTTGTTTCCTATTCCTGCATTTTAAGGCTTTTTCGCAGTGAGATATGCCTAAAACGGACCAGATGGGAGAATGCATTAGTTGACAGAGTTTTCATCTACCTACTGCCACATGATTACACAAACGATAGTTTCATGAAGCTATCATCATTGCTGAATACTTTTTTCACCCAGATTCGGTCTAACAAAGTAGTTTCCTTTTCCTGCATTTTAAGGCTTTTTCGCAGTGAGATAATGCCTAAAACCGACCACATAGGAGAATGCATTAGTTGACAGAGTTTTCATCTACCTACTGCCACATGATTACACAAACGATAGTTTCATGAAGCTATCATCATTGCTGAATACTTTTTTCACCCAGATTCGGTCTAACAAAGTAGTTTCCTTTTCCTGCATTTTAAGGCTTTTTCGCAGTGAGATAATGCCTAAAACCGACCACATAGGAGAATGCATTAGTTGACAGAGTTTTCATCTACCTACTGCCTCAGGATTACACAAACGATAGTTTCATGAAGCTATCATCATTGCTGAATACTTTTTTCACCCAGATTCGGTCTAACAAAGTAGTTTCCTTTTCCTGCATTTTAAGGCTTTTTCGCAGTGAGATAATGCCTAAAACCGACCACATAGGAGAATGCATTAGTTGACAGAGTTTTCATCTACCTACTGCCACATGATTACACAAACGATAGTTTCATGAAGCTATCATCATTGCTGAATACTTTTTTCACCCAGATTCGGTCTAACAAAGTAGTTTCCTTTTCCTGCATTTTAAGGCTTTTTCGCAGTGAGATAATGCCTAAAACGGACCAGATGGGAGAATGCATTAGTTGACAGAGTTTTCATCTACCTACTGCCTCAGGATTACACAAACGATAGTTTCATGAAGCTATCATCATTGCTGAATACTTTTTTCACCCAGATTCGGTCTAACAAAGTAGTTTCCTTTTCCTGCATTTTAAGGCTTTTTCGCAGTGAGATAATGCCTAAAACCGACCAGATGGGAGAATGCATTAGTTGACAGAGTTTTCATCTACCTACTGCCTCAGGATTACACAAACGATAGTTTCATGAAGCTATCATCATTGCTGAATACTTTTTTCACCCAGATTCGGTCTAACAAAGTAGTTTCCTTTTCCTGCATTTTAAGGCTTTTTCGCAGTGAGATAATGCCTAAAACCGACCAGATGGGAGAATGCATTAGTTGACAGAGTTTTCATCTACCTACTGCCTACAGGATTACACAAACGATAGTTTCATGAAGCTATCATCATTGCTGAATACTTTTTTCACCCAGATTCGGTCTAACAAAGTAGTTTCCTTTTCCTCAATTTTAAGTCTTTTTCGCAGTGAGATAATGCCTAACACTGACCCCATAGGCAGAATGCATTAGTTGACAATAGTATTTCATCTACCTACTGCCTCAGGATTGCACAAACTAATAGTTTCATGAAGCTATCATCATTGCTGAATACTTTTTTCACCCAGATTCGGTCTAGCAAAGTTGTTTCCTATTCCTGCATTTTAAGGCTTTTTCGCAGTGAGATAATGCCTAAAACGGACCAGATGGGAGAATGCATTAGTTGACAGAGTTTTCATCTACCTACTGCCATCATGATTACACAAACGATAGTTTCATGCAAGCTATCATCATTGCTGAATACTTTTTTCACCCAGATTCGGTCTAACAAAGTAGTTTCCTTTTCCTCAATTTTAAGTCTTTTTCGCAGTGAGATAATGCCTAACACTGACCCCATAGCAGAATGCATTAGTTGACAATATATTTATCTACCTGCTGCCTCAGGATTGCACAAATAATAGTTTTGTGAAGCTATCATCATTGCTGAATACTTTTTTCACCCAGATTCGGTCTAGCAAAGTTGTTTCCTATTCCTGCATTTTAAGGCTTTTTCGCAGTGAGATATGCCTAAAACGGACCAGATGGGAGAATGCATTAGTTGACAGAGTTTTCATCTACCTACTGCCTCAGGATCACACAAACGATAGTTTCATCAAGCTATCATCATTGCTGAATACTTTTTTCACCCAGATTCGGTCTAACAAAGTAGTTTCCTTTTCCTGCATTTTAAGGCTTTTTCGCAGTGAGATAATGCCTAAAACCGACCACATAGGAGAATGCATTAGTTGACAGAGTTTTCATCTACCTACTGCCACATGATTACACAAACGATAGTTTCATGAAGCTATCATCATTGCTGAATACTTTTTTCACCCAGATTCGGTCTAACAAAGTAGTTTCCTTTTCCTCAATTTTAAGTATTTTTCGCAGTGAGATAATGCCTAACACTGACCCCATAGCAGAATGCATTAGTTGACAATATATTTATCTACCTGCTGCCTCAGGATTGCACAAATAATAGTTTTGTGAAGCTATCATCATTGCTGAATACTTTTTTCACCCAGATTCGGTCTAACAAAGTAGTTTCCTTTTCCTGCATTTTAAGGCTTTTTCGCAGTGAGATAATGCCTAAAACCGACCACATAGGAGAATGCATTAGTTGACAGAGTTTTCATCTACCTACTGCCTCAGGATTACACAAACGATAGTTTCATGAAGCTATCATCATTGCTGAATACTTTTTTCCACCCAGATTCGGTCTAACAAAGTAGTTTCCTTTTCCTGCATTTTAAGGCTTTTTCGCAGTGAGATAATGCCTAAAACCGACCAGATGGGAGAATGCATTAGTTGACAGAGTTTTCATCTACCTACTGCCACATGATTACACAAACGATAGTTTCATGAAGCTATCATCATTGCTGAATACTTTTTTCACCCAGATTCGGTCTAACAAAGTTGTTTCCTTTTCCTCAATTTTAAGTCTTTTTCGCAGTGAGATAATGCCTAACACTGACCCCATAGCAGAATGCATTAGTTGACAATATATTTATCTACCTGCTGCCTCAGGATTGCACAAATAATAGTATTGTGAAGCTATCATCATTGCTGAATACTTTTTTCACCCAGATTCGGTCTAGCAAAGTTGTTTCCTATTCCTGCATTTTAAGGCTTTTTCGCAGTGAGATATGCCTAAAACGGACCAGATGGGAGAATGCATTAGTTGACAGAGTTTTCATCTACCTACTGCCATCATGATTACACAAACGATAGTTTCATGAAGCTATCATCATTGCTGAATACTTTTTTCACCCAGATTCGGTCTAACAAAGTAGTTTCCTTTTCCTGCATTTTAAGGCTTTTTCGCAGTGAGATAATGCCTAAAACCGACCACATAGGAGAATGCATTAGTTGACAGAGTTTTCATCTACCTACTGCCTCAGGATTACACAAACGATAGTTTCATGAAGCTATCATCATTGCTGAATACTTTTTCACCCAGATTCGGTCTAACAAAGTAGTTTCCTTTTCCTGCAATTTTAAGTCTTTTTCGCAGTGAGATAATGCCTAACACTGACCCCATAGGAGAATGCATTAGTTGACAGTATATTTATCTACCTGCTGCCTCAGGATTGCACAAATAATAGTTTTATGAAGCTATCATCATTGCTGAATACGTTTTTCACCCAGATTAGGTCTAACAAAGTTGTTTCCTTTTCCTGCATTTTAAGGCTTTTTCGCAGTGAGATAGTGCCTAAAACGGACCACATAGGAGAATGCATTAGTTGACAGAGTTTTCATCTACCTACTGGTTCAGGATTATACAAATAATGGTTTTATGAAGCTATCATCATTGCTGAATACTTTATTCACCCAGTTTTGGTCCAACAAAGTTTTGTCCTTTTCCTCAATTTTAAGGCGTTTGCACAGTGAGATAATGCCTAAACACTGACCACATAGGAGAATGCATTAGTTGACAGTATATTTATCTACCTGCTGCCTCAGGATTGCACAAACAATAGTTTTATGAAGTCATCATCATTGCTGAATACTTTTTTCACCCAGATTCGGTCTAACAAACTTGTTTCCTTTTTCTAAATTTCAAAGCTTTTTAGCAGTGAGATAATGCCTAAAACGGACCACGTAGGAGAATGCATTTGTTGACAGAGTTTATCTACCTACTGCCTCAGGATTGCACAAATAATAGTTTTATGAAGCTATCATCATTGCTGAATACTTTTTTCACCCATTTTTTTTGGTATATCAAAGTTGGGGGTGATTCTGTCTGTAGGATGTATTGTTCAGATTCTATGTAGATTTAAAGTTTTCATTTTTCACAGCCAAAAATCAAGCACGGACACAAAAGATGATGCAAAAAATCACATATGGGACAATAATTTGCCTGAGGAACATCAAACTTCCTATTCTAAACACCTTAAGGATTACAAAAAACTAGGCACCCTTCGGGTGCAGGTGACCCCCCCTTCCTACCAGACTGTGTGGGACAGAGGGGCAGACCGTGATCCCATTTAGGCCTACTGTGAATGCCTTTGGATTCTTCTTTGAAAAAACACTTGTAGACCTACATTTAAGAGACATTGTGCATGTATTTTATGTAAACTACCAAATCCTCTGTATCCCCACTGGGTAATCTCTTAACCCTCCTCTTGTGTTCGCTTTCTGTTACCATCCCTTATGTTAACGGGTCGGTTTTGACCCGTGTCTTAAATCAGCTGTAAAATACAATAAAAACAATTAGCTATCATCCAATTTGTTTCTCATCTCTTGGTTACCTTGTTAGGCTTCCATATCCATGAAAATATTGGTTTTAATATTTTTGGTGTGGGCCTCTGGGCCTTTTTTTGTCAGTATAACCCTCGATTTCAATTAAAAAAAATGGTAAAATGAACCTCAACAGAATCATATAAATAAATAAAAGGTTGTTGTGTTACCTGACTATTACTAAGCACTATTAGAACACATCTCTTAAATAAATTTGTTTTATTTATTTTTTAATTTTAATATTATTAACTATAGTAACATCTATGGTGTTACGGGTCAGTTTCGACCCATATATATTTACTTCAAGAAAAAGGCAAAAAAGTATTTTTTTCAGCAATAGAACTTTAATATAAATACAATGAAAAGCAGAACAGGTCATAACACAAAATATAGATTTGCAAGGTCAAACAAACAACAACCAATCCAGCAAATCAAACCGAAATACCAAATCAGAGTAAAAGTCTCTGTGTGCAAGAACATGCATGTGTATGTGTGTGTGTTTAGATGCATGTGTGGCAAAAAGTGACACTTTTAGTGTGTTCTTTGCAGAGATATTTCTTGCACTTGAAGCACAATACGTTTGTCTTTCTGTCCTTACTGCTTGGGCAGACTTGACACCTCTTTCTTTTAGAATCAGGTGGCCTGAGTGGGGTTGTGGCTGTGGCTGTTCTGTTTGGTGTTGAGGCAGGGCTGACTGAGGAGGAAGCTGTTGTGGATGCTTTTTGTGTTGCTGAGGGCATGGACGGAGTGCAAGGTGAGCTCTGCAGCTGTCTGACCAAGGCGGCAGCGTCTGGGTCTCTGGGCAACTGTTCCCTTCGCTCAATGTGTGGCTTGACAAGTGAATTTCCCAGCTCCTCAAGAAACATTCTCCGCTTGACTTTTTTGGTTGAGTTCCACCCTTGGTGGATGTGGGTCCACAACACAAATGCGTTACATGCAGACACATCAAGGATGTTGTAAAACACAACCATTGGCCATCTCCTGGTCATTCGCTGGCAAGTGTAGGTGGCAGTCAGCTTGTCCAGGTTGTCCACTCCTCCTTTGTTTTTGTTATAGTCGAGGATGATTGTGGGCTTTTTGTCACTTCCTGATGACACAGCTGCATCTTTGTGAAGAGTCGACATAAGTATCACATTCCGTTTTCTTTTTGGACAATATGAGACAACAGTGGTGGTGTCTGTAAAAGCAAACTTTGAGGAAAGTGGAGCCCTGTCCTTCATTTGCAAGATTTCAGCAGGTAGCTCAGGTTTATTTTTCTTCACTGTGCCCACCATGGTAAGTTTCCTCCTGAGAAGTTCTTGTCCAAGGTCATAGCTGGTAAAAAAAATTGTCACAAGTGATATTGTGACCCTGCAGTCCAGCAGTCATATCGAGGACCACACGTTTTCCTTGATTCTTCTCGGGGATGCCACTCGCAGCTTTGCCTGTGTAAATCTGTAGATTCCAGGCATAGCTGGTTTTTGCATCGCAGGCTGCCCAGATTTTTATGCCGTACTTCCCTGGCTTACTGGGTATGTATTGCCGGAAGGGGCATTTTCCTCGGAAAGGGACAAGACGTTCATCCACTGTCACCTCTGCCCCTGGGTTGAACATCAGTGGAAGGAGCTGCGTCCATCTCTCCCAGACATCCCTGATGGGGGCAAGCTTGTCAGATCTTGCTCTGGTATCTCTGTTGTCAAATCTGAGGACTCTTGCTATCATGCGAAAGGTCTGAAGTGACATTGTTGCGCGGAAAATATTTCTGCCTGTCGATGCGTCCCAAAGACTATCAGTGGCCTCATTGCAGGATCTGTACACTCCAGCAAGAAGAAGAACACCAATATAGGCATCCAGGTATTCCTCATCAATGTCTTTCCACATGTCGCCCTGGACTTTTTTTCCTTCCAGGTTTGTCATAGCAATGATGACTCTTTTTAGTGACAATGGCATAAATAGCTCAAAACATGTCTTGATGTCACTGACTCTTGTCACAGCAAACCTTGTGATTCCAGGGGTCATTTTGATGACATTTGCAGCAGCTGCCCTGCCATGTTCATCATGAGGTACTGAGCTCCAAAAGATCTTACCATTTTTGGACTTGAATCTTTCAGCAGGAGCAGCTTCACCACCGGTGACCTCCTCATCAGACTCATCAGATGTGTCTGTGTCTTCTGGATGATACTCCACATTGTCTTCCTCCTCAGAAACCTGCTCATCCGTATCGCTATGCTGCTCTGTGTCCTCTCCCTCATTTTCACCAAAAAGGCTATCCAGAACTTGGGTCACTGTAAGTCCTCTTCTCATTTTTGCATGCTGCAAATTGGAGATGTGCACTCTGCAAGTCAAATGACCACTCAAATGAGTGGAATTGATGTAACATGTCTGGACATGCCCGTCTTTGTTTGTTTTGTTTTTGTGCAGGAATACTGGAAAACAAGGCAAAATGAGCATCCCCTAAAGCTCACATGATTGGGAGAGGAGCTGTCTGTCAGTGTTTTGGCTGACAGTTCACTTATGATTTAAGTTTTGCTTCTAATTATTGCTTTAAAATCTGACTTTTATAACCGGGTCGAAACCGACCCGAACAACACAAAGGTCATAATTTCAACCAGAGCATTTTATAATTTAGTGAAATTTTTTTTATTTTTTTTATTTTGTTGATATAGAGGTTCTTGACAAAGTCAAAAAGCCTTGACCCAATAAACTAATTTACGTGTTTTTTAATGCATTTAAAACTTGGAAACGGGTCGGTGCCGACCCGAACACCAGAGGAAGGTTAACTTGTGGGATTGACCCCACTCAATTCAATGGAAAACAATCGCTGCGACAGCAACACTGAATGGATTTTCAATGCACTGCACCTGCTCTAATTTAGGGATAACCTCCGCCTTCCTCTTACACAAACTTGCAGAACAAGTTAGCGTGCGGGTAGATGTTGTGCAAACTACTCAGGCGATTTAATTCCTACATTTCCTCCTCTTACCTTTTCCCCAGTCTTTGCAAAACTATCTCCTCAGTTTAGTGGCTATGATCAATGTTTTTGGGCCCTGCTTCTGTGGAATCATCCCACGAGGTCTCAAACCTCTGATCTATCTGTGTGATACCCGGCTTTTACATTTCGGAAAACCTTCAAACTCTATATACACGCTTGTAATGAGTGTGCCCCATTCAGGGAGGACACCTCAGTAGGAAGTTCCAATTCCAACTACTGGGCTGCAGCCGAGGATGAGGGGACCACGAACACAACACAGCAATATTTGTGACAGAATGTTTGGTGGTGAGCTCTTGCCGAGGTTGGGGCGGGTCAGGCACAGTCCCACGGCTTTAAGCTGGACCAAACAGAAAAGCGGAAAGGTGAAAGGAGGTGAAGGAGGGATGAAGGGTTAATAAAAGTCGATTTGACTTTTCTTGAAGGCCACTATCAGAGCAACCTGGGCTCTCATAACACCTGAGCAGTGCCAGAAACTCATCGACTCCATGCCACGCCGCATTAATGCAGTAATTGAGGCAAAAGGAGCTCCAACCAAGTATTGAGTATTGTACATGCTCATATTTTTCATTTTCATACTTTTCAGTTGGCCAACATTTCTAAAAAATCCCTTTTTTGTATTAGCCTTAAGTAATATTCTAATTTTGTGACACACAGAATTTTGGATTTTCATTTGTTGCCACTTCAAATCATCAAAATTAAATGAAATAAACATTTGAATGCATCAGTCTGTGTGCAATGAATAAATATAATGTACAAGTTACACCTTTTGAATGCAATTACTGAAATAAATCAAGTTTTTCAAAATATTCTAATTTACATGCACACTGTAGAATATTAAAATCGATAATTCATTTCCCCCTCCTTGGTCGTGTAATAAAGAAATGCATATTATGTGACTTGTATCCACAACTGACATTCCGAAGAAATTATGTAATCAATAAAGAAATGAGAACGATGCAATGCCAGTGTACAACTGTAAACTTTGAGTAATGGTGCATAACTACTATTGTATTATATGTTTAGATGAGGCATAATTGTTGACAGGCTAAATATGACATCACGAGACTAGAGACCAAAATTAGCTTTTCTCCCATTATCGAACATTTCTGTAATAACATTAATATTTTTTCCCATTTTCATACATTTCTGAAATAACGTGAACACATTTCTTCCATTATTATACATTTCTGCAGTAACATTAACGTTTTTCCCATTATTGTACATTTCTGTATTTTAATCAATCACATTTCTCTCCCTTAGGCTTAACGGTTTACATTTTTCTCCAACACAAACACATAGACACAAGAGGCACATCAGTAAGCACATTGTCAGACCTGAAGATGGCCACTTCTACAACACCCTGTACATGGCTGGACGCGCTATGTAAGAAAATCCAGGAGGTTACCACACCAAGAGACGAACCCAAAATAGAAAAGAGGATCAGAAAGCGCATTCAAAAACGGAGAATGGAAGGACTGCTGGACAAATCAGAGATGGTACTCCCCTTTGAAGAACAGAGACAGACTCTGCTGAAAATCCTTCACCAAGGACTGGAGATGACTGAAGTAAATAATGAGAAAAGAGCATGGTTCAGAGCAAAGACCAACAAGGTGGAGCAAACGAAAAAAGACTTGGCATGAACAAAATGAAAATTGCCTTCATATCTCCTGTCTCCATTGATGCTGACTTCCCCACAGCACCGCCTCCTGTCAAAGAAACCGATACCGAGCATATACCGGCAGCAACACAGAAGACAATGACAGGAGACAACCCTCTCTATCCATCCCTCTTCCCCCTCAGATGCCCCCCTCCCTATGCAGCAGGAAATCCCCACAGACCCCTGTATGCAAGCACCTATACTAGAGGTGAAAGGAGGGACACTAGATGTGACCTCAACTCTGACTGATCATGCCGTGAGCATCCTAACAACCCAAATGGAGGACCTTACAGAGACTGTGAAAAAACACCTAGCAGCCGCAGCAGGACAAACGGCAAGCCCAAACCCTTCTCCCAATTCGACAGACTCTGGAAGACACACCACAACCCCAGCAGCTGCAAAATATGACCCAGCATGGTACCAGAGAGGAGAACCTTCTCTAAATCTCCTAAACTTCGGTGGCGCCAACGAGAATGGTGTGAGCAGTGAATGGACAGCACCCATCCCATCGAGACAAGTACCCCCTCACCACAGTGCCGGCTTGACCAAACTACAGGACCAGAAGCAAGACCACAGCCACTCCAAGCACATCAGACCTCGCCGGGGTCTTACCTGGGGAGTCCCCAACGACCTCTTGACCTCCTATTTCATGGCGCGGTTCAATTCTCCGACCACCTCACACTAACGAGGGACAACGCTGACCCAGCCCAACATAACCACAACCTCAGATCCAGAAGTCACACAAGTTACCAGTGTGGTGGAAATTAGTGTGTCGAGCCCTCGTGAGAAATCAAAAAGTATTTATTACTAAACCAGAATAAAAGATAAAGAATACAGAAGTCATCAATACAAGCCATGAGTACAGACAGAAGTCAAATGACTACTATTCAGCTGAAATGGGAAAGATTGTTCCTTCACCTTCAGAGGAGCAGGAAGATCTGACAAAACTCACCAGTAGAAAGTGGAGTTTTATACCTTTCAGAGGGGAGCCTATCGCCCCCTCCAAGAGAAAAATACTAATACAGGACCCAGATGTTCTTGAGAGGGCGCCCCTAAACCCCTCCCTGAGGGCTCCCTGTCAATAACTAAGAGACGGGCAACTGAAACAGGATATGGCACAAAGAAGGAATATATTGAAACCACCTGTTGACCCTGGGGGCCCTTGGGGTCAGGTCACAAGCTCCTGAGGAAGGTCACACACACAGGAGTTTCACACAAATTCTCCCCCGACATATCTCCCTTTTTGTAATTTTTTGACAACTAAGGAGGCGACTTTGTTAAATTCTTATTCTCAATCAATTGTTGCCTAGATAGGAGAAAAAACTCCACCAACCAAAAAAAAACACTTTGGGAAAAAGGTTCTGTGGAGAAATCCATTAGGACGGAATTTGACATCCGTCCCCCAGGTCTTAACATCAGAACAGGATATTGCTTTGCGCTATCGTTGCCGTATGTGGTGAGGGAGTCAGTCTTCCTTGTTACTCACAAATTTACGACATAGTTCAGGCCACCCATTGACACCCCAGTCGGCTTCCGTAAATGGACCGGAACTCGCATAGGTACTCTAGATGAAGTGGGCCTATGCTGACACATCCAGCAATTACAGACATTCCTCTTCTTAGAAAATATAGTCAACGCAATATTGTCAAGCTCGTACGGCGGTATACGATCTAGTTCTCTTACTCTAGGCTCACTTTACATGCATACTACTGGTCTGGCTGAGTGAAATGGACTGGTCAGTCGTACAGCCCACAGGTTGAGCGCACCAGAATAGGTATTCCCAACTAGTGCCATACTTAGGCTTAAAGTCACCGTGCAAGCGTCACTTGTCTGACACTTGTCTGACGTCCTCTGAGTCCAGGACCGACCAGTGACCTAGGTACGGCGCACTCATCTGTAAAATGTAGGGTTTACAACCGTCCTCCCCACACCCCCTTCTTGGGCATCGGAAAGAAACCAAACCCCCTTTCCAAATTGCTTTAGCGGTGGGGGGCTGCTCTGTCTCGACCGAGGTCAGGGCCTGTGTTTACGCAGCTTCGTAAATTATATCAGGGTGTGCTGATCTGGGCCGTGTCTTACTGAAAGGCTGGTAAGCTCTGCTGCACGCCTCCCTCCAGTTGCCAGAACTACTGTAGGCTGGTATTTCTTGACACGACCGTGGCTTACTGCACCAGAATGGTGGATCTGCTGAATCAAATTTCCCGCGCACCCTCTATACTAGTAAAACACCCATGAGAGACCCATGCATCATGAGTCAACATAGCATCATCATCATCAATAGCATCATCATCATCATCACATTGTTCGGCGGGGCAGCGGAAACTTATTCCTTCTTCTGGAGATTCCCTATTGGAACGGCGAGGGACGCTAGAATCTGTGGCGTTCACATTAATGGGTTGCACTTCGATGATCATGAGAGGGATCAGCACCAATGTGGCCAGGGAAAGTGATACACACATGTTCATACTCAGACTCCACGGTGCAAACAGTGTTCCTTTGTGCTGGAGATCTGTCTTCCATTCTTCTGTTCGGGAGGACGTCGTCCTTGATTTTCCTCTCCGGTCTTGTTGGTGACTTGGAACACTGCGATGGGGGGAAGCGCTCTTTGCCCTTCAACCCCTTAACTGGAACCAGACGCAAGTGCTCCTTTATCTCCTGAATCCGGGATGCGTTTGCAGTGGCTCGTGTGAACCCACGTCGCTTTCCCCTCCACCTTAACCGCCATCTCCATCGTCAGGAGTACTTGGAAGGGCCCCGCGTAGCGTCTCTGCTTCCGGTGCTTTCTCTGATGATCTTTAATGAGGACCCAGCCTCCTGGTTTCAGGTGGTGCTGGACTGCAGTATCTGGTGATGGAAGCGCCACTTCAGTTATCCGTACGGTGCTGAGAGTGAGGAGGAGAGGTTAGCACAATATCTCAGCATGCTCATTTCTAGCAGTGCACATTCCCCCTTTGCCCATGTGATTTCTTCCATGAGACAATTTAGCATACATGCGGAAGAGAGCATGTGGCAAGCAAGATTCCGCCCTCAAGAATGGCACCAGATTGTTACCACCGGGAACGCTCCTGTAGATTGGCAAGAAATTGAAGTGTGAACAGATCCGCATAAGATCTAAGGATGCGTAAGACACCAGGATGCGTGGAAAGCATTCAAGTAAGGACAAAAAAGGAGCCACGGGAGGCTGCCTCCTTCGCTGTCGCATCTGCTCCCCTGTTCCCTACGGATACAGGGTCAAGAGAAAGAGGTGTAAGCTCCACATTTAAGTCTGCAACGGATCTATGTAACAAGGCGGCACCCAAAGGAGCCGAGACAACGACGTGATGTGCATTAGGCGTGCCAGATGATGTAAGAAACCCCCTGCGTCTCCAAAGAACTCCAGAATCATGCATCACTCTGCCACTAACAAGTGTGCCGTGTGATGTGCCCCCTGAAAATCCAACCTGGCCGCTGCCCGTTTCGGGGCCCGCGGGAAAACTGGGCCGTCCCCTGACAGCTCAAGTTGTGCCTTTGGAAGAGGTGTGTCCACCGGATCAGGCCTTGGAATGCATACCTGCTGCAAAACTTTGACACAATCATGAGGCTCCTCTTCATCTGCAGTTGGAAGAAGTGCAACCAGGTTAAGGACATTGCATCGTTTTACAGTAATGCTTGATATCGGAGCCATCTCTGAGCAGAGAGGTGAGAAGTCTTCTGAGCCTGTAAGATATGGTAAACGGCATGTGCGACCATAAGTGTGACTTCAGAGTAGTCCACAATGTCACTTGATGCTAAAATGGCTTTCTAGGCTGCCGCCACTGCTCGCAAACAAAGAGAAAGACCCGAAGCGACAGGGTCAAGTTTTGAGGAGAAGTAGGCAACAGGCCTAAGTTTCCCTCCATGAGGCTGACACATTACCCACATCGTACTTGTGTGCGGCCCATAGTGAAAGCGGTACTTCTGACAGCTCTGGAATCTTATCTGCTGCTACGATTGGATACGTGCGTTTTGTGTGTCCTCCCTAATGAGGTTTGCGGCTCTGTGTACACTTACTTGTGTGATCAATGTAGTGCAACCTACATTACCACTAGCGCAAAATTCTTCCTGAGGATCCCCTGCACCCGGTCTTTAGGCCGAGACACCATGGACCTCGATCCTGCCATTCCCAGTGAGATGCCAATGCCATCTGATGTTGAACTCAAACAACTGGCAAAAGCTCCTGAGTCAACTAAACACAAAACCGTTTCATTTAGATGTTTCTGAAACAAATGGGATGGTATCTGCAATATTGGTTCAGAAAAAGGAGGGAGGAAGAAGAGCTCTAATGTATTACAGCTCAAGACTGGACCACATCGAAAGAGGACAAACGGGATGCGCGAGACATCTAGCAGCCCTGAAAAAAGAAAAACTGCACACGTTGTCATGTGCCATGAACTCAAAGTCAACACAGAACATGGCGTGCTGGCCTACCTCTCCTCAAGCGCATTTACAATGACAGCAGGAAGACAAGCGAAAATCTCCAAAACACTGCAACAACCACACATAATGTTTGTTCATGAACCAACCAACATGGCAGAAGGTTTGACAATGGATGAAAACATACCCCACAACTGTGAGGCCATAGCAAGATCTGATCTCAAAATCAGAACTGATTTAGAAACAACCCCTCTAAATGAACTAGAAATGACTCTATTCACAGACGGAAGCTGCCACAAAGGAGAAGAAGGAAACGTAGCAGCCTATTCTGTCGTACAACAAAAAGGAAGACAACACGTCACCATCGCTGCAGCAATCATCCCCCAACCAGCTTCAGCACAACTGGCCGAGGTAATCGCATTGACAAAAGCGCTGCAGTATGCTGAAGGTCACACAGTAAACATCTACACCGACTCTGCATATGCCCATTGTGCAGTCCATGATTTTTGAAACCTCCCACTTTGAGTGGGAGGTTTCAAAAATCGTGTGTCATGAAAAGATTTTGAATGTAAGCAGTTGGTAAAAACTGTAAACTGATGCACAAAGAAGAAGTTTCCAGAATATGGTGGCATCCATATATGAAGGAATTGGTCAGCCTATACCACCAGCAATGTCCCACCTGCAACAGCTTTAACCAAAAAAGGCTGTACAAATGCCCCCAAGGAGCATTTCAATTTTCAGATGCCCTCTGCAAAGAAATCTGTATTGATTATACAGATATGGGAGTGGAGAACAGAGTGAAAGGATACAGATTCCTACTGGTGATGTTGGACAGATATACCAGATGGGTTGAGGCCATCCCCTGCAAAAAAGATGCCAAAAGAAGAACAAGATATACCGAGATATGGAGTTCCCAGAAGAATCCGGTCTGACAATGGCACACATTTTGCGAACAAACACTTACAAGAAGTAGAAAAATATTTAGGCATCACACACTCACACGGAGCAGTCTATCACCCACAGTCACAGGGTATAGTCGAGAGGCCAAAGGTTCACAAGGTTCATTGCAAGGACTTCGCACGCCCTCCAAATAAGAGGTCACAAAAAGGGTACCATCTAACTCATTGTCAAGCAGCAGATCCACCGACCAAAACACATTTAGAAGCACGCAACTGAAAGATTGGAGAAAGTCCTAAAGGGATGGAGAATCCTGAGAAGAGGACACAGATGAAGTGTGGCTTCACCATACCGAACTTCTGGTTAGGGATGGTAATTGTCACGGGTCTCCTCTCACCACTCATTTGGTGGGAAAGGTCAGAACCTAATCCAAATTCCATTATGCCTAACCACAATGACTGCAATTCCACTGAATGTGAACAGGAACAGGTCCTGGGTCCAGCTCACCACCGAACAAAACATTCCAACCGAAAAGGATACTTCTTTACCTCAAAACCACAGATCCAGATTAAGTGTGTGACAGGGACACCTTGTGTACCTCGTTTTGATCTATGCACGTCCGGGGACGTCCGGGGATTTTAGTTACTAAAATCTGTTACTGCATCTTTTAAAGGCAGTAACAGGTGCAGTAAACTATACTGCTTCAAAAGATGCAGTAACAGGTGCAATAAGCTATACTGCTTCAAAAGATGCAGCAACAGGTGCAGTACATTTTACTGAAAAAGGAACTGTAAATTTTCTCAAAAGTTGTATTATAAGAAGTGCTTTAAAGAGTTTTCTTGGATGTATCCACTCAAACTACATTTCCCTTTGTGGACATCCGTGCCCCTGTTCCTTACAAAGTCTCTAGTTCTGTACAGTCCTTCCTTTTAAAACATGGTCTTCGGCAAGCTTGCACTGCTCACACTCCATTTTTGTTGCCAAAGTGTCCCTTCAAAATGTGGGCCTTGAAGTGTTTCATCACCGCAGACATCAAGCAGAAGCAAAAGACCAAACTATTGCAACTTCAACAAAAAAATAATAATCAAGAATTGACCACTAGTAGCATTTCTGTACCCTTGGAACTCTTTGTTTCATTCTGGGATGATGTCATATTTTTTCGTTTTCCTATGGACCAGAAGAAAGAAAAATATTTTTTACAAATTCAATTTAACACCTGAAATCTGAATGGGTAGAATGCCAGAAAAATCTTAAGTGTTTCTAAAATACAATTTTCAGGAACGAAAATGCTGCTAGCAGGTCAGACTTGTGAGTTCTCAGATGGTGCACTCGTCCACATCATGTGACAAATCCCTGGTGACCAGATTTATCTTATTGATTGGTCCATTTAACTGGAAACTGATTGCCTGGTTTTAAACTTTAAGAAGAGCAGCGTGATAGAAAGTCAGATTGTGTTAATAGAGCAACGAAAGGGAGCTACAGTGTGCAGTTTCATTGCTAGATATTCTGTATGGTCCAGAGTCCAATCCTATATGTTGTACTACTAATGGATACTATAAGACGACATATTCATTATATACCTCTTAATCCAAGGACAGGATGAGACTCTTCACCATTTCCATCATTTTCATTATCTCCATCATCGTCATCGTTTCTGGCAATGGAGAAAGGATCTCTTGGAAGATTCCAAGGAAAATCTCTTGACGAGATTGGGATTGAAGGTGTCTACCAGATTTATAAACTTCATTGGTTATTTCAAAATGGTTACAAAGAGCCTTAAAAGAAAGTTACATTCAACAATGAAGCAGTGGGATGGGGTGAGTGTGCTCATCAAACATGCTTTTTTTTAGATGAATTGGAACCAGATGTGGAAGTAGATGATCCGGAAACAATTGGAGAGGAAAGAAGCTTTGACATTTTCGCCATTTCTATAGTTACCTCTGGTAGCCAATAGAAGTCTCTGTGGACCCGAATGTCATGGCCCAAGAAGTTGGCTAGTTGGTCAAGTTCATTATTTTTGAGGTTGAGACAATGTTGCAATGTGCTTTCGAAGATGTGTGGACTTATCTTAAGATATTCAGGATTCTTTGCACCACAACGACTTGCAAAAACCCTGATGCAGTCTTGTCCCCTATAGAAGCTTGAAGGGGGGCACCTTGGCTTTCCAAACAGGAAAGGTTGTCCCTGTGCACATTACACAAGTCTCTTTTGTCTGCAAGAAGTGTTGTTGCACTGACAACTTCAGGGTTTAACAGAACAGCCACTTTTCTCCCTCGTTTGCCCAACATTTCTACCCTGCTGAAATGTTTGGCCAGTTTTTGCTCAAAGGGGGAGAGGCCAATGGCTATATCCTCATGTAGCTCAGTCTAGTCTCTTTTCTTGAAAGACTCAAGTGTCATTTTTGAGACTTCTCCAGCACGACGTCTGTTGAAAACAATTATTTGAGCAATCGTCACTCTGGCAAGCTCAGATTTTCAACAGCATCAACTGATTTCTTTTCCAAGTACTGATGGAGAAGCTGCACATCCTGTGTGAATGGTATGGTTGAAGGTTTATTGAACTTGGCTTTGCTCAAAGTAGAAAGAGCATTGTAGGAGACAAGTTCTGACCATTCCTTAGAGCATAGTTTTGTTAATTCCTTTGATACCTTCATCATCTCTTCATCTTCTGCTGCATTAGCCCTGCAGAGGATAATGTCACCAATCTTCTTTAGCGAAGAAGACTTGGTGTGCGATAGGAGTGTTTCTCTTCATCGTAACCAGCAACAGCTTTGACAGCCTCAATAACTTTGTAGAAATTGTTTGGCTTGACAGCATCTTCAAAACCAAAAATGGAACATTTCTTTCTCAAGCTCAACAACAGTCTGCCCATCTTCCGAACCTTCTGTCTGATGTATTCAAATTTTGTTGAATCACTTCCATGCTTGTTGTAGAGAGACTGACCCAATTGCAGTACGAGGAAATCATTTAGAACGACAGATGCTACCTCATCTTGTTTCATATTTCCTAGACTCTTCCAAACAAAAAAGGAGAAATTGCTTGGGAGAATGTTGAGTCTCCAACATCAGCGAGAGCTAAGACTTGGGCCACACCAGTGTCTTCGCAGTGCGTCTTTGAAGGGCATTGACGTAAATGGCGCCATAGCTCTTTGCGAACAAACAAGCCTTTGCAATAAACACAGTGCACATATGTCTTTGCATTCACAGAGCTGTTAGATTTTCCTGGTCGTCATTTCAGTTTCAGTGCTCCACTCTGATTCCCCATAACATCTTGATTATGCTCGTAATTACCTCTGTTCCGGAGCTTCTCAAGTAATTTCTTTCTCTCTTTAGAATGTTTAGGGAGCAAAAATGCTCGTGCAATATCGGGCTCTTCTTTTTCGTGATTTTTTAGGCGACGAGCTATTTTTGACTGAGGTTTCTTGCAAACAAAACAGTAATTTTTGTGGGTGCAAGAAGAAACTTTGGAGTTTAGCTCAGTCTCAGTCGTGTGCCCCTCTTCAGAACAATAAGACTCTGTTTCAGTAACTTCTCTGCATTCGAGCCTCTGAGTACTGCTTGTAGTGGGTTCATGATCAGAATAGGATGAAAATATTTGAAAAATACATATACATACAATAAAGACATGTTTAATCAAACTGAAAATCTAAAAAAATCTAAAGGATCTTTTCAAGAACAAAAACATATCGGTGGCGAATTATTCTTGAGGTAGCAGGTTTTGTGCCATGACCTTGAACTGTCACGGTTGGTCTGGTGCTGTCTTGTGTTGTTGTCTGGTCTCCCTGGGTTACTGTCACTTCCTGCCTTGTCCCGTCTCCCCTCGTTAGTGTCTGATTATCCCCACCTGTTTCTAATCACCTGCACCTCCTGTCTGTATTTAAGCCCCGGTGTTTGTGAGTCCTTTGTCGGTCGTTGTTACTTGTCACACATTGCTGCCTGTCACCCGTGGCGTCAGTTGTTCCTGTTCCTGTTCCTGTTCCTGTTCCTGTTCCTGTTCCTGTTCCTGTTCCTGTTCCTGTTCCTGTTCCTGTTCCATGTCAAGGCCTGTCACCCGTGTCTCTAGTCTCTGTGTGCCCTGCTTGGAATAAAGCCTCTACTCTTGGAAATCCTGCGAATGCGTCCTCTTTCAGCCAACGAGCCTCGCAATTCCCGTGACAGAACGACCGACCAACATGGACGCAGCAGGTATGGATGACCTGTGGTTCGAGCCCTGCTGGGCAGAACCAGCCCACCGACCCCGAGGCCTCTCCCCGCCAGCTGAGCGGGGGGGGCACCGTGAGGCCGAATTTCGGGCCATTTACGAGGAGCTCCTCGAGCAGCAGAGCTGCCCCTTCATGGAGCCGAGATGGCTCTCTGACCCCGCCATCCGTAGCGGACCGAGGCGATCCCCGGACTTCGCCACGCCGCAGCGCAACTCATCCCGCGCTGGGCAGCGGAGACCTCCGGACCCCGCCATCCGTAGCGGACCGAGGCGATCCCCGGACTTCACCTCGCCGCAGCGCAACTCATCCTGCGCTGGGCAGCGGAGACCTCCGGACCCCGCCATCTGTAACGGACCGAGGCGATCCCCGGACTTCACCACGCCGCAGCGCAACTCATCCCGCGCTGGGCAGCGGAGACCTCCGGACCCCGCCATCCGTAGCGGACCGAGGCGATCCCCGGACTTCACCTCGCCGCAGCGCAACTCATCCTGCGCTGGGCAGCGGAGACCTCCGGACCCCGCCATCTGTAACGGACCGAGGCGATCCCCGGACTTCACCACGCCGCAGCGCAACTCATCCCGCGCTGGGCAGCGGAGACCTCCGGACCCCGCCATCCGTAGCGGACCGAGGCGATCCCCGAGCCCCACGCCCCTTGCCACGCAGCCGGAGCCAATGGACCCGGCGCCCCTTGCCACGCAGCCGGAGCCAATGGACCCGGCGCCCCTTGCCACGCAGCCGGAGCCGACGAGCCCGGACGCCCCTTGCCGTGCAGCCGGAGCCGACGAGCCCGGCGCCCCTTGCCGTGCAGCCGGAGCCAACGGACCCGGCGCCCCTTGCCGTGCAGCCGGAGCCGACGAGCCCGGCGCCCCTTGCCGTGCAGCCGGAGCCGACGAGCCCGGCGCCCCTTGCCGCGCAGCCGGAGCCAACGGACCCGGCGCCCCTTGCCACGCAGCCGGAGCCAACGAGCCCGGCGCCCCTTGCCACGCAGCCGGAGCCGACGGGCCTGGCGCCCCAAGCCCCGTCGCCGCCGCCAGAGAGGCGGGTGGCCCCAGCCCCGTCGCCGCCGCCAGAGAGGCGACGGGAGAAATAGTACTCAAAACTTTGTTCAGCAGGAATTAGCGGCAATGCTGGAGATGGGGGTAATAGAGGAGTCCAACAGCGCCTGGTGCAGCCCCATCGTGCTGGTTGGCAAGAAGGATTAACTTCAAGGTGATCCATAGGTCGGGGGCACGGATGGTTGTGGCCGACTTCCTTTCCCACCCCGGCCTAAGTCGGGCGGTGGGGGTATGTGGCGGCGGGATGTGGTTAGCTCAGCTGCAGGGGGAGAGCGGGAGGAGTGGTTCGGGAATGGGGCCGGCAGGTAGCAGGCACAGCTGTTGGACATTGGACTGATTGCTTTCTCTGTGTTAACTGTCAAGGCGCCAGCGACGAACAGAAATAAGCGAAATAATAAACTCAGTTAATTGCACTTGTGTGTCCGACGTGTTTTATGCCAACAAACCACCGCAGGGGGTTCGAAACCTGCCACAACCATCTTTCACCAAACTCAAGACACTGACATGGACAACCTGAATGCCCTGGCAAGGGTCTCTGCTACCTACTGTTACACTTTCCATAGAGGCACTCATTGCCCCTTGACCAGACTCAACAGTACAGCCTTGCATGTAGTCCTCAATGTCCAACGGCATCCGTGATAGCCCATCAGCATCTGAGTGATTCTTGCCTGGACGATAGCGTATAGTGAAGTTGTAGTCAGCCAACTCTGCCACCCATCTGTATCCTGTGGCGTTGAGTTTTGTGGTCGTGAGCACATAGGTCAACGGGTTGTTGTCCGTATATACCACAAAAGATGGAGCGTGGTACAGGTAGCCGCGGAAACGTTCACAGATGGCCCACTTCAACGCCAAAAACTCTAATTTCCCAGAGTGCAGATGATACTTCTTCTCTGACGGACTTAGTGTACGAGAGCCATATGATATTACTCTCATCTTCCCCTGCTGTCGCTGATACAACACAGCACCCAGGCCAACTTGTGATGTATCACAATGTAGCACGAATGGCTGGGTGAAGTCAGGATATCAAAGAACAGGAGGCTTTGAGAGCACATCAACCAGTCGATTCACTACTACATACACTGTACGGGTGTGCGAGATGGTAAGTGAGCACATAGGATCCCATGATGTTGGTCTCTTCACCTGCTTGTTGTCAGGCTTTGGGGTGCTGCTTGCCTGGCTGGGCTTAGTCTCTTTGCTGTCTTTAACATTAGATGTTGACTTGCTTTTTTTAGTCTGAACGGCTGCAGAATACCCGGTCTTTACTGACTCCAGGTGTCCTACTACTTTATGACAGTCCAGGTAGATGTCGTGGTCAGTGGTGTTGGTCACTGGTATGGGTATGTATGGTGCTTTCCATTCTGGGATCTGCATAAGTACCTCATTGTAGACCAGACCTTCTGGTGGAGGGCTGAGAATGTCCAGTGAAAAGAGCATGACTTGGCCCCTGGATTGTGAACTCACATGTGCCCGAATGTAGACGGTAGACCTAATTAGCTGGTAAGGGCACCCTTTTTCCACCTCTACGAACCGCACCCGTCTCTGGATCTAAACCACTGTTCTGCATCAGCTTGACCACATTATGAGCAGTTCTCACTGTTATGGCAAAGGCTTTACTCACTTTGTGGGCCAGCTGCTGTCTTCCACTTATAATCTCTCCTTCACTCCTCTTGACAATGGCCTCAATAACATTGTAGCCTACAATGGGGTCACTGGCAACTGCTGGGTCACTTGACACTAGTATTGGCACTTGTAGGTCACTTGTCAATCCAACCAATATAGGGAATGGGCGTGTCCTTTGCAGCAAGAACAGTTGGTGTCTCATCTCCCACCAGCTCTGATATGGGCCTAATGACTGCATGGGGAAGGTGGTTCAGTTTCCAGGGTTAATTTACTATGCTGGACTGTGCCCTTGTGTCCCACAGTACACTAACTGGTTGATTGTCCATGAAACAGTTCACCATGCATCGGTTCCCCACAAAGCTTACTAATCGTGACTGATGTTGAGGGGGCAAATAGTGGACCGCACTTACCGCTGAGGCGGCGCCTGCTGCTTTGTCACTCGGGGCTGTAAAAGTTGCCGGGCTGGTTGGCTGTTGCTCGTTTTGGAACGCTCCCTTTCCGACTACTGGTGGTCCCGCCTCAGTAGTCCTTGCCCATTTCCCGACGAGGTTCTCTGTACTCTGCATCCACTAGAGAAGTGGCCCTCCTGCCCACACTTGAAGCAGTGTGGACAGTTTTTGCCTGTCTCCTCTTCCCTGCTCTTTTTGTAGCCTTTTCCTCTCAACTTTGGCACAACGGGACGGGGACTTGTCTCCATCGCAGCCAGAAACATTTGCTTCATTTCTGCACGAAGCTCTTCCACGATCTGCTTTGTGTTAATACTTTCAGATTTAATCTCTTTCCCCTTGACTGTTTTGATTGCCACTGCTGAGTCGGACTCCTTAGGTTTAGAGGAGCTCTGAGCAGGTGTGGAGCCTGCCAGGAAGTCTGATTGGAGCTCCTGTACTTTGCAGGTTTTAACAGCAGTGGATCTTTTTCGCTTTTCTCGTCTCTCACTTTCAACTTTTGCCGCTTTGTTTACTCTATCAGCTCTTCGTCTGTTGTGCTCAAATCATTGAGGTGGGGTAGGATTTGGAACTTTACAGAGTCACTTAGTAGTCCAGTTTCGATTGAGCGGAGGAACTTGCGCTGAATGGGGGCTCTGCCGTACTGTTCATCAGTGTCCTCATTAGTTGCTTTCCATAACAGTTTCTCTTTAAGCTCAATTGCACAGAAAATAAAGTTCAGGGCAGACTCTGGTGTCTGGTGGTAGAGTTCTGTGGAACTGTCTACTTTCTAGTGGCCCTTTAAGACGGTTAGCAGTGCACTGAGGGTCAGCCCACGCTTGATCTCCAACATGTCTCTCAAGGGCAGCCCCGGACTGACAGCCCTGATTACCGCTTCAACAATTTCAGTCTCTGTGTGCCCCTTATCAATTCCCATCTCCATCTGGCGCACTAAACTGAGGTAGGATACTTTATTCTTCTGTCCTCTCTCTCCAATTTGCCCACAGATCTTGAACTCCCTTCTCAACGTTACCTCAGGCAGGGTGTGAATTGGATCTGGTCAGTTCTTGCAGGAAGTATTTCTCCCCAAGTCCTTTCTTTGGGGCTGGCTCCTCCAGTAGTTGCAAATTTTAGTAGGTCAGTGAAGAATTGACTGACTTCATCATCCTCTTGAGCTTCACGAATCTCATCCAATACGCTCTCTGCCATCTTGATGAGCGTCCTTCGTGCCTTGCTGCGGGGCTCTCCGTCATCCAGGTCACCACATTTCAGGTACCTGCAGACATCCCTGAGAGACACTTCCCCCAGCTGCCATAGGGCTGCGCTCACTCTATCATGCAGGAGCTGGCTCGTGTCCATCTTGCTGGAGTTCGATGAAGGCTTGACTCTTTGAGAAGGAGGAGGTTAATAGTGATGGTCACTCTGTCGCCTTCTCCTGGCTGGCTCGCCAAAATATGTTACACTATTAAGAATGAAGCAACGCTCACTCTTGGAATAACATATTTATTTCCTGTAGGAAATATGAAACAAACATGCTACTTTTGGTACCATACTCACTATTGCTTCCACTTTTACTTTGTGTCAATACCCATGTTAAGTGCCCAAGTACATGTTTACTTACTCTTACAGGGACTACAAGTAATTTAGCAAATGACCATCGCTACGGAATACTGTCTCTTTTTAGTGTTGAATTACTCTTTCTACCATACACAGAGGTAAGTAATGCCTAACTTGAAAGAACATAAAACATGAAAATAACAGTTCAGTGATACCACATTACTCACATACTCTATGAACTGCTTTTATCAGTCTCACTGCTTTTGTTTTTAAACTTTTATGCATTATACTTATGAACTGAATTATCTAACATAACTATTATTGAACCCACAGCCAGTTACTGTATTTTTTCCACATGGATTACAATTAAAGTTTTAAACACTGACTACGACACACTTATCAAAATATCACGGAATGCTCCTTTAACCTCCATGGCGCTCAGGCTGTGGCGTTAGCATATACCGTGGTTAGCATTAGCTTGGCCTGCTAAATAATATACACATTTGAAGTTTCCTACTGTGGAGTGTATTAGGCGAGGAGACAAGAGACGGAAATGCGTCGAGTCAGCTTAGGCTCCACTTTATTACTTTCATCCAAACTGAACAAACTGGTGAATCAACTGCCACTAATGAACGTAAACAACAATGACGTCACAACAGCCCTTTAACAGTACAGTCCCGGTGAATGTCTGTCAGTGTCATTTGTGGGTCACCACACAACAACATTTACTACAGTCCCTTCCGTTTCACATTCAAATTACTATCGGCGTCCGCCATCTTAGACACACGAGGCGGCGAGCATACACACTCATAACACGGTCCAATTCGATGTCTCTTAATGCCACAGTTGTTAGCTACAGCTCTAATAACATAAACTACTGACATCTATTACCCGGGTTCTGATTACAGTCAGCTTACCTGTAGGAAATATGAAAACACGGTTCAGATCAGGGGCCTGTACCATGAAGCTGGTTTAGGTGGCTAGCCAGCTAATTTTCAGCTTACTTTCCACCAACCCCGGGTTTTCGGTACCATGAAAGTGGCTCGGCTTCAATCGGTATTCGTTGCCATGGTAACTTACGCTGCACGGCTAACTTGCTCCGGGGCAGGTTATGTTCTGGATTCAAGCTCTCAGTCAGAAGTTTGACCAATCAGCGGTGAGCAAAGAAACAGCTGACGTAGTTAATTCCTAGCTTCTGTTCTCTGTTTTGATCATTGCGGCTTCACCTTTTCTTCCAAATCCTGTGGACATCTCAGCACAGATTGTAAGAAGAGCACTTTGTAGAGTTTTTGGGGACAGACAAAATCCCCTTGACTTTCCTGATACTCCGCGGAAGGAATAACTTATCTTTGATCCGCAAATAACAAATGTGACTCGTCGAAGCCGCACTTACTGTACCGCAAATGGTTTGAATTATATATTTATATATATTTTTTAACTTACGCATTAACGCTATCAGCAATGTTCCTCTTTGTTCTCTTGCTTTGGCAGCAGAGACGGTGTTACTGCGTGCTTGAAAAACATTTTTACATTCTTCATATTTTTGAAGAATAATTTCTTGCTCCTCCGCGGAAAAATATATTATTCTATATATATAATATATTTCTCCCTCTCGCTATCCATATCGAACGTTATTGGTCGTTCGGTGCCGACGTCACTCTTTTATGTGCACGCGCGCGCGGCGTAATCAGAGTTTAAGGATCAAAGCCTGGGTTGACAAACTCAGTTGATAAGCAGCGTCATGGTACCAATAAAGCCTGATTGCTTTGGTTTGGTTTTGTCGATTCTGAACCAATTCTGCAACCCTGAGTTTGTTGAACCAGCTTCATGGTACAGGCCCCAGGTGCTGTAGCATGTACACTTAAACCCGTTCATTACGTACTGACTTCTACTTTGACGCTACTGGCGTCAGCTACTGATATCCAGTCAAGCGTAAAGCTTAGAGCGCCCTCTGTTGGTTGGGAGGGGGGGGGGCAAATAATGAACACAGTGCCACAATTGCAGTAATGAAATTCTAGAAGACTCCTAGAAAACTCCCTCTTCCCCTCTTCTGTCAACTTGAAGAATCTGCTAAACGGGTATCACATCAGGGAATGTGAGTTTTTCTTCTCACTTTACCAGTCAGAAACTAACAAATTTATAAAGCCATACCTTTTTTCTGTATTAAGTTGAGAGATAAGTCAGATGAAAAGAATATCGGCAGCTATTGTTAACTAGGGATAACGAATGATTAAGTCTTCACAGAGTCTCTGAGATTCGTAATCAATGGATTTTTTTTTTGTTTCCCCTTGTGGAGTCCAGGATGGTTGTGCTGTTGGCTGATGAATAAAATGTTCCCAACTAATCCCCATTCCTACACTGATGGCTGGGGACGCCGGACATGGTGCCACCTGCCATCAGGACTGCTAACATTCGTACCATTCCCACCTTAGTCACAGTACGAGAGCAATGTTAGGGTTAAGTGTCTTCCGTCCTGAAGATTGATACACAACCACAATGAAAAGAAACAGCAGCGAGATGATAGGCTAAAGATGCAATTGTTTATGTTGTGCTTGATGGATAGAAAAGACCAGCTGATGTCCTGCTATGATTGATGACAACAAGGAAATAACGAGTGAGCATGCATGAGGAGTGATCGGCATGAATTAATGACACCAATATTATTTTCGGTCAAAGGAGGGAATCAAACAACATAATCATGATCCCTTAGGCAACCAGCAGTGGATTGAAACTAAGTAAATTATTCAACAGGGGTGAGGAGCTTTCTGTGGGGTTTTCCTGGAGCCGGATGTAGTGTTTTAATGCCCCTTACTTACATTCCCATTTTATATTTAATTTCCCATACATTCTGTTTATATCTCTGCATTTCCCTACTTTTTGCACTTCTTGTTACATGCTCAATTTTATTTTGTTACTTTCATAGCCTCCACACTGCATGTGCCATAGATTTTAATCCAATGCTAAGAAGTACCATGTTTTTAATAAGTATATATTCTGACATTACCAGTTGTTCTGTTTTTAAGTAGCTTTCAACTCAAAAAGCAAATCCGTAGCGACGTGTGATGTTAGTGATCTGTAGGGAACTAACGTTAGTTTTGAACTAATAATACCACTCTGTGTTTATCATGTCCATCTCAATATTACAATATTAGTGGGCTCTTGTCCATCGACTTCCACAGATGCTTGTCTTCCTAAGTCCCAACTACTCGTGTCAAACCAACAGACAGCACACTGTTTGAATGCAAACTGACGGCAAAACATCACCGAGGCAAACCATGCATATCAAATAATTCAGGGTAAAACTATCAGACAAAACTGGGCATTCTGTACATGCATTAGCTGGTTGGCTGAGTCACTCGTCACTCATTATTCCGCCGTGTCCAATTGGCCTAAAGTACGTGTTGTGGGAGGGTGTAATCTTCGTGGCACTGGGGGCGTGACTGGTAGGTCCGAAAGGAAAAACTAAAGAAAGGCAAGGATATCCAATACCACGGTAAAAACGCTGTAAAAGTAACTCCTTACATTAGGTATTTGCTAAAGTGCTTTGTGTATCACGTAAGGTGTTAGAACCAAGCGATGTATAGAGCTCTTAAAATGTTAGATATCCAGTTTGACAAGAGGCCAGGTCCCCCGGAAAACTTAGCAAAGTTAGCAAGCTAATAGTTAGCCTCCTTAGATGGAATGGAAACCGCTGCTATCTAGAAGTTAGCCCATTCTCCTCTTGTTCGTTAACAAATAGAGGGTAAATAAGAAATCAATGTAGTTTAGGGTGACATTAGGGTTGCAAGGTATCTGGAGACGCAATTCCCCAGAGATTGAGTTGACAGACGCCATGGCCCTTTAAACGAAGAGGTAAACGGCAGTGAGGAAGTGTTAAAAGTTGTTATAATTCTACAGAAAACGTTAACCTACAGTTCCATGTTAACATATTTGGCTTTCTAACGCGGGCAAACTGTTCATATATCAACGTTCGGTGGCGTCACTGTGGCTGTGGACTAAACGCAATGTGAATGAGGAGGAGATTCATCCACCAACGAGCTCTAGATGCTTCCACTGAGTTGCATTCAGGCGGGATGGTTTAGTGAAGCGCATACTCCACATCCACCTGTTAAGGACAACAGACTAAACTCAGTTGGCAGGTCAGAGTCACAGTGAACATCAAGTCACCAAGTTGTGGTGATTTCGGTCATGTTTGATCAACAGGGGAAGATTGATTTCATCTGTCAGGATGTTAGGAAGTCATTATTTGTCACAGGGTTTGTTCAATTTTTATGTTTTTCAGTCCAGAGATAAATAATTTTGACAAATACTGGATAAATGGCCATAACACATGTCCGGTATAAAATGTTCTAAAACATAGAATGCTGCTGATTTTCCAAGACTGTTCATGTGGAGCCACAAGAAGGTCTCATTTATTATCTGTTGTCTAAAGTTTAACGTTCGTCAGCCGTGTCACAGAATGTAAAGGGGCATGCTTCTATTGTATTTCACATCACATACATTAGCACATACACATTAGACAGAGGAAACGGTTGATGTCGAGCAGTCAGCGTTTCCAGATCGGTGGAGTGAATGTGAGAAGATTGCACTTTGTTCGGGGGAGTGGACGCATGGGGCCACTGGACCAGAGGAAAGTGTTTATTCGCATGAAGCAGCAATGACACCTGTGTAGGTGACGTCAGCGTGGGCTTGCATCAAAAAGAAAGTTGATGTCAGAGTACCATCAATAATTGTTGTCAACTTGAGCTATACTGTGAGATTTGTGCTGTGTTCAAACCGACAATGTCGGCCACTGTTGCCAAAGAGCAGAGCTGGAAACGCAGCAGTTCACATTGCATGGTTGCTTAACTTTTCTAAAAATAAATTGTGATGAAATATTGCAGCTGAACGTGACAAGATGTTAAGTTTGAAGGAGCGATTTCCTTAAGCTGTGCAGAGGCATAGCAAATTTAATTTGATTCTGATCAACTTGAGCGGTTAGTTGAGCAAAGCACATGCTTCATTCACTGCAAACCGGTGCAAAAATATTTTTACACTTTACGCACCCTAGCACTTCCTGTTTAGCCTCTTCACATTCCATGGCTCAACAGTTCTGTGTTTCCCATGATGAAACAATTTATACCACATATGATAAGTTGTCTAAAAGGTCTTCATATTTTCAGTCTGACTTCCCAAACTCTTTCGTTGACATCCCTAATCTTGAATACTGGTTAATGTCTTCATCCTGTTGTTATTCTCTCAGATGGCAGCAATCAGAAAGAAGCTTGTGATAGTTGGTGACGGCGCCTGTGGAAAGACTTGTCTCCTCATAGTATTCAGCAAAGATCAGTTTCCCGAGGTCTATGTGCCTACAGTGTTTGAAAACTATGTGGCTGATATCGAGGTGGACGGTAAACAGGTAAGCTGTTTAACAATTTCAATAAAAGGTTAACAGGGTTAACTGGTCCAAGCCAGGCTAGCCCTTTCCATCTGCTTCCACTATTAAAGCCAAGTTCGAGCATCAGATCAGATCAGCCCTCCATCTGTACATCTCTCACAAAGAAAGAAAATACTTGTATTCCCCCAAATATATATATATATATATATATATTGCTTTGAAAAAAAATGTGTCATGTATGTGTGTCATTATATATATATATATATATATATATATATATATATATGACACACATACATACACACATTTTTTTTCAAAGGACTTTTGAATCTTCCCATCGGCACTAAAAAATCCATATCGGTCGTTCCCTAGTTTGCATTGCATAGAGGCAGCCAGGACTCCTGATGTAAATCGGGAAGTTTTGTCATGAAAATATGGTGAATGAGATCTGACTCTCCCATCCTGTTCTAGGTGGAGCTGGCTCTCTGGGACACAGCGGGCCAGGAGGACTACGACCGCCTGAGGCCTCTCTCCTACCCAGACACAGATGTCATCCTCATGTGCTTCTCCATTGACAGCCCTGACAGTTTGGGTGAGGCTTCTTTTGTGCTGCTGCTTTTTCTTAAACATCTGGATTCTACTCGGTGTCTCAACACCTTGTGCCCGTTGCAGAAAATATTCCGGAGAAGTGGACTCCTGAGGTCAAGCACTTCTGCCCCAACGTGCCCATTATTCTTGTGGGGAACAAGAAAGACCTGCGGAATGACGAGCACACGCGTCGGGAGCTGGCAAAGATGAAACAGGTCAGTGACCACCAAACTTGCACGAGCCCTAGTGCATAAAACAACATCAACATCAATCTTTTCTCCTCTACATCAACCATGGAAGACATAACGCCTCTGTACCGGTTGTGGAAGTCCCACTCACATCGGAGCACCAAACACTGTTGTGTTTTGGTACTAAATAGCATCCGTAGGTGCATATAGCTTGGTGAATTTCACCGACTTCTACAGGAACTGTGTCTGGATGACTGCCCCTTTCAGCGGCACATGACGCTAGCCATTAGCCAGTTTGATAACCTGTTTGCTCGGATCGGTGACCAATTTCATTGGGCAACTGTCCCGTAGCAAGGCACCATGCTCAAGCACATCAAAGCTATAGTATGCTATATGCAGGATCTTTCCTGAACTGGTCTTTATGAAGGTTGTTTTGCTGCAGTATTAATGCGCTTTTAATGTCTGCATACCCACCATGGACAAAGCAAAAACACAATTTTGTCCAGTGGGATCCGGATGCAATTCATCCAATCGTAGGCTCACTACTTACCAAATACGTGAAACTGTAAACACTGAAGTGTTCTCTTCCCCATGTATTAAGGCACTTTTAAGGAAGATCAATATTCATTTTTAATTTGTGTTGTATTTACTCCCAGCCCAAGACCTCCTTTCATGATTTTGGTTGATCCTTACAGGAGCCAGTGAGGTCAGACGAGGCGAGAGACATGGCTAACCGGATCAACGCCTTTGGGTACTTGGAGTGCTCGGCCAAGACGAAGGATGGTGTGCGGGAGGTGTTCGAGATGGCCACCAGGGCGGCGCTGCAGGCCAAGAGGCGAGGCAAGAAGGGTGGCTGCACCCTGCTATAGAGTGTCGGGTCATGCAGGATTGGGCAGGGGCGGGTACGGGGGCGGAGGGGACACAAACCAGGCCAAAAAAATCTGAAATAAAACACATCCCTCCTCCGTGTCTGCTTGGTTACCAAGGCGGGAACAATGAATGGGGCGTTTGATGAGAGAAAGGGGGGGAAAAGGGAGTATTTACATGTACATGGTTATAGATTTTAGCTTTCAAATGAAAACCTTGTAATCTTGTGTTTTAGCATTCTTTAGACATGACATAATTAAGAGAAGGGAACATGCTGTCAGATAATGGAGGAATTCAGTTCCAAACATGTGGGGATTCTGAGGGCCTCTAGTGGGACTCTTTTTCTTCTGCTCTTTCATTACCAAAAGAAAACATCAATTTTATGAACCTCTTTGACACAGCTGCCGTTCATTTAGAGAGCTTTTGATGAGACCAACTAGTTTGAATGTTTTGTACAAGCTTGTTCATGGCCCTGCCAAGCTCAACTTTCAGTCAGACGGTAATGTGATTGAGTTGTTGTGGACAGTCAGACACACTGTATACAGTTGTGTATTCTTTTACTGTAATTTCTATAGCACCCTTTCCATCACTACACTATTTGTAATGTTCTGGCGTAGCTGGCACCCGCCAGGGTGTTATTTGAAGGGGTTTGGTTTCCACTCTGCCTGTTCACCTGGATGGCAAAAATCACCCGGATTTTTTTTCTGCTTCTTTTCTGTTTTGTCATTTTAACTATGTGATATTCTACTGGCTAATGTATTATTTGCACAAAGCTTATATTCTGAAATACAAAATGCAGGCAACTGCTTAAAGATTGGTTATTTGTTAGAGGAATATTGTTTTGTATACAATGATAAATGAATCCTCATTTTCCGCCAGTCTTTTTTTTAATGTATTCTAAAGAAAATAAATTGTAACAATATTCTCACGCGCTTTGTCTTCATTTCATATGTCAATTAATGAAACCAAATGTAGGGTAATAAAGCCAGTTACCAGGGGCCTCATTTATAAATGTTGTGTACGCACAAAAGAAGGCGTACGCCGCTGTCTACGCAATAATTGGTATTTATAAAAAGCAAACTTGAAGGAAAAATGTGCGGTCCTTCACGCAAGCTCGGACCCATGCGTACGCACAAAAACGGGTGAAATGAGAACCGGCAGCAAATGCAAGAAACACGCAAACGTGTGTGCAAGTGTGTAAAACTAGACTGTTCTGCAGTGTAAAACAAACAAATGCAAATTAACCCATTTTTAAAAAAGAAAATTGAAATATGTTGTGCAATAATATTGGCATGTAATACAATTCAACCTCAAAACACAGCTGTTGCTTTTAGATCAAATGGACGGCGATAAAATGCCATGATGCCATCACAATGCATAATGACGCGAACTGGCTGCTTATCTTGCAGCGCTTTATGTCAGACGTGTTAAAAGGCATAATAGCTTTGTCCAATAATTCTATAAAGTTCCCATACACGGCGGGGGAACAGGCTAACAAAAAAGCTCAATTTGCGGCTATTCGAGTACACTGAACTCATTGTCATGTTCAAGAAACCAGTCTGAGATGATTCACGCTTTATGACATGGCACGTTATCCTGCTGGAAGTAGCCATCAGAAGGTACACTGTGGTCATAAAGGGATGGACATAGTCAGCAACAAAACTCATTTTCTCTTTTTCGGACCATTCTCTGTAAACCCCAGAGATGGTTGTGCGTGAAAATCCCAGTAGATCAGCAGTTTCTGAAATACTCAGACCAGCCCGTCTGGCACCAATAACCATGCCCCTTCACTTAAATCACCTTTCTTCCCCATTCTGATGCTCGGTTTGAACTGCAGCATATCGTCTTGACCAAGTCTACATGCCTAAATGCGTTGCTGCTATTTGATTGGTTGATTAGAAATTTGCATTAACGAGCAGTTGGACAGGTATACCTAATAAAGTGGCTCTCTTTTATGGCTCTCCCAGTCGAAAAGGTTCCCGACCCCTGTTTTAGCACTGTATTTCCCTTCACCTGTCTGGAGGGAAAAGATATTAGGATTTCTGAAGGTGTTGTCATTGAAGACAGGGCCATATGTGAACAGCAGGTTATTTTTGTCTCACTCACAAAACTAAACAATGCAGATAAAGATTTGCTCCAAGGAGACTTGACCATCAGTGAGTGAACCCGTGAGCCGTAGGAGATACCTTGTTGGTAGTGATTGCGAGATGAAGCCTCGTGAAGCCTCGCAACACTTCAGCCAATTGGTTCGAGTAAAGGTTAATTTCTTGATGCTTCATGTGACACAATACCACCTACTGGCCAAGTGTATAATTACAGGCAGCTGTAACTGAACCTCATGATGTGATGCATTGCATTTTTGTGTCTGTCATGGCCGTTGGGAATGACTGAATTACAAAAATGTATGATCAATGTTTTCTTTACATAAATGATCACATGTGCATAATAAAATATTTTTGAATGTATTCTGTGTGTAATTTTTTTCCAAAATAGTAGCGTCATATTATATGGCAGGTTGTGTAATAATGTTATTCTGTCACTTTAGGACAATGGCATCATGGGCTTAAGCAGGCAGAAGACAGTGAAGGTGCTTGTGGAACTAGGAAGAGGGGACTGAATATGTTTGTGGAACTTGGACAATGATGTACAGGACAGGGGACATTTTATTCATTTTTATTTAGAAATAAAAGTTTCTCAACAGTTTTTTGTTTTAAACGATTCCTTTTTTTTTGACACAACCTCTCCGGCCTTTGAAAACACCCTTTCACAGGTACAGAAGATGCTGGCGTGCACAAAGAAAGTCAGAAAGTCTATATACATTTTGAGACAGTAATTCATGCAGCTCTTGTTTTCTTGTGGCTGGTTAAAAGAGAATACATACAGCGTCTGTCACCGGTCTTTATTTGCACAATAAATGTAAACAAATAAGCCATTGTTATGGTGCATTCTTAATATAGTAGTGACTTACCTCGGCTGTGTGAAGCTCCAGTTTCCTCCTTATTCTCATGCAAGGCACATTAATGCCTCAGCATGGATGAGGTGTTATTGTACCCCAACTCCTTGGAGCACAATAAACACCTCACCTTTGACTAAAATAAGAAACTGAAAAATACAGCTCTTGATAAGCAAACCTAATGTGTCTGAAATAGAGTTAGATTTAGTTTACCTTATTAGGAGTGATCAAATCAAAGTGTTCCCACACAGGGGAAATCCTCCTCTTCACAGCTGGCTGCATATCCTTCTCTCCTCACTCTCCTAACTCTCCTCGCTCTCCTAACTCTCCTAACTCTCCGCACTCTCCTAACTCCAAACTATCTCTCTCTCTCTAAATTCTCCAAACTATATAAACGCTATCCAAACTCTCCAAACTCTCCACTAACAACCCACATTTTGAATGGCGCCTGAGGGGTTTATATTGCTGTCAAACCTCCCGGCAAAATCTGAACCACTTGCCGAAGCAGTGACGTGGTAGAGCGGGGCAGCGAGGCTTCGGACGTCATCATTTTTGATTCCTCCCCCAATGAAGTATGCCTCAATACGCGCTTCGCGGAAACGCCCCCTTCATTACTCGACACACGCTCCGAAGCGTCGGCACATCCCGTAACATCACTACTTGTTAGTTTGTGAAAACTTTACTGCTTATCTGAAAATCAAAAAGAGCAAAATCTTTCTATAACGCATAAAAAAGGATACAATAAAATATTAGATGAACAAATAGTTATGGTTATGGAGATTATTTCCGGGTCACTCAGTTAGGAACCTTCCTTGACAAATAGGACTATTCAAATTCAGCTTTAGCTTGTACAGTGCCTTGCAAAAGTATTGACGCCACTTGGCTTTTTTTTCTGGAATTAAAATGTAATTTCTGGGGGTTTGTATCATTTGATTTACACAACATGACTACCACTTTGAAGATACAATATGTGTTTTATTGTGAAAAAAGCAAGAAATAACAAAAAAACAGAATACTTGAGCGTGCATAACTATTGACCCCCCCAAAGTCAATACTTTGTAGAGCCACCTTTTGCAGCAATTACAGCTGCAAGTCTCTCTGGTTGTGTATCTATAAGTTTGTCACATCTAGCCATTGTGATTTTTGCCGATTCTTCAAGGCAAAACTGCTCCAATTCCGATGGGTTCGACAGGTGTACAACAATGTTAAATTCATACCACAGATTCTCAATTGGATTGAGGTCTGGGCTTTGACTAGGCCATTTCAAGACAATTAAATGTATCCCCTTAAACCACTTGAGTGTTGCTTTAGCAGTATGCTTGGGGTCATTGTCCTGCTGGAAGGTAACATCCCAGTCTCAAATCTCTGGAAGACTGAAACACGTTTCCCTCAAGAATTTCCCTGTATTTAGCGCCATCCATCATTCATTCAATTCTGACTAGTTTCCCAGTCCCTGGCGATGAAAAACATCCCCACAGCATGATGCTGCCACCACCATGCTTCACTGTGGGGATGGTGCTCTTGGGGTGATGAGAGGTGTTGGGTTTGCGCCAGACACAACATTTTTCTTGATAGCCAAAAAGCTCAATTTTAGTCTCATCTGACCAGAGTACCTTATTCCATATGTTTGGGGAGTCTCCCACATGCCTTTTGGTGAATACCAAACGTGTTTGCTATTGTTTTCTTCAAGCAATGGCTTTTTTCTGGCCACTCTTCCATAAAGCCCAGCTCTGTGGAGTGTATGGCTTAAAGTGGTCGTATAGACAGAAACTCCCAGCTCCGCTGTGGAGCTTTGCTGCTCCTTCAGAGTTCTCTTTGTTGCCTCTCTGATTAATGCCCTTCTTGCCTGGGGCCTGTACCATGAAGCTGTTTTAGGTGGCTAGCCAGCTATGTTTCAGCCTAGTTTCCACCAACCCTGGGTTTTTGGTACTATGAAAGTAGCTTGGCTTCAATCGGTATTCGTTCCACTGCACGGCTAACCTGCTCCTGGGCAGGTTATGTTCTGGATTCAAGCTCTTAGTCAGAAGTTTGACCAATCAGCGGTGAATAAAGAAACAGCTGACGTAATTAATTCCTAGCTTCCGTCTTCTGTTGCAATCATTGCAATGGCTTCACCTTCTCTTTCAAATCCTGTGGCTATCTCAGCGCAGATTGTTAGAAGAGCACTTCGTAGAGAGAGAGTTTTTAGGGACAGTCAAAATCCCCTTGACTTTCCGGATACTTACTCGCATGAAAGGCACAGATTTTCCGCAGAAGGAATCATTTATCTTTGCGAACTTCTTGAGCCGCACATAACAAATGTGACTCGTCGAAGCCATGCACTCACTGTACCGCAAATGGTATGTATTGCATTGCGTTTCTTCGCAAGTGGTACATACTTGTATGCGGTCGGTGATGCGGAGAACCTAGGGAACAACACGGTTTGTCAAACCATTCGCAAGGTGGTCCTCGCACTGCAGGGGTACATAAATAGGTTCATTGTGTTCCCTGGACATTTGTCGACCATGTCCATAAAAGAAGGATTTTATAAATTGATGGTAAGATACATAGGGTGACATGAACAAATTTAACCTTTCGCAATCATTTTTTTCCTTCAAAAAGCAGCTTGCACTTTACTATAACATAATAGTCCACAGTAGCTACATGTAACGAATGTTTTTTAATATATATATATATATTTTTTTTTTTTCATATCAAAGGATTCCCTAGAGTCATTGGAGCAATTGACTGCACACATGTTGCAATCTCCACAGCTCTAGGAGAACATGAGTCAGATTATGTGAACAGAAAGTCCTTTGACAGCCGTAATGTTCAGGTAAGGCTACTATATATTTATATGTATGTGAGGTTTTTTCTTTGCCATCTAAATTAATCATTTGAGGATGCCTTGTTTTCATGCATGCATGCATGGATTCTAAATGGCCTGGCTCAGTGCATGACTCACAAATTTTCCGTGAGTCCATGTTGTGTCGGTGCTTTGAGGAAGGCAAGTTACATTTGGTACAGTACAAAATATGTTAAAGTGTTTATTTTAATTGTGACTGCAAAACTTATTTTTGTCTTCCCATCTTCTGTTCTGTGACAGGCCTTTTTGATGGCCTGTTGGTAGGAGACAGGGGTTATGCATGCCAGAGGTTTTTGCTAACCCCCTATCCTGATCCTCAGACACGGCCACAAAACCGGTTCAATGTGGCCCTGAGTAAAACCAGGGTCCAGATCGAGATGACCTTTGGCATCCTAAAGGCACGTTTTAACTGGCGCATAAGAGTGTCACCAGAGCGGGCATCACAGATAGTGGCTGCATGTGCCATTCTGCACAATATAGCCACTATCAGAAAGGAGCGAGTACCACCACAAAACCAGCTTCTCCCAGATGAAATTGACCCCATCACACTTGACCACCCAGCTGGCGCAACTGTCAGAGATGCAACCACAACACAATTATTTTACTTAATAAAAAACACATTCACACTGCAGATGGGTCTCTAACTGTTTTATTAGTCATGTGGCTATAGGGAGGAAAAAGAGCAAAAGAAAGTTATATTAATAAGTATGCATGTTGTTCACATACTAAAGTTTTATGGCGGTTAATCAAATCACAAATTGGCATGACTTTTTACAAACATAGATACTTTGTGAAGGGTGTAAAGCAGGGGTATCAAACGTGTCAATGTTGTTGAAATTGCACATTACTTTCCTTAAAAACTCTTAGGTTGTTGATAATATATTTATTAAAAGGACAATTCATTGCATATAAAGATTTTTATAATTTACTTCTTCTCTGCACTAATAGAAAGAAGAAAGTGGACTTATTGTTAGTTCTATGTCATTTTGGAATGAGTTCACTGGTCTGGCCCACGTGAGATGCGATTAAGTTGTATGCGGCCCCCAGACCTGAAGGAGTTTGACACCCCTGGTGTAAAGTATTACCTTGTTCACATTCCTTCTGTAGCCCATTGAGGTAGAGGCCTCAGTTCCTGTGTTAGTTGTGACAAATCCTACAATGAAAGAGATGTGTAAGGGCCAGTCACTTATTTATGTTAATTATGAAACAGTCAAGTGTGTGCCATAATAAAAATCCCATGCTGGGCATTCATCTCAGCAACGGTCTCAGGACACACAGAGAGAGTGTCTTCATTTGTTTCACCCTATAAAAGTAGGTCAATGTAAACCACAACTGTTGTAAAGAATGTTATGTTGATGGTGTTCTGTCTGCTTCATACTGACCTCTGTGTGGGAGACTGTGTGCATGTGTGCTCAACAAGAACACTGTATTTCCATCTACTGCAGAACATCAGCCATATTTAAGCCTTTTTAAAATTACTAGTAATTAGAGTTGTTTCGATTCTGATACTAGTATCGGAAAAGCCTCCAATACTGCCAAAATGCTGGCATCGGGTATCGGCGAGTACTGGAGTCCAGACTCCGATCCTATACCACGTACCGTGTCAGCGATCGCCGCTTTAAAAAAAGTTCCGCTGTGCTGGCATCAGCAGCTGCTGTTTTAGAGGGGCGAAGAATTGTTTGATCAGAAGCTGACGTCAGCTAACGTCAGGAGCTAACGTTTGCTCAGGAGCGGGCGTTAGCTAAGGTCAGGCGCTAACTTTAGCTCAGGAGCGGGCGTTAGCTAACGTTGGCGAGATCCAGCGTTCTACTAGCGTGAACCCGGGTTTCTGGAACGTCACGCACGGCAAACGAACCTAGCTAACGCTATCCGGGCACTCGTCTCGGGCAACTTTCGCTGTACCGAACAACACCTTAGATTTGAATTGTTATTATTACGGGTCCGCTTATCCGGGTCGGTAACCGCTAGTGTAAACGGCCGTTGGTCTCGGTGCTGCTCGGGCGCTAACGGAGCTAAGGAGCTAACGTTAGCGCATAATGTCGGCGGTTTAGCAGTACTTTACAGTGGCTTTTCCCACCAGAAAGACGCCGACATGCAACAAGTGCAAAGAAGCAATTTCGAGGGGTGGCACGAATGCAAATTTCAACAACAGCAACTTAATCAAACATCTGAAGACGCGTTACGCTTAAGAGCATGACAAATTTACCAAAGTTAAGGGGTGTTGGGATTTCCTATCCCCCCGAGTTGGTTGATGAGAAGAATCCAATACGGCACTCAATTAAAGTTAAAAAAGCTAACATTTTATTTAGAAGAGATAAAGTGCTACATGAGCAATCCTCCGCAGGTATACCTGGAGACCTGAAACACGCTTCGCAAGCTGTCCCTCTCAGAGTCCGTCCGCTGTCTGACTCTGCTCTTTTTTATAACCTCTCTTGTCCTTGAACGTTGGTTCAACCCAGTTCATCCTTCTGTAACATTCTGCCTTCCCGAACAATGAGTGCCTGGTACTCCTTCACGTAGCCTTCAGCCTTGCCCTGAAAATGGGTTCAAACTGGCTCTCCCTTCGGCCACACGTGCGCTATCTCAGATAATATTTGATCTTCATTTTTCCTGTGCTCTCCCTTCCACAATTCACATTGTCTGCCTTATATGGTCTTATCCGGTCACACCATCTTTTCTACAAGTCAAAAGATTATAAAAAAACACACACAACAGAAACCCACATCTCACAATTTCCCCCTTTTGATCTCTTCCAGAGATCACTCTAGCTGCTGGGGAGATCGGAGAGTCGTAGCACATTGTTATGAACATAGTTAATGCAAGCTCAGTTTTTGTTGGCCGTTACCAGAAAGTGTGCGGACTAAACCGGGTTGTTTTCAACCCGGCTGCAATTTGATTAGTCGGCTTGTATTCATTCAGATTTCCCCTAGGGACTCAATGGCATCAATATAAGTGGGACTTTGGTAGGTGAGGTCAAATGAACGGGTCGGATCAAAAGTTGTGTCGCCGCCGTCGTTTAGTGAGCGCTGCGTCTCCACTTTCTATGCTTTTCACCAATTTGTTTCTGATCATGGTCAGTGGTGCGGCCAGTCTGACCATTGTTGACCCAATTGTTTTGGTTTGGACTCTGGGAAAAAGCCTCTGTCCCCCGCAATCGTAACATAACCCCAGACATTTCCAGCCCGCCGACGCGTGGCGTCCTCCTCCTCGGGATCCCTGAGTATTGGTTCTGTGATAGCTCTTATACACTTAGCAAACGCAAAGACACCCATTACAACCCCCAAGCGATTATGGCAATATTAAGCATGCTGACATTCTATATTTTTAACTAAACTAACTGCGGAGAATTGAGAAAGATAGAACAGAGAGAGGATAGCATTGTGCATTTCTTCGTTGCTGGTCTTCTTCTTTCGTTGTAGACAGTGGACACAGATCACCATGCACTGGGTGTCTGTCGGTCGGACTGCCCGTTGTGAACCCGTCCGTGGTCACTGCAAAGATGGTGTCAGTTGATTGACACTTGTTGTGGGTGTAGGCTGGTCTGAACCTACTATTGATAACCTCCCCGGATTAAGCATTATACCTCATTACACCTTACACAAACTAATTGAAGGGTGTAAGTATCTTATAACATGTTGTTCACTGTTTTTTGTCAATACAGAAAACACTTTTATTCATACTTTCATCACTGCAATTCCTTGACGAATAAATCATTGTTTCATAATCGCTTGTCAGAATTTTATTCAAATATAATCGGTCAGGGGATCGAGATGACTCCCCAACATGCTGCAGTTCCTCCAATTCTCATCATCCTGTTGAGATTCCTGTTGGTTCAAATTAGTTATTCATGGTAGTATCCAGCCATCGCTGCTGTAATCCTCCAAAGTATTAGCGTGACCCAAACACAGCGAAGAGCGATACAGCCACTGAGATCAAAACAGTGATTCTTTCACTTGCTGAACTGTGATTCCAGCATTTGACTTAAAAGGATGTGTGTGGATTTATTTGTTTAATTTGTAAATCATACTCTAAACTTAACTCACCCAAATGGTGTGTGTTGATCCGTCACTGGGGTCCACCTCGCCCCCCCCCCCCCCCCCCCCCCCCCTTTTGATCTTCCCTCCTCCCCTGCCGGTGTGAGCCCCGCCTTCTCGGCTCCAATGTCCACGTTGCCATGGTGATCACACAAATGTTCTCACCTAGTGTGTTTCAAATGTCTTTGCCCATCAATGTTTCTTCTTCTTTCTTCGTCCCTGGTGCAGCTTCTCTTCTCTGCTCTCGTCAGGGCTCTTACTTTGTCAACTTGGAATCGTTTGTGCTGACACGACTGTCTTTGGTCGTTCTCCAAAGGTTCTGCTTCCTTGACGTTTCACTTTCATGACAACGTCCAAAAGAGTAAAAGTTCTCTTTAATTCTGTGGATGTTCAGACTCACCAAATGAGTCCTGGTTTCTTTTGCTCCTCAAGACTCTTGTCGTCTCTCGTTCAGATCATGCAAGCATTTCGTAATGTTCGTTGATGGGCTGTAGTTGTTGGTTCTTCTTCTTCATCCTTGGTGTGGTGTGGTCGGAGGTTGGTGGTACAGAGGGAGATCACAGCGGGTGGCGAAGCGGAGTCCAGTCCAGGATCCACTCTATCTTTCTCGTATGATAAAAACAAACAGAATTCCGTTAAACATCTTCTATCAATTTTAGACATCCTTCTTTAAAATGTCTTCCCTATTTATGTTTTTTTTTAATTTAGGAATTGCGCTTTGATTAAATATAAATATGTGTGTGTGTGTGTGTGTGTGTGTGTGTCTATGTGTCCATTTGTATTTTTGTTTCCATTAAACTAACAAAACCTAAGTACCTGTAAGTTGACTCATGGTCTAGGTATTGCTTACCAATCCCTGAGCTCCATCTTACAGACCCCCCTAAACCTCCGGGCGTTATTGGTCCCTCCTATAAGTGACCCTAATGGCTTACACTTGGGCTCTTCACTGGTTCCAACTAGGTGACCCTATTGTACTCACCTCCCTGGTTAGCCAGCCACGCCTCGGAGGAGTCAGGTATCTGTAAAACTGAGTCATCAGTGGTGCAATCCCCATTAAGACAAATTACTCTATGTGTGTCGCTCATGTGGTAATAAATTGCTCCTGATTGTGATCCTGCATGAGGTGGATCCAGTGTTCTCTCTCTCTGCTTGTTCGTGTGCTCGGTTCATGTCAGGTCCTCTGTGGCCTTCATGGCCCGATAAGGCAGCTTCTGTGTAGGAAAAACATTGAGCAGACAACATGATTTCTTTTCTCTTCATATTTTCTGCTTTGTTCTCTCCCATTTGTTTATTTTCTTTAACGACTGGTTTAAGCTTGGTAAGATAAAAAGTTCCATCATCTAATTGTTCAAAAGTTAGAGCCCCTTTAATTTCTTAAGTAATTGTACCGTTTATTTGTTCCATCAGTCCTGCTGACTGTGGATAATGAGAGCACTGTTAATTTACATTCTTCCCAAAAGTAGAACAGATCAGAAACGTTGTTTCTTTGTTGACCCAGTGTGCTCTGGCCAAAAACAAAACCTTCCCTCTGGTGTCTCAGTCCTCTTTCTTCTGTTGAGGCTTTTTGCCTTTGTTAAAACATCCTGTGCATTATAATTAAAAAACATTTCTAATGATTGTCAGACAATAATCCTTATCTTTACATTTAATTTAGTCTAATGAAGCCCATACTTATGTTTTCTTGTAATTTAAATCTTGGGATTGTGTTTTTCACAATCAATGCATGCCAACAAATGTTTATCAGTACTTCCATCCCCCCTTTTGAGCATGTGTCAAACATGCTCATCATAGCCACATAAGTTCCATACGTGTTTACCTTATCCCGCATTGTCCCACAGTTGTATTTTTCCCAAAACTTCTTCCCCAAGACAGTTGATCAGGTAGTTTGCGTTTTCCTGTTGAACCGTTCACCACCAATTGTTGCTGTGCATTTAAACCTGCGATTTCCGAAGGTAGTTTACTTTATTCAGTAGTTGTAATCCTAATTATCACCAATTATCCTTTTTTTTTAAGTCGTAAGTGTCCATTCATTGCTTGCAAGCAGGAGGTCAAATGGTGCTCTGTGCGGACGGCTCCTCAGAGCTTTCATACACAAACGTGAAGGCCGTCTTCAGTGGCCGGCGTGAAACTTTGCAAACCAAGTTTAGATAAAAACCACAGGCCTCCTTTGTTCGAGCCTTTGCGTAGGAAAAAGTTGACTCGTACTCCCTTCTTCAGACACAGCTGCAGATGATAAACTTTGTATCACCCTGCTTTCGCACGTCAGTTCAATACAGACAATAATCACACTTTTAGCATAAGACTATGTTTTAACATGTTTTACCATTACATTCTACTCTTTTGATTATTCTTTAATCACCGATAATAGTTCTGTTCGTTATCCCCTTGTATTTGAGTGAAGTCCATTACCCAATCATATCCCAGATAAATATTTGCACTCAGGATTCATTTCATTTAACACTGTGTGTTCTTGAATTTGCTTCCTTCATAAGAGGAGGAATATTCTTTAGGCTGCCCTGTTGGCCCCCCGTTTCCCTGCATTCCTACAGCAACCCTCCACATCTGTCCACTGTTCAGTGACACGTCAGTTTCTCAAAACCCTTCGTTGTTTCAATAAATAATTGTTTTAGTCTTCTCTGTTTGGGGTAAAGAATGCCCGTTCATCTCTTATCTCTGACCTTGAGTCTCTGTAGAAACATTTCAGTACGTCACCATTTTTATTCTCTTAGACAGAGTGAGGAGTCACTTCATAAATTTCTTTTGGCCTTTGTGTAACTAATTAATCACCTCATGTAGTTAAACCAAAATTGTTGAGTTAAATTCTTTCACCTCAGTCACTCGTGCTTCATCCCAACAGCGTTCATTCATTTTGAAGAAACAAGCTAAACAATTATTTTATAATACCAATTGTTGTCTCGTTTGTAAACCTGTTTTTGGATCTATGATCCCTAATTGCACCGACAGATATTCTGTGTGCCGGTATTCATTTGTAGTCTTACGCTCATCGTGACATTTGTTCAATTAATAAACCCATTCATACACCTTTAAAAAAAAAACATTCTAAGGTTAAAACAACAAATTTGCATGCTTCTGGAATTGCACAGAAATATTACCTTGCATCCTCTACCATTCAAGTTAAGTTATTTCTTTTATCTCGCATTTGTTGTACTTCTCTCCTGTTTCCCATGTGTTTGTGTTGGTGTGTGCATGACCTGTTGAAGACAGGTCCCTGTCCATTGAAGAGGGATCCACCACCTCCACTTGTCCTCTCCTTCCTCTCCTCCATCCAAACACCATCCCGTCTTTTGAAGGCCTCCTCCCTGCTCCACTCTTTTGTCCCCCCACAGGCCCCCGGTCCACAGGCCTCCACGTCTCTATTTGTCTCAGGAATACACATAAAAACAAACAGGTTTCAGGTACGTCAACATCATCATCAGCTTATTCTCTTTTTTTTTTTTCCTGCTCCGCAGCACCGTTGCTGCTGGCATAAACAGATTAGTTTGGGCTCAGGAATAATATACTGGTATTTGTTGCTTACCAGTCACTCTGTCCGATCTGGTGCAGCCGCATGTAGCTGGATGCTGCAGTTCTGGCTTTGTTCAATGCAGACACAAGGTTCTGGGCTCTGGCTCTGTGGGACCAGGGCTGTGGTTTGTGATGGGGACTGAGGAGGTGGAGGAGGATGTGACGGGTGGATGAAGACTGGAGGGAGAGTCGGAGGAAAGACAGGCAGAGGAGGCTTCGTCTCCCGTATATCACTTCTTAAAAGAAAACAAATCAGGAGAATTAATCACAAGTTATCACGTCTCATCTTGTTATTCACTTTTTTCCACCATCCCTTCTTACTCCCTTCTTGCGTTTTAACATACATTTTTTTTTTTTTTTTAATCCTCAGCAACCTTCCCCCTTTTGCTGTCATAACTTCCATTTTTTGTTGCTGAATGCCCCCATTCTATATTATGTGTATTATTATCTATTCACGCTTTTATCTAAACTTATTTTCCCGGACTGATTTCAGTTAATAAACCTGCTTGTTTTTCTTCTGCTAACAGGAACTGCCAATTCTTATTAGTTTCAGTAGCACAGAGTAAGAAAAGTGGGCTTTTAGAGGGGATGAGAACTTTAAAAACACCAGTCCGGTTTTTCTAGTAAAGCGGATATCGTCACTCTCCTCCAACTCAAGCGGATCCTGGCCTCACAAAACCAAACTAATCCTGTAACGGACCAGGGCAGAGGACTTTGAGAAGAGTCTTAGACTCCCTGTGCACAGTTTCAGGTCCAAACCTTGAGAGGAGAAAAAAGTTTTGACATCCGGCTCGAAGGACAAATTGTGTTAGAAAAAGAGAAGACACGTCTGCCACTCAATTTCTGACCTGGAAAATACCTTCTTTTTTTTTTAAATATATTACAGAATGTGTAGCCCCTAAATTAAAAACAACCATGAAGTTCCCCTTGAACTCGCACCCCAGTGGTGGGCCTATTTTCAAATTATTTTCCCGAAAACTTTGCATAAGTGTGTTTGAGTGAAAGCGTTTGTTGTGCTTCCCGTTGCTCTATGACGTTCATGAGAGCTTCTTGTTGCTCTGGTGTGTGAGTGCGCGGGCATGCAGTTAGTGCAGAAAGCGTTTCTTCATTGCAGGCGACGGTGTGTGTGTGTTTTTCACTTCCCTTATCATGTGAGCTCTTAGCATGGACACCGTCTTGCCTTCACATGCAGCTTCCTTCTGTGCCGCCAAAGAGCCTCTTGTTGCATCAAACCCAGCCGGTGCCGAGAGAACCGCACCCTCTCTTTCCCCCTCGTATGCAGGTGGTTTTTCCGAATTACGCCGTTCTTGGTTGTTTTTGTCCACAGCTTTAATTTGTATCCAGTAAGGAAACCATGCAGTTTCCGTTTTTCTCCACACACTCCCCTTATCGCATTTCGACTCTTTTTTTAATTTTTAATTTTTATTATCTCTTCTACTCCTCGATATCTGCGCCAGTGACACTCAGTCTGCCAAATTAACGCCTTTCTTTTTCTCACCGCGCATCCCGTGTGTTCAAACATCATGTTTCTTTTTCCCGGTAGTTTCTCCAACCACTGCCACCAACAACAGCCTCAGCTGGCCGTTCATTATTTTCCATCGACACCCCGGCGCTGGGCCCCAGCCGCCGTCAACAGTTTCCCGATCATATTCACCTTCCATTTCAACAACAGTCCCCCAGTTTGCATCTATTTTACCCGATCAGGCAACTGGTCACCTCCGTGTGACACTGTCAATGTTCTCCGCAGCTCCAGAAAGCTTTCCCCGTCTGTTCTGAAATCTTATGTTATACTTCCAGAACCCCTTTTAAATTAACCCTTCGAGATCAATGTAATATTGAAGGGATTTATATTATATATATTTTAACTCTCTTTCTCGTCTCACCCCTTGCTCACACACACGCTCACTCACACAGACACACAAGCTGCACCCTCAGAGACTGCAGCCCAGGATTTAAGGAGCTTTTACTCCTAGGGACTCTAACCCGCAGGATTTAAGGAGACTTTCCTCCTAGGGACTCTAACCCGCAGGATTTAAGGAGACTTTCCTCCTAGGGACTCTAACCCGCAGGATTTAAGGAGACTTTCCTCCTAGGGACTCTAACCCACAGAATTTAAGGAGACTTTCCTCCTAGGGACTCTAACCCACAGGATTTAAGGAGGTTCACCTTCTAGGGACTCTAACCCACAGGATTTAAGGAGACTTACCTCCTAGGGACTCTAACCCACAGGATTTAAGGAGACTGTGCTCCTAGGGACTCTAACCCACAGGATTTAAGGAGACTTTGCTCCTAGGGACTCTAACCCACAGGATTTAAGAAGGTTCACCTCCTAGGGACTCTAACCCTGGGATTCGGGGGTCCTCAAATCCCCAGGACTCCAACCTAGCGACTTCAGCCCTCGTCAGGGTCTGATGGGGTTGCCAAACCAAAGACAGTTTTCGGGGGTCCTCAAATCCCCAGGACACTCACCTAGCGACTTCAGCCCTCGTCAGGAACTGATGGGGTTGCCAAACCAAAGACTAGGATTCAAAATCCTTTTATTTGTGTCAGATCATTGATCCCTTGGTACTCGCCGGTACCCACCAAACCCAATAGGATCCCTGATCCTTTAATTTGTGTCGGATAGAAGATCCCTTGGTACTCGCCGATACCTACTAAACCCAATAGTACTCGCCGGTACTATTGTTGTGCACTTTTACCGGTTTCCTTAATATTAACTTTAGCGAATTGCTCATGCATCAATTTGATTCCTTCACCACCAATCCACAACGTACTCCTTATTTTAGATTATCCAATATGCAGAATTAGTGGAAACAGGTTTCTGCTTACCTTGGTTTGAGGCGGCCTGGGAGTACGCAGTGTTCAGCGGATGAAAGCGTCTTTTTTTCACCTATACAGGAAAACTTCTCATCCCGGAACGAGCCCCCAAAATTGTTGGGCTTTCCTATCCCCCCGAGTTGGTTGATGAGAAGAATCCAATACAACACTCAATTAAAGTTAAAAAAGTTAACATTTTATTTAATTCAATTCAATTCAATTCATTTTATTTTGTATAGCCCAAAATCGCAAATTACAAATTTGCCTCGGAGGGCTTTACAGTCTGTACACATGCAACATCCTCCGTCCCAAGACCCTCACATTGGCACAGGAAAAACTCCCCAAAAAATGAAAAAAACCCTTCCAGGGAAAAAAGGGAAGGAACCTTAGGGAGAACGTCAGAGGAGCGATCCCTCTCCCGGGATGGACAGACTGCAATGGATGTCATGTGTACAGAATGACTCATACAGATGTAGAATACATTCAATTTCTATAACAGAAATTAATCAAAGAATTCCAAGTAGCCGGCCAGATGTATGACAGGACCACTGCAGGGGCCACCACCGTCAGATCGAACCACCATCCACAGAAGACTGTGGGGAGGGAAAGCAAAGATTTTAGGAAAGGGCAATAGTGATATAAATCATATTTAAAATTATGATGATGATGATGATGACGACAGCAGCAGCAGGTGCCAGCAGGGCCACGGCCAGAGTCAGGACCAGGGTCCTGACGGAACTACGATCGGTCATTTAGAAGAGATAAAGTGCTACATGAGCAATCTTCCGCAGGTATACCTGGAGACCTGAAACACGCTTCGCAAGCTGTCCCTCTCAGAGTCCGTCCGCTGTCTGACTCTGCTCTTTTTTATAACCTCTCTTGTCCTTGAACGTTGATTCAACCCAGTTCATCCTTCTGTAACATTCTGCCTTCCCCGAACAATGAGTGCCTGGTACTCCTTCACGTAGCCTTCAGCCTTGCCCTGAAAATGGGTTCAAACTGGCTCTCCCTTCGGCCACACGTGCGCTATCTCAGATAATATTTGATCTTCATTTTTCCTGTGCTCTCCCTTCCACAATTCACATTGTCTGCCTTATATGGTCTTATCCAGTCACACCATCTTTTCTACAAGTCAAAAGATTATAAAAAAACACACACAACAGAAACCCACATCTCACAGGGGACACTGGTATCGGTACTCGGTATCGGCCGATACTGTTGGGATTTCCTATCCCCCCGAGTTGGTTGATGAGAAGAATCCAATACGGCACTCAATTAAAGTGAAAAAAGTTAACATTTTAGTTAGAAGAGATAAAGTGCTACATGAGCAATCCTCCGCAGGTATACCTGGAGACCTGAAACACGTTTCGCAAGCTGTCCCTCTCAAAGTCCGTCCGCTGTCTGACTCTGCTATTTTTTATAACCTCTCTTGTCCTTGAACGTTGGTTCAACCCAGTTCATCCTTCTGTAACATTCTCCCTTCCCCGAACAATGAGTGCCTGGTACTCCTTCACGCAGCCTTCGGCCTTGCCCTGAAGATGGGTTCAAACTGGCTCTCCCTTCCACAATTCACATTGTCTGCCTTATATGGTCTCATCCGGTCACACCAACTTTTCTACAAGTCAAAAGATTATAAAAAAAACACACAAACAGAAACCCACATCTCACAATACCCACTGGACATCGGAATCGGTATCGGGAGGGAACATCTCTACTAGCATTGAACACACATACCCAGTGTCACTTGCGTCGAGGAGCCAGCACGAGGGTCAGATTGCACAGCACCTGAAACCCCATCCATAATTCTTATTATTGTTCAACGCCAACTCCTCCGCCACCGTGTACTCAGCAGAAGGTGGGCCTCCCCCAGTTTTGCGGAGTTGACATTTTTTCCGGTTTGCTGCAAAGAAGTGTTTGTGAGAGAATGTTCACCGAAATAATAAAAGGTTGTATTAAATACTCACCACTTTGAATTATATTTTCATATTTTGTCTTGATCTGCTGCCAAGAACGTTTAGAGTTGGGGGTTGCATCTAAAAATATTAATATTAATCTTTCTTAGGATGTCAAAGCCAATACATTCACATTTAATTAATTTAATACATTTTTGCTTAGCCTAAAATCATTATTTTACATTATTCGCCTATAAAATGTATTTCTTTAACTTACGCATTAACGCTATCAGCAATGTTCCTCCAAGCTTCTTCTCTTGCTTTGGCAGCAGAGACGGTGTTACTGCGCACTTGAAATACAGTTTTATATTCTTCATACTTTTGAAGAATACTTTCTTGCTCCTCCGCGGAGAAATATGTTGCTCTCTCTCGATCCATATCAAACGTGATTGGTTGTTCGGTGCAGACGTCACACTTTTATGTGCACGCGCGCACAGAGTAATCAGAGTTTAAGGATCAAAGCCTGGGTTGACAAAGTAAGTTGATGAGCGGCATCATGGTACCAATAAAGCGTGATTGCTTTGGTTTGGTTTTGTCAATTCTGAACCAATTCTGGAACCCTGAGTTTGTTTAACCAGCTTCATGGTGGAGTGCCCTGGTCTGTGAGTTTTGGTGGGCGGCCCCCTCTTGCCAGGTTTGTTGTGGTGCCATACTCCTTCCATTTTTTAATAATGCCATCAATGGCGCTACGTGGGATGTTCAAGGTCTTGGATATTTTTTTATAACCCAACCCTGATCGGTACTTCCAAAGTCCTTTTAGGCCATGCCACGCGCCGCCATCTTGGCAACGCAGACACGCCCCCTTTAGGTCGCCATATCAGCCGTCCGACTCGGGATTCTGAGAGTACTCCGAGCATACGACATACGACTCGCAAAACAAAGATGTCTGCGCCCACATTTCATGAAAGTTGATATTAATTAAATTTGTATTTGTACTACGTTGGTCGTTTTAACGTCGATTTTAAATTCTCTTACACACCTATTTACATTGCTGCTTCAGTCCGATCACCAATGTATGCAATGCACGGTTTTGCTGTGCGTGCAATAATCATGCCGTGTTTGCGGGCTTATAGATGACCAAGTCTTGGACCAAGCCGCAGCAGAATTTCTCGTAACTTTACAAGATTTCATGCTTTTGAATTCTTGCATAGTGTAGTAACTGATGCCAAAAAACAAGTAATTAACAATCTCCATCTAGGTACAAGGTGGTAAAGAGTCTAGGTCTCTGTTTCATTCTACTGCAGGCAGCTCGCATGGGTCGGCGTTGTCAATATCAGCCAGCTTCTCTAAATACCTCTGCTTAGCGCTGGTAATAAGTTTCTCCCTGTAAGGTTCCTTTTCTTTCGCTGCCCTTTTCTCCATTTCTTACTAATTTCCTCGTGATTTCTACGTTTAATAGTTATTATAATTCCGCGATGTCTTTCCAGGTCTGTCTCTGTGTCGCTCGCTCGTACCATGTTGCTCCTGGCAACATATAGTGTGCTAGACCAAAATGGCGGACGGGCTCAGACCCCTCCCAAATCGTGACGTATGTTCTCATTCTCAATAGGATTTCTATAGTAGTTTTAGAGTACTTCTCTAGTATGTCCAAGATTACTATAGTATTTTGTCGAAAACGTCCAGCATTAGCATGGCAGCTGCTGCACTGGTGGCGTCCATGTTCTTTCCAACTCGTCCTGTAGCAAGACGCATTTGGAACGCTATAAGTGGTACAAGCCAGGCAATGACGTCACTTTCCAACTCGGGCGGCGGACTTACGTGACAACTGGAGAGCAGCAATACTCAGAACTGCACTTTGGTGTTGTAGAGTCTGCGGCCTTTCAGAACAGGTGTGTATATATATACACTGAGATCACGTGACACTAGATTGCACACAAGTGGTCTTTATTCAACTAATTACGTGACTTCTGAAAGTAATTGGTAATTGGTAATCTTATTTAGTTATTTTTTAAATTTCACTTCACCAATTTCTGACTATTTTTGTGTATGTCCATTACATGAAATCCAAATAAAATTCAATTTTAATTCCTAGTTGTAAGGCCACGAAATATGAAAAATGCCAAGGGGGGGGGGGATACTTTTGCAAGGCACTGTAGCTACTTACAAAGAGAGCAAACAGCTAAAGTATCAGAATGGTGGTCACTCATTAACTGCGTAAAATAATTCTACGAAAAGCAAGAAACGTGCAGGTCATGAGACAATACTGTATCCCACAGAAAAATTGTGAGAGCCATGTTAAACATCTTTACTGAATATATGTTAAAGATAAGTGAACAACAGAAAAGAAAACAGTTCTCTCAGGTGTTCCCCAAACTGGGTCATTACTTTTAATTTAACAGTGTATCGTCCAATATAATGGGAAATATAAATCAAGAAAAGATTGTTTTTTGGTACGTTGGCATGAAAACCTAGAAGATGTTGTGTGTAACCGATGTGTCTTTGATGTTAACCATTTTACTTTAAAGATCATGGTCAAAGATCCTGTCCTTGTAACATCAAAGACATGGACATCTTTGATGTTAACCATGATCTTCAAAGAAAAGTAAACTGTTACTATGAAGAGATCTTCACACTGCTTTTTACATATTTTTAATGATAATGGAGAATAGTAATTGTTATATTTTTGTTGATGGTGAAATGAACCTTGAAACGTAGCATTATATGTAAGGAATTTGCTGGTGCCTTTCAGCTATCTTACAGGCATCAAGCTGTAGTAAAACGTGAGCTAGTTGGGTACGTTAATATCAATGCTAGAAGGCCAACCTATAAACGTGGGTGTGTTGTAATGTTTATGTTGTCAAAGAGGTTTAATAAAAACTCGAGCAGGGTATTTCAGGGTATTTCACTGTCCCCAATTCTAATTTTTTGGAACGGCTGAGTTTGAGCTCTCTGAACAAAGAAAGAAAATGAAGGCCTCATCAATAAATGAGAGTCCAATTAGTCCTCAGCTGCACTCTATAATGTCTGATGGAGTCCTGCCACAAATTCCTGATAGCATGGCTCTGAAATGAAAAGCATACAGCCAACACAAAACATATTAAAAACTCTCAAGTTGTCAAAAGATTTTTTTGTTCTTCATTTTATCCGGTGGTGATTCTGTAAGATACCACAAACCTGTGTCTGGGTCAATAAACGAGTGTCTGATGAGGAAGTCCAAGACCACCATGGCACAGTTGGGTTTGAAGTCATCAGTGGCCAGCAGTTCCTTCACCTGAGACCAAGACGGAAGACCAAATCCGATACGTAAGTCTGAAATCTAAATCTTTAAGATAATAATATCCCTCAGCAGAATGTATCCTTGACTCCAACCTTATCTAGGGGCAGAAGGTAGAAGTCTTGGACCTCTCCATCACCTACTCGAGGCTTGAAGTCCAGAGGAAGTTCCAAATCAAAGACAAATAGACTTTCTGCCAACACCCCATCCTCGTCCTCGTAGGTGTAACTGGAACATACGTTCAAGTAGTTCAGTGTGCTGTTGCAATGACAGAAGTGTGAAGGCAAATCAATGTCAAATTCAAGGCCGCAAATCAGGTCTATGTGTGCGGAAACCAAACATTTGCGAGCAATCGCATTGGTGATGGGTGCCATCACATGACGACCACACACACACTCTTTTATCACTTTTTTGAGGGCCTTCTCCAGAAGCAACATCTGTGCCCCCTTAATCCTTAAGGCCCACCTCTCACACACAAACACACACACACACAACCCACAGAGTAAATTCTAAATGAAATGATTGAGATTAGGTTTCAGGATACTTTCAAACACAGACACCGTTCAACAATCAAAATATCCACATCACATCGTGAACACTTCACTGACCAGTAAATGTGAATTGCGCCCACAGAACATGTCAGTCCGTTACAACATTTTTAGACATTGATACGGGCCAATTAACAATGAATGGCGGGCCGTAGTTTGTACACCTATGTATTAAAGGAAGTGCACTCAGCTGGTTTAAATGCTATTTATCGGATTGATCCCAGTTTGTGCTTGTAACCGGTGCATCCTCGAAGACCACCAATGTTAGTCCCACAAGGTTCTGTGCTTGGACCGATTTTATTTACCTTGTATATGCTTCCTTTGGCCGATGTTATCAGGAACTTTAATCATGCAGATAATAATCAACTGTATCTGTCGATTAAGCCAGAAGAGGCCGACCAGCTTGTGAGACATCAAAACTTGGATGACCTGCAACAACCTGATGCTACACTCAATTAAAAAACAGAAGTTATCTTGATAGACCCAGAGAGCCTTTGAAGTCAGCCATCACAAAATACAGTTCCCTATCAGGGAACTTCGAGCTGCGTGAAACGCTGTGGGAACGCCTCTGCGTGACTGCGTCATCAAGCATGTGTGAATTGTGTGTGATATGGCACATTATTGGCGGGTGACGTCGAGACCAGGAAGCCATAAAGAGCACCAAGACACCAGCCCATTCATCTCTGTGCCTTCATCAAGGCACACGGTTATCGTATTATGGCGAACAAGCAACGCTTCTTTCAGTGTGCTTCTCCCTGTACCCGCTTTATTACGGGAAGGGATACGCACCAACTGAGCGTTGTTTGTTTGGGAGCGGAGCATGCCCAGCTGGCTCTCGAGGGACCGGGCTGTGTGCATTGCAGCGTCTTCCTATGCGGACGCCGCTCCCGTCGGGCGCTCTTTGAGGATTGCGGCTCGGCTCGCGCTTCCCACGGAATACGATCTACGTGGGATTCGCAGTTGGATTTTTCAGAAGGATCTGAGACGGCTTTGGCGTTTTCTCAGCCTTTTCCTGTTAGATCCAGTGCCTCATACCAAGGGGAGCACGCATTGCGGGTTCTGAGAACTGGTTTGAGAACTGGTTTGAGAACTGCGTCAGACGGCAGATTATGGCTCTGTGTGCCGCTAAAGAAACCGCCATGTCAGTTGGCCGCTCTATGTGAGCCCTGGTGGCTACAGAGATAATGCTGCTTTCCAGTTGTCTCGTAAATCCGCCGCCCGAGTTGGAAAGTGTAAATTACCCAGCTTTCTTGCGGCATTTTGGGAAGACACACCCCTTTAGGTCGCTATATCGGCCGTCCGACTCAGGATTTTGAGAGTACCCCGAGCCTACGACATACGAACATACGACTCGCAAAACAAAGATGTCTGCGCCCACATTTCATGGAAGTTGATATGAATTAAATTTGTATTTGTACTACGTTGGTCGTTTTAATGTCGATTTTAGATGCTCTTACACACCTATTTACATTGCTGCTTCAGTCCGGTCACCAATGTATGCATTGCACGGTTTTGCTGTGCGTGCAATACAATGTAACATTTTGTTTTCGAACTGGTTTGCTAAAAGGCTACATTGCTAACAATAACAACAACTAGCCGGCCACTGCCACCGGTGGCTCGAGAAAAACGCGACTGCACTTCTTAAAAAATGAAATATTACTGAAATGTAAGACTTGCAATAATGGAATTACTTAAAATGTCAGTGTTTCTGTAATACCTCTACATTATCCTAAAGTCACTTTCCAACTCGGGAGGCGGACTTACGAGACAATTGGAAAGCAGCATAAGTCCTTCCTCTTGGACGCACCGCTTGCACCGTCAGCTCTCTTCGGGGACGCCATTGACGGGTTCCAGGAAGAGGAGAGACAGGGAGCGGTGTTTAATAAGTTTCTTCCCCGTCGACGCCGCGTTCCCGGGGCTGTCAGGCGGGGGCAGCCCCGGCCGTCGATGAGCCGGCTCACATCGAGAGAGCAATGCGTGGACGAGACGCGGCGCTCTCAGGCTAGGTAGCCACCGGGAGGGGCGGGTCTTGACCGCATTATACGGTGCCCGTATTCGCTTGGCACCCTCTAGGGTTCAGGCTACTGTCCCCGCCGCCGCTCGGGGCGGGGGCCCCTCCTCGGGGGGGCGCACGACAGCCGGGCCCACGCTCTCAGTGGGCGTGGGCTTGGCGGCCGCTCATTTCCTCCGGGGAGGGGCCAGTGTGTCCCTGCCAGTGTGCCGTTACAGGGCACTGTGTCTACAGAAAGTCCACAACACAGGAAGTTCCTGAGGATCGCCTTAGGGGACGAAGCTTACCAGCATCGGGTTCTTCCGTTCAGCCTAGCTCTCTCTCCCCGTTTAAGAAATGATCTCCAGGGCATCCGCATTGTAAAACTACATCTTGGCTCCGTCGGAGCACCTCGCGGTTCAACATTGAGATGTCGTTCTTGCTCACATCAACCGTCTGGGATTGAGAGTCAACGCCAGGAAAAATGTATTGTCCTCGCTGCATAGGACCACTTTCCTGGACGTGATCTGGGACTCGACCACGGTGCGGGCACATTTGTCTCCCGCTCGGGTAGCTTCGACCCTTTTAGCCGTCAAATAGGCCAAGTTATACCAGTCACTCACTGTCAGACAGTTTTAGAGACTGTTAGGTCTGCCGGCAGCTGCAATCAATGTGATTCCCTGCGGCCTGCTGTATATGAGACTGGTGCAGTGGTGGCTCAGAGCCAAGGGGTTCTCCCCGAGGGGGAACCAGCAGGGGGCAGACGCCCTGTCAAGACAGGGGCAGAGGCCCGGGGATTGGAGACTCCACCCTGAGTCGGTGGAGCGCCTGTGGAGATATTTTGGTCGTACTAAGGTCGACCTGTTTTGCAGGAGACTGTTCTCTATGGTTCTCCCTGACCCATCCGGCCCCTCTAGGGGTGGATGCTATGGTACAGGCTTGGCCGAGGTCACGTCTGTACGTTTTTCCCCCGGTTGCTCTGCTCCCAGGAGTTCTGGAGATCTGGTCTCCCGACCGAGGTCGTTGGCCCTTTCTCAATACTCAAGACGGCAAGAACGGGCTTGCGGGAATATTCGGTGACCCAGGACCCGCTGAGGGGGGTTCTCTGGTATCCCGCTTCCTTCGTGGCACACTGAGGCTGAGGCCAGCAGCCCGCACAAGAGTACCTTCTTGGGAGAGCCGGGCCATTGTGCTGTATGGTCTCTCCCGTGCTCCGTTTGAGCTAAATGTATGCGTTCGGTAGAGTCTTGGGACTCTCACCATCCAGTTATTTTTTTGAAAACTAGAATAGTTTTGCTCTAGCTGCAATTTGTTTGAGGCGTGGATTCTGTGTAAATCTCTGTGTCCTCTGATCAGCTCGCGCAGCTGCGCGCGTTGCCACGGCTACTCGGACACCTGCATTCTGTCAGTTAGACTCACACAGCTGAATTACAACAGCTGATTAGTGGAGTCACATGACTGCCCCTCCCCTCTCCTTCATAATCAATCACTGTCTGTCTGTCCCTGTCTCTTCAGCAATCCTTTCAAATAGTTCAGCTTTTCTTCTTTCTATATTTTCAGCAATCCTTTCCAATAGTTCAGCTCTTCTTTTTTCTATATTTTCAGCAATCCTTTCAAATTGTTTTCAACTTTTCTTCTTTCTATATTTTCAGCAATCCTTTCAAATTGTTTTCAGCTTTCCTTATTTCTGTATTTTCAGCAATCCTTTCCAATAGTTTTCAGCTTTTCTTCTTTCTATATTTTCAGCAATCCTTTCAAATTGTTTTCAACCTTCTTCTTTCTACATTTTCAGCAATCATTTCAAATTGTTTTCAGCTTTTCTTCTTCCTATATTTTCAGCAATCTTTTCAAATTGTTTTCAGCTTTTCTTCTTTCTGTATTTTCAGCAATCCTTTCCAATTGTTTTCAGCTTTTCTTCTTTCTATATTTTCAGCAATCTTTTCAAATTGTTTTCAGCTTTTCTTCTTTATATATTTTCAGCAATCCTTTCAAATTGTTTTCAGCTTTTCTTCTTTCTATATTTTCAGCAATCCTTTCAAATGGTTTTCAGCTTATTTCTATATTTTCAGCAATTCTTTCAGTTAATTTCACCTTTTGCATTCTGTTGTGGAATATTTCAATGAGAGCTCGGTAAAAGTGAATGACTTGTTTCGATGTTTGTCTAATAAGAAAAACAGGGTCTTGATGAATGATCAAAGTTGTAAAAGTCCATTTATTTGCTTGCAAGCAGGAGGTCAAGTACACAGGCACATATCAGGTGCTCTGTGAAAATGGCATCTTCGAGCGGTCAGAACACTGAGCTTTTATACATACACATGTGAAGGACATTCTCAGTGGCACAAATGCAATATGGCAACCCAAGTTGAGATAAGAATCATAGTTAAAAAATGGGGTAACACAGCTCCTTTGTTCAAGCCTTTGCGTAGGGAGTTGACTTGTCCTTCCTTCCACAGCTGCAGAAGATAAACTTTGAATCACCCTGCTTTCACACGTTAGTTCAATAGAGAAACTAATCACTCTGTTAGTATAAGACTATGCAATAACATATTTTACCATTACAATTCCAACGCATTTTCAGCAGGAAATGCATTTTCTAGTTATTACTTTAATCATATTACTATTACTGTCATCATAAACCAACATTACCCTTTCCTAAAGTATTTGTGCTTTCCCTCCCCATAGGCTTCTGCGGATGGTAGTTCTATCTGATATAATTATATATATATTATATAATTTCTGTTATAGGAATTGAATGTATTGTATGTATTACATATTTTACATTGTTCATTCTGTACACATGACATCCATTGTAGTCTGTCCATCCCAGGGAAAGGGATCCTTCCTCTGATGTTCTCCCTAAGGTTTCTTCCCTTTTTTCCCCATGATAGGGGTTTTCATTTTTTGGGGAGTTTTTCCTGTGCCAACGTAAAGGGTTTCGGGACAGAGAATGTCTCGCATGTGTACAGACTGTAAAGCCCTGTGAGGAAAATTTGTAATTTTGGGCTAACTGGTGCAGCTGTCTCCATCACCATGACAACCAGTAACACGAAAGCACTCACTCTGAGTCTCTCCCTGCCTCACACAGGTTGTTGATCTGACACATGACTTGGACATATTCAGTCCTTTTATATTGACATGTTGCAAACCACACCTCGTCCCTTACTCCATCCTCCACTCTAATCCCGCCACACATTTTTTTTCCAATTTAGGTTGTATTCTTCTACCTCTAAAACAGAAATCTTGTAACTTTCAACCGTACCCCGTCCCTCTTGAAAGTTGCAAAATGTATTAATTGACATGGTTGCTGGAATTATTTTTAAAGAAGAGTAAGAAAAAAGAGCAACTGCTGGTAACTATTTTCAGCGGCGGATAAATTCACATGTTTATGGTTATGAAGGAAGATTAAAAAGGGACTTGACAACGTTACTTGTGTAGCGCTTGTCTAGCGTCATTCGCCTATTAATACATTGACGGCAGGGAGTACCACCTGCCCATGAGAACTCTTACTAACCAGTCACACATCATAGGCACAGCTACTGGAGCAACTGGGGGTTAACTGTCCAATCACAGCCCTGCAGGTTGCTGAGGCTTGCGTAGCTTTTGACGCTAGTCTAAAAAAATGCAAGAAGGGGTAAAAAAGCATGCAAAGGGGACGCAACGGGCTCTTGTGTGTGCATGTGCGTGTCCTTGCGTTTCTCTGAAAATGCAGAACCATAAAATAGGCTTAAGCCAGTTTCCCCTAACATGTCACCCGGAGCAACAGTGCGTCTTGTAATTAATAGTTGTTGGATAACAATACAGCTCTACGGCACAGAGGAAGAAGACACATCAGACTTATACACACAAACATAGCGTTTTTGTAGGTACATTCCTGGTCAAATCGAGTCTGTTACCTACATTTGATAAGCATAATCGGCTGACTTACCATTTAACCCCAAGAGACTCACCTTATGTTGGTTACAGGGCAAGCCTTTTCTGCAATGGTTGCTGGGATACATGCTTCCTCCTGACATTCTTTGACCAGAGTGTTTTTGATGCCAACACCTGCAGCGATACCACCTGCTGCCTTCAGAAGACACAAGATAGCACCCTTTTGTAAATCTGACACACAAAATTAGAAATGTTTTTCTCTCATCTTCAACAGCTTATCCGGGTTTGAGCAGGCACCCTGAACTTCCATTTCTCAGCCCACATTTACCAGCTCTAACTGGGGGGGTCCCAAGATATTCCCAGGCCAGTGGAAATACAATCGCTACACTTAGTCGTGGGTCTTCCCTGAGGTCAAGCAAGAGCTCTACTCCAAGTTAATCATGGATGACTGAGCTTCTATGTGGGAGACACCAGCCACCCTCCGAAGGGAAACCAATTTTGGACTATTAACCCCTGCCTCGATATCCTGACGATGAATACCCCAAACAGGATTGGTGACAGGGTGCAGTTTACTGCCTAGACCTCAAAAACAGCCCTGTACAGGGATTGGATGTCCCCAAAAAGTGACTCCCTCACCCGGTACTCCAGCAACACCTCCCACAGTATCTATCGGGGAACCCGGTCATATGCCTTCTCCAGGTCCATAAAATACATGTCGACCGAACGAGCATACTCTCAGACCTTCTCCATGATCCTTAGAAGAGTCTAAAAAACATCTATCATCTCCGATTGGTGGCATTAGTCGATTACAGTGTGTGCTCACCACATTGTCCAGAAGTCCGGGGTATGTCTGCTTAGTGAGGGAGCGTCGAGCCAGCCACATGCCAACTTCCCCGCTATCCCCAATGGTGTAGCCGTTGACGTGGACTCCATACCGCTTCACTCCAAAGAGACCTGAGATTTAGCATCACAGTAATCTTACACATCAATACAGTTAGAAGCCAATGGAGCTGCCAAAGCGTTAGCCAGGAATACTTACTTGTAGCTGCTCTTTCCATCCACATCAAAGGAGGGTCGGAGAATTTTGGCATCACACTGTACTTCTAAAAGATAACGAATGCTTCAAAATTACTGTAGGAGATTTTGGGTAGGAGGATGGGATGTGATTCCAGTACTCGACATTATAGAAACCCTCATTAAGGTTGTCAGTAAAGGAAAAACTAGCATTTCTACTCTCGGGACAGATCTCATGGGAATTCAGTCTTACATGTCATCTTCGAAAATGACATGTACAGTTTGTGAAGTCTTCATATTGTTTTTTTTTTCTTTTATTACAAGGCCTTTCACACAATCGATCACAACCAGATAGTTCTTTATTTCTTATTGTGAACTATCCCTCATATTTTGGACGGACCCCATCTTTTACATTTTATGAAGCCACTAGATTTGTCTGCTCTTTCAACTTTTGATACACCATATCAGTTAATGTTACTACTCAACAAGTGTTATATATATACACAATATATTATTAATATTATTCCCATTTTTGTACGCAATTGAGCTTTAATCATCTACAATGCTCTTAATATGTATTTGTTCTATATTATTAATATTTGCTTCATATAATCCTAGACCACCTATTGTTCTGTTAAATGAAGATTTCGCGGCATAGGGTCGCCCCGTGTGACGTCAGAGCCCCACCTCGTCCCTCCACCCTTTCAGACACGTCAGGGAGCCCTCCTGTCTCTCGGTTCGCAGGACTGAGTCCACGGCCGTGGACCTCTTCCCGTTCGAGTCCCAGCTCGGACACAGCGAAAGCGCGCCCCCGCGCGGAGGACAGAACACTTCCGGGTACCGTGTCAACAGCGAAGCTACGTGTGGAGGAACCCAGCCCACCTGTGCTCCGTTAACCTCAAACCTCAAGCACTCAGAGCGACTGGAGCCTGCGGAACAAATCGGAAAGTGTTTTACTTTAGTAAGCAACCGTCCACTGCGTGTTACGCGTTTTAACTCCGTGTAACTCACCTGGTAAATAAAAGTTATTCATTCGGCGCAGGAGCTGGAGTATTTGTTGGGACCAGGTGGAGTTAGACATTTTAAACTTGTGTAAAATAGGTGGACCAGACGACTGAGTCACACATATACGCTAATCGCCATGTTGTTTCTTAGCGCTCTGCGCATGTCTACTTCTTCTTCACGTCTCACAGCCGTAACAGGCTGCTCAAGGCAGCGCCTCATCTACATCTGTTTAGCCCGCCTAAAATGTAATTACTGTGTATAAATACCATCTCTATAAACTGTATTTAAACTATAATATGTTAAACAGCCAATACAAAACTCATACATATGTATTATTATTTCAGTTATTGACAGAAAATAAAGGAGGGTAGAGGAGTCCAATAATTATATCTTATTGACCGTAATGTAATCATTGCTATTAATCATATGTTTGTTTTTTTACTAATAATTAAATGCCACGTTAAACAGCATTAGTACACTTTTTAAAGCACCATTCAATGTCATGGGAAATAACTATTCTTGGAGTTAGCCAAATTAATTGCTTGGTAGTTTGGGTACAACTTGAAAGGAAAAATTACTAAAAGTGCAATGTACATAACGTTAATATGTAGGTCATAAAGTTTTTTACCTAACGGAGCAAGATATCCGAAACACAAAACACAGGTACTGCAGATTCTAGTCACAGACTTGAGATATGTCAACACACATGTATTACTATTGATCTGATTACCTGTGAATGTACAGCTAATATTTTACAGCAGTACTGATAAATCACAGAAATTGACATGAACTGAAGTTACAGTAAAATATAGTAATCATACTGCTAAATCACAGTAATGTGGAAGATGTTTACTGTGTAGTTATTGTCAAATATTTCAATTCTACAGCAGGTTACTGCTAAACCAAAATAAAAAAACTGGCATTGATATTGTTAAGTCCCAGTAAATAGAATTTAGTTTGAATTCATGGTCAAATAATTTTTAGTTTTGGTGGCTTCACTATGGAACAAAACAGTTCAGGTGCATCTTGTGGAATAATTGTATGGAAAACTGTGCCAATATGAACTCTATCACTTTTGTTAGGTTTGTGTTATTATTTTTATCCTTTTAACTAACGTTATTGTCTTCATTTTTCGTTTCATTATATGTGAGCACAAGGCCCGCCTAGGCTGTGAGTCCCCTGCTGTACACCCTCTTCACATCTGACTGTGGGGCTCCCAGGAAAACTCAAGTATCATCAAGTTTGTAAACCACTATCTAGAATCTTGAATTGTCTTTCCTAAACGTCATTGTACTCCGGCATTTCCAACGTTGTGCTGATAATGCTGATTGCATTGAAATTTAATAGAACTATTTTTGAAATGATATCAGTACACTCAAAAAGCTATATAAAACAAGGCGCTGAACACATGCCATATGAGTTAACTTAGTTCTTAGTTTTAGTTTGACTTGGTTTGTTAATAAGGAATAAAAAGCTCAAAGGCTGCTTTTCATAACTCAATAAATCCTGTGTTTACTGAATTGCATGTTTTGTGGAAATAAATTGGAGAACATTTGGTGTATTACCTCATTTCAATGCTGGTGTCCATGATTTTTCCATTGTCTTGTGGATCCTTTTAAGCAATTACGTCATTTAGCAACATTTAAAGAAGTTCTACAGACAAGATCATACAGCAGAAATTTGATGAAATGCAGGCTTTTACAAATAATGCAGAAATGGTTGAAATTCATGATAAGTATTGGGGTTATGAATATTTATTTATGATTGATTATACATGAGCATTTTTCTGATAATACTTCCATTCTCTCTAACGTGTACTTACAATTGTAAAACAAGGCAATGGACACACATATTGTATTAGGTACATGACTCCACACGATGGCGCTAGCGAAAGACTGCTGACATTAAGTGCTGCTAAAATGCAAAGAAGAAGAGGAGAAAGGCTGTTACGAGCTGCTTCAAACAAACACAAAGAAGAAGGAATAATATGGAGTTATCTTGAGGAGATAATCTAATAAATTACAGGAGTGGTCCACAAACATCTCAAAGAACTTCGCGGTGGTGGTTTGTTAGGACTATGAAGGAAACAACCGTTATGAATTTATTTACTGCACTCTCCCTTCGGCTAGCACTTAGCTAACGTTAGCTAGCAACCGCACGGTGGTCGCATCGCCGAATCGATCCCCCGCGAAACGAGGCGACGTTCATCAACCAGCGAGCGGTTGGTTTTAACCAAGACCTCGAGGTAACATGTATTTAATGTCTACAACGAAATGCATATGGCGTTGTGTTCGGTCTTAGCTGAATATGCGGGTGCTACAAATAGTTTCTTTTGTGAGTTAAACCTTCGTGATGCTGTCCTACAGACCTGATGTGCATGGCTGGAGTGAAAAGGCATTTAGCATTAGAGTACCTTGGTTTAGCTTTAAAGTGGTTTTAGAAACGGTGCACGTGACGTAAGTTATATGATGTACGGTGGAATTTATAACCCATGACACCATAAGTTATTATTAGTTTGAGACAAAATGCTACTGTGTGTGTAGAGTGTACAAAGTAGGACTTCATAAGCAGCCTCGTTTCTGTCATGAAAGTAACTAGCAAAGAAACTCGCAGCTGTGTTTGTCACGTCGTTTTATAAATTATTATTCATGATAGTGAGCCAGACTATTGGTTTAAGAGTTTTTTTGGGGGAAAGGTCTATTCACCAGAATTGACTTGCTGTGAGCAGATTATAACAATTATCTTCTAAACAGAGTATATTAAAATTGAAGCAAGTTTGGGATTTAATGTTAGAAGATGAAGACAGATTTTTCACAATGTTGTCAAGTGTTTCCTTTTAGGATTTTCTTTGCAGTGGGGCCAGGTCCAACCCCACCCCCAACCTGCCCGCCCGCCGCCACCACAACCTTCACCCCCTCCGGGAAAAGTTTTTTGTATCAAACTGGACTGACACTTTGCTGCAACACAAATAATATATTACTTAAATATATTTGAGGTACGCCTATTAATTACATCTACAAATCATTCATAATGAAACAAATTAATTTGTGTGCCTTGCTGTGCACACATTTAATTTTTCTTGGCTTTTGAAAAAATAAGTGCAAGGCTCGGTCATAGGGGAATTCAGAAAGAGGTGGCCCATTGATGCTGAGTAGCATACATGCTGCTAGATGCCCCCCCCCCCCCTCTGCAGCCTGTTCTCAATGTTTTATAGTGATGGATACACTGTACATTTTCTTTCCAGGCGGACTTTGAGAAAAAAAAAAAGAAAGAAAAGATTTCACTTCCCACTTCCCACTAATATAGGGTCCCCTTTATCCTACAGAAAATAAATTGTCCAAATAGACTAAATATTTACAAAGTTATTACATTTTTATTATGGGTATGCCATTTTTGGAGCAGAGGCCATAAAAGAGGCTAGAGCTTAAAGGGTTAAGTCTGTTTTCACCTATAAAATAATTTAAAAAAAATTTAGTGATATTGACCGCCAAACAACCGTTCATTTCACATAATACTGAAATGTCTCACCCTATTCATCGTGGAGAAATCTGTCTCACAATGGCTCCCAGTTTACTGAGGGAGGGGTAGATTTCACTCCACTCATCGTGCTGGGATGCTAGTTTGCTCATTATGGTATATAGCAGGGGTGTCAAACGTACGGCCCGCGGGCCGGAAACGGCCCGCCAGATGGTTCAGTCTGGCCCGCGGGATAAATCTGTATTACTGAAAAAAAATAAGAATACACTTCTATAAAATCTGCAGTTCCTATATTGTCCGCTAGTGGCGCTGTTTCACGTCTATCGCTTTACCCGCATTTTCTGTTGACCCTGGCACCCTCTTCAGTGAAATGTCTTTGTCAAAAAAGAGAAAAGTGGACACGGTCGGATTTCCTACATGTTCATGGAGGTGAATCACAATCACTGTGATCAGTTTTTATGCATGATGCACTTAAATAAATGTTAAACTGGGGAAAATGTTGTTGAAATTGCACATTACTTTTCTTAAAAACTCTTAGGTTGTTGATAATATATTTATTAAAAGGACAATTCATTGCATATAAAGATTTTTATAATTTACTTCTTCTCTGCACTAATACAAAGAAGAAAGTGGACTTATTGTTAGTTCTATGTCATTTTAGAATGAGTTTACTGGTCTGGCCCACTTGAGATTAAGTTGTATGCGGCCCCCAGACCAGAATGAGTTTGACACCCCTGGTATATAGCAAATAATAATAATAAACCCACTATTAATTACATTATCTTAATGCAGTGTAACTACTTCAGCATGTAAATTATGCACCTAAAAAACAAACGTGAGGAAGGGCTTTCAGTAATCGCTTAGCCCTGCGACGCTATTATATCAATCAACAGCCACGTGCAATTTAGCTAGCAGGTGAAGAATACAAACAACTAAAATCACCAGTTAACTTAATTTAAATTACCAAGAACTATAGACTAATAGAATATCAGGCTTAAATTAACTGCCAACATAAGTTATATCCAGGGGTGAAAGTAAGCCGGTATGGCGTACCGCTAAGATATTTGGAGCCGGTACGCCGTACCGGAAAGACAACTGTACTGTCTCCGAATAATATTGCATTTTCAGCATGACAACACAACTGCCAATGTTGCGCGAGTATATGCGGAGGTTCGGCACCCTCCCTCCGTCAGCCCGCCCGCCGTCCACTACCACCTCCGCCCCCGGTCAACCCGGCCGCCGGCAGAGGAGGAGAAAAAGTTTGGGGACCCCCTGCTCTATATCGTAGTACCATCAAGAAATAAAAACTACTTTCACCCCTGGTTATATCACTTACAATTCTCAAGGACGCACACACCGACTCCAGTTCTACTCCAGAAAGCTGCGGTCTCTCTTTTTTTCCTTTCTCTCCCTTGTCAGCCGGGCGGTGACCGCGCCCGCTCGTTGTGTGAAGCGCGTGTCTCCGACATGCTGATAGGCGGCTTTTCGCTTTTGTACTGTACGGCCCTATTCTGATACCGTGGCGGCAAAAATTTAGCCGTGGCGGGCCGCCACTACCCAATCTACATAGAGGAAACAGTTGTCTGAAAATTGATATTCATTTTCTCTCTGCCCTGTCAGGAAGCTCCACCCGTCCCCCATGGAGTCGTGTGAGGTCAGCATGCAAGACGTGAGCGAGGTGGTAATCGTCACTATACCGCAGACGGTAGGCGAGGACCTTCCCTCTGTGGTGGACGAGGACAAAGCAGTGCTGGTGACTGAGGACCTGTCTGCTCAGCCAGGGTAACCAACCCAGTGTTTACCCAACCATTATTATAATGGGGGGGAACCCCCTGTCCGCTAAAAAAGTGCAATTAAAAAAAGAATATACATATATATTAGGGCTGTCAAATGATTAACATTTTTAATCAAATTAATCAGAGTTTTCATCCACATATGCAACGTTTCCCGTGAGAAATAAAGTGTTGGCCGGTAAAACTCTATAAAAGTGCGCTGAGCGGCGCTCTCTCTCTCTCTCTCTCTCTCTCTCTATCTCTCTCTCTCTCTCTCTCTCCCTCCATGGGCGTAAATTTGATCTAACAGTAGGGGGGGACAATAAACATAACATTTCTGAAGAGCAATTTTTGAAGGGGACACAAATAATAACTTTAGCTAGTTGTAGTGGGGGCATATCCAACAAGCTAATTCATTAATTACTCCGCATCATTTGTATTTGAGAAAAGAAAAACTTCATCTGATGTTTAATGTGAATAAAATAGCCTTATACCGCCTACCTACTACGTTCTTGTCACTACCGATGTGACTGAGTCAAGTTCAGATCCTGATGTAGCAAGCAGTGGACCAAACCACTGTGAGGCAAGGGAGGGGGGACTCAAAATGTTTCTAAACTTAAAAAGTTTGTTTTAATGATATTTCTAGGGGGGAACAACCCTTAGATGGGGGGATCCTGACCCCCCCCGGGGGATTTACGCCCATGTCTCTCTCTCACACACACACACACACACACGTCCACAGCGCAGCAGGCGGAGGGGGGAGAGAGTGATACCGTTTCTCTTCAGGAGACTTGTTTAAATTATGAGAAATATGCTATATACATGTCACTAGATTTGTCTGTCTAGTTGCTTTTGACACAAAAGTCGCCAAGAGGAGGATTTGTTTGTTATAATAATCCAACCACAACAGCATTTCGGACACATTCCTGACCTGAATAATTTGTCACACTGCGCATGCGTGAAATGCATTAAAAAAATTGACGTAATTAACGACAAACATCTAATTAACGCCGTTAGTGCACTATTTTTGACAGCCCTAATATATATATCTCCATGCACAGCAGTTACACACTGACATGAATATGTCCGTGTGCCGCTTGCAGCAGCGGGGTAGAGCACCAGCGTGACTACAAACCCCCCCACCCCCTCCACTGGTCGGCTGAACCGTTTGCCCGACTTCTACCCGTGGTTATCAGTAGATGCGCACAACAGAAGAATGTCAGTGTGTATTGCTCACTTTGCTTCATTGACGTTTCAAAGCGCCATGTGGGTTTTCCAGGGAGGACGTCCTCACGGTGGCGCCGGGGGAGTCGGATGCAGAGGCCGGTGAAACAGATTCCCCGTCTCTTGAAGAGGGCGTCGTTGGTAAAGTGGCCCTGCATGCTTTTGTGAATACAGAATATTCTCCATGTTGTAAATCCGTGCACGCCTGATCTGACGACAGAATTGAGTTGGTGGCTATGATGGTGTTTCTGGTCTCGGTCTCTGCAGTGAAGCTGAGCGAGGAGGTAGACGTGGAGACGGATGTCTTCTACCCAATTACATGCGGGGACGTTAAAGCCACACTGGTGTGGAATAAGTTTGTCTGCCCCGGGATCAACGTGAAATGCGTACAGGTACGTGCTGTTGCCTCGGACCGACAGTCTGTTTAAAAAAAAAAAAAAAAGCACACCTGTTTTAAAGAAACGCAGGTCAAGTTTAAGATCATCAGCGACTCATGGCAGCTGTCTTTTTTCTTTTTTTTCTCCTTATTTTGCCTCATCAGTTCAATGAGCAACTCATCAGTCCAAAGGAGTTTGTGTGCTTAGCGGGGAAATCCACTCTGAAGGACTGGAAGAGAGCCATCCGACTCAACAGCACCATGCTAAGGTCTGGACTCGTCAAATACACAAAGAGGGAGTTGTACTTCATTTATTGAACTGCATGTTTCACGTTTATGATTTATTACCTGATCCCAATGATGATGTCCAGGGCCTCTCTATTGACTCGTGGATGCGTTTGACCCTTTATTGTGTTTAGCAACATTTAAATTCTACAAATTAGGTAATTTGTCTGCTCATGCTAATGCATCTTTTATTGGATATGTTTATTTTATTTCCAAAGCATTTTTATTCCGGTCTTTGAGTTTTATTCCGGTCTTTTAAAAAGTTTTGGTGCCTTTTAGATTTGCTCTAATATAATTATATTTACATGCAGCACTGGGATTTGCATACATTTTGATATTTTTATTTAATGTTTGATCGATCCTCACCACTTGTAAAAAATTTGAAATTTCATTCAACATTGACCTTTAAATGAAAGGTTATGTAAGTTTAGAATGCTGACAATTAGCATTGTTAATATGCTTTTTGTTAGCTTGAAAAATGGGGGGAAATGACAATAATGTATAAAACTGCACCTTTTTGGATTTAAGGTCAGGGACAAACGGACACTGCACAATCCTTTACAGATGACCTGCTTTTTATTTCAGGGAACAACTTTATTCCATCTCTTCCTTCCTTCTGTTCACAATGCTACTGTCTAGTCAGTAAACACAGGCACTCTGTCCGATGTTAAAAACATTTTAATGCTATTTCTTTTGATAGGAAGATCATGGACTCCGGTGAGCTAGACTTCTATCAGCACACCAAGGTGTGCTCCAACACATGCCGCAGCACCAAGATCGACCTAGTGGGGACCAGAGTCTCCATCGCCGGGGATCAGCCCACTGAGCTGCTTCCTGCAACTCCCTCATCGGCCGACTGTAAGTTCAACATCCTCAGCAGGGTTGTTCTTCAATAGTAGCAGCTAATCCACATTTCCTCGGGCAAGTCGCACACATAGCTGTGACTACGGTGGGTAGGTGTTTCCGTGTATGTTGGCTCTTGTCATCAGTCAGTGAATGATTGGGTCGTAGTGGATGAGCCCATTTACACCCTCATCGGTTGAAAAACAGGGCCAGGGATTCAAATGTGGCAACACTGTGGCAATGTGATCGTAATGAATACAGGGACAGCTTTGGTCTCAGTCTGCTGAAGTGGTTAACTGCTTGTGTTCTAGTGAATGGAGCAGTGGCCTCGTTCTCTGACATGGCGGAGGAAACCTCGGAGTGGGTCACAGCCATCGGAGGTGACCGTCAACCTGCTCACACTTTTCCATCATGTGTAATGGGCTAAGGGAGTGCACTGGACTGCTGTAAACCTAATGTGTGTGTGTGTGTGTGTGTGTGTGTGTGTGTGTGTGTGTGTGTGTGTGTGTGTGTGTGTGTGTGTGTGTGTGTGTGTGTCCGTCCAGAGGACTCTGTGGCATTCTGGCGAGCGGTGAAGGAAGCTGGACTACTGGATGAGGTGATGGAGGACTTCCAGAAGGAGCTGCAGGAGGTGCTGAAGGGGTTACAGGAGAGAGTGTGTGACCCACCACTTCAGGTCAAAGGTTGCAATCACACAGACACAATAGACACATACACACACGGGTAGCGGTATAAAACATCCAATTGAAGGCTGTGTGCCTCTCCTCTAGTTGGTCTGCAGTTCTTTTTCATACTGCAGAAAACAGTGAGTTGTTGGATAGAGTTGTTCCGATACCAGTATCGGAAATGCCTCCGATACTGCCGAAAATGCTGACATCGGTATCGGCGAGTACTGGAGTCCAGGCACCGATCCCATACCACGTACTTTAATGGAAATGGGAATCCATTTACTGGCTAGCTCCATTGACGTATATATAAAGCTCAGACATCTCTGACACAGTTCTTCTTCGCCACTTTAAAAAAAGTTGCGCTGTGCTGCCATCAGCAGCTGCTGTTTTACAGGGGCGAAGAAGAATTGTTCACCTAAAAGGAGCTAACATTAGCGAGATCCGGCGTTTTACTTACGTGAACCGGTTTTGTGGAACTTGACGTTATGGCGGAAAAGTTTTGTCACACATGGCAAACAAACCTAGCTAACGCTACCCGAGCACTTGTCTCGGGCAACTTTCGCCGTACCGAACAACACATTAGATTTGAACTGTTATTGTTACGGGTCCGCTTACTCGGGTCGGTAACAACGGCCGTTGGTCTCGGTGCTACTCGGTCTGTCTTCTCTGTCATTTGCACGTTAGCTCAGGAGCTAACGTTAGCGCATCATGTCGGCGTTTGGCAGTAGCTTTTCCCACCAGTAAGACGGCGACATGTAACATATGCAAAAAAGCAATTTCGAGGGATGGCACGAGTGTTGCAAATTTCAACACCAGCAACTTAATCAAACATCTGAAAAGCACGACGAATTTACCAAAGTTAAGGGGACACTGGTATCGGTACTCTATATCGGCCGATACCCACAGGACGTGTATCGGAATCTGTATTGGGAGGGAAAAAATGGTATCTGAACAACTCTACTGTTGGACAAACAATCAGCCAATGTTCTCATCTAGGTGGTTGGGTCTATTTTCACTGTAGAGAAGTGCTGCAAATAAAGATCTACTAATTTGATAACGAATACATTGCCTTTCCTATAACAACGTCCACAATATAAGCATTTGACTGGCGTAAAGCTTTTAATGTGAAGAGGCCAAAGCATGGACGGTCAAAGCAATTGCTCTATTCTTATTCATACGCTGCTTTGCCCCTACATTACCCACAATGTATCTTGACCACCGCCTTTCCAGGGATTAGAGCTGTTCTGCTAGGAGTAGCTTGTGTAGCCTGAAGCAAAGATGCAGCAGTAGGTACACATGGGTCAGATCACCTCAAAATGTAGTTTCCTTTCCAAACGTTTAGTCTGAGATACTCTGCCATTTACAACACTTTTTTTTTTTTTTTTTTTTAACTCCTGTACCGCCGCTTGCATGTTTAACCGGCCGGGTTCTTTCAGATGCTGTTTTGCTCAACAACATAGTGCAGAACTTCGGGATGCTGGACCTGGTGAAGAAGGTATTGGCCAGTCATAAGAGCCAGATGGACCGCTACAGAGAGCAGTACACCCGCAGCCTGGCCGGTCAGTACAAGGCCCCTGAGTAGAGTCTCACTTTTCAGCATGGCGTGGGGCTGCATACAGATGATGTGTTGTCTCCCTCTGCAGCTTTGGAGCAGCAGTGCGACGAGCACAGGAAGCGGGCCAAGGAGCTGAAAAGCAAATCCCAGCACCTCAACAACGTCCTGATGACCCTCGCCCCAGTGCCCGCTCCCCCAGCGTTAAAGCGCCCACGGCTTACCCGCGCCGTCTCCGGCCCCGCTTCTGTCGGCGCCAGCCCCGCCCAGATCACCCTGCCGCTCGGCCAGCTGACGGGCCTGCCGCTCAGCAAGGTCCTGACCGTGGCGGGAGCCCAAGCCGGTGCCAACCTGGGCGGGTACACCTTACTGACCTCCTCGCTCTCCGGAGCCGAGCTGGGGGCCGACGGCTCCAACGTTACCTTGCTGTCGGCCGCGGCGGGTCAGGAGGGCGGCGGCTTCGTCAAGGTGGTCGGCCCCCAGTTCCAGCTGGTCACCCTGCAGTCTGCACTGCAGAGCCTAGCCGCCGCGCAGCAGCAGGTTGGCAGCCTCAGTGTGTTGGATGCCACGGCAACTGCTGCAGATGAGTCGCAAGAGGAAGGCCAGGCAGACGGGGAGGAGGAGAGTCAGCCAGAGCAGGAGGATGGGGAGCAGTGAGGAGACAGCTGTCCCCTCCCCGCTCTCTCAGCTTGTTATTTCCATTTCAATATTTGGGGGGCTGGACTGAATGTCCGATATATCGTGCACATTTTGACTTTTAAAGGACCGGCCCAACCGGGCTCTTCTTTTGTCATTGAACACAAGAGCCTTCCTTGTACAATTTTCACAATGCCTAAATTGGTATGGTGACGACGGTGTGATGTGACTGTAGATATTTATTGGTAACTAATATATTTGATACGGCTGTTTCTGTAGGTATGGACTCCATATAGGCTGGAAAAAAAACTGTTTAGTTTGATAATAAAACAGTTTTGAAGAACAAATGATGTGTCACTATACATGTTGAATGTCCTTTAGTGGCCAACACTGTTGTATGTTTTAAAGCTTCCTTTTAAAGTCAATTTGACAAGAAAATCACAACTCAAGGTCAACTTACTGTCTTCCTCCAGATGTCCTCGTCAAAACTGCTCAGTTGTCATGGTAGCATAGCAGCTGTGGTCTGAGTATTACTAGATAATAAATGTGTAGAGAATATGGGACCAATGTCTTGTACCCTATTATGGTATTTTCTATTAAGGGAAGGGACATTGACCATTAGACATATTTATGTAGTATTACATATAATTTTCATACACAAATAAGCATTAGCCTAATGAAAGATCCGATTAGTTCTGTTTAATATCCTCTAGGACAGCTGCCATGTCCATAATTTGGTGATCAGTTAGTTTGTAACTTAGACATTGCAGAAGTAAAATAGGTTATAATGCAGCAGAAATTTGAGACATTTTATCATGCACATTGTGCAGTAATGCAGTCGGTCGATTGTCCACTATGTGGCGCCACAATATTACTGTTTCCTCAAGTTTCTTCACATTAGTTGTGCCTCTTGGATTATATACTCACATTAATCGATCATTTTTTATATACAAAATGGACCGCGTGCACTTCTCAGTTGGTGCTTATTCCAAATATTTTGGTATGTATATTATGATGGTTCCCATTTTTTCGTTTTGTATTTATTTTCTCATAACATTTTTATTTCTCATTACATTTTCAGCCTACACTTAATAAAGGATACGCTACAAATATATAATAACATGAAAAGCGAAAATGTCTGTGTGCTGTCCGACTTTCCTATTATCTTGTAATTAATTTAAGACTTTTTCAAGATTATATCACGTCCGTCTGCTGTCGATGAGCAGAAAATGCCGAAGGGCTCAAATCAGTCAAATCCTTCTGGGTCGTTGAGCAAACAGGAACGTGTCTTTATTAAACAAGCATAATTTATTGAGTGACCCACAATGATGCCGATAACACAGAGATGAGGATTTGTTTTACACAAAAGGCAACCTAGCTGGCTGTAAGCAATAAAGGCAGGCGTACGATGCTTTCTGGAGAAATGGTGGTATTTCAAGTGAACCCGCACAAGTTCTTGTTTTTTCTTTATTTTTTTCCCACGTTCGTTCAGACTTCCTCTGGTTCATCCGCACGCATATCCTCAGATTCAAGAGCCCCCGGAGAGTTCATCTATAGGCTCAAGTCATCGTAGGATTAATACGGCTCCTCCACCGAGCGCACGGAGATCTTGAAGTGGCGGCGCAGAAAGCCTCCGTAACGCTTGTCCCACCTCAGGTTGTTCGACTTCGGTCGGATTCGCCTCATGAAGCCCCCGTAGCGCTTCTGCAGCTCCTCGGGCTCTTGGGTCTCCGCGGAGCTACTCCTCTTAGTCTTGGGCCCGAATTTGCGTAAAAAGCCACCGTAACGCTTCACGTACCCGCGAAGCTCCCGGTCCCTCGCGGGCTCCCCCGCGTCCCTCTCCTCCAAGCTTTTGAGCAGGTCCTCGTACGTCTTGGGCAGTACACCTGCCTCCAGGACGTAGTTGTTGCCCCACGGGGAGGCGAAGATTTTGTTTTTGTTCTTGTCGATCCTCTTGATGAAGCCGCCGTAGCGCTTCGCCGGGTGCGCCTGTTGGTTGTCCTCCTCCTCCGCCGCTTCGTCCTGGCTGAAGTCCGCCAGCGCCGGAGCCCGCTGGCAGCTCTCCAGCTGCCCGTCACACTGCTCACTGCACGACTGCGGGACGCAGAGAGCAGAGCATGAGTCGCACGCGGCGCTAAGAGGCGTTTTTTTTTTTACATTTCTTGATTTATGCTGAATAGCAGATTTTGGCATCAGTTCAAGCAACAAAGACCAATATCTGAACCCCAAAGTATTTAATTGCTACGGCAACACTATCTCTTTTCCCAAAGATATAAACGATGCATGCATTCACACTGACAAATTAGACATCGGTAACAAGGATGTGAGAAATTGCTTTACTTAAAAAAATGTGGAAGTTCTGTTGGAGACAATTTGGAAGTTTCAAAGCTCCGCGTTAAGTTACCAGGCTGCTGAAGGCAGCGTCGGGGCCGAGGATCTGCTGCACACATTTCTGGCACTGCAAGGAGCAATCTGCGCGGAGGGAGGATGGAAAGCTCAGCATCAGCACCAGGACATACCACTCCATTCTTCACCAGATCCCTGGCGCACGCAGACAAAAAAACACACGCACGACGAAAAACACAATTTAACTGGCTTGTTTTTATGTATTGAAATAACGTATCTTGTAGCTACGCAAGAAAACTAAATACGTTGCTTATTTAAAACACTTGATTAAGTCCACTTAAGACAAATCTGGTTAAAACACAAGACAATAGATTTTATGGCCCGGTGCGCGGCGCGTAATGGCGCACAGGAGAGCAGTCTTTCTGTCGGCACTTTAAAGAAGGGGAGAATTAATTGTTTCTTTACTCAGACTAGAATTACATTAACGAAAAACAAGAACGTGTATCCAGTACCTCGGGAATTGGACAAATACTTCCAGCCGACTCGCAGAGGCGCATCTATATTCAGAAGTCCTTCCTTCAACTCTTCGTGTTTCTCCTGCGCTACTCGTCGCCTTGGCTTTTTATGGCCAGAAACTTGGTAGTGTCACCGCAGCGCATCATAGCAGCTTCTCAAAAGGGACCAATGGGAGGGTAAAGTGCTACGTAAATATACCCACCGCCTACCCGCTCCAGGAGTTTTCTCTTTTTTTAAACAACGCCCACGCAGAGAAGGTAGCGGCAGTGCAGTTCATCCAATTGGCGCATCATCAGCATCAGCGTCATTCCATCTCCCGGGTGCCTCAATCAAAAACCTCGGCTGTAAAAAAAAGTGTTTTCTATTTGTCGGTAAGACTGAAATAGAGTAACCACACTTAAAATGAAATAGAATAAACTGTTTGATGTGGAATTAATTTAGTTATTTAAACAAATATGATTTAAAAAAAGTCACAACACCAACATTTTAATCAGGAGAGACTCATTTAATAGTAAACCCACAATTGATCAAGTATGAATTGCAAAGTTTTTGGCGATTGGACTCCATCCTGAAGGACTATCCCCAAAGGCAGGGATACTGCGGTCCAAGAGCCCAATCCCCATGGAGTCCAGACATTGGTGGTGGTGGTGATGATGATAATGATGATGATGATGGGCATAGCAGCAACCTCATGCCGAACCAAGAACGCCGATGCCAACTGGAGGTGACTGGGGTGGAGGAGGGTCGTATCAGCTACACGCTGAAACTGACAGCTGACAGCTAACAGAGAGGAGAACCCTCTTAGAGTTGACAGCAACAGCGTGATTGGCTCCCGGAACCAGTGTGTAGACTCTGATTGGACGCTACAATGTGCACACCCCCAATCAGATGATTACCAAAGAGGCAAACAGATTCAGCTGGTTGTCTTCCTGACTAGACTTGCGCTTAGCTTCATATAAAGTTGTTAACTTTGTAATTCAGTTAGCAAACGGCGTGTATTTTTGGAGCATGATCATTCATCTGAAATTCATTGTGTCCTCCAGATATATATTCAATATTCTCTCTTAGCTTCATGTGTTCGTCTTTAATTCTGAAGATCTAACTTTTTCATTCGGCTATTTTCTGCTTTATCACATATAAAAAGTGATGAATGTGAAGTTGCATTTTTGTGCATGAGCCGTTGCCATCTTTTTTTTTTAAGTGATAGGAATTAGATATTTTCAGGGGACCAAAATGTTTCAGTTAACATTCACGAGTGGAAACACACTGCGAAAGGGAAAAACGGTTAGGTAGAGACCTGTCAATCAAAGAGTAGCCCCGCCCCAAATGATCACCTGCTTTATGGTCTCTTTGACTCTAAATTCTCTCCTCAAAGTTATTCATTATTTTGCACTTTTCATTAAAAGTAAGTTAAGTAGTTCTGTGAACAGCTTGAGAGAGAATTTCAACCCCCGCCTTTCATATTCTTGCACACCTGACCAATCGCTTTGTGAACTTACCGGTATATCAAATTATGTTCACGGAAGGTTACAGGTTAGTCGAGTCACATTTTCCCCTGCTTATAGACCATGAAAAGAATAATTTGGACATCTGACAAGTACTAACTATGAAGCTCACGCCTCAATGGAAATGTTTCTGAACTCACGAAGTAGGCTATTTTGCTAAATTTGGCCTTGTACGTTTGACTATCTACCAAAGCGCCCCATTGTGTTTCCTGATGACGTAACCAGGAGAGTTTCATGTGTGCTCCAAATGCAAGTGCAAGGTTTTCAGCCAAGAGCAACAATGATACACCATACTGTAAAATGCTTATGCCTCCCTTGCCCGCGTCAAATCTATCGCATTTGTGCGGTGTTGCGTGGTCGGTAAATGCCTTCAGGCCACTGTGTTTATGAGGTAAGCGGAAAGCGAGGTCAGCTAGCACTCCCATTGCGCTGTGGGAGGGCCCCAGTGAAATGATCCACCCATGACAGTGGTTCTATTTCAAGGACAAAGCCTTTCAAAGGATGCAAGGCTATACGCCATAGGGCCTCCTTATCTTTGTCTTAGTGAACGAATGAAGAGAAACCTTCGGGGTGTGACTGACTGGAACTACGCCTGTGCAGTCCACAAGTGCTTTTGACTCTGGCATGGTAGCACATTGGTTGTTTAGGTCGATTTGAATATATTCTATTCCCAGATAAAAAATAATGTATTGGTTGTGTTGACATTGCACCGCTGATCTAAATGTGATATTTGATTGCATTTGTAGGCCTACTTTTTTATCCTTTTTCATCATCCATTTTCATTTTACTCTTAAAGAGATACATTTCTTCAAGTTAACAACCATGACAACAGTGTTTAACATGCCATCACTTACCACGGGTCTTTTTTCCTCCAGTCCAACTTAGGGGGACACACACAGGCTGGCTTGGACCTCCCTTACAGCTCCCAGGTGAGGATAACGATCTGGATGTGGTCCAGACAGATGAAAGAGGGGCCGGAATAGTTTTGTCCCCCCCATGAAACCCATTAACCGTTGGAGTACAACTTGGACGAAACTAACGTTTTATTCCTGGGTCTTGGAGAATATCTTTTCATCGAGGTAGACAACTGTCGGCCAATTCACTATAGCCTGGAAGACATGGCCTAGGATTGCTCAAGGCCATTTCTCTGGCCCAGTAGTCTGTCCGGGGTGAGAGGGGTCACAACAATCTTTCTTGCACCCCTCAGAATCCTGGAGTCTTGGAGGGACTGCAGATTGCAGCCATTCACCCTCTCAGCAGAGTGAATGATACGCTGCAGTCTTCCCTTGTCATAATGTCTCTGGCTGCTATTAGACAAAAAAAAAACATTTAGGTGCCCGTTAATCTTTCTGGGAGGATTATCCCTAAAGACAATCTGACTAAGGAAACCCGGAACCAAATGTGAAAGCTTCTTGGACCATGGATATATTACGAAATCTAAGGGATGCAAAGCCGGAGTATGTATGAGTATTGTATTTATGAACTTTCTTTCTTTCCCAGCTGTCAATGTGCTTTCTTCCAGCACAGAGAAGAACTGACCCTGAACACCCTCAATGAAGTCCTTCTGTACAGTCCAAGATAAAAAATCAGACAACATGAAGTATCCGCTTGTCAAGTCGTGACGTAACCACCCCCGATAATACTGTTTCCGGGTCCAAAGTCCGGGTCCTCTCTACCTACTTACCGCTTTCGCCCGAGTTTTAACATGCCGCAGTGCTGTGTCCCGTGCTGTTTAAATAGATTGAGTTTAAAAGTGACATTCAACTGTCATTATATCGCTTTCCCTGTGACGAGAAAGATACGAGGTAATGGCTGCAGTTGATAACGTCGATGCTATGGGCTAACCCAGCTAACAATTTAAGGTTCCGAGAATGTTAGTTTTGGTTCCCTAACGTTGCCTAAAGGTTAGTTTGTGGTTCGGTGTTGGTTTTTCGGGAAGGTTTTGTAACGTTCCGGTACGTTAACGTACGTAGGTTTCACGTATTCACACAATGGTGACTGCAGCTACCATACACACTGACACCTGTTCATCACCAGTAACTAATATTCATAGCAGGGAGGACATGGATTAGCGGAGCCGTCGATCGAACTGTGCTCTACTGCTAAGGCACTCAGTTGTTTCAAGCGGCTGTTTTCATAGATATTAGTACGGTGGCCCTGAAGTGCAAAGTAACATTACAAAGAATGAAACACTTTTACAAAGCTAGAGACAAATTAACATTTTGGAAAACAAATTAGCATTTACGACAACAAAATAACATTTACGAAAACAAATTTACATTTGCCTCGTTGTTCTTCTTGGACGCGGCTCGTTATCCAGCACTGTTTAGAATCTATTTGACCCACTTTTGAGGATATTCGGGAGGTTTCCACTATCGCTAATGCTGAATCTATCAACGGGAACCGCCATCTTTCCATTCTGTTGACAAAAAGCAGCTACCTGATTGGCTACCTGACACTTCCGGTATGTGGTACATTCCCTTTCCGTCAGGAATCTGTCATTTGTAAATGTGTTTCGGGACTTGTAAAAGTGTTTTGCGTCTTGTTAATTTGTTTTCGAAAATGTAAATGTGTTTTATAAAATATAAATTTGTTTTCGTAAATGTAAATTTGTTTTATAAAATGTAAATGTGTTTAATAAAATGTAAATTTGTTTTTGTAAATGTAAATGTGTTTTATAAAATGTTAATTTGTCTTCGTAAATGTAAATGTGTTTTATAAAATGTTAATTTATGTTCGTAAATGCTAATTTGTTTTCCAAAATGTTAATTTGTCTCTAGCTTTGTGTTGAATGTTGCTTTGCACTTCAGGGCCACCGTATATTACCCATGTTTACACGATCACAAACTACATTGCCGCCAGCACTGTTCATCATAAAGCCTAGTTTATGCTTCTGCGTTTTCGGAGAAATGCAAGGACCCGCAAGCGTCCCTTGCGTAGAGTCCCGCCCCCCTTGCGTCCTTGCGTGTGTCGACCAATTTTTCCAACCCTTGCGTCTACGGATACGCAAGCTCCGCAAGGAAACGCAAGTCGCAGGGCTGTGATTGGTCTGCTTACTACAGTCTCGGATTTCCGGTTTTATAGCATAATTCCGCCATTATTAAAACAAATATATTTTACGAGAGAATGAATCAGATCTAAGAGCTTTTGTCTGAAGAAATCCATAAATACTTAGAAACCACTTAGAAACACATGCGTCATTGGCGGAGTATAAAGACGCGTGGGTGGGCTCCAATTCATGGATGTAGATCTCCGCAAACGTCGGTTTTGCAGATCGAGGGGGGGTTAAAGTTGTGGAGGAAATACGGGACAAATAGGTCCGCGAAAAGAGATGAAGAAAAGCAGCAGTGTTGATGCACGGGGGAAAAAAAGTCTCTGATAAATTAATAAACAAACCAACGACTTCCACTTGCAAAGGCGGCACTCTCTAGGTCGTCTTCGACGATAAGCGTTACTCCACCCGGTGTTCTGGCGGTGAATTGCTTTGCAATACACGCAAGCCTTTTTAAACCATGAATTGAAACGAGTCCGTCAACGCAACACGCAAACGCAACGGAGACGCCGACGCAGAACCATGCGCCGGCCTTAAGACTTCTGTACTGTTGCTAGCCCGGGGCTGTGTCAGATCATACTACTAAAAAGTTCACTAAACCCTATAAAACCTGTCTGTATATTTTTTTAATCTTCGTTTAGTTACGTTCACAGTTATAGAAGTCCTGTAAAAAATATATTTTGAAACACCTCATCCAGAACAAGGAATGGCATCTCGTGGCAACTAGCTAGCTAGCTTAACCTTGCAGCTAACTCACCCTTAATTATGTCACCAGGATGATGCGCTACACTAACCACTATGTTGGAGTTAAAAGAATTTAAACCCTTTATGACTGCCAAGGGTGCATCACTAAAGTAAGACGTGATCGTAAATAAATTAACAGGTTCCTCCAGTATTATTAGATCTGGACGAGCTGAGCGCTTGGACCCGGAAGTCCTGTGTGACGTCAGACTTAACAAGCGGATTGCTCATAAATGGAATAATAGCGTTTAGAACATAATAGTTACTATGGATACCATGGAATAGCTTTTAAGCGTTACTTTATCAGTGATTATGTTTTTATTTGTGTGGACAATAATTACTACATTCTTTTCCTTTTACTGAATACAGCTGTAGTGAGACGTATACCTTGCATGTGTGAAAGTATTATAAGTAAGTAAAATTCTACCAGATCTTTTTCCGTTTTGGTCCTTTGAAAGCTCCCGGGGCGTGTTTCCTGGATGCAATGGAATGTAATTGGCTTCTCCTTCAAAGTGTCTCCTTCTGGTTTGTCCCCTTCACATCCAGGTGTGAATCTGTTGCAGTAACCTGAAACCTCTCTATCCTATCTTTCCCTCACATTCCAATACATTCAATGGAGATACATTTGGCGTTATGCCTCGATGAGTGAATAACTAGTACACTTCAATTAAAACATATCATAAAAGATCACAGTTCATCACAAAATGTAACACAGTTCATGTGGTGCAATACTGAAGATATTTTCCTCACTCGGCTGTCCTACATTTAGTTGCTCTTCTAATACCTCAGAAGAGAAAAAACTCCAAAAAAACAAAAAACCCTCTTTGGGGAGAAAGTGGGTGAAATCCATAAAGGACGGCATTTGGCATCCGTCCCCAGGTTTTAACTTTACATCGTGACAGGATGTTAATGTGTACAGTAATTGTGTCTTGACTATAATTTCTTTGATTCATTTTGCATTCACTTCACTTCACATACTAATGTAATTACTATCTAACATCACACGGCTACAATTCTACACTAAACATTTCTACCTGTATTATAATTTCCACTGCTTGGTGCGCACTTCTATTTAAATCCCTAACAATTACTTTCCATATATTTTAATACTTTAAATTTACCTTTTGATGCTGACGAATTCAATAGAATGGATAAATCTATAAATCTAGTTAATGGTCAACAATTTCCTGAGGTATTGTGATGAATGCACTAACACCACAAATGTTATTGACATGAAGGTAGCAGCAGAGCAACAGTCACACATGTTAGGTTATACTGTCCACACTGTGAACCTTAATGAATGCAATTGGATGTCGCTGCAGAGCTAATGGAGATGAATGAACAAAACCCCTAGTGTAATTGTGATGTGAAGTGCTCTTTCTGAACTAAAGAAGTCTGTTCTGTGTTTGTTTCTCTCGTATGTGGCTCTCTTCAAGAGCTTGGTCACTGTGTTTCAACATCACCTTATCTCCGACTTAATGAGCTTCTGTAACATTGGCCAAAAGGTTTTTAAGCAACCTGGAGTTGGATGTCTCTTTGTAGTCCTTTCTCTTTTCTTGCATCATTGTCTTGATTCTGATGCTCAGCGTATTTATTGCTAAAGCACTGCGGAACAGGAACGATTAATTGGCTCTTCCTGTTTTCGACTCTTATATTTTAACACTTCTGTCCTTTATAATCTATTGATACAGTGAGAGAAATCCAGAAGTAAATGGATGAGACACTGATTGTATTTGTGACCGGATGAGGGTTTTCCCCTCCCTCTTACCTGCACACTGGAGTGTGGATCAGCATACCTGGGGCGTATTCCGATTGATTGGGAGGCTGGTACATTATTTAATTATTGCATTTCACCGTCAGAACGCAAGGGGGCTGTGGGGTTCGCGAATCTCTTTGCTACTTTGTTTTGGTTCCGTGCGCCTTTTCTGCGTTTTCACTTCTGACAATGGCGAGCGAAAGAGAGAGAATGTTGTTGCAGCTGGAGCTAATCGACGTTGAAAAACAAACATTCTCTTCCCGCGAGTTGTGTGCCATTTGGCAGTCTTTGTAGTGCGCTGAGGAGCGCGTGCGACACAGATGGTCGTACTTTCGTACTTCCTCGATCCAACGTTCCTCAACTCGGTCCATCGTTGAAAACAAACTGAAAATAAACTTTAAAACTGGCGGTATAGCGGGAGGGGGGGGAGGGGGGGGGACCGGAAAAGCTACACTCTGTGAATGATGTATACGCTGACCAATCACAGCCCTTGCGGTCTGCGTTGCCTCGATGCGCAGTTACAATTTCTTGGAGGTGCACGTCGAGCTACGGCGTAGGGTACGCCGTAGGGTCCGCGTTGACGCAGGAGTGACGGCGTAGCTACGCCGTCGATTCGACGCAGAAGCATAAATCAGGCTTTAGACATGCTGCTGAGGGGCTATTGTGGTGCCACGATAATTAAAGGGCCAGCATTCCCTGGCGCGTTCCTCCCCCAATGTTCTGGGTCCCGGTAAAAATAAATTGTTCTGAATACTATGACACAAGCAATCTGGAAACAAAATTGGCTCTGTATATTAACTGTTGTACATATTGCATGTGGGTTTATTTTCTTCTTGTTATTTTGCTCGATGTTTGCTGTTTCCTTATTATGCATGCTGGTTTATTGACTTGAATTGTTTTGAATTGTATTGTTTTTTTATATTACTCAACTATTCACTTTTAACAGAGAACATATTGTCATTTTAAGAAAGAAATGAATATTTACTAAATAAAACTATATTTTTATAATTACTTTATTGTCTTCTGACCCCTAATTTTGGTGAACGGATCTGTGTGCCTTAAAGGTCTTGGACCTATCCCAAGTGGCGTTGTCGGACATTGTTAGTTCTGTTGAGTGTCATAGGCCATTCGCATTTCCACATATTGAATATCCTTAATGTCATGTGCCATCTTTGCTGCAACCAGTTCGGAATTCTTGATCATAGACTTGCTCTTGACCCCTTTTGACCCCTCATCCACAACCACAATGTAAAATGTTTGAGTATTTGCACAAACACACCAAACTAGCCTTGGCAGTGGATTACTGAATAGACCTACCGTGGAGAAAGGCTCTGTTTGTGTTTTATAAATGATAATAGTAAGCTCAAAGAAATGAAAAAAAATTCTAAATGGACACCCAATGACCACCGAGAGACATCGATTGAAAAAACATATGATTTTTAAATGCTAACCCCATAAAATTAGGTCAAATTACCACAAATACACTTCAGATGACCAAAAGCAATGCTAACCACCACAAATATACACAAAATGATGATAAAAAGACGCCATGTAACCAAGAAGTAACATCAATTGACAAAAAGTGCTGCTATACGACCACATTTATTGCAAAGATCATTGCACAACAATTATGGCCAAACCAAAGTAAAGACCCATAAATAGGAGTCTTTTACAAACATGTTTACAGGAGCAGCCTGCACTAAAAAAAGAGGTATGGAATCAAACCTATTTATGGCCAAGCATATTGTACACACAAGGACTCTTTCTTGACGGAATGGAGCAAACAATTAATATAAACGGACATGAATTGACAAATTAATGTAAAGAAATGCAAAAAGAATAATAATATAATAATTAAAATATAAAATTAAGTGTCCAGTGTATTAGATTTTAAATATTAAATAAAAAGCACTGTTGATGTGCAAAAATTACGTAGAATGTAGGATGAGGTGAGACAAGGTCCGTGGATGGTTGGAGAGTTCCATTTATTGTTACTGACAGTGAGAGATTCAGATGATGAGTATGACATCAGTCTGTTCTTGTGCTGATTCTTTTTCTGAAAATGCACAATACTGAATAATATGATGATAATATCAAACAGAGCAGTAAAAGCCTGTTTCAGATAATGACAAATCTGCGGTATTCAAGGTATTCAAGTTAAATAAATCTACACAATTTGTATGGTGAGAATTGTGAGATGTGGGTTTCTGTTTGTGTGTTTTTTTATAATCTTTTGACTTGTAGAATAGATGGTGTGACCGGATGAGACCATATATGGCAGACAATGTGAATTGTGCAAGGGAGAGCACAGGAAAAATGAAGATAAAATATTATCTGAGATAACGCACCTGTGGCCAAAGGGACAGCCAGTTTGAACCCATTTTCAGGGCAAGGCCGAAGGCTACGTTAAGAAGTACCAGGCACTCATTGTTTGGGGAAGACAGAATGCTACGTGAGGGAGAACTGGTTTGAACTGGCTTTCAAGGACAAGAGAGGTTATAAAAAAGAGTCAGACAGCAGACGGACTCTGAGAGGGACAGCTTGCGAAGCGTGTTTCAGGTCTCCAGGTATACCTGCGGAGGATTGCTCATGTAGCACTTTATCTCTTCTAAATAAAATGTTAACTTTTTTAACTTTAATTGAGTGCCGTATTGGATTCTTCTCATCAACCAACTCGGGGGGGATAGGAAATCCCAACAGAATATTCTCACCATACACATTGTGTGAATCACTTATTTTCAGTGTTAACCCAACCTGCTTTTTGTAGGCTACTTACAGAATATAGAAGACTGTCACTGTGACGATACCAAATGCAATGACCTTTAAACTGTCAAGGCATTCCTCAAACCAAGTCGTCTCCAACAACACTGTTAACAACACGCCCACAGCGCCGCTTGTGTGTTTTTTATTGTCAGTTCTATTTTTTGTCTAACCTAGACTCAATTCAATTCCTTTTATTTTGTATAGCCCAAAGACAGCTTTACAGTCTTTACATGTGCAACATCTTCTGTCCCATCACATCGACACCGGAAGAACTCCCCAAAATATGAAAAAAAACTTAAATGGTAAGAAAAAAGGGAAGAAACCTTAGGGAGGAGGGATCCCTCTCCTGGGATGAAAAGAATGCAATTCAATCAGATGAATCACCATCAGATATACCCAATGTTGGGCAAGTTACTTCAAAAACGTAATACATTATGTATTACTGTCATTTCAAAGTAATTTGTTACATTATAATATTACTGTCTCTGAATTGTAAGGCATTACACTACTACTGAATTACTTTTAAGTTACTTTCACCAAAACAACTGGAAATATATATATACACAGGGTGCGATTTGACAAAAAAGCAGAGGGGGGATGTTTGTTTTTATTTATTCATAGTCAAGAACATTGGACTTTTAGCTTGCATTACTAGGGAGAAAAACGCAAAGGGTAGACAGGCCCTTTTTCGGGTCCGTGGATTAGTCCCCATCACAACATGGCAACACTTTGAATGTTAATTTAGTTGTTTTATTATTGGGTCCTGTAAAGTAAGACGATATGCTCAGTGCCGGCGCTCCACACACGCACATCACGCACTGCGTCAAAAAATCTGGGACGTGGAAAATCATCACAGTAGGCTACAAGTATAAATAACAAATAAAATGTCTAAAGCATGTTAATATGCAAAACCAATACAAAAGCAATAGACAGGGCCGTTTGAAGGAATTTAGGGGCCCCAAGCAAAATGGACATGGAGGCCCCCCTACAGCCTACATACATTATTTCTATCATAATATATTAGGTATCGGATAATGATTAAACATTTTTTGTAAACCTTTAAGAAACCATTTTTAAAACCTCTATAAACATTACATAGATAAACGGACCAGATATTCCTAACACTGTTAATAGTTACTAATGCTTAAAAACATCCCAAGCTAATGTTTGATGCAGTTGTAACCAGGGGTTGAAAATGTGTTTACTTTTCATATGTGAATTAAAAGAAAGTTGTAAAGGCCGGCGCATGCTTCTGCGTCGCGTCTCCGTTGCGTTTGCGTCTTGCGTTGACGGACTCGTTTCAATTCATGGTTCAAAAAGGCTTGCATGTGTTGCAAAGCAATTCACCGCCAGAACACCAGGCGGAGTAACGTTTATTGTCGAAGACGACCTAGAGAGTGCCGTCTTTGCGAGTAAGTCGTTGGTTTGTTTATTAATTTATCAGAGACTTTTTTGCCCCGTGCATCAACACTGCTGCTTTTCTTTGTCTCTTTTCGAGGACATATTTGTCCCGTATTTCCTCCACAACTTTAACCCCCCTCGACCGGCAAAACCGACGTTTGCGGAAATCTACATCCACGAATTGGAGCCCATCCGCGCGTCTTTATAGTCCGCCAATGACAAGTGGTCGTATTTACGGATTTCTTCAGACAAAATCTCTTAGATCTGATTCATTCTCTCGTAAAATGAATTTGTTTTAATAATGGGGGAATTATGCTATGAAACCGGAAATCCGAGACTCCGTTAAGGATGTAGTAAGCAGACCAATCACAGCCCTGCGGCTTGTGTTTCCTTGCGAAGCTTGCGTATCAGTCGACGCAAGGGTTGGAAAAATTGGTCGACACACGCAAGGACGCAAGGGGGGGCGGGACGCTACGCAAGGGCTACGCAAAGGGCGCTTGCAGGTCCTTGCGTTTCTCCAAAAAAGCAGAAGCATAAACTTGGCTTAACCTGTTTCCCATTTAGCCATCATTTCCTTAATAAGCAAGCTTTGTAATCCCATGCCCATGAGATTTAATTGGGTGATCATCTGGCTCTTGATAGACGATCTTTGTTTTCTCCTTGAGACCGTTTTCCGTGAAGTGAGTTAGGATTAAGCAGGAAACTTTATAGAAGATTTATAGGAAAAATGAACAACTTTTAATTTGAAAATGAAGTATGATGTCTGGAGTTACAGGGGAGGTGATTAATGTCATTAAATACGATAAACAGTGATTCTGGAACAGATCTGCGTCTTCCTTATCCCGTTAAAAAAAACATATTACAGTATGTAACCAAATTCCGTCCGTTCGGGAAAAAAATTGCACTTTTGCAATTGAACAGGCCAAGAAAGGGGCTGCGAGCATGAGGAAAGGAAGGAGAGAAGCAGGGTCTGGATCTGACATGGAGGTAGACTCTGCTGACAGTCAGTCCTCTGACTTCAAGGGTGCTAGCCGGAGAAGCATCAGGGGGTAAAGTGTGTTCTTACAAAAAAGGGAGAAGGGAGTGAAGGTAGAAGATTACTTCTCTAATAAAGAGAAGCTCGCCAAATTTGCCTGGCTGCATATGAGCAGTAAGGACAGAGGAGGCCTAACGAACCAGGAAGTATACCGGTTGAGGTAAATAGTGCAGAAAATCAATAATTATCTCAATTTTGTTAGTTACTGATGAATAATGGAGCACAGCTGCAGCTCAAAGGCTCAGTATGTTTGTTTTTTTATTGCACTATTGCAACATTAGCAGTTTAAACATCAACGGAGCCAGGGATGCAGTGAAAAGGTCTTTGCTGTATCAGCTGATGAAATTCATAAGCATCAATGTCTTGTTTTTACAGGAAACGCACAGCGACACCTCCAATGAGACGGACTGGAAAAGGGAATGGGGGGGAGAGGTTGTGCTCATTCACAACACCACGACTAGTGGGGGCGTGGGTGTCCTGTTTGCACAAAACTTCACACCATAATCTTTGGAGGTAGAGCACGTGGTGGAGGGGAGACTGCTGATGGTGAAGGCAACGATAAAACACATTACTCGTGTTTGACAATGTGTACGCTCCTGTTTCTGGACCAGAGAGACTCATTTTAAGCATTGTTTTAGACAGCGTTAGTGATGACGCTTTTTTATTTTTAGGGGGAGATTTTAATTCCACTGAAAATGATTTCTTAGACAGGAACCACATCGAGCCTCATGGTCCGTCACAGCCATCTCTATGGTAGCTTATAGAAGAACACAAGTTTGTTGATGTGCAGAAACGCGAGGTCCGCTCAGCCTTCTTTCTATTTTAGCTCTCGCCATTCGGAAAAGGCTTGCCCGATGTTCACCCGTGTACGAGTCCTCTCTCTGTCCAGAGCCCTTTTACTCTTTCTTGCCACTCCGACATGGGCTTTCGCTGTTTTGTTGCTGGTTCCGCCATGATAACTGTACAAATATTGCCACTGCGCTACATGCTCAAGAGTGTATGGCCGAAGCCCGCAGCCTCCCCTCTCATGCCGTAAAGCAAGACTCTGTGGGGGCAACCCGACACTCCTGCAAGTGCGGTATTTCCCCTACAGACCCACAGGGCGGCCGAGAAAACCTTTGTTCGACCTGAAATGACTCATTTAATCATCCAAAACGGTATGGAACATATTAATTAACTGAAAAATGTTGCATAGTGTGCCTTTAAAGACAATTTTAATATTTTCAAAATCTGCAGTATGGTGCCTGTTGGTTTTACTGATCACGCTCTGGTTATTTGTAAGGTTTTCATAAATAACAGACATTGGTGAGGTCACGCTTCATGAGTGCAGCGTTGATGGACGCACCGTCCAAATTCTTCTTCGGATTGGAGAAAAAAAATGGTGGGGGTTAAGTCGGAGTTCTACAAGGAATTCTGGAGCGTGATGGGGGAGGATCTTTTAACTGTTTTTTATTAGAGTTTTAAAGACCGGAGTCTGCCGCTCATTTGCAGGAGGGCAGTAGTGACTTTGCTGCCAAAAAAATTAGATCTGCATGAATTGAAGAACTGGCGGCCGGTGTCTTTTCTCTGTACAGACTACAAGATCCTGTCCCAGGTGTTGGCAAACCGGCTACGAGAGGTGATGGACCTGGTCTTCCACCAAACCAAACCTACTGCGGGCCTGGTAATGCACGCAAAAAGTGCATTACTACTTAAGTAAACAAAAGTAATGTACTTTTGTTTACTTAAAGTTAGTGAGGATTTTAGTTTATCATGTAGTTTTGTTAGTTTATGGATCTCTTTGTAATATTCGTTTTTTGATTTCCACGGCACCCAAGACTTTTTTCAGTTCTTTTGCCTGACTCAAAAATAAATATCCTTTTATATTACTAATTACACCTGGTTTTATGTTTATGTCAGTCCACCCCTAGCACCAGGTCTTATAGCAATGATCAAGGTGTTGTACCAGGACATTGAGAGTGTACTAAAAATAAATGGAAGTCTTAGTTCTTCTTTAACAGTGTTTAGAGGCGTAAAACAGGGCCGCTCTATCTCAGGGATGCCTTATGCCCTGGCTATTTCAACCAATGTTGTCCAAAATAAGAGCAAACATGGAAGGTCTGGTTTTACAGGGTTTTAACAAAAGTTGTCTTTTATCAGCCTATGCCGACGATATTGTTGTTTTTATTCAAAACCAGGAAGAGGTTGGCAGATTGGGTATGATTGTGAAAGACCTTGGGAATCTTTCAGCTGCAAGGATTATCTGGGAAAAAGTGAGGCACTAGCAGTAGGGAACTGGAGGGAGCATCTACCCAGTCTACCGGGCGGTGTAATCTGGAAGAACGATGGGTTTAAATATCTGGAGGTTTATATGGGTAGTGAAAACGTAGTCCAGAAAAATTGGGAGGGAATGGTGGAGAGAATAAAAGGAAGACTGGAAAATGGAAATGGCACTTGTGATTAACAACCTGGTGGCTTCTGTGCTGTGGCATAGGCTGGCCTGTATGGAGCCACCCAAAGGCCTTATACAAAAAAGTGCAGGCCATTTTAGTGGATTTTTTTGGGACAAACTACACTGGGTCCCTCAAAGTGTCCTGTTTTTAGAAAAATGGACATGGAACTTTTTTGGCTGAGAGACTGGGGCCGGCCTGCTCCCTTCACTGGCTGCTCGAGGAACCTCTGGTGAATGGAGCCAGATTTGACGTACAGGACGGCACAATACCGGGGCTTAACAGCTTGCTATGTTCCTCTGGGATCACCACTTTGAGGAAAGTGGTGGAGGTGGCTGGCCAGGAATGACAAATCCTCAACAGGTGGACTGATAAACTAACATAGGAAGAAGTAAGGATGCTGCTGGAGTACAGCAGAGGAGAGGAAACCCCTGAGAAGGATGACCCCTTTCGAGAACTAGGCTTCATTCCAGGGCTGCAAGGGGTCTCGGGACCACTACTAAACAGACCAACGGAGAAGCTGGACCTGCACATAGCAAAAGGGAAGGCTGTCTATGCTTTGTGTGTTAAAGTCCTGAACCGGAGCAAGCTGAATGGGAAAGCAGACACAGTGTGGAGAAAATAGCTGGTTATAGACACGAGAAGAAAAGTGGGATGGAGGGGTTTTATATAAACCTCCAATTAAAAAAAGGACTGGTGATTTACAATAGAGAATTTTACACGGTGCTATTGCTGTAAACGCTTTTATTTCTGTTATTAATCCAGATGTTGATAAGCACTGTCCTTTTCATGACAAAGTAGATGGTTTTTCACTGTTTTTATTATCGCAAAAGGCTCGGTCCCCTCTTTAACGCACTGCAGACTGTTTTTAACCGTTTTGAGGAAAGATGGTCACAGAAAACCTTTATCTTACGGTTCAGTTACAGTAAAAAAGTATGTCTCTAAATGGAAGCTGCTGAACAGGATAGAGAACAGGACCGGACAGGAGGCAGTCCCTGTTTTCATGTCTTTGGTCAAAGCCAGAGTGTGGGTTGATTTCAGGTTTTTTAAAAGTATGAACAACATGATTTTATTGAGAAGTGGTGCTTTAATGAGGCAGTTTGCTATGTAAATTGGAGACAACCTAGTTTTTAGCCCCCCTTTCTAGCCCCCCTTTCTTTTTTTGAGTAGCCATTGTGTCGTGCAATGTTTTAGTGTCAGGAGAAATGTAAATTGTTATGTGTGGTGTGTTCTTGATTTTATGTAAATAAAGGTTCTTAAAAATTCAAATCTCTCTCCCTAGGTGATCTCTCTCTAAGTGACTCACGATCATGCCATACAAACCATTTGCGGTGCAGTAAGTGCGGCTTCGACAAGTCACATTTGTTATGTGCGGCTCAACAAGTTCGCAAAGATAAATTATTCCTTCCGCGGAGTATTTGTATCTTTCATACAAGTAAGTATCAGGAAAGTCAAGGGGGTTTTGTCTGTCCCTAAAAACTCTGTCTCTACGAAGTGCTCTTCTAACAATTTGCGCTGAGATGTCCACAGGACACAGAAAAGGTGAAGCCACTTGCAACGATTGCAACAGAGAACAGGAGCTAGGAATTAATGACGTCACCTATGTTTCTTTGCTTCAAGCTGATTGGTCAGACTTCTGACTGAGAGCTCGAATCCAGAACATAACCTGCCCCGGAGCAGGTTAGGCGTGCAGCGTAAGTTACCATGGCAACTTAAAAACACTCGGACGCACAGATCGGGCCACAGAGTTTATTTGAAAAGTGCTCGTCACTGCCTGCTTTCTGCAGCTCGCTCATCGATCTTGTCCCTGAGCGTCTGCTCCAGATTTCTATTGCTCCCTATCCTGCTCACGGTTTATCTGGGGTCGACAACAATCAGCAAAACAAGCCCCAGCTGCGCTCGTTACTTACCGGCACCGTTCCCTGAACCACTCCCCCGCTCTCCTTCTTCACCTGAGCTAACCACACCCCGCCACCATAGTGACCAATTGGTATTTTTTGTTTCTGTGTCACTTTCTGGCGGTTTTTGAAATTGTGCCTGACATGAATGTTTTTATTTATTAATAAATCCTCTTCGTCTATAAAATGAATTGCCTGTGATCATTTATCTCAATAGTTTATTTTCATTACTCCCAGCCTTGCCTAGACATTAGTTGGAGAACGTGACAGTCTGTCTACTCAATTAGGCGGAAATGTATAAGGAGGAGGTTTATTTATGGTGGCGATGGCAGCTTTTCGCAACGGCTGCTATGGTTACCTTCACACCAGATACAGTGAAGAGCTCAGGTTGGCGGTGTTGTTGTTACTTGTACACACTTTTGTCTCATAACACATCTTTTTCATTGGTGGAGGTGTTAGGCGTCACTAAGCAGTGGGTGGGGGGGATGATGGGAAGTTGCGGTTGCGTGTGTCTGATGGTGATGATGATGCATGGAAAAGCCTGAGGAGAGTTTACCTATCACACACACTGTCAGCCTCTGTCATGGCTGTGATGTGTGTTTCTAGACATACAGGACCATGTCGCTGAACGAGAGCAGGAAGATGGAAAAACAATGAGGACGATCATGATTTCATGCCCATTGAGCACAAGACAAACAATACAAGGTTATTATCTGGGGTTGTGTGTAATTGTGCTGTAAATCATGACACCCAAGATAACGCCAGGCTCTATAGTGAGTGAGCGTGTGTGCGTCTGTTTCTAACTACATGTGGGAATAGTATGCTTGGGTTCTGTCTAAGATGCAGGTCTCCAGGTTACTGGGGAATGTAAATGCAAGCAAGGTTGCTCAAACAGGAAGAGGGAGGGTTTATTAAGCCCGAGGGGACGCAGAGCGTTGTGTGTGTGAGTAAGAGAGAAGGAAAAGGAGAGACCGATATTTAATTGGCCAATATGGCGACTAGTACATATAAACCATTACTGTGATGGATTAGAATGGTTTTGGGACACCTGGGTGTTTTCATACTTTTCACACTGTTTGGTCCGGTTTCAAACAAGCTATGTGTTTGCCTGTTCGCTTCATTTGGGATTGGGTGCAGGCGGTGGGTACCAGCCGGATTTGACTTGCTGTTCACATGACTCTGTTGTCACTCGCTACTCACCTGAGCCGTTAGTCATTCAACCAAATGTCTACCAACTGCTCTGAGTGGATTCTTACCTAAACCGTAACGTCCTATGAAGAAGATGACAAAGTAAGCACGTAACAATTTTAGCTTACCAAGGGCCAGCTTTTTTTATTATTCAAACCGCAAAACAGTTACTCTACATCCAACTTGCATGGCAGGAAGCCAAAAGATTTAAAACAGAGTGGGCTATCGTGGACTTAACGGTGCATAATTCTAGATAGATATTGTTAAACTGTGTCTAGTCAGCAGGAGATAGGGCACAGCGTGTATTATGTGGAATGCAATAGATGTTGATAGTTGTATGAGTGGCCTTATCATTCAACGATATTAGCCTTAGCGTGAATGTGTGAAGACGCGTGTGCTGCGTTGTCTAGCATCCATGAAATCATGTTTATTGTTTAATGAGTCTTTGCAGACCTTGGTTGAAGGGATTGGTACATTGTTTTATTTTTCTGTGACTTATTCTATGCTATTTTTCATTTTATAAAGATGTTTTATGGATATACGTAAATACTCACTATTCTTTGTCAAAGCAGTGTTTACGTACACTGGTATATACTCTGCCGCAATACTCTGCCGCAGAGTATAGTTCCAACAATAACGATAGTTCGTAAAAATTCCAATGATGTCCTTCATTAAAAATGTCCAAAAAGCTATGTTTCAACAAAATGATCAACAAAAAAGCTAAGTTTTTAGTTCCATCATTAACCAGGAGATCTTTGTTAACAATTGTTAGATCCCATGAGAAGATGGCACCAAAGAGAAAACACTGACTCTAGCACTTGTTGGCCCCACACTGCTGCGGCTGTTCTGGGGAGGAACCTTTTAATGTGTGCATTATTAATGTTCAGAACCAACAACACAAGTGAAGCCCCAGTACTTCAGGTTCCCCTCTTCCTCATCGTCACAGCACACCCTTCAATCAGGATTATCGGGAGTCTTGGCCACCACCTCTGCCACAGATTATTGCAGCACACACAAAGGGCGGTGGCCAAGGAGAAAGACAATAAGTCTTTAGTTGGAGATTAGATGGGGAGCTTTGTTCCGTGTAGTTCCTTGGCTATGTCTCTCCGTCATCTCTTTAAGAAGTCCGTCAAGCATTCCGACATTGTACTAAAAACGCGTATTTGTAAACTCGAACAAGTCAAAGATGGAAATCTCTAGATCATAGGCAATGTTTTGTTGTTGTTTTGTTCATGCATTGTGTTTGAACCCCCCAGAGCGGATCAGGTTACAAGTGAACGAGCGCAACAAAGAAGCACGGAGAGAGAGAGAGAGAGAGAGAGAGAGAGAGATTTTTTTTGTATTTTTTAAAATAACACTTTATTTACATCTTTATAGTTTTCCCAATTTCAAAACAAACAATTAAATAAAGTGCAGATGTGCTAACATTTTTTCCTTCTTTCTTTTTTTGAACCAACTTATTCCATAAAAACCGGCGCAAACACCAATTCATTTTCTTGAACCGAACAAACAAGATCCTTAAAACACCACCGTGTCTAAGTCTCCAATGTGTGTATAAAAACGGAACTCTAGCCACAGCCTGGCCCTGATGTTCACCAGCCACACTGCCCTGGCCTCCTGCCCCTCTTCGTTCTTTACTGGCTTTGGCTTTACTGGCTTTCCTGCTTAAATAGATGGCCATTTTTGCTTCCCCCGAGAGATAGTTGAGGAGCTGCCACTTTTCTTTTTCTGCTTTCTTATAGGCAGCTCCCATGATAAAAACCTTTTCCGTAAAACCCACATTAAAAAGACTAAAAACCAATGTTAAAAGAGTGAAGAAACTCACAGGCCTCTTGCACTTAGTAAAAACATGATAAATAGTCTCTCGGAGGTCGCAGAAGGGGCATTTGCTCAGGACAGTGGGATTAATAACAGAAATAAAAGCGTTGGAGGCGACAGCACCGGGTAAAATTCTCCACTGGAGGTCAGCAGTCCGTTTTTTTAGGGGAGGTTTGTCGAAAATCCTCCACTGTGGGCCAGGTCCATTTTGTCCAAGTCTGTTTGACCACACAGTGGGGAGCCGGTTGCATAGTCCAGACCTGTTTATGCACTTTACGCAGTTAAAATACAGAGTTCTCTTATCTGCTTCGTCCAGCGCCAGGGCTTCTGGGCGTGTTGCAGTGAGCAGGGGGCCGGTGAGTTCCCCTAGCCCCGGGCTCAGGTAGATCTCCGGGAAAGGGTCTGCAGGGTCCGGCTCCACTTGTCCCTGGCTGTATTCCTTGAGGAGCTGTTTTTCTTCCTCCGTCAGCCTCTGGCTCCACAGTTCCAGGAGCCTCCTCGCCACCCGGACGGAGTGCAGCCCTAGTAGAGAGCCCAGGACCGGGGCATCGCTCAGCGTCGGCCCCACTGCGTCCACCAGCTGTTGTAGGCATACCACACGAGCCCTCAGCAGCGCCCCCGTCAGTCCTGGGGTACCGCTGCTGCTGATGTCCATTTTTGCGGTAAAAATCAAAGGCTCTCTCAACAACCAGTACAGACAGGAAGACTGTGGGCATCTTTTACGATTAAAAAGGGCCCATGATTTAAAAACGCCCTGATAAAACGGAGGCAGCCCTTTTAAATGTAAAACACTGGAATCAATTAAAAACAGAGCAGTATTCAGCCCCATGTTGTTTGCACGTCTGAGAATGCAGCTGGCCAAGTCCCTCCACACCATCCCAACTGGACCTGTAAGATATTTTTTTACAAATTGTAGTCTAAAAGTGGCCGTCCGGCTGGCCAGATGGACGAGGCCCTGTCCCCCCTCCTCTCTGGCTAAAAACAGCACACCCTGTAGCACCCAGTGTAGACCGCCCCAAAAGAAATCCACCATTCTCTTCTGTATGTGGGCTAGAAAACCCAAGGGAGGGTCTAGACACATAAGACGGTGCCACAGCTGGGATGCAATCAGGTTGTTTAAAACCAACACTCTACCTTTAAAAGACATCTGAGGAAGCAGCCATTTCCATTTGGAAAGTTTTTTTCCAATCTTTTCTGTGAGGCCCTCCCAGTTCTTTTGGACTATGTTCTTTTGCCCCACATAAATCCCCAGGTATTTAAAACCATCTTTTTTCCACACCAAGCTTTGAGGAAGAAATGGGAGACCCTCACGCCATTCACCGACAGCGAGGGCTTCACTTTTCTTCCAGTTCACCCTCGCTGCCGATACTGTGCTAAAATCCTTTACAATGTTAGTTAAAAAGTCTGCATCCCTCCGGTCCCTAATAAAAACAACAACATCATCTGCGTAAGCTGATAAAATCATGTTTCTACTAAAACCAGGTAAAAGCAGGCCTTCCAGGCTGCAGCGTATTTTAACAAGGAGAGGTTCCAGGGAGAGTGCATAGAGCATCCCCGACGCAGCACAGCCCTGCCGGATCCCTCTACACACTCTAAAAGGTGCACACAGACTACCGTTTATCTTCAGCACACTCTCAACGTCCCTGTACAACACTTTGATCTTAGCTATGAAACCAGCGCTGAATCCAAACTTCCCCATGACTTTCCAGAGGAAGCTTTGCTCAACGCGGTCAAAAGCCTTTTCCTGGTCCAGAGAAATCAGGCCAGTATTAATCCCCAACGAGCTGGAGACGTCCAAAACATCCCGAATAAGGTGGACATTGTCCACCATGGACCTGCCGGGCACACAATAGGTCTGGTCCTGATGGATGACCTGCTCCATAGCTTCTCTCAGCCTGGAGGCAAGGACCTTGGACAGGAGCTTGTAATCCACACACAGCAAGGACATCGGCGCCAGTTGCCGATGTCCTGCAGGTTTCCCTTTTTTGGTAGCGGAGCTATTACAGCTCTGCGGCAAGACATCGGCATGGAACCAGAGGCCAGACTTTCATTTAATACTCCGAGGACGTCCTCCTCACGGACATCCCAGAATGCCTTATAGAACTCGGCAGGCAGGCCATCAATGCCGGGAGCACGCCGTCCCTGCATGATGTGGAGGGCGGCCCTCAGCTCCTGCATGCTTATGGGCCTGTCCAGCTGCTTGTTGGTCTCCTCGGAGACTTGAGGTAGATCGCTGGTAAACTCCTCCATTAGTGCTTCCTCCTCCCTGTGCTCGCTCGTATATAGGGAGGAGAAGAAACGCACAGCTTGCTTACAAATCTGGCATGGTTCCACTACCGGCTGCCCTGCGTGAGTGGATCACTCGCCCCTGCCCACTCTTCTTCTCCAGACCGAAGAAGAAGCTAGAGGGAGTGTCCATCTCCGCGATGTTCTGAAACCGGGACCTGACCAGTGCGCCCTGAACTTTAACGTCAAACAGGTCGGCAAGAGCCATTTTTTTTCCTTTGAGGACTTTCTCGATCTCCTGTGGACGCGCTTAAACGTTCTAGCTCCACTATATCAATCTCCAGGTCCTTCATAGATCTGGTGATGTCCCTGGTGACATTGAAAGTGTGCTGCTGAGGAGAGGAGCTTAATTTCAACCTTGCCACGATCCCACCATTGCCCAAGACTGCTAAACTCGCTCTTCCTCAGCCTAAAAACACTCCAGAAATAAAACAGGACCTCTCTAAAGTTCTTATCAAAAGTTAAAACAGAATTAAAATGCCAATATGCACTTCTAGGTAAAACATTTCCAATAAAAACAGTACATAAAAGCAAAGAATGATCAGTAAAACCAGCAGGAACAATAATGCACATTTTAAAAATATTAAAATGCTGCTTAAAAACATAAAACCGATCTAACCGGGCTGAGGAGAGTCTACCTTCTCTAAGGTGGGACCACGTGTACTGCCGGCAGTCGGCATGCATTCTTCTCCACACATCCACCAGGCCATGAGAGTTCACCAGCTGCTTTAGAGCGTGCTGGGAAGCTGGATGTGGCTCTGCGTGGTTGCGATCTAAAGATGCATTTTCTGTACAGTTAAAATCCCCCCCCAAAAATAAAGAATCCTCCGAGGCACAGCCATTTAAAACCTCATTAATTTTTTGTAAAAACAGCTTCCTCTCTGCACCGATCGTTGGAGCATACACATTGATAAAAACAACCTCCCCTCGATGATGTGTTCGACCTCCAGGGAGACTTGGTTAAAAGACCTGGAGAAGAGGAAGCCCACTCCTCCACTGAGGTTGGTATTGTGGCTCAGCAGGACTTCCCCTCCCCACTCCCTCCTCCAGTCGGCCTCGTTGGTGCTGTCGCTGTGCGTCTCTTGCAGGAAGAGAACATCAAGCTGTTTCATTTTTTTAAATACATAAATAGATGCTTTCTTCCTGGCATCTCTGGCTCCATTCACATTCACGCTTCCTATTTTAAAAGTATGCATGGTGAATAAAAAAATAAAACACAAATAAAAACCAACAAATCAATAAAAACACACATTGGAGCTTTTATCTTGGCCATCATTGATTGCACGTTTTGATTTTAAAACAAATTTTCTTAGTCTAAAAACCTCTTGGTCGGTGAAGCCAGACTCCTCTTTCTGGCTCATGCGGAGTCTGGCCGAGTTATAAAAACACAACATGTCGGGGAAAACCTAGGAATGTTCTTATTTGTTCTGCTGAGTACAGTTTTCCCTCTGACTTTGTTAAAAAGGCACTGTGCACATCGCTGCCATCTGACACACAGCCCTCACTCTCACTATCAGAGACCTGCCCCTCACCTGTTTCTTCTTCCTCCCCAACCTTACTGGCTTTTGCCTCGCTGCCTACGTTTTGCCTCTTTTTTTTCCTTTTGGTTGCAGATTTTGTTTCCCCTGCTTCCTCCTCCACCTGCTCCACCGCCCCATTTATTTCTCTGCCCAACTGAGCCTTTAAACCCCCTGCCCCCTGTACCACACTCGCCCCCTCACCCTTTTCCCCCCCTTCACCTTCATCGTCACCCTCCACCACCTCACCCAAAGTGTCTCTCTCATTTACCAAAACACATTCATTCCCACCATTCTTCCACACTTACCGCGTGTAGATCAGACACAGCAGCGGAGCAGCCTGCGGGCTGCGAAGCCGGCCGCTCGGACGCCACAGCCACCTCCGCAACAGGAAAACCCGGGAGGTCCCCGCCGCCGCCGCGGCAGGAGGTCCCTGGAGGATCCGGAAGATCTCCCGCCGCAGCCGCGGCAGGAGGTTCCGGAAGATCTCCCGCCGCAGCCGCAGCAGGAGGTTCCGGAGGTTCCGGAAGGTCCCCCGCCGCGGCTCGGCCAGGCGGAGTCGGGTCCCCGCGCCTTGGGCAGGCACCCACGGTGTGCCCCTCCTCAGCACAACCGAAACATTTCATCGCCGACGATGTTGCAAAAATCACGTACTCGTAATCATCTACTTTAACATGGAAGCGGAGGTTGAGCTCTGCATTCCGGTTGTTAAGTATCATATAGAGGTGTCTACGGTGAGACACTACGTGCTTCAGTAACTGCGACCTACATCCAGACAGGATCTTTTTAATCGGTGACACCACCTTTCCGTGTCTGGAGAGTTCCTTACTGAGGAATTCGTCGGTGATGAACGGAGGGACGTTTGACAGAACCACCTTCGTGGCCGGTTGCCATGTCGTTCACCGTGAGGCCCGCTTCGACGACTCGGTTCACTTTGGCCACCTGGTCGAGAAAAATGACTACGGCGTCATTCATCCGAGCGGCCGACTTTACGCTGCTGTGCCCGACTATTACAGAATCGATAGTGCATAATCGATAGAGCTTAAGGTAAGTGGCAATGACGCTGTTGCTTTAACCAATCAGATTTTGAGTTGGCAACAGCGAGGGCATCTAGCAGGCGTCCAGTGACGGCGGCATTTTCACGTCCTTTTATTGGATGGTCAGATAGGTACTAGTCAGAGCCAGCAAAGCATCTACAGCTACCGGCACAAACTAAAATATTTTGCGAGTAGATTTAATAACTGTTTTACCAACCCACAATGGCTGACAGAGGAGAAGAAGTTGATTTTGTTGCAGCTGTGCTCACAAAACCATTTTCAAGCCCTACTTTTCAAGAAAAGCTGGACATTGTGGTCAACCCCGAAACTAGCAAATCCGTCCCAGAAATGGTTTGTCCGCCACTTTCAAGTCAGCAACTACGAGCGTTGCCCTTGGCTCACAGCCTCCGAGGAGCACTGCAAATTGTATTGCTGGGAATGCCTGTTATTTGCAATTGAGCGACTTGGTGTTTGGAGCCACAGTGGGTTTGAAAACTTGAGTTGTCACTTACGGTGCTTTTGAAAACTGAGCTCCATAACGAAATGGTGAAGAGAAAGAGAATTTATGTATTTGTAAAAATCTTGCTACATAAGATACCTGTTTGTGATGCAATGCCCTGTTATACTGTATTTCTGTGAAATATTGATGGTTTCTATAGCCGTGGAGTCATAATGATGGCATTAAGAGGTGGATTAGTTCATGCAGGACACCAGTGAAGGCCTACGTGTGAAATGCCCTGATGGTGGTTACATCTGATAGTGGTTTTATCAGATGCTGCATTTTAATAACCTGATGCTTGCGTTTCTATCTCTTCTCTTTTTCTGCCTCTATCTCTGCTGCCAAAAGCTCTTTCTACCAATCCAGAATTGAGTCCTCGTTTTCTAACCCCCCAAAAATGATTTTGCATTTTCTGTCAGTCGACTTCTCCCCTCCACATTTCTTATAGAAGACTTTGTCAGCTATTTTACAAAAAAAATAGCTGACATACGCTCCTCTTTCTCAAACCCATCTCCTACCTGTGTCCCACCGACTTCACCTCCATCACCCTCGCTTCCCTCTCTCAACCCCGTCTCCTAACCAAGTTTGGTAACCGAGTTACATTAGTAACCTCTGCCCGTCCGACCACCTGCTTTCTTCCATCCGATATTCTACAATGTATCGCTCCTGACCTTTCTTTCTTCACTTGTCTTATTAACAATGGCTTGTTATCTGGCTGTTTTCCCAACCATCTAAAGGAGACAAGAGTTAACCTGTCACGGTTTGGTCTTGTTTATGTCTTATTAAGTTTCATGTTTCTGGTGGTCCTGGGCAGTGTTGTGCCTGAACGCGTTCAATGAACGATAGTTCATGAACTCGTTCATATTTTGGGCGAACGTGAACTGAACATTCTGTATTAATGCCTGATGGACGTTTCTGTGAACTTGTTCATTCTGGTGTCTGTGAACGGAACGTTCTTTCGCATTCTTTTTAATTGGGTGCCAGATTTCTATTGAGCTTATAATAATATAAAGGAGTTTTATGAGGTAACTGACAAGGTCGGTGAGTATGGGAGGAATCTGACTTTTCTTTGCAAAAAGAAAATCTGCACTTCAGTGACATCCACAGCAAACGTGAAACGGCACATTGAACTAAAGCACCCGGCCTGCCTTTCAAGGTATATGCAAGCAAATAAAAAAAACCAGTCAAGACAGATCCTCAAACCGCCATTAACTAGTGTGGAGTGAATGGACAGCAACACAGCATTGAAGCAACAATGGGGAAATGCTGTCCGCTCAATGCTGATGTAAACCCTGGTTGGATGAGGATTCAACATTAGATATGAAGATTAAATCTGATGCATAGCTTCAGTGTTAAAACTGATAAAATAACTGCTGTCTGTGGTTCTATATGGGCTGTGGCAATAATTTTGAAAAATAATAGATTGCAGCAACTTATGAAAAAAAGAACTGAACTAGTTCATTTTTTGGAACTGTGAACTTAGTTAAAAATGTTTGAAGTATGAACTGAACTAGTTCATTTTTAAATTTTTGAACAAAAATTTGAACTATTTTAAGTAGAAAGTGAACTTTCCCAACAGTGTCCTTGGGTAACTTCACTTCCTGCCTTGTCCAGTCTTCCCCTGTAATCGTCTGATTGATTCCACCTGTCTCCAATCGGCATGCACCTCCCTTGTGTATTAAAGCTAGGGAATCTGTCGTCCAGTGTCGCGTCATTGTCTGATGTTGTCTGAGGTAGTGGTGTCCATGTTCCAGAGCCACGGCCGCTTTTGCCCTCAGTGGATTTCTTCAGTTTATGCCCTTTTGACTATTAACACTGGATTTTCGTCAGTATGCGGCACTGTAGATTGTCGGGGAATTTCAGGTTCACGGCTGTTCACGGCAATTTTTAGGCAAGGCCGAAAACTGCTGTAAATTGTCAAAAATTGACGTGGGCCTCCCTTGGCAGTTGTCCCCCCATGACCCCCCTCCTCCTAATTCTAGGGGAGGCTTTGACATGTAAATGGTTATGCTGTGAGCTATACAAATGCAAATCAGGGTTGCAAAGGGAGTTTTAGCCCAGGTGACATTTTTTTAAAAGGTAAAAAAATCTCTGGTACAAATAGATCAGGCCCAGTAGCCTAATTATAGACTCATTTTAGCTTGATTTATTTTATTAAAGTATGCTAGATTACTGTGTATACAAAAATACACTAAATAACTTATTAAAAAATGAGTTTTTAATCTGAATCAGCAAGGTAAAATGACCATTCCATGCAAACAATATTAGAATCAGAATGAGGGGTCTGCAGAGATCACATTCTCCTAGAGCTCAACTAACGTGCATAGTAGCAGGAATACAGTGACCTTTTCTTTAGTCTTACTTAAATGCACAGAGGACGTATTAACCACTACATCTCGTAGACATGGTGCTTCACAGGCGGGCACACCGGTCTAGTTTATATCATAGACGCAAGCTGGTCTTGCTAGTCCATCCGTATAACAATGACCTCGTATCTGATTGGAGGATGCGGACGTTCATCTCGCGTTCAGCTCCTCTTGGACGCAATCAACAACTTTCAGCCAGTCCGCAGACTGAAGAGAAGAAACTGCTGTTTGCTATCAGTGGACTGTCTCGTCAGCTGAATCAACATCCTGCCGATATGAATGTGCGGGAGAAACTAACTCAAAGAAGAGGAGACGGGCGCATAATTCCAAGCTTGCGGTAAGAATATGTTCCGATGACTGCTAGCTAAGCTAAAAGTAGCATAGCCTAAAACCAAAGCTGAAGGCCAGCGCATGCTTCTGCGTCGGAGTCTCCGCCGCGTTTGCGTGTTGCGTTGACGGACTCGTTTCAATTCATGGTTCAAAAAGGCTTGCGTGTGTTGCAAAGCAATTCACCGCCAGAACACCGGGCGGAGTCACATTTATTGTCGAAGACGACCTAGAGAGTGCCGTTTTTGCGAGTGGAAGTCGTTGGTTTCTTTATTAATTTATCACCAACTTTTTTGCCCCCGTGCAACAACACTGCTGCTTTTCTTTGTCTCTTTTCGCGGACATATTTGTCCCGTATTTCCTCCACAACTTTAACCCCCCCTCGACCGGAAAAACCGACGTTTGCGGAGATCTACGTCCATGAATTGGAGGCCATCCGCGCGTCTTTACTCAGGTGCCCTCTCCACAAACTCGTTCGCGCAGATCGTCTGGATAAGTCAGTGTAAGGCAGTGCTTCTCAATTATTTTCTGTTACGCCCCCCCTAGCAAGAAGAAAACTATTCGCGCCCCCCACTCCCCACCGTGACTATCCATCTCTGCATAACATTTTATCCTTATTAACATTAAAGAAAAAAAGAAAGACACATGGTCAAACTTACAAAGAATAACTTTATCAAATCGTGTTTTAAGTCTGCAACAGAAAAGATTTTAAGTGCATCAATGCCTTAAATTAAAAATAAATAAATCCTTGTTTAAACTGTAAACATGTTTGACCAACTAATTGCACCATTGAAAAATTAATTCAAATCAATAAACGATATTTAATGTAAGTGTTGTCTAGTTTGTTACCCCTATTATTAAATGTTTGACAGGAAATTAAATGAAGAGGTAAATAGTAACATTTAATGATTATAATAACTAATAAACTACAAAAACTAAAAAAATAATAACTTTAAAAAAAAATAACTATAATTTATATTCAGTTCAGCAACATTAACTCAGGAGCACAATATATAAAACACTTGAACCTACAAAACAAGGTGAATTAAACAATTTGTGCTCTTTTTTTCTTTCTTTTTTTGATCAAAATGAGGAGGAAGTCAGGTTTAATGGCTACAATGAGCACGTTTTGCAGTGCACAGCTTTTCGAAGCGAGGTTCGAAGCATGATAGTGCAACTCTCAGCTCCTGCTCAATGTTTAGCTGGGACCTGTACTTGGTCTTCAGTGCAGCAACAGCAGAGAAGCCAATCTCACAAAGGTAAGATGTTGCAAAGGGAAGCAGAATGCTCATAGCTTTCTCCCCTAAGAGTGGATACTGCCTCTCTACACTCAGCCAGAATGCACTGAGTGTCTGCGATGTGAACCTCAGTCTCAATGTGGAGTCAGACGTCATGTCAATGAACTGCTCCTCTTCTGCAGAGCTGAAACCAGTTGGAGCTGGTGCACTGAAAGGGTCTCTCACCCAGTCATACTGGGAACTGTTTTCAGGGAAGTACTTTTTAAAGAATCCCATCAGTGAAGAAATGTGCTGCTTAATGTGTGGAATCACTGAGGTAGCATCATAGTCATTGGTGTCCACAAATTCATGCAGGTTCTCAAATGAATCAGTGTTTCCTTCATCAAGTTGCCTGCCCCACATTGCAAGCTTTCGGGTGAAAGAGCTAATCTTGTCTGTGACCTGAGGGAGGTGTTTATCTTTCCCCTGAAGCTGCAGATTCAGTTCATTTAGCTTTTCAAATATGTCACTCAGGTAGGCCTGTTTTCCCAGGAACTTCTCATCACAAAATTTTTCTGCCACTTCATACTTGTGCTCCTGCTCCAAAAACACTCTTATTTGCTCTCTGAGCTCAAAAACTCGGGACAAGACTTTTCCTCGTGACAACCACCTTGCTTCACTGTGATAGAGCACAGCTTGATGTTCAGCTCCCATCTCCTCACAGATGGCAGAGAAGACTCTTGTTTTTAGTGGTCTGGTCTTTATAAAATTGACTACACCTATGATGTCAGTCATAACCTCACTTAATTCAGGGGAAAGTTGCCTGGTTGCAAGTGCTTCTCTGTGTATAATACAGTGTGTCCACTCAGCATGAGGTGAGGCTGTCTTGATGAGTGCCCGAAGTCCTTTTCTCTTCCCTGCTATGGTTTGTGCACCATCACTGCAAACACCAATGCAGTTCTCCCACTTTAGCCCATTCTCAGTCAAAAAGGAGTCCAGAATTTTGAAGAGCTCTTCAGCTGTGGCTCTGTCTCGGACATATTTACAAAGAAGTAGATCCTCACACAGGGAGTTTGACAAGTCAAAACGTACATAAGCAATAAACAGACAGTCTTTGTTGCTGTCAGTTGCTTCATCAAACTGTAAGGCAAAACGTTTGTCTTTGAGTTTATCTACCAGCTGTTCTTGAAGATCGTTAGCGATGTCATCTATACGTCTGGCGACAGTGTCATTGGACAGAGGGATAGTTTTTAGTTTTGCTGCACTGGCGTCGTCCAGCATGACAGAGACCATGTCTAATGCTGCAGGCAGTATCAGCTCCTCTGCTATGGTGTGGGGCTTTTTGCACTGCGCGATTTGGTACGCCACCTTATATGATGCTAACAGCGCTCGATGGTTTACTGAAGTAGCCTTCACAAAACGGGATGACTGTTGGCCATATTCAGCACGTTTTCGCTGAAAAAACTCAAGCGGCTTATTGGCGTGATTGGGGTGTAACGTATTTAAGTGACGCGCCAATTTATTTGGCTTCATGCTGTCCGCTGCGAGCATTTTTAGACACAGCAGACACACCGGTCTTTCCTCTTCTCCAACTGTACTCACAGTGAAGCCAAGCGCTAAATACGCTTCGTCGTATTTCCTCGTCTTAGCTTTCGGCTGACTTTCTTTTGTTTCACTATCTTTGTCTCTCTCCGCTTTTCTTTTCATCCCTGTTAAAAACTTTTTCATGTTGGGGGTTGTTATGTTGAATAACGGAGGCTATAGACGGGACGCAGTCGGAGCTTTCTGCTGACTCAACACTGCTAACCAAGGCAAACCTGTTGTCTTGTAAGTCGTAAAATGTTGCACTGTCGCAAACGTGACAGAAGTAACAATGAGAGCGCCACTGCCGCCTACTGTAGTAGATGCGCAATTACACTTTATTCTAGTACTGCCAAAAAAAAAGCCTGTTCCCCAGGGTCACACGCGCCCCCCCAGGTATGGCACCGCGCCCCCCAAGGGGGCGCGCCCCACTATTTGAGAAGCACTGGTGTAAGGGATGAGGGTGCTAGAGGACCCGGAATGAGTACGCTGAGGCATGGGGATGCGGTGGGGAACCTCAGCCATTTGTTGCTCGTGGCTTCTTTACCTCCCGTGCCTCTCCAGTCCTTCTCCCGTGCTCCCTTTTAACCCTGGGAGGGAGCACCTCGTTAGTCCTCCCTACCTCCAGCTGGTACCGTTGCCCGAGCCGCCGTGCTGCGGCTCCGCCCAGCCACCACATATCCCCACTGCCTGACCTAGGCCGGGGAGCTGTCCATACGCACAATGTGAAGAGAACTCAATGCATTGGGACTAGCTGTGTAGCCTAAAGAAAACCACTAATAAAAAAAGGCTTAAATTTGCTAGAGAGCATAAAGATTGGACTCTGGAGAAATGGAAGAAGGTCATGTGGTCTGATGAGTCCAGATTTACCCTGTTCCAGAGTGCTGGGCGTATCAGGGTCAGAAAAGAGACAGATTAAGTGATGTACCCATCGTGTCTAGTGCCTACTGTACAAGCCTGTGGAGGCAGTGCTATGATCTGGGTTTGCTGCAGTTGGTCAGGTCTAGGTTCAGCAACAGTACTCAAAGAATGAGGTCAGCTGACTACCTGAATATACTGAATGAACAGGTTATTCCATCAATGGATATTTTCTTCCATGATATTTTCTTCCATGATGGCACGGGAATATTCCAAGATGACAAGGCCAGGCGCAGGAGACATAATTTTCACACATGAATTGGTCACTACAGAGTCCAGACCTTAACCCCATTGAGAATCTTTGGGATGTGCTGGAGAAGGTTTTGTACAGTTGTCAGACTCTACCACTATCAATACAAGATCTTGGTGAGAAATTAATGCAACACTGGATGGAAATACATTTTGTGACATCGCAGAAGCTTATCGAAACAATGCCATAGCGAATGTGTGCCGTAATCAAAGCTAAAGGCGGTCCAACGAAATATTAGAGTGTGTGACCTAATTTTGGTGGCAACTTTTTTTTGGCCAGGCAGTGTATAATGCCTGGCTGAATGTTGTTTTTCGAGCAGCAACAGTGCAGTTACAAACAGCAAAGTCACAGTGACTAATTTAGACACATTAGCTTTCATAAAGTTTGTTGTTCTGGTTGGCAAGACGACCAGGCGTAAATAATAGATTGGAACGTCTCCGGTTATGTATGTTACCTTAGTTCCCTGAGGAGAACGAGACGCTGTGGATCACCGTATAATGCGGTGAAGACCCGCCCCTCCCGGTGGCTACCTCGCCTGAGAGCGCCGCGGCTACGCAACGCTCTCTCGCTGTGCAACCAGGTGAGCCGGCTCATCGACGGTCGGGGCTGCGGCGTCGACGGGGAATAAACGTATTAACTGGCTCAATCACAAGTGCATCCGTGTAGCCACCCGGGCTCACATAGAGCCTCCGTAGCCTCTATTTTAACAACATCCACCTCCTCCGAGCGGAAGAGACGCCACGCGTGCTCCCGAAGCCCGGTATGAGGCACTGGATCCGACAGGAAAGGCTGAGAAAACGCCAAAGCCGTCTCAGATCCTTCTGAAAAATCCAAATGTGAATCCCACGTAGATCGTATTCCGTGGGAAGCGCGAGCCGAGCCGCACTCCTCGAAGAGCGACCGGCAGGAGCGTAGCGTCCGCATCAGGAAGACTCGAGTTCCCTAATAGGGAACAACTGAAGATGAAGGAGAAAGACAAAGAAGAGCTGAAGATGTAGAAAGAGGAGAAGATAGAGCAGTAGGGGGAGAAGAGATGGATAGATTGGAGGGCAATGCTATAATGGAAAGACAAAGAGTGGAAAATACAAGAAGAGATGGACAGAGAGGAAGAGGAGGGAGGAGAAGGATAGGGTACACACTTGAAATTGTCATCAATGAAATTGTCTCAAATGAAATTGTCATAAATCATGGTCTCTCACTGAGAGAAGCTGGGCAGAGAGTTCAGCTTAATATAAACAGATCCACAGTGGCTTCAATTATCCGCACATTTCAGAGGGAAAACCGGTAAGTAACTATTTTACTCTACTCCTACAAAAGACTTCTTTCAATTGAACAAGAGCATACCATTGTTGACATGGTGGTCCAGAACAACACCCTCAAAGAAATTTAGCAAAGAATAACACAGGACAATCAACTGTTTCACGATATCCACCGATGCAGTCTCTCCACAATTGATTGTGTTCTAAAGGAGAAATTTAATCCGAATGAAATATAAAGTTCCCTTTGAGAGGAACTCCGTTAGAGTGAAGGAATTACGATTCCAGTTTGTTCAAGTATGTGCAATCGAATTACTGCACTTTTACTTACCTGAATTTTAAGTATGTGTCCATAAACTATTCCATGCTACTGTTAGTGACTGAAGACTGTAGACTGAAGCAGCAATATACATAGATATGCCTAAAAGTGTGAACTCAAACCTCAGCAACAGTTTCACAGTAGTATGGACTGCAATCAATGCAATTACTGTAAAACACTAACTTACTATATTGTACCTTGTGTTCTTTTTACTCTAGAGAATCTTTGAGTTGGATAGCAGTGCAACTCATTATGAGTGCCTGAATATTGATGAAGCAGGCTTCAATCTTCACAAAAAAAGGAGAAGAGGGAGAAATGTGATTGGCCATCGTGCTACAGTCAATGTCCCTGGATAATGAGGAGGCAACATCACTCTCTGTGCCACAATTTCTACAACTAGTGTAGTCCGCCAATGACGTGTGTGTTTCTAAGTGGTCATATTTACGGATTTCTTCAGACAAACGCTCTTAGATCTGATTCATTCTCTCGTCAAATACATTTGTTTTATTAATGGCGGAATTACGCTATGAAACCGTAAATCCGAGACTCTGGCAAGGATGTAGTAAGCAGACCAATCACAGTCCTGCAGCTTGCGTTTCCTTGCGGAGCTTGCGTATCCGTAGACGCAAGTCTTGGAAAAATTGGTCGACACCCGCAAGGGGGGGCGGGACTCTACACAAGGGGCGCTTGCGTTTCTCCGAAAACGCAGAAGCATAAACTATGCTTAACTCTCTCCCCTTTGTGCTGCAGACGGACGCATTGGACAGAGGGCTGGGGGCCGTTTTTCCCAGGAGGTGGAGGGGCTCGAAAAAGTGCCTGATCATCTCTGAGGGCAAAAATGAGTGATGTTCAGACGTCCTGCAAAGCACTCAAAAGCATTCTGTCATATCCTCTCCTGCAACAATCTCCCATCCGCCTCAGAGGACAACAAATGAAAAACCCTTTGATGGGGATAAGGGGGAAGAAACCGTAAGGAGAACAGGAGAGGAGGATCCTGGGAATAATAACTGTTAGAAGCGGTAGGTGTCAGCAGGGCCATGGCAAGAGGCACGACCATGTGGATCATATAACATGTCTTTGAACCTTTCTGAGAAATTCTTAAGCGGAACTAGCCTGGCTAACTTCATACGCTGATCTCAAATGAGACGGGTCTGGAAACCACATGTTCATTTCAGGCGATCGGTCAAAGAGTTATGTGTACAAGATGTTGTTCAGCGACTATTGCCGTTTGTGCAAGGCAAACATGAGAGTAGAAGGTATATATCAGTCGTCCCCAAAGTTTTTCTTGTGAGGGGCGCATCAGCTCCGCGCACCTCCGCGGATATTGGCGCATAAGGTCCACGGACGTTTGCCGGCGGGCCGTAGTTTGGGGACCCCTAGTATATATGGCCACTCTACAGACATGTTTTTATCGAGAAAAAAAAACACACAGGTCAGGTCAGCTGGTCAGCTTCAACCTCTCACCCTTTTCCCTTAAATATCTGTTCTGTAAAAGAAAATGTCAGCATAATTGGCTTGCTCCTGTCAGTTAGACATAAGACAGGTTGTTAAAATCACAGCAGTTGTCCAACGTTATGTAAAGGATCTCCAAATGATTACAGAAACCAGAAAATATGAGGGCAATGGGGCGTCGCCCCTGCCTGCAGCGCCCCTGCAGCGCCCCTCCTTGAGCCCTCCCAAAAAATACATAGAATATACACTGTCCTTAAATAGACTCAGCCTGATGCAACATTGGTTTTGCCTCTAGCATGCACGCTCTATTTTCAGGGACATTCCTAACTCCAATAAGAAAAACATTGAGAGGTTTCCCACTCAGAACGACAGAAGAGCAAAATGACTCTTCAAATAAGCATGAATATACACTCACCGGCTCATGTTCAAGAAACCAGTCTGAGATGATTGGCGCTTTATGACATGGCGCGTTATCCTGCTGGAAGTAGCCATCAGAAGCTGGGTACATTGTGGTCATAAAGGGATGGACATGGTCAGCAACACAACTCAGGTAGGCTGTGGCGTTGACAAGATGCTCAATTGGTATTAAGGGGTCAACAGTGTGCCAAGGAAATATCCCCCACACCATTGCACCACCACCACCACTACCACCAGCCTGAACCGTTGATACAAGGCATCGATGCTTTCATGTTGTTTACGCTAAATTCTGACCCTACCAACCTGAATGTCGCAGCAGAAATCAAGACTCATCAGACCAGGCAACCTTTTTCCAATCTTCTATTGTCAAATTTTGGTGAGCTTGTGCCAATTGTAGCCTCAGTTTCTTGTTCTTAGCTGACAGGAGTGGCACCCGGTGGGGTCTGCTGCTGTAGCCCATCCGCCTCAAAGTTCTACGTGTTGTGTGTTCAGAGATGCTCTTCTGCATACCTTGGTTGTAACGAGTGGTTATTTGAGTTACTGTTGCCTTTCTATCAGCTCGAACCAGTCTGGACATTCTCCTCTGACCTCTGGCATCAACAAGGAATTTGCACCCACAGAACTTCCGCTCACTGGATATTTTTGCTTTTTTAGACCCCAAATCCCAGTAGATCAGCAGTTTCTGAATTACTCAGACCAGCCCGTCTGGCACCAACAACCATAGCACGTTCAAAGTCACTTAAATCACCTTTCTTCCCCATTCTGATGCTCGGTTTGAACTGCAGCAGATTGTCTTGACCAAGTATGCTGATATGCTGAAATGCATTGAGTTGATGCCATGTGATTGGCTGATTAGAAATTTGTGTTTACGAGCAGTTGGACAGGTGTACCTAATAAAGTGGCCGGTGGGTGTATAGTATAGAGTGATATAGATACATCCAGGGTGCGATTTGACAAAAATCGCACCCTGGACATTGGACATTGGAATTTTAGCTCGCATAACTAGGGAGAAGAACGCAAAGGGTAGACAGGCCCTTTTTCGGGTCCGTGGATTAGTCCCCATCACAACATGACAAAACTTTTAATGTTAATTTAGTTGACAAGACGATATGCTCAGTGTCGGCGCTCCGCACACGCACATCACGCACTGCGCGTAGATAACCAAATGCCTGGGGGGGCACCAAAAAATCTAAAGTAAGGTGTCTACCATGTTAATATGCAATACCAATACAAAAGTAATAGGCGATCACTCACAGTAATGCAGCTCCGCACTGCTCATATTATTAAAGAGCTGGTTCTCTGTTACGGAGACCCCCCCCTCCTTTATGGCATTATATTTGTGATTGGCTGTTGGTCTCCAATGAAATTGCTAGTAGAACTTCTACAGCATCGCGGAAGCTTAGAGCGAGTTGTTGAAGTTTGCAGCATTTAGGCTAAAAGAGGCACCTGCATTGGACACACTGTGCCCCAAAAAGTATCGCCTAAATCGGACACTTCACACAGACTCACAGCGCAGCCCCGGACCTCAGGGCACCTGAGTAAACTGCGCGCACGGAATTTTTTTCTTTGATAAAATATAGTTCTCTGTGCTCAAAACTTAAAATTACGCGCTCAGGATTGTGGCACAAATATAACGCCATACACCCTCAGTGCAATTAAAGTCCAACTGGCTTGATGCTCACTTTCACGCGCACGGATGGTTTGGCTACGAGGAGGAAGCAGAATTAAGCGCCGAGCGGCGCACAAAGAGGGGAAACCGATCCGCGTCACGAGCGCACGCGCACCCTGCGAACACTAAAATGTTACAATGTGTTTGTGTTAGATGACGTTCAGAAATTGACACTGAAGATCGTTGGATTTTAAGAGTTTAACTAGGCTAGCAGTTAAGTTGCATTCATCGCTATCAAGGGGGGGAAATCCTTGTCTCCCCGGCGATAAAAATAATTTAGCAGAGGGGGGTAGGAAAACCAGAGGGGGGGAAATCCCCCCCATCCCCTCCCACAAATTGCACCCTGGATACATCTATATACAGCGTCCACACAACGCTGCCGTTTTTGAGCACCAAAGCTTGGAAACGCTCTTGAAAACAAATCGGTTTGAACACGCAGGTGTTTCGTCAAACGAATACGTTTGGAAAAGATCACGCCCACACCATTTTTACTACTTAATTGGCTGTTAGTCGTAGTGGTTGCTTTGTGTTTGTAATGAAAGGGAACTAGAGTTGCAACAGCCTGGCATTAATGTTGTTCCCTTTCGGAACCAGTCAAAATAGTAAAGTGATGTTGGGTGCACTGGATCTGGAAATGCACTAGATCCCATGTAGCTAATGTTACCTCTGGCACATACACACAGTTGATTGCACAAATGTAGGATGATAACTCTATGAATCCTTAACCCGGAACTACAAACCATTGAAACATAATTCTATTGTTGACCGTATCAATTAAAGTAGTCTTTAATTATTTATGGAATTATTGATTAAATAAGAACTACTACCGTAACATAAATTTGCAGATAGTGTTGAGCTAAAAATATACCGTCCTCCATATTTAAAGGCAGTCACTGGTCTCTACTGTGTATTTGAGTTCTTCCTCACAGACAGCGTGAGGCCAAAGTTGTTGAGTTATCTAAATTCAACAGCACAGCAGCTTCCTGTCCAAGTGAAGATGTGTTTCTCACCTGGAGCTGTTGGACTGCTTCGTTGGAGTGAACCTGTGAAGTCCTGTGTTATTGGGTGCGACATGATTCTACACCTTGGATTTTGAAGTGACCAGATTTACTGCAACAAGCCCAAAGGCCCATTTAGGACCCACAGCAGCAGGAAAATATTTTTTTATAATTAGAAAGATATCAGGATCACAACCACTAAATACTGTATTATGTTATACTGGACCTGACATGCCAGATTATTTCTGACACAGAATTATCTTAAAACTGTCATTTAAACTGTTTATAGAAGGTCAGACTGTCAGGATTGGGTGTCGAGGTGGAGGTGAGGACCGGAAGTAGTGAGACAACACAGACTTGCAACAAAAAGGGGTTTTAATCTCCAAAAAGGGCAAACCAAGGATTTCCAAACGGACGAAAACTCACGGGAGGATTAAGATCACAAACACATACCACCAAGACAAGTTAGACAATGACGCGACACTGGACGACAGATTGACAGGACTTAAATACACAAGGGAGGTGCAGGTGATTGGAAACAGGTGGAATCACTCAGACAATCACAAGGGGAGACAGGACAAGGCAGGAAGTGAAGTTACCCAGGGAAACCAGAAACATGAAACTTCACAATAAAGGACCAAACCGTGACACAGACACTCAATCTGTAAATCTGAAGCCAGTTGGGATAGATTTCTGTCCTCTTGTTTTAGATATCTTGGTGTTTTCTGCCTTTGCCTCTGATCGGATGCCCCTGTGTCTAGTCCCCTACAGTATCTGCTCTCTCTCTGCCAGTTCTTCTTATCCTCTGGGACCCCTCTAGTGCTCCAGTTGATAAATCAGCTTGGAACTTCATCAATATTTGCTATTGACTATATCACCTTAGACATGATGGTTAGCCTTTTGGCAGAATCTAAGAATTTATTCAGTCAAATGAAAATATGTCAAAAACAAAGATGTAATCTAGCCACTGAGAATGCATTTTTCATCACAACACTAAGGCTCATAATGTTCCATCAATGTGTTGTGTATATCTTGTGAGTCTCTTAATAACATTGAAAACAGATGAACATGCAGGAACAATTCAAACAATTCTTCTACTATTTCTGTACTTGTGTAATATTTGGTGTGTTTCTGCCTTTTTTTTCTAGGAGTTTGAATTAAATCAGTATGGAGTTGAAAATCTTCCTCCATATACATTGAGAATAAAAAAATACAACCATAAAAAACAAATCCATCAATCAGAAAACCGTAGTAACCTTCAGTTTGGGTGTGCTGCATTCAGCAACCTGTATCACCTCCAGATAATAAACTCACTACAGATCTCAAGACAAAAGACACCAATAGCATCACCATATCCCCGTGCAGCATCTGCCTTTCCGTTACCAAGGTAACAACGGGCATAGAGAGATGTGGTTGTGTGTTGTGAGTCAGATGCTAAAGTAAATGTCCCTGAAACTTGTAAAGGATATTTATCCGGGAGCGGAACAGGCCAAGAAGACAGACAGGACTGGGCTCCAACACAAATCCTCTGCAGGCAGGCAGGCAGGCAGACACACACGCGCACACACGCGCACACAGAGCATGAATAGCCACTTCCACTTGATGACGTGAACACACAAACATTTTCACGATGCTTCGATTCCTTAAAATACAGATCGAAGGATTTCAAATAATTGATATGTATACAACCTAATGTGTATCAAAAGAAATTTGCATTTAACTGCTAACACATTTTAAAATCTGATAATGTTCATACTAGTAGTTTAACAGGTTCGTTAATGCTCTACCACAGGCAATGGTAGAGCTCAGGCATGTGGAACAGGTCTTCCAAATTACGCTTATTTTTCTTTCAATGCTTTCTTTGTACACTAACTTTTTAGTAGGCAAAAAATACATGTAAAAAATGTGAAAAGATTCACATGATATTTTTCTCGCTCAGCCACAAGAGGTCAGGGTTGCATGATTTTCTCACAGTCACCGCTGCCATAAGATCTTTACAGTGAGATGCCTCACACGTGTATAAAGGGGGTTACTGCAACTTAATAGGCTTGCGTCTCTCTTTTTATTAGATTTCATTCCAAGACAGCTTCCTGCATATGGCACAGGAGTGATTCAATCAGTTTTCATGGGTGTTCATTGAATATTTACCACTAAACTCTATCTCTAAGTCTCAATACAATTCAGCCATTGGCAAAGCCATAACCTAGTAAACTTTGATTTGTGTGTTGACTTCAAAGTAAAGTGGATGTGTGTGTGAGAGAGTGATCAAGCGAGTCGGATAAATAAAAAACATAATCCATTTGACTTCATGGAAGAATTTATAGGAATACTATTTAATAATATAGTATTTTCTCTAACTTAGCAACCGGCAGCCTTGACACAACACACGTACAACCATTAAACAAACTATATGGAGGTTTTCTATATGGAGGGAAATCTTTTTCAAAATTAGGCTGAAACTCCTTAGTGGGTGGATATTGTTTTTGATTCATAACCCCAATTTCAAACCAAAACATAATCATTTATAGTTTATAAAAAAAAGCTAGAAAGAGCGTGAAAGATTTGAGAAGCTTTGACTAAGGCTTGGACTATAGGTGGGTCCTGAAATGGTCACAAGAAGGCAATTTTTTGTTTAAAAAGGTGAAAACAATAGACGCTATGGGGACAGATAAGATGAGGTCTGATCATGAGATATACCAGTTTAATTGGACGAGGACGGCAAGTACCACCACCCAATCCTACTTTGACTGAAAAATGCTTTCAGGCAATTCAACAATGAAACAATATTTTATAACTGTTATTCACTGTTATTCATTATTATCTTCCCACCTTTGATGCTATCAAAAGAATTTTGAAAATGGCTTTCTCAAATGTTAACATTTTCTATTTTTAGTATGTGAAGTAACTCATATTTAACTAGATAATGCCTCAGTTGGATATTATAGTTTTGTAATAAAAAATAATTGAGCGCTTTTCAAGTCTTCCACCACTCAAAGCTCTTTTATCTCACATATCATCATCTATCTATTAATAAGCGGTAAACATCAGGAACTAACATTCATACCATTTATACATCTAAGTCTGTGCAGCTACTTTTCAGGATTAATTGTGACATGTGACAAATGATCAATGCACTGAGTGTGCTATACATTGGCCTGAAAAGTAAAGAGTCTATCAAATTTGGCCCTGAGTCAGATTCCTGCTGATAGAAGTGCAGTGGCCCTAACATCAGTGAATTCCCCCTTTTGATTGGAGCCACAAAAAAAACCTTTCTGGCCACTGAGCTGTGACAATAGACAGTGTGCTCTCTAACTCCAGCCCGTCTGCGTTCCGAGCAATGACTGCCACAATGGAATGGCATAATAAAAAAGGGAGGACTTGCTTTTATCTGACAGTTCTGGGTTTCTAGCTCTGCTAGCAGAGCAAGGCCGGCAGTGCTTTTTGGGCGTAAGAAACAACGTGGATTCTGGTGGCCCTTAATTATTCAGAATTGTGTTATATTAGCTTCTCGAATTCCCGCTAGCTTTTTTCGTAGTTTGGTTTTTTTATTCACGCACATACAGAAGAAAAAATTGTTTGTTTAAAAGAAAAAAAATACATGAATGGAATCAGCAACATACCACCATATTCGCCTTTCCTGAATCCAATTGCATTCAAGGCGTTTTTTCCAACGATGCATGACTTGTGAAAATATTTGCTGTGATGTTGATGAAATTCTCTGGCCAGATGTAATTGAAAGGCATGATCAATAAATGAATTGATTCAATGAATGCAGATCATTTTTTATTTTTCAGTCCTATTTACGTATTAACCTAAGTACTTATTTTCATAATGTTTTTTGTAGTGTATTAACTCATTGTTATAGACCTGAACTCCTCACTAAAAAACTTGAAGAGAGAACACACTTTTAGTATAGATGTTAATATTTAGAATTTTTTTAAAGCATTTACTTTACTTTGTAGAGATGTACCAAATTGATTGAGAAAAAAAGTGTTTTGTCTAAGGTGGTCTTTCAATCCACAAGCCATAGACATTCAATTGTGATTTGTTAATATGACCACCGCAGGCTTTGCGTATAAAAAAGTGCCTGATCATCTCTGAGGGTAAAAATGCGTGATGTTCAGACTTGCAAAGCACTCAACCGCATTCTGTCATACCCTCTGCTGCAACAAATACACATCCGCCTCAGAGGACAACCAATGAAAAACCCTTTAATGGGGATAAAGGGGAAGAAGCCTTAAGGAGAACAGGAGAGGAGGATCCTGGGAATAATAACTGTTAGAAGCGGTAGGTGTCAGCAGGGCCATGGCAAGAGGCACGACCATGTGGATCATATAACATGTCTTTGAAATTCATCTATATTCTTTTAAATAGACTGACATGATGGTGTGTCATGGACAAGAACTCCTAATTTTTTACGTCAAATAAATGAATGTTGTTACTCTTTAAAGATCACGACAAGGGTCCAATTTCAAAATATAAACAAAATAAGTGCTTCCTGTTTTCTCCTACTCACCGAAACGAGATCTCTTCATGCTGTAACTTCTCCCGCGCGCGAATCTGGAGAGAACATCACCCCCTCCGTTCTTAACGCGTAACGTACTTCGGCAGCTGGGACATTTTGTCTTTAAAGGAAAAACAAGTCCCTACGTTTCGTCACCAACAGCGACAAAGCTCCACGCTGCTGACGGGCTGGCGTTTCACCTCTCCGAACGTACGGACGTCAAACTTTATTAGTTTAGAGTTTAAGTAATGAGAGATAAACACGTACTCCCTTCATGCTTACTTTCAACAAAAAAGAAGTTATGGATATTTGCGACGGGAAGAAGAGGAGACAGGTAAGCGGCGGCGCGAGGGGCTGCAGGCGGAGCGTGGCCGTGAAGATGAAACGGGAGGTGGGCAAAGTCCTCCGCTCCCTGACGGTGGAGGACAACAACCGTACGGAGGCAATGGAAGAAGAGGAAGAGGATGATGAGGATGACTGCTTTTCCATTAGCTTCCTACGGAATGACCGACTTGATCCCGCCCCGGCTGTGCCTCCGCGCTACAGCCTCATGCGGGAGGTCGGCCGAGGAAGCTACGGGGTGGTGTACGAGGCCCTGGCCCGCAAAACGGAAGCCAGGGTTGCGGTGAAGAGGCTCCAGTGCGACGCCCCAGAAAACGTTGAGCTGGCGCTGGCCGAGTTCTGGGCGCTGACGAGTCTGCAGAACCGACACCAGAATGTGGTCCAGCTGGAGGAGTGCGTCTTGCAGAAGAAAGGCCTGGCGCAGAAGATGAGCCACGGGAACAAGATGTCCAAACAATACCTGCGCCTGGTGGAGACGTCGCTCAAGGGTATGCATACGGACAATTTTACAATGACATAAAGCATAACTTGGCGTGTTCCCTACTACAAATGCATGTCCATTGAATCACACATGGATATCAAAAACCGTACTGCTGTATCAGTTCTTAAGGCTTTCCCCCCTGCGGGTCACTTTTGTTAGTTTACGCATAACGATCCGTCCCTTTTGGCCCTAGTCTAGACATTACCCATAGGAGCCCCAGAGAGAACCCTGTGTTTTTCATAAGAGGGCACTGTATACCACTTGGAAAAGTGATACCCCACTGCTCGTTCGTTTCCACACACTTAACAGGGACGTTACAGTGCAATGTGGGATGGTAGGATGAAGAGATTTATTTGAAAAAAAAAGCTGCCCCCTACCTGAAAACATACATTTCAGGTTGTGTCATGGCTGTTAGGATTTTTTAATAAAATATGTGGACTGTTAAAAAATGTGTAAGTAAAAATATATAAACTGAGAGTAAATGTTATTTTTGCATATGAAACTATTGTTTTTGCAAAAACTTGCTCTCAAAACAAAAAGCTTTGGTCTCTGATCAAAAAGCTTTGCAATGTGAGTTTTTACATAGTGGGCGGGCTTACACCGCTGAATGAATCAGGGGTTTCTATTGGTGGATCGACTGGGCTGCGCTGCTTGCCCTCACCATGAAACGACTGTCATGAGCGACACTGAGGTAAGTTGACTTTGTATTTTTTCAAAATCATTTTAAATGCAGCAGCACTTTATTTGTTTTCATGTTGTTGGTGTCGCGCAGTCTTTTTTTTTTTTTAAAGAACGACATGATGTCCTGCTTTCTTCGTGCATGTGGGCTCATGTTGTAAACCGTAATGTAGTGTCTCCAAGGAGGACATACCAGAGATATTCTAATATGAAGAGATGTTGCACTCTCTTGTTACTTCCGGGTTCTGGACGGGCTGCAGAATTCAATTCAATTCAATTCATTTTATTTTGTATAGCCCAAAATCGCAAATTACAAATTTGCCTCGGAGGGCTTTACAGTCTGTACACATGCAACATCCTCCGTCCCAAGAACCTCACATCGGCACAGGAAAAACTCTGAGGAGTAGCATGGACAGAGAACACGTCTCTGTCCATGCGAGGGCCCTCGCATGCGAGTGCAGAATGCATGGGACCCTACGGGGCTTCACCCCCTAAATTCCACTTTTCTCAGGTTATAATTTTTTGTCAAGCAATTTGAAACTTGCATTCAAAATGGGGGGCTAGAATAATACACTCAGCTGAAAATTGAATTTTTAAGTTCACTTATCTGTTCCAAAAATCCGTTCAAAAAATGTGATGACGGAGGTGCTGCTTTACGGCCATTTCTTCGGCGAGCTCTTCGGCACTTCCGAATCATGGCTTCCTTTCTCATGACATCAGCAACATGATCGACAACGATAACCCAAGCTGCTATTTGAGGTAAACTTCGACAGAAAGTCCTTCTAAACTTTATATTTCTGATTCTGCTTTAGCTTCAGCTGCCATCAAACGGGGTCTCTGGTTGTAATCGGTCACAATCCGTCACTGACCAATCAGCATTCATTAGCAAAATGCTAGCGTATTCCGGCCAACAACGGCCCAACCTGTAAGAAATCAAAAGGACATAAGTACTCATTCATTCGACTTTTGGTCTATAATCCATATTGAACTTGCGGAATCAACAATTAAATCTACGTTGATTCAACGACAAGCAGGAGAAAGAGCTACATTTAGCCGTCTAGCTTCATAGGGTACCATTCAATCTGCAACCAAGATCGATACAATGGGCCCGAATAGGGAGTGCCCAGGCTCTCCTTAGGCTCTGGACATACTACTAACTAACGTTGCATAGATATGTTAGCTTAGTTATTGGTATCATCACCTTACGGTGAGGCAAAAGTTGGTAATCATTTTCTTGATTAAATGATTCATTTTGATTAAATGATTGATTAAATGATTACACTCAAACATTACATTAATACTATCACCAAACACTACCTACGGTAGTAGCTTAATTTCTTTCAATACAGCCAGTGCAGTACACTGAAGAGTCCATTTACCACGTCCATACATTCAAAATCCCTTTCCAGTATGATGTATGTGAAGCCATAGATAGAGCAGGGATTGTCAACTGGCATCCGGCCAGCGACTTGATTCCAAACGGGAACGCGTGCCATCGAACAGGATGTCAAACATGCTACCGCGGGAGAGGACCGAAACTAATGCGCCAACTAGTTTGTCATACAGACGCCCGTGATCGTTGCCACCCCCTTCCTCCCCCCCGTCAGCCCGTCCTGCTACCTAACAATAAACATCAATCGTAATGTTATACCAAAGTTTGATTTTTATTTAAGGGTCCGGCCCCTAAGAAGACTGTCTGGTAAAATTCTGGCCGTCTGACTAATCTAGTTGACGACCCCTGCCATAGCGGCTGCACGACGTCTCCTGTCCCTGATTTTAAGGGCCACACCTGAAGAACGAAGGGCAGGGACACAGCTAGGTGATTGAGAGATCCTCAGTGCAAACTGAAACGGCAAGACATGCACTCATGTCAATGACCCAGTTAAATGTGTCATTAGTCTCGTTTTTACCTTGATGGCAGCAGATCAATTGTCAAAAAAACTGACATGAAATTGAGCATTACCTTCTAGAACTTGTAGGTATCTGCTTTTGGATGATCGGCAAACATTCACTTACAGTAAAATGGTATAATTTGTGTCTTAACATCATGCCTAACAACCGTTGCTGTTACCCAAGTGTCAATCTTTGCACAGACACCATCACATTCTAAAGCCGCGTTCCCACCGCAATTACCAGGAATTATTTGTCCCAGGAACATTTTTCACAGGAACTTTTTTTTGCCCTAGACCGGTTGCTTACTGCGTGGGTCTAAATTACCGGGCAGATTATGTAAACTAGTCTGTTGACGTTGAACTGCGTGCGACTGCTCCTCCCAGTCCCCGATACGTACCACGTGCTAATAGAAATAGGAATCCATTTACTAGTTAGCTCCATTGACATATATATAAAGCTCTGACATCTCTGACACAGTTCTTCTTTGCCGCTTTAAAAAAAGTTGCGCTGCCATCAGCAGCTGCAGTTTTAGAGGGGCGAAGAATAATTTTTCACCTGGCGCCTCCTTAAAAGGAGCTAGCCTACACTGCATGAAAAGTGGGATTTTCGTCCCCGTAAACGCCCGAAAATCTCCCTAATTTCCGACAATTTCCGACAATTTACAGGCTGCGCACGCCGCATACGCCTGTCCCGGAAATTGTCGGAAACAGACTCTGACGTAGGTGGCGATCAGCTGGCGGAGGTGCGAATAGCCCTAATTAGCATATAAATGCAGCGAAACCGCAGGTGGCGGAGCGGGCTGAATATCCTTAATCCTTATTGGATGAAACCACAACTCTCAAACAAGTAAAATCACTCATGATTGGCAGTAAAACTACACCTGGGCAGGCCTGGCTTGAGTTTCCTTACTCCTCATTGGATGAAACCACAACTTTCAAACAAGAAAAATCACTCGTGATTGGATGGCAGATCTGTCGCTATTGGTCACCCAGCCTCATAAATCATTTCGTTCATATCGGCAGGATGGTGATTCAGCTGACGGGACAGTCCGCTGATAGCAAACAGCAGTTTCTTCTCGACTGGCTGAAAGTTGTTGATCGCGTCCAAGAGGAGCTGCAGGCGAGTTGAACGTCCGGATCCTCCAATCAGATACGTTGGCTTGTTGGAAGGACTCGCAAGGACTCGCAAGACCAGACCGCGGTGCCCGCCTGTGAAGCACCATGTCTACGAGATGTAGTGGTTAATACGTCCTCTGTGCATTAAGTAAGACAAAAGAAAAGGTCACTGTATTTCTGCCACTGTGGACGTTAGTTGAGCTCTATGAGACTGTGATCTCTGCAGACCCTTCATTCTGATTCTAATGTTGTTTGCATGGAATGGTCATTTTACCTTGCTTATTCAGATTGAAACTAATTTTTTAAATAATTTAGTTTTTTACATAACATTAGCCATAGCTAATGGCATACACAGTAATCTATCATACAATAATCTAGCAAATTAAATAAATCAATACAAGCTAAAATGTAAGAGTCTATAATTAGGCCTGATCTATTTGTACCAGAGATTTTCTTACCTTTTAAAAAAATGTCACCTGGGCTAAAACTCCCTCTGCAGCACTGATTTGCATTTGTATAGCTCACAGCATTTTCATTTACATGTCAAAGCCTCCCCTAGAATTAGGAGGAGGGGAGTCATGGGGGGCCAACTGCCAAGCGAGGCCCACGTCAATTTCCGACAATTTCCGGCAGTTTTTTGACTTTGCCCAAAAATTGCTGTAAACCTGAAATTCCACGACAATTTACGGTGCCGGAAATTGTCGGAAATCCCACTTTTCATGCAGTGCTAGCTAGCTAACCGCCGACATGATACGCTAGCGTTAACGATGCACTAACGCTACGTTAGCATCATCGCTAACTTAACGTTAGCATCATGTCGGCGTGAGCGCCACCAATCAGCATTTGCAGCGCACAAGTCACACCCCTGAAAGTTCCTGAACTCTGAGAAAGTACTACCTCGCCAGCAGGGACTTTTGGAGGGGGAGATATTTACCCGGAACTTCATTTAGACCCTGGTTCCTGCGGTGTAAACACACCGAGTACCAGCCCATAGTTCCTGGTTCCCGGGGTAAAGTTCCTGCGGTGGGAACGCCGCTCAAGTAGCCCACATTAAAGATCTTTTAAAATACTCCTGCAAACGGCCATTAAGTATGGTGCAGGATCCAAGAAATGAAGCCCATTGAAGGACATGCATGTAGATGTCTCGTTGAGAAGAAGAGGAATCCACGGCACTGCAGCAGGACTATCATGGCATGGCCCCTCTGCTACAGTGACCCAGGCTGTGGGCACTCCGGTTCCTCATCATGTTCTGCCTGCAGGATCTGAGATGGACCAAACACGTTCATCATGATTATGGCAATTGCATCGTTTTTTTCACATAGTGTAGAGTCTAGACTATCTACTCTTGATATTAGGGGTGGCACGGTACATGAAGAAACATCCGAACAATTCGGTTCGCGTGTCTCGGTTCGGTTCGTGCGCATCGCACAGTTCGACGCACGGTTCGACGCATGCGCAATGGAAGCTCTCGCCCATTTTTCACCTCAGACAGAGCGTTTCCTTTTCGCGAGAAATAAGAGTTGTGGACTCGCAAATAAACATTAAAAGTGGCGTAAGGAGTGCTGCCGCTCACGTCATGTGTAGAAATGGCGAGTGAGAGAGATAAAGGAAGGCTGCGCGGAGTTGGAGGATATAAGTCCGGTGTGTGGGAACATTTTGGATTTCTTGTTACCTACGATGACAACGGAAATAAAACCGTTGATAGTGTGTGCAAGCATTGGGCAAAATGCTTTCAATATGCTAATGGGAACACGTCTAACATGTCAGTTCATATGAGGAGACATGACGCCAATGTGTCGGTAGTACAGCGTCAGCAGGAGAGAGCCAGTTAGGAAACAATTTCTACTGTCCACAGCATTTAAGCAACCTCTCAGTCATCAGTCGGACTGATAACTTAAGCAACGGGGATGTTTAGAGCCAAAGATATGCAAACTTTACAGCGTGATTGAGTGTGAAGGATTTCGTCAGCTGATGAAAGTACTCGAGCTGCGTTATAATATTCCGTTTCTGCACCGCTGCAATTCGAAATGACTAGACACGATAAGAAATCATTAAAGAATTGTTCCACACAGCCCACGTAGCTCTTATGTAAAAGTCAAATTCAGTTTGTAGGCTACATAATTGCAAGATATAACATTTTCTTAAATACTGTATCCTAAATTGTGGATAATTAAGCTATATATCACATGCTGAAGTACATTTCTGGAGTATAAAATATGAAATAAAAACAAGAACCATACAGAACCGAAAACCGTGACCCTAAAACCGGGATACGAACCGAACCGTGGGTTTTGTGAACCATGCCACCCCTACTTGATATGTATTCATTTAGGTTGATAGATAGAGAAAATAAATGAATACCTCACCTTAAATTGCAATTCTTTGATTTTGTGCTATGTGTGTTGTACCTCCTCCCACTGCGGGCTAAACCCTAGTTTATGTGCTTGCCTTTTCAACCCCACCAATTTTTCTAGACTTGCGTCAAAAGCTAGGTAAGCCTTGCGCAGCCCGCAAGGCTGTGATTAGGCTGCTAACTACATCCTTCCCAGAGTCTCATATTTACGGTTTCATAGCATAATACCGGTATTTTTTTTAAGGAGAGCGTGAATCTGAGCTTTGTCGGAAGAAATACGGAAATATGACCACTTATACAGCACGTCATTGGCCGACTCTAAGAACGCGCTATAAGAACTTAAGAACTCGCAGATGGCCTCCAATTCATGGAGGGAGATCTCCACAAACGTCGGTTTGCCGGTTGAGGGGTATACAAAGTTGTGGAGAAAAATACCAGTCAAATTCGTCCGCGAAATTAAGACGTCACTCTCTAAGTTATCCTCGACAAAAAAAACCTTACTCCACATCGTGTTCTGGCGGTGAATTGCTTTGCAACACGCGCAAGCCTTTTTGAACCATGACTTCAAGCGAGTCCGTCGACACAGAAGCATGCGCCGGCCTTAGGCCGGCTTTATACAACAACCCTCCCAGGTGAAACCGACAAAATATTTTATCAGATGTGCCTTTCGTTTAGACGGCGACAGCGTTTTTGGGGCTTAAAAACGCAAAAATATGAACCCACCCTCCAGAGTGGAAATCTTAAAGATGCTCCACCGTCGCGTTCCCGTCTAAAGGGTTGAAAACGCAAATGTGTGCTCTGGGCTGCTCCCTCTGGCTATCCTCGCATACGCGTTGACGTCATATCCATGTGCAGTACAGCCAAACAACAACAAACATTATTATTTATTATTATTATTATTTCCATCAGTCGGACGTTGTTTGCAAGAATAGCTCAACCTCTATGTCTGTCCAGACAAAGTTATCTGTCTTACTTCGCTTCTTCACCATGTTTGGGTTTTCGACTGTGGGCTATTTCGCGCTACTACGGAGTGAAGGTGTTGGTGTTGTTGTATGGCAGTGCTTCACGGTACCACCTAGTCACCTGGCATGCATACTACATCAAATTTCACACACTTTTGCGTCACCGTGTGCATGGAGATTTACACCCAAAGGCTCTCGTCTAATCGCAAAATAAAAAGTGGGAACAGGGTTAGGATTCTTTTATGAAATAACTATGTGGAATGTTAAAAAACACCACTTTTGCAGATTGTGTTCAGATTGTTGTCGTGTAAAGCTAGCCTTAATGTGTGCTAATGTTACAGGCACGTAGAAAGCTGGGCTTCATGTCAACACAGCAGGCCTCCATATCCATGTCGTTCTTTAATAAATCAATGCGCGACACTAACAACATGAAAACAAAGAAGTGCTGCTGTTTTTATCACTCTTTTATCAAAATTATTTTGACAAAATACAAGCAGACAGCGAGTGCCCAGTCGATCCACCAATAGAAACTCCTGGTTCTTTCAGCGGCGTAAGCCACAATGTACCATCTCACATCGCAAAACCTTTTGATCTGAGACCAACCTTTTTTTTTTTGTCGAGACCAACACTTTTTGTTTGGAGATCAAGTTTTTGTTTTGCAGGCAAAAACAATAGTTTTATAAGCAAAACTAACAAATGTATTCTCAGGTTATATTTTTTGTATGCATAATAAAGTCACAAATCTACCGTCATAAGCCGTTAGATACCTAGCCTCAACATCTCAAAGCTCATTTAGAAGATAATGTAGCTCAGATCTGAAAAAATAGTGAAGGCACTGTGTGTCCCGACTTGGGTATTGTTTAGACCTTGAAGTGTGAGTGTTTTTCACACTAGTTATGCTGCTGGCATGAAACGCCATTTTGAGTTCCAAACAAATGTAGTAACTTTTACAATCTGAACGCTTCATGAATCCAGTCCTATCTGTCCGCTGCAGGGGAGCGCATCCTCGGCCACCCAGAGGAGCCGTGCTACCTCTGGTTCGTCATGGAGTTCTGCGAGGGCGGGGACCTCAACCAGTACGTCTTGTCCCGCCGGCCTGACCCCCAGACCAACCGTAGCTTCATGCGCCAGCTGACAAGCGCTGTGGCTTTTCTACACAAGAACAACATTGTTCACCGGGACCTAAAGCCAGATAACATCCTCATCTCCCATAAATCTGGCTTGCCCGTTCTTAAAGTGGCCGACTTCGGCCTCAGTAAAGTTTGCGCGGGCCTGAACTCCAAGAACAGTGAGGAACATCCCGCGATGGGGGCGGGCGGTCGAGGCAGCAGCCAGAACAACATCATCAACATCAACAAGTTTTGGTTGTCGTCGGCATGCGGCTCGGACTTCTACATGGCCCCCGAGGTGTGGGAGGGCCACTACACAGCCAAGGCAGACATCTTCGCCCTGGGCATAATCATCTGGGCGATGGTCGAGCGGATCACTTTCATAGACGCAGACTCCAAACGCGAGCTGCTGGGAACCTACATACGTCAGGGCATGGTGATTGTACCCGTCGGTGAGGCTCTGTTGGAGAACCCTAAGATGGTTCTCCACATCCCTCAGAAGGCCAGGAGCTCCATGTCTGAGGGGGTAAAGAAACTCCTGCAGGACATGCTTGCATTCAACCCTCAGGACCGACCAGACGCCTTCCAACTGGAGGTGCGGATGAACCAAGTCACGTGCGCTGCGTGACGGCTATCACCTTCCCAAGATGTCTCCTTTTTTATTTTATTTTTTCCCTAACCAGTTTTAGAAAGGACTCCTTTCCCTTCCCAGGTGAGTTTGATTTCCTTGATCACTCATCAGTTACTATGGTTGCGCTCTTCAAAGCTGCAGCTGGTAACTATAAAAATATATTTCTTGTCATATTCAGTCAAACTGTCACTTTTTCCACTAGAAAACATAAGACAGATAATTTGTGTAAAATGCAAGTTTTCCTACCTACTCCACCTGGCCAGAAGAAAAACAAGCAATCCTGGCCGAGGAGATGTAGGCGTCAATACCTGCCTGTGCCATGAAATTGTCTAACTGGGCCGCTATGATTTGAGAATTATTCATTTGTGTTCCTTCTATCTACCCATATATATTTTCAGAAGAATATTTTAGGCACTGTTTAGCTTTCAAATGACAAAGTTGGCGCTGCTTGGTTTTGGCTCGACTGTTTTTAACAGGGGCAGGGACTCAAATTTTCTAGGTTACACTAAAGTTACCGTTACCACGATATGTTTTAAGCCTGTTGGTTCATATTTACTGCCACAGTTGACCGTTTTCTCTGTGTTCTTGAGCAGTGATTGGCAGCTTCTTTAGACTGCGTGGCTCTGATTGGTCGTTTTTCTTCAGGCGCTTTGAAGGTGCTCTAAAAGGAGGAAGACGAACCAAAAATGTACAGATTATCTGTCATGTACAGCTGACAGGTAACATTGTGACAGTTTGTGCTAAAGTTTCCCCCAATTAACGCTACCAACTGCAGCTTTAAGTTAGTTGTATGTAACTGAGGAACCCGCCTGGTTTTCAGCCCAAACAAACAATACATACTTTAGCAAAATGACCTGCGAAGTGATTAGTGACAAATAAAGGGGAACACTGATCATTGGTAACTCAGGGCGGAAGTTGGCTAATCTTACTCTCAGCCGGCGCCATTAGCGGCGGCTGTATATAGCCACCTGTGGTTTGAAGTCACTGTTGTCGTTTCCCACATGTTTGACTATTTTAGAGACGTCCTGTCATTGTCAGACGGACATTTGTACAGAGAAAGTAAAATTTCAAGAATGAAAATCAGGGGAAAAGTTGTTTTTTCCCCCCTGTAGGTAAAGCATGTCTGTTCTAATCTTTCATCAACATGACACTCATACACTCACTATATCTGAGATGAGTTATACTGCACACATGCATAGCTTCCTGTGCAGGGGACATGATTCCAATTTTTAAGAACTACCAACTTATTTAATTAGTCTTGTTTGAGATTTCTATTAAGATAATAAAGATAACATTATGCTCCAAACCCATGTTTAACTCTTTCATTTTGGAGTTTACGCTGAGGTTGAGGCAGGAAGTAGTTCTGCTCGATCTTCCAGTAGTCAGATTGAGTGATACTTTTACAGATCACCTTTGATTTCCTTTGAGTGATGTGGAAGATAATTAGTTTTATGATGAAACCACATGCCACGCTTTCATCAACAAGCAGCTATTGATAGGGTTGACAAGATGAGTGACGTGAGCAGAGCACACAAATGGATGGGTACCTGGTTTTCAAAACCTAAAACCAAAACCCAGTGCAGCCCTTTTGTGAATCACAAACAAAAACTGAGTAGAGCCTCAACGTGACTAAACTCAACAGTCTGGCGTTGTCTTGTTCAGCTGCCTGAGGGTGGTCCCTGTTGCGTGCTAATCCACTGCTGCAGTTTGGCTTTGTTGTCTTGTGACATGATGGGTTGTCGCATGTTATGTAACAGGAGGGAGAGTGGGGCAGGGAGATTAGAGGCTCTAAAGACATAGAGATGAGCGCAGCCTGGTTTAGAGAAAGTACTGCTAACCACATTCACATCACTAAAGAAATAAACACACTCTCACATACACTTTCTGTAGTTGGATGGAGCAACACATGGTGCTCATATTGTTTCAGTGGGAGTAGAACAGTTTTCTTTAAATTAGTGTCACATGCCACATATATCCTGAGAAGTCCAGCTGATTCTCTTCTCATTTAGGGGGTTTATTGATGGACGTGAAGCGTTGGGCAATTTGGACAGATGACATGTTACGTGACATATTACTAAACGTGAGGGTGCCGCTGGCCGGAGAAAGATCGCCTGAGAGCTTGCCTTTATTGAATAGTAAACAGTAAATGTCTCAATTTAAATGATGTGTTTTCTGTTTAAGAAGCCAGCTAGAACATCTTCATCAGACAATTGGTTTTATTATGATATGTATACTCACGATTAAAAGGTTATCATTACATGTTGACATGTAAACAGGCCAAAGTTATGGTTAAATATTTTGATGAGAAATCTTAAGAAATCCAGTTGTCCGATCAATGTGTTTTCATATTAATATGAAATAGATATTAGATTACATAATTACATTATGAGCTGTTCAACTCTTAACACTAGCTCCAAGGATATTTCTATGAATCAGAGCATATATATTAATATACAAATGATTTATTGACATGCATTATAATTTGGAAATGCTTATAAAATGGGGTGTAGGCATCACATTGTGTGCTCATCTATTTTGTCGGACGTTCCTCCCTGTCTCCCTCTTTGCTGGACAATGAGGGCGCTGCTCCTGGTTCAGGACTTATAAAGGACTTTTGGAACATTTTGTCCTCTCGCTGTCTGCCAGCTACGTGCAGCCTCTGTCTAAACCAGACCAGGCCACTATAAGCCCCTCATCCCACAAGTGTGCAGTCCTTACTCTGTGGAATTCTTTCTCATTGTGCCGGCGGCATGGAGAGGCTTTTTACAAGTCCGGGCATTTTCAGGGTGTTGTCCCTGCACTGCACACACTGCAATAAACACACTGATGCTTTCAAGCAGGATTAACGAATTTCTCCACTTGCACGCGTCTGCCGTCTTATTTCAATACTTACCCTGGCGCTAAGCAGGACACATTTTAAACAGAAGACAGCAGTAGAAGATGCTGATAGAGCTCCCCTAAAGGAAATTAAGTACGTGGGGCAGCAGATTGATCGGCTCGGTACGCTGTGTTCTGCGTGACTCTGTCAGGAAGGAGGCCAACTTGTATAAGATTTTGTGAGTGCATGTTATGAGCGCACTGGCAATCTTATGCAACCTGGTTGTAAAAGTGAGCATTCAGTGGCTGAGGAGATTGTCAATATTTTCTTTTGGGCCCAGAGAGAGAGAGAGAGACTACTACCGAAACAAATTCCTACACAAGCGCTATTTAACAGGAAAATGTGAATCCAATTTTTTTTATTCTTGTTGGCTCATAAACACTAGAGCCTTCCATCACACTATACTGTACAGGAAACCCCGTCATCCCACGGTGCTTTGGAATAACATGGATCCTCATGTTTTCCACTTCGCTGTCCCCCTTTATGCTGACTGTTTTGGACCTAATCGGGTTTAAGCTCTTTACACTATGTTAATCTCCTCACAGTAAGTGAAGCATCCTTCACAACCTGGACATCCCAACCCACCGTTGTAAAATTTCTTTCTTTTTTAATTTTGCCGTTAAAATAATTTATGCAAAGAACCATGGGCTTGGTCTGTTTCAAATTTTGCAGAGATTGGCCCTCTCGCTCACTTACTTACTTGGTTTTATGGATTCACTCCACCGCTGTAATAAACTGAAGAACTTTTAGATGGAAGGATTACTGGCAGGACACAGATGCTGGAACAAACAAACCTTTAACCAGAACATGTAGCTGGGTAAACTGGAATGACCAAGGCTAACAGCGCTAAGGATGTTAGCTGTGCTCAGGCTCTAACTGTTACTGGGCAACCAGAGTTTTAGTCGGGAGTGCGTTATCAGAGCTAACTCCATATGAGTGCAGCACACACAAGCTGTCATTAGGTACATCTTTACCAAAAAACTATCTGCTGCTATTCAAATTATTTGAATATCGTATATAGAATGTTTTAACATAAGCGCAATTTATTTTGACGGACGTCTGCTCTACCTGATTGCCCTTCTAGTTATTGGTTATCGTTCATTGCAGAACCTCTGTACTTGCTGAGAATGCGCTGTTCGTTTTTGCATCCAGGTAAACTGAGGGGCACACACCTAAACTTAATGTGTTTTAACGGGAACGGCAGTTGAGTGGAATGTGTTGCGTTGCTGCAAGGCCCATAAAACCACCCGGGGCTCGTAAATGGACTAAACAGGCTCCCTCTCTCTCCAACTGGTTATCACAGAGAGTAGTGAGAAGACTGAGTCCTGCACTCATAAAAAAACAACCCCTACCACTTCCCCAAAGATACCAGTTTCTGCTGGTTTTTTAACAATATACTATGCCTTTGACTTATGCAACCGAAAGTGGCTGGCAGGCTGGCTGAGGAGCCAGAGACATCAGTCTGGTCATCTTGATTTCTTCGCTTGCTTATTTGTGTAGCAGTAATACCTCCCACAGGGAAATAAGCATGAAAATGGCAGGCTGACTTCGGAAAGGGTTCAACCTGAAGACTTTTACATGTCTTATCACAACATGCTTTGTTAGCACACTGGACCTATTTATTGAAAAAAGTAATTAATTTTGTATAGCCCAAAAGTTCATTACGATCTGTGCACATGTCAAAATTAGTTTTGAAAGTTCACACAGGTACAACGTTTACTCACAGCTGCTCTTGTAAAATCAAATCCAGAACTTTTGAGTGTTGAAGAATTAGAGCCACAGCAGTGAGTTCACACACCTTGGGGCACCCCGAACTCATCAGTACTTGTTAAGAACAGACTAAATGATTAAATGAAAACAGGGTTCAACTAAAAAAGTATCCTGAAATCAGATTGTATGAAATAAGTGACTAAAACGGATCAATAGCACCTGTATTTTAGCCTGTCAGGATACTTTTTGGCCACATAGTCCACAGTGAGGCGCAGTCTAAAAAAGGATGAAACTTTTGGACTCAATTTCTTTATTTTCTCAGTAGGAACATATTGTGGAGTCTATATAGTACTAATCATGAACAATTTGAATTGTTTATCCCGAGCTATGACATAAGCACTTTTCATTTTTCAATTTGGCCCATCATCCCAAATTCACCTTGCACCATGCATGCTTCCTGCTAAGTTGACCCACATACCATGTGGTGTGAGGCTTATGCAACCGATGAGTAGACCAACAAACAAGCTGTGGCACGGCAGCCTGCTGGGCTATTATTATAGCACAGCGCCGAGTTAAAGCCGGACACACATCCAACGGCAGGGAAGACGCTCTGAGGGCCAGGTGGCGTCGGCTGGGGAAGCAGTGAGTCCTGTGTCGTCTTCAGGCATTAAAATGTGAGATAAATACATCGGTTATGATCGGCCACTAGCATTCCAATGAACTAGTTGTGTTGGGTTACCAAATGACATGCATAGAATGCATGTAGGATAAAACATCAATTATCGCTATTGTGACACAATATATTGTCTGAATATTTTGATTTAGTACTTGCTCACCAAAATGTTATTCACCCACAGGAGGATTATTTATCAAAAATGTTATTGAGTGAATATTTTATGAATGCACCGCAAGCCCTACACTAGAGACATTATAGACAACAATGTTACCAGAACCTGTAGGACCGAGATTTTTTGCCTTGTGGGTTCATGCTGACCTGTTCATTATTATGTCCCTACAGCTTTGTTTACTGCGTGGATGTGGACTCCGATGGAAAGAAAAGAAACTGGCGAACTGAACTGTGAAGACTCTACAATCATGATTTGAGCGGGAAGCGATAGACCGGCCAATGATTCCAAAACTCTGGGATGGGACCTGTATGCAACAAACCGACCACAGCAGTGCTTCCCCGGCACCAGGCTGTGCAAAGTGGCTGTGAGAGGGACTGACATGTGAGAACCATGTTTATGACATCTTTTGTTTTATAATTGTTAAAGTTTGTCTCCAACAACCCTAGTAAAGATCTGCTCACATTTGTAATATGGCGGTGAAATTCTGGACTGTACCAGTATCTTGAGGTATAAGCCTCGCTCTACCAATGACTGTATGTGAATCACTATGAACAACAACAAGACGACACAACTGGTTTGTTCCACCGCCTTGTACAACCCTGTGCCTTAGCGCCGACTCACACCAAGTGCGATTGGATCACGGTTTAAAACCCACTGCTACCGGTGGGTTAAAACTCATGCGGCGGCACGGCAAGTACACTTTTCTTTTTGCACGCAGATTTCTATCTGCAGAAAAATTGCAATTGCAATTGGCCGCGATATTGTTCTGTAAGAATGTTATCCATCAGTTGCTATCTTTTCTTCAGCAGTCTTCAAAATGCTCACATAAATTCAGATGGTCAGGCTGAGGCTAGTTAAAATTAAGAAATGGCCACCGAGGGTTGTTATATCGTGTCACATCCACGCTCATCTTAAGACAGGATATTTTATTAATGTTGTTGTCATCAATGCATTTATGACATACACAATTACACAATTATGGAAGTAAATCTGTGTCATCGGATATTGAAAGAAAAAGGTTGTTGAATTTCTAGGACTGAATATTTATGCATGACATCTTGTATGATATGATGTATCTGAATATTTTTCAACATTAAAATATTCAACCAAATATTCAACCTTAAAAAATTCAACATTAAAATATTCAACCTCAAAATATTCAACCGCAAAAATTCAACCGCAAAATATTCAACCGCAACATCCGGGAACCCAAGGAAAAGCAATCGTTTCTAGATTCAAGGTCCCTTTCCTAATACTCAAGACGGCAAGAACGGGCTTGCGTTCCCGCGAGAATAGACTCGGGAGACGGACTCACGGGTACGGGAGAACGGCTATTTCCGCAATTGGAACAGCAGCTGACTCATCTTCCATTGTAGCCTGCTGAGGTGAAATGCATTCTGGGATATTTTGCTCTCACAAGAACAGACAAGCCTGCTCCGATGCGTGCCCGGTAAAATGGGTGGGGCGAGCCACATCGGGTATTATGGCCGTTCTCGCCCAGATGCGGACGTTAGTATTGGAACAGTACTCGGGCTGCGACTGATGACGTTTCACGAGTCCACGAGAACAAAAGTTCACACAAGAACGCATATTGAGAAAGGGCCAGGATCGGGAGTGTGCGTCAAGCAAAAGGACCGAGCAACCCATTCGGTTTTTATTTCCGGCCCCCAGGGTTGATGCGGAGCGGGGCATCGGTCCGTAGCGAGCCTCTTAGGGTTTGAGAAACTGCGTTTGTCAGAACGCACGCTGCAACGAGCGCGGCCGGTAACAGGGTAGCCCCGCGGGGGGGATCGCCAACCGGCGCGCAGGGCAACGTGCTCCGTGGGAGGACTGCTGGGACAGACGGGGCGTCTCCGTCTCTACCAATCGGGCGACCGGGGAGCTGCGCGGAGGTACACTGCTCCCCCTCGTACGGCCCTCCCGGCCCTAGAGGCGAACCCGCAGCCGGGGAGCCGTCCGCCCAAACACCGACCGAGGTCGCCTGGCGGGGGCCCATGGATGGCGGGTCACAATTGCACATCGGTCAGGGACAGAATTGTCCAAAAGGGAAGAGAAAAAGATAAAAAAGCTCCAAACCCCGGACAAAGTTTCCCAAAGTGTCCCAAAATTGATCACTTTATCCGGGGGAGACACCGCACCTCACAGAAGCCTTGTCCCAGCTCCTGACCTTCCTACCAATGTAAACTCCTTGTCTGTTACCTCATACATGGCGATTACACATTTTTCTGATTGGTATTTACATATATTGGTATTTACTGATTGGTATTTACATATATAATTATATATATATATAAAGAATTCCCAGCTGACAGTCCTAAAAGGATGTCACCCTGTACTGTATTTTTTATGTCCCTACCTCTTTTGCACCTCCATTCACTCTTGTACAAAATAAATGTTTATAAACGTTATTTTACTTTAAAATAATAATCTTAGATCTGACATTTGTACACTAACAGGCTGTATTGGACATGAACTAAGCGGAAGTTAAACGAGAGCGTACAGCTCTCTATTCATGTCAGCTGTCTATTACTGAATTTCACAGACACAAACCACACTCATGGCTTAAAGAAGAGTTAAAACACCGAAGCCCCATTACTGGACATGGCTAAAATCTGGTCACCATGCTTGTAGTCAAGGTTGTATTGGGGTCAGTGGTGGTTCTAGACAGATTTTACTAGGGGGCCAAGGAGGGCCCAGTGTTTAACAAGAGGGGCACATACGGTGGACAGTTGAGTCCACACTTTAGTATTTGAATTGGCACAACAATGCTGGATCAATTGAATTTTAATCAAATATAGAAACACTACACTACAGCAACAGGATACGGCGGTTGTGCGGTTTGTAAAAATGGTCCACAAACACATCAAGATCCAGAGCCTTGGCCCTTCTGGACTCGCTGCTCAGGACACCAAGATCACGGAGTCTCTCATCAGTAATGTAAAGTAAAGGTTTTTATCAATTTCAGTGTGGAGAAACTGCGTTCGCAAGAGGCTGAGCTTACAGGAAGGGTTACGGTCTAAAGAGCTCAAAGAAAACTTCCCTATACGGCTCAGTGAAACAAACCAGCTCAACTGCACTGCATGGCTTTTTAGCTTCACCACTTTGTGTTTTTCTGTCCAAAACTCTTAAATTGATGGAGCTCATACTCATCCTAAATCATCAATGTCTGCATCATACAAACAGGCAAATGAAAAAACAATTGCTCTCCTTTAAAAGGGCATCACTCTTGGGGCTGTCTTGCAACAGGAGAAATCGTAGCTCCTCTCTCCATGAGTAGTTGCTGAGCTCTCATTCACCGAGCAGCACCGCAGGCCATAGACGTAATATACAGACGCCGCATTGGCCGCTACTGCCTATTGGCACTGCCGAGAAATGCGGCCGCCATCTTGGAGCGGTCACCCGCTCCACTCAGAGTAATCTGTTTGGCAGGTGCAATGAGCTGTGAGCGCATTCAATTAATCATACCTCACTGAATACCGAACTGATTTTCACATGTTTTTTTTTGCTGCAAAGGTCATACATGCAGCTATGACACAGGCCACATAGTTCGGCGTATTTTAATATTCATTGTGGACTTAACAGTAATGTAATATTCTGATATATGATGTGATGTAGACTATGATAGGTATTTTGCAAATCACACTATAATTTTGACAGAGAAGCAGAAACAGTAAAGTCAGTTAAAGTTAAATAAGTTAAAAAAATATAGGATTATATTATATTTTACTTTAAGAATTTGATAATTCGCACGCACACTCACACAAATAACTTGTACAGAAATCAGATGGATTTCAAAAAAATAAAAAATATAGGTCAAATTGAATCATTAATTACTTCCAACACACACACACACACAAACTTAAAATCAATGCGACGTTTGGCGTTGTGGCACCGGTGTTGGCCAAAAGAGATGCTCGGTGAAGCCAGTACAGGGAACCAAAGGAGAAAAGAAGGTTATGGGTTTGTCTAAAGCTGGAACGGCCCTAGAGAAATGTTAAGGTAGCCTACGCTTACCTAAAGACAGTTTAACAGAGGACAGACAATTCTGAATCCACTGAGGGTCAATATCACAATTACAATATTTTGGCTCATGATTCCAGCTCTTTAGATATTTCACCCTGAATAAGAGCTTATGAATAGTACATACATTTTTGGACTTATGACAGATAATCACATCCTGTATTTGGACTTTCTCCTCAGTGTATGAACTAGTCTGAAGTATGTACACTGATGAGCCAAAGAAATTGAAGCAAATATTACCAACCGACAGTGGTCCGAAGAGGGTCTAAGACACACACACTAAAACCCCTGGAAGAGGACAGTCTTGCAGAGCTTCTTTCTCGTAGTCCCTTTTAGCAACGTTATGCAGACAAAACAAAGCAACCGTAATATACAAAAATAAGATAAATCAAACATTTACTGTGCCAAGTTGCTTTGACATTGAACTCAGCTAAGCTATCAGTTACTCTACCATGAATAAAGCTTCACTACACAGTAACATTATTGTGTCAGTTTAATCTAAGTGTTATGGAATATGATTTATCAAGTCTCAGTTCATATTCAGGTGAAAACCAGCCGGTGAAGTAAACAAAGCCAAGCTAGCTGACTGCGTTTTCAGTACAACTCGCTCCTTTTCTACTCTCTGGTAATACTCTTTTCACAAAACACAACAAATAGTATGGTAATACTAGAAAATGCATTTCCTGTGGAAAATGCGTGGGAATGCTGAATTGCTAAAGCTAAACTTGTTGAATAGCTTAAAGCCATAAGAAGAAGTTGAAGTAGTGAGAGTAGTTGAAAAAGTGGAAATCGGTTTAATAAGTTTGAATTTAATTAAAAAGTTATATACATTGCATAGAACGAAAAAGCATCAATTTAGCTAAGATGAGATGTGAAAAGTAATGAAATAAATACATTTCAATAGATTTGATGACAATATATGGATGAAAAAGCTTAAATGAAGTACAAAGAATTGCTTAAAATACATACCGCAAGAGGCTTTGAAACATTATATCTACCTTAGTTTCTGATCCGAGGTGAACTTTGTTTGAGTGGGAAATTTTTTCTTTTTTTTTCTTTTTTTACCTCTAGACAAATATCTTTCTCGCTCTCTGTTTCCCATCTTTGGCGAACGTCTCGTTGTGGTGTTTTGCAACACGTTACACTTCCACTGCATTCAACATCTACATCTACAACACACTAACGAGTCTCCCGACTGGTCAATGTGGTTGGCGGGGGGGTCCTGGCATCTTACAATGGCCGCTCGAAGAACACCCCGTATTTTCAGCCTTCTCGGGGCCACTTTAATCAAGCTATACTAAGACCATAATAGCGTATTTAGACTAAACACACACAGTGCAAAAATGGAAGAAAAGCTGTAAGAATGTTTATTTTGATCCCAAAACTGGATGTGATTCTGTAGGTGTAGGACACCTTAACCATAGCGAGATGGCTGCAGCGACTGAGATTGAATCTCTATAAAAAATCTGGTTTCATGGTTGATACACTTTAACAAACATGGGTGCTGCAGTTGTTTAATGCTAACACACCTGTTGCTTATGTTAAAACACAACGTGAAGGTTTCCCTAACGGCAAGTGCAGTTCATAAGGGAACGGTTGTTGGCTCTGAGGTTTAGGCCCTACCTGCCCTCTGTACAAGTCCTAGTATGAGACCCGACGTAGACACTCTTTATGAACTAACTTATGAACTAAAGATCTTTAAGATCTTTTTTTTTGCTTTTTTTCTGTGAGCCATTTAATTGCTCTTAGTGATTTCACTTGAAAGACACAACTCTATGCAAAACATTTCACTGGGTCACCATGAACTCCGCACAGACAGCCACGCGTTTTCAAGCAATTGTGTGTAACATCTGGAACCTCTTTTTCTTTTCCTTGACATATTTCCATGTGTATGTTGTGGTAATTAAACGCTTTTGGTGAGTGAAGCTGACAGGAGACATTTGATGTTTGAGAAGCATCATCTTTTGCTGTAAATGTTTGACAACTTTTCTTGAAATAAAATTATCAAAAACCATGGCTGTCTGGATTGTGTGTGTGTGTGTTGAATATTTATTCATCTGCAATAAGGATAACCTTAAAGGTTCATAATAAGAGTTTAATTGTTTGCTAGAAATAGATTTTTAGTTTAGTTTAGGTTACCCCCGGCAACAGTGGATATTCAGGTTGTACACGATGCAATTCATAAACACAAAATATCAGTAACTCCTGGAGGGAACTGTTGTGGAATATTTCAATAAGAGCTCGGTAGAAGAGAATGACTTGTTTTGATGTTTGTCTAATAAGGAAAACAGGGTCTTGATGAAGGATCAAAGTTGTAAAAGTCAATTTATTTGCTTGCAAGCAGGAGGTCAAATACACAAGCACGTATCAGGTGCTCTGTGAAAATGGCATTTTCGAGCGGTCAGAACACTGAGCTTTTATACACACACATGTGAAGGACATTCTCTGTGGCAGAAATGAAATATGGCAACCCAAATTGAGATAATAAACATAGTTAAAAAATGGGGTTACACAGCTCCTTTGTTCGAGCCTTTGCGTAGGGAGTTGACTTGTCCTTCCTTCCACAGCTGCAGAAGATAAACTTTGAATCACCCTGCTTTCACACGTTAGTTCAATAGAGACAATAATCACTTTGTTAATATAAGACTATGCTATAACATATTTTACCATTACAGAACCTCCTTAAACGTAACCTGTTTTGGTTCATAACTACATATAAGAATTAATGTTAATTTGCATAACTGTCTTAATAGAATCAAAGAACTGCAGTCTTTAAACTGCAACTTGAGGTTGGCAGAGGGACGCATACAAGAGGTGGTGATTCTATTTTGGTGATTTTGGACCCCAAACTTCCCTTTCCCGGGCCACATCTACCAGCTCTGACTGGGGGATCCCAAGCTTTGCCTTTCGGCTCAGCTCTCTTTTCATCACAACGGTGCGGTAAAGCGACTGCAATACCGGCCCGCTGCTCTGATTCTCCGGCCAAGCTCACACTCCCTCTTCCCCTCACTCGTGAACAAGAACCCGAGGTACTGCTTCACTTGAGGTAATGACACATTCCCTATCCGGAGTAGGCAATCCATCGGTTTTCTGCTGAGAACCATGGCCTCAGATTTAGAGGTGCTAATCCTCATCCCAACCGCTTCACACAACACAGAGTTGGAGGCCACAGACCGAGGATGCCATCAGGACCACAAATCAGCAGCGCCCCCGAACTGTAGACCCTCCTCCCGACTACGCCTCGATATCCTGTCCATGAAAACGAAAAGATTGGTGATAAGGCGCAGCCCTTGCGAAGGCCAACCCCCACCGGAAACGCCTGCGACTTACTGCCGAGCACCCGAACACAGCTCTCGCTTTGGGGGTACAGGGATTGGATATTACCCAAGTAATCACAGCAATCCCATCACTGTTACCCAGGCTGCGCGGCAAGCCCGGCCACCAGACGCTCGCTGTCGGGCCCTCCATCTGGGCCTGACTCCAAATGGGGGCCCTGGGCTTCCTCTGGGCAGGGTAACTCCTTTCCTCTTCCGCTTTTTCATAGGGTCTTTTGCACCATTCTTACTCTGGCCCATCGCCTGAGACCACTTTGCCAAGGGTAACCCTACCAGGAGCACAAGGCTCCTGGCAAAACAGCCCTCAGGGTCATAGGGACACACAAACCTCTCCACCACGATAAGGTGATGGCCTCAAGAGAGGGGCCTCCCGATGAGCAAGCAAAAGGTTTAGCGATTGTTCAAATTACATCACATATTGTCTCCAATCCACTGTTTCCTCCAGTTTTCCTGTTTCTAATGTTGCCATATAGTGGGCACAAAGCCAAATTTGCCTTTTGACTGACATTTGGTAGTAGGCAATGACCAGTTTTTCGGTGTGCTAGTGACAAACTGTGATTCTGATTTATGTGGCTGGATATTGGTTTGTTTTGTCTATTCCCATCACTGTTTGTAGGCGCAGGCCCCGCATGGAGGAACTTTTTCTCCCACAGTTTTGGTTAATCCCTGGGATCTCCACACGATTATTCCATGGGGTTTGTTTCATCAGCCCAAAAACACCAGTCGAGCGCCACTCTTTGATCACCACCAAAGCTACAAACCTATACAGCGATTGGGGCTTTGGTGTTTTTTTGTTGTTGTTGGTTGGTATGAAACCCATGTTGCTTTCAAAGATTCAAACATAATCTATGAATCAGATTAGTTAGTTAAATTAAATTAAATTAGTTAAATCTGCATCGAGCTACGAATTATGAACCTATAAGCATCTGACATTATGTTGTTTGCAATCTTCACTTGACCATAGTGGTGCATTATGCTTTCTAACTATTACATTCTTATATGTGATAGGCTTTATTCACCAAAAAAGTGATTTTTGATTGATTGATTTTCTAAAATGGATAGGCCCACTTCTAAAAGCAAATAACCTGATTTTAAAGGAGTGGATTTATTGGTCTGTGATGGTTACTTTAATTGCCGTCAGGGAGCGACTCCCGTGGTTGTAAACAGTCTGGTCCTATAGAAGTCTATGAGAAAATTACTCTGCTTCTATCTTCATTTATTCCCTCAGAATACATTGTTGATATGAGTTTATGGTCTCAATCTTTAGTTTTACATCTTCTTCAATACAATTTGATTGATTACACACACAAAATTGTCTTATTTAGTTCAAAACAGTAGTGCACAAACAATGATGTCGTAATAACTATATCCACTATTATTCAGTCTACGGCTTCCACTATATCCACACATTATGCTAAGCTAAATGAGGCAGTTGTCACGGTTTGGTCTCGTCCATGTCTTATTGTAGGTTTCATGTTTCTGGTGTCCCTGGGTAACTTCACTTCCTGCCTTGTCTTGTCTCCCCTTGTGATTGTCTAAGTGATTCCACCTGTCTCCAATCACCTGCACCTCCCTTGTGTATTTAAGCCATGTGTGTCGCTTGTCTTTTGTAGGATTGTTGTTTGTCGAATGTCGGTGGTGGCAAGGGTCCTCGGTTCATGTTCACAATCTGTTTTTGCCCTGCCCTGCGTGGCGTTTTTGAGTTTTGTGGGTTTTTGACTATTAAAGTCCTCTTTATTTTTGAAAACTCTGCGTTCGAGTTCTCCTTCCTGCTCGCCACTCCGACCCGTCGTGACACCAGTTGTTGAAAGTTGCACAATTCCTATTGTTGTTGCACCATTAATATATTTGTAATGTATTTTTGTATTTATCTTGTGTTGCCAACTTACTTCACAGAAGTTCAACACCAAGGGATTGAAACTGCAGTCCAGTATGTCTGGACTGCATATTGTATGTCTTTTCAGTAAGCTTCAGGAGGAGGAGCAGCTGCAGTGGTAGCAGCTGGTCTAATAAGAAAGAATAACAGAGCAGTGATCTTATTGGCTTAAAGAAAGGGAATACCCCCTGCTGTACTGTATAGATAAATATGAAATCAGAAAAACGCTCCATGGGAGATCAGCGTTGCCATGTCCCAGCCCCAGTCAGAAACAAAGCCCTTCTCCATTCAACCACTATGATTAGGCTTCTCTAGTAATTGGAATGTGCAGAATATTTGTAAGCAGGGACTAGTGAAACCCCTGTATGGATACTCTCAGACAAGGCCTCTCAAAAATAGGCAGCAGACAACAATATGTCAGTGTTCTGTGCTCTTTATGTTCAGCTGGGTAAACTGTCTACAACTGGTGGAGGGGGGCTGTAGGCAAATGCTGCTAAGGGGCCAGAGGCAGGGGGATGTTACAAGAAGCTGCTGAATCGGGGAAGATAGAGCGAGCTGTGACATCAAACAACTAGCAGCCAATCGTAACTCAGAAGAAATGAGAAAACGGTCTATTATTTATGTGCATGGAAGAGGGTGGTCTTTATGTATTATTTAACAGGTTAATTTTCAGCATTATTTCATAAAGAGATGTATGTATTCTCCTGCAAAGAAAAACAATTGGATTTTTGTAAGGTATCTTACTTTTTTTATCTTTACTCTGCTTGTCGGTGCTGTTGTTCTCGTAGAACCACTCTTCTCATAATGAATATATGATTCTTTACTTCATCTGTATAGGGCACATTTGTATATCACGTTTCTTTACAAGAACAAAAAATTGAGCTCCTGCAATGTGTGCAGTGTGGACTCTGCAGCGGGCTATAGCTTCAAAACACTCACACCGAGAGGATACGATGGTGGTGTATCTGCATGTCTGCCAGCGAAAAACATTTTTGATTACTGTAGAATCTAGAATATCTGGGTGCAGGCTCAACACAAATGTTGACGGACAGAGAGCTTTGGCGTTGAGGGGGTTGATATACCATGTGCCTTACTGGTGTCAGTTTACAACACAGCCAACAGTTCTGACATGTGCCCTTAGAGAACCAGACAGACCTGCATTCTGGAGAGGGGATCTCTATTCAATTCAATTCAATTAATTTTATTTAGTATAGCCCAAAATCGCAAATTACAAATTTGCCTCAGAGGGCTTTACAGTCTGTACACATGCGACATTAGTGATGGCGAGATGAAGACTCGTGAAGCCTCGCAACACTTCAGCCAATTGGTTCGAGTAAAGGTTCATTTCTTGACGCTTCATGGGCACACGATACCACCTACTGGCCAAGTGTATAATTACAGGCATGATGCATTGAATTTTTGTGTCTGTTATGGCTGTTCGGAATGACTGAATTACAAAAATGTATGATCAAATAAATTCTGTACATAAATGATCACATATGCATAATAAAATATTTTTGAATGTATTCTGTGTGTAATTGTTTTCCAAAATGGTAGCGCCAAATGACATGGCAGGTTGTGTATTAATGTTAATGTTATTGTCACTTTAGGACAATGGCATGGGCAGGCAGAAGACAGTGAAGGTGCTTGTGGAACTAGGAAGAGGGGACTGAATATGCTTGTGGAACTTGGGACATTTTATTCATTTTTATTCAGAAATAAAAGTTTATCAACAGTTTTTTGTTTTAAACGATTCCTTTTTTTGACACAACCTCTCCTCACCTTTAAATAAAATAAGAAACTGAAAAATACAGCTCTTGATAAGCAAACCTAATGTGTCTGAAATAGTTAGATTTAGCTTACCTTATTAGGATTGATCAAATCAAAGTGTTCCCACAGAGGGGAAATCCTCCTCTTCACAGGTGGCTGCATATCCTTCTCTACTCACTTTCCTAACTCTCCTAACTCCAAGCTATCGCTCTCTAAACTCTCCAAACTATATAAACGCTATCCAAATATCCAAACTCTCAACTGACCGCAACTCTCCACTAACAACCCACATTTTGAATGGCGCCTGAGGGGTTTATATTGCTGTCAAACCTCCCGGCAAAATCTGAACCACTTGCCGAAGCAGTCACGTGGTAGAGCCGGTCAGCGAGGCTTCGGACGTCATCATTTTTGGCTCCTCCCCCAATGAAGCACGCCTCGATACGCGCTTTGCGGAAACGCCCCCTCCATTACTCGACACACGCTCCGAAGCGTCGGCACATCTCGTAACATCACTATGCGACATCCTCCGTCCCAAGACCCTCACATCGGCACAGGAAAAACGCCCCCAAAAATGAAAAAACCCTTTCAGGGAAAAAAGGGAAGAAACCTTAGGGAGAACGTCAGAGGAGGGATCCCTCTCCCGGGATGGACAGACTGCAATGGATGTCATGTGTACAGAATGACTCATACAGATGTAGAATACATTCAATTTCTATAACTAATAGTAAATGAATATAAATGATTCAAAGAATTCCGAGTAGCAAGGACCACTGCAGGGGCGACCACCATCAGATCGAACCACCATCCAGAGAAGACTGTGGGCAGGGATGGCAAAGATTTTAAGAAAAGGGTAATAGTAATATGAATCATATTTAAAATAATAATGATGATAATGGTGATGGCAGCAGCAGGTTCCAGCAGGGCCACGGCCGGAGTCAGGACCAGGGTCCTGACGGAACTACGATCTGCAGAGACTCTGCAGAGACTCTTTCTAGGGGGAGATGAAAGTCCGACGCTACATGAACATGTGAAAGCTGGGAATAAATGTATTGTTGATGACCATTCTCGCTCTATGGCTTATGTCTTATGAGTTGTTACTGTAATTTGGGGGGTTAAACCATTTATCATGTCAGCATTAACATAGCCTTACAGTCTGTTAGTCAGGTCAGCAAAGCAGGGCATTGAAATGAGTTTTTTAAAAACCTTACTTGCTGACTTGTATGATAATGCAATTATTAAAACGTGTTTATTAGTTCATCAGTTTACGCTGGGCTGTAAGCCTTTTAATACTCTTGGGTAAATTGATTAAGAAAAAAATACATCTGACTGACTGAATATCAGTTACAAAAAAATCCATGTTGGTTCTTCATTAGGGGCTGTGAAGTTGATCAGAAGAAAACACAGCTGGGAATAGCCACACCAAAAGAGTTATTGATCATAAAGTACTCCATTAGGTTCTGTCCTTTCAACTGTACGGTCCCTAATGTGGTGAGAGACTTTGTAACAAATTTTCGACTGGGGCTAGACATCTGAAGATGAGAAATAATGCATTAAATGTGCTATTGGATAGTGTTAACATGACTATTATTGGGCTTAATGGCTACTGCCTTTCTGTTTTGGCTTCATCTCCTCATAAAGACGTATTGATCGAACAGGGTGTCATGCATGCCAATGAAAGCATCAAGGTGTTTCAAGTAATACATCATGCGTCATTTTCTGAAAAGAGACTGGGAAGTGACTGATGTCGTTTTTGTTAGATTTGATTTTTAGTTCAGTGGAAATACAAACAGTTTCTTCGCTCCAAGAAAGAAGAAACACCTGTTTGTCCATCTCCAAAGCTAGCATGTCTCAATTGATGGAACATTTGAAAAAAAAAAAAAAAACTGTTTAGTCGCTTTAACATTATTGAAAAGAACATTGCTATCAATGGATAAGAAACTCAGTATTTAGTATGGGACAACTCCAAAGATAGCTAAGAAGCAAGCTGTCAGCTAGTTAGCGATCACGCAATTCTTTGATGCTTCACTGGCCTCCAATAGCAGACAATCTCCTGAAACTACAATACACAAACGTCAATACGCCCAAAACAGAGCTGCCAGGATCCTTATGAGTCCAGAAGTATATCAGCACATAACACCCATCCTACACTCACTACACTGGCGAGGAAAGATTACAGCGAATACAAATCTGCATATTGTCACGGTTTGGTCCCATGTCATGTCTTGTTTTGACATGCACCTCCATTCCCTGGTGATTGTCTGCCATGTCATGATTGTTCCCACCTGTGTCCAATCACCTGCATCTCCCATGTATTTAAACCATGTAAGTCTCTTGTCACGTCATTGTCTTTGTTGGATGTCATTGTCGAGTGTTGCATCTTCCGTCCTCGTACTCGGTTTGCCCTTTTTGAATTTTTGAGTTTTGGGCATTTTGACCATTAAAGTCTTTTTTTTGTTTTGAAAACTCTGCGTGTGAGTCCTGCTTCTACCCGTACGCACCTCGACCCTTGTGTGACACATATCGATCAACGCTTGTTTAAAGATGCACTTACGGTCGACATCAATCTCCCCATTTGATCCCCAGAAGGAAAGTTAATGTGGAACTGTAGACCTGTAGTATAGGCCTGATCGTACAATAAAACATTTGATCTATTTTGTCAAATTTAGAGACACCATCAACAATGTTAATTTATTTATTTCTGCATGAAAACAGTCAGATTTAGAGGTTCAAATATGTCCGTTTCAGTATGGGAGCTTAACGCGAGGGTCAAAGCTGACAAACCAGCTGCACAGCTGTTGTTCCTGTGACACACGGCTGACCTACTTCTTCAGTGGCGCTGCCTTTTTGCAGTGAGGCACGCATCTGACACACGTGCACACATGCACACACAGAGAATCTGCTGAATCATGGCTATGGTCTGATGAACATTTTGAAAACAAACAAGTATCACGTTTTTATGTTCATCATGTTAGAACTTTCCATCTTTTTATGATCAAAAAAAGTGACATTAAGATAAAATAGACAACAGAGAGGGTTCTTTTTTTTTATATTTATATTTTTTCACAGAAAAACACAATTCCCTCCAGACCAGCCCAGTGTGAGCTGACAGTCATCTGAGCTGGTTCAGTGTTTTGTATCCTTCCTACCAGTACTAACTGTGCACAGGTATATCACTGCATGAAAAGTGGGATTTCCGTCCCCGTAAACGCCCGAAAATTTCCCTAATTTCCGACAATTTCTGACAATTTACAGGCCGCGCACGCCGCGTTCGCCTGTCCCGGAAATTGTCGGAAACAGACTCTGACGTAGGTGGCGATCAGCTGGTGGAGGTGCGAATGGCCCTAATTAGCATATGAATGCAGCAAAACCGCGGGTGGCCGAGCGGAGCGGGCTGAATATCCTCACTCCTTATTGGAGGAAACCACAACTTTCAAACAAGTAAAATCACTCGTGATTGGCAGCAAAACCACACCTGGGCAGGCCTGGCTTGAGTTTCCTTACTCCTCATTGGATAAAACCACAACTTTCAAACAAGAAAAATCACTCGTGATTGGTTGGCAGATCTGTCGGTATTGGTCACCCAGCCTCATAAATAATTTATATATACAATATATATTATTTATTCATTCATGTTGCACTGTATATTCATGTCATTGTTATCCTATCTTGGCTACTAAACAATTATTAGACTACCACCAAGGACATTAATGAATTTATAGAGGAAATGAACATTTGCCAGGAACATGTTTATGCAAAAAGAGCTTTATTAAAACAAACAATTATATACAAAGCGACTATCTGCGCACACACGAGTAGAGGAGGATCCAAAAACTACAACTGTCCGTTTCCCTCCTCGGGGTTGTAGGTAACTGGCGGCGTTCTTTCCGAGGCAGGTCCGTTGCGCAGACGCACATTGTGCGTGGCTCTGTAATTCGGAGTCGCCTCTCACCGGGACTGCAGCTTCACACAGAGTTCAGAGAGCTCCGTTCTACGAAATGACGGCGATCGTACAATCCACCCAGAGACCCCGCCAACATGCCCTCTTCTTCGGCAGACATGAGGTCTCCGCTGGCGGACTTCCAGAGTTCCACCACGTCATCTGCAAGCACACGCTGTCTCCATTCCAACAGCTGTAAAAAACAAAACAATCAATACTGTGCGATGCGTATGGACACAAGACATCTATCAATGCTCGTGAAAAATAGTCACAAAATAAACTCTTACCCGCTTTCTTCTCGCGCAGGAACTCTTCGCTCTTCCGCCCGCAGTGAGTGTTTCTGGCGCGATTCTGAAGCTCCGACGTGCAGTCTCGTAATACGTCTTACAGGCGGCTGGTAAACAATTAAATGAAAGTGGTATGAATAAAAATTAACACGCAAGTCACCGTAACATTAAATAAGGAAGGAGAAACAGTTAAAAAAAAAAAGTCACTTACAGATGTTGCTCCGAGCAAATAGGAGGTCAGCGCCTCATTGTGAGGAGAAACTAGTCTGTGAAAACAAAATGTACAGTTATGATCGGTATCTATTCTATGGTATCTATTTCCTTATACCGCACAATGAACGCATGCTCTTTAAATCTTATACACTACAAAAATACACTTCAATAAAGCGGGTTCTGCTCACTAGTTCCTTTGTAAGGCTACCCTTAGCTTTGGTATTAGGCTAAGCTACTTTTAGCTTAGCTAGCAGTCATCAAACATATTCTTACCTTGGGATTTCATGCGCCCGTCTCCTCTTTTTTGAGTCAGTCTCTCCCGCTCGTTCATATCGGCAGGATGGTGATTCAGTCCGCTGATAGCAAACTGCAGTTTCTTCTCGACGGCTGAAAGCTGTTGATCGCGTCCAAAAGGAGCTGAACGCGAGTTGAACGTCCGGATCCTCCAATCAGATACGAGGTCATTGTTACATGGAAGGACTCGCGAGACCAGACCGCGGTGCCTGTGAAGCACCATGGCTGCGAGATGTAGTGGATAATACGTCCTCTGTGCATTTAAGTAAGACTAAAGAAAAGGTCACTGTATTCCTGCCACTATGCACATTAGTTAATCTCTAGGAGAATGTGATCTCTGCAGAGCCTTCATTCTCATTCTAATGTTTGCATGGAATGGTCATTTTACCTTGCTGATTCAGATTTAAACTAATGTTTTAAATAATTTAGTGTATCTTTTTTACATAACATTTGCCATAGCTAATGGCATACACAGTAATCTAGCCTACTTAAATTAAATAAATCAATGCAAGCTAAAATGTAAGAGTCTATAATTAGGCCTGATCTGTTTGTACCAGAGATTTTCTTACCTTTTAAAAAAATGTCACCTGGGCTGAAACTCTGATTTGCATTTGTATAGCTCACAGCATTTTCATTTACATGTCAAAGCCTCCCCTAGAATTAGGAGGAGGGGAGTCATGGGGGGCCAACTGCCAAGGGAGGCCCACGTCAATTTCCGACAATTTCCGGCAGTTTTCGGCTTTGCCCGCAAATTGCCGGAAATTGCCGTAAACCTAAAATTCCACGACAATTTACGGTGCCGGAAATTGTCGGAAATCCCACTTTTCATGCAGTGTATGTGGATTTGACTGATCCTAATCCACTGGCCTTTAATCTGCTGTGAACAAGCAGTGGATGAACGGTGCCTCGACAGCCTGACGCTGAGGATGATGCAGTGAGCACATCGAGACAGGTAACACTGCACAGTCTTCTCTGCAGGTTTACTCACTTACTTTGTTTTTTGTTATGCCATACTTTCTTTTTTGTTCTACCTTGTTACTTTTCCAAGGTCATTCTGCTTCCTTCATACCCTCCCGCAAGTGTTATATAACTGCCAAAAAAAATGCACATTCCTCTCATTTTGGCCTAAAGATCTCACACTGCATGTAGATTGACCTCTCACGACGCTGCGCTTGATACAAACATTTATGAAACATTAACTGTAACCACGTGCGGTAGAATTGACACGCAAAAAGTGCAATGTCCGAGATAAACCTTGCCTTGAGATCAGGTCACCAAAGAAGGCAATGTGTCACATATGAATTATATTGTTTGTTAGGATTAAGTGGTGTGACTTTGATGGGATTTTTGTACCAGTTTCTGTGAGATTATGTTGGCCTCAACACTGCAATGAATACCATATAACCAATAATGAGTCATGCCTCCTTACGACTCGGAGACCTGGCTTCAGGGACATTTATGGTATAATATGAAATATATATTGCTGTCCTGGCGCCCACACACATGTCTTTCTGGGGACAGTGGTTAAGTCTTTTTGAGCAGCTGCACACAGAGTTGAGTACACAATGTCCCAGCACATTTACAGCTCTGTGTCCTCCGCCTGAAAACTGTTGGATGTACAGTTGTGTTCGAAATAATAGCAGTGCCTCAACAGCAGCAAGAAAATCACTGGTTTTATTAACATTTCAAACTCTATACCCCAGATAAGTTTCTGGGGGGTAAAATAAAGGTATAGAAAACCAACAAACCCAACAGGACAGCCATGCATACTGTGGATTCTGTGAAATTGAATGATTAACTGAAAAGGGTGTGTTCAAAAAAATAGCAGTGGTGAGTTCAATTAGAGAGGGCATCAATTAGGGAGGGTATTCTGGGAAAAAAGGGTGTTAACAGGTGATCCGTATTTAAGGATCAAGACAACTGGCATGCTGGCTGTGCATTTCTCCTGAAAAAACAATGAAAATGGGTCGTTCAAGACACTGTTCTGAAGATGAGCGTTTCCTAATAAAAAAATTGATTAAAGAAGGGAAAACATACAAAGAGGTGCAGAAAATCATTGGCTGTTCAGCTAAAATGATCTCAAATGCCCTGAAATGGGAGCAAAAAACTGAAAAACGAGGAAGAAAAAGAAAGACGACCCCTCGAATGGACAGAAGAATAGCCAAACTGGCGAAGACTCAGCCAATGATGGGATCCAAGAGGATCAAGCAAGACCTTCAGTTGACAGTGAGTACTGTGACAATCAGAAGACGTCTTATTGAGGTTAACCTTCCAGCAAGAAGCCCCCGCAAAGTCCCACTGCTGAGAAAAAGACATGTGCAGAAGCGTTTACAATTTGCCAAAGAGCACATTGACTGGCCTGAAAAGAAATGGCATAATATCTTGTGGACAGATGAAAGCAAGATTGTTCTTTTTGGGTCTAAGGGTCACAGGCAGTATGTCAGACGCCCTGCAAACACAGAATTCAAGCCACAGTACTCACTGAAGACCATTAAGCATGGTGGTGCAAGCATCATGATATGGGGATGTTTTTCATACTATGGTGTTGGTCCGATTCACCGCATACAAGGGATCATGGATCAGTTCCAGTACATCAGGATCCTGGAAGAGGTCATGCTGCCATATGCTGAGGAGGAAATGCCTTTGAGGTGGACCTTTCAACAGGATAATGACCCCAAACACACCAGCAAGCGAGCAAAAGCATGGTTCCAGATGAACAAGATTCAACTGATGGAGTGGCCAGCACAATCCCCGGACCTTAATCCCATTGAAAACTTGTGGGCTGACATAAAAAGTGCAGTGCATGAGGCAAAACCAAGAAACGCTGAGGAATTGTGGAATACAGTGCAATTATCCTGGGCTGCAATACCTGTGGAACGATGCCAGAAGTTGGTTGACTCCATGCGCCACAGATGTGAAGCAGTCATCGGAAACCGTGGTTTTGCAACAAAATATTAGTTTAGGATACTCAGCTAGGTTCACTTATCAAGAATTTCTTTGTTTGTACAGTACATTTTTGAGTTTCCAAGGAAAGATGGCAACACTGCTATTCTTTTGAACATGCCATTTCTTACTTTATTTGAAATATTATTATTATTATTTAAGTTTTGATGACTTTGCGCAATTGTTTTGCTTTGGAATAGAATGTACTGTGTCCCCAATGTATCTGTGTTCATTAAAGTACAATTTCTTTGAAGAATTTTGACATTTACTCATTTTTCTAAAGGCACTGCTATTATTTTGAACACAACTGTATGTGAGCTCAATTCATCCATTGCACCATTTGGAGAGCAGTGCTGCCCTCTATCTGTTCATATAGGAAGACCCAGAATATGAGTCCTGATATTGTGACCATGATATTGGAGCGTGGTGACGTCACGACTTGACATCAAAGTGCTTTACGTCGGTGATAGTCTTCTGACCCATCTTCCGATGTTTTTTTTTTTTTAAAGCATCTGATGTAGGCACTTGTGTCCTGGGGGGTGACAGGCTCAGATGAGCTTCCCCTAGGGACATGTTCAGTCACCGGGCGAGGGCCAGCTCCTCCGCCTCTGTCAGAGGTAGCCCTCCACCCTCTACCTGTTTTTCGGGCGTCTACCTTTCTTATGGCTGAGCAGAACTCAATATTTCTTTTGTTTTTTAATTAGTAGTTTAATGAATGTTGATTTAGGCTACAGCGTCACATTTTATAGGACTTCAATAGGTAGGCCTATACCATAAAATGTGTCTATAGCCGCGTTTCCACCGCAGGAACTTTACCCCGGAACTAAGAACTATTGGCTGGTACTCGGTGTGTTTACACCGCAGGAACCACGATCTAAATGAAGTTCTGGGTAAATATTCCCCCCTCCAAAAGTCCCTGCTGCCGAGGCAGTACTTTCTCATACCCCTTTTCCACCAAAGCAGAGCTGGTGCTAGTTCGGAGCCAGAGCCTAGTTCCAAATCGGTTCTTTGGTTTTCCACCACCAAAGCACCAGCTTTGTGGTTCTTAAGTGGTGCTTAAGTAGTTCTTAAAGGTGTACTATGCAACTGGGGTTGATTTTCCAGTGAGGCTCCCCCCAGAGGCCGAAAATAAAAGTGCATTGTCGTAAAGACGCTCAGCTGTTCTCCGTCAAGCAGAGGTGAAAGTAAGCCGGTACTGTCCGGTATGATGCACCGGTAAGATATTCGGACCCGGTTTGCCGTACTGGAAAGAAGACTATACGGTCTCTGAAAAAGCACTTTCAGCACTTTCAGCATGACAACTGTGAGATATGGGTTTCTGTGTTTTTTTTATAATCTTTTGACTTGGAGGAGACCATATAAGGCAGACAACGTGAACTGGGAAACCACATGAAGATAAACTATTATCTGAGATAACGCACCTATGGCCGAAGGGAGAGCCAGTTTGAACCCATTTGCAGGGCAAGACGGAATGCTACGTGAGGGAGAACTGGTTTGAACTGGCTTTCAAGGACAAGAGAGGTTATAAAAAAGAGCAGAGTCAGACAGCAGACGGACTCTGAGAGGGACAGCTTGCGAAGCGTGTTTCAGATCTCCAGGTATACCTGCGGAGGATTGCTCATATAGCACTTTATCTCTTCTAAATAAAATATTAACTTTTTTAACTTTAATTGAGTGCCGTATTGGATTCTTCTCATCAAAGGGATAGGAAATCCCAACACAACAGCTAACGTTGCGCGAGTGAACGCAGAGAGGAGGTTCGGCGCGGGTGAACGCAGAGTTTACGCGGAGGTTCTGCGCAGGTGAATGCAGAGTGTACGCGGAGGTTCGGCGCGGGTGTTGCAGAGTGTACGGACCTCCACCAACCATTCCAATATTACTTACAGTCGCATCAGACTCAGACTCATTTAATCATCCAAAATGGTATGGAACATATTAATTCACTGAAAAATGTTGCATAGTGTGCCTTTTAAGTAGCACCATATCATTGCTGGGCTAGAAGTAAGAACCACTTACGTCAGCGGCTGGGGGCGGGGTTACTGTGAGACGAGAGAAACTTGTGACCGCCATTTTTTTAAATCTCCGTCTACTGTAGAATATTATAAATAAATTAGACAACCGGGTTCACAAGCTAACATTAATCAAATACATCTAGTGTACACCGGTACACTGCCAGCATTCTAGAACTATTGTAATAACTTTGAAACTGTAATTAATAGGATAATATCAATGTATGGCTATGATTGTGTTTAATGTTGTCTGATCAACCGAAATGACCTCACCTGTAGACCACACCCAGGAGGCGTGAACACTGACTTTCACACCTCTATCAGACCTCCATAAAAGGTCGGCAGAGTCGATTGTTCTCGAGTGAGACTAGGGCAAGCAACGAAACAGGCACAAGGGGATGGCCTGGCATCTCACCTGAGATGCGACCTTTTTACCGTAACGTTTGTTCTTTAATAAATATTCTTGATTCGAACTTCATTCTCAGATGTCTCCTGTTCGTCTGTTGCTTCTTCATTATTTGAACACAACACTACGAATAAAGACGAGCCGCGCGAACACGTTGGATCCGCCGTGTTTGGATGCCGATGTGGGTCCGCAAAGCCATGAACATCAATAGCAAAGCAACGTCTGCCATTGTTGATGATGTGTTTGTGTTTGCTGCCGCGCGCTAACGTTGCGGGGAAAAATGAGACAACAGAGGTGAAAGTAAGCCGGTATTGTCCAGTACGGCATACCAGAAAGAAAAGTGTACGGTCTCAACTGCTATTTAACTGTTAACGGCGCGTATATGCCAGTCAGCCCGGCCCGTACCACCAGGAAATAAAAACTACTCCCGTCCACCCCTGCGTAACGGTGACTTGGCTCTGCGCTGGCTCTTTAGCCTGTGGAAAAGCAACCGGTTCTTTAGAGGCTCCTCAGCTGAACCAACTCTGAACCGGCACTAGCTCTGGCTCGGAATCAGCACCTGGTTCTTGTTGGTGGAAAAGGGTTCAGAGTTCAGGAACTTTCGGGGGTGTGACTTGTTCGCTGCACATGCTGATTGGTGGCGCTCACAGCGACATGATACGCTAAAGTTAACGTTAGCTGATGATGCTAACGTAACGTTAGCGTATCATGTCAGCGGTTAGCTAGCTAGGCTAGCTCCTTTTTAAGGAGGCGCCAGGTGAACAATTATTCTTCGCCCCTCTAAAACAGCAGCTGCTGATGGCAGCGCAACTTTTTTTAAAGCGGCGAAGAAGAACTGTGTCAGAGATGTGGAGCTAACTAGTAAATGGATTCCTATTTCTATAAGTTTGTGGTATCGGATCGATGGGCGCGTTCTGTCCGTCGCAGACTTGGAGGAGCAGTCGCACGCAGTTCAACGTCAACAGACTATAAGCTGCCCGGTACTTTAGACCCCGGTGTAAACGCAGTAAGCAACCAGTCTGGGACAAAAAAAGTTCCTATGAAAAAAGTTCCTGGGACAAATAGTTCCTGGTAATTGCGGTGGAAACGCGGCTTAAGTGTCTCCTAAGTGGGGTATTAAGTGAAAAGACGTGGAAAAACAACTTTCATTTACTGTTTCAGTAGCCACTGAATTAATATTTACTTTGTTAAATAGCTCAAGTCAATTAAAAAAATATATTAAAGTGAGGTGCAATCATAGCCTAGCAATATATGCCATACCTTTTTGAACCATGTTTTTATATTTAATTTTTAGCTGCTTCCGGGTCCTTTTTTCCCCTGTTGGATTGCACTTAATGAAAATCAGATTTTATTCATAACTATAGGCTACTACGATCTTACGGTTAAATGTTATGTCAATGGAATAGTACTTTCAAACTTACGCGTTGGCTCAGGCAGCATTTTTCCCTCATGCAGTCTCCCTCTCCTTCGCAGCTGCATTTGCGGCGAAATACACGCTCACGTTCACCGTAGGCCTGCAGAAGGACCTCCAATTCCACCGCAGTGAAATGGCTCTTTTGTTTTCTGTTGTCATGGTGACTTGTGGTATCCGGGCTTCATTGATGATGGCTTTTTATAATCGTCACCCACGCGCTTAACTCAAGGTGAACACACTCAGAGTCGATTGAACTAACGCAGATCAGCTGTTCTGGAACCCGATACTCAGAGTTTCCCATCTCAGAGTAAGTAAACTCGGAGTTCAGGGATAGGCTCAGAGTTTGTTGAATCTCCTTTCTGCAATACCCCCATGCTCGCTCTTGCCGTCTTCTCCCACTCGCGGCCTCCTCACTTTCTCAAATAGGGACAGTCATTAAGCCTAGTTTATGCTTCTGCGTTTTCGAAGACGGATACGCAAACTCCGCAAGGAAACGCAAGCCGCAGGGCTGTGATTGGTCTGTTTACTACATCCTTGCCGGAGTCTCAGATTTCCGCTTTCATAGCATAATTCCGCCATTATTAAAACGAATATATTTTACGAGAGAATGAATCAGATCTAAGAGCTTTTGTCTGAAGAAATCCGTAAATATGACCACTTAGAAACACACGTGTCATTGGCGGACTATAAAGACGCGCGGATGGGCTCCAATTCATGGACGTAGATCTCCGTAAACGTCGGTTTTGAGGGGGAGTTAAAGTTGTGGAGGAAATACGGGACAAATATGTCCGCGAAAAGAGACGAATAAAAGCAGCAGTGTTGATGCACGGGGCAAAAAAGTCTGATAAATTAATAAACAAACCAACGACTTCCACTCGAAAAGACGGCACTCTCTAGGTCGTCTTCGACAATAAACGTAACTCCGCCTGGTGTTCTGCCGGTGAATTGCTTTGCAACACACGCAAGCCTTTTTGAATCATGAATTGAAACGAGTCCGTCAACGCAACACGCAAACGCAACAGAGACGCCGACGCAGAAGCACGCGCTGGCCTTTAGTTCCCGGCTCATTGCCTCCACCTGGCACTGTTCCCTGAGTCACTCACCCTCTCTCCCCCCCTGCAGCCGAGCCAAAACCACGCCCGCCACCACACAGAGACATAGATTGAGGCCCTTAACTCATGTTTAGAACATCTACTGAGGGAATAAATCATGAGTCATTTTCTCACCAACTTCTACACAATCAGAGGAGCCGCCGCCTGATGGTCAGTAGAGAGAATGCAAGTTCAAGACACTTCAGCGTTTGCTTCACTTTCAGAACCTAAGAATCACCTGGAAAGAGCCCTTAGTAACAATATGGAGCCAACACTGTTTTCCTGCTTTCCACATAGGGGTTACCTTATATCTGCATATCGACAATCTGTAACCTCTCTACTAGATGCCACCAATTCTACGCACTGCACCTTTTAAGAAATATTATATTACTATTATCAATGTGATACAGTTAATAATACCGTTAAGATTTCCCGATAAGCTACATATCGTATTGTAAACATAACTCAAATCGCAGCATAGTGTACATTTTATTATTTTTTGTCACACCATTGTACTGCATAGTATTTCAAGACTCAAGTGTACAACAATGTTCTTCAGCTTCTTGATGATGTTTTTATTAAACAACGTTGCAACCTCTCTTTTACCAGACATTGTAAATAAAATGATTTCTCCATTTTGTTTTCCACTGGAAAAGGGTATGAATGAGCTTTTGTCAGACCTTATTGTTGAACCAACACTATCATCGCGGTTATAGACTGTCCCCAAGTGGTGTAGCATCATCAGTCACGAAGGAAACAGCACACGAGATATTCACCATTGTGAATATCACTTGATGGACAAGCAATTATGAGAGATTGCATGACCTCTGATTAGGGTGAAATTCAGTCTCAGGCATTTGTCCTAAGCTTCTTGACCACCGACTTGGAGAAGGAGTTGGCAAAGCAGGGTATGCAAATCTTTTCATGAGAAACCTGTTTTACGAAAGATGATTTTAAAACAAGTATCCCTATACATACTGTTCCACACATCCTAAGCCCCTTCTGGGAGATTTAACACACAAGACAATATGGACAAATGGTGTTTTCTGGAGACATTTTTATCACTCTAAGTGAATAAAGTCTTTGTTTGTCTCCATGCAGCTCCTTTTAGAGTCCTGTACATGTTTCTTTAAAATGCAATGACTTTTAGATAATAGATCATTTTTGGCCACTAGTCATCTATTCTGTTGTAGGAATTGAACGTATTGTACATATTTTACCCTGTTCATTATTACACCTTCTTGCCGTTCTCGCTGAGGCTGTTTATTGTCCCTGATGTTCCTTGAGGGGCAACAGCTTCCGAACCCACACACCACAATGTAGTCATTAATACTGTTTATTGTCCCTGAGTCTGTTATTCGATAAAAATAAAAATTTCCACTTACAAGCAACTCATTTTTGCGGTTTCATACATAACGCATGCTTTGGATAATTATTATAATAAATTAAATTTCTTAAGAATGTTGTTAAAGTTGTTCTGATTATTGCTTGTTACAAAACTTGCCTACATATTGTCTCCTACACAGAGATGGATATGTGTGTTTTACCTCTTCTCGTAAGGTTAATCAGGCTGTGTTGAAATACTGTTTTTGCACATGAAGTTCAAGTGGCTAACAGCTAATGCTTTAAAGTTATTAATTATTTATATTTATGTGTATACCATCTTTGGGGTTGAGTTAAGAAATAACAAAACTATAAATTATAGTCATGCGGTCATATTTCCATTCTTTGCTCATGGTGGTTTGGTCGAGATAACTCAACAGTTATGTTATGGGGAAATTCATGAAATATGATCATATTTTGAAGAGTTGACGCTGTAGAAGTAGCAGACATAAAGTGAACAGGAATATTTATAGAGCGCAAATCAAGAGGTTGAATTGTAAAGCCCATTTTATAGGCCTGTATAAATTGGACCGAGGCGTTTTCTCTTACTGGAATCCTGTGTGTATTAGCCTTTATCACCAGAGCAAACAAAATATGATGCTTTAGGTTCGTCTGAAGAGATAGTGAGCCTGTTTGATTTAGGATGTGGCTAATCTCTGCAGGACTCCCACTGCTGGGTATTCTTCAGCCTCCAATCAAGTCTTACAAATATGTGACCATAAACTGTTTGAATTAAATGCATGTCTTCAACATAGCTACTTGTTTCAGGTATTACATATCAGCAGTGTAATGTGATTTGTGGGGTTACGTCAAAGCTTTGTTCAGTGTGACATTCACACACTGCGACTCACTGTACACTCAACAAACAATGACATCAGCGGTGTCAACATTAACCTCCCTTATGGGACGTTACACATTGCCTCGCTGCAGCTGCACCTCTTTCACAAGGTCCATTGACATGTTACATCCCAGAGAAGAAGAAGAGGCTGCTGTTCTACTTTGCAGGATGGCAGTGTCAAACCCGAAAAGGGAACCGTCACATGCCGTATCTCCAGCTGATTGTTGAGGAGCAGGTTGGAGGGGGCATGCCAGCAGAAGAACAAAAAAGTTGACCTGAAAAGGTTACAGACTGAAGGCTCAGTGTGTTTGTGTTCATCAGGAATATCCCATTTTGCTTACATTTCATAGAATTGGAAATGACAACTCCAACTATATGAAAAAGACATTTGCACACACTCAACTGGCCAGGTGTGTGAAGGTGTGAGAGTGGGCAGCGTGTCAGCTTTTTCACATTGCTATTTCGGTCCCTGTGTATAATAGTAGCACAGTTGAAGTTGAGGGAAGGGCGGCCCAAAGGTGTGCATCATCACAGTGTCGCCGCCCTCTTCAGCACAGTCTTTTCAACCGTTTGCCTGCAGGCCTGGTCGGACGAACCAGTTTGGACAAACTTGATTCTTCTTCTTCTACAATCTTCTTGTAAACGGTGGGTCAGAGAGAGTGCAGGTTTTAAGACACTTCCGTATTAACGTCATTATCACAGAATCAGTCTTCTTCTACAAGGGTTTTTTTAAAATATGAAGCCTTCATTGAATATATGGTCACATTTTTTCCCCCTGCAATGGCCCCTATACGCCGTCACAGTAAAATTAGTCCTCACACAACTGAACACAAGGATATTTTTCCCTTCAATGATATGTGATACGTCATTGAGGTGAGGGTAATATTATAATCAATAAAAAATACAAATGCCTATATTTTTGTCAATGTTTTATAATAATAAACATAAAATAATAACAATTTGAGTAATTCAGGTCATTTCTTTCATTTCTTACACAAGTGTTGGATCATTTATATTTTTAGATTGTAGACTACATTGTGGTTTTATTTGTTAAACATTGAACAGCTTTGGGGTTAAGAAGGTGGTTTGTTGGTTTGTTTGTCGGCAGGTGACACTGATATTCAGTTTCTCTGCATGTAATGAATTGTCACCATGAAAAAACGCTACACTTGTGAAACCAGAAGCAATTTGCACTACCAGTGTGATCTGTGGACTCATTGCACAGGGAGAAGTGGTCGTCCTGGCACATTGGACTTAACAGGGGTGAAGATCAATGTAGACTAGTCCTTGACCCCTCAACTTTGTAACTTTAGCTTTCAGAATAACACGACTTAGTTCAAGCTGCTATAGTTTATCACATCTCACGCACAAAGCCACCTTTGCTAATTAACTGCACCGCACACTCATTGTTGTTGTCAGTGGAGGACAGATTTTGAGCTGTTGAGTCACCGTCCTCGCCATCAGCCGGTCTGCTCAGGGGACATCTAAAGTGCCTGATAAGGACCACAACAAAGGCCTGGTGGGAGCGAGATGATTGCAGCTCAGGGGACAAACAAACCCTTTTCAAGGATGAACAGATATTCTTGCAATTGAGAACAAACTGAATATAATTAAGTGAAGGACGTCAGTGATTAAGGCTGGTTGTGTTTTTATTGAAGTTGCCAGATATCATTTGAAATGAGATACCGTGCATAAAATAACTACAGGGTAAAATTAGTCACAAGTTACTTTGTTAGCAGAGGAAGATCCTCTATAGTGTGTTGGAAGATTTGCTCAGAAAATGGTGAATAAAGAATGTCTCAAATCAAAGTTGTCTGTGTTTATTCTTTGCAAGTGAAAGAGTGCAACAGCTACTTATGGTAAGTGTTGAAAAACACAGTCCTACATACACAGGGAAAACAGGGTACATATAAGATAGCACATACATTTGTACACACATGTATATGTTTTATATTTCTGTTTAGATTTAGGAGCACTTACTGCAGTAGTAAATCAGATGACAGGGGAGAGGTGGCTGAGTCTCTTCTGCTCAAACTATTTAAGTGGAACTTTTCCACTACTTTTACCAGCTTTAGGCATTCTAAAACGCAAGGTACGTTAAAGCCAGAGAAGTATAACAATTGATTGCAACTTTACACAGTGACAATGATGACATTTAGGGGAAGAAGCTTTAATAAATAGATGGTTGGAAATTGTTAGCAGTAACAGTTCAACAAAGCACAGAAAAGCTCAATTGTATGGGTTGACATGAAAATAAAGTAAATGTCCTTGAGACATGGTTATTTTTTCTTTCCACTGTCTTTAGTTTGAGGCTACATCTTCTACTGATGGAGTCTAATACCACAGTCATTTTCAATGGATGCCAGTGACATAAAACCACAAACTATCACCCAAACAGGTAGGACAATTAGGAAGTGAATATAGGAAAGCTACACTTTTACTGCCTCTCCACAAGAACGGAGAGGCAGTATTCTCCTTGGCAGGACATGTATGGCATGTACCAGGCCTGACAGATTCATTGGGAGTGGGACCACCCATCAAACGCAAAATAACACGTAGGAGGTCATAAAAAAGTGAAGGCTCAAAGATTTAGTTTAAAGTTTAGATTTAAAAGACTCAGATGATTCTCCAATTGTTTGAATATGACCGTTCATCATAACATACATTGAAGGGGCGGTCGTTCCAGCTGCTTTATATCGGTTCGCACCACAGATTGTTTCATTTCACGGCATGCAGCCCAGACACTCCAGACAACACAACGGCACCATACTATTCCATTCAGGTTTATCTGAGAATGTCAGAGAATTGGCATATGCCGCTTTTACCGCTTGAGGGGCATAAATATTTATTCTAAACGTATATCTGAAGGGATAGAAGAGGACTGTAAAACAACTTTACAATGCAATACTCCAAGCCTACAAAATACTGACTTATAACACTAAAAAGTAAAAGCCATCGTGCAACACAGTTCATATTTCATCAGGATTTATTTTTGTGGCTGCCAACACTCAGGGAGCTATTTTATTGGGGCAAGCACACATGACATATTGGTTTATATGGGTACCAGGAACCCCGTCCTTTTACCAACATTCTCTTCTTCCCATCTGTGTCTGCATTTGGGTCCACTTCTCTCCTCTTCATCTCAGGTATGGCTACACTATGCATACAAGTTTGGGGTTATGGGAAATAAAGATCATAAGATGAGGTATTTAATCATTATTGTCTATATTATTATTGAATTAATGTCTATCCTTTAACATGATAAGAAGTCTAACTGGGCAGGACACTGCGGGGTGGTGCTAGGTTAAAAAGCACCAAAGGTCAAAGTTTAGGTAAAAGATGAGTTTAATTAAACCTAAAAGTTTGTGTGAAACACAAAGCGTCCCACTAGAGATATGAGCTTTGTCCTCTGAACAGCGAGGACATATCTCCGGCCCGGTTTTTCAAACGTAATCCACTAGGATTTGGGATAACGGATTGGATGAAATCCTGAAAATGGATTTTTAAAAAGAAAAAACGGATTACATAATCGCATTAGATCACGTAATCCAATCTTGGTTTTGATCCAGATCAAACCTTTAGTTTGGGTTTTTCAGAACTTTTTTGTAGGAGTTGGATCACATTGATCCAAAAAATCTGGATTAAACTGATCCCATCAGAAGGGTGGATTCAGCGTGGATTTCATTCCCAAAATGTAATGAAAACTTTAAAAATGTATCAAATAACACTATATTTGGATCATGCAGTATCTTACAAGATATCCTTTTTATTCATAAGGTTTTAATTTTATTTGTTCATCCGTCAGGCTACAGTGATTAGGTAGGCTTTGATGTATTCAGCCTTTCAGTATAGGCCTACAGCAAAGTAGAAAGAGTTTGGCCTCATAAAATAATCCCCCAAACAGCTGTCAAAATTGACCAATACATTTTATTCTGTCACTAATTGATATATATATATATATATATATATATATATATATATTCATCACAATCAATTATTTTTGTTTTTAGAATATTTATTAGTGATGCATGCAATGATTACAGAATAACCAAAAAAATGCAAAGAATGGCAATCACTGATTTTTGAAATAGTGTCTAACCTGCTTGTTCTAGCAGAGGAACAACTGACTCTGACCAAACTGCAGTAAACCAAGTCCAGACTTGAGATCCGCCTCCTAAAGGCTACGCTCAGACAAGCTGGTCTCTCATTTAATTCAATACATCTATATTTGAAACCTGTTATAGATATCCTCAATGTACAGTGTTTGTGTTGTAGGTATCAGATGAACGGACTGCTGGAAGAAGATGGGGTGGGGTTTTTCTTGTTTTTAGTTTTTTTTTTTAAATGTGTGTGTTTTCATTTCAAATAAAAATGAACTTATATTGACCCTACACTGGCTATTCTACTTGTTGCTCTTTACATATCTATAGTTCTACATTGTGATTTCCTATCCTGTTTGAGCACTGGTTATCCAAATTTGGTGATCCTGAAAAGTTCCTATCCGGATGAGATTGATCCAATCCGATGTTGCTTTGAAAAACTGGCTCAAAAGTAAACTGGATTACGTGATCACGGATCGCAAAAAAAGGATTGCTAAATCCGGATAAATTTTATCTGGATTAAACCTTTTGAAAAACCAGGCCCTGGTGTAGTGGGTTTCCCTGATACAGGGACTTCACCCTTCTACTCCACACTCCTCGACCATGTGGCTTCTGCTCTCTTAGCTCCTCCCTCTAACCTACACGTGTCTCCTTCTGCCCACCCTTTTCCAGCCCAAAAAAATTTCAGCCTCAATTATGGGGCTTTTAAGAACCTACTCCTGGGTGAGTGTTGAGGCCTTCTGGGGTCTGTAGTTTGTTTTCCGGTAGCCACCATCTATAAACTGGCCCCCTGTTATGCCACGGACACAAAATTCCTAATTACAAATTCGCATAAAAGGGCTTCACAATCTGTAGTGACATTCTTTGGCCCAGAACTGTCTCATCAGGCCAGAACCCTGCAGGAACCACCATCCAGGAAGATAAAGGAAAGAGAAGAAGCAAGAAGCAAAGTCTACAATGTGAGTTTTTCCAATATGAATTCAGGAGCTGTCCTCAGAAGCCCCCGGCGTTTTAAGCCTTTAGCAGCTTACCTAAAGGCTGGTCCTGGCTGACCTGAGCCAGCCCAAACAATTAGCGTTATCAAAAGAGGAAAGTCTTAAGCTTTATCTTAAATTAAGTCACTGTGTCTGCCTCCTGGAATGAAAGTGGAAGCTGGTTCCACAAAAGATGAGCTTGATAACTGAAGGCTCTGGCTCCCATTCTACTTTTTAAGACTCTACGAACAACAAGCAACTTAACATTTATGCAGTGTAGCTTTCTAATAGGGCAATGTGGCGTTAAATTCTATTCTTAATTTGGCAGTGAGCCAGTGCAGAGGAGCTAATACTGGCGAAATACAATTCCTTTTCTTAGTTCCTGTTCATATTGTGTGCTGCAGCATTCTGGACCAACTGGAGAAATTTGACAGATGTATTAGAGTAACCTGATAATCACGAATTGCACTAGGAATAACAAATGCATGACCTAATCTTTCTGCTTTACTTTGAGACGGAAAGTGGCAAAGTTTTAGACATATCAAGTCCTTGAAATTTGATTTATCTGAGAGTTAAAGGACACATCCTGATTGCAGATCAGATGATTGCATTATATAGACACGGACCAAACTTCATCCTTCAGTCAAAGTCATGCTGTGTGAAACTGTTTAACGTCACTCTAGTTTAGCTCTGTTTTTGGTCTCCACCACGAGGACACAAGGACAGGAACTGAAATGACAAGAGAGATTAGTGAAAAAATAAAACAAGAAACACATGATCAGTATGAGTATGATTAATCGGATGTTGCAATTGTACGAATGAAAACTCTTGCCAACGGGATTGGTCATGTGAGTTTTTTGCGCTGATGACATGTTGGCTCTGATGGAAGAAAGGAAAGGAGATAATGGCTAACTATCTGTTTCTCTAACTAAATCCTCCATTAAATGTCTGCCTGTCTATAATTGCTGCTGAGCAGGTAGGGTGACATAAACATGAACAGATGCCGGCTACTGCAAGTAAACAGGTTGACCAAACCAGCAAAATTGTGGGCATTAAAACCCAATCGATGAGATAAAAAAAGAGCCAATGAGAATGGATACATTCAGTCAGTGACTCTTTTCTTATTAAACAAATTTAATTTACTGTTTAATTTTAAAATACAAATAGAATGATAGAGCAATTATTTTGAAGTGATTTCACACCACATATTCTGGTAGATTCGAGGACAGGGTTGCATGAAACAAAGATTGGCTTTCTTAAAGCCTCGTTTTTACAAGCTCCCCTTCACTGCTTAGACTGCTGTGGTATGAAATAAGTCCTGTGTCCACCTGCAGTCGGAGGGCTTGTGTTTGTCAGCAGCAATAGAAACGCTCAGTGGGCTGAAACCGTCTGCCAGAATGACAGTAAATCAACTCACCCACAGCGTCTGCCACTAAACCCCACGGTGGGGTTTGTGTCTTCCACCCTTATTGCGATCCACCCTTTTTTTTTTAACAATTAAGTGTCTGTTATTGGGAAGGAGGAACAAGATGAGAGACAGTCCACATCAGCTTAAAAGACCCTTGAGGCAGTGATCTTATTTCAGAACCTTACATGCCATAAGGTTGAAATGAGCCTACCCTCTGCTAACATAAGCCAGGATATGGAGAACTCCTAATTTATAATCTTAAACTTACAATGAAGTATTATTCAAAATCCCAAATAGCTGGATATCGGTCAACAACATTCCAAATAGCTTTGATTTGCGAACTGCGCTTTATGACACCACAAACCCAGGACCATCCTAGCGCCAAGAGTGCCCCCTTGTGGACAGCCAGCCCTGCTTCATTTGGATGTGGGTTTCAACAAGTACTTTTCACAGAAACTCACATTCAATTTGTGCGTTCATTACTTCCACTCTACAGATACAAATTTGGACCAACGACACACACAGCTCTGCGCACATTCAGGGCCTTTCTGTATGTTTTTTAAAAAGGCCTCATACGATCAAGGACAACTGTATAGACCAGCGGTCGGGAACCTATGGCTCTTCCGGTGACGCCATATGGCTCCCAGACTATTTTGAGTTGAACTGATTTCAAGCTGTTAAAAAATAAAATAAAATAATTTATTTCTTTCTAAAAGTAAACAAATTAGTTTTGAAGATGAATGTCACGGGTCACCTGTGGGTTTGGTCTGGAACCAATAGCTCGCGAGCATGTCCGGGTCATTGTAAAGGTGAATAAATCAATTTGAGCTAGTTTTAACTAGTTTGTCCGCTACAACCCTTGCAAAGGAAAAGATGGCGAAAAGAAAAAAACACGACTACCGTGCATTCCACGCTTCGTGGACAGAGGAATTTGCATTTGTGGAGAGAGCAGGATCTTGGGTATGTCTGATATGCAATGGTAAAATGGCATCGATGAAACGGTCAAATATAAAGCGGCATACGCACCATGCTTCATTTGCAACGAAATATCCAGCGGGGGACAGCAGGAAAAGGGCATGCGAGGAGTCCGCAGCAACTACGTGTGTGGACAAAGCAAGGTGACGGAAATTCCGCTGGCTTTGCGGCAATAGTAAGGAATGGAAAGCCATGCAGCATCAGAAGTCGCATTAAAAGTAAGACATATTAAATACTCTATGGCTCTCAATGAAATATATTTAGAAATATTTGGCTTTTATGGCTCTCCCATAAAAAAGGTGTGTAGATTCTGCTATCAGGTCTGTTCTGAAAGATATCGACAGCAAATTAATTTTAAAAAAGGAACAGAGAAACGCTTTCAAGGCATTTGTTGATAAGAACAATGTTTTGCCGTCCTTCCTACGGGATTCGGCAACATACGTCACTTACTCCGTTGCTCTTATTGGTTGTAGGTCAATCGAATTGAGTGCAGAGGCATTATTTTTCCTGGTTCGTTTGAAACACGTCCCATAATCACAGCTCAATGGAGCAGCATCACTCACATTCTGACTAGAATTGAGTATGACTACGTCAGGCTAGCTCTCCCAGTCAAAAAGGTTCCCGGCCCCTGACATAACGGCAGCGTTTGCATATAGTATTCTATATTCATGTCAAGGGCCTCTATGGATGGAATACAATGACAGATTAAAGATTTAAATGTGATGTCATTAGTAAATAGCGTTTAATTCAATATCGATAAGGTGAACAGATGACACATTCAGATGACACATTCATTTCACCATAAAGTGTCTGGGCTCTGTAAATCAGAATAAACTGCTTTTTTGTTTCACTTCATTACAATTAAATATATTTCTCTTATATAAAATTCGGCCCGCCACTCATCCAGATGTTGAGAAGGACAACACAACACAATAAGTGCAGAGTATTTCATTGTCAAATAGCAGAAAACAGCCACGCGCTACAAAGAGAACGGTGGTTTAAATAATGTACACCCACCATCCCTAAAAAAAGCCCATTTCTGACTTAATGACAGATCAACCACACGTCAGAGCATCACCCGTAAACACACGCATCGGTTCAACCCTCGCACACTCACTTTCTCATACACACACGCTGAGAGGCAGCATCAATACAGTATGCCACTATGTGCTCTATTGCTTTAAGCTGACCCATCTGCATTGGTAAAAAATAATAAAAAGATACATGCCGAGTTGTAGCATTCCAATAACATAAAATAGTGACCCCTGCCGTAGGAGGAAGCTCCGCACGCTTTTCTAAAATACATTACATCTCCGCAATATGGTTCACATAACTGACGAGGAAAACTTTGGGGCTCAGCGCAGCCTATGGAAGCCCTTTGCTGCAGGAAACATGAGGGGAAAAAAAACTACCAATAAAATAACAAATCACTTTTAAACTGATCTCTGAAAAGTTCAAACTGATTGGAAACTTTTGACCACGTAAACCTCAAAATATGGTTTTAGTCATAATTCTGACAAGCATATTGAAAGCTTTAAACATGAACCAATTCCTGATTGTTACTACGACAGATATTAGAATTAGGAGATAATGAGGTAATACATGCATGAGGTAAAAGCTGATAAAAATCAAAGATTTGTCAAGATTATCAATATTTGCAGAAAATCCTTTTTTCTTTGTTTCTTGGGAAATGGACTTCCATAGCTGTGCATGTGCTTGGATACAGATAAATATAAAAGAAAAAGAGAAACTGAATGGTCCTGGTTACATTCACACAAACAGCATTTAGAATAATTGTGTAAGACTTCATTTACATTCATATTCAAATGACAGCATGTTGGATATTGTGTTTACTAGAAGATGCTTAGCCCGGTGCATCTTTATTTAAAAAGTGAGTCCACACTGCGGCTGCCTTGTGGTGACCGACAGCTGTTGCATTAGTTTGCATTATGATCCCCCATGTTAAGGGTCTGCATCATGTTCATTATAACGGTCAAATGGTGCCTTCAATCCCCTGTCCAATAAAAGAAAAAACACACACACAGTCCAAAACCCACTCAGGAATGAGCTGTAGACTGCTGGATCAAACAGCACATAAGGTGCACTACTTCAGTGGGTCACTGTGATAATATGTAACGAGGCTTTTCTGTTTGTTCTACAAAATGCATGAATCATATGTGTATTTTAAAAAGGAGCAACACCTGCAATTACAAAATGAAACTAAGTTAGGAGAGGAGACGGAGAGATTAAGCAGAAATAGCATTCAGCTCAGTCTTTGGTTAAGGTCAGAAACCAGCAGCACTTCAGAGGACAATCATAGAGACACACATTCAGAGAGAATACCTGATTCACTTCAAGTGAATATGTCTGAGTTGGTGAGTCCATATGAAAGAAGCCGAGGGCGTAATGTCCTGACTGGAGAGGAGAAGATGCTGGATTCAGAGAGGGAATGTAATGGGTGCCAGTATCGGGAGTGAATCGGGAATAAAGAAAGGCAAGCAGAGAATCACTTTAATTCCACTTCAGCCCTCATGCGAGAGCAGGAAGTAGAAAGGTGCCCCCTGGAAGCGCCAGAGAAAAGTGAAGACCTGCAGAAGGCAGCAGTTCCTGGAAGAAGTAGCAGGTGAAACTGAGGCCCCCTTTTTATTATTCTCTGAGTTCTGTGTGACCGAGGCTCCCCAGGGAACACGCCGGGTGCTCCTCTCCTTGGACGACTCTCTTCGGGGTTTGGAGGCGTGTCGGTTAAGAGCCTGCGTGGAGGCAGCTCATCTCTTCCCGGACTTCATGTAGGACGGTATCGCTCCCCGGGCGGTCAAGCCCTCGAAGCGTTTGTATGTGTAGTTGATGAAGACCCAGTCTTTGTTCTTCAGGTCCACCTCGCTCTGGTTGGACACCGGGGCGACTGGTGAGAGAGGGGTTGAATTTAATTAGTTCACACAGCATAAGAAGATGATGAGCGGGTGTTTGAGAGAAATGGGTGTAATGGTAAAATATGTTATAGCATAGTCTTATATTAACAGTGATTATTGTCTGTATTGGACTGACGTGCGAAAGCAGGGTGATACAAATGTTACTATCTGCAGCGGAGTCTGATGAAGGGTGGACGAGTCTCACACACATGCTCGAACCCCCATCTTAACCTTGGTTCTTATCTCAACCTGGTTTGAAATGTTTTATACCTGCCACTGAGGATGGCCTTCACATGTGTGTATAACAGCTCAGTGTTTTAACCGCTCGGAGACGCCATCTCCAGAGCGCACCGCAATACGTGTACATGTATTTTACCTCCTGCTTGCATGCAATAAATAGACTTTTACAACTTTATTCATTCATCAAGACCCTGTTTTTCTTATGAGACAAACATTGAAACAAATCATTCTCTTATCCCAAACTAGTTTTATTGAAATATTCCACAACATGGGCCTAGTACCTGTTGGTGTGAGGATGTCGGAGTCGGGGAACTCGTCGAAGTTGGAGGTGTCGTCGATGCTCTTGATTTCGATTGGAATGGCAGCTGGTCGCTCTCTGGATCCGTGAAGGGGAAGACGAGGAGTTAATACGGGGGACTTAAGGGTGAGAATGGGACTGAGTGGAACACTGAAAATAAGTGTGACTTGTTTTTAGATAATATAATCCTTAAATAAAGTGAATAAATGAAAGAAGCAGCGGGACGTTACAGATCAAATGTTTATAGATTAGACTTAGTGGCAGACAAACCAAACAGACTACTCAGTACCAGGGACTTAGAATGACATGTCAAAGTCTGTAATAACTGCCCTTTGAAATGAACATGTGGCAACGGCCCCCACCTGATATGGTCATAGTCCACCCCCTCAAAGAAAGGATTGGACTTGATCTCCTCCACACCTGCAGCACCGACCCTGTGCTCCTCCTCACAGCAGAACCTGCCCACAACACGTCTTCACTTAACACCAAACACAGCTTAAGGGTTGTTACATGACATCCAATGAGAGACTGAAAAGAGGTGTGCCCTTACCTCAGGATCAGGTCTTTGGCCTTCTCTGATATAGGCACTTCTGGGGGAAAGGTCAGCGTCTCTCTCCAGTTCATCACCTTCCTGTACGTTTCTTGAGGCGTCTCCGAGCAGAACGGAGGGTAGCCTGCATGCAGCAGAAACACCAACCGTCCTTTAGAGACTTTATCAAACTGAGCTGAGGTTAATCAGGTAGTGTGTGTCAGCGAGTCAGTTACCTATCAACATCTCATACATGATGACACCCAGGCTCCACCAATCGCACAGCTTGTTGTATCCGTTTTGCATGAAGACCTCTGGAGCGATGTAGTCGGGGGTTCCTACTGTGGAGAATGCCTGAAAGCGGGCGGGGCAACAGACAGCCATTTAAATAATAATAATAATAATAAGTTCATTTTATACAGCACCCTTCCAGAGCTCAGGGACGCTTTACAACAGTGGTCCCCAAACGGTTTCTTGTGAGGGCCACAAAACCCATTTCCTCCTCCGTCGGGGGCCGGGCCAACGGGGGGGGGAGGGTGTGTGGTGCTCGCGGTCGGTGGGCGGGCTGACCGGGTAGCTGACGGTGGACCTCTGCATATCCTCGCGCGTGTCCAAATGATCGCGCGTAAAGTCTGCGGAAGTCCGGCGGGCCGCATTCGGTACGCGTCCGCGGGCCGCACAAAGTGTGCCGGGGAAACAACAATAGGTAGATCATAATTATGTGAACAGGGCAGCATACGCAGAAAAGAAGCAAATACAAATCAAGTGTGATCAGCTTAAGGAGTTTTAAATTCAGAAATGTTATTTACAGAACGGAGTGAACGGGGGAGGGAGTTCCATAATGTGCAGCAACACTAAATGATCTGCCCCCCGTTGAAGCAAGACGATGGCGAGGGACGACGAGAAGGCTTGAGTCAGAGGATCGTAAAGAGCGAGATTTAAAAGTGAGCAGGAGAATTTTACATTTAATGCGATAAGCCACTGGAAGCCAAAATGGTTAACATTCAATAAGCAAATATGATATTGGAAATGCTTTTAACTGATTTTGCTATAGTTTTAGCCTGTTTGGACTCTGCCACAGACCCTTTCCTAAATGCTTCACCCCCGTCGCTGACAGACCAGGATGGGGGCGCTTCAAATGTGTGGACATTCCGTTGTAAGCAATGCCAACATACCGTAATAGTTTGGTTAACCACCCGTACCCCATCATTATAATTTTTAACAAATGGCATCAATATTAGTATTCTCCTACAGCAAGATATGAATGAAAAATCCATGGTGCTTTTCTTCTGGCATTTTTTCTTTGGCGAGAGCCTGTGCACATAAGGCCATGTCTCCCATGCCATCACGCGCCGTGAGCGTGCACTGGACAGTCCTTCCTACCCGCCCCTCCTCCGCCCGCCTGTCAACAAGTGGAGGCAGCATGACAATGAGCGGAGCAGTGGGCGAGCTCTGATCGCGCTATTTTAAGGCAGTAGAGAAATTATGCAAAATTGTATTGTTTATAATTGGTCAGAACCGTGAAGGGTGATCCCAAAATATCCGTTACACTACAATTACTTATACAAACATTTTTTTCCACTTTTAACCTAGGAAGCGGACCTTCTGAAACATTACAGCTCCTCCAAACCAAATCCATTGTACAATCCTTATAGTGACATATTTGGGTTCCAGTCACATGACGCCAACTTCACACTACAAACACATTTCAGTCAATACTAAGTAAGTATGGCAGTTTGTCACGGTGATTAGCTAATCCCTTGCTACCCACCATTTCATATTGCATCGCTTCTTCTGGGACAAAATGTTTGGCCTTATGATGGGAGTAAAACCCTGCAATGGTTGTTTTTCAGTAAACGGTGCTGTATTCATTCATTCGAAAAATGCACTTGTGTGTCATTACATCTTGTGTGAGACCTACCAGCTGCCTCCTGTTCCTCTTCCACGTCTCTGCTTTCCTCTTGGAGTTCATGTTCTGGAAGGCTGATGGAGAAAAGACATGCTAGATCTTAGTCACAATGGAATCATAGAAAGCTAAGCAACTCAGTAATGTACAGATGTATACAAATAACAGACTTGCAATATTAAACAGACATGTGCACGGTAATGATGGAAATAAATGAAGGGGTTGCCTGACTTTGCTTACTGAGGTCACTGGGGAGGCTGTGGTTCAGGTTCTTGTAAAACTCTGTGCGGTGAGCCCTCTTCAGCCCTGTGCACAGACCAAAGTCAGACAGCTTCACATGACCCTGGAAGACACACACACACACACACACACACACACACACACACACACAGGTTAAGAATTGAAGCACTGGAAGTTCCCAGTGTCTCTGCCCTTCTGCTGGCCACGCTATGGAAATCATTCAGAGCAAAATAAAGTCTAACAAAGCTCAGCGTATGTGACATCTAACCCTGGAGTCCAGCAGCAGGTTGTCTGGTTTGATGTCTCTGTGGATGAAGCCCAGCTGGTGGATAGAGTCGATGGCCAGCACTGTCTCAGCGATGTAGAACTGAGTGGCCTCCTCCGTCAGAGTGTCCTTCTTCATCAGCAGGGTCATCATGTCTCCTGTGCCGCAACAGTAGACAGCACAGTCAACCTCAGAAGGTTCAGCTCCCCCCACAGCATCATGTTGTAGAGTTACATGTGTGTCCTACCTCCAGGAAGGAACTCCATAATGAGGTAGAGGTTCATCTTATCCTGGAAGCTATAGAACATTTTGACCACCCACAGGCTGTCAGCCTCCACCAGAATGTCCCGCTCCGCCCGAATATGACCAACCTAACCCACAGAAGGGGAAGGGGGGGTGAACTCGCACGTGTACACACACACACACACGTTGAAAAGTGTGCCACCGATTCAGCAGCTGCAGCAGTCATGTGTGTACGTGCGTTACTTCGCCTCACCTGCTCCTTCTCCAGCATGTCGGCTTTGCGAAGGATCTTCATGGCATACACATGTCCTGTGTCTTTCTTCTGCACTAGACGAACCTGAAGGCAAAAGGGAACCAAACTAAATATATCTCAGCCATTGGGTTTAACCTGAGACTTCAGTGAGTTCCAATTGACAGATTAGCTCAGCGTATTAATTCTGTCAGGGTGCTCAGATACAGCCATGCTAGTTTCCTGAGTTACTCTTAAAAACCCTTAGACTGTCATGCTGACGTATTGGGATAGCTACACTTTAATAGATGGATTTGTCTGCTTTGTAACATTGTGATCCGCAAGTGTTTGATGGCATGTATGAATGAAACAGCCTTTACCTCGCCAAAAGCTCCCCGGCCAATCACCTTCAGGGACTCAAAGTCCTCCAGACCCAGTCGAGTCCGCTTCAGACGCAAGAACTCGGTCTCTTTCCTTGCATGCTGAGAACGCCGGATACGTTTCTGAAAGGCACAGACATACCTTTTCAAATACACCATTTAGTGCAGTTTTCATCAAAATGTACAGCTTTTGAGAAGGAGAGATGGTCCTTTATGGTCATTTTAAAGGACTTAGATGGAAAATGTAATTAAACAAAATGAACTTTACCTTTAAACAGGGTGGGGCATCTCCTAATATAATGTTACGGGAAAAACAGAGGTGGGATGCACACATGCACTCTTTAACATCTGGGTATTTCTATAGTTAAACTCAGACCAAACAAATGCTTCATGAACACTTAGAGATGTTCCATTCAACACTGAGAGAAACTGGGAATGCTGGGAAAACACTGCAGATGTGTGTTTGTCATTCACCTCTTCATCTGCCAAGCCCTCCTGATCCATCACTTTCTCCAGCTTCTGCTGCCTGAAGACATAATATGGCCGTTACCACGTTTCCTAGCAACAAAGTCGCGCATGCACGGCACACCCCATCACATCAGTCATTGTGACACGGAAGTGAAAACAATGTCACGAAAAACAACCATTAGGTTTTGAAATGATGCATTGGATTTACAAATTAAATGCAAAATAACCCATCTATAAAGCTATCTGGATCCATCAGTCCAAATGACTTAACCCCCGACTCCCTACAGGTCTGGAACTATCTGATTACATCCCATATATCACAGAAATCTTATGTGATATGATAACAGTCTGGAGTTAAAACTGCTGATGAGCGGCTGTTTTTATTGTTAATGTTATCATTTGTGGTTTCCTGGGCCTCAAACCAACATTTACTGAACAATGAATTGTGCTTCCCATCATCATTGGCTGATTAAAATACATAAAAATAAATAAAGAATACAAAACCCCCCCCAGCCTCCACATTAAAACTACCGGGACAGCGAGGAGGACACCAATTTCCCTTGGCACAACAGGAAGTGGTGTGTGCTTAAACTAAATTCTGATATAAGCCACATGTTTGGACAAAATACAAACAAAGACATTTGTGTATCAATCCCTGGCAGAATAATCTTGTTTCTGCTTACTGCTCATGCAGTAATAAATAGTTAGAATAGTTTGGCCTGAAGTTACGACATGGTGTTCCTCAGAAATCTGTGTGCATTTCAGAATGCGTGATCAGCGTGCTGGAACATGACATGTGTGGACCTGGAGCGTGTAGACGTTACCTCATCTCTCTCTCCTCGTGCTGGGCGATGAGGTTGCTGTAGAAGTTCTCCAGGGTCACTTTGGCCATGGTTACCCGCTCCTTGGTGTGGTTACTCATGGAGGAGCACGAGCTCGGGCCAGTCATTGCCATGCTTTACCTGGAGAGAGACACACACACAGCACAATGCATCCCGAGTCAGTCCACGCTGCTGCATACACATGTCCATTTAGAACGCTGCCACCGCGCTAAGAATAGGATGGCTTGGATACTAGAAGGCTGAAAGAAGCAGAATGGTTAGATTATACGACAATGAGATGAGCTCTAAAAACTGAGCTATGAAATGAGACAACTGTTGGCCCAGAAAAAGAGGAAGGAAAGCATATTGCTGAGCTGTGTTGATAATGTCTTCATAACTGCACAATGTTATGGAGAAATCAGATTTGTACAAGGACTGATGGGAGTCATTCTGGGACATATATTTACAGTTGGGTCCTAAAAACCTGCAGACTTAAGGAAAGTCGAATACTGGAATAATTGCACTCTGCATTCACACCTGCAACCTGTGCAGTCAATTCAAAACAAAGAGCCAACTCTGTTGTAAATCAGTAACAGTTATTTACTGAGCACGACTTCCTCTAACTTTGATCATATGGAACCCATGCGAATTCAGTCACGACACGTGGCCTGAAATACTCATTATTATATGCATTAAACAAGGAGAAAATATGGAGATTTAAACATTGTAAGCAATGTTTAAATCTCCATATTAAAATACTTCAGCCATAGTTCCTATTGACTTTACCATGTGTTCGATGAGATACCAAAAGTTCAGTTGCGGTTTTCATTAAAAAGGCTGTCTGGTTATAGGCCTAAAGAAGCGAAGCTGGAGTTAACCGTTTTAGAAAATGTACAACAGACACGGTTGCGTATGAAAACATGAAATGCATTTAGCGTCAACGTCAGCGTCAACTTCGAGGTAAGTTACATTTGAAACATAGAAGAATTAAATCAAGATAATCGCCATGTCCTACATAACAAGCAGACAAGACAGAAGAGAAGGGAAATTAAGAAGTTTGTTTAGTTGTATTTGACCATGCAGACCGATGAGCTCAGTGTCAACGACACGTTAGCTAACGTTAGCTACCAAAGTTGTTAGTTTCGGTTGCAACGCAGCAATACGTGCTTAATCAGCAGCCATACAGTTAACAAATATAAAAACAGAGCAATGGAACTTTAAAGTCAACGTACTTTGACGTTGTCCTGGTTCAAACACATTATGTAGTTTTTTATGTAAGGTTGCGTAGTTTCTTTAAACAGATACTAAGCAAATGTTTGAATCTGCTAACAGCTAGCTAGTTAGCTATAAAAGTTCCAATCCACACCAAGTCACCCACATAGTGTTTAAATAATAGCGGATGTCTTTCAAAATAAGACTGCCACTTTTTTTCGGTAAGCGTGTTTCCGTCCACGTGTTGATTTGCGTTTTATTTTGAAAGTGTTAACTAGAAAACCACTATTTCCATTTTTACAAACTTGACAACTTGAAGTTACCAAAAGCCAATGGCTAAGGGAAAGTTAGCTAGTAAACGTTAGCTAGTTATCTATTAAAATAGATTGGGTCCTTTGTCTTCAAATAGAAAATCGTGGCACATAGCTCGTCCACAGTCTACTTAGTATGATAAATAACTAAAGAAAAAGTGCAACATATTGTCTTGTAGACCTTTAATTTTGTATTATGTATAGTTGGTCTTTGTTCACTTACCTTGGTTGAAGGTGCGGTATTTGCCGTCCTCTCGCCCTCTCTTCCTCTCCTCTGCCGATAGTTGCGTCACCAAACCTGGTTGAACCAGCACGCCACCCAGTGGCCAGTATACGAAGTAAATCTAGTCTAACTGTTAACGGGAATTCGGTAATTTCAGTAATTCGATAAAGTAATTTGGTTGTATTACAAACCATTTGCATTATTTTTAAAATGTTCTATTATTTGAAGGTTTTTTTCTTCTCTACAGCTACCTTATGCCTTCCTACAATGTTTAGTATCATCCCATGGACAGTGGAGTCATGCCTGCTATGTTATCATTATTTTTACTATAAAGCTTTCATTTGCATCTAAATATATCTTGTTCTAAATGTTGATCTTAGTTCTTAGAGGTGACGATGTCCACACAAGAGCATCTGTGTTGTAGCTAGGGTCGTTTGGTATTTCTGTTGTGTTCAGAATGAATAACCCTAATCTATATGTTGAATAAAAGCATATTGAAGTAGTTCAAATAAAAAATCTTAAAAAGTAATTGAATACTATGTGAAAAAAATTATATTCAAGTCATAATGTAATGTAAAAAAGACATGAAAAAGTAATACAAGTAAAATATGTTTAGTAATAGGGTTCAGTAATCAGTTTCAGAAACAATAATTGCATATGTAAAAGTATAAATGTACAGTATTCTGAAAATGCCATAAAATATATGGCATAGTTTCCTATGTTGAAAAAGTGATGATTAAGTTGAAAATCCGCTTATTTGATGGAATTGCACTCCGAGTTTGTATCCTTGTGGTTGAAATGCACTTATTTTTGCATTACAGTACAAAGTTCTACATTCTTTATAATTCTGTACACTAGGTGGTGCTATACATCTAACCATTGACTTCCCATCTGCCAAAAGTGCAAAGAACACACCACATTGCATGCTTTGATATGCAATGTTTTATTGATTTTGTTGTTTTCTGTTATTGCGGATACCTGTCTATGTGTGAAATACATATTTCGTTCCTCCTGATTTTTTAGTAGAACTATTCCTTCAAATCTTGTGCCATATATTCCAACATTATTGATAGTTCTGTCTCGTTAGATTTTCCTTTTAAAGAAGGCGGATGAGGTTCTAGCTGATGAACCTTAAAAGCCCAAAGTGATGGCTGTCCTGAAGGCTCCCATTGGCCGGCATCAGGGTTCCATTCCATGAGCATCTGAACTACTCCTGCATACGAGGACAGGTTCTCTGACAGATGGCTTCCTCTCTAAACGTTTTAAAGGATGTCTGTCCATTCAACATTTCTCATTCCGTTGCCCACTTAGCTGTTTATCCTTCATCAAGTGACCAAAAGCCCCATGCGTTTTGTGAGGTCCAATTCACCAACTCAGCTGAAGTTTGGGAAGAAAGGCTCAGTTCGTACCCAAACCGAGCACTCTTAGTTTGTTGACTTCCACCCAGTTCCCAAACTTATTCTGTCGAGCCCTAATTCAATGATATAGAAACATTTTAAAACTCAACATACTGGGGCAACCATATGATATTGTCCTATCTTTGCAACTGGTTTGAAATTGCATTTGGTATGGTTGTATTTCATATTGTTTTACCAGTAAGTTGGTGAGGAAGTTGCAGCCCTCCATGCACCACTTCCCCTTCCCCATGTATGTAAATCGAGAGCAACACTCTACGCCGATACACTTACTTGACCGTTAAAAGTCAATTCTTATTATATAATCAACAATATCCATAAAGGGAAACTGTAGGCTGAATATTGCAGCTGTGAACATAGTTATTTGTTAGTAAGACTCAACAGACGTCCAGCCAGTGGGCTGGGTGTATGATAAAAAAAAAAAAAAAAAATCTTTACATGAAATTATTTTCCTACTCATCAGGCCACAGGCTGAGAACCAACAAATAAAACTAGAGTCTCTCATTCTGTTTCACAGAATAGCAGCGACATACAGTAAGTCACACATCGGTACACATTGGTTCAAAAGCAAAAAACTGACACAGGACATCAAACACACACTCAAACATTCACTTTCCTATGGACTCCCTTATATAAAGCCAGGGTGTTAGCGTTTTTTTGGCTTTTCCTTTTTCTTCCTCTCCTGATATTCAAGGATCTTCTTGTGAAATATTCCTAGAGGACAAAAAAAAAGGAGCGCTTGAATCACTGCACCAGACAAAAAATATGTTGTTTTAATGTGAGCTTAGATTTAGAGGCTCGATAACATAATTGTAAAATAAAATACCAAGATATAACTAGACTACGTGTTGTTGTTTATGTTAATGTGTAAAATGGGTTGTTCCCAGCCATCACCTTGCTGGGGTCCAGGCTGCTGCTCCACCTCCTGGATAAATAGGTCGAACGTTTGCGTCAGGAGGAACTTCTTGACAAAGTGTCGAGTGGTCTTTGAATCGATGGCTTTGTAGAAACCCCGCTTTTCAAAAACACCATGCTCTGCGGCGCGGCGGCGCTTCACGTATGAGCCGTAGTGGCCAACAGTTTTCACAAAGAAGAGCAGAAAGGCTTCAGAAACGACCCGATTCATCTCCTCTACCGCTGAAACGAAAAGGAAACATTTTTAGTCCCTACTGATAGACCGGAGTTTCATTTGGGTTGCACTTTACTCACTTGTTGGTTTTTGTCTTTTACTTAGAGCCTCTAGTATTTCTGCCTGGAGCTTTGGGGGCAGAATTGAGTTTTCATCCCCGATCTGGAAGACAATATCACACAAATGTTTAGGTAGATTTTAAAATGACAATTCATAACCAAAAAATGATTTAAATTTTTGATGAAACACTTACTGAAGCAATAAAGGTGGTCTTTCTATCCACAGACAAGTCAACCACCAGAAGCTGTCACAGAAAAAAATAAATAAAAAGCAGAATAAGGCTTTGTACTTTCTGAATGAAGCATGCTTTAGCTGTGCTCTCCATCACTACACACGTCACTCTGGTCGGTGACCTGGTCCAGCAGGCGTTTCTGGACTCCAAGGAGGTAGGGGGTGGGCGCCATCACAACGTCGATCAAGATCTCTGGAACAATGGAGATCAGGGTGTGCTGCCAGACGAAGGGGTAAAGGAGGGCTGCTACGGCATGAATGACCTGGGATAATGTGCTGTGGAAACCAAGGCAACCGATTTCAGAAGTGTTCCAAGTAGCTGTCCAGGTGTCAGTCGAATCATACAATTAAGTCACTTCACTATTTATTGCTTCTAAAACATTAAAAGCGTGCCACAACGGTACTGTAATAACTCAGTCAGTCAGAAAGAAAGACACACATGCACACTGGATGTACACACTGGCGTTAGCGAATAGATGTTAAGAGTCAGGCGGTCTAGGGACAGGTGCGATAAGCGGTTTAGGGTTTGATGCCTTGCTTGGGGCAAAAGGAGGCAACCTGCCAGCTACTGGTTCACACTCACTAGTTGATCCATACAAAACCTTCAGTAACACTAGTCAATTAGCAATTAGAAACATAATACATCTCTTTCTAATCTGCCCCAGTATCGAGTAACACTATTACACAATATTTAACCGCGACTAGAAAATCCAGGTCAAAGGTTTTGATAACAAATGTGAACCTGAAAGTTTTGGTCTTGAACATTGAAAAATACAATATATTCAAAATACATACAAAGAAGTGGACGAAAAGTATATATGAATAAAGTTTTGACTCAGTTCTATAATTCTTTTGGATGAAACCTTTTTTTTTTTCATTCTTGACATATATATATTATTTTTGTTATCATTATATTATATTATGGATTATATTCTTTGGTGGCAGATTTAATATTTTTAGATTAAAATCTTATATTTTCAAGTTTCAAATCTTTTCTTTCCACTTTCAGATCTTTTTTTCACACATTCAGGGCATCAACTTAGAGGGGCGTGTAATACATTTGACAGATTCAGTTGTAAATGGAGATTTATATTTGAAGGGGTCTAAAATACAGCCGCATTTCTATGATTTTGACCACAGAGAAGAACTTCATAAAAACCTGCTACAAAACTGTGCCGTTATGCTTTACTCTACAAAGTGCTCTTTACTATAGACAATATAATACTAAGACAATCAACCTTTAAAATACTTTCAGTGGACATCTGACTTGTGATTGGCTCGATGCAGCCGCTTCAGCGAATGTCCTGTTGAAAAAAATAATCTGCTACATTTTGCTTTGTGCGGGACGTTTGGCACACGACCGGTGTGAGTGCAGTAGTGTGCACTAGTGTGCGTCGTACCCCAGTTCGTCAGCGATGAAGACAATCCGTCTCTCCAGGACGGCGGCGGCAAACACCAGTAGAACCTCCTCGTCTGTCAGGCAGCCAAACAGCGTGTTGAAGTTCACATGCTCCAGCCAGGAATCCAACGGCCGGGTCAGACGGATAATCTGGCGGAGAGTCACCACCACTATCACAAATATGGAACTATCACTAAACTGCTTTAGTTTTTTTTACTTTTTCAGCTGTGAAAATATAACACTAAATTCTTATAGATCTCCTCTTCCCACTGGATGAGATACCAAACACAAAAAGCCACGGGCTGATTATGTAGTTGTGTTGCATATGGATGATTGGGTGGGTTTTGTTCTCTCCTAAACAAAACAAGGACACACAGCTACCCAACACTTCTGTCTCATCAGGAGTAGTTATAAACGTCAGTAAACCATAGCTACTCTTAATCTTTAAGTTTATGTCTGTAAACAATCCTTTGATTGTCTATGAGAAAAAGGGTATAAGTCTGACCTCAGTGCCTGACTCAGGAATGAAGCTCTTAATCTCCACAGTGTTCCCCGGAGCTGGGAATGGAGCCTCTCTCAGCTTCTGCATGAATGGGTAGATCATCGCCATGGAGATCTGCCGGCGCTTCTCCACCTCGTCGAATATCTGTTATCATATGGTACAGAGGAATTGCAATATAACCCAAGCTTATTTAACTCTCAAGTTCTACAAGTAAAGTCTCAATGCATTTTTATAGACTAGGTGACTGGTTGCGGCTATATTACCGCTCTGAATAGCATATAGGGAAACTCAAGTCAAAGAAAGAGTGATCCCTGGGTTAATCTGTGGCCATTTTCTTCAGATGTATGGATATACAGGTCAAGCTAATGTAAATATGCAGCAAGTCTGCAGTTTAAGGAGAGGCCACTAACACCAAACAGGTTACGAATTCAAATCCAGTTTCCAATAGTTTTTGAATTAGTTGTTAGTATTTTGGAAACTCATGATGGTGGATAGAAGTACAACTAGGTTTCGGCAGTGAGAAACAGCGTGAAGGATTCAGGAGAGTTCAGTTGAGCACACCTTGGAGAAGAGGCCGAAACAAGCCAGCGAGCTGATGATACAGTAAGCCTCCGGTGGTCGAGCTCCTTTCCCTCCAGGCTTCAGATTGGAGAAAGAAAGGAGAGCTGCTTTAAACGAACACTGGAGAGTGACAAATGGTGACAGTGAAGACAACTTCAGTCTACACACTGACCAGTAACCTCCTGCAGTATCCGTTCCTCCTGCTGCCATCAATCTCAGTCAAAACAAAGGAGAAAGTCTCACTGGAAAATAGCAAAGGGAAGGAAGATCGATAGATAAAACTAGGACACAGGAACCAACGTTATCAAAGTGACAAAGCAGCTTACAAAAGGAGCAGTTGTACCTGTGGTATTCTGTCAAAGGAGTCCAGTTGATGCCGTCTGGGAAACAGAAGAGAGTTATCGCCTTTAGAGTCTTCTCCTCCTCCTCCTTCTGAAACCTCGCCATTCCATCTCTCTGAAAGCAAACAATCACACACATACACTCACCGGCCACTTTAATAGGTACACTTGTCCAACTGCTCATTAACGCAAATTTCTAATCCGCCAATCACATGGCAGCAACTCAATGCATTTAGGCATGTAGACTTGGTCAAGATGATGACATGTATACAGCATATTTCTCATAATTTAAACAAGTTTCCTGAAGAGAAACGGTATCGCTCTCTCCTCCCTCCGCCTGCTGCGCTGTGGACGTGTGTGTGTGTGTGTGTGTGTGAGAGAAGGACGAGGGCGTAAATCCCAGGGGGTCAGGACCCCCCCCATCTAAGGGTTGTCCCCCCCTAAAATTGTTATGTTTATTTTCCCCCCTACTGTTAGATCAGATTTACGCCCATGGAGAGAGAGAGAGAGAGAGAGAGAGAGGCAGCCTGCTCAGCAGACTTTTTTCGAGTTTTACCTGCCAACGCTCCCGTTTTTTACCCCTATCACCCGGACACCTCCCGGTTTGTTATTTCTCCCGGGAAACGTTGCATATGTGGATTAATCATGATTAATCCATTAATTATGATTAATCCACTGAAAACTCGGATTAATTTGATTAAAAATTGACAGCCCTAATATAAATGCAAAATTATGTTCCTACTTGCGTACAACATGGTCTGTGCGTTGCAGAGTGCTATCTAGTTTTATTATATTCAAGAGAAGTCGGACATCTTTATATTGTATTAAGTGTTATTTTTAATTCTGAGAAACAATCAGTGAGTATTATTATTATATAATCTTATTTTGTTGGTTGAAGACTACACCACCTCTTATCTTAATTTACCGCCTGAAGCTTCATATGGAAAACAGAGTTCCCAGGTTTCCTTTTCCATTAGTAACCCCTCCCCCTCCTTTAAGCCCTCCAGGTTTGCTTTGTGAAGCTCACCTACCTTACATTGCACCCTTAGACTGACCTTTGGAAACTGGTAGGTGATCTGAGGTTCGTAGTTGCTGCCGTCTTTCGTCTTTAGGCTGACGACTACCAGATACTCAAAGAAGTACTGACCACTGACGTAGCGGTGCTGCTTTGATGTGTTATCGACCACCATGGGACCCATTGCCTCTGTCGTCTCAGGGTCTTTACCTTCTAAACAGAAATGGGAGAACTTATCCAGGGTTACCACCAAGAGTTATTTAGGGGTCAAAGGAGAGGCAGTGAAATGATGGATAAACACATTGTTTCTGATAAATGCAATGTTATTTGCATTTATTGGTGGTGCTGCTGTCTTCCCTTAGTTGTCCTGCACATGATTACAAGGTGTAACAACTGTTAAAATTGTTATGAACATATCTTCAGAGATGGGACGGAACCAGTGTGCCACACAACACGACAACAGGATGTTGTCCACCAATTAACAGCTCCAGCATAACATACTGGGTATGTTTCCCATCATGAAAAACCATAACTTTAAATGATTTCATCCTACTAAAGTACAGAAATACACTACTCTACTGCCACAGCTCCCATAGAGCCCACACCATGACCAACTGAATTTTTGAAATACTATAACTCTCATCCTGAAGAAATACTGTTGCAGATGCGGTTATAGTGAAGTCGCTATTTCATTCTCCTTTAATGAGAGACATCGTTACAGTTGTTTTGGCAATTTTTTTAGATTGACTGTAGGCAATCAAATAATCTTAAATCATAGTTAAAAGTGTTTACTTTTCTGTCGCCGTTTTACAAAGACATGCTCTGGGGATTAGGTTGATAGTTTACTTGTTTTGTTTTAATTTCCCTTAGCATGAAACCTAAACTGTAGTATTTTATTGGCGCCCTCTGCTAACAGATAAATATTCCCTGGTGTCTGCAGCAGTACTCTGATTACACAGTTGATCACGCTTGTTCGGTATGTTGTTCGGAATGGGAATTCTTTACCCATTAGACCCTAACCTTAGGGTGACCAAATGCCCAGCACCACCTATCCATTTGGGGCACCAATGTAACAGGGGACAATAAAGTGCAATATCTTTTTAAATGGAATGGGTTTTGTGATGGAATACTCACTATCTCTTTTCCCCCTTCGGAAGGAGGACCACATGGCACTAATCCTCTTGAGGCCCCCTTGTCTCCTGTCTTCATCTGATTGAGTGGCTGCTGCACAAAAACAAAGCTGTTTAGTACTGAAACCTCCACACAACATCCTAGCCTTCCCTTCCAGTGTTGGTTCAATGGCACAGCAACTGAAGGGACCTGGCTTATTGCTTATTGAGTCAGGTCACACTGCCACTGGGGAAAATCTTTCACAAAATACTACAATATTGTAGGGCCGTGGAAACAGACAAAGAAGCAAGTATTTCTTTTGGCTACACCGTGGCCGATTATTTCTATCTAAGAACCACTCTCCTCATTCTCTTCATGCTCCTTTTTAAGCAAACCCTGTAAGTAGGGTTCCACCCCTTTCTCTTTGTGAGACGTGGGTTTCTAGTTGTGTGTTTTTTGTTATTCTTTTCACTTGTAGAATAGATGTTTTGACTGGGAAAAAACAATGAGACCACATAAGGCGTCCTGGGGATTTGAGGACCCCTGAAAACTGGTCTTCGGTTGAAAGCTGTCCCTAGGAGTGAAGCTCCTTAAAAGGTTTAAGTGTGTGTGTGGGTGTGTGTGTGTGCGTGCGAGCAGGGGTGAGGAGAGAAGGAGAGTTAGAGGAGAATGTTAGATATATAATATATAATATATATATATATACTCAATCAGATATAATATATATTATATATATTATATATCAAAGGGTTCATTTAAACCTTCGTTATAATAAAGGAGTTCTGGAAATAGAACATAAGATTTCAGAAGAAACGAGGAAAGCTTTCTGGAGCTGCGGAGAACATTGACTGATCACATGGAGGTGATCAGTTGTCTGATCGGGTAAAATCGATGCAAACTGTTGTTAAAATTGAAGGTGAATTTGATCGAAACTGTTGGCGGTATCGATGGAAAAGAATGAACGGCCAACAGAGGCTGTTGTTGGGAGCGGTAGGTGCAGAAACCACCGGGAAAAAGAAACTTGATGTTGTGGAACCCACGGGATGCGCGGTGAGAAAGTTGGTAGAAAAGAAAGGCGTTAATTTGGCAGACTGAGTGTCACTGACGCAGATATCGGGGGAGAAGGAGAGATAATTAAACCAAAAAATTAAAAAGGGGGCTCGCGTCGAAATGCGATAAGGCGAGTGTGTGGAGAAAAAGGAAACTTCGCAAAGAAATTGAGAAAATAGAGGACATGAGGTCCGCATGGTTTCTTTACTGGAAACAAATTAAAGCTGTGGACAAAAACAACCAAAAACGGCGTAATTCGCAAAAACCACCTGCATAAGAGGGGGAAAGACGGCTGGGTTAGATGCGGTATTAAATACAACGAGAGGCTTTGTCTGCACACACACCGCCCGCCTGCAATGAAGAAAACGCTTTCTGCACTAACTACATGCCCGCGCACTTTCTCATACTCACACACATCGGAGCAACACAAGCGCTCATGAACGTCATAGAGCAATCAGAAAACAACGAAGCTTTCACTCAAACACACAAATGCAAATTTTTCAGGAAAATAATTCGAAAATAGGCCCACCACTAGGGTGCGAGTTCAAGGGGAACTTTAGCATTTTTTGATTCAAGGGCTACCCATTCTGTACTACAAGGAAAAAATTGGGTTAAAAAGAGGTATTTTTCAGGTCAGAAATTGAGTGGCAGACGTGGCTTCTCTTTTTCTAACACAATTTGTCCTTCGAGGCGGATCTCAAGAACTCTTTTTCCTCTCAAGGTTTGGACCTGGAACTGTGCACAGGGAGTCTATGACTCTTCTCAAAACCCTCTGCCCTAGTCCGTCACAGGATAAGTTAGATTTTGTGAGGCCAGGATTCGCTTGAGTTGGAGGAGAGTGACGACATACGTTTTACTAGCGAAACCGGACTGGTGTTTTAAATGTTTTTATCCACTTTTATCACTCAGCGCCACTGAAACAAATAAGAATCGTGAGTTTCCTGTTAGCAGAAAAAACAAAAGCAGGTTTCTATTAATTGAAATCAGTCCGGGAAAATAAGTTTAGATAAAAGCGTGAATAGATAGTAAATACAATATAAAACTCTCCCCAGCAGCAAAGAAAAAGAAGGTAAGTTATGACAGCAAAAGTGGGGGAGTTAGCTGAGGAAATGTTTTTTTTTTAGGGATCGACCGATATGGATTTCTTAGTGCCGATGCCGATACCAATTTTTCGCCGATATTTGGAGCCGATACTGCTTTTACTCCCTCAATTGACATCATAAAAATGACACAATGATGATAACAAATGTTATTTAGTTATGTTAGTCCCTATACCCAGGACCACTGCGGGCCTCCACCAGTTTCCTCTGGCTTAGCCCTGCCCAGGCATAGTTCACCATCTTTCGGGTCCTATTGCATGCGGTCACGCTCCACCTCCAACGTAGTATTGTCACGTTTTACCCCCCCGAAATTGTGACACATTGTGACAATACTACGTTTGCCTTCCAACTACGTCACGTGACGATGAAGTTTCCCTCAGCTACAAAAACAACATGGCGGACTGTCAGCGTATTATCTGTGAAAAACACAATATTTTAAATTTACAGGAGGCGGTGCGCCGTCTTCACAACTCGGGTAAGATTTAAAGAGCATTTTTTCATTCTGGGGTATAAGGAAATAGATACCATAGAATAGATACCGATCATAACTGTACATTTTGTTTTCACAGACTAATCTCTCTGCATAATGAGGCGCTGACCTCCTATTTGCTCGGAGCAACATCTGCAAGTAAAGATTTACACAACATTGATGAAGACGACCATTGTCTGTAAGTGACTTCTTTTTTTTTTTTTTTACTGTTTCTCCTTCCTTGTTTAATGTTATGGTGATTACATTTTTTAAATCAAATTAATCTGAGTTTTCAGTGGATTAATCATGATTAATCATTAATCAATCATTAATCATGATTAATCATGATTAATCCACATATGCAACGTTTCCCGGGAGAAATAACAAGGTGTCCGGGTGATAGGGGTAAAAAACGAGCCGCAGCAGGGGATGCCGGCCCAGCCGATCTTGGCGCTGGGCCACATGACAGCACAGCTGGCGGACAGCGCAGTGCGAGCAGGCCGCCGCCAACAGGCAGCTCCTGGGGGCGATCCAGGAGCAAGTGGGGAGGCAGGCGCAGACGCTGGAGCAGCTGGCGATGCATCCCGCGGTAACACAAGCGTCGCCGGGGACCGCAGCGTTGGCCGGGATGACGCTCCACAAAATGACGACCGAGGACGACGTGCAGACGTTCCTCGACGCCTTCGAGGCGACGGTGGAGGCGTGCGGCTGGCCGATGTATGGCCATTCCGGCTGTTACCTGTTATGACGGGGGAGGCGCAGACGGCGGCGATGGCGCTGCCACCGGCGAAACGTCAGGAGTAAGCTGCCGTGCGGAAGGCGATGGTCGACCGACTGGGGTTGCTCCCGGAGGACCACCGGAGACGATTCCGTCAGGACAGGCTGGGACCGGAGGACCGACCGTTCGCGGACGGGCAGCGGCTCCGGGACGCCGCACCCGGCCGGACGGGCGACGCGCAGGCGGTGATCGAGCGGGTGGTGTGTGAGCAGTTCCTGGCCCGGACCGCGGCGTGGGTGCAGTACCATCGACCGTCGACCCTGGAGAAGGCCATCACACTGGCGGAGGACCATCTTGCGGTGCATCCCAGCGGGCGAGGAGACGGGAGAGCCCCTCACCCGGTCCGGGAGCGACGTACCGCGTTCCGGTAAGAATCCAGGGGGGTACACGTCAGGCGATGGTGGACTCGGGCTGTCCACAGTCTATGATACACCAGAGCCTGGTTCGGCCCGGGGCACTGGTGGAGGCTTCGCGGGTGAGGATAAGGTGTGTGCACGGGGACGTTCACGAGTATACTATAGTGTCTGTGGAACTTAGATACAGGGGAAAAAAGCATACTTTGAAGGTCGCGGTTAGCTCCCGCCTGACGCACCCGGTGATCTTGGGAACAGACTGGGCGGGATTTAACACGTTACTGGGGCAGGCTGCGGAGGGTGCGTTCACGACCGACAGGGACATGTGTGCGGTGCTCAGTGGTCGTCCGATGCTGCCGAGGGCGGGCGGGAACCGGCGGAACCTCTCAGTGAGACTCCAGCGGTTCCCGAGTTCCGCGCCATGGAAGATTTTCCACTCGAGCAGTCTCGTGACAACACTCTGCACGAATCGGCATGGACCTCATCGGGCCATTTTCCCGGAGCGCACGCGGATATCGTTTTCTGTTGGTCCTCATGGATTACGCAACGCGATATCCGGAGGCAGTGCCGTTGCGCAATATCTCTGCAAAGACCGTTGCGCGGGCTCTGTTTCAGGTCATCTCCCGGGTTGGAATCCCTAAAGAGATTCTAACGGACCAGGGCACCTCGTTCATGACGCGCACACTGGGAGAACTTTACGGGTTGCTGGGTATTAAGTCCATTCGTACGAGACCGACGGGCTGGTCGAGCGCATGAATAGGACGTTAAAAGCCATGATCCGTAAATTTATCAGCGACGGAGAACATAATTGGGACAAATGGCTGGATCCTCTGTTGTTTGCAGTCCGGGAGGTTCCCCAGGCCTCCACGGGATTTTCTCCCTTTGAACTCCTCTTTGGCAGATCTCCACGGGGGGTGTTGGACCTCATTAAGGAAAGCTGCGAGGAAGGTCCGAGACCCGCCAAGAACGAGATCCAGTACGTCCTGGACTTGCGAGCAAAGCTCCACACGCTGGGGAGGATGTCACGGGAGAATTTGCTCCATGCCCCGGAGCGGCAACAACGGCTGTACAACAGAGGGGCCAGACTGCGAAAATTCACACCGGGAGAAAAGGTACTTGTGTTACTTCCTTCTTCCAACTCTAAATTACTGGCTAAGTGGCAAGGGCCCTTCGTGGTCACACGCCAGGTGGGGGATGTCGAATATGAGGTGGCTCGGTCTGACCGGGGCGGTACTAGACAGATATACCACCTCAACCTCCTGAAAGCGTGGAGGGAGGTAGCGCCTGTCTCTCTTGTGTCCGCAGTATCAGAAAGAGAGGACCTGGAGCCGGAGGTGCCAAAAGCGGCCAATCCCACCCCGCTCCCGTATGAAGATCATCTCTCTGCGGACCAGAGAGCAGACATTGCCAAGTTGCAACAGCGGTTTGCTGACGTGTTCTCTCCCCGGTCCGGCTGGACGAACCTGATAGAGCACCGCATCGAGACTCCCCCGGGGATGACGGTGAGGTCACGCCCCTACAGACTGCCCGAGCACAAGCGAAAAGTGGTACGGGAGGAATTGGCGGCAATGTTGGAGATGGGGGTAAGTCCAACAGCGCCTAGTGCAGCCCCATTGTTCTGGTGGCCAAGAAGGATGGGTCTGTGAGGTTCTGCGTGGACTACCGCAAGGTGAACGTCGCGTCACGGTTCGATGCCTACCCAATGCCCAGGGTCGACGAACTCCTGGACCGGCTAGGCACTGCACGGTTTTTTACGACCCTGGATTTAACTAAGGGCTACTGGCAGATTCCCCTGTCACCAGAGTCCAAAGAAAATCAGCGTTCTCCACTCCGTACGGGTTGTACCAATTCACCGTGCTTCCCTTTGGCTTGTTCGGTGCCCCGGCCACGTTCCAGTGGCTTATGGACCGGGTGCTGCGTCCGCACGCCGCCTACGCGGCCGCATACATAGATGACGTGATCATCCATAGCACCACCTGGGCGGAGCATGTGCGGCGGGTGGACGCCGTGCTGAGGTCCCTGAGGCGGGCCGGGCTCACCGCCAACCCGGGGAAGTGCGTGATTGGACGGAGGGAGGTACGGTATCTGGGGTACCACTTGGGGGGCGGGCAGGTGCGCCCCCAGGTCGACAAAACGGCAGCAATTGCGGCCTCCCCGCGTCCCAAGACAAAAAAAGAGGTGAGGCGGTTCCCCGTGTTTGCGGATCTCACCATCCCCTTGACCGACCTGACCCGAAAAGGTGCGTCAGATCCGGTCCAGTGGTCGGAGCAGTGCCAGCGGGCGTTTGAGAAGGTGAAGCAAATTTATTTGGCAGTATAGCCTAGTGTATAATTATTCCTTTTATCTAATATCTTCCCTTCAAACTGTTTATTTTTGCACTACAGTTCAATTAATTTTATATAGCCCAAAACTAGGCCTGTAACGATAACAGATTTTGCTTGACGATTAATTGACGAAGAAATTATTGCGATAAACGATAATATTGACATTTTGAGACCATTTTCAACTAATATAATGATAATGGAATAATAATGCAAATACACCCTTCAAAGATCAATAAACTTTACTTTAAGAACATTTGGCACAGGAACAACAAGACAACCAAAAACAATAGGCCTAAATAAAATTGACTAAAAATTAACATAAGAATAGCCTAATGTAGTCTGGCGTACTTAGCAAGGAATAAAAATCAAACAACCAAAACAATAAATAAAATGGATTATCAAGTCTTTAACATGTTGGTTGTATTGCTGCTTTTTGATGACACCGTTTTGCCACAAATGCGACATACTGGCCCGCACACGTTAAGTGGTTCACCACGATCATTAGGTTTGAATCCAAAATGGTCCCACACTGCAGCTTTCGTGTTCGGCTTTGAAACCAATTCCATTTCTGTTCTCAACTAACTAATGAGATGCCGCTTTGACGCGCTTTACCCGGCGCTCCTCGCTTCGCGTTTCATTCACGTTCGCTGGAGCGAAACTGGCGGACTCTTAACACTCTTACAGCAGTCTGGGGTCGGGTTTCCTGCTCCCGAATGAGTAAGTTAGCAGATCGGATGAATTGGGAACATTTCTGTTCTTAACTAACTAAGCGCGAGAGCGCGATAGAGAGAAAGAGAGAAAGACGAGGAAAACAAACAAGCATGCAAATAGAAATTATTGCGGCCGAAAAAAGTTATTGAGCTTATTAAAAGTTATTGTGCAATTAATTAATTTATTGACTATCGTTACAGGCCTACCCAAAACCACATATTTTATTATATATATATATATATATATTATATATATATATATATATATATTATATATATTTATATATATATATTATATATATATATATATATATTTATATATATTTATATATATATATATTTATATATATATATATTTATATATATATATATATATATATATATATATATATATATATATATTATATATATATATATATATATATATATATATATATTTTTTTTTGACACTCAATGGTAAAGCGAAAGAAAATTGTCAAAAGAGAAGTGTATCCAGCACTTACCGTGTTTAACAGCCACATCAGAGATGGGGTTATCTTTGGGCGGCTCACCTGGACAACATACAAGCGAGATGGTTAGTTAAACACTGTTGGGTCATTTGTGAATACTATTGTCATGTTATGTTTGCGTCAACATTTACTTCCAACCAAAGCAGAGAAAAGCCGTGTGCAGGAGCGTTTCGGGGAAGACTTTTAAATGCCGAACAGAGTGAACAAGGATTGGTTGGTTTTATAAAAGACACACAAGATCGTAGTTCCGTGTCCCTGCTGACACCTGCTGCTGCTATAATCATCATTTTAAATATGAATCAGATTACTATTACTGTCATCATAAACCAACATTACCCTTTCCTAAAATCTTTGTGCAGGTTGCCCCTGCAGTGATCCTGCCGGACACCTGGCTTGCTGCTTGCAGTTATTTTAATAATTTCTGTTATAGGAATTGCGTGTATTCTACATCTGTGTAAGTCATTCTGTACACATGAATTCCATTGCAGTCTGTCCTTCCCGGGAGAGGGATCCCTCCTCTGACGTTCTCCTTTAAGTTCTCTGGATAAAGTGAGGGTCTCGGGTACAGAGGATGTTGCATGTGTACAGACTGTAAAGTCCTCTGAGGTAAATGTGTAATTTGTGATTTTGGGCTATGCAAAATAAAATGAATTGAATTGTAAACTGATGAAACACACTGAATCCATGTGCGAGATGTATGAGATGCAGAAAACATGGCGCAAATATTCAGGATGAAATATAACCCCAGTCCGGTCATTTATTTCACCATTTGATTTTCACTAGTTACATAATGCTGCCAAATAAGCATAATAATGTATTGTCGAATGCTTTTCAGATCCTTCTAACGTGTGATTTGAAATTAACAGTAACTGAAAGGCAGTGCTGAATGTCTGCCGTGCTCTGCTGCCCAGACGAGGGCACCTCCCTATGACTGAGCTAATACCACAGCACTTAATATTCAAGTACTGTAGATTAAGCCTTGGGTAACTAACTAGTGCAGTTATCTATCTACATAGATAAGATAACACATATTGATTGTTCTGTGTGTTCTGCAGCTCAGACAGTGCTGAATCATTTGTCTTTGGAAGAAGCCGGTAAATGAACTTCACAATTAATGATTAGTGTTGGATATCAGTATTTTTGATTCATTGTTTTTTTTACACATCCAATGACTAGTTGAAGAAAGTATTTTTTAGTTTAACATGTCAAACCATACATGGGATCCTCAAAGAGTCCGGCACCAAACCGACTTCCCACGGCAAAAAGGGAAATATCTCGAGTGTATGAAAATTCAGTGAATACAGTAAAGAGCAAATTTCCCAAATGATCTGAAAGAAAGAACAGAAGAGAAGGATTCCTTGCAAGGAACTGGCCCACATAAAAGTCGGCAAGGTGTCTAATGTTAAGTGAAGTCATTATCAAAATCCTGACATGCACTTTTATTGCACATTGAAGAGATATGCAGGCATGGTTCAGTGTTCTTATTCTAAACCTCAGGATTTTCTTAATTATTATATTAATGAGCATTCAGGTAAATGGGTATAGAGAAGGGAAAGGAGGAAGACATGCAATCATTTTCTGAGCCTCGTCCCCCATGACGTTTTAATAGAATAGTTTGACAAATATTCATAGAGATGGATGTGCGGACAAAAAAATACCACACATTTATCTCTATGGTTACATGGCGAGCAGCCAGTAGTGTCACATAAAAACTGTATGCTCCGTTCGAAGGTAAGGCCATCTACCTCTGCAAAGAAACAGAAGAATGTCAAACTATTCCTGCAGTTGAAATCCAAACTTCTTAAGAAGAAAATAGATTAACGAGCAATTCTCGAGTGGGTCCAGGGCAAATAAAGTAGAAACTATTCAGTATTATAAGGGTTTGTTTCCAAAAAAAACAAAAGCAAATTCATAATTGTCTCAAAACAAGAAATTGCAGTCCTTAAAAGGGATCCACACAGTTGAGCCTAGTGAGGGAAAACATGGGTTGAGCTTGTTTTTTTCTTAGGGTAAACACCTTTTAGATCCTGCTTGACGAGTTTAACTCTGCTGGTAAAGAAAAGCCGTTCACTAACAGAGGCTCTAATCCAGAGTGAATCACTTCATGACGAAACCGGTGTCACTGGACCACAAACTGCAGTCTCATTAGTGTGAAGGTCGGGTTTTCTGTCAATCACACCCTCACATTTATTACAGACTTACCTGTAAAGCTAAATGAGTACAGTACATGATGAATGAAAACAGCTGGAGGTGACTAAATAAAGACATCATTTAAGTTTCACTTTCAATCTGGCTCCTCACAACAACAGTCTACAGCCTAAAGTCCGCCTTACCAGAGCTGTGTGTTTCCACTGTGTCAATAGCAACGCCAGTGTTTCCACACCCAGCTTCTTGCAGTTAAATCGGTCCACACTAAATCAGCCACCAAGAAAATATTGTAAATCTATTCGAGATAACTATTGGACTATGACATTGGCGCGAACTAAAGCGTCTACATGCTGGTGCCGAAAAGTGCTGCTGCTGTTGCATGCAGCTATGATGAGGGTGTAAACAAGAGTGCTTCAGCAGCTCTGCGCCCTCAGGCTCCTGGACGTGTTACAACCAACTGTATATGAGACAAGGAACGGTGCACTCACTAATACACAACACAAAACTTCCGGATTACTTTTCAAATAATATATCTCCTTCAGAATCGTAGCAACCTGTAGATCTCCAATACAATCTGTCCACTCAGCTATCAGTTCAGCATTGAAAAAAAGTAGCTCTCGAAACGGTCTTTCATCACCAGTGGGACCCTTCTTCAGTGTCAACAGCCACATTCCTGGCCCAACATGTAGCCATTCAACAAAACGTTCAAACAAAAGAGACACGCGTGATGGCCATGTCAGCTCTCTGGGCTTCCAAGTGACCCACATTATCAGATTGAATCAAATAAATAACGAAGTTAGTGAAATAAAATGACAAGCTTTAATGTGTTTATGCCTTAAGTTAAGCATAGTTCAAATACTGTTTGAGGCTATTTCGCAGACATTTTGTGCCCTTTATCAACCCTTTGTCCAAGTCTGAATTTCAGCAGACTGTCCCCAAGGCAATTACCATTCATAGTGATGTGATTTTAACCATGCAGGTTATCAGTGAGAAAGTCTGCAACCTTAAAAAAAGAAATACACATTTTTATTATATTATACACACGTTTATACAAAAATATGAAGGATTATTGATGGAAAATAGAAGTACATGGCATCAGATGCATGCAAGCAGAGACTATACGTTACTTAAATGTAATTTATTAAAAATAAATGCCCACAGTTGTGCATGGCATAATGATAATGGCAGTGCTTTCCCATCATATTCACACCTTCTCGATCCTTGCAGTCCGCCACACTCAAACGTTTAACAGGTGACGTCATATAAATCCTGAGGGTTGCAGGGCACACTGGGCTGGGGACCTCGGGTGCACTTGTCGTGGTGTTAGATCCACACAGTCACGACTTAGTCGTTGTGTTAATGGGGCACGGGAATCGTTTCAAACTACTTTGACTGAGTCACAATCGCACGCTCCTACAGGCTGTTTACGCGCCGATTAGTAGGAACACAGAATGATAAACAGTATCGTAAGTATATTTTTGTTATCTTCTTCGGTAGGGTTTTAATAATAATGTAACAATAAAAGGTTACTACGTAAGAATTCCCTGTGGAACAAGTCCAGTACTCACTGCTCCTCAAGTTTGTCAGTCCACGTTCCTTTTTCCTTCTTACTACCGCCCAGCTCATATCTGCGTCACCCCGAAAACACACCGCAGTCTTCTCCGCTGTTGTCGTCGGCGAACTCAGAAATCCACCAGCGGCCCTCTAGCGTCTCCATTCCCGCGCACACATCACCTCCTGGTTTACCGGACTGACGCGGCTTCTGCTGCTTGGAGCGTGCACCCAGCGCTAGCGTGGTGTTGCGTTCAAGTCGGATCCGCAAAGACCGCCCGGAAGGCATCTCGCTAATGCTGAGCACCACTACAGCGGTTGGCACTACTCTGTCTGCTTGCGACTTGTACTCTGATACAAGTTAGTCACACGGCAAATTAAAATAACTACTAGATGTCAGAGAAGCTCGACGGGCCGGCAGAAACAGAAAGGTCCGTATGTGGTGCTCTCAAATGCTCCAGCTGTGACCGTGAAGCAACCACCAGCAGGCCGTGACTCAAGCTCATTGAGTAAGAGCAAGCCGGAATAGCTTTTAACTTTGTAGGATCCTGTTAAGAGCTGAACTTTTTCTTCCACTTTTCCTATTCGTTCATGCTGTAAATGCAGAAATACGCACATCAATAAAGCAAAGTGCACCGCCTTTTCCAGATTCCTGTGATTAAACTCAGAAACCTTACAAATGGTCTTTTGTAAAACCCTTACTATAATTATTATTAATTTGATGAAATGCTTTATGTTGCTTATATCAGTTTCCTTTTAGCTTCTGCAAGCGTAGGCCAATTAAATACCTTATGCTGAATGCTATGTATAGATATCCCAATAATAATGTAAAATATTCCTTTTATGAATTAATGAAATGTGTGAGATGTATGGCAGGATATAATCCTTTTGAAATGACTTGCCTGGTGCACATGAGTAGTATATAAATTACATTTTCATGGGTTTTAACGCAATGAACTTAAAGCGGCAACAAGGACTCAACTTCTCTCCTAACAAGAGCTTGAACAGTACACCTTTCTTTAAAAAGCAGCACCAGACTCTTGAAGGGACATGAAGGGAGGGTGGGATGGTGAGCTGCAAGGTGATGTATGTATGTATGCTTCCTGTCATGCTCTGTTCAAAATGCCCATTGCATTAACTCAGCTAGAGCTAAGGCTCCAATGCTCAATGCTGGTCCCTTTGTACTCACCTGTCTGCTTCACCTTGTGCTGGGTAAAGTTCAACCATGAGGCACCGTCTTCTTTTGATGCCGACTCTTGAGATTAGAAATGAAAAAGAAACCAAAAGGTTTGACCAGTTTGCGATTTTTCACATTATATGTGTGACTGTTAGAACTACTGAACTGCATTATTTACCCTTTCTCGATTTCTCCCGTACTGATGAAAATTTCAGTAACCCTCTCCGCCGTGTGAACACTCCGTCTTCAGAACTATTGCTCCTTTCTGTGGAGGTTGACGTCGACATAAGGATGAGTCATCAATGCATAAAGTGCTAATTAAGAAGTATTGTCTGTGACTTTGCATTGTATGGTTTGCTATCTTACTTTTAGGACGGAAGGATGAGAAGCTGAAACTCCTTCTGGTGTTCAGAGACAGATTCTCGTCTGAGTTCTGAGCAAAATAATAATAAAAATACATTCAATTGAAAAATAAAACTATGAAGCAAATTATATAATCAGTGAGAGTTCTCGTAGGATAGATTAGTCTACTTTTCAACTTTGCTGATGAAATAGACAAGCATCTTAATTATTGTATTTGTACCCTACAGCTACTTCTTCCTAATGATTCTTGTGACCCTCTTGACCTTTCATCTAGTGCTTCTGTGAGGTCACCGTTTTTCACTTCTGATCCAACATTTTGAAAAGGCGTTTTTTTTGGTCTCCTGACAATAAATTAGCCCTACATAAATAAGTCTGATTGTATTGTCTATAACAAAATTTACTTTTCTCCTTATTTATTCCCCCACTAAACATCATAATGTGAGTGTATGCTCTCAGTCTCTAGTTTCAAGTCTCCTTCAATGCAGCATGATGTTTATTTAGTAAATTATGGTCAATTTAGAGTCAAATAGACTGTAAAGCAGAGTGTGGTTTACGGTGGGCTACTGTGATTGACATGTTGTGCCATTACCAGAGCCGTACAAAGCGTATCTACCTCACTCCTGCCCACATTTCCAATATAGTGACTCTTGGCTGTAAAAAAATCAATATGGCGACAACCATAATCAAAGATGGTGACAGGAACAAACTCAAGGCTTCAAAACGCCGCTCCACCAGCGAATGGGTGACGTGACATTCACTCCAGAAATACCATCTATGGTGCTCCTATAAGCAAGTAGCAAAAGTAATACGTTCAAAGTGTTTTCATCTGTATTAATGTACATTCCCACTTGTTTTTGTATAACAGAAAACAAGGGGCACTAAGCCCCTGCTGTTGCTTGGTTTGAGTGCTCAACTAGAAGCTCGAACTGCATAAAACTTTATATGAGCTTCATTGGCTCTACTTGGGAAGACACGGCCGCTATTTATAACTGACAGGATAAATGACAGGATATTATGATGCCCTGGGAAAACTCCCCGGCAATATAAACCACCAGAGTACAAATGGAATGCATCGATGCAGGGTTACTGGAGCGCATCTGAAGTATTTGTAATATCAGTTTGTAATACTTGGAATTCAGTTTTCTGCTCTTGCCATTAGTACAATTTTCTTATCTTTTTTCTTTTTCTACAAGCTTAAACATTTGCTTTTCAGTTAGTCATTGATCTTTTCGTAAGAAAAATTCCATGGCACAGGAAGTGGTGGGTGTTTGTTTTGAATAAATCAGGTATGGTGAGCATAAGCGGGCAAGAGAAAAAATCTATCAAAGAGGGTCAAAATATCAACTGGACTGTACTTGCATACCTCTCTTCTAATCTCCTGACCATTCAAAGATCTCTGAAACTAAATGACATAATTTACCCATTCACACCAATTCATACACTGATGACAGGAGGTACTACACACAGAGACACCTGCCCATCAGTAACTAGTAGTAGTAGTACTAGTAGTCATTTTAAGGTCCAGCGTAGCATGAAAAAGAAGACAAAGAAATGAACACTCGATATAACGCCCTGAAATAATCCCATCAGGCCACCAAAATTGAATTGTTTTTTTGCGGCCAGTGGCTGGTTGAAGTGCTTTTAGACCCGTGCACACTTGTACTTCCTCTGGTTTATCTTTCACTTCAAAGAGCAGATGGCCTCAGTCGCTATAGTGACCGGGCGTGTCATTACACAATATGGGCTAGGATTTCTACACTGACTTGACCAGGTACACACTCTCATGTGACAAAATTGCATTGTGTTTCTGCATCTTTTTACTTTTACTCTATGCTCTATTACTACCCACATTACCGTGCAATAAATGTTCTTTAAGCACCTTTTTCTCTAAAGTCAACTGATTGTGAAAATGTTTGTTGTCTTGTTCTATAATAATAATAATAATAATAATAATAATAATAATGTTTTTATGTATTTAATTTAAAAGGGACCATGTACAGTTCAAACATCAATGTCACCATTTGACTTTTTTTTTTCATGTGTGTGTCCAATTGTTACATTTGCAATGCACTGTATCTCACTATATTTTTGTGTGTTGTGCCAATGTTACTCATTTCTGTTTTTGGAGCATGCTGAAGCAGATATTACTAAACATTGATTTTGACTTGCTTGATTAAGTTATCACAAAGTAATGAACAACTGCTAAAGCCAGTAAATCAGGACAGATCAGGAAGGACGTGCTTGCAGAGACAGGTATGCAGGAAGTTGCAATAACTGATACTCGAGTGATATTTATGTCGGTGCATTTCAGGTCTTTACACATGATTACCCTCAAGTGAAGAAAAGCACTCACAAACACACACACACACACACACACACACACACACACACACACACACACACACACTCTTTACTCAATAACAAAGTGGTGTGCGATCGTCACGTAATTCTTACCACAGGAAGTAAAAGTGAAGTTGTTAACATCAAAGTTCTCCATTCCTCCTGTCATGTGACATTAAGAGGAAATGTGTCTGTAAGCAAGACACTTAACACAACACCTAACTACTTTGCGAGCGCCTTCACGGTAGCACATTGCTCCCACGGTGTTATATGGGTTAAATGCAGACAATCATTTCCCCACAAGGATAAATAAAGGATACTATCTTTCTTATACGTTCTATTTTTTCTTCTGGTTCCTAATTCCTTCTTTCATGATATTTTTAACATCAATAAACATGTGGGGTAAGTAAACTGAACTGAACTGAAAATTCCCAGAGCATGGTTCATGGAAGGAGCACACTTACCACCTGCGCTGGATGTGACTTCTGGTCCATTTGTCTTGGGTGAGCAGATGACATTGGATCAGGTTCTAATGCTGTCATTTTTTTCATTGCCAGCTCAAAACGTTGTCCTGCTCGGCAGTCTAAACTGCTGTTGGTGACGACGAAGCAGCAAGTACAGCATAAGAGGAAGTGCACTTGTTGAAGTGTGCGGGAGACAGACTTCAGACCCTGGCTGGGATTTCCTCTTTTAATGTTTGACCAAAGTGTAGCGTTGTTGGCGGCACTGGGTGTGGGTGTGGGTAGTGGGGTACAGTGAAACTGTTTCATAGACTCTTGGAATGGAAGAAGAATTATTTACTGTAAATACATTTCAAACCTGTGTATTGTGAGGCCAACAGTGTTAAAGCCATGGGAGAAGCTTAGAGGGCTAATTTAAAACCTCTTTATAAACACAGCTGACTTGACTAATTGATAAAGTTATGAGAAGGACTCTTCAGTATGTTTGTCATGTAGCCCTGTCTGGTTCCCTGTTTTTGACTTCACCTCCTGCTCACTTCCCCCTTTCCTCTCCGCTCAGTCTAGTTCACAGTCTTCTTCAGTACAGCATGATGTTCATTTAGCAAATCAGTGTCAAGTGGAGTCAAATGGACCTTGAAGCAGGGCTTGCCGAGGACAGCTGTTTTCCATTGGTGGGCCTCAGATTGCCAAATAGTGTGGAGGCATTGCCATATGGTTAGATTCAATAAAGAAACCCAATATATTTTGTAATTTACAAAGCTATTTTTATTTTATTTCTGAATGTACTCCAGAATTCCCATAAATAGAAAACAAACGAAGCGTGTTGTCGATGACTGTGCCATTATGTGTGAATGAGAGTCTTAATATCACTACGCCATGTTATCCCAATCAATATATCAAAAGCAGACCGACTCACAGCATACTTACATATTTGAAAGTTGTCAGAGATAATACGAACACATCATATCCTCTGATAAGCCTGATAAGTAGGTCACACCAGCCATATAATCTCTAACATTCAGTATGTTACCAGACTGATGTCACCTCGCTGTTAGATGCTATTTATTTGCGGATAGACCTTTTAGTATGATAGTAAAGACGCCACTGGATTAGTCTAATCGATTATTGTTAGTTTTAATATTGAGAACTAACATCTGTACTGGTTTACTTCTGGCATAAAGCTGATGTGCATGGTACTGAAAGAAAGAAAAAAAGGAAGACTCCGGAAAGGTCATAGCGGTGGTAATAAACATAAAACACAAAGCACTCAGGTTATCTACTGGGGAGTTGCACTACTTATTGTACATGACGTTACACTGCCTAGTCTGTACATTTCTTTCTGGTAGGCCGTGTGTGCATTTAAAGAGCTATTGGTAATGTAATATGTAATAACTCCTCCATCTACAACGGAGCAATGTTTTATAGCACATACCCCCATTCTCCTCGGGTATCAACACTGAAGACTGGAAGGAGGAAAATCCCCCAAAAATATGAATGCTATGGTCATAGACATTGACGGGAGCATAAATGTCTGTGTCACATTTCTGTGGAGTGGTGTGCTCCTGCCTGTCCCTCATCCTGTGCTGTCATTGTGAGGTGATAGTGGAGAACTGGACGATGACGTCACTCAGAAGAGCCACACAGTCTGGACGCGTTAGAAGGCTTACAGACAAGGATTAATCACAAAGTCCTTGTCCCACATATGAGTGGTCCATGTTGATCTGTTACACAATGCATGTGCAAGTTCAAACCTCTGATCCCTTCGGAATCACCGCTGCACTTACAGACAGCCCCTGTATGACAAGAGATTCAGCTTCTTTTTTGCGATTTTTCTGCTTTTCTTTTCCATTTGTAGAATTATGTCATGATTCATGTTCTGTCTGTCCTTGCTGAGCCTAATCATTCATTCTGTTCACCTGCCAGGACTGATTGCTTTCCCGTTCCACCTGGTCCCCGCCCTACTTAAACACCACTCAGTCTCGGCTTCCTTGCCAGATTATCGACAGCCACGAGCCAGTAGAAATCCAGCGTTTTTCCTCCAAGCCTTCTGTGTTTTTTTTTGACCTCTTTCTGTCCACGGATTGACCCCCCTTGCCAAGCCCTTCTCGGACCTCTTCTATTCTGGAGTTCTGGACCCTGACCCAAGCCTTGCCTCACGACCACCGAGTATCGCCTGCCCCTCAAGCTAAGTTTGCTATCTCTGCCTACTCGTGTATGACCTTTGCCTGACCTTCGTCTTCGTCCCCGTGTGCTGCCACTGGATCTCCTTGTGGAGAGAATCATTGGATCCTCAGCAACCTATTCTACCTTTTGTTTTCTGCTCCACCCGTTCACTGCATGACAGTGCTGTTTTGATGATCATTCCCTGAGCAGCGACCAGTCCCTGAATATTCTATTAAACTTGTTTTTTCTTCCTACTCCTGTGTGTGGTTGAATTTCCGGGTCCCCACCGAGTGTCCTTACAGTATAATCTGGCCACTATGGACCCGTCACCCACACAGGAGTGGCGTTCAAGTGTAGAAGGTGCCATTAACCGCCTGGAATCCAACATGCAAGAAATGATGAGCATGCTTGACAAGATGTCCTTCTCCCCCCCTAAGACTGCTCCCTCTCCTAGCCCCAAGGCTTCTACGTCTGGTTACCAGGTCTCGCCCATTCATGAGCCCCGCCTGTCTCCACCGGAGGTGTTCAAGGGTGAGCAGAGTCAGTGTCGTCCCTTTATAACTCAATGTGAGATGGTTTTTGAACTTCAACCATTCGTCTTTCCCTACTGAACGAGCCAAAGTAGCCTATGCTATTTCCCTCCTCTCAGGGAAGGCCAAGTTATGGGGTACTGCTGAGTGGCAGAAGAACTCTCTCATCTGTTTTCGGTTCAGGGACTTTTCCAAGGAACTAATCAGGGTCTTTGATCCAGTTCTGCCTGAGAGGGAGGCTGCACGTGGTTTGCTCAAACTCAAACAAGGCAGGAGGCGAGTTACAGAGTACATTATTGACTTTCATGCTCTTTCTTCAGGAAGCGTCTGGAACGATGAGGCACTATGTGATGCTTTCTACCAGGGTCTCAGTGATGAGGTAAAGGATGAACTGTCTACTCGAGATGCCCCCAAGGATTTACAGGAACTGGAGACTCTAGCCGCAAGGATTGACATGAGGCTTCATGAGAGAAGGTTGGAGAAGAGTACTTCCAGTCGTACTTATCATGTTGAACATTTTCCCAGGCCACAGCCATCAGTCACGGCTCCACCCTTTAGTGCATCACCTGTCTCTCCGGCGGAGGAGCCTATGCAGATAGGCCGATCACGCTTGTCCCCACAAGAAAGGGAGCGGAGACGTAAGAGTGGCCTTTGTTTCTATTGTGGAGGAGAGGGTCACCTACTTCGTCTGTGTCCAGTAAAAGGCCAAGCTCAGTAGGAGGTAAGAGGCTCCTGCTGAGCCAAAAGCGATTGAAGTCCTCTTCTTTCTCTGTTCTGGCCACGCTCCAAGCGAAAGGTTTTACCAAGAATCTTTCTGTTTTTATAGATTCAGGAGCAGACACTGAGTTTATGGACCGTGGTCTTGCCGAATCCCTTGGCATCCAACTCCTTCCCACCTCTACATGTTTGGAAGTTTTGGCTATTGACGGCCATTTACTTCATCAGGTCTCCCACGAAACAGGTCCCATTAAGTTTAGTATTTCTGGGAATCACCATGAACTAATTTCATTCCTAATCATTAATTCCCCTGACCTCCCTGTCATTCTGGGAGCCACTTGGTTAAGAAGACACAACCCACACATTGACTGGGTTAAGGGCGAGGTGTTGGGCTGGTCACCGTCCTGCCATTCCACTTGTCTCTTAGCTGCTTCTGTCCCCATCAGTGGACAAGAGACCTACCCCAACTTAGCCAAAGTACCTGCTGTTTACCATGACCTTAGGGAGGCCTTTAACAAGCATCGAGCTACTTCCCTTCCACCCCATCGGCCCTATGATTGTGCAATCAATTTGCTTCCTGGCACCGTCCCTCCCAGAGGCCGTCTATATCCTCTCACTGGCCCAGAGGATAAAGCCATGAGGGATTATATCAGTGACGCACTCAAAGCAGGCACCATCCGCCCTTCTTCCTCCCCAGCTGGAGCAGGTTTCTTTTTTGTGGGCAAGAAAGATGGCTCCTTAAGACCCTGTATAGACTACAGAGGATTGAATGACATCACTGTCAAAAATCGTTACCCGCTTCCCCTAATGAACACTGCCTTTGACCTGATTCAGGGATCCACAGTTTTTACTAAGCTTGATCTTAGAAACGCCTACCACCTGGTCCGTATCAAGGAGGGGGATGAGTGGAAGACGGCTTTTAACACTCCTACAGGTCATTATGAATATCTTGTTATGCCCTTTGGCCTGTCCAACGCTCCAGCAGTGTTCCAGGCACTTGTCAATGATGTCCTCAGGGACATGGTCGGTCGTTTTGTTTTTGTTTATCTGGATGACATTTTGATTTTTTCCAAGGATCTCAAAACCCATCAAGCTCATGTTCGTTCTGTCATTCTCCGCTTGCTGCAGAATAACCTGTTCATCAAGGCAGAGAAGTGTGAGTTCCACAAACCATCTACTTCATTTTTGGGCTTCATTATTTCTCCTAACAGAATTTCCATGGATCCCAGCAAGACAGACGCCATCATGAATTGGCCCCACCCACAAAACCGCAGACAACTCCAAAGATTTCTGGGGTTTGCAAACTTTTATCGTCGGTTTATCCGTAATTTCAGTTCTGTGGCCTCACCACTTCACGCTCTTACCTCATCCAAGTCCAAGTTCATTTGGAGTAAGTCTGCTGCTCTGTCCTTCGACCGCCTTAAGGCGGCTTTTACCTCGGCTCCTGTCCTCCGTTCACCAGACCCTTCCCGCCAATTCATTGAAGTGGATGCTTCTGACTCAGGAGTGGGAGCCGTACTCAGCCAGAGGTGCACTGATGGCAAAACTCACCCATGTGCCTTTTTTTCCAGAAAACTGTCTTCTTCCGAGACCAACTATGATGTTGGTGACCGTGAACTGCTGGCAGTCAAACTAGCTCTTGAGGAGTGGAGGCACTGGCTTGAGGGAGCTAAGGAACCCTTTGTGGTTTGGACTGATCATAAAAATCTGCAGTACCTCAAGTCAGCAAGGAGACTCAACCCCAGGCAAGCCAGGTGGGCCTTGTTCTTCAGTCGTTTCAATTTCTCTTTGTCTTTCAGACCAGGGAGTAAGAACGCTAAGCCAGATGCACTCTCCAGGCTTCATGAGAGTATGAAGGAGGGGCAAGAGGCTAAGCAGGAGGATTATGTGCTCCCCACATCTGTGCGGTTAGCAGTTTCCAAGTTAGAGCTGGAGCAGAGAATAAAAGAAGCTCATCAACAAAGCCCCGTCCCTGAGAACTGTCCTAAAGATCGACTGTTTGTCCCTGAGCACCTTATTCCTGAGGTACTGTCATTTTGCCATGAGTCTAGACTGTTCTGTCATCCGGGTGTCACCAAGACCCTATCAGTGATCAGAAGTTGTTTCTGGTGGGGAACTATGCTACGAGATGTTACTGAGTTCATCAAGGCTTGCAGAGTTTGCTGTCAGGCTAAACCATCCCGTCGGCCACCCTCTGGACTTCTACGACCCCTCCCTGTCCCTCACCGCCCATGGTCCCATATATCCATGGATTTTGTGACTGGTTTGCCCGCTTCCAATAATCATTCTGTCCTTCTCACAGTCGTAGATCGTTTCTCCAAGATGTCCCATCTGATACCGCTTCGCAAACTGCCTTCATCCAAGGAGCTGGGAGGGATTCTGGCCCGGGAGGTTTTCCGCCTACATGGTCTGCCTACTGACATTGTTTCTGACAGGGGTCCCCAGTTTGTCTCTAGATTCTGGAAGGAATTCTGTGGTCTCCTGGGTATCTCGGTGAGCCTCTCATCTGGGTTCCACCCCCAAACTGACGGACAAACAGAGGATCAATCAAGAAGTGGAGACCAAGCTTCGTATGCTCTGTGAACATGATCCCTCTTCTTGGTCACTAAACCTACCATGGGTAGAATATGCACTCAACTCTCTCCCTTCTAACTCCACAGGTCTGTCTCCCTTTTACACTGTCTACGGCTATCAGCCTGCAGTGTTGTCCCTTCAAGAAAGACCCATTAGAGTTCCTTCTGCGCATGCCTCTGCCTTAAAGTGCCAGCAGGTATGGCGTCTGGCCCGCAGGGCGCTTCTGAAGACCTCTGCTTTATGTTCCAGATTTGCCAATCGTCACAGAGTTCCAGCACCCACCTACCTCAAGGGACAAGAAGTCTGGCTATCCACCAAGGACCTTCCGTTGCGGATTGAAAACCGCAAGCTTGCTCCTCGTTTTATTGGACCCTTCCCAATTTCCAAAGTGATCAACCCTGTGGCTGTTCGGCTTCGCCTTCCCCGGACTCTCAGGGTTTGTCCCACCTTTCATGTGTCCCGTGTCAAACCTGTTTTCACTTCTCGGTTGTTACCCTCCTCCGGACCCCCTCCTCCCGCCCGGATAATCGAGGGTGGTCCTGCTTACACAGTGCGCCGTCTCCTTCGGTCCAGACGTTGGGGTCGGTCCATACATTACCTGGTGGACTGGGAGGGATACGGGCCTGAGGAGCGCTCCTGGGTGCCAGCCCGACATGTTTTGGACAAATCCCTGATTAGGGAGTTTCATCGGTCCAATCCTGACCAGCCAGGTGGTCCTTCTGGAGCCGGACCTTGAGGAGGGGGTACTGTCATGATTCATGTTCTGTCTGTCCTTGCTGAGCCTAATCATTAATTCTGTTCACCTGCCAGGACTGATTGCTTTCCCGTTCCACCTGGTCCCCGCCTACTTAAACACCACTCAGTCTCGGCTTCCTTGCCAGATTATCGACAGCCACGAGCCAGTAGAAATCCAGCGTTTTTCCTCCAAGCCTTCTGTTTTTTTTTTGACCTCTTTCTGTCCACGGATTGACCCCCCTTGCCAAGCCCTTCTCGGACCTCTTCTATTCTGGAGTTCTGGACCCTGACCCAAGCCTTGCCTCACGACCACCGAGTATCGCCTGCCCCTCAAGCTAAGTTTGCTATCTCTGCCTACTCGTGTATGACCTTTGCCTGACCTTCGTCTTCGTCCCTGTGTGCTGCCACTGGATCTCCTTGTGGAGAGAATCATTGGATCCTCAGCAACCTATTCTACCTTTTGTTTTCTGCTCCACCCGTTCACTGCATGACAGTGCTGTTTTGATGATCATTCCCTGAGCAGCGACCAGTCCCTGAATATTCTATTAAACTTGTTTTTTCTTCCTACTCCTGTGTGTGGTTGAATTTCCGGGTCCCCACCGAGTGTCCTTACAATTATCTTGACTTTATACCCGTTTGCTGTCCTAATGAATAAATGGAAATTAAATGAAATGACGAAATCAGAACAGTGTTTGCTGATCTGACTCCTCCATAAGTAGCACTTTTGGAAATCACTAAACGAATTGGCCACAACCGCGTTGGTTATAGCTTCAGACTCTTCAAGACTCTTTACTTGTGTTGATATAATAATAATCTGATAATTTTAATATCGACTTAACTGACTTTCATCCAAGAGACCGCTGTTTGTGTCCTGTGTGAAACCAAGACAATGCTGAATTTGCTTACTTTTTTAACTTATTGTAAAAAGTTAACTTATGTATATAAATTAGGGGAGGTAATATACATATTTAATCCAAATAACAATCTTTTCCTGAGCCTAGACAAATTGTTGGAATCAACAATGTTAACTGCATGTTGAACTCTATTGCACTACCCTTCTCAATGAAAGGCTTAAGAGGCTACCAACACAAGGAAAAACGAAACCATTAGTTGTTTCAGGAAATGCACCAAAACATTCAAGTGAGGGCTCCCCCTGTAGGATGTGCTGTAGAAACAGTAGTTCAGACAGGAGAAAGGGGAGAAAGTAGGATGGATAGGTCAACAAAACATTGGAGATCAATATGGAAGATGGACAGGTAAATATGGTTATTATAAAATCCAAACAAAAAGTCCTTGTACTGCTATCACACTATGTTAGCATGTCTCAAATCAGACTACTTTCTGTGTTTTACAGTGCATAAGAACATCATCCTGACAGTGGAACATCACCTGGGATGCAACATATTTCCTCATGTATTTATCAGACCGTCACATCAGACCGTCACATCAGACTGACTCCCTCTTCAGTCATGTACTGCTTTGCTTTAGCACAATGTTTCTGAACATCTCACTTCATATTTATTTCAACTACATGACTCTGCAATGACCCGTTGAAACAAGCCTTCTATGCAACGTTTTTGTGAATGATCATTGAGTTAAGACAAGTGGTTTATGATGACAGGTTGAGAGAGTTTGCTTATTCTGGAAGACAAGCCTCCCAGGAAAAGTGGTGTCCTTTTCTTCTACAGGCAGAAGTTATCCAAGAACCATATAAAAGAAAGGTCATTACTTGAGTGACAAATGATGAATGACAACAAATGTTTCTGTGGACGAATCACTACACTATCAATAATCAGTGTGTTTACATCCTTAATGATCTTAACATTGTCCCCAAACACGTATCAAAATCTACTTGTCTCTCATTGTCATATTCACTCAAACACTGTGCAACACAACAAAAGGAGATCAGCAGACAATGAACAGCTTAACAAGTCAAGTGAAGAACTCATCCATGTTGTGCAAGTCTGACAAATGTCGTGACGCATGTCTCCTGCAGCGGAGGCCACAGAGGATTTAAAACACTGTTACCTCCAGGAATGGGTCGAATTACTTTGAAATGTAATTTGGTTACTGAATACATATATGGCAATTAAAAGAAGAATTAACCACTAATATTGTAAATTCACTTTAAACATCTCAAAAACGTTTCCAATTAAAATGCATTTTGTGTATTCTAGCCTCTTTTTTGTCCTCTGCACCGAAAAATGGCACACCCATGATAAAAAGTGTATTCCGGAAATACTATTTGTACAATTTATTTTTCAGTTTGTATGTTGAAAACAATATAACCATTCTTACACGCAACAAAAGTTTGAATTTGGAGATTCACCTTAAAAATGGTAATGAACAGCCCTATAAGTCCCATAAAACATGGAGATACCAGGCTTAAACCACACCAACGTTATGTGGAGCCCACTGTGTGGACAGTACAGATGTAAAGAGTCAAGTTGATAGAGCAAGGATAAACTGCTCTACAGAAGGCTTTTGTGAAGGCCTACCATCAGACGACTGGGTCAGATTCTTAATTTTTCAGAATTCAGATTTGCCGATTTGCGTCATTCCACCAGTTCTTATTTTAGCCAGGGCTCTGATGTTGAACACTAGGCTAACCAAGCCTAGCTTGTAACGATAGTGTGGTGGACCTAAATGCAGCACAGCAGTACGGTGAGTTTGGTAATAACCAGGGTGCGATTTGACAAAAAAGCAGAGGGGGGGGGGGGGGGGGGGGGATGTTTTTTTAAATTTTTATTCATAGATAAGAGCATGTGACTTTTAGCTTGCATAACTTGGAAGAAGAACGCAAAGGGTAGACAGACCCTTTTTCGGATCCGTGGATTAGTTCCTATCACAACATGGCAACACTTTTAATGTTAATTTAGTTATTATTGGGTCCTGTAAAGAGAGACGATATGCTCAGTGCCGGCGCTCCGCACACGCACATCACGCACTGTGCGTAGGGAACCAAATGCCTGGGGGGGGCACCAAAAAAAACCAGGGACGTGGAAAACCATCACAGTAGGCTACTAGTATAAATAACAAATAAAATATGTCCAAAGCATGTTAATATGCAAAACCAATACTAAAGTAATAGGCCATCACTCACAGTAATGCAGCGCTGCTCTTATTAAAGAGCTGGTTCCTATTCTCTACCTCGGAACCCCCCAACATCCCACCCTCAGCGCAATTCCCCCGATGGGATCTAAAGTCCAACTGGCTTGATGCTCACTTTCAGGGTGAGGTGGAGGTGAGTATTAGCAAAGTCCTTTTAGGTCTCTAGTATTAGTAGCAGAGCTGATTGAGATGTGAAGCAGGTGTGAAAATTGGACTGAACCATTGTGACGGATCGGGAGGTGGGTCGAGATGTGACATAGCTATGATTATGGTTAAACTATCTGTGCTTCGATTTATATGTCTGCTTGGAGAAATTTCCATTTATTTTGCTGCGATGGTTTGGTAGATAACTTCGGCTGGCTTTGTCTGAAAAAAACCTACACCACTAATCAGGGCGATCGTTGATCGGCTGATTGGCTTTGATGTGTTGTTTTCCATTATAGCATTGAAAAATGGAGTGTAAAAGTTGTACACCACTACAAACCATTTTTGGACACATTTTTATAGTATTTTTATTTTACAAATATTACCATGGTTAAAGTTGTGTTTGGAGTATTTTTAAGTGGTGCTTATTATAGCCAGGATTCTAACCCTTTAAAACAAATCCAAGCATTCATATCTGTGTTCATGATAAGAACTCGGTCTGACCGGGCTCTGGCTCATATGTTGCCCATACTGCCCATATGTTGCCCATGAATTTGTTAGTGTTTTTTGTCAAGGTAGAGTCTGAAGAGGTGTGTCTTTAGTTTGCGGCGGAAAATGTAAAGGCTCTCTGCGGTCCTGATGTCATCAGAGAGTTAATTCCACCATTTCGGAGCAAAGACAGCAAAGAATCCTGTTGTGTGTTACACACAGGGTGCAATTTGTAGGGGGGAATGGGGGTTTGCTCTGGTTTTCCTATCTCCCTCTATCTTCCTATTTCCCTCTGCTAAATTATTTTTATCTCCGGGGGGGGACAAGGATTTCCCCCTCTTGATAGCGATGAATGCAACTTAACTGCTCGTCTACTTAAACTCTTCAAATCTAACAAATCTAACGATCTTCAGTGTCGATACATCAGAGTAGCTGTTCAGCAGCCTTCTGGCAGACGGCGCATATTTCTGAACGTCATCCAACACAAAAACATTGGAACATTTAAGTCGGGCACCACGCAGGGGTGCGTGTGTGCGCGTGACGCGGATCGGTTTCCCCTCTTTTTGTGCCCGGCTCGCGCTTCTGCTTCCTCCTCGCAGCCAAAGCGTCCGTGCGCGTGAAAGTGAGCATCAAGCCAGTTGGACTTTGGATCCCATCTGGGGAAACTTTAATTGCGCTGAAGGGGGCGGGAGGGTCTCCGTAGCAAAGTAGGAACCAGCTCTTTAATAATAAGAGCAGCACGGAGCTGCATTACTGTGAGTGATGGCCTATTAGTTTTGTATTGGTTTTGCATATTAACATGCTTTAGACATATTTTATTTGTTATTTATACTAATAGCCTACTGTGATGATTTTCCACGTCCCCGATTTTTTGGCGCAGCGCATGATGTGCGTGTGCGGAGCGCCGGCACTGAGGACCCAATAATAAAACAACTAAATTAACAACATAACAAGTGTTGCCCTGTTGTGATGGGGACTAATCCACAGACCCGAAATCAGGCCTGTCTACCCTTTGCGTTCTTCTCCCTAGTTATGCAAGCTAAAAGTCCCATGTTCTTGTCTATGAATAATAAAAAAACATCCCCCCCTCTGCTTTTTTGTCAAATCGCACCCTGGTTACACATATGCGTTTCATGATAAAACTTGGATTATTATTAACATCCATCCAATCCCACCTACGTCATAATATGTTCTCCCAAGGCAATGCATAGCAGGGGGAAAATAAAATTAGATTAGAAACTTGCAACACTCCTGGTGGTGATGCTTTGGTAAAAAACAGTGGCTCAGTGCAATAAAGAGAGAGAGAATAAAGGAACTCTATGAACCATCAGAACAAAGCACATCATAAAGGAAAATCAGTTTATCCTGGTGATCAAAAAGGGAAAAGAAACTCAACTCTCCAATTTAAAGATGCAAGTTTGCGCTCTACATGAACAGTTCTATGACAGACGCTGACTGCTTTTGATGCTTTCACATGCATGGGCCTTCATTGGTCGAGGTTGAGGGCTAGCAGTTAGCCCGGGTGCTCGTCTTTGTGTTTGCAGCTGTTCTGCTGCAGATACAAGCCTGGTGATAGGACAGCAAGCAAAAAGATAGCGTTCAGATCTTCCTGCAACCTTGAGAGAAACACTTCAGTGGACTCCTACAGTTGGCAGGTGGAGAGTTTATTCCCCTAACAGTCCTCATACACAAAACAGTGTGTCAGGCAACATGGGACTACTACGAGTGTTGAGTGATTGTTCTATCGCTAGCTTCACTGAAGTTTATTGTATGTGTTTTTCAGAGGTGGCAGCTTGATGGGTTTGCCAAACAGGTGTCACTGAAGTAATAACACTCATATTTATCTACTGCACTTAACATGACATCAATAACTTAATATTTGTAAAGAAGTTGCATTAAACTATGGTGGTTTTTGGACAAATAGGCTTTTTTTTTGTCTCGTTGACTGTAAACCTTTATTTTTTTTAATCATGGATTATCATAATATTTTTCTAACTTCCCGGACTATATTTTCAGAATCTAAACACTGTAAACCATATTGTGTAGAAAAACAATCAGAGGCATGCATCATTTACATTCAGGTGTTGCCATTTAGAAGCATGCTGCCCCCAAGGCCACAGTAAACCACCACTAACAACAGTTAATTAAAGTTCAATATTATTACACATTCAACCCAATAGGGGCTCCCAGTCTGAGGCCTTTAAAAGAGTGATACACCCCTGAAGAAAGGTGGCCTATCAGAAAGCCTGTGTGAATATTTATTACAAGGCATTTGTAACAGTTCTGCAAAATAAAAAAATGGATGATTGAGGCTGAAGGGGAAGAACAAAAAACATATTTTGTCTGTTACATTGAAGGACTTTAAATATAGCCCAACATTAACGCATCTTACACACACATGTTCTGTGATTGATATCGCGTGTTACCGCAGTCGAACACCTTCAAACGATGAAAACTCCACACTGTAATTGATCACAGTCACAATGCATAACACATGGAAGGCTACAGCAGTGATACGGCAGCCCGGTTCACATTCATTATATTTGTAAATTCTTACAGACCTACTGAAGAACTATTGCAACAGAACACTGTCCTTCATTACAGATCTGTTAAGAAAAAAACATTTGCTAAAAAAATACAATCTGAATAAAAATGTTCCTAGTCATAAATGTAAACTTTTGAGCTGACTACAACAGCCAACACATGGCCATGAGAAAGTGGGGCTTTATTAGAATCGCTCCGCATGGGAAGAGATGGGAGTAAATATCCCCCCGCCTTATCAAGCCGACAGTGAACAGCTGTTAGTATGTTCTGGTGACAAAAGGACAGAAGCACCATGTTTGCTGAGAAGTATTTTCAAAGAGCCTGTCATTTTGTATCATATAAAAGTGAGGTTACCTATTTAACACATTATCAAACTACTTGTTCAGTCTTCCTAGAATTATATGAAATGCTGCATGATTTTCAGAACTATTGATGCACTTCTGAATGTTACATTATTTGGTAACCTTTCACGGTAATGTTACTGTTTAATAAGTGATAATTCTAATAACAATAATCACATGAAGACGTTTCTGGTATTGAACCCATTGCCCTTCAGCGTCCTCCTTCCCCCTTTTTAGGGTTTCATGATATGTTTTAGCTTAGTCTTATATATTTTTTATGTCTGTCCTACACTGTGAATTTTAAGGCTGCTCATGGATAAAATTGTGTTGGAGTGATACTTTTTACCAGGAGAGGTTAGAACGGGACACGTGTTACCAAAATGTAACATTTCAATACAAAAACCTCCTGTTGGAAGATTATAATGCTGAGTAAGGTTTTGAGTCAACTATAAACCAGCTGCAAAAGCTACTTATTAGTACTTTTGTGAAGGTTTCATGTAGTGTCCACACTTCTCAGGAGAGTTACAAAGCAGTGTTACTTTCAGAACCTTTGAAAACAATGATCCAAACACCAGCATTTGCTACTTGACTGGGTCTCCCAGCGAACATGTTCTGTCCTTTCAGAAAAAACATCAGCTTTGATTACCGATCGACTTTTGGCAATATTTTGTTCTCCACAAATCCTGTGAAATTCACAAAGCAACAAATGCTCTCTATTTCAACAGGGTGACCAGAAAAGAAGAGATAACAACCAATTCAGTAATCAATTCACTGTAATGGGGTGGGTACTCAGGGGACCCGGAAGGAGGACGCTGAGACGCGGAGAAGGTGCAAGCCATTCTTTTATTTCATGAGAAAGCCATCGCTTGCGCGTGGCTCTGTGTCTCCCTGTGCTCTTTCCTCTTGTGCCTCTCCCGTGTTTCCCTTTTAACCCCTGGGAGAGGCACCTCGTTAGTCCAGCTGGAGGTAATCAACCTCCAGCTGGACCCAGGCGCTGGGGTTAGGCGGGGCCGCCACATATCCCCACCGCCCGACCTAGGCCGGGGAGCCGTCCGACCTAGTCCGACCTAGCTGGTGCCCAGTAAATAATGTGGGCTTCGTTGATCACTGGAAGACGTTTTGGGGAGAGCCTGGTCTGATTAGGAGGGATGGCATCCATCCTACCCTGGATGGAGCTCAACTCATTTCTAAGAATCTGACCCAGTTTCTTAGTGGACTTAATCCATGACCCAGAGTTCAGACTAGGAAGCAGAGTCGCAGTCTTACACACTTCTCTGCGCTTCCATCTGAGCAGTCACTCACCCAAACCATAATTAACCCTATAATTAACCCTATAGAGACCGTTTCTGCCCCACCGACTCCTCCGAGTCATGTTAATACTCATATCCCTCGAGGCACAGGCCGAGGGGGTGGAGTAGCAGCTATTTATGACTCCTCCCTTTTAATAAACTTTCAACCTAAACTAGATTATAACTCATTTGAAAGCCTGGTTCTCAGTCTTTCGCAACCAACCTGGAAAATATTCCAGCCGGTTCTCTTTGTAATAGTGTACAGGGCGCCAGGTTCTTATTCAGAATTTCTATCTGAATTTTCACAGTTCTTAACGAGTTTGGTCCTTAAAACGGACAAGGTAATTATAGTGGGTGATTTCAACATTCACGTGGATGTCGATAACGACAGCCTTGGTACTTCATTTCTTTCATTATTAGATTCAGTTGGTTTTTGTCAGAGGGTAAATAAACCAACTCATTGCTTTAACCACACACTTGACTTGGTTCTTGTGTATGGTATTGAGATAGAACATTTATCAATCTTTCCACAGAATCCTCTTTTGTCGGACCGTTGTTTGATAACCTTCGAATTTTTACTACCGGAACCTCCTCCTGCCAAAAGATTCTTTGATCGATGCCTATCGGATACCGCTGTAGCTTCATTTAAAGAAGCGATTTCTTCTGCTCTAAGTTCAGTGTCCTGTTTCAAGATACCGGACGACTCCTATGAAAACTTCAGTCCGTCCCAAATTGATAATCTTCTCGATACTGCTACGGGCTCTCTGAGAGCGACGCTGGACGCTATTGCTCCTCTGAAAAAAAGAATGGCAACAAGTAGGAAGTTTGCACCTTGGTATAACCCTCAAACCTGCAACTTAAAGCAAACTGTGCGGAAGCTTGAACGACTAGGGCGTTCCACCAAATCAGAAGGATCTAGGCTAGTCTAGCAAGACAGCCTTAAAACATATAAGAAGGCTCTCCGGAGCGCAAGAGGATCTTACTACTCATCACTAATAGAGAAAAATAAAAACAACTCCAGGTTTCTCTTCAGCACTGTGGCTAGGCTGACAGAGAGTCACAGCTCTGTTGAGCCATGTATTCCTCTGGACCTCAGCAGTAACGACTTTATGAACTTCTTCAATGATAAAATTCTGAATATCAAAGAGAAAATTGATGGTCTCCTGCCCTCAACTAGTGCCGACCCGTCCTCGGATGTAGGAACCCTCGGTGCAGCAGTGGGCCCTGATGACTTGGATGGCTTCTCTTCCATCACCCTGGATCAACTGACTTCTACAATTTCGAAGTCTAAATCTTCTACTTGTCTCTTGGATCCTATTCCAACTAAGCTGCTTAAGGAAGCTTTTTCTTTAATTAGCACGCCTTTACTGGATATTATGAATCTGTCCTTGTTGACAGGACATGTATCACAGTCCTTCAAGATAGTTGGCTAACTACAGACCGATCTCTGATCTTCCCTTCCTCTCGAAGATCCTTGAGAAATCCGTCGCAAATCAACTATGTGACTTTCTTCAAAACAATGCTTTGTTCGAGGACTTTCAGTCCGGATTTCGAGTGCATCATAGCACAGAAACAGCCCTGGTGAAAATTATGAATGATCACCTACTTGCATCGGACCAAGGACTCGATTATCGTATCTTGCTGCAGAGACTAGAACATTTGATTGGTATTAAAGGAACTGCAGTTAGCTGGTTTAAATCCTATTTATTGGATTGATCCCAGTTTCAATTCATTTTATTTTTCATTTTATTTTGTATAGCCCAAAATCGCAAATTACAAATTTGCCTCGGAGGGCTTTGTGCTTGTAAACGGAGAATCCTCGAAGACCACCAATGTTGGTCACGGAGCCCCACAAGGTTCTGTGCTTGGACCCATTTTATTTACCCTTTATATGCTTCCTTTGGGCGACGTAATCAGAAAACACCGCATCAACTTCCATTGTTACGCAGACGATACTCAATTGTATCTGTCGATCAAGCCAGAGGAGACCGAACAGCTCGTTAGACTTCAAGAATGTCTTGGAGACATTAAAACTTGGATGACCTGCAACTTCCTGATGGTAAACTCAGAAAAAACAGAAGTTATCTTGATATGCCCAGAGCGCCTTCGAAGTCAGCGGTCACATGATACAGTTTCTATGGATGGAATTTCTCTGGCATCCAGCAGCACCGTCAAGAATCTTGGAGTTTTCTTCGACCAGGATATGTCCTTCAACTCTCATATAAAGAAAACTTCAAGGACTGCCTTTTTTCATCTACGTAATATATCGAAAATCAGGAATTTCCAAGGTGATGCAGAAAAATTGGTTCATGCATTTGTTTCCTCCAGACTGGACTACTGTAATTCTTTGTTTGCAGGTGTTCTTGCAAATCTCTTAAACCTCTTCAGTTGATTCAGAATGCTGCAGCAAGTGTATTAACAAGAACTAATAAAAGAGACCATATCACGCCTGTGTTATCTGCTTTGCACTGGCTCCCTGTTAAATCAAGAAAAGAATTTAAGGTTCTTCTCCTCACCTACAAGGCGCTTGCTGGTGAGGCACCTTCTTATCTTAAAGAGCTTGTAACACCGTACTGCCCTGCAAGGCAGCTGCGTTCTATAGATGCTGGGTTACTTGTTGTTCCTAGAGTTATTAAAAGTAGGATGGGAGGCAGAGCCTTCAGTTATCAAGCTCCTCTTTTGTGGAACGAGCTTCCACTTTTAGTCCGGGGGGCAGATTCAGTCAGCTCCTTTAAGATAAAGCTTAAAACTTTCCTCTTTGATACCGCTTATATTTAGGGCTGGCTTAGGTTTGCCTGGACCAGCTCTTAGTTACGCTGCTATAGGCTTAAACTGCCGGGGGACTTCTTAGGACACACCGAACTCTCTCTCTCTCTCTCTCTCTCTCTCTCTCTCTCTCTCTCTCTCTCTCTCTCTCTCCCCTTTTACTAAAATCAACGTTGCATTAATGCACATGACTAATTCAGCTCTTTCCCGGGAGTTCTTTGTGCTTTCTCGCCGAGCAGGTCTCTGCAGATCGTAGTTCCGTCAGGACCCTGCTCCTGACTCCGGCCGTAGCCCTGCTGGCACCTGCTGCTGCCGTCTTCATCATCATCATCATCATCATAATTTTAAATATGATTCATATCACTATTACCCTTTCCTAAAATCTTTGCTTTCTCTCCCCACAGTCTTCTGTGGGTAGTGGTTCGATATGATGGTGGTGGCCCCTGCAGTGGTCCTGTCGTACACCTGGCCGGCTACTTGGAATCCTTTGAATAATTTCTGTTAAAAGAAATTGAATGTATTCTACATCTGTATGAGTCATTCTGTACACTTGATATCCATTGCAGTCTGTCCATCCCAAGAGAGGGATCCCTCCTCTGACGTTCTCCCAGGTTTTTTCATTTTTTGGGGAGTTTTTCCTGTGCCGATGTGAGGGTCTTGGGACAGAGGATGTTGCATGTGTACAGACTGTAAAGCCCTCCGAGGCAAATTAATGTAATTTGCGATTTTGAGCTATACAAAATAAAATAAATTGAATTACCCTCAGTAAACACAGAGACTTAAATTTGAATTTCACCACAGAATGATCAGAATTCATCCTAAAGGAACACCTCAAGATAAATAATGCACATTTCCTCCAACCTGTACTGCTCTCCTAATACCAGAGATATCGGCCTTCTCTCAAATGATACTTAACTTGTGGTGATCAGTGAACCACATTTGAAAAACTTAACAGTTATCATGACCTGGCTGCTCAAGATAACCTATTGAGTATGTTGTGATCAGTTTCAAGGAGAAACGGTTTTCACTCTCTCCAACTACACCCACCAACGACACGGTCAAACTGCAAATGACCTCAGCTGACCTTGTTGGTTCTCATGCAAATCAAGGCATGACGAGAACATCACAACACATTTTACAGTTTTAATATTTTTTATAATCGTATGTTGTCATGGTGAAATAAATAATACAAAGCACACACAAAAAATAAACCCATATACATATTACATTCTGAATACATCTATCAGACCCATTCAATGAGAAAACGTCTTCGGTACATTTGAATGTCTGGCCGCAAAACACTAGTAGTGTAATTCAGTGTACGTGAACACATGCTTAGCATCAGATACTTCACGTACCAGAATCAGCTTTATTTGCAACTTTTCAGGTCTCACATATGTCAATAATACAATATACATACAATGTCTTAATTAAAACAATATAGTTATCTAACATCGCAGTCATGTTTAGCTCTCTGTGCAGAACAGAAATGAAGAACATCCAAGCAGACACATTTTCATCTGATCTCACCCATGTAGCTCTTTTCCACTGCAGTAGTTGGATGTAAAAAGCCGGTGAACTCGACAGACAGAGTTAAGAACTGATGAAGAGGGTGTGGGACATTTTTTCCAGAGGAAACGAACAGCAATCCAAATGAATTTGAATGTTTGCTGACACTTTCGTTGCAACAACCCTCAGAAACCCTTTATTAGAATGATAATTACCGGTTTGACTGGTTACTGGTTACAGTGGATACACCACCTCACCAGGTTCTTGAAAGTAGAGTCCAATAGTGACTGAAGCTTGCTCACACTTTTCAGACATACCTTTGAATAGTAATCATTAGGACTTGAACAGGCAAACTTGTGTGCACATTATTGTTGCCTTTCGTTTGTAGGGAAAAAAAGGAAAATGACTGAAAATCCACAGCGCGTCACATGTTACTCCCTGTTTGTCTGGAGCCTATTACAAACACCATCTCCCACAAGCCCAAGTTCACAGTGGGTTAAACATCACCCCAAGGATTTCTTCCTGGATGTTACCCCGCAACTCTTTGTTTCCCTCCAAATCAGTTTGTTATCCCCGGAGTCAGTGCCAGTCTTTCGAACTGGCTGGGTCCAAACCAGTATCTCCAGTACCAGTAAATATTTAGCTTTTTCATGAGGTCAAAGGCCATGATTCATCAGCCACTATTCTTTGAAGGGGACTCTTAGAGGCCGAGGGAGGACCGCTGGTTGTTCTCTTCGTTCCATTCCTCCTGCGAGACGATGCAACTTTGCTTTTCCGTCTGAGGGAAGGCTGTGTTTTCTTTCGGTAGGCTTCCCTCTTTGGACTGCCCGGAGCTCCCATGTGCTCAGACAGTCTTTTCTGAAACACTGCTTGGAACTGCTGAGTCTGCAATACAAAAGATAGGAATACAGAGTTGATTCTAGGACATGTGGCTCGGCTGTAGCAGGTGAAGTTGGCCCTGTGAGGGGGCCAAGTTAGGGTTTACCACAGACTCAGACTTTATTGCGTTGGTTTTCTTGACTTGCTTTACCCATTGAGGTCATTGTTGATTTGGAGAAAAAAGAATGTTGTTTCCTGTGGTGGTTGTTGCTTTAATTTTAGGGCTACAATGTTCTACAACAGCCAACGAAGGAACAGAACAGAATATTCTTAACTCAACATAAGGTGGGGTAGTGCCAGTTTGTATTGCTATAGTTCGAATTTATATCAAGCCTAATCCCCTGATCTAATCAGCCTGGATCCGTCCTCTGGCTCCTGTCACATTTGGCCTCTCTTGGTTTAAAAATGTATGTGTTTATGAATGTTGGGTTTGGGTAGGATTTCAATTTGTCTGTTAAAATCGGGCTCAGACTTTGGCCCTGATGAGAAACTCTGCCTCTACTTTGTGTAAATAATAATTAGTAATAATTTACTAAATCAACAACATTGTGTATCGAGACCATAACCTCATGCCATTTCTAAGGAAATAAATCAATAAAGAAGTAGAGGTGGAGTCCTTTTCTTGTTTAATTCAATGCAATCAAAGGCCTCCTTGATGGAAATTAGAAGCAATCCAAGTATATGGCACTACATTGGCTTTACTTTTTAGACCTGGAATTTCCTTCTGACACCAAAGACAATCCTTGATGGAAATAGATATTACCAAAACACCAGTACATGGCTTTATGTGACCAAATTTCTAGAGTTAGATCACGTGATGACCTCTAATACAACTCCAGTCCCTATTCAGGACTCTAATACACGCTTGACAGCCCTGCTAAAAGCTAACAAATGAACACCCATGCTCAGTAGAGGTCCTACCGTGTCTATCCGTGTGGTGGTAGGGGTGGCCGTGGTTTTGGTTGGGAGAGCTGTTGTCTTCAGCTTGCTCTTTGGTTTGGCACAGTACATCTCCAGAAGCTGAAGTTCACAGCCAGCCGACTGACAGCACTGGTCCACTATCCCCTTTCCCCTGGGCCGAGAGCCATACCCAGACCACAAACCTTTACCTGCGGAAGGAGACAAATGCCCAATATCAGATTCTTGGTGAAGTTAATACATTTCTTGACTCAAAAAAATAAAAGCTTGCCAACTTGAATGTATTCTAAGGTCTTTCAAGCCAAAACATGCATGTTAGGAAACCCTTTTCACTTTTGCATGGTAAGATGACCCCTCCCCCTTTACCCATGGCAACAGGCCTTAAACACAAACGTAATGAGTAGAGAGTCTCTCATAAAGATGTGCTAGAGAAGAGACATTTGGACCAAAAAGGCTTGCTCGATGAACTCCTGTAGGGACCTGTATTCTGGATGGCTTTTGTGAAGATCCCAGACAAAGAATTCCCATAGTTGAATCTGATTGGTCCAGTGGTGTCAGTTATTGACAGATTGTCCAATGCGTGCGTTTTTCTCATGAGTCCCCTCTGTTTAAGATTTATGTATCTACCGTAAAATAGTATAAATAACAATGTAATTGTCTCAATTGTGTTTCCCCGTTTGCCACTGCCCTTGCGATTCCTTTTTTATTTCTGTGAAAGCTGCGCTGCTCTCAGATAACAAGTGTTGTAAAAACAAAGTTATCGCACACTGAGGCACAGTGTTCTGGTGAGTGCGCTGCCATTTTGGTGGATTGCTACCGGTCTGATAGTGAGAGTAAAGTGGCCTTGGTCAGAATGGAGCAAAAGGTAATCAAGTGAAAGGTGATGCGAGTAATTCTGTGTGCAGTACGAGATATTATTATTTCATTTCGAATAAAGGTTATTATTAAATCCTGAAACCTGCCTCACAATATACAGTCCGACGTGAAGGGACCAATCGGATGAGCTCATCCACATATCACACATGCTGTATGCATCTAGTGATGGACTACTATTGGATTACAGAAAGGAATCTAATGGGGCCCAGGATAAAAGACCAATCAAGAGATATAACATTACATTAACGTTCTGTCCAGTTGGCTGCATTGTTGTGGCTGGTGCTTATGTCAATAAATGAACAGGCTGTTGTTGTAGAGCTGATAAGATGCTCAGAGTTACGGCAGTGTCTTCTCTTAGGCACGAACACCATGGTCATATCTGTTACACCTCTACTAGTATAAGTGTATAGTAGTATAATAACTTAAATCATATTTAATCCATGTTTTCAGCCTCAGTTATGCTTGTGAATATTTTTTCTCCTTCCATATGTTACATTTGTAGAGCACACAAAACCAATACTATAAAGCTTATTGGGACATAACGCATACGTTCTTGTTTCATGCAATCAGAGGATGCTAAGATAAAAGAAAGTTGGTTTGAAGTAGGGGTGACATGATGTGAGGAAATCCAAAGCAGGTCGTCATCGTACAACACGCCATCTTCAACGCTGCACTAACATCTGGAAGGTGCTGTGGACCTACTTTTACTGAAGGCCTTCCAGTCGTATAAAAAACCTTTTGCATCCCATAGCAAGTGAGACCAGATGTGAACGTAAGTAGATAACAGGGATGTACCTACCTAAATAGATTCCACGGTCCCCACACACAAATATGAGGTCGCTGAGGAGGTCCGAGCCGCAGCGGAGTCTGGCTGCCTGTGAGGACAGAGGCCAGCTGGCTAGACTCATGGTGGAGTAGAACATACACACTTGAACACATAAGACCTGGAGAGGAGAGAGGAAGCTTTCAATACGCTGAGCCCGCCACAGCTGTGGTCCAGCTCACAAATAGCACATCATGAGGTGATTTTCCATCATTTCAAAAAGAATGAAATAAATACATCAACATCGCATAAAATTTGACTGTTTTAGGCCAAAGGGAGACTTGAATTGTGGGCTGTTTAAATAGTTCTACAGGGATAACATGTTGCTAGTGTTGGAATGATTTTGAGGTTCCAGCATCACACTGCTGTCAAGCTGTTAATTAGGTTACGATTATAAATCATATACTTTTGTAAAGCAGATACATTTTGTGGGCTCTATTCCACTGAGGAAGACAGGAAAATGTGGTTGGCAGAGCCAAAATAGATATTTCTTGTTTTTGTTCAATAGAGACATTTGAAAGCTGTACAAGATAATTTTACCAAACATAAATCGTATATATCGTACACATATTTCCATGAGTCAGATGTGGAATCCCGATCTGTGACTTAAGTCCATGACCATGACTAGGTTCTAAAAGCGCAACCACTTTTCTGAACTAAAAATCATAAGCTCACAGCTTTTAAACAATGGTTTTAATTATTGGTAATAATATTGAGCATTCAAAAGGAAAGTTGGAATACCTCAAAAGAAATCGATTGTATATCTTTCTAACATTTCCCAGAGTTCTTTCCTTTTAAGGAAATGCCAGAGTTGGACTAATAAAGACACCGGTGTCTTCTCTACGGTGAGAAGTAGTAGTGGCACCTGAATGCAGCATGTGTCAAGGTCTTACCTTCAGCATGGCGGGAGGGTGTCGTGAGGAGTGCATCCTGTCAGCGTGGTAGGACTACAGCAGACCTGCAGTCTTATAGGGCGGGAGCAGGAGGGGCACAGCGGAGGGTTCCTCCCAGCGCTTTGCACAAATCTCATCTGGAGCTCCTATCAGATGATTTAACACACTGTCTCTGTTCCACCGCGTCCCTACCGTGCATGAAACAGCATATTCAGACACGATAGGCCTTTTTTAGGAAATAACAAGTATTCAACTTTCTCTCTTTCTTAGTTATATTCTGCAAGTTATTTCTATTATTTTGTCCAGGCGATTTCTATCAATGGGTAGAATTGTTTGGTCATCTTCATTCTGCATAGCACCCATGTTTCCTTAAAACTCTCTCAGGGCCGCCTTACGCCTGTAAGGCGGCCCTGAGAGCGCTTTAAAGAAACATGCCACGAGACAAAACAAAAGCAAATGAAGACAGTCAACATCTGCAACAACATCTGCTTAATGCAGTTAGAATGTTGACTTTAACTTACTATTCTATTCAAAGTTTTCAATGACCCAGTGTATCATGTGGCAGCAAAGATCACATTCTAAATGCTTAGGAAAGTTAGTTCAATACATCCATTCTTATCTCCTAATACATAGGACATCATAGACCATCCGTATCGAGAGGACAGAAGATTCTGCCGGCCCACAATTCACGGCTGCACACCCACATCAATAGAGTGCTGCATTTATTACGTAAGTTTGTCACAGTAAACAGTACACACAAAAAGCCCATGGGGTTCTCCCATTGGATTTTAAATTATTGCAGAAGATATTGAGGCAAACAAACATACTTCCACATTTATTTTTTACAAATGAAGACCACTTTTATTACATTAGAAGCGTGTGAGTTATTGGGCTCTAAAAGGAGCTACACTTCGGTCACATGACTTCACATCTTGTCCTCTGAGCTAAAGGAGGACCAGTCTTCTAGTAAGGGGCCTTTAGACATCTCATTTTAAATCATTATTTAAGACGCAGAAAATCCACCGCAGAGCTATTTCTTCTATTCTATATAAGTTTGTGTTTCAGACATCTAACAAAAAGAAAATTAACTAATTAACTTTGCAACATTAGAAACTGACGAGTAAAGACGCTAACCCATTTCTGAGTTTTAGTACTCAAAACATCCGTCATCACATAATTCTGTGGCCTCTGTAATGAGGGGATTGAACAGTGAAACAATGGTAAATAAATGGTAAATGGACTGTTTCCGATACCGGTGCCTAAACGCCAGTGATGGGAGTAACGCGTTACAAAAGTAATGTAATTACTGTAATGTATTGCTTTCTGCTGTAACATGGTAATGTAAGGTATTCCACACAAAAAAATGGGTAATATTTACTCGGTACAAAGGTCAGTAACGCGCGTTACAATGCATTTTGACCTTCACCTTCTGGCAGACGGCGCATATTTCTGAACGTCATTAAACACAAAAACATTGTAACATTTTAGTGCGGGAACTTCGCAGGGGTGCGCTAGTGACGCGGATCGGTTTCCCCTCTTCATGCGCGCTGCTTCTGCTTCCTCCTCGTAGCCAAACCGTCCGTGCGCGTAAAAGTGAGCATCAAGCCAGTTGGACTTTCCATCGGGGGAAACTTTAATCGCGCTGAGGGGGAGGAGGGGGCGTAATACATTGTGAATTGACATAATGTATTACGTTTTTGAAGTAACTTGCCCAACACTGCTAAACGCCGCCTGAACCAATACTTTTTTACTTTAAAAAAAGCACAGAAAGGTTGTTTTTTTTATTGCCAAAGCTAAAAATGTTCATCAAATTGAACAATATATTAACTGTTAATAGTTTAATTACAGTGTTTCCCATATGTAAAAGCCAAAAGGGTTATATTGGTTCATTGGAATTTGGAGAATATTAATTATTTAATTTGAGATGTATGCTCACAGTGCAGGAACCACAGATGTGCAACATATGTTGGAAAGCATTTATGTTGGATTGATGCGCCTTGTTTGTCTCGGTGTATTGACGTCATGATTGCAGCAGGTGCAACACAGAAGAGCTGCATTAGGCACGTGAGCATATAGTTGTTCTACCATGTGACATAACTTATTTGTGTATTTAGTAAAATAAAGACGAAAGAGTCAAACGATATCCTTTCATTTGCGTGAGGAAATGAAGTCACGTGTCTGCAGAGCGCCGCTAGACTCTCGGTTTACAACTTTGAAGGAGGGAAGATGAGGGAGAGAAAGAAGAGGAGGGTCATTGCGTACTCATGCTGTGACCGCTGGTGAGCGCGGGGTCACCTGTGTGCGTGCACGTGTCTGCTTGTGTCCATCGAGTCGGAAACTGGAGATTTAAATAACGGAGGGGAAACACAGACTCAAATATTACTAAAATGACTTAAATATAAATAGAAGGCAGACTGGCAGTAGGCTATCGTTAGCTGTTGCGGGGACAGAATCATCAGGAAATGATGGAGGACTTCTTGCAAAATAAGTCTGAGGACAAATTCGATGGTGTGCAATTTAATTAACGTTTCCTATGGAAAAAAGAATCAGACATTCAGAGAAGGCAGTTTTTAACGTCTTCGCAATGTATAATCAAACTCATGGCGGACATTAAATAGTGAGCAAATGTTCAGAAGGGTAACATCAACAAATGGAATTTAGAGAAAGAGGCGTTCCACAACAATTTGTTTCTAACCTTTTTGTCTTTTGGAATGTTTATACAGCATTTGGTTATACAGGGTAAAAAACAACAAAAAGACAAGAAGAGGGTAAAGGCCAATACACTAAACCCAAGGCTTCAAAGCAACAAACCACGAAGCAACGGGTGATTGACAGTCCTAATGAAACCCTATTGCAAAGGTCAGGGGTCACAAAAAAATGGCACGTGTCACCTGCAGAAAAAGTCATGGAAGTGTGAGGACTAGTTTAAAAAGACCTGGTACCTCAGTTCACATCCACACTGGTATCCTGTTTGAAGACGTTCCATTGAGCGGAATCATCTTCTGGATGAAGCGAGATGCTGGTGCGCATGTGTTCATGGGCAAATCTCTAAGGTACTAAGGTACATTAGTGGCCTAGCCGTGCATCGTGTTCGGATGCAAGCTGGTGAAATGTTTTCACAGCAACACAAATTGATTTGACTTGTATACACAAACTTTTTTCATGCAAATAGTCTTGATCCTTGTTGATCAGCTCTCTCAACCAAACAACAACTGGATCTGCCAAGTAATAATTAGTATGAGGGGCATCATTCTTTTGTGCACGTTTTATGATCTGTTGCACTACTAACTTATCACTTATCCGCTATCATGGGGAAGGCAGGTTGTCGAGAGCGGTTACTCCTTGTCTCAGTTTGAGCTTAAAGCGAGCAATTTTCTCCTCATTCTCCAGCTGCTTATAGTCACACTCATGCAGCGAGTTTGCTGGAGCTTCGCCCCGACACGCTGTCATGGTTTGGCTCTGGCTGCCGCTTTCTTCTACAACATCGACCGGGTTGTGAGCTTCACTGGCGCTGACTATGTGTATGTAATGAGCTTCTTCATCACCTGTCACCTTCTCGCAGTCTTCGTTGTTGCCCTTCTCTTCCAGGCACCGCTCCGCCTGAGGCTGAAACCACACCTGCGTTGTAGCAGCTGGTTCCTCTGCGACTCGCTGTTCCTCGGCATCTCTATGGCGACGAATGTCTCCTTTGTGAGCGCTGCCAGAGGGCTGAGGGCCGTGACGCGCAGTCGTGGTTGAGGACATGTCACTTCCCTTGTGCATAACAGGTATCTTGTTTTTCCCATGTGTTGCTTTAAGTGCGGTGTGTTTCTCCTGGGGCTGGCTGTCATTTAGCAGCTCCTACAGGACACACAGGGTAGTATCACATCAAGATAAAACTGACAGTAATGTGACAAACCAAGAATCCTTAGCTGACGGCTGAGGGATTCTAACAAAAGGTACAAGAAAGCAGAGGACTGTTACCGTGGAGAAAGACATTTACTAATAATTTGAGCCTCGGGGCGAACTTGAGGCTTTGACATCATAGTCCACCAGTGAATGGATGTCACACAGGGACTTACAACAACTTCTTAGACAGTTCTCTCCTGATTATTCTTATCATGTCACTCACCTGGTCTGCTGTGGAGTGATTATCTGGTCTACTGAGACAATCCTTTAGCTGTTTTGGGGCAGTGTGAGGAAGAAGCACGTGTGGTTTCTTCCTCAGTGGTTCTGCAGGTTCAAGACAAGTCTGAGGGGACCGGCGCTAAAGGAGGACAGACAAGCCTCAGATGAGTATCTTTCTTTCAACTTTACACAGACAAAAGCATGTTTTATTAAGAGGGCCATTTCGAAAAAGCATGTATTAATAAGGTAGGAAGGTACGAAGAAGGTTTTACATCCCAGTAGTATCTGGCCGAGCCTTAAACATTACCTAATCAATATTATGTTACCTTTTTGAGGCTTTCAGATGGTGAATGTGATGATGAAGGAATGGAAGACTGGGAAGCAAGCGTTTGTTGGAGTGTCTCTGTTGGACTCCGGCTCTGGTTCGGGTTCCTGATTGAAAGGTATACGTGTCCATTGTAGAGGATAACGGCATCTTTGTACATCTGCGGTGCATCGCCCCGAGGTAACGGGGAGGCGTGACACGTGTCCGCCAAGACCTTCTTTCCGTTCATGACGTCTTTCAGCTCCCTGTACACCGCATGGTTGGCCGAGACAAAGCTCATTTGGACGGGCCCTGGATTACCTCGAAACTCTCTGCCCAGCAGCGAAGACAGGTTTTCCATTGTGTGGTTCTCTGCGTGGGAGGCCAGTTTCTGGCCTTTCCTCCTTATGACTGCAGGACAAATCCATGTGCCTTCTGGAGAGTCTGTGAGTTTCCCAGAACCCTTAGAGGCAGACACGGGGACGCCCATACCTCTTATCACGGACTTTGGCAAAGTCCAGAGAGGGATCCTTTTCACCTCAGCTTTCACTGGGATGTAGATTTCCAGTTTGCCAAGGAGATCCATGCTCTGCATATTTCACTGTTGAAACAGAATTCTTTTAGTATTTTTGCAAGCTAAACAGTTCTTTCATGCATTTGTTTACAAATTGATGATGATTCTTTACTTTGATTTTTTAAGTGAAGTTTGGAAATATATAATAATATTATCTCCTATATATGAATAATAGGATTTGACATTGTTTTATGAAATATAATAATCATATGAGCAGTCTAGAACCCAAATTATTAAATTATTATATGGATTTCAAGATTTGATAATAAATGACACACGCATAGACTGCAGCCAGCCGGACTGAGCTTATGTCTCTCTTTGACTCCAAAACGGTCAGCAAGGTACATTTGGACTTAAGCCCTGCGTACTGTAGGGATGACACTTTATAATGATTTGTGTACGACGTATGTTGTTCAGCATCTTTTCTGAATTGAAACAGCAGGACCATTTTGGACTGATTAACTTATACCTGCAAATGCCCATGAAGGGACACAAGGATGACACCCAGTTAGGAAAAATAACTGTTGGTGGCATATAAAGAGCGTTTACATTAACTCGTAACAAAACCTTCATTCAATTTTAGTGCTTATTGCAAATGATCTGCCAAGATATCGATCACCAACCAGAACCTGTTTTACTATTGCTCAGTTATTTCTGCTTATAGTGGCTGTGATGTAGTGCTCACTTAAACAATTGTAAACGCTGCAATGGATATCTATGTATGTACGTTTTGAAGATTTTCAGCAATATGTTTGTGAATGCGTGACGTATCAGGAAACAGTGGCAAACACGTACCCGTAGGAAAACCAGTAGGTGTAGAAACCAGTAGGGGTGTAACACCGAGCTCTATCAAAAACATCGTGAACACGCGGGCTGGCATTAGAAACGTGATGTTATGCTAACGTTAGTTAAAACGATATGAAAAAGTGAGGTTACTTATTCCACAATAACTGATTTTTGTATATTAATAAGCCAAATGATATCCAGTAAAAACACCAACCCAACTAAAATAACAAACAGCCCTAACAGAGTTATTCATACCTTGATACTTCGATCCTGCCGATTTTCGTAGCAGTTTTACGTCACGTCGTAAAAAGGTACTTCCGGCGCCGTACTCTCCAGAGTAAAAGTCTCACCCAAACAAACGTAAACGGCAGGTCACATATGCAGAAACTATCCGTAGTGTTTATTTTACCTCAGACGAAAGTAGTAAGCAACATTTTGGAAATAAACAGACAAATCAAAACTTGGCTATTGCCCATGTTATATCACAGGGAAACGTTAAGACATTCACCAGTTCTTAATACACATATTAAATCGGAGTTATGTTAAAATAATCATGCTGTCCTAGGGGGTAAGTATACACACTGCAGGGAAGTGCAGTAGTACGAAGGATCACTTATCAAGGTAAATTGTTGATATGAATGTTATCTAATATCAAAGCAACACAGCTCTACAGCTGACTTCTTTTATTCTGAAGGTAAGACACCTTCGACGTTCTTGTGTGGATCTTGTTCTCGTGGACTCGTGGAAACGTCATCAGTCGCAGCCCGATTACTGTCCCATTAGTCATAATACCCGGATGCGACTCGCCCCGCTCATTTTACTGGGCACGCATCGGAGCAGACTATAGACGGAACAGACAGCCATGAGCAGACTCAGAGAATTTCTAATATGACGAGAAGGGGCACTCTCTGGTTACTTCCGGGTTCTGGACTGGCTGCAATAACACGTCTCTGTCCATGCGGGGGGGCTCGCAGGCGAGTGATTATGCATGGGAGTCTACGGGTCTTCACCCCCCAAAATCCACTTTTCTCAGGATATAATTTTTTGTCAAGCAATTTGAAACTTGCATTCAAAATGGAGGGCTAGAATAATACACTCAGCTGAAAATTGAATTTTTAAGTTCACTCATCTGTTCTAAAAATCTGTTCAAAAATGTGATGACGTCACATATTGTCATACTGCCGGATGTGCTGCCTTACAGCCATTTCTTCGGCGATCTCTTCGGCACTTCCGAATCATGGCTTCCTTTTTCATGGTATCAGCAACATTATCGACAACGATAACACCAGCTGCTATTTGAGGTAAACTAAAAGGACAGAAAGTCCTCCTAAACTTTATATTTCTGATTTTGCTTTAGCTTCAGCTGCCATCAAACGGGGTCTCTGGTCGTAATCGGTCGCAATCCGTTACTGACCAATCAGCATTCATTAGCAGAATGCTAGTGTGTTCCGGCCAACAACGGCCCAACCTGTAAGAAATCGAAAGGACATAAGTACTCATTCATTCAACTTTTGGTCTATAATCCATATTGAACTTGCGAAATCAACAATAAAATCTATGTTTATTCAACGACAAGCAGGAGAAAGAGCTACATTTAGCCGTCTAGCTCCATAGAGTCCCATTCAATCTGCACTCGCCTGCGATCACCTCCAGTGGAATTTAACGGAACTGCAACCAAGATCGATACAATGGGGCGAATAGGGAGTGCCCAGGCTCTCCGTAGAGGGCTCTGGCAGACTCGTCTGTTCTTGTGAGAGCCAAATATCCCAGAATGCATTTTACCTCAGCAACAGACAACAACAAAGAAAATAAGTACGTGAAAATAAGTGAATACTACTATATTTAACTCACAAAATGTCATTTTAGGACTTAGACAAGAAGTTAGTTGTTTAAGCAACATTTCTGCGGGCGGTTTGTCCACATTCAGCCTTCGTAACAATATGCATCAAGGATGTCAGAGATGTGAGGTGTAGTTAACGGGACCGTCCTCCAGCATGGGGCGGTCGCCCCCCTATCTTGAAATTACAGAGTGGGGAGGGTGCGCTCGAATATGCGCTGGCAGGATTTTGTTGATGGCCCTGACTCCTGTGCGACTGTCACCCCTAACAACGCTAACCTCTTGGATAAACTGTTTTTTTTTCCAATAAAAACATGTCTGTAGAGTGGCCATATATACCAGGTGTGCCCAAACTACGGCCGAATGCGGCCCGCCAGCAAACAGAGGAGGCCAGAGGTTATGCGGCCTTCACAAGAAAAACTTTGGGGACCACTGATATATACCTTATACTCTCATGTTTGCCTTGCCGTTTGTGCAAGGCAAACATGAGAGTAGAAGGTATAGCTACAGGGCGTAACGCAACAATGAATAACCCACAACAAACACTTGTTAACAGGGTAAAACCCCACAACACAACAGCTTAACGCATAAACAATTTGTAACACTATTAATTGTATAATAATAAAAGTTCCTCGCCAAATTGCATGCTGGGTACAGCTCACAACAAGAAGTAACTCTTTTGCTACATGACATAATGGAAAAGAGGAGGAATGAGAGACCAGATGCACCAAACACAACAACTTGTGCCCAAGAGAGGAGATCTGTCTGTTTGGAGGGTTTTTGGTATTTGAGAATCTGATGGTGTCACATTTTCTCCAATTTTGTACAAATCAATCAAACCAAGGAAAGCTAGCTCCCCAAAATAATCAACCCTAGCTTTCAGTTGAAGACTGATATTATCCAGAATGTTATAAAAGATTTGTTTCCTCTCACCTTTGACTGATAGCTTACTTTGGACACTATCTGTCAGGTCCAGTCTGGCGTATTTCTGCTCAAATCGCTCTGGGATACTGTCAAACTCCTGCTTGCTATGAGAAATGTTTTAGCATATGTGTATATTAAAGTAAAGGGCAAGTCAAAGGATCAAGACCTACAGTGTTTAAAGCAAATATATAAGCACAAAATATTCTACATAAAATTGCTACTTAGTATGTCATTCTACTACTACAGATGCAAATAGTTAGTTATAATCTGGTACCGTGCATCAAACGGTGACATTTATGTTTAAACCGTACATGATCCCATTGAAATACAATGAATAAGCCATTGTTGTGATTTTTGTCAAAACCTTTTGCAAAAGGATTAGTCAAAATGATTGCCACCCACCCATAGAGACCAAGTCTAAAATCAGAGACTTGACCTTTGAGCTTACTCCACAGCTGTTAAACATTGGCAGGTGCTATCTGTCCTCCTGCATAGTGTTAGCCTTCCAAAAGAGATTTATTACCGTAGTTGCTCTCCCACAGTCCTCACGAGTAGAGGACTACTATTTGTAGTCAAGGACACACATTCAAAATGCCCTGTGTATATCCATTGTCATGTAGACGTCTGACTCCACCAGGGCCTTTATAATTCAGCATTTCAGTGTCTTCTAGTCGTAATAGCCTTGCTTAGTGCAGCTTCTCTAGTCTCAATCGGTTTATACAGATTAGTAATTAACAAGGGTAAATTGTTTTTATTTATGGTTTTATCAGGACCCTCACATTAATTATTATGTAAAGTTTAAATTTCAATGTATTTTATTTAAAAGGGAGCATGCACAGAATGAGATTATAGCTTTAGTTTATTTTCATGTGCAGTCCCTTCACATGGACCTTTTGTCAATGTACTATTGCTGAGCAGCTTTTACAGCTTAAGTCAAACCCAAATCTTCCCACAATAGTACATTTCATACTTAATTTTCTTATGTTAGTTTTATGTACAAGGAATTGGTCATGGCGGGTGGTCCATACATGTCATTGGACAAACAGACAATTTACAATTCCATTAGGAATACAATGTACAATAAAATAAAATACCAAAAATAAAATAAAGTGCACAGGAAAACATAATATACAAAAAGTGTGTGAAGGTGTCAAGTGTAGTTGCCAAGTTTTTGTCAGTTTTCTTGCATATGTGAACATTTCCCAGTAGGCAAAAGTTTCCACAGTAGATGTAGTCTGACAGTGTTGTATTGTGTCTCATATGTCATAGGGATCTTATTAATAGTGCTACAGGCTCTTTGAGAGTGACATTAGACTCTATTGCTCTTCTAAAATAGAAGATAATAACTCAAATAAATTTGCTCCTTGGTATAACCCCCATGAAATAGGGAGAAATAAAACAAGAACGTTTGAATGACTATTGCATTTCACCAATTAAGAAGATAAAGCTTAAAACGTTCCTCTTTGATACCGCTTATAGTTAGGGCTGGCTTAGGTTAGCCTGGACCAGCTCTTAGTTACGCTGCTATAGGCTTAAACTGCCGAGGGACTTCTTAGGACACACCGAACTCCTCTCTCACTCTTACTGACTCCTTCAACTAAAATCCACGTTGCATTAATGCATATGACTAATTCAGCTCCTTCCTGGGAGTTCTTTGTGCTTTCTCGCCGAGCAGGTCTCTGCAGATCGTAGTTCCGTCAGGACCTTGGTCCTGACTCCGGCCGTAGCCCTGCTGACACCTGCTGCTGCCATCATCATCATTATTTTAAATACGATTCATATTACTATTACTGTAGGGACGTGGATACTCAGGGGACCCGGACTGACGACACGGAGGCATAGAGAACATGCAAATGATTCTTTTATTGAACCCGAACTCCGCCATCGTTGACGCGTGGCTGCGTGTATCTACCTACTTCTTCCCCCGAGCCTCTCCTGTGCTCCCCTTTTATCCCTGGGAGAGGCCTCGTTAGTCCAGCTGGAGGCTTGATTACCTCCAGCTGGCATCTTCCCGGGCGCTGGGGTTGGGCGCCACATATCCCCGCCACAATTACCCTTTCCTAAAATCTTTGTGCTTTCCTTCCCCACAGTCTTCTGTGGATGGTGGTTCGATCTGATGGTGGTCGCCCCTGCAGTGGTCCTGCCATACACCTGGTTTGCTACTTGGAATTTTTTGAATCATTTCTGTTATAGAAATTGAATGTATTCTACACCTGTATGAGTCATTCTGTACACATGATATCCATTGCAGTCTGTCCATCCCGGGAGAGGGATCCCTCTTGACGTTCTCCCTGAGGTTTCTTCCCTTTTTTCCCTGGAAGGGTTTTTTTCATTTTTTGGAGAGTTTTTCCTGTGCCAGTCTCCAGATGTCAGCCTCCTGGCACGGGGCGCAGAGTTCATGGACTGCGGCTGCAGAACGTGGTTGGCTGGCCTCTCTGGCGGCGGCGGCTGCGTGGCTTGCGTCACCGGCCTCTCTGGCGGCTGCGTGCGTTGCGTCGCGGGCCTCTCTGGCGGGGGCCACGGGGCATCGGGAGCCTCGGGCGGCGGCTGCGTGATCGGGAAGGCCGGACTCGGGAGCACCCTCTGCCACCAAGGGCCGTACGACCTGCTCCACAATGTGCTTCATACAGTCAAGCAGCTGCAGCATGCGGTCCCAGCCAAGGGGACAAGGTGGCGGATAGAGTCGGGGTCATGGTACAGGGACTGGCAGAGTTGGGGGCACGAGGAGTCATGACGCTGGAACTGGGGATGTCGGGGGCATGAGGCGTCGTGGCGCTGGAATTGGGGAAGTCGGGGGCATGAGTCGTCGTGGGGCCGGGAAGGGCTGTTGCTGGGCTCAGCGCGGAAGACGGGGCGCTGCGGCTCTGCGGGGTCCGTTGATCGCTGCGACCTTGGGAACAGGGCCCAGCGACAGGAACACTGCCCTGCTGCTCCACAAGGTTGTCGTGGGTGGCCTGAAAGCTGACTGCCAGGCGCATCACCCGATCCAATTGCAGGGTGACGCCCTGGCCACTTCAGGCGGGGTCCGCCCCGGGCCGAGGGGGTTCCGAGGCGCGGGTATTCCATAACCCCGCTGCTTCTTGAAGTTGGTTGGTCTTTCTGTCACGAGTGCGGTTTCGTCGCCAACGGAAGACGCAGGAGCATGGTTTCACACAAACAGACTTTATTCCAAGACAGGCAAAACAGGGTAGACGCTTGTGACACGCGACAAAGACCAACAAAGAACTAACAAACACAGAGGGCTTAAATACAGACGGGCGGTGCAGGTGATTGTCTGATTGATTCCACCTGTTTCCAATCACAGGGGAAGACAGGACAAGGCAGGAAGTGAAATTACCTAGGGACACCAGAAACATGAAACTTTACAATAAGACAAGAACAAGACCAAACCGTGATAATGTTATTGATCATATTTTTTCCTAGTGTAGTTCATTGTAATGCCATTGTGTTCTCCTCTTTTGTGTAGTTTTGCATAATACACCAACACTTTTACCTGTTTAATTGAAACAGGTTTGTGGTCCGGGAATGGCGTCATGAAGTACTGCCTGCAGGCATAGCCCCTGTCACCAAGCAGGATCCCGTCGTAAGCACAGAAAAATTCAGTTTTTTTTAGGCTCAGAATAAAATTATGTAATAAAGTGAGCTTGAAATATAATCTTTTCCTTACCTTGTTCAAATAATGTGCATAAATGTGACTCTCTGAAAATCCTGGAGTCATGCACAGAACCAGGCCATTTGGCTTCCACATTTGTAATGTGGAACATGGAGTCACACACCATCTAAAATATTGGTTATCAATCAACTGCATACTTTATGATTACATTATTTTTAAATATGTTTTAATCTGGGATATTAAGAATTGTAATAGTAATTTACCTGCACATTTACACTGTGAAATCCCTTTCTGTTCACAAAATCCCCTTCATTGGGGCCAGGTGGGGCCTTAATGGGGAAGCCTGAGGGAAAAAATACTGTAAATCCCAGGCTACTTTTTGGCATGATCGTGGTTGCATGATCTTCATTAACAATTATGTACCTGCAATGGCAAAACATTTTTTGCTTCACAGCCTGTGGTCTTCAGTGGCTTGGAAATATGACAAAACCCCCTAAAAACTGTTTGAGTGCCAGATAAACTTTTACACAAGTTTTCGGCACAGATGGCTGCACAGAGTGTTAGATTACCCCCATGTTGCCCTGGGACATTGACTATAGCCCTGTGGCCAATGGTGTTTCTTCCCCTCCTTTGTGTTCTCGTTCGGTTGAACCCAGCCTCATCTACATAAATTAACTCATGTTGGTTCTCCTCTCCATCCATAAGTAATACTCTCTGAAAAACAGTGTCAGGCAAAATTGTGTAGTTCAGTGTAGCTCTAGTATACACATTACAGTAAAAGATTATGAGACCGTATGCAAGATCACACTGCTAAAGTGAATACATACCTCTGCATAATCATGCCACAGTCGTTTAGCTCTTTCGGAATTGCGTTCAAAAGGCACTCTATACATTTGCTTAATTTGAATATTTTTTTTTAGGATGCGTGCCAGTGTTGATGTTGAGACCTGAATGATATCGTTAAAAATGGCGTGGTTATTGACAATGTTAGCTTGGAGCTCTTTGAGTGTTATAGCATTGTTGGCCAAAACCATGTTTACTATCTCCCTCTCTTGCTGTTCTGTGAACACAGGAGGCCTTCCCCCTTGTCGTCCCTGACCCTCAATCCTATGTAGAAAAAAAAACACAACAGTATACAATAATACAGCAGGCACAAAAGGTAACAGAAGTGCATAGGATACAGTACTGTAAGCATTTACTAAAACCGTGTAGATGTTTTTGATGTGAGGATATTTTTACAATAACTATTTTTTGGTTGAAATGTTCTCATCACACTTGCCACTGTATATCGGCTTAGATTTGGCTGTACTCGCAGTCCGGCCTCCCTCAGTGTCAGACCGTGGTTGACAACGTGGTCAACCAGTGTTGCGCAGATCTCATTTGTCAGATTTGGTCCTCTTTGAGCACCTTCTTATCATTGTCATACTTTTTCTCTGACTCTTTTCATTGTGCTTGAAGACCGATAAACTCACCTGGTGCTCTTTATAGTTCTTATACACCTGATTGGTGTGTCTACAATTAAGCAAACGAGAGTTTGCACACCTGATGACTGTGTTGAACCAATTGGTGGACGACGGTGTGGTAATTTGACCGTCGGTGCTTTGGTATTGCAACGACGTGGCTTCATGATAGATTTCTGTGTGTAATGTGTGTTAAGTGTGTTAGTGTTTTGCAAATCACTGCGGCTGGTGAATTATTTTTTGGTGGGGCCAACCAATCTGTTTCAGCAAACATCCCAGTGTGATTCAATGCAAAAAAGGTATGAAACACGCATTATTAGTTTGCAGTTTTATATTTAATACATCGAGCTAGACAGAGTTATCCATGTGTGTCCTGGTGTTCTCTATTGTCTTGCTATTTCTTTCCAACAAGTGTTTCATGTCCCTTGCTTCCGTGTCTGTCCATCCAGGATTCTGTCTCCGTTAAATTTAAAAAGCAAGGGATCGTATTACTCCTGAATTAGTTTCTTTGCACTGACTCCCTGTTATACCCAGAATAGAATTTAAAATCCTCCTTCTCACCTACTAAGCCCTAAATAGAAACATCATAGCTGAAAGAGCCTGTAGAACACTGTGTTCATAGCATGCAGGGTTACTTCTAGTTCCCAGACTTTTCGAAAGTAGAAATGCAACCAGAGCTTTCATCACCTCCTTTCCTGTGGAACCAGTCTCCAGTTTCAGTACGGACACCGTCTCCACATTTTCTAATGGACAAGACTATCCTTTATAGTAATGCTAATAGTTTTATAGTAACGTTGTTAGATGTAAACATCATTGAGTTAATATTATTACGTAAACAAAGGGTTAAGTATATTTGTAAGAGCCATTTATATCCACTTTTGGTTGGGTTGGTTTGGTTGTTGCTTGTTTTCGCCACTTGGGGGAGTGTTGCACTGGGTGTGGCATGTCCCTGGAGATTGCTACACCTGTAAATATACCCAATCAATTAGGCAAAGGTGTGGATGGCGGGGAACACACGGTTCTTACTGTAGCCGTGAGCACCCACTCCACCGACAGCATGCCACAGCACTTTATTAACCAGCACTGGGCAAAGTACCATTTTATGCAATACCTTTTATAATAAACGGGAACCCCAAAAGAGAACTAATGCCTGGACCTAAGATTCTTCTTTGCTACGCGTTGAGAACACCATGCCATCCATGCCGAGGCTTCTAGGATAGCCTCCACAATATTTATTCATGTGCGAACACAAGTCAGTCATGTTGTTAACTTGGCGTGTGTCATTGTGTTTAGACATATTTATTAGGGGTGGCACGGTACATGAGAAATCATCCGAACCGTTCGGTTTGCGTGGTTCGGTTCGTGTGTGCGTCGCACGGTTCGACGCATGCGCAATGTAGCCGCGTGCCCGTTTGTCACTTCAGACAGTGTTTCCTTTTCGCGCGAAATAAGAGTTGTGTGGACACGCAAATAGACATTAAAAGTGGAGCATGGAGTGCTGCAGGTCACGTGTAGAAATGGCAAGTGGGAGAGATAAGGAAGGCTGCCCGGAGTTGCGTTGGAGGATGCGCTAGTGGTTGGCGTCTGTATGCTCGCTCGCATAATCAGCTACTTAGCATCAGCGATGTGGACCGAACCACTGTGAGGGAAGGAAGGGGGGACTCAAAATGTTTCTAAACTTAAAAAGGCTTTTTGGGGTTTGAATTGTTTTACATCTTACACATATATTCTAAGTATAATGTACATCATTATGTTATTTACAATACACACAATTGTTTTAAATGATATTTCTAGGGGGGGGGGGGGGGGGGGAGGCAACCCTTAGAGAGGGGGGGGTCCTGACCCCCCTGTTCCCCCCGGGATTTACGCCTTGCAGCCCATGTAGCTCTTATTTAAAAGACAGAGCTTTAAGAGTTCCTCTCTTCTTTTAAAAGATACAATTTTTGTAAGAGCTACACTGACGTTGGCAGTTTGATTAAGTTAATTTTAATCTTTGTGTGCTAAAAGGCACATAAGTTCCTGTTGCGATGGCAATACATATTCTCCTTTTTTGCCAAATAAATGAAAAGTATGTCATCAATGTCTTCTCTCTTGCCGTATCAATATCTCAGTTTCCCTCAGAGATGTCCCAATAATGTGCTGAAAGTCAAGTGAAATTCAGTTTGTTACAAGATGTAACACTTTCTTAAATACTACATTGAGGATAATTCAGCTATATATAATATGCTGAAGTACATTTCTGGAGCATAAAATATAAAATAAAAACAAGAACTGTACAGAACCGAAAACCGTGACCCTAAAACCGTAATACGAACCGAACCGTGGGTTTTGTGAACCGTGCCACCCCTAATATTTATAGGGGCGGGGGCTGTAGATGGCTATGCCGTGTGGGGACCCCTGCGTTAAACCTTTTCGACCACGGCGGGACTCCAGGCAGCAGCGCCCACTTGAAAATGACAGTGTCCCTGCCGTTGACCGGACCATCCGCGTGGCACTTCCCCCGGTCTGGTCCACTTGAGATCAAAGTGGGCCAGATAAAGTGTTCTTTTTCGTAATATCTACAGCTGAACCCGGTAAGATAAATAAGTCCCAATGAACTTGATTACGAAGGCACAATGTTCAACTTCAGTTTGGGAACATTTTGGCTTCGCTGGACCGCCGTCCTGCGTTCCTCCCGGGTCCGCCGATATCTAGTGGGACCGGGCCGATCAGTCTCCCTGCGGCTGCGCAGCGCGTCGCCCTGCTGGCGGTCGAAACCCCGGGTTAAACTACCTGGCTGCTGCGGTTCGCTTTTCCGCTGGACACATTTTCTTGAGCACAAACACATGGAATCAAGTCCATGCTTTGCCCGCTCCGTGTCCCTTGCACTTATTTTCTGTGTTTTATTTAGGATATATTTTTTCACATTCCGATTCTAATGGCTAACTATTCTGACAAATAAAACGTTCTTTGTATGTACATCTTTTTCAGCGAAGCTACAAGCTAACAATGAAAACGAGATAGTAAAGCATGCAGACAAGGCACAAAACGCTGTCAAACTACGCCAAAACCGCAGAAAAATTAACCACCAAGCATATGAATCATGATGTTGAATAAAGATGACTTGAGTTGATGCCAATCACGTTCATATACATTTGACTCGTTGTGTGTTTTGCGCTTCTGGTATGCAACGCTGTTGTTCAGTTTGTTTACCGCTAATGCTTGTGATTATTATTCGGGCGAACTGCCCAAGAAGGGGGGAGGTAGATCGTTATGACTTGGATTAATGAGTTAATTAATGAGTGAAAAGTAACTCGCAAGCCAAAAAAGTGTGGGGACCCCTGCGCAAGAAGTTTTTGACGGTGTTTTTCCAGGCAGCACGCTCGCTTGAAAATCAAACACAGACTTGCACACGAAAAGACTTTAATAGTCAAAACTGAACAGAAACCCTAAACCACAAAGGGCAACCACTGACAAGGAACAGGACCACCACCTACATCCATGAGAGACAATGACGCAACATGGGACTACGGACTCACAGGGCTTAAATACACAAGGGAGGTGCAGGTGATTAGACACAGCTGGAAACAGACATGACAGACAATCACAGGGGAAGACAGGACAAGGCAGGAAGTCAAGTTACCCCAGGAACACCAGAAACATGAAACCTTGAAAATAAGACAGAAAGTGAACCCAAACCGTGACAGGGCAGTACCTGGCCCAAAAGTAGAATTATTATTGTATTATTAATTATTATTAGTAGATATATTTCCAGTGAATGACATATTACTTTATATTTAGTAGGTTGTAATCTTCAACTCACCAATCAATGTCACTAAAGCTTTCACACTGTTCCTTTTAAATTGAATGATTTTACTATGTGCTTTATTGTACCTCACTGTAGTCAGTGAAGCATTCTTAGAAGGCACTTAGAGGTTTAACAAATTGAGCTCAACTGAACACTGTGACAGCTTGTATCAAGCATAGCATTGATGTCAATCTTTTGTTGGCTAGCTTCTGTTATTTCCTATTTATAGATCTCTTCCTCTCTTTATTTCCCTATAACACTCTCTCTCACTGTTACTCCTCCCTCAATCACCTTTGATGGGTCGTGAGCTTTTTCGGTCCCACACACTTCCAACAGTAAAGACTAAGGCTAGTATTTGCGCAGTGTCTGTACGCAGCAGTGAGTTCAGTGGTTGGTCAGAGCCAGGGACAGACAAGTAACCATGGATGATGTATATAAAGCAGCGGTGAGTACAGATAACATACTGTTAAATTTCTCTTTATGGTTATGATTCAAGTTGAAGTGAATGATTCTTAGTCATGTATCAGATAATACTGGAATAGATCATAGGTCTTTCTTTAAAATATATATTAGAGTAGTCGTTTCTGCCTGATGAGACTTTTAAGCCATTGTGACACAAAAAAATGTATAAAAAAATGCTACCTCCAAGAGGATGCATTATAAAACTGTTGTTGAGACTGTCAATGCTCTTAAAGCTTCTGCTCTTGCATTATTATTGAATTATAATAATAATAATAATATACGTTTGTTCTTTCAGAAACAACTTTCAATTTAATTAACCTGAACAAAAGAACCTCAAAATCAGATAAGAAAGAATAACAAACTATAGGAAGTGATGTACCGTATTCTTCGGACTATATGTCGTTCCGGAGTACGAGTCGCACCAGCCATAAAATGCATAATAAATAATAAAAATACATAAATAAGTCGCACTGGAGTATACGTCGAGGATTCGGCGCTGGGCTCTTCCCTCTTCGCTCGCCGCTACTGAGGGAATACTTGTTACTTTATTTTCTTCCGCATATGCTTTAATTCAGCGGGTTGTCTCGTCTGATCTGAGGTCGTAGTCGGATGAGTTGTGGCGTGGCTCCGCGGACGGAGGCTCACTCACTGATGGCTCGCTAGCCCGCCCCCACCCACCCCGAGGCAACCCGCACGAGAGCCACGCGTAGCCCGGTCAGCGCTGGTGAGACGAGTCCGCAGCCGAGTCCGCACATGACGGCTCGACAGGCGCCGCTGCGAGAGGGGGAAGTTTGTTGGCGCGACAGGGCACGGGGGTTAAGGACACCCCAGATGCGGAAACACGAGCGCTTTTGAGGATATACGTTACCGATACATACGGATAAAAGTTACCGCCGGTGTGGAAATTATCAACACAGGCCTACAGCGCCCTTTTGCGACTTAGTGTGAAAATGTGAAATTGCATGATATGTTCGAAAGATTTTACACATAAGTCGCTCCAGAGTATACGTCGCACCTCCGGCCAAACTATGAAAAAAACGGTGATTTATAGTCCGGAAAATACGGTAGATTGACTGCATTATCGCTGTAGTTTCTTGCAATGATCACTGGCAGAGTTTATAGTGTGTCTACCTATGACAACAACTTTTTAATGATATATACATCATTATTTTGTAAAAAGTTTAATTATCATACTTTGCAGAACAAAAGAGTCGTGTTTTTTTTTAAACTTGACGACGATATTGAAACAACAGGTGTGGTAAGCTCTTACAGAACACAGAGTAACCGGCTGCTCTGGTAAGTTCCCATGTCTGTGCTTGACAATAGAACAAAGAACAACTAGACAGTTCAGGGGTAGAAGGGAAAAGACAGCTGATAACGTTAACGGTATCCAAAACCCCCCTTTTGAATTCTGCCAAACAACAAGAATAGAACGTGAGGAAAGCAGTCTGACATTGCAGTCATTCTGCTAGAGAGTTCTAGAGAGTATCAGTGCAGTTGTAGACTGATTTTCTACTCCATTTGAACAGTTGTAATAAATATTATATAATGAAATGCATCTGGAATTGGTTTCCCTTTAGGTTGAGAACTTGACAGAAGATCAGAAAAATGGTGAGGAAACAGCTATTGTAATTAGTTATTCTTAACACTAACCTTTTTTATATTTACCATCATATACCTAAACTGCTAATACTCATAGTATGACTACTACTGCTATCAATATTTAATTTTTATTGACTTTTACAATGTCTTGAAATAATACAAATAACCGACAAATAACTTTTTTTCAAGGAACCTTTGGGGTAAGAATTTGTGTGTCAATGGGCAAATAAGGTACATTTTAGAGCATTTTTCCTTTCAACTTTTTTAAGAACACTGAGGAAATCAGCGACTAAATGTGGTTCTTTGGCAATAAAAGGACACTTTGCTTGTTGCAAAGGTTGCATTCCTAAATGAGCCGCTATTTTGAATAATATTATCCGTATTTTTGATTCGTCTTAATGCTCGTGTGGACAAACAATGTGGTAAAAATATATTTTTTTGTTTGTCCAAACCATAAAACACAAATATATTAAATGCCTACAGACAATCAAACAATTGTTTGTAAATAATGAATATTCTTTTTTGGTTTCACTGTTGCTACTTTATCCATGAAAACAATTATCTTACAAGAAATAAGAACAATGAACTAAGATGTTCCGTATCACTTGTAATTTCTTGGTTTTATTTCAAAACATTGATTTCTATGTTTGTTGATAGCAGTAACTGGAATCCCTGTCTCCTCTAGAGTTCAAAGCTGCATTTGACATCTTTATCCAGGATGCAGAAGATGGCTGCATCAGCACCAAAGAGTTGGGGAAGGTAATGAGGATGCTGGGACAGAATCCCACCCCTGAAGAGCTACAGGAGATGATTGATGAAGTGGATGAGGATGGTATGTTAGCCGGTCACATCGGGAGCATGTTTTGCCATTTAATGGAATACAATTATTTTAACAATAACTAAACAACTTTAGTGCAAGTGGAAAATAGTGCAAGTGGAAAATGGACTTTGGGAGGTCTAATGGCGGCAAATACAATATAGAGATAATGTGGTATGTATTCACAGGAAGTGGTACAGTCGATTTTGATGAATTCTTGGTTATGATGGTCCGCTGCATGAAGGAGGAGAGCAAAGGAAAACCAGAGGAAGAATTGGCTGAACTGTTCCGCATGTTTGACAAGTAGGTTTCTTTTTTTTATCAACTGCTCACAGCTACTTAAGGATTCATTACTGAGTTCAGGGTAAATAGACTTTACTTGTATAGCACTTTCTTCATCTTTTTTTGGTTTTAACACATGTCCTCTGTCACCTATTCACACACTGATGGCAGGGGCTACCATGCAAGCTGTGCCAATCACATGATATTATTCAGAACAAATACTACAGCAACAAGAGCTTTGTGTTAGAGAGGATTGAAAGATTTTTTCAGATGGGTATAAAACCTTTTTTTCTTAATCTTGTGTTGAGGAATGGAGATGGCTACATAGACTTAGAAGAGCTGAAGACCATGTTGGAGTCCACTGGAGAGGCCATCACAGAAGATGACATTGAGGAGCTGATGAAGGATGGGGACAAAAACAATGATGGAAAAATTGACTATGATGGTACGGGAACTAGCACATCAGTAAAACAATGGATACAAACTATATATCCTACCATTTTCATATTTAAAGATTGAACATTTCCAATTAATTTTGGTAGAAAACTAATCAAGTCCTCAAAACTGAACAACTTAATACATTGTTTGCTGTCAACTTCTATGACATAGTGTCACACGGTTGGAGTGGTGAGGTCGGAAGCAGGAGTTCAAAAAGAAAAAGACTTTCAAAATGCCCAAACGAGATCCATAAGGACAATCCACAGCGACATTTAACAATGACACGACAAGGGACAACAGGTCATTGGACATAGCTGGAAACAATCATCGACACGACAGACTGGGGAAAGGCAGGAAGTGAAGTTAACCAGGGACACAAGCGACATGAGAGTACAAAACAAAACAGGAAATTAACCCAAACCATGACAGAACCCCCTCCCCTCATGGACCAGCGCGGAAAACTGTGTGCTGCGGCTAAGCGAGAACAGGAGGTCGCTTTGGCCCAGCGCGGAAGACGGTACGCTGCAGCTCAGCGGGATCGCTGAAGGTGGCTTGGAGGCGGACAGCCAGGCGCAAAAACTGAGTGCAATGTTGGTCATGATAATCAGGTGGTAATCTAATAAAGCAATAAGGTAGGAGAGGCTGTACTCTGCTACGCTAAAGACACCCTTGAACTCTAAGATCATTGACAATAAAGTACAGCCTCAAATACCTTGTTGCTTTGATAATACGGTTGAAGTAGAGATTATATACGGTATGTAAATACCTGCCTTCCAGCAAAAAATACTTGTAGACACCAAACATTGTGTATCACATTTCAGTAGCCCAGAGAAAATAGTCCCTCGTGTCGCTGTTGCTATGCAACAGACAAACAGCAACATCACGTTTGTTAGCCTAGTATCAAAAGTTGGTTGATGATGAGCTAGGAAATCGACATTAATTTGTGCATCGTCAGAAAACATACCAGATCTCATTCATTCACATTGCTCATGGTGCCTAACCAATCATGGTGCCTAATCATGTGTTCTGTGATAGAACACATGACACATGGCTTTGGCAATTCTAATCATATGTCATGATCATATATATATTGACTTGTATGTTCTCTCTGACAGAGTTCCTTGAGTTCATGAAAGGTGTCGAATAAAGGATTCAGATGGAGGCCTCACTGCAGCAGCATCTCGAGCGCTTCATGAAGATAAGCCTCCACCTAATAGTATTCATTTCAAGTATACAAACAACACACTTGTCATCAGCAGCTCCCTTTTCTGTCCTGTTTATTGTTCAATTATTCTAGTGATGATAAATTCAAATGTATTTGTATGGACTTTTTTCATTTAAAAAGACACATGTGAATATTAAATCTTTAGTGAAATAAATTTTGATTATTTAACAATATTGTAGATTGGGAAATAATTGATCCAAACAACCTTAAGTCTTTAACAGACATAACAGTATAGTTGATTAGGGTTGGCTTTGAATGTCCGGTCATCATTATTCCTATTGGGTTGATAGTGAACTTTTGTTAAGTTAACCATTTTTTGGTTAATAAATGCGTTAAGCTTTTCTACAACATCATGTTTGCTTGCCATATTGTTAAAAAATATTTTATTTTTCTCATACTTTCTGCATATATGTCTGTATTTAGCTGTTTGTAAAGGTATGGTTCAGCTCCAGTCCTTTAGGTCCCCTTACTTAAAAAGCTCAGTCTGCTCTGGTTGGTTAGCATCTGAGGGGCTTCCTGTCAATTACAAACAATCTACATGCCTGTACATGGCCATGGGGCTTAAGAGCGTATTTACTGTTTAGCTAATTAAAAAAATGAATCAACAAAAAATAAAAACAGTCACATCAAGCAGGACAACATCTGGAGCCACGATTGCAACTTCCTGATGCAAATAAAGTATTTATCTCAGGTTAGCTCAGTGTCTTGTTGTGAATTAATGCTTTAATTAAAACTATTGGTGCACCACACACTCTAATAAACCTAGCCCTTTCTGGATACATTGATACCACACTTTGGTTTTACATTTCTTTAAACATTGGATTGATTGAAACCCTCCTTCTCAGTCTTAACTGCGTCATGTTTCAGAACTATCTTCCTGATGTTTCTCATACTAGTCTCCCCCTCGCCCTTCACTAACCCAACCTTTTGGGTATGTTGACGACAGCCTGTCTATCCCTCATTCTGGTCAGTTGACTCTATCTTTCTGCCTCTCGCCCCGCCTGCCTTTCGGGCTTCTAGAACTTTTCAGAAATTGTCGAAAACAGTACGTCCTCCTTGGCTTTTCCCACCTGGGACATTTACGACGTTTGCTCAATAATAATGTGTATGTGGCTTTTAAAAGAGCCGTTTGGATGTGCTTGAGCACTACACAGTGCCTTGCCATGGGACAGTTCCCTCGGCAGAGAAGTATTATGTGAAGGCTAACAGCTAGCATCATGTACCACTGGATGGGGCAGTCATCCAGTTCAGTGTAAACGTACCATAAGGCAACATTCATCAAGATAGATTTTTAAATGACTAATTAGGGCCTGACTGAAAGTCGGGCGAAGCCCTATTGTATTTCGAAGAATTATTATTATTATTAGGGCCAGAGCCGACTGAAAGTCGGGCGAAGCCCTATTGTGTTTTGAAGAATTATTAGGGCCTGAGCCGACTGAAAGTCGAGCGAAGCCCTATTGTGTTTTGAAGAATTATTAGGGCCTGAGCCGACTGAAAGTCGGGCGAAGCCCTATTGTGTTTCGAAGAATTATTATTAGGGCCTGAGCCGACTGAAAGTCGGACGAAGCCCTATTGTGTTTCGAAGAATTATTAGGGCCTGAGCCGACTGAAAATCGGGTGAAGCCCTATTGTGTTTCGAAGAAGAATTATTAGGGCCTGAGCCGACTGAAAATCGGGTGAAGCCCTATTGTGTTTCGAAGAATTATTATTAGGGCCTGAGCCGACTGAAAGTCGGGCGAAGCCCTATTGTGTTTCTAAGAATTATTAGGGCCTGAGCCGACTGAAAATCGGGCGAAGCCCTATTGTGTTTCGAAGAATTATTAGGGCCTGAGCCGACTGAAAGTCGGGCGAAGCCCTATTGTGTTTCGAAGAATTATTATTATTATTATTAGGGCCTGAGCCGACTGAAAGTCGGGCGAAGCCCTATTGTGTTTCGAAGAATTATTAGGGCCTGAGCCGACTGAAAGTCGGGCAAAGCCCTATTGCGTTTCGAAGAATTATTATTATTATTATTATTATTATTATTAGGGCCTGAGCCGACTGAAAGTCGGGCGAAGCCCTATTGTGTTTTGAAGAATTATTAGGGCCTGAGCCGACTGAAAGTCGGGCAAAGCCCTATTGTGTTTCGAAGAATAATTATTATTATTATTATTTCACCACTTTAAACGCACTTTTGAGGCCTTTATCATATTCAAAAACTCTTGAATTTTTGCGTGGTTATTAGAAAATTTGGGAATTTCTTTTGTACTTTCACCGATAAAGTTTAAATTTTCCACACAGGTGCTCTTGGATGTGCTCTACAAAAAAGTCAATCATGGTATGCAAATGCGCCTACCAATATTTTCCGCCATTTTGAATTTTGTGAAAAACCCGTTTTACCGAACTCCTCCCAGACGCTAAGTCCGATTGACCTGAAAATCTCCAAAAAATAATTATTGGCTTACTGCCACCTGATGTTATCGAAGGATTTTTGATATTTCATTTGGTTACGCTTTTATGGACTAATAAACTTCTCAGGGGCGTGGCTTCTTTCTTAAAGAATCGGAACTTCCAAACTACAAGACCTGTCTTCACCAAATTGATATCACATGTTCGGGTTGCCTCCCAGAACACAGCCAAATATTTTCAGAATATTTGAAGACTAGGACTGAATTTCGGCCGTTTTTGGCGATAATTTGCGTTTTTTGGGGTTTACATACGAACCATTTCCTCCGAGAGTTTACACCCGATCGATTTCAAATTCAGGCAAATGGATCCTACCACCTATGTGGTCCTTCGGTATCAGAATCAAGAGTTTTCGTGAAACTACCTGGGCGTGAGCTGCCCTCCATTTTGGGCGATTTTCTTGAAAATGTAAAATGCTATAACTGCAAGGAATTCAATATTCATGATGCTAGTGTAGGCCTTGAAGGATTAACATGCATTTATTCAATATATATGTATATATATCGCCACCTATTGGCAAAGGTTTACAGTTTTATGTGAGTTAACTCCTAATTTCAATGCTTCCTAATGGCATTTTGGCTCAATAGCTTCTCCTACACATATTCACAAATAGTCCCAGCAACTGCGCTACACATTATCATGAAGCAGCCCAGCAGCTGCTCTGATCCAGCTGCATTTAATGCTACCTAATGGCAATTTGGCTCAATAGCTTCCCCTACACGTATTGATAAAGTAGCCTAGAAACTTCTCTACACATTCTCTACACTGGACAGAGCTCCAGTCATGTCATTCACAGAGAGAGAGGACATTCTCACTGGAGAGAAATGATCTACTTGATTAAAGCCAAGCTCTGCTGCTCTTCAGGGAGCCACACAGCGTGTGTAGTTCATGAGTTATTATTTTCTAATGGAGCAGAAGTGGCGTGATTAGCTGTGATTAACTTATAACAATGCTGTACCATATGTGTCCATTCGTGTCTACTTACTTTAGCTTTATATGGAGAAAACAGAGACCGGTCATTTCTGCAATTGGAACAGCAGCTGACTTGATGACGTCAGCACCTCAGCTGTCTTGCTAATATCTTTTATTACAGTTCTTACTAAGAGGAGTAAGAGGGGGTTGGATACAGTAACAACAATTAAACAGTTAATATTTTACCGGATAATAACATATTGTACACACACACACTAGGGCTGCAAGCAGCACTGGACGGGTCCTCTGGCTGCCTGCACGCTGCGTGAGCACGTCACGTCACGTGAGCAAGTCACAGCTCAATCCGTGGCGGCTGTCATTTAGGCATACTGGGTAATTCGGTCTTTGCACCGCAGTAGAGAGTATAAGGCCTGTCATTGTTATATCAGACTGGATTCCTTCAGAGGATAAGACTACACTTACAGGTATCTGTAAGCTGTGGAAATGTGGTTCCGGTTTGTACAGTCTAGCATGTCTAAAGAAATTGTCTTGTTCGTGACAGAACTTTATTACGTTAGTATGATCTCCTTCAAATAGCGTAGACTGTAAATCCAAATTATATGCGCGATTCTATTACATTGGTCTTTAATTTGTTAATATAGAAGTCCCAGGGCCTGATAACGTATAATATGAAGTTTGTGAAGTGAAATTCCCTGTTCCACGTGGTTGACATACAGCCAACGTTTAGACTTATAACATTGCTGTACGATATGTGTGCATTCGTGTGTACTTACTTTAGCTTTACATGTTTGAAGAATGAATCGCGGATTGGTAGGTAGTACTTCCTGGTTTGCCGTTGGGCATTTTTGGAGTTGTAGTTTCCTGCTTATAGAAAAGATGCATTTTGAATAGGCTTTTTGTGGGCTTGAATATGGTGCACAATGTTTGAAGGTACATGCAAATTATGAAACGACGATGATGATGATAATAATGATTTTGTTATTATAGTGTACTAACAAAATTATTATTTATTTGTATTTTGAATGTCATATAATGTTATTGGGCTATTGAGGTAAAGAGCTAGAGAGCTGTGTTGGTTGTAGTATGCACGTGGAAAATGAAACGTTTCATTTCTTATTATTCCAGGTTTATTACCTGGTTCCGTTTAGAACAAAATAAACAAACTGATGTGGAATACTGAGTAATAGCACCTCCTGATTTCAATGCTACCTAATGCCATTTTGGCTCAATAGCTTCCCCTACACATATTCATAACGCAGCCAACCAACTGCTTTGATGCACGTGCACTCATTTGGAGGCCACAGCTTTGAGCATATTTCTCAGCTATCTCATATCAGCAGAATAAAACCAACTCATCAAGTTGGTCAAATGTCCCACTGTGACTGACATGACTGGACCTCTGTCCACACCCTCACTGGAGAGAAAAGGTCCACTTGATAAAAGTACAGGTCATACAGCATGTGTAGTTCACGAGTTATTATTTTCTGATGGAGCAGAAGTGGCGTGATAAGTTGCTCGACTCTGCATTGACTGAATGGACGTAATCTTACATATTTTAGTGACGTTTTTTTCTCTGATTGTCAAATCAGATTGTAGCTCAGAGATAAGGACACAGACTTAGACACCAGAGTTCTGGGTTTGATTCCTGGCTGGCACCAGGTTTGTTTTTTCTCATTTTCTTTTTTCAAAAATTGAAATTTAGATATTCTTGGGGTCGCGCTTTTAGGTTTGAAAAAATGGATCTCTACCGCCCCCTGGAAATTTTCAAAAAGTGCTTCCTCTTGGAAATTTTTTTTCTACTTTCACCGATAAAGTTGAAATTTTCCACACAGGTGCTCTTGGATGTGCTCTACAAAAAAGTCAATCATTGTATGCAAATGCACAAGCCAATATTTTCCGCCATTTTGAATTTTGTGAAAAACACGTTTTAGCGAACTCCTTCCAGACGCTAGGTCCGATTCTCTTGGGAATCTCGCAAATGCATTATTGGCTTACTGCCACCTGACCTTATCGAAGGAATTTTGATATCTCATTTGGTTATGATTTTATAGACCAATGAACTTCTAAGGGGCGTGGCTTTTTCTAAAAGACTCAAAACTTCCAAACTACAAAGCCTGTCCTCACCAAAATGATATCACATGTTCGGAATGCATCCCAGAACATACCCAGAGATTTTCAAATTTGAAGACTAGGGGGCGCTGTTATTACTTGTTGAATATTTGCACTTTTCGCCCGTTTTGGGCGATAATTTGCGTCATTTTGGGTTTACATACGAACGATTTCCTCCGAGAGTTTACACCCGATCGATTTCAAATTCAGGCAAATGGATCCTAACACCTGTGTGGTCCTTCGGTATCAGAATCAAGAGTTTTCGTGAAACTACCTGGGCGTGAGCTGCCCTCCATTTTGGGCGATTTTCCTAAAAATGTAAAATGCTATAATTGCAAGGAACATTGATATTTCTGGCTGGAATTCAATATTCATGATGCTAGTGTAGGCCTTGAAGGATTAAAATGCATTGATTCAATATATATGTGTATATAGCGCCACCTATTGGCAAAGGTTTACACTTTTGTGTGAGTTACCTCCTGATTTCAATGCTTCCTAATGGCATTCAGGCTCAATAGCTTTCCCTACACGTACTGACGGAGTTTATCATACAGCTCTGCTCTCTTCAGGGAGCCATCCATGTGGTCATACAGCGTGTGTAGTTCACGAGTTATTATTTTTTGATGGAGCAGAAGTCGCTTGATTAGCTGCTTGTCTCTGCATTGACTGAACGGAGGTGATCCTACATATTTTAGTGACGTTTTGCATGTGAAATTACAGCAAAGTCAGTAGCACAAGGACAAGGTCCTCCAATTAGTACACCAGAGACCCAGGTTCGATTCCTAGTTGTTTTACGTTATTTTTCTCTTTTTCTTTTTTCTCTTTTTTCCAGCTGAGGCACAGTGTTCCTTTGTTTCGTTTAAATCACAGTATTTGCAGAGAAGGAGCCATTACATAAATATGTGGAACCAAAAGGCAGCAACTGATCCACTTTACTCTCCTAGGTGAGGTAATGACTTAACTTTCACACTTTAGAGGTTCACTAATATCTGAGGCTGTTACGGTTTTATATATAGTTCATACTTCATATTACGCACAGAAATGGATCCAAGTGAGCTGAGGTAGAGGTAGAAGTTATCAACCTGAAATATCAGTTTCTATCTCAGACATTTTGTTGTGTTTTAGGGAACCAGGAGAAGGTAACATCCAACTGGAGGAGACCGATGTGTGGTGACATTTAGCCTCTGTAGCTTGGACATATTTTTTGGTATCTTAAGGTTACAGTTAAAATAGCTTGTATCGGAGGTCAAGCTGATGACTTAATCAGGAAGTCCCCCACGAAGGTCAGACCGCTCGGTTCAGCCTATGCGGTTGTTGGAGGACCCACCCCAGAGCTAACTCAAGGGCCTGTGAAAGCTGGAGGTTACAAGGATGCAGCCTAGGCAATTGAGACACAGCTACAGGGTTTTAAAAAACGCATCATTTTGAATATATAATGCGCATAGTAAAAAGTCCTCTTTTCTTTATATCTTATTTGCTCCCAATATACAATACACAAAGACATGCTGCCCATCAATATTAAACATTTATTGACTAAAAACATAACAATAAACAGCAGCAACATTAAGAACAGGAACATTTAACAGTGATATTAAACAAAATTAAAACTCTTCAACAAAGATGTTCTCTATTTCTGGGTCCGCCTCAACCAACTCGCTTTCGTCTTCTTCACCCATAGTCAAATCATCTGCACAGATTAAAGAAAAGAATACACTCATATTCACTGGGAGAATTAGGGGCTAATTCAAACAAAAAAAACAACATAGATTTACTCCCTTACAATTCACACAGCCAATCAAAATACTAAAGTTCTGATACAAATCTGTGAATAATGTGATAATAATTATATCACATGGGTTACCTGTGTTGGAGTTTTGACAGTTTGGGATGTAACAAATAATATGACATGTTCTTTGTCTTGGTACTTATGTAAGTCGCTTTGGGTAAAAGTGTCAGCTAAATGACATGTTATGTAATGTAAGATGTAAGACCCGCTTTTGAGTACATTCATTGCAGATGGTCACACTTACCATCACCACCGAGTTCCAACTTAGCCTTTGAGGCTGCTGCCTCTCTTCTAAGCCCCTCCATCTCCTGCTTCATCAGCTGTAGTTGCTGTTCAGCAGCTCTCCGCCTCCTGACTTGCCTCACCAGGACCTGCATGACCTTGTGGTGGCAATCTAAAGATTGCACATACAGGTCCTGGCGAGACACTGCCTGATCAAGGCACGCATACTGAAATTAAAAACAAATACATGTACATATTGATCATTTTGAAATACCAACTATGTTCTATGGTGGTGTTATAATATAGTCATTTATAATCATCTTTTTGATATATCTGTGTTCTATATTGTAGGATTTGTTTAAATGTGTATGTTAAATGCATAACTTCAATCATGACGCCAATGAAATATAATTATTACCCCTCATAGAAATAAAGAAAAGAAATAGTAACACTTGCATTTGTAACAAAGAAAATAGATAATATGACTTTCCACCACTGCCAGTAAGCATTTCAGCTTTGCTCACTGGATTTCACTCAAATACGTATGAACAATACATTTACTTAGTTTGAATTTGGCAAGGCTGCCTCACCTTCTCCACCTCCTCGTCATTTATTTGAGGGAATTTTGTTGGACTTTGCATTTTCTAATGAACAGCAAAACACGGAACATAAAATATAAAATATATATTTTCAACAAACATCTGGGTAAACATTAATTACAGGAAAAGACATTTCTCTCAATCTCTGGAGATACTTCTAAACTGCAATATAAGTAGTGCACAATATAGCTCTGAACAACGATGTTGTTAATTACAATATTAGCATTAAATCAATACACTCATGGATACTTACGAATGTATAGCTCAATACCATGAAATCATCAAATGGTGGTGAAGTTCAAATGCATTTCGACTCCACCTCAAAGCCCGTCCCACCCCACCCAAACTGATTGGGCCATAGCATAGACCCTGGATTTTAAAAAACAACATCTCAAAATTGCATCATTTTTAAATGACTATTTTTATATTATTAATACATATAAACTTACACACAATTTCTGTTTGCCCCAATATGCGTGAAAGTAAAAAACGTAATTAATTAATTTAATTTAATTCAAACTCAAAGCGCCAACCCCCCTCCCTCTCCCAAAATAATTGCGAGTGAGCCTCTCACTCACTGAAGGCAGACAGCGTGACTGGATTGTGACAGATAGCGAAAATAAACATAAGGGAAATTAAGTCACTGGTACAAGTTACTGAAGAATATATGCAGTCTATAGCCTTGTGAACCTTATTTGTGCAATTCATTTTAAGGTCTGTATTTTTAAACACCATCAACTCTTATTTTGACTCTTATCTCCGCCGGATGTCATTGCGCCCATATATCCCCCTGGCCAACGGTCATTCTTCCTCTTTGAAATTCATTGAACTTCAAGGAACAACCTCACCCCGAGCGAGCTTCGTACTTTTTCATATTGTACACTGCTTCAACCGGACTTCAATCTCACTCTTTGAACTTCATTCGAAATTCACGGAAACCACCCTGAGCTCGAACTTTTAAATATTGTACGCTGCTTCAACCAGACTTCTTCCCACCAACTGAAAACTCTTCAGACTAACAGTAAGTTTAATGTAATGATCTTTCTTGAGGCTCGCCCATTTAGCGAAAACGAGCTAACGCCAAGCTAACTTAACTTTGCCGAAGCAACATGCTTTCTTCGCGCCAGTAATTATGAGGACAATCGACAACGGTTAGCATAACTACGTCGGTAACAAACTAATTGAGTGTCAGTTATTTGCCGGAGAGTACCGGAGAGTTTGTAATTGATGTTAGTAGTCCGGCTAACGGTCCTGTTAGCTGATGTAAACGCACATCCACGGACATGTTCGCGTGCTAATGTCGGTGCGGAGCTGCTGTGTGTGGGATAAATAATACGTTTTTATTATAATGGTGGGGGAAACACTGCTATCACTGCTTCCCGGTTTATCTATACGAGGAACTTCCTCAGCCTGAAGACGTCCTGCTGGGTGAAGTCTCCAGCGCCCTTCTTAGTACTGCCATGCCTGGCGGAGCGAACAAACTTCTCCATGTCGGAGAAGTAGTCCTCCAGGTTCACCCCTCTCTCGTTCTTGGTGGCCAGCAGGAACTCCCTCATCTGCCCCGCCCCGTACCTTTTGGTGGCCGCCTGAGGAGACGCTGATGGCAGAGCCCCACCCCGAAGAGGAATCGGACTCTCCACCTTAAATTCCACCCCCTCCTCCTCCATCTCCTCCTCACTGTCTGAGCCGCCCCGACAAACTCCTTCACCATGATGCACCCCACTCATCCCCTCTTTCACTCCGTCACACACACTTGCCCGCTGGGCTACATTCAACCCCCCATCCACTCCTACACTCACCCCCTCCCCCCCCCTGACTGATCGGCTGTGACCCACGCGTCTCCACACTTACCCCCTCACCCGTCTCCACACTTACACCCCCATTCACTCTTTCACCCACCTTAATGACCGGGTGGGCCTCGCTCACCCCTTCGCCCACCCGCTTGGCCTCGCTCACCTCCTCACTGACCTGCTGGGCCTCACCAGCCCCCTCTTCCTCCCTGGCCCCCCCAGCAGCCTCCTGGGCCTGGTCCTGACTGGAGGGCTTCTTCCCTGGACACGCTCTCGCCAGGTGTCCCTCTCTGCCACACCTGAAACACCTCCCGTCGTCTGAAGTGGCAAACATAACGTAATCAAACGCGTCAATCCTCACCTTTATCACGATGTCGAGGGCCTGGTCTTTGGTGAGGACCATGTGGAGCTGTCTCCTGTGAGACACCACGTGCCTCAGCAAGGGTGACCTGCACCCCGAGGACACCTTTGTTACTCCGGACACCACTTTCCCGTGCTTCGCCAACTCGGCAAAAGTCCGGCACGAGCGGCGGAACGTTCGCCACCCTGACTCTGACAGCCGGCTCGGCGAGCGGCAGCACGGGAACGCGCGTCCCGCGCACCACCACGCCTCTCGCCACCACCTCGCGCGCCTTCTCCACGCTGTCCAGGAAGAGGACCAGCGCGTTGTTCATCCGCGCGGCGGACTTCACGCTGCCGTAACCCACGACCCCCCCCACGCGCCAGTTTGACGCCGTGTTTCCGTGTTAACCCTGTGAGGTCCACCGAAGCGCGCAGCATGCCGACCGGCTGCAAACACGCACAAACTAAAGCACACAGACTTAACAATTACACAGAAGCAACAATCACACCAACACACCACACATTCACACCAGAAACCACACCGAAAATAAACGAAACAACAGACAACTAGCAAACAATTCACCTCTCACCACCTCCGTTCACTCCGCACTCCTTCCGCTCAGAGAGTGATTTTTTTTTTTTTGATTTTTTAAAATAACACTTTATTTACATCTTTATAGTTTTCCCAATTTGAAAAACCAACAATTAAATAAAGTGCAGATGTGCTAAAAAAATTTTCCTTCTTTCTTTTTTGAACTAACTTATTCCATAAAAACCGGCGCAAACACCAATTCATTTTCTTGAACTGAACAAACAAGATCCTAAAACACCACCGTTGTTTAAAAGCGTCTAAGTCTCCAATGTGTGTATAAAAACGGAACTCTAGCCAGAGCCTGGCCCTGATGTTCACCAGCCACACTGCCCTGGCCTCCTGCCCCTCTCCGTTCTTTACTTTGGCTTTCCTGCTTAAATAAATGGCCATTTTTGCTTCCCCCGAGAGATAGTTGAGGAGCTGCCACTTTTCTTTTTCTGCTTTCTTGTAGGCAGCTCCCATGATAAAAACCTTTTCTGTAAAAACCACATTAAAAAGACTAAAAACCAATGATAAAAGAGTGAAGAAACTCACAAGCCTCTTGCACTCAGTAAAAACATGATAAATAGTCTCTCGGAGGTCGCAGAAGGGGCATTTGCTCAGGACAGTGGGATTAATAACAAAAACAAAAGCGTTGGAGGCGACAGCACCATGTAAAATTCTCCACTGGAGGTCAGCAGTCCGTTTTTTTACGGGAGGTTTGTATAAAATCCTCCACTGTGGGCCGGGTCCATTTTGTCCAAGTCTGTTTGACCACACAGTGGGGAGCCGGTTGCCTAGTCCAGACCTGTTTATGCACTTTACGCAGTTAAAATACAGAGTTCTCTTATCTGCTTTGTGGAGCGTCAGAGCTTCTGGGCGTGTTGTAGCGAGCAGGGAGCCGGTGAGTTCCCCTAGCCCCGGGCTCAGGTAGATCTCCGGAAAAGGGTCTGCAGGGTCCGGCTCCACTTGTCCCTGGCTGTATTTCTTGAGGAGCTGTTTTTCTTCCTCCGTCAGCCTCTGGCTCCACAGTTCCAGGAGCCTCCTCGCCACCCGGACGGAGTGCAGCCCTAGTAGAGAGCCCAGAGCCGGGGCATCGCTCAGCGTCGGCCCCACTGCGTCCACCAGCTGCTGTAGGCATACCACACGAGCCCTCAGCAGCGCCCCCGTCAGTCCCGGGGTACCACTGCTGCTGATGTCCATTTTTGCAGTATAAATCAAAGGCTCTCTCAACAACCAGTGCAGACAGGAAGACTGTGGGCATCTTTTATGATTAAAAAGGGCCCATGATTTAAAAACGCCCTGATAAAACGGAGGCAACCCTTTTAAATTTAAAACACTGGAATCAATTAAAAACAGAGCAGTATCCAGCCCCAGGTTGTTTGCACGTCTGAGAATGCAGCTAGCCAAGTCCCTCCACACGATCCCAACCGGACCTGTAAGATATTCTTTTACAAATTGGAGTCTAAAAATGGCCGTCCGGCTGGCCAGATGGACGAGGCCCTGTCCCCCCTCCTCTCTGGCTAAAAACAGCACCCCCTGTGGCACCCAGTGTAGACCCCCCCAAAAGAAATCCACCATTCTCTTCTGTATGTGGGCTAGAAAACCCAAGGGAGGGTCTAGACACATAAGACGGTGCCACAGCTGGGATGCAATCAGGTTGTTTAAAACCAACACTCTACCTGTAAAAGAGCAGCCATTTCCATTTGGAAAGTTTTCTTTTAATCTTTTCTGTGAGGCCCTCCCAGTTCTTTTGGACTATGTTCTTTTGCCCCACATAAATCCCCAGGTATTTAAAACCATCTTTTTTCCACACCAAGCTTTGGGGAAGAACTGGGAGACCTTCACGCCATTCACCGACAGCGAGGGCCTCACTTTTTTTCCAGTTCACCCTCGCTGCCGATACTGTGCTAAAATCCTTTACAATGTTAGTTAAAAGGTCTGCATCCCTCCGGTCCCTAATAAAAACAACAACATCATCTGCATAAGCTGATAAAATCATGTTTCTACTAAAACCAGGCCTTCCAGGCTGCAGCGTATTTTAACAAGGAGAGGTTCCAGGGAGAGTGCATAGAGCATCCCCGACAGAGCACAGCCCTGCCGGATTCCTCTACACACTCTAAAAGGTGCACACAGACTACCGTTTATCTTCAGCACACTCTCAACATCCCTGTACAACACTTTGATCTTAGCTATGAAACCAGCGCTGAATCCGAGCTGGAGACGTCCAAAACATCCCGAATAAGGTGGACATTGTCCACCATGGACCTGCCGGGCACACAATAGGTCTGGTCCCGATGGATGACCTGCTCCATAGCTTCTCTCAGCCTGGAGGCAAGGACCTTGGACAGGAGCTTGTAATCCACACACAGCAGGGACACAGGGCGCCAGTTGCCGATGTCCTGCAGGTTTCCCTTTTTTGGTAGCAGAGCTATTACAGCTCTGCAGCAAGACATCGGCATGGAACCAGAGGCCAGACTCTCATTCAAAACATCTAGGACGTCTCCTTCCAGGACGTCCCAGAAGGCCTTATAAAACTCGGCAGGGAGGCCATCAATGCCGGGAGCACGCCGTCCCTGCATGCTGTGCAGGGCGGCCCTCAGCTCCTGCATGCTTATGGCCCTTATCCAGCTGCTCGTTGGTCTCCTCGGAGACTTGAGGTAGATCGCTGGTAAACTCCTCCATTAGTGCTTCTTCCTCCCTGTGCTCGCTCGTATACAAGGAGGAGAAGAAACCCACAGCTTGCTTACGAATCTGGCATGGTTCCACTACCGGCTGTCCTGCGTCACCTATCAGTGAGTGGATCACTCGCCCCTGCCCACTCTTCCTCTCCAGACCGAAGAAGAAGCTAGAGGGAGTGTCCATCTCTGCGATGTTCTGAAACCGGGACCTGACCAGTGCGCCCTGAACTTTAACGTCAAACAGGTCGGCAAGAGCCATTTTTTTTCCTTTGAGGACTTCAAAATGTCCTCGATCTCCTGTGGACGCGCTCTTAAACGTTCTAGCTCCACTATATCAATCTCCAGGTCCTTCATAGATCTGGTGATGTCCCTGGTGACATTGAAAGTGTGCTGCTGACAGAGGAGCTTAATTTCAACCTTGCCGCGATCCCACCATTGCCCCAGACTGCTAAACTCGCTCTTCCTCAGCCTAAAAACACTCCAGAAATAAAACAGGACCTCTCTAAAATTCTTATCAAAAGTTAAAACAGAATTAAAATGCCAATATGCACTTCTAGGTAAAACATTTCCAATAAAAACAGTACATAAAAGCAAAGAATGATCATTAAAACCAGCAGGAACAATACTGCACATTTTAAAAATATTAAAATGCTGCTTAAACACATAAAACCGATCTAACCGGGCTGAGGAGAATCTACCTTCTCTAAGGTGGGACCACGTGTACTGCCGGCAGTCGGCATGCATCCTTCTCCACACATCCACCAGGCCATGGGAGTTGACCAGCTGCTTCAGAACGTGCTGGGAAGCTGGATGTGGCTCTGCGTGGTTGCGATCTAAAGATGCATTTTCTGTACAGTTAAAATCCCCCCCCCAAAATAAAAAGTCCTCCGAGGCACAGCCATTTAAAACCTCATTAATTTTTTGTAAAAACAGCTTCCTCTCTGCACCGATTGTTGGAGCATACACATTGATAAAAACCACAGTAAAAAGGTTGAACCGTGCCTTGACTAAGAACAACCTCCCCTCGATGATGTGTTCGACCTCCAGGGAGACTGGGTTAAAAGACCTGAAGAAGAGGAAGCCCACTCCTCCACTGAGGTTGGTATTGTGGCTCAGCAGGACTTCCCCTCCCCACTCCCTCCTCCAGTCGGCCTCGTTGGTGCTGTCGCTGTGCGTCTCTTGCAGGAAGAGAACATCAAGCTGTTTCATTTTTTTAAATTCATAAATAGATGCTCTCTTCCTGGCATCTCGGGCTCCATTCACATTCACACTTCCTATTTTAAAAGTATGCATGGTGAATAAAAAAAATAAAACACAAATAAAACCCAACAAATCAATAAAAACACACATTTTACACACAGCTTTTATCTTGGCCATCATTGATTGCACAAATTTTCTTAATCTAAAAACCTCTTGGTCGGTGAAGCCAGACTCCTCTTTCTGGCTCATGCGGAGTCTGGCTGAGTTATAAAAACACAGCATGTCGGGGAAAAACTCCTCTATTTTTACATTTCTCTTGTTTTTTACTTTTTGTAAGAATGTTCTTATTTGTTCTGCCGAGTACAGTTTTTCCCTCTGACTATTTGTTAAAAAGGCACTGTGCACATCGCTGCCATCTGACACCCAGCCCTCACTCTCGCTATCAGAGACCTGCCCCCCACCTGTTTCTTCTTCCTCCCCAACCTTACTGGCTTTTGCTTCGCTACCTACGTTTTGCCTCTTTTTTTTCCTTTTGGTTGCAGATTTTGTTTCCCCTGCTTCCTCCTCCACCATCTCCACCTCTTCCACCTGCTCCACCGCCCCATTTATTTCTCTGCCCAACTGAACCTTTAAACCCCCTGCCCCCTGTACCACACTCGCCCCCTCACCCTTTTCCCCCCCTTCCCCTTCATCCTCACCCTCCACCACCTCACCCAAAGTGTCTCTCTCATTTACCAAAACACATTCATTCCCACCGTGCACATCTTCCACACTTACCCCGTGTAGATCAGACACAGCAGCGGAGCAACCAGCGGGCTGCGAAGCCGCGGCAGGAGGCTGCAGCCGCGGCAGGAGGTCCCGGAGGGTCCGGGACGTCCCCCGCCGCGGCCGCGGCAGGAGGCTCCCCGGCCGCGGCCCGGCCAGGCAGAGTCGGGTCCCCGTGCCTCGGGCAGGCACCCACGGTGTGCCCCTCCTCAGCACAACCGAAACATTTCATCGCCGACGATGTTGCAAAAATCACGTACTCGTAATCATCTACTTTAACATGGAAGCGGAGGTTGAGCTCCGCATTCCGGTTGTTAAGTATCATAGAGGTGTCTACGGTGAGAAACTACGTGCTTCAGTAACTGCGACCTACATCCAGACAGGATCTTTTTAATCGGTGACACCACCTTTCCGTGTCTAGAGAGTTCCTTACTGAGGAATTCGTCGGTGATGAACGGAGGGACGTTTGACAGAACCACCTTCGTGGCCGGTTGTGACAGCGGCAACACCTGCACGAACATGTCGTTCACCGTGAGGCCCGCCTCGACGACTCGGTTCACTTTGACCACCTGGTCGAGAAAAATGACTACGGCGCCATTCATCCGAGCGGCCGACTTTACGCTGCTGTGCCCGACTATTCCCCCCACAGCCAAACCGATGTCCTCCACGCTGCACGGAAAGCCGGCGCTGATCTTAATGCCGTGCTTTCGCGTGAGGTGGGACAGATTCTCTCCATTTACCATGGCGTCCTCGGACGCCGACCGGCGAGACACCGGCAGGAGCAAACAAAAACACGAAACAAACGAAACACTAAACCCAACGTAATGTGAAAAAACACCCACCTAACCACACCAAAGTAATAGACCTAAACTAAGAGAAGATAGGAAAAAAGTTCGAAAAAAAACAACCCGCTCGCTGACACACATCCACTCACTCCCAGCATGCACCGAGAGAGAGAGAGAGAGAGAGAGAGAGGAGTTCGGTGTGTCCTAAGAAGTCCCCCGGCAGTTTAAGCCTATAGCAGCGTAACTAAGAGCTGGTCCAGGCAAACCTAAGCCAGCCCTAAATATAAGCGGTATCAAAGAGGAAAGTTTTAAGCTTTATCTTAAAGGAGCTGACTGAATCTGCCCCCCGGACTGAAAGTGGAAGCTGGTTCCACAAAAGAGGAGCTTGATAACTGAAGGCTCTGCCTCCCATCCTACTTTTAATAACTCTAGGAACAACAAGTAACCCAGCATCTATAGAACGCAGCTGCCTTGCAGGGCAGTACGGTGTTACAAGCTCTTTAAGATAAGAAGGTGCCTCACCAGCAAGCGCCTTGTAGGTGAGGAGAAGAACCTTAAATTCTTTTCTTGATTTAACAGGGAGCCAGTGCAAAGCAGATAATACAGGCGTGATATGGTCTCTTTTATTAGTTGTTGTTAATACACGTGCTGCAGCATTCTGAATCAACTGAAGAGGCTTAAGAGATTTACAAGAACACCCTGCAAACAAAGAATTACAGTAGTCCAGTCTGGAGGAAACAAATGCATGAACTAATTTTTCTGCATCACCTTGAGACAGGAAATTCCTGATTTTCGATATATTACGTAGATGAAAAAAGGCAGTCCTTGAAGTTTGTGTAGTTTTCTTTATATGAGAGTTGAGACATATCCTGGTCGAAGAGAACTCCAAGATTCTTGACGGTGCTGCTGGATACCAGAGAAATTCCATCCATAGAAACTGTATCACGTGACAGGTGACTTCGAAGGAGCTCTGGGCCTATCAAGATAACTTCTGTTTTTTCTGAGTTTAGCATCAGGAAGTTGCAGGTCATCCAAGTTTTGATGTCTCCAAGACATTCTTGAAGTCTAATGAGCTGTTCGGTCTCCTCTGGCTTGATCGACAGATACAATTGAGTATCGTCTGCGTAACAATGGAAGTTGATGCGGTGTTTTCTGATAACGTCGCCCAAAGGAAGCATATAAAGTGTAAATAAAATGGGTCCAAGCACAGAACCTTGTGGGACTCTGTAAACGGACAATCCTCGAAGACCACCAATGTTGGTCACAAGCACAAACTGGGATCGATCCGACAAATAGGATTTAAACCAGCTAAGTGCAGTTCCTTTAATACCAATCAAATGTTCTAGTCTGCAGCAAGATACAATGATCGATGGTGTCAAAGGCGGCACTGAGGTCCAGCAAGACAAGAAAAGAGACAAGTCCTTGGTCCGATGCAAGTAGGAGATCATTCGGAATTTTCACCAGGGCTGTTTCTGTGCTATGATGCACTCGAAATTTGGACTGAAAGTCCTCGAACAAAGCATTGTTTTGAAGAAAGTCACATAGTTGATTTGCAACGGATTTCTCAAGGATCTTCAAGAGGAAGGGAAGATTAGAGATCGGTCTGTAGTTAGCCAACACCTCCGGAGCAAGAGTAGGTTTCTTAAGAAGAGGCTTAATTAGAGCTATCTTGAAGGACTGTGGTACATGTCCTGTCAACAAGGACAGATTCATAATATCCAGTAAAGGCGTGCTAATTAAAGGAAAAACTTCCTTAAGCAGCTTATTTGGAAGAGGATCCAAGAGACAAGTTGAAGATTTAGACTTCGAAATTGTAGAAGTCAGTTGATCCAGGGTGATGGAAGAGAAGCCATCCAAGTAGGCATCAGGGCCCACTGCTGCACCCAGGGTTTCTACATCCGAGGACGGGTCGGCACTAGTTGAGGGCAGGAGACCATCAATTTTCTCTTTGATAGTCAGAATTTTATCATTGAAGAAGTTCATAAAGTCGTTACTGCTGAGGTCCAGAGGAATACATGGCTCAACAGAGCTGTGACTCTCTGTCAGCCTAGCCACAGTGCTGAAGAGAAACCTGGAGTTGTTTTTATTTTTCTCTATTAGTGATGAGTAGTAAGATCCTCTTGCGATCCGGGGGGCCTTCTTATATGTTTTAAGGCTGTCTTGCCAGACTAGCCTAGATCCTTCTGATTTGGTGGAACGCCATAGTCGTTCAAGCTTCCGTACCGTTTGCTTTAAGTTGCGGGTTTGAGGGTTATACCATGGTGCAAACTTCCTACTTGTTGCCATTCTTTTTTTCAGAGGAGCAATAGCGTCCAGCGTCGCTCTCAGAGAGCCCGTAGCAGTATCAAGAAGATTATCAATTTGGGACGGACTGAAGTTTTCATAGGAGTCGTCCGGTATCTTGAAACAGGACACTGAACTTAGAGCAGAAGGAATCGCTTCTTTAAATGAAGCTACAGCGGTATCCGATAGGCATCGACTGTAGAAACTTTTGGCAGGAGGAGGTTCCGGTAGTAGAAATTTGAAGGTTATCAGACAATGGTCCGACAAAAGAGGATTCTGTGGAAAGATTGTTAAATGTTCTATCTCAATACCATACACAAGAACCCAGTCGAGTGTGGGATTAAAGCAGTGAGTTGGTTTATTTACCCTCTGACAAAAACCAACTGAATCTAATAATGAAAGAAATGAAGTACCAAGGCTGTCGTTATCGACATCCACGTGAATGTTGAAATCACCCACTATAATTACCTTTTCCGTTTTAAGGACCAAACTCGTTAAGAACTGTGAAAATTCAGATAGAAATTCTGAATAAGGACCTGGCGCCCTGTACACTATTACAAAGAGAACCGGCTGGAATATTTTCCAGATTGGTTGCGAAAGACTGAGAACCAGGCTTTCAAATGAGTTATAATCTAGTTTAGGTTGAAAGTTTATTAAAAGGCAGGAGTCATAAATAGCTGCTACTCCACCCCCTCGGCCTGTGCCTCGAGGGATATGAGTATTAACATGACTCGGAGGAATCGCTTCATTTAAGGTAAAATATTCCCCATCTGACATCCATGTTTCAGTGAGACAAAATACATCAACATGGAGATCAGATATTAGTTCATTTACTACATTTCATTTCATTTGTCAACACAAATATGAAGCACTTATTCCTGTGTTTTTAAAACTGTACTCCTATTGCATAACTTACATTAGGTTTCACCCTTTTTTTCTTACATAGGCTGTGGCACAGGTCGGCGTCACCACGTGCGCCTTTGGCCAAAGTCCCTCACTGGAAGACAACGTAAATTGGTCCTTCCACCCAAGTTTCCGGACAAGAAGGTAGTTTACTTTTACAAGAAATGGACAAACCATTTGATCTAGATGAATGTGTAGTTTTCATTCACTCCCTTTTGTTCTTCCAGTTGGTGCTTGTTCTCGGATGCTCCCACCTGCGTGCAATTGCAGATGGATTTGTGGGGATGCCGGACGGCATCCTCTCATTTGGCTTCCTCTCCGTGCCTGGAGGGAGCGCAGCCGACCTGCAGCTGTAGATCGAGAACGCGGTTCTCACACAACAACCTGATGCACTTTGCGTCTTGGCTCCAAGCAACAACTTGACAGCCAGCCGTTATGTCAGTGACGCAGGAGCTGATTTCGCCAAGCTCATGATCAGTGTGACCAAACTGTGTGTGAAAGTTCCTAATGTTTTTGTTTTTTTGTTTTTTTTCTTCCCCACCATTAGTGGAAATAGTCACTCCAGCACCAAAGCCACAGCATTCTCCCACAACACGCCGAACCGCCATCACCCCTGACCCCAAGCTACAAGTTTCTCCCAAACCCTCACCACCACCATCAACTCCAGCTCTGAAGCCACTGGTTTCTCCCAAGCCATCACCGCTGCCTTCAAGTCCAGCACCGAAGCCACTGGTTTCTCTACGACCATCAGCCCCCACATGCACTCCAAAAGCTGTACCACTTCAACCTGATCTTAAGTGGTCAATTGTCGGAAGGGGCAGGAAGGTAATTGTTCAAACACTTGACTTGTTGGCTTGAGGTTTTTAAAGAACTGATTTCCAAAAGACCTCATCAAAGTGTAGGTCAAAGGAAATGTACTTGTGGGGAAAAAAACAATACTGTTTGTTATTACACAGGCAACAACCCGGCCATTTCCAGCCAACATGCGATGCCCCCAAAAGAAGGCTGCTTCATCGTCAGGAAGCGCTGAAGGAGTGCTCTGTCCTGCTAAATCCACTCAAGTTTAGCACGGCAATGTTGGCAGAAATGAATAAGATTTCTCCATCACATCTTCCTAGCCCGAAGATATGCACACCAGCTACTCCTCAAATCAAAAAGGTATCCATTCTAATTCTTTGTTGAGAATCTCATATGGTCACTCGTCGGGCAGGAATGTAATGGTTTGCACACATGACTTGTTGGCCTGAGGGTTTTCACGGAACTGAAGTCAGTCAAAGGATACGAACTTGTTTTTTATTACAGAGGAGTCCACCCGGTCAACCTAGGAGGAGGATCCTTCATCATCAGGTTGGTTATATTTATTGTTTTTAAGTACCACACCATGTTATAAGATTACACTAGTAGGGTTGGCTTTTGAGTAGGTTAATTTGACATTCTTCTTTCCATGTCTCCATTTTGCAGGTTGAGTTGAAGGATTGCTCCGCCCCGCTAACCCCTGCCAGGTCTAGCTTGGTGCCGTTGGTGAAGATGGATGACCCTACTCCATTGAATGTTCCTAGCCCTATGGAATCCACTGAAGTTACTCCACACATCACAGAGGTATTACAAAAATGGTTTAGTATTTATTCATTACAGGGATTGTTTAAAAATGCACAGGTTTTGTTGCAGCATTTAGGGGTTGTTGTTTCTAATAACTAATTTCCCCCTTGATGATAAATGCAACATCCATTTAACTAAAGTGATGGACAGCAACATGTTTGCATGGTTTCAAAAATAAGTAAAACTTAAAAACATGCTTTTTTAAATTATTGCCCCTCTAGGTGGAAACGTCACCCACTTCCACAGAGGTGACGGCCAGACCTCAGCCTACCGGAGTTTTGGTAGTTGTCGAAAAAGAGGTTGGTGAACTTTGTAGGAAATTAGCATATTCCAATAATGTTTATAATTTTCAGTTCCTTCTAATATTGTTGTTGTTGTTTAGGTCCAGGCAGCACCAGGTGCGGAAGAGACGGCACGGTCATCTTCTACTGGTGTTCCAAAAGAAGCTGCCTCCGTCAAGGTTAGTCCGTTGTGGGGAAAATAGAGGGAAAATACATTTCTAAAACCACTTCACTCCTGATTTTTCTCATTAATAACTACAACTGGCCTCCTATATAATCTAGGTGGTATCAGATGTGCACAGTCAACTGAAAACAGCCCTTCATCCAGTGTGCATTTAAATGTTGTACAGTTTTTATTCAATATTAATCATTTTCATTGATTTTTGTTTTACTAAATTTCATTGAACTGCAAATGAGTATCGTTTATATGGACATTTACTTTTTTAGTCTGCTACTTCTGTTGAAGAATGTTGCTGCTAACAAATTTCCCCCTTCTAATAAATAGTGTCTATTAAAGTTAAGTGATGGGCAGCAACCACACATTTGTAGTACGACTTATTTGCGAAACCATATAAAGAAACGTGCTTGTTTTTATTTGTCTAGTTAATGACCTTCTTTTCGTAGGTGGAAACGTCACCAACCTTTGCGGAGGTCGCTGCTCGATGCTCTCCTACAAGGGTTTTGGTGGCTGTGTCAAAGCAGGTTGGTGATCATTGTAGGAAATCTACCCTATTCCAGTTACATTTTAATGTGGAGTTCCTTCTCAAATTTGGGGAGTTTTTATTTTTAGGTCTCAGCAACACCAGGTGGAGAAGGTTTGGAGGAGTTGTCATCCACTGGTGTTCAGCAGGAAGCTGTGCCTGACGAGGTTGTTGCACTGTTGTTTTTTTGTTATTTTTTTAGTAGAGGGTGGGGGGGAAAGGCAATACAGTATAGTTAAAAATCTTTCTGACATGCAGGTGTTGCCTAGTGCGGGGGAGTCTGAAGGTTCGTCTTCTACTGGTGATGAAGAGGGGTCTGAGAAGCGGAAGGTATCTTATTTTAAATTGTTTTTATACATTTTTATGGTGCATTTAATTCTACTTGATTGTCATGGTTATTTCAGTATACCCTTTTTCTTTTTTTCTTTAAACAGATCAGTGTTTTTGATACAATGATGGTATATTGTTTTAATTCTGACCAATTAAATAATGATCATCTAATTGTTACCGGTTCTTTTGCCTCTTTTTTTACAGATGAAGAAAGCGTCTCATAAGCGACACAATCAAAAAGTCATCGCAGGTAAGTGTGATCGAGAAAGATCTTCCAGATCCACCCGAGGTAAGTGTGTGGGTTCCAAATTCATCAGAGGTAAGTTAAGTCGTGACAGTAACTCATGCACCTGTTCCGAGAAACTACCGCCACCCGTTGTTGCGGGGACGCTTAGCGCAGACTCACTGCATTATGATGGAAATGTATCGACTGCATGTAGTGTTGCCGCTGTGATAAAGCATGTCCTTGCGCCTGTGTGTACCTGGCAAGCATCAGATGTGGATGACATCTGTACAGAAGGGAGGAGATTAAACGCGTTTGTAGCTGAAGAAAGCAAGAACAGTGACGCTAAAGGGAAGTGCACCTTGATTCAACAGCACGGTGTGTTTGGCAGACACTTTAGGGTAAGGATTGGTAAAGCACAGCAAAGTCATTTCAATGACTCTGCTGAGGAGCCTGAGTTGCTTGAAATGCTACAAGAAAACTTGTTGAGGGATGGCATGTGTCTGTTGAACATGTATGGTGTGGTTTCTGCCATCATTCATCACAACAAACACTTGGTGTTTGTCGATTGTGGGTCACGGGATGCCTCTGGGTTGGCATCTAGTGTTGGCACAGCTGTGGCTGTCTTCAACAGCAGTCTTCATGACCTGATGCTTCACATCAGAAATCTTAAGGAGTCTTTAGGCGCGAAGTGGTATGCCATCAGTGGCATTTCTGTGACGGATCCTAAAATGGAAAGTGTAGAGGGGCTTTCAGACACTGACATGGACGTGGAAGTTGCCGTTGACCCTGAGGACCGCCATGATGTTCGTGTTGAATGGCCCACAAGATCTGTGCGGGGGTCGTTTCATCAAGGAGACACTCGGTTTCAATATGGCGGACTTCAGTGCATGGCCTTCGGTTTGGTCAGCATAGCAAAACACTCAACTCGCTGTGTGTTTTCATGGCAGTCCAGCGATCTGGATGAGGTTGTAGTTTCAGGGGATGAGTTGTATTCTTCTTCGCGTGCCAGCAACGCCATCAGTGGTGGGTCCCAACTGCTAAGTGTTCCAGATTTTCCTAAAGACTCTGTGATTGATGGATGCAAGTATGACTTCTCATATGGTTACTATGTTACTGGAGATGTTGATTTCGTTGAGGGCGAGCTTATTGAAGTGGGTGTACACGTCCCTTTAAGAAAGGAGTTGCAAAAGATTCTCACGGAATATGACACGTGCCTTCTGACGTTGCGTGGCAGTACGTGTGCAATCATTAGTCAACAAGGACGTTATGCAGTCGTTGACTCGCATGCACGCAGTGAACGTGGAATGGTAGATGCTGGAGGACAAAGTGTTGTTGTGTATTTCAGTTGCTTTCAAGACCTGTTTGATCACATATGCAGATTTGCAACAGCATTTAACACATCTCAAAAGCCATTTGAGATTGCTGGTGTTTATGTCATTAAGGACGACTCGGTTGATAGCGGCCACTCGACCTTTGGTCAGAAAGTCCCTGTTGTAACGGAGACAACGTTGGGTTCTCGCTTACCTCAGACTGTTTAACCAACACTTGGCTGCTCTAACAGAGGCAAAGGTGCTAAGTGTAAGGTGTCAAAGGGAAATTCCAAATCATCGCTAATAAAAGCTACTGTAACTGAGGTTGATCCAGACATTGTATTTGTCAGTGATGTCTCAACTAAGCGATTGCAGTTTCGTCCTCTTTGTAAGGACGTTGCACAAATTCTCTGCACACAGTTAAACATAGCGTCAGAGAAAAGTTGTTCGGTTTCTACAGATGTTGGCGTGTTGGGGGCTCCGTGTTTGAACGACAAAATAGTTGGTGATGGAAACTGTTTCTTTAGAGCCATCAGTCAAGCTGTGAGTGGTACACAGAGGTATCACGAAAAGGTTCGCCTTTCTGTCGTTAAACACATAAAAAGTAATGCAGAAGCATATATGTGTCATTTGAGAAGTGAGTATAATTCTGTCAGAGAATATCTCATTTTGTCAAGAATGACTTATGTTGGCAGTTGGGCAACAGAAATGGAGATTCAAGCAACAGCAAATTGTTTGGGATTAGATGCTTTCACTTATCACACTAATCGCTGGCTTGAATATAGTTGCACAAGCAATTGGTTAACCACTGAGGGACTGTATTTAGAAAACTGCAATGGGGACCATTATGAGACGGTGGTTTGTGTTCAACAGCCTGGCATGCTGACATGTTATGGTTATTGCAAAGATGATACGCCTTGCTCCACTGACGTTGCTCGTCGACAGAGAAAGAGAAAAATCTGTTCCTTACAGAATCTCAGTTCAGATGACAGTTTTGTTCATGAACCTGTTCCAGATGTCACGGAGCAGCCGCATAGTTCCTTGACAGCAACAGACATGGATTGTGTAGTGTTGACCAGTGTCCAACACAAGTCCAACATAAGTTTTGTTCGTGAACCTGTTAAAGATGTCACAGAACCGCATAGTACATTTCCAGCCATGGACATAGATGTAACTTTGAATGATGAAACTGCAGTAGATTATGAGTTTCATCCCTTGACCCCTGACGTAGCAAAATCACTATGCAATAAATTGAGTGTGACCTACGAAAAGCAGGATGCTAAATATCCAACAGTGTGTGGGGTATTGGGTGCTGTATGCAAAACTGCAAAAATTGTAAATGATAAAAATAGTTTCTTTAGAGCAATTGCTGAAGCAAACTGTGGTTCTCAAAAGTGTCATCGAAGAATTAGGCTTGCAATTGTTAAATATATGGAAAATCTGAGTGACAACGTTAAAGTAATGGAAAAGGGATATGCTTCAATATCCCATTATATTAATGACACGCACATGAAATATGTTGGTTATGATGCCACAGATATAGAAATTCAAGCAACCGCAAATGCTTTTGGAGTAAATGTATTTATATACAGTGGTAAAAAGTGGTTCAAATACAGTTGTATAAATCCGGTTTGGTCTGAAGTGGCAATTTACCTAAAACATGATGATAATCACTATGAGCCAGTACTTTGTGTTCAACATGTTACTGAAATTGGTTGCTCTGGTTTGTGCAAAATGGATTTCTCATCAGAAATGCAGTACATGAGGAGACGGTCAAATGTACAAATCCAGGATATCTCAAACCTCTGTAGTCCTGCTAAATTATCACCCTATTTGAAAAAGAAAAGGTACGTCCAATTTAAGGAATTGTATTCAAAAAGTTCTTTGCGTAGGCTGAAACTTAACAAGGTGAGTAAAAAGCTATATCAGGACAACCTGTCACATAGACTGAAAGCCCAGGAAATGAGTAAAGCCAAATATAAGGACGATCTATTGCATAAAGAAAAAATAAAGAAACTCGGCACCGATAAATATCAAGAAAATTTGTTGCATAAAGAAACAGTAAAGAAGCTCAGCACGGGTAAATATCAACAAAATCTGTTCCACAAAGAAAAGGTAAAAAAACTCAGCACAAATAAATACTGTACAAATGCCATTCACAGGCAGAATGTAAAAGCCGTGAGTTTAAGGAAATATTATGCATAAAAAAACGCGTTATAGCAGGGAATAAATCTAGACTTCGACAGAGGAAAGAATGGTCAAAACAATTTGAATTTGTCATGGAGCAGTTTTCTGAAAAGGTAAAAAATGGACAGGAATTTGTCTGTTGTGTTTGCAATCGACTGCTGTTCGCACATCAGGTGTTGCCTATGACTACGGTAAGCGCAAGGACGTAGCTTTAATTGCAGATAAATGTATCAAAATGTAAATGTAATTATTTCCATGAATGTGATGATGACTGTGTAGTACCATGTAAATGGCTGGATATGGGTAGAGGAAAGCTGTGGATCTGTCACACATGTCATTCTAAAATAAAGAGAGGAGTAATGCCACCTGAATGTGTATGGAACAACATGAAAGTACATCCCATCCCAGAAGAACTGGCTTGTTTAAACAGCTTAGAACAGCATTTGATTGCTTTACACATACCTTTAATGAAAATGTTGGCTTTGCCTAAAGGAGGTCAAAATGGAGTGCATGGACCTGTGACATGTGTTCCAGCCAATATCGTTCAAACTACTAACTTGCTTCCACGTTCAGAAATGGACGGCTCTCTTTTGCGTGTCAAGTTAAAGCGTAAGCTGACTTATAAAGGCCATTATCAATATCAATTTGTAGATCCCTTGCGCATTAGAAAGGCGCTGATGGTTTTGAAACAAACAAATCCTTATTATAAAGATGTAGAATTTAATGAAAATTGGTTAAAATATTTTTGTAGAGAAGAGCAAAATGTAGACGATGGCACAGAAAATGACCAAACATCTGCAGATATCGGGGATGAGCTGTTACATGATCGACAACAGCACTGCATGTTTCAAGACACATGTCTGATGCCTGTGGATATTGGTCAAAAACATGTAAGAAAAAACACACAGTTTGTCGGTTTAACTTTCCGAGGCCAGCATCCACTCGCACTTTTTTATGTCGGAAAACTGATGAGGAATGTGAACAAACTATCAAACGAGGAAGCTAATTTGGGTAGTATAACGCAGTTGTTTGAAGCATTGGGGATCAATCAGACTACCTTTGAGGCTGCGTACAAGTGTGTTGCCAGAAATACACATGTTGTTTTAAAAAGAGAAATTGATGAAGTGTGGGTCAATCAATACAACAGGAATTTGTTAAAATGCTGGGATGCAAACCTCGACATTCAGTATGTTGTTAATGCTTATGCTTGCGTTGTGTATATCATTTCATACATCTCAAAGGCAGAGAAGGAGATGGGATTGTTGTTAGGAAATGCACACCGAGAGGCATCCAACTACGGCAATGTCGATGCTAAAGATGCATTAAAAAAGTTAGGCAGTGTTTACCTACACAACCGAGACGTTTGTGCTCAGGAGGCTGTGTATCGGTTGACGGGCATGTCCCTGTGGCGGCCCCGCCCAACCCCAGCGCCTGGGAAGATGCCAGCTGGAGGCAATCAACCTCCAGCTGGACTAACGAGGTGCGTCTCCCAGGTGAAAAGGGAAACACGGGAGAGGCACAGGGAGGAGAAGAGCACATGGAGACACGACGGCGCGCCCAAGCGATGGCGGCGTGTGAACATAATAAAATAATCGATTGTCCGCGTCTCAGCGTCCTCATTCCGGGTCCCCTGAGTGCCTGGCTGGCGGCGCTCGATGCGTTAGAGGCCCGTCGGGAGCCAGGGGGACCCCCCGATGGCGGAGCGCCCCATCCCAGCCCCACGGCGGCCGGTGGAGCGACAGCCGGCAGAGGAGTGCGCGTGCAGCGCGGCGTCCGATCCCGGCCCGGCGGAAGCAGCAGCGGCCGGCAGCTCGGCGGCCGATACCGGCCCCGCGGGAGCAGCAGTGGCGTCCGATGCCGGCCCGGCAGAAGCAGCAGCGGCCGGCAGCGCGCCGGCCGATCCGGTCCCGGCGGGAGCAGCAGCGGCCGGCAGAGCGGCGTCCGATCCCGGCCCGGCGGAAGCAGCAGCGGCCGGCAGCGCGCCGGCCGATCCGGTCCAGGCGGGAGTGGCAGTGGCCGATCCCGGCCCGGCGGGCGCAGCAGCAGCCGGCAGCGCGGCGGCCGACCCGGTCCCAGCGGGAGCAGCAGCGGGGGCGCGAAGGGCCGCAGGGGCGGCACCTCCCCCCCGAGGGGGAGTAGGCTAGGCCGGACGGCTCCCCGGCCTAGGTCGGGCGGTGGGGATATGTGGCGGCCCCGCCCAACCCCAGCGCCTGGGAAGATGCCAGCTGGAGGCAATCAACCTCCAGCTGGACTAACGAGGTGCCTCTCCCAGGTGAAAAGGGAAACACGGGAGAGGCACAGGGAGGAAGGAGAAGAGCACATGGAGACACGACGTCGCGCGCAAGCGATGGCGGCGTGTGAACATAATAAAATAATCGATTGCACGTTCCCCTGAGTACCCACCCCGTTACAGTCCCTTAAGGAATGTTCGCGAAAGGTTCAGTTTGTGCCAACAGGAGACACTGCTGTGAGGATCAGTTTGCCGTTAAGTGTGTTAAAACACAAGGCAGACAAGAAGAAACTCACAACGACCAGACCCCTTTCATGTTTTCATAACCGGTGGTGCAGGAACTGGCAAAAGCCACTTGATCGAGGCACTTCAATACGAAGCAACAAGGTTACTCTCTCCACTAGGTCAGCACCCTGACGAATTGTGTGTATTGTTAACTGCTCCAACAGGCATTGCTGCGTACAACTTGCATGCTTCAACCATTCATACCACATTTAGCATTGCTACAAATGTCACCCCGCCTTACACCCCTTTGGGTGAAGAAAGGATAAATACTTTGCGTACCAAATATAGTAACCTTCAAATTCTAATAATGGATGAAATTTCAATGGTTGACCATAAATTATTGGCGTACATACATGGTAGGTTACGGCAGATCAAACAAATCGGGACCCATTCGGTAATGTGAGTGTGATTGCAGTTGGAGATTTCTTCCAGTTGCCTCCGGTAAAAGGTAAGGCTTTGTATGTTGATGATGTGGGCAACAATCTCTGGTCGAGCAATTTCAAGTTCATTGAGTTAATAATTATTCAGCGGCAGAAAGACGCTGCATTTGCCAAGTTGTTAAATAGATTGAGGAAACGTTCCAAATCAACGGCCATGTTGCCGAGGGACACCAGTTTATTTAAAACGCGAGCAACTGGTGAAGAGAGTTCGTCTTTGCACATTTTTGCCACAAATGCACAGGTTGACAAACATAATGTTGAGCAGCTCCATAAAACATGTCTAGACCATATCGAAATAGATGCCCAGGATTATGAACGCAACAAAAAAAACGGAAAACTTGAATTGAAACGGGGGCATCATGCCAGGGTCTTTAACACCTCTTTAGTTAAACACCTGGTTTTAGGTGAGAAAGCACGCGTCATGCTTACCAAAAATGTAGACGTCATGGATGGACTTGTGAATGGGATCTGTGGCACAGTGACACGCATAGTTAATTCAACTGGTAGTAACTTTCCAAAAATTGTGTACGTTCAATTTGATGACAAAGAGGTTGGCGCACAGATTCGGGGAAATCATGCCTGTGCTTTAAGCCACCTCTTAACCTCAACACCTATTCTTCCACAAGAATATAGGGTTTCCAACAAAGGTGGATTACGTCGTCAATTTCCCCTTAAACTTGCCTGGGCGTGTACAATACACAAGGTACAAGAAATTACTGTTGATAACGCTGTAGTGTCGCTTAAAAAAATCTTTGCTGCAGGACAGGCATATGTAGCATTAAGTCGCCTCACAACTTTATCAGGATTAATTCTTCAGGACTTTAAAGAAGGCGCCATCTATTGCAAAGATAATGTACAGGAAGCACTTCAGTGCATGGAACAGTTTGTATGTGAATATAGTACAGCACCCAAATCGTACACACACACAGCTTTAGAGTGCTTTTAATGAACGTCCAAGGTTTGCCAGGACATGTCAGTGACTTGCTCCTGTGTACACAGCATTTGCAGCTTAACTGTATTGCTGTAACAGAAACATGGTTGACTGAAACATCTTCAAAAGAGTCAGTCAACATCAATGGTTATACATTTGACAGCTGTCCTCGTAGTACATCGTACAACAGCAAACACCCTGCATTGCTTGATTTACAAGCCCAACAACATGGTGGTGTTGGCAGGTATACTGAAGACAGCTTGACATACAACATTCTAGTACCAAATGTCAATATAGAATGTTTTGTGTTTCACTGTGCCACCTACAAAATGCTGCTAGCAGTAATTTACAGGCTACCATCGTATGTCATGACTTTGTTTAAAGAACATTTGGGGAAACTACTTTCTCGGCTGGAACAAAGGAGTACCACAATTTCGGTGATGGGAGATTTTAATGACGACATTAGGAAGTCGTCTGTAATTTGCGACTGCATGACCGACAACGGATAAGTCCAGATTGTCACACAACCCACCACTGAGAAGGGAACATTGATTGACCATGTGTATGTTAAAACTACACAATATGAAGTTGCAGCCGAAGTCGTGCCGATGTATTTTAGTGACCATGAGGGGGTTGTGTGTTCTTTCACCTTTCAAAATGGCAAAGCGTAATAGTTGTCAATTTCACAGTGCGAGCAATAATTTGTACATGAATATTTATAGTTGTATAGCTTGAATCATGTCCGGCTCATTAAATGAACATTGTCTTTGCAATATCCATCATGTAATGCATATTTGTGTAAATAGTTTTAAAACAAGGTTCTTTTACTGCGTTTCAACAGCAATTCAGGTGGCATGTATTGACGGGTTAAACCCTTTTTTCAATAAAAAAGCAGCTGCTCTGATCCAGCTGCATTTAATGCTACCTAATGGCATTTTGGCTCAATAGCTTCCCCTACACGTATTGATAAAGCAGCCTAGAAACTTCTCTACACATTCTCTACACTGGACAGAGCTCCAGTCATGTCATTCACAGAGAGAGTGAGGACATTTTCACTGGAGAGAAATGATCTACTTCATTAAAGCCAAGCTCTGCTCTCTTCAGGGAGCCACACAGCCTGTGTAGTTCATGAGTTATTATTTTCTGATGGAGCAGAAGTGGCGTGATTAGCTGTGATTAACTTATAACAATGCTGTACCATATGTGTCCATTCGTGTCTACTTACTTTAGCTTTATATGGAGAAAACGGAGACCGGTCATTTCTGCAATTGGAACAGCAGCTGACTTGATGACGTCACCACCTCAGCTGTCTTGCTAATATCTTTTAATACATGTAGCAGGTACGAGATTTACATCGGTATGTTTATCTCGTTACCTGTAGTACTAGTGTTGCTCTGCGGCCAATGGGAAGAGGGGAGGGCAGGAAGTGACGTGTGGCGAATGAAACGCAGCGCGAAAATGAAGGAGAGACAACGGGATGATCGCTGATTTTGGCAGCGGTAACGGAAGAAAAGCTAGAACGTTTGTACTCAATATCGATTGAGGTTGGTGGCACCAAGCGATTGCTGGTTTTTGCCCCTGAAGTGTGGATTCGGAAAAGGGACGTCGCCGTGTCGGATTGTACGGTCCGAGAGACGCGACGGAAGCACGAGAGAGAGGTTCGCTGTCCGTTCCGCCATTGCCCTGCGGGAATTCGGAGTGCCCGGTCAACCAAGGACGGTTCATGAGCTACAGGTACCGAGTGGACGTTGCAGGAAAACAACGGGGTGAACTAACCTCACGCTGCGTTGTCAAGCGACGAGCTACAGAGCCGGATAACTTCGCTCGGACTAAACCCTTTTTTTTTTACTTTAAAAATAACTAGTGTGGGGACACGGGTCAGTGACATGAGTTGTGTTCTGCTTTGGTCACCGCTATTCATTTTCTGTAACGTTGCTCTGTGAGTTATTACGGGTATGACTTTTTCTGTTTATTTAACCTGTGGATAATACGTTTAATTTAAGTTATTTCAATTAGTAGGGTATTCTGTTCAACACTCATTATCACAGGTTTGAGTAGTACTTGTGAAGCGTTATTTAGAAGTAATTAGCACCTGTCTATATACGTTGTGTGTCCTTAGTGTAGTTTAAATAATAAATCCCCAAGTTTCACCTTCAAAGTGATGTGCATGTGGTAACGTTTTGTGCTTCCCTGAAGTAGGGGCGTCTCCTCACCTGCCTGGATATAGTAGTTGTAGGGGAAATACTGAGCAGGTCACCCCTATGGACATTTATTAGTATTTTATTTCTTAGGTCACCACCGTGAACAGCATAAATCCTAAGGCTTACACTACTGTATCGGTCATCATTAGGCAGGTTAGGGACGAGACGAGTAGATCTGGGGTTTAGGGACTTGGATCCTGTTATTCTCCAGTCTTTCAGGGAAGGGCCACTCACCCCTACTAAGCGGACGGAGGTCCCGTTCGCTACATACAGTTCTTGACTTAAGTATTTCACTAATATCAAGCTTTAGCTTCGTTTTCATTTAAAATTATAAATGATTATATATAAAGATGAATATTGAAGTCAAGAGTGAAGGCAAAATAACTCAATGGATCAGATCAGAGTTGTTGCATTATTTTTAAAGCAGGTGAAGAGGAGCAGCTGTATTACATTAACTAATACTAAGAGGAGTAAGAGGAGGTTGGATACAGTAACAATAATTAAACAATTCATATTTTACTGGATAATATATTGTACACACACATATTGTACTCCAGCTGCACTGGACGGGTCCTCTGGCTGCCTGCACGCTGCGTGAGCACGTCACGTCACGGAGCAAGTCACGCCTCAATCCGTGGCAGCTGTCCTTTAGGCATTCTGGGTAATTCGGTCTTCTCTTTACACCGCGACACAAACTATCTCGCTTGTCATTCTTATAGCAGACCTAATTCTTTAAGAGGTTAAGACTATGCTTACAGTGATCTGTTCAACAGTGTGGAACTGTGGATCGTTTCTTCCGTTTTGTACAGTCTAGCATGTATAAAGAAATTGTGTTGTTCATAAAAGAACTTTATTTCATAAGTATAATCTCCTTTAAACAGCGATTAATTCTGCGTTGCAGAGACATCGCTGTAGACCGTAAAACAAAGACTAAATGCGCGATTCTATTATATTGGTCTATAATATGTTAATATAGAAGTCCCGTGTCCCGATAACGTCTAAGACAGGGGTGTCAAACTCATTCTGGTCTGGGGGCCGCATACAACTTAATCGCATGTCAAGTGGGCCAGACCAGTAAACTCATTCCAAAATTACATAGAACTAACAATAAGTCCACTTTCTTTTTTGTATTAGTGCAGAGAAGAAGTAAATTATAAAAATCTTTATATGCAATGAATTGTCCTTTTAATAAATATATTATCAACAACCTAAGAGTTTTTAAGAAAAGTAATGTGCAATTTCAACAACATTTTCACCCAGTTTAACATTTATTTAAGTGCATTATGCATAAAAACTGATCACAGTGGTTGTGATTCACCTCCATGAACATGTGGGAAGAGGTCCATTTTTCTTGAAAAATCCGACATTGTGTCCACTTTTCAATTTCACTGAAGAGGGTGCCAGGGTCAACAGAAAATGCGGGTAAAGCGATAGACGTGAAACAGCGCCACTAGCGGACAATATAGGAACTGCAGATTTTATAGAAAATGAAATGTATTCTTATTTTTTTTCAATAATACAGATTAATCCCGCGGGCCAGACTGAACCACCTGGCGGGCCGTTTCCGGCCCGCGGGCCGTACGTTTGACACCCCTGGTCTAAGATGAAGTTTGTGAAGTGAAATTCCATGCTTCACGTGGTTGACACACAGATAACGTTTAGACGTGCCATACGTGTCCATTTGTGTCTGCTTACTTTAGCTTTATATGTTTGAAGAATGAATCACGCATTGGTAGGTAATACTTCCTGGTTTGCCGTCGGGCATTTTGGGAGTTGTAGTTTCCTGCTTATAGAAAAGACTGCTTGCATTTTGAATAGGCTTTTTGTGGGATTGAATATGGTGCACATTGTATGAAGGTACATGCAAATTATGAAACGATGATGATGATAATGATTGTTATTATAGTGTAATAACAATATTATTATTTATTTGTATTTTGAATGTTATTTAATGTTATTGGGCTATTAAGGTAACGAGCTAGAGAGCTGTGTTGGTTGTAGTATGCACGTGGAAAATGAAACGTTGCATTTCTTCTTATTGCAGGTTTATTACCTGGTTCCATTTAGAAAAAAATAAACAAACTGATGTGGAATACTGAGTAATAGCACCTCCTGATTTCAATGCTACCTAATGCCATTTTGGCTCAATAGCTTCCCCTACACATATTCTTAACGCAGCCAACCAACTGCTTTGATGCACGTGCACTCATTTGGAGGCCACAGCTTTGTGCATATTTCTCCTGCATATCAGCAGAATGAAACCAACTCATCAAGTTGGTCAAATGTCCCACTGTGACTGACATGACTGGACCTCTGTCCACACACTCACGAGAGAGAAAAGGTCCACTTGATAAAAGTACAGGTCATACAGCATGTGTAGTTCACAAGTTATTATTTTCTGATGGAGCAGAAGTGGCGTGATAAGTTGCTCGACTCTGCATTGACTGAATGGACGTAATCTTACATATTTTAGTGACGTTTTTTTCTCTGATTGTCAAATCAGATTGTAGCTCAGAGATGAGGACACAGACTTGGACACCAGACTGGCCTTTTTTGTCTCATTTTCTTTTTTCACCTTTTGACTGCATGTCAGGCCGACCGCTGGCCTCCTCGACATGCGGTTCAGGCCCGTTCAGTACTGCCCCGCAGTCCTAGTTATTATTATTTCACCACTTTAAATGCACTTTTCGTGCCTTTTATCATATTCAAAAACTCATGAAACTTGGCACGGGCATCAGAAGTGGGTGAAATTTAGATATTCTTGGAGTCGCGCTTTTAGTTTTAAAAAAATGGATCTCTACCGCCCCCTGGAAATTTTCAAAAAGTGCTTCCTCTTGGGAATTTTTTTTCTACTTTCACCGATAAAGTTGAAATTTTCCACACAGGTGCTCTTGGATGTGCTCTACAAAAAAAGTCAATCATTGTATGCAAATGCGCCTGCCAATATTTTCCGCCATTTTGAATTTTGTGAAAAACACGTTTCAGCAAACTCCTTCCAGACACTAGGTCCGATTCTCCTGGGAATCTCGCAAATGCATTATTGGCTTACTGCCACCTGATCTTATCGAAGGAATTTTGATATCTCATTTGGTTACCATTTTATAGACCAATAAACTTCTAAGGGGCGGGGCTCCTTACTGAAAAACTCATAACCTGAAAACTACGAGGCCTGTCCTCACCAAATTGATATCACATGTTCAAATGGCATCCCAGAACATCCCCAGAAATTTTCAGAATATTTGAAGACTAGGGGGCGCTGTTATTACTTGCTGAATATTTGCACTTTTCGCCCATTTTGGCGATAATTTGCGTCTTTTTGGCTTTACATACGAACGATTTCCTCCGACAGTTTACAACCGATCGATTTAAAATTCAGGGAAATGGATCCTAACACCTGTGTGGTCCTTCGATATCAGAATCAAGAGTTTTCGTGAAACTACCTGGGCGTGAGCTGCCCTCCATTTTGGGCAATTTTCTTGAAAATGTGAAATGCTATAACTGCAAGGAACATTGATATTTCTGGCTGGAATTCAATATTCATGATGCTAGTGTAGGCCTTTTAGGATTAAAATGCAGTGATTCAATATATATGTATATATAGCGCCACCTATTGGCAAAGGTTTACACGTTTATGTGAGTTACCTCCTAATTTCAATGCTTCCTATTGGCATTTTGGCTCAATAGCTTCCCCTACACGTATTGATGGAGGTGATCATACAGCTCTGCTCTCTTCAGGGAGCCACACAGCGTTTGTAGTTCACGAGTTATTTTTTGATGGAGCAGAAGTGGCGTGATTAGCTGCTTGTCTCTGCACTGACTGAACGGAGGTGATCTTACATGCAGTGGGCTAATAGGCAAAAATGCAGTGATTAAGAATATATATATAGCGCCACCTATTGGCAAAGGTAAATGCAAGTCTTTACACTTTTATGTTCTAATTTCAATGCTTCCTAATGGCATTTTGGCTCAATAGCTTCCCCTACACGTATTGACGGAGGTGATCATACAGCTCTGCTCTCTTCAGGGAGCTACACAGCGTGTGTAGTTCACGAGTTAGTATTTTTTGATGGAGCAAGTGGCGTGATTAGCTGCTTGTCTCTGCATTGACTAAACAGAGGTAATCTTACATATTTTTTATGTATAGCGCCACCTATTGGCAAAAGTTTACACTTTTATGTGGGTTACCTCCTGATTTCAATGCTTCCTAATGGCATTCAGGCTCAATAGCCTCCCCTACACATATTGACACAACGGCCCAGCAACTGCGCTACACATTATCATGAAGCAGCCCAGCAGCTGCTTTGATCCAGCTGCATTTAATGCTAACTATTGGCATTTTGGCTGAATAGCTTCCCCTACACTTATTGACGGAGGTGATCATACAGCTCTGCTCTCTTCAGGGAGCCACACAGCGTGTGTAGTTCACAAGTTATTATTTTCTGATGGAGCAGAAGTGGCGTGATTAACTGCTTGTCACTGTATTGACTGAAAGGAGGTAATCTTACATATTTTAGTGACGTTTTTTCTCTACTTTCTCAGCAGAGACAGTAGCTCAGAGATAAAGCCTCGCCTGGCACGCTAGAGATCCTGGGTTTGATTCCTGGCCGGCACTGGCTTTTTTTTTCTCATTTTCTTTTTTCACCTTATGACTGCATGTCATAAGGTACTGACTGCATGTCCGGCCAACCGCTGGCCCCCCCGACATGCGGCTCAGGCCCGTTCAGTACTGCCCCCGCAGTCCTAGTTATTATTTGCATGTAATCAATACATGACTAACAAATCAAATGAATTCAGTATGATTCTAAAACGCTTTCTCCGTCTTACTTATATTTTTCTAAATTTTTTCTGTGTTTATTTATTTGTAATTAGCCGCTACCTCCCTCGTCTGTCTGCACTATTGAGACATCCTACCTGGAATGCAAAGACTAGATTGGTCGAGTAGTATCACGTGGGATGGTTTAAATCGAAAGCAATTGGTCTGCTTTAAGCCGACTAAAGCTGCGGATCCAAATTGTGTCCGCAGCAGGCGCCTCATTCGGCAACGAGAAATCGGTAGGTGGGGCATATGTTTTTAGATACAAATGTTAGATTTCCACTTTTTCCACATTCAGACTTTTGACACTGATGTGGCGTAGGGGGCGGGCCATGGAACCGATTTCCACTCTCGGATGACATATTTCCCTTACAATAACAGTGCACCTTTACTTTTCCCCTAATGTCGACAATTGTGCATCTTTGCCAATGTTGCAACTTGATTTTCTAGTCCTACTTGCAGGATTTTGTTAAATTTTTCTCAATGTAAGATATCAGTATGTGGCAAGTGAAGACTTGCAACCAACTGAGTTTTAGCTTTCTCTCAAGGTGGAGCTGTTCCACTCTAATGTGGGTCAGAGACATTCATCTTGGCGGTCAGAGTCTGTTGCCAGGGTGAACGTTCTGACTGGAGGTTGTACCTTAATCCTCCTGTTGTCCTCGGGTCAAAATGGCCCGCCACTGTGTTAAAACGCCCCAAAAAATCCCCTGAACGATATTTTTTTAACTTGAAATTTTATGACTTTGCCTAGATTGGCTCCAACAGCAGAAAAAGTGAAACGTTGCTTTTATTCACATTTCCATGTAAGCTGTACAAAAAAGTTGCAAAGGTGGTCTTCGGGTCAAAATGACCCAATAGAGTTGAAATCAAGGTCAGTTGTTTACACGCCACAGAATGTTACAATGTTTTAGTTGTGTCTCAGTCAATCAACCCTGAAGCTGAAAGATAGTTTCCTTTCAAAAAATGGCAAAATAACATGGTCCTCGGCAGCATATGAGCAACATGGCAGGCTTGCAGAACAAAACGTCATAAAGATGATCCCAGGATCCACAAGGTCCTGGGGCCCAGTGAAGATGGAAAACTCAGGTAGTCACACATTTTGTGGTCAATGACAAGTTCTTTCTTTAAGCAAGATGAAATTTGGTTGAAAAAAGCTGCTTATATGGGGGGTTTAGTGAAGCTGGGTCATTTTGACCGGGAGGACACAGATAATGAGGACAACAGGAGTGTTAACTTGGTTAATTCCCATTTAGATTCCTAACATTATTATCTTTCATGTTGTTGTATAGGTCCTGTTCCTACCAGGGAAAAATATCTTTCTATTCATATCATATTTTTCAAGCTTAAGCACAACATGCCTGTACAAGTGAATACTTTGAAGTATATATATAAAAATAAAATCTGAAGACAGAGAGGTTAGCATATATTGTGTATATATATCATGCAGTGGATACATAAAATGTAAGTGCATGTGCTAAATAAGAGAACTAGATAACATAACCGCTGTGAGTTACTTTTCTCCCATCCCACTAGAAAATACAATACCGACAAGATAGAACCCTATTGGAATAGGAAAATATGAATAGCTATTCGCATGCTTTCTGCTGTTGCAGACCATCACAAGCTTTTAGGGCAGATGCTACTTTTAGAGCCAAGATAAATTATTTACTTGTTAAATAATTTCCTGGCCCCTGCAGTCTAGGCGGGGTTTCTGATAGGGCTCTTTGTCTGTCGCGTGACAGAGGGCGTGGAAAACCATAGTAACTCCACCAACTACTTTGATAGCAATCGAGAAGCGGCTCTGCCAGGCATTAGGCCGGGTAAAACACATAATACCTTTTCTAGCATCTAGATTTAAAATGAGCAGTGTAGTCCAGAATCCTTACATCGGCCGAACGCCCACAACACGGGTGAGTAACTCTTGTAATGGAGGACTGATATTGGGATTTAATGATTGTTTTTTGACGCATATGCTGGCCATGCATGAAGCACTATATGGAAATGTGAAAAAGGGGAAGATCCTGGTGCTCCAAAAGAGTAAGATATCTGGTTCATTGTTCTTCTCAGGGTGCGATTTGACAAAAAAACAGGATGGTTTGTTTTTTTGGACATTGGACTTTTAGCTTGCATAACTAGGGAGAAGAACGCAAAGGGTAGACGGGCCCTTTTTCGGGTCCGTGGATTAGTCCCCATCACAACATGGCAACACTTTTAATGTTCATTTAGTTGTTTTATTATTGGGTCCTGTAAAGTAAGACGATGTGCGCAGCGCCCGCACTGAGCATACGCACATCACGCACTGCGTGTAGGGCACCAAATGCCTGGGGGGGGCACCAAAAAATCTGGGACGTGGAAACCCATCACAGTAGGTTACTAGTATAAATAACAAATAAAATATGTCTAGAGCATGTTAATATGCAAAACAAATACAAAATGAATGGGTCATCACTCACAGTAATGCAGCTCCGCACTGCTCGTATTATTAAAGAGCTGGTTCCTATTCTTTGCTACGGAACCCCCCTTTCCCCCACCTCAGCGCAATTCCCCCGATGGGATCTAAAGTCCAACTGGCTTGATGCTCACTTTCACGAGCACGGACGGTTTGGCTACGAGGAGGAAGCAGAATTAAGCGCCGAGCAGCGCACAGAGAGGGGAGACCGATCCACGTCACTAGCGCACGCGCACCTCTGCGAACACTAAAATGTTACAATGTGTTTGTGTTGGATGACGTTCAGAAATTGACACTGAAGATCATTAGATTTCAAGAGTTGCATTCATCGCTATCAAGGGGGGGAATCCTCTGGAAAAGCAGGTTGGTAATTTGTACCATATTTGTCATCAGCATGTGGAAAGAGCGATTTTAATGAGTGGTTGGGGATTTTCTCATACACGTCCACTTGTAGGTAAGAAAATGAAGAGAACAGACATTCTACTTGTATTTGTAATGTGCAGGTTTATAGATTCACAATTAATTATTGCAGCACTTGCCAATAAATTACATGGACAACTTTTCCAACTTCTGACATGGTTTGAGTACTGAAAAAGGATGATTAAACACAACGTTTCTCCTCCTACAGTGCCCCCCCGTTGCTATAGAGACTTTAGGAGCAAGCCCAGAAGTAGTGTAAGAAATTTGTCTACGGTCTGCCTCGTGAGGCAGGCCCCTCTCTCTGATTCAGTGGCAAACATTTTTTAATGCTCCAGTATAGCCTCTCTCTGTCAGTACTCCAGACACGTTGTAAAATATTATTGCGAGCAGCAGGAGTCCTGGGGTCTGTGTGAAGTGTCCGATTTAGACGATACTTTTTGGGGCACAGTGTGTCAAATGCAGGTGCCTCTTTTAGCCTAAATGCTGCAAACAACTCGCTGTAAGCTTCCGCGATGCTGTAGAAGTTCTACTAGCAATTTCATTGGAGACCAACAGCCAATCATAATTGACCTTCTTTAATTCTCTGATTGGTTGGTTTTGTGGCACAAATGTAACGCTGCTGCCATTGAAGCGAGCGCGTGAGTCAAACGTCGAGTGAGCGCAGAATGAAGGGGTGGAGAGAGCACATCAACGGCTGCGCGCAGAAAACAAGTTTGTGGAGAGGGCACCTGAGTAAACTGCGCGCACGGAATGTCTTTCTTTGCTAAAATATAGTTCTCTGTGCTCAAAACTTTAAATTACGCGCTCAGGATTGAGGCACAAATATAACGCCATACTAGTATGGCCTAGCCCATAGGTGTCAAACTCAAGGCCCGCGGGCGGTGGAGTCCAGTGTGGCCCGCCGGATGAATTTGCTATTGTGAGAACTTCAAAAAGACATAAATTGCATTTCTATAAAAGTAGCTGCTGTTCCTAAATATTCCAGTAGGGGGCGCACTGAGTGAGCGCATATGTTTGTCCAGGGGAACACGTCATTCACTAACGCAGTGCCGGTAGATCACCTGCCATTGGCAGATCGCTTCTGACAGACGAGAGGCTCATTGGGTTGTTTTTTTATATCGATTCGTTTCGCGCTCCCGGTATGCAGCGATGTTGTTCCGTATTGTTATTGCGGGTAACTGTCCGAGCGGGGGGGGGGGGAGGGGGGGGGTGGGGAGTAAATCACCATGACTTGGATTGAAAAGTTGAGTGAAAAATAGCTTGTGAGCCGAAAAAGTGTGGGGAGCCCTGCGTTCAACCTTTTCCACCACGGCGGCCCTCTAAGCAGCAGCGCCCGCTTGAAAATGATGGGCGGCACTTCCCACGGACCACCCCCCGCGTCGGCTGGACCATCCGCACCCCCCTCCCCATCCACACGGTCTGGCCCGCCTGAGATCAAAGTGGGCAGTATCTGGCCCGAACCTAAAATGAGTTTGACACCCTTGGCCTAGCCAGTCACCAGATCTAAACCCCATAGAAAGTCTGTGTTGCCCAGCGACAGCTCCAAAACATCACTCCTCTAGAGGAGAGCTGCATGGAGGAATGGGCCAAAATATCAGCAATGGTGTGTGACAACCTTGTGAAGACTGTGGGTCGTCGGGGAGGTGCGGACCGGAAGGAGGGAGACACAGGCGCAGGGTTCCAAAAACAAAAAAGGTTTCAAAAATACCACAAAGGGCAAACTCAGGATTCCAGGAAAAACCAGCGACGAGGGTCGGAAACAGGAACATCTACACATGACACCTAACCAAAAGACAATGACTCGACACTGGACGACAGATTCGCAGGACTTAAATACACAAGGGAGGTGCAGGTGATTGGAAACAGGTGGAATCACTCAGACAATCACAAGGGGAGCCAGGACAAGGCAGGAAGTGAAGTTACCCAGGGACACCAGAAAAATGAAACTTCAAGAGACAAGGGGCGGGAGGGTGGGGACCCGAAGGCGCTGGTCCCCCTGGGAGACTCTGGCGGGCGAGCCGGCGGACGGTCGGGCGGGGGGGAACCTCCATGGTTTGGCCAGGACGGTGACTGGGCCTCGGGGGTGCGTAGGTCAGGTGTGGTCGTCGCCGGGGGCATGCCGTGACAACGACCAGACGTGGCCGTCTCCGGGGGCCTCCCGTGAGGACGACCAGACGTCGGCTCCCTGGCGTAGGGCGTGGGCTGCGGGACCTCTGACGCCGCGTAGGGCAGCTGCGGGATATCGGGGGCGGCGGCTGCGGGACATGCGCGTAGGGCACCAAAAAATCTGGGACGTGGAAAATCGTCACAGTAGGCAACTACTAAAAATAACAAATATAATATATCTAAAGCATGTTAATATGCACAACCAATACAAAAGTAACAGGCCATCGCTCACAGTAATCCAGCTCCGCGCTGCTCTTATTATTAAAAAGCTGGGTCTTATTCTCTGCTACGGAGACCCCCCACGGTGCAATTAAAGTTTTCCCCCGATGGGATCCAAAGTCCAACTGGCTTGATGCTCACTTTTACGCGTTGTTTTGACGGTCTGGCTACGAGGAGGAAGCAGAAGCACAGAGGGGAAACCCGATCCGGTCACAAGCACACGCACCCAAGAAGCTGCATTTACAGAAAAGAGAAATAAAACTTTCTCGGGGCGAGATCTCCGGAGGGGGGAAATCCTTGTCCCCCCCGGAGATTAATAATTTAGCAGAGGTGGGGATAGGAAAACCAGAGGGGCGGAAATCCCCCCCATCCCTCCCTACAAATCGAACCCTGCGCGCACGGACGGTTTGGCTACGAGGAGGAAGCAGAAGCGCAGAGCGGCGCGCAAAAAAAAAGGGGAAACCGTTCCGCGTCACGAGCACACGCGCACCGCCACAGCCTGGACACGCGTGCGCACACATACTCGCCCAAGAAGCCACATTCACAGAAAAGAGAAATAAAACTTTCCCCCAAGACAACGACGCTCTGCAAACACACAGAATATTCCGAGTAAGAAGCGGAAGCCAAGCATTTGCGCTTGGGGCACCCAAATGGCTAGCGCCACCGGCCCTGGATATGCTGGTTTTTTGTGTTGGATGACGTTCAGAAATATGCGCCGTCTGCCAGAAGGCTGCTGAATAGCTACTCTGATGTAATGACACTGAAGATCGTTAGATTGCATTCATCGCTATCAAGGGGGGAACATCCTTGTCCCCTCCGGAGATAACAATAATTTAGCAGAGGTAAACCAGATGGGGGGAAATCCCCCCCCTACAAATCATATCAGTCAAATGTGACTGATGACACCACCCTCTCTCTCTCTGTACCTGACTCTTACAGAGAGCAGAATGTCGTGCACTGTTCATACGTATCCAAGAAGAATTACACGTCATCTGGGGGATCACCCTGTCCACCATGCCCACTAGTTCTTTGTATCCGTTTCGGAAGAAATCCCAATTCCCTTTTCCTGGGAATTTATGGGAAAATATCTATGCCTTTACCCGTCCTATTTTGTGCCTATACAAGCTCATAGATCATTCAACAGAAGACTAATCCAGGACTACTCCCTACTGACTAGAAGAAACTATCGTTACACAGCTTTTAATTGGTTGGTGAGGTGAAGAAGTTGGTTAGAGTAAAAAAACTCCAGACGCGTGAATAAGTGTTGCGTTGTAACTCCTCACAATGGAAGGAATGTAAACAATCACAGAGCTCCAGAAATATTGTATATCAGTGTTGTTTAAAGTCTTTGTGTTATTATATAGTCTTTTTTGTCTAAATCAATTCCTCCAAATTTAGTCATATGAAGGATATCCAGCTTTCTGGTTGTTTTATATATTATTACCATTACAACAGGAAGGTGCCATATATTACAACATATAATATATTGTTATTTTACCTTATTTGTTCGAGGTTGCAAAAGAATGTTTGTTTTTAAAACTTGCATAACAATGATCTTGACTTGCTCGATTTTGTGACAAGAATATATTAATTTTTTTACATTTTGCCTGGGAAGCAGTTAAGGGTTAGGTTTCTTGCTCAGGGACACTTCAACATGGGACACGGAGCAGGTGGGGTTTGAACCACCCACATGCGGTTTCCAGTGCAGCCTCTCTATTCCATGCGCCACCGTTGCCCTGGTTCATAGTGAGTCTCAGCATAGTCGGCAAACGGACCCGAAACGAGTCGTTTTTTGATTGTGGCCCGGTGACGGTGTTACACCCCAACTGGATTAACACTAAAACACAGTAAGGATGAGCACTGTTTACACTGCGCCAGAGGGCTATACACAGCTTTTGGTGTAGGGGATTCAAAACAAGGTATTTCGTGGGCTTGTCTTTTGTGTTTATTTTTTACAGACTTTTTCTTTACTGTACATATTGAGACAGAAATATACAAAGCACTACCAAAAATAAATACACTTGTGACAATAAAATATACATTTCAGCTTTTTAAAAACGTATCATTCTCTTTTGATTCTTCAATAACAGACTTTACTGGCTGCTGGATTTTGACAGCATATTTTGTGTTGTCATAAATTTCTAGATGCCAAAGCCTGGGGGCAGTGCAGTGCCACCTGGAAGTCGGGACAGCAGTGGCATATGTCGAAGCAGCAGCATCTGCAGTGGGAATAGTGGATCTGGAGGCAAGATACTGTCACTATCATCCATGAGTGAGAGTGTGCACAGTGGCCTCAGTTGTTTTTTCTCTGAGCAAGCCCTGGAGCAGGAAGAAAAACAACATCGCAGTAGCCAGTTAGCAGAGTTTCAGCGACTGAGAGAGGTTCGTGCAGCTGCTCAGGTAAAAAATGTGGAGGATTTTCTTAGAATGAACCATGTTTCACTCAGGGACAGCATGGCTTTCTCCACTGGAATGATATACAGGTAAGATCAATGTATTTATTAAGCTTAGCTCTAACAAGATATATACTGTTTAATCTGCGTGCAGAGGTCAAAGCACAACATCTGATACGACAACTTAAGTTGAATATGAAATCTTAAAGTTTGTTTTGATGAACCCTATTTCAACTCAAATAATTGCAGTTTCTGGTTCCCAGTTCTATTTTTAAACTGGTGGGATGCATAAAACCTCAATCAAGCCCTGTTAATGTTGGTCCATGTTTTTTCTTTCATGAACATGTGCAATATGTCTGTGTTATAGTTTATTTAAAATAATTCAGTCACTCTTGAAAACAACTAACCCTAATCCATCCTCCTCCAAAAGGAATATATGCCTTTTTTACCTGCAAAATAGCTTATTGTTGTATAAACTTCACAGTACAATTTACAATTTACAAGCCTGCAGTAATGCTAAAGAAGCCGGGTAAACTTACTGCGTACTTTTCTCTCATTGGTTTATCGTTGCCAACGTTGGGCTCCGACAATCCATCAAGCGGAGTGGCTTCGTTGCTCACCAAAGTCATACTAAAACATTTTGACAGATTTGAGTGCAGTGTACCCATAAGCGATACCAAACTTCACTAAAAGTCTTTAGGTCATAATTTGAGTATTTACATAATCTTGAACTATTACAGATGATTATAGCTTTATTAATATGCATTTACAGACTGCTACTTTTTCAACTAAAACTATTACTACCAACAATAACTATAATAAATAAACAGACTTACAAGGTTCAGAGAGAGATGAACCTGGAACCAGCTGAGCATTCTTCAGAAGGTGAGGGTCTCTGCAAAAATATACAACATACCATGTGGAATGCATATAGTTAGTCGATTGCTGAAAAATGGTATTGTATCTTAATGTACAAACTCCTTCAGTAATAATGCATTTTTACGTGGCTTTACGTGGTACTCAAAGACACCAAGTAAAACCAGCACAGATATAGCACAATCAGATAAGCATTAAAACAAGCATAATAAATGCAATCAGGCTAAAAAAGAAAGTAAAATGATATGTGGAAAGCTAAAAAGACAATGGCTCGACATTTGGACATGCATGTACTTATGCACAAAAGTCTGGGCACAGATGAACCATTTTAATTTAATTAGGGACGTTTCCCTTTGACAACGAAGATGAGCTGTAATATTATACAAATATTAGGTAACAAATGAGCTGTTTGTAAACGTGTTTAAAACATTTACACAATTTCTGATATTTAACTACCTAAATTAAACTGATGCCAATAATGGCTTGCTTGCTAGGTACAAAGCTGCTCTCACGGTTTCGCCGTCGGACGCGTTTGCATGTTTTCACACGCATTCACGGCAAAAAAGAATAATAATCGGACCCTATTCCGAGCCGCATCAGTTCCTCCTCAACCTTCCCGGCGGTATCCACCGTAGCGTGGTGTCCCCCCACCCCTGTCGACCGTAGGACCCCCTACAAAATCTCACTCCAAGTTTTTTGGAAACGTTGGCAGCTCTGCTAACGTCACTTGGTGAAATAAAATCGGTATTGTAGACGTAATGAGTATCCCGGAAAAGTCTTAATGTATTTTGATTAGTAATTAGAAGGTGTCAGGAGCATGGCACCATCACTATGCTAGCTGGAAGCCTCCTTAAGGTTTGGCTCTAGCCTCTTTTATGGCCTCTGCTCCGAAAATGGCATACCCATAATAAAAATGTGAATAACTTTGTAAATACTAGTCTATTTGGACAGTTTCTTTTCTGTAGGATAAAGGGGAACCCATATTAGTGGGAAGATGTTAAATATCTGTATACATGTCACTAATTAATAAATAAATGAAGATGGAACACTTTTTGTTTTTATTTCCAATTTCCAAAGTCCGCCTGGAAAAAAAAGAGGCACAGTGTATCCAGCACTAACAACAACAAATCTAGAGAGGTTTTAGTAAAGAGTGGTCCGGTGACAGGCCAAAACCAGAAAATCAGTCTTGTGGGCACAGCTCTCGATTTTGATGATTGACACCTCATTTTAATCGTCAGAGCCAATAGAATTGAGGTAAACACCGCTAAAGGAGACTGGCAGCTCTTTTAGCCAATAAGACGCAGCCATGGAGAAAGTCCGTGTTTTCTCGCAAACTGACTGGGCAAGACGAAATAACCTGCAAATCTGAGCCGTATATGCCGTTATATGAATTTTTCACTTCCGGGTTTAACGTTTAGCGTTTAACGTTTAGCGTCTAGCAGCGGAAAACAAACGGGATAAATCATTTCTTTTGCATGAAAACAACAAACGTAAGTGACAAATTGTGATTGAAAAGCGAAGTTGAGATTTCTTTGGCTGGTGCTTGTTTGGACTTATCTTGGGAAATGTTTGACTGAGCGATATGAAACACATATTGGCGTATTCTCCCTCTTCTCGGCTAGCGGTTAGCTATCTCGGTTTTGTTTTTAGCACAATGCATCAATAAGATAATCGGTAAAATAGTCAGGGTCGTTGCATTTTTTTGCGAGTGATATTTACATATTTCTTTTCACATTTCTGTGCAATGCTCTCGTTGTGTTTGGAGCACTTTCAAACGGGTTTGATGTCTTTGTAGCTCAGACTCTGACGTTTACAAGGATATGCAGCCTTCAGCATATCCGTTTTGTTTTTATACAGCAATATGTGTCTAATGAGTGTCAGCGCTCTAACGACCCAGTATGGGGGACCTTAGAGTCCAACAGGTTAAAGCAGTTTGGCCAACAGTAGCTATGTAAACGATGGCCCACAACTAGTGTTAAAGCATCCTATGTGTGACATGAAATGACTTGTGTAAGATGAAAATACATAATGTTACCTCTATACAGGGCTTTCTTCTCTTTTTGTCTTTGTTTTCATCCCTTTGCACAAGAGAGTTTGGACCTTTTGATTTTACTTTAGCTTGATCTGAATGTGCCCATTGCCTTGCAACACAGGCAACCTTAGGCGCGCAACCATAAGGTCCGCTGCACGGGGTCGTCGCCCCCGCCCTCTCTCAAGAACACATAAAATTGAACTCCAACATATGGCGGGGGCGTCATGTTTATTTGTAATAATGATTTCACCAAGGTTTTATTACATTTTGTTTCGAGAAAGATGTATAATTATGGGCACCACTAAAGGGCTGCTCCCACAAATCTGGCGTCCTAGGCAGTCACTTTGTGTAACGAAGTGTTGGGCAAGTTACTGAAAATTAGTAATTAGTTAGTTACTAGTTACTTAAAAGTAATTGAATTACATTACCAGTTACTGTATATCAAAAGTAATTAGTTACTACTGTAAGTAACTTTTAAGTTACTTTGTCTGCTTTTTAAATGTACAACTCACCACTACATTTTTGTCTTTAATTTCGACGAGCAAAAAGTAATGTCCATACTTCCAGGAGAGAAAGCTTGTTCTATCTGCACTCTCAGCCATTGTGTAGTTGAATGCTCATTGATTCGATTGCGCCGCCAAAGGTCCTGCGACGTTAGATCAGAAGCAGCAAAGTAGGCCTATTTTGTTGCCAGCCCGCAGATGGGTGGGAAGGAGCACCTGTTCGTGTTAATATTTCACAAAAGAGAGTAACGCAAGTAACAAACTTATTTACATTTTAGTAATTGTAACTGCGTTACGTGATTAAAAAAAATAATTTGTTACATGCTCGTTACCGCTAAAAGTAGTGGAATTACAGAAACGCGCTAGTCCCAACACTGGTATCGAATAGACTCGAGACAGACTCAAGAGCAGAGCTCTCAATGTTTATATGGACGGCAGCCACGCCGTTACAACAAAGGGACAAGGCAATACAGGAAATCCGGGGACAGGCAGTGGTTTCGGAAGACACATGAAGCAAAGAACAGATCTGATCCAGGGAATAGGCAGGTTCCTAGTCAGGGGAAGGCAGAAGGTTGATACACACATGCTCACTGGTTCTGAGGGAATCCAGGGCAGAGAAACAAAGGGTTCAGCAGAGAAGTGTACTTGCAATACCTCACAACTCGCCCGCTGCATCGAGTTGATCTTATAAGTCTCCTCTCCTGCAGGTGTTCTGAATTCTGGATTTTTTTTAAAGGATTTTCAGTGCGCCATATATATATATATAGATATATATATATATATATATCTATATATATATATCTATATATATATACCGTATATATATACCGTATATATATATATATATCTATATATAGATATATATATATACCGTATATATAGATATCTATATATATCTATATATATACCGTATATATACCGTATATATATATATATATATATATACGGTATATATATATATATCTATATATATACCGTATATATATATATACCGTATATATATAGATATATATATATCTTATATATATATATATATAGATATATATATCTATATAGATATCTATAGATATATATATATTTAGATATATATCTATATCTATATCTATAGATATATATATATATATATATAGATATATATATCTATATAGATATCTATAGATATATATATATATATTTAGATATATATCTATATAGATATCTATAGATATATATATATATATATTTAGATATATATCTATATAGATATCTATAGATATATATATATTTAGATATATATCTATATATATACATCTATAGATATATATATATTTAGATATATATCTATATATATATATCTATAGATATATATATATATATATATCGATATATATATATACTGTATATATATATCGGTATATATATATATATATATACTGTATATATATATCGATATATATATATATATATATATATATATATATATATATATATATATATATATATATATATATATATATACACTGTATATGCAATGTGAAGCACATTTTGCCAGATGGGAGTTTTTTTAATTGCCACTTGTGTTTTACTGACCAGTTGCAAATGTATTCAAATCCCAGCCAATTATGTTATGGTGGCTGGCAAGCGCAGACCGTGTAATAAGCAACTCCTACACAAGAAATGTATAGGAGTTTCTCTTTAATGAACTTACTTGATAATGTAAGGTAATGCTATAGGATTTGTAATTCTTTTTATCAACAGAAATCTTGGTAAATCGGGACTGAGGGTGTCTTGTCTTGGATTAGGTGAGTTTGACATAAGCATGCATGCATGCATCATAAGTAAAAGTTAATTTAAGTGTCTAGTCTATCATATGTATGGGAAGTATTGCGGTTAAAAATGCTACGGGTAACACTTTATTTGGATGGCAAATCTACAAAAACATCTATGGTAAGCTCCAGCAGGCTAATCCTAATAACAGATAAACAATTTTATTAGGGGGAGTTAGGGGTTAGGGTTAGTGTAAACAGTGTTCTGACCGTAGGAATAATCTCTCCCAACATGTTGAAATAATACGTTTTGATGAGGGTACAACATGCAGGCCTTCTTTCTGGTTCGCTTTCTTTTTGTGGAGTTTGGCCTCGAGCTTCCTGTATGAGTTCTTGAGCTGCTTTTTATTCAGTTGGGGCTGAACTCGCCTCCCTATTCCCTAACTTGAAGCCTGCTTATTAGGAAGAAGTTTCAGGTCACATGGCTTGTTTTGGTCGAAGCAGTGTACAGTCTTGGATGGTGTTGTGTTGATAGAATTGAATGTATTCTGTACGCAGTCCGTCATGCTGTTGATGTCCTCCACATGTAGTCCATACAGCACATCCCAGTCAGTTGACTCAAAGCAGCACTGCAGGGTATCTTAAGTCTCCTATGAGTCTTGGTGGTCACAGGCTGCCTCTGCCCCAGAAGAACATACTTTGGTGTTAACAGAATCCAATGCATATTGTGCCAATGCATGGCATTTGAATACAATAGGTCCAGAGTTTCATGTTTGTCAGTTAACATATTGGTGATAAGTTGACAGTGCACAAAACAACAATAAAGAAAGGCTTTTTTTCAGCAGAGTAAATTTTATTGAGAAGCTGTTTAAAGAATACTTTAAATATAAATCAATACAAACCATGCGGCTTCAAACTACAGCGTCAAACTTAACAATATAATAACGGTTTACAGTATACTTTGTTTCCCCTCTGTAAGAGTTAGAGATGTGTGACGACCCTCCGCCTCTGGCTGGGGTACCCGCAGGTGGGTGTGGCAGAGGTTCGTCAGGGGATTGGGTTAACCTGAGATAATAAGCAGCACTGGCAACAGTGCTGGGCTTTGTGTGTCAGTGCACCCTGATGAAAGGTCCTCGGGTCTCAGGTGCCCTCTCTGTGCCTTGAGACACCCGGTTCTGCTATTTGCTAGGTGAAGTATTGTTGTTCTTACACGAGGCGCTTGCCTGTTGTCATGGCCGTGCAGCCCGGACCGTGACAAGTGTATATAATAGTTGATTAAAATGTTGGGAATATCAATCATTTATATCATGCTTCATGCTCATTGTGCATGAACTAAATATACATAACATATTAGGAAGCATTTATTGACTTCATGATTGTATTAGATAACTGGTTGTTGTTTGGTGGTTCTCAGTTCTCAGACCCTTCATTAGGTTTTTTCTTAACTCTGGCCAAATTGAAATGGCCTGGCAAAGGAGGCACAGGAACTCTTTCCCACTCTGGGCTCTGTTCCTCATACGTGGCTGATTATTTTTAGGATAATATAGATCTGGGTTTTCGGTTCCACACAGCAAGTTTGGCAAAACCACGATAGAAACTCATCCTAAAACATGAACCTGCTTCGGCACAAGCTCATTTGATTCAGTTTCATAGGGAGAGAGTTCTCCGAGATCAGAGATCTGTTATGACATCACTTCCTGTGCAAGCCCTATCGATGCTGCCAACAGAAATTATTTATTCACAAAAAGACCTTCTCGAGCCGTTAGGTGGTGAACACCACACGCAAACATATATTAAAATGCCTAGTTCTATATGGTCATCTACACATACACGCATATATTTGATACATACGTGCATACAGTGCATACCATACACATATCCTACGCATTTATTCATTTGTATAAATTAGATACTCTTTGGTCTTGTTTTTATTTACTTATTCCGAAAGAGTGGATATATTTGTTTTTTGTCTGCAAGATCTCATTGGATGAGGAATTCCATTAAATAAATAGAGTCTGATTGATTAGAGTGATGAGACACTTAAATGAGCTTATACATTTTTCTCCAACACTTGCGCATTTAACTTGTCTGTGATACTTTGCCGTGCTTGTAGCCCTTAAGAAGTGGTACTGTGTCAGCTTTTGCCATGATCATTCAATTCAATGTATTTTATTTTCTATAGCCCAAAATCACAAATTTGCCTCCTCGGGTTTTACACTGCGTTCCACATTATTATACAAATTATACTTTGACAGTCAGTATAATTTAAGTCTGTTATATAATATATAATTCAAATTGTATTGAACAAACCTCCCAATGATAACTCATTGTTTCTTTTCAAAAATAAAAAACTCAAAATGCAGTGTTCTAAGATTTTTTATAGGTTTTAAGAACCTTTCAATTTGAAAAATTTTCATTTGTTGAATTTGCAGCACTAGGAGGCCATATTTACTGAAATCGAAAATGTCTTAACAGGTCGAGTTACATGTTAGCATAGGACCCCTCTCTGCTTTAATATCTTTGCAGGAGGCCATTATAGCCTCCCAGAGCCTTTTCTTGAATGTTAACTGCATTCCACCCACATAGATCTTTTGCTTGCTGATGCTTCAAAGGTTCTCAACAGGGTTATGGAAAACATTTCCAGTAGTTGCTGACTCTGAATTTCCCTAAACTAAAATGTCCTAGTTGGACAATGCAGTGTTTGTGGGGATACATAATAACTTCGGCACGAGTTCTTATAAAAGTTACGACATGAGGGGGACATTTTACATTTGTATTGGGATTTACTCCAATTGTACAGAGTGAGTATGAAATATTACATTTTAACTACAGAGTAATTTTGTTGTGAGTTGCAGGCTGTAGTTTAATGCATTTCCTTTTCTGTACAGGCACCTGGGTCACCTTTGGAGGCCAGATAACAGATGAGGTAAAAGAGAATTCCTGCGGTCTCATGTAGTGTAGGCTCAAGTTTAACAGGAGTGTAACAATGATAGAATACCGTGAGTTATGACTATAGAGCTCACCTCAATATGAGCCGCACCACCTAAATTTAGGAAAGAAAATTGTACACATAAGCCGCACCTGTCTATAAGCCGCAGCCTTTATGGCTCATACACCATATGGTATGGTGGACCATATGGTGTATGGTAAAAGTCTTCATTTTGGTGGCGATTTTTTTGGTTTTCAGTCAGATATGCATGGTGCGAAAGTGAACGAGGTAATCAAATCTTTTGTGTTTCCTCTTCTGAGCCTATGCAGGTCACGCAAATAAGGATCCGAAGACTCGTACTCTGCAGACAAAGGAATCGTTGATCCGAAGACAGTCGGGAGGCAATTCGGGTACGAGTCTTTGGATCCTTTTTCAAGTGACCTGAATAGGCTCAGGAGAGGAAACAATTACCTGACCGCTGTTTTTAGTATAGAAAAACCCAAATTATATTTGTTACATGACTCGTTTTGTTTTACTACTTTACATTTACAGTTTAGTGCATTGTAATTGTTTTTCGTGATAATTAACTGCCAGTATGATAATAAATGACAATTTAAAACCATACAAACCATCATATTGTACTCTATTTAATAGATGAGGTTTTTGTTAAAACGGGAGGGATTGTGTTGATGGTCGATTTCGTCTAGTTGGTTGGATGGGTTGAGGGGAGCTGCGTCGCAGGATCCCCCTCAGGGCTCTATGAAAAGTTGGAAAAAGAGAAACCATAAAAGGGGTTGGGAGGGTGGGTTTTCTAGCATGCGTACTGTCAGGGAGGGTCGCGGCGGCGAGCAGGGAGAGGCAGCACTCAGTCGCAGCGATTCAAAATAAGAAGACTTTAATCGTCAAAAACGGTCAAAACTCAAAAATACCGCTCAGGGCAAAAACCAACATGGATGGGGAAACAGGAACAAGACCTCTGATGTGAGACACCAAGAATCAGAATAGAAAAAAAATAACTAAAACCAGAGGGTCCTAAGGTGAAAGTTAAAACAAAGACAGAAATACAACATGTACAGCATGCTATTGCTCCAACTGTCCACTAATTGAGCGTCAGTTCTGGCATAGCTAACGCTATTGGCCATCACACGGTTTCATCAGCTGATCTGCTCCAGCTGAGCCGCATCAACTGATCTGGATTAGCGCACCAGCTGGTCAAACCCCCCTTGCTAATGGCTACACTCAAACAGGGCGCCCTATTTAAAGCAGATCCAGTTTTGCTCCTACCTGCTTGCGGCTCGCTTTTCTGCCGCCCGCCACCTCCCCAGCTCCTCCTTGTCATGCATAACGTGGCATTTGCTTCTATGTCATCGTTGCCGCTCTGTTCATGTTGGGGGAATAGCTCAGCTCAGCTAACACAGTCCTAAAACGGTGTGAGCGTTCCCTAATGCCGCTGCTGTCCTCTGACTCCCTGCTATTTCATGGTGCTCATGAAAGGTCGGAGGACTCCCTGAAAAGAGCCACACCGCCAAAGGTTTGATTCTGAACTCAATACTGGTTGCAATCTATCTAATAAAAATGTTTCCTAAATCATTTTTATTGTCATGCGTGTTCTTGATTTAAAGGCACACTATGCAACATTTCAGTTAATTAATATGTTCCATACCGTTTTGGATGATTAAATGAGTCGTTTCAGGTCGAACAAAGGTTTTCTCCGCCGCCTTGGGGGTCTGTAGGGGAAATACCGCACATGCAATAGCAGGAGCGTCGGGTTGCCCCCACAGAGTCTTGCTTTACGGCATGAGACGGGAGGCTGCAGGCTTCAGCCATACACTCTTGGGCTCGTAGCGCAGTGGCGATATTTGTGCAGTTATCATGGCGGAACCAGCGACAAAACAGTGAAAGCCCATGTCGGAGCAGGCAAGAAAGAGGAAAAGGGCTCTGGACAGAGAGAGGACTCTTACACGGGTGAAGATCGGGCAAGCCTTTTCTGAATGGCGAGAGCTCATAGAGAAGGAAGGCTGCACGGCTGAGTGGACCTCACGTTTCTGCTGATGCGATTGTAAGTAATATTGGAATGGTTGGTAGCGACCTCCGCGTAAACTCTGCATTCACCCCCGCCGAACCTCCGCGTGAACTCTGTATTCACTCACCCGCGCCGAACCTCCTCTGCATTCACCCTTGCAACGTTAGCAGTTGTGTTGTGAGAGTGCAATCTTTTCAGAGGCCGTATAGTTTTCTTTCCGGTATGGCAAACCGGGTCCGAATGCTTACTTTCACCTCTGCTTGACGGAGAACAGCTGAGCGTCTTTACGACAGTGCACTTTTATTTTCGGCCTCTGGGGGGAGCCTCGCTGGAAAATCAACCCCGGTTGCATAGTACACCTTTAATGGACCTGACAGAATAGCTATTTTGTCAGGTTAACATTGCAGTTATTTGAAAGCCTCCCTAGAATATAGCCTCCCTAGCAAGTAATGACTGTTTTTTGTCTTGATATGTGAAGTACGTTTTTTAACAGAGTCTTTAACATGGGTCTGTCAAGCTGTGGTTTGCAATCTTGCAAGAACATACCTTTCACATAAAAGGCATAATTTATTGTCTTTTGAAATGAATAGTGTGATTTATGACGTTAATTAAAGAGTTTTCTAAAAATGCATTTTATTTCAAGATTCCACTTTCTTTTTTATTTTAAACTAACATAAGGGTCTCATTTTCAAGAGAGATGTTGTTACGGACATACTGGATCTAACGTTTTAGTGGAAATTTTTACCAAATTCTGTATGGACTAGAGATCAACAGTAGCGTGGCTAACGTCATACCCTGATCTCAAATGAGACGGTCTGGAAACCACATGTTCATTTCCTTGTATTTGAGGCGTGGTTTACGAATGCCCAGAGCCGTTTATTGGGCGCTACGAATGTCTGGCAAATGCGCCTGTTCCTAGCGACAGAAGTTCTACGCGGAAGAAGGCGGTCGGTCAGAGAGTTATGTGTACAAGATGTCGTTCAGCGACTATTGCCGTTTGTGCAAGCCAAACATGAGAGTAGAAGGTATGTATCAGTGGTCCCCAAAGTTTTTCTTGTGAGGGCCGCATAACCTCTGTCCTTCTCTGTCGGGGGCCGTGCTGACCAAGGGGGAAGAAGGGGGTGCCGGCGGTCGGCTCCCCGCGCCTCCGCGGATACGGTCACATAAAGTCAGCGGAAGTTTGCCGGCGAGCCATAGTTTTGGGACCCCTGGTATATATGGCCACTCTACAGACATGTTTTTATAAAAAAAAACACTGAGTTTATCCGAGAGGTTAGCGTTGTTAGGGGTGACAGTCGCACAGGAGTCAGGGCAATCAACAAGATCCTGCCAGCGCATATTCAACATCATCGTCTTGCTGCTCCCTCCCCGCTCTGTGATTGGTGCCCTATCTCAGCTCCATCGTTTCCAGACTGCATCGCGCGCGCAAGGCAGCCTGGGAAAACCTAGGCTAGATCAACAGAGTAATTGAAGGCCTTTAGAGTTTAGACTATGGTAGTGGTAAGTGGAAAAATGAGTTGATATATTATATAAATATATAGTTATACCAGTGTTAAAATCTGCACATGGAAACGAGGACCGGCTTACCATTTTCAAAAAAGATGATCAACATAAAATTGAATGATTCATTTTAAATAACCTTTTCAAAGGGGACGGGAAAAAGTTTTTGTCACAGGAAGAGAAAATACCATAGTTTCACTCTTTGCTAATCTATGTCATCTCAAATGTTGCTGTTAAAGGTGGCAGAGGAACTGATGACTTTGGCATATGAAAATGGGATCAATTTGTTCGACACAGCTGAAGTGTACAATGCTGGACAGTGAGTATGATTGCTTATGACTTATCAGAAAAAAATTATGATTTGACGTAATATAGAAATTTATTGAAAAACAAATAGAAAGGCGGTAAAGATCCTGAGTTCCGCTACAATTTCTGGGTCACAGGGTGCGGTCTTGTTAAAACAGTTAACACAAGGCGTTTTGCCCCTCGGTATTTTAATTTGACTATTAAAGTATTTTTGTTTAAAGTCTGCATTTGAGTCCTGCCTCTGCCTACACCTGGATCCTGACAGAATGACGCAACCAACTAAGGGCTCCGCAGAACTGCTGTTCGAGTACGCACCTGGCTACCTGGATGTGAGGAGCCCGTTTTGGCAGCGAAAGACGGACTTTGTGTTTGGCCCCAGGAGCTAGCAGAGAGCTTACCTCGAGCTCCGGGTCCTCCTCAACCCCAGGAGAAGGAGCCCTAAAAAGAGGAAGCCGCGCACTCTCCTTCACGTTCCAGCTGAGCCGCAGCAATCTCCCGTTACGGCCCCACAACTCAAGCCCCTGATAACGTAATCAAGAAATGAACCACAACAATAGATCCATGAATACAATAATGCATACAGGTGTGGATGCATTTAGAATCTGTTCTATTTATTGTTAGCTTATTTGTTATTCTTTAGAGCCAGTGACTATTAAGTAAAATTGAAGGAATAAAAGCATGCTGTCATGTGTAACCTTCATTTCTATTGTCACAACAGGGTGGTGGAAGCAGGACTTAAATGCAGATGTCGTGAATACAAAAAATACTTTATTAAAGATCCAAAACTCAAATGCCTAGGGGCACAATGCAAACCAGGAACAGGCTGACATGGGAAACCAGTTCATGAAAATCATGTGTAAGGGGCAGGTGATTGGGAACAGGTGAAAACAATCAGGGCAGGACAGAAAGTGAAGCAGTCAATATCACCATAAGGTGCCTTTGAGACTTCCCCACCCCCCCAAAATTTTGTTGAGATTTTCCATTGAACTTTATAGTCATTGTATTAAGTATATGTTAGAAATGCATATTGGTCAAGCTCCCACACTTTTTATAAATTAACTGCAAGCATGTAACATGCAAACAGCAAAATATGTCCACCCTGTTATGGACAATTTCTAAACAGAGTAAATACATTGTAATTACATAGTGACTATAGCATGTACTTTCAGAAAACTATTTAACTATGTAACTATATTACAAAAAATAATTTGTTTAATTTCATAGAACATGAAAATAACAGGGTGGACAAAGACATGACAGGGTGACATGGAATGTCATTGAATGCCCCCATAAATGCAAGGAACAATGCAAGAAAATTGTGGAAAAAGTGCCTTTTCCCATGTTGGGGGAAATTACCAGTCTAACAGACGAGTTTTGATCCACTCTACCTGCATGCAGCATGTCCTTCCTGTCATGGAAGGCTGACAGGGTGAACAATCACAGGGTGGACATTTTTGGCTAATGTTAGCATTTAATGAGCACATGGTGGACCTTCACTTAGAAACATGGTACAGTCAGCAAGCTGACTATGTACTGTTTTACAAATATATTTCAAAGTTCTGATTTTCTTTTCTATCAATTGATATTTTACTATGACAGGGTGGACATGTTAAGCTTGACAACATCCAACTACACATATAATATGATGAAAATTATAAAACATAAATGCAAATACTTATTTTGCAACTCGCCACTGCTTCAGCATCCATTAAAGAAAGAAAAAATGCTCATGGTGATGTCACTTAAAACATCAGTACGTTTCTTAAAGGGACAGTTACCCCATGATGACAGCAAAATGTTCAATATGCTTATGAAAATACAATATACATGATCAAAATGACTTGTTTTATCAAATAACTATTGTGGACCATAAAACCATGTAAAGAATTATTTTATTTAGTATCATTTAACCACTTATTACACACACTAGTTAGCCGAGCAGTGTGTGGGACATGCCAAAATCACGTACATCCAATGTAAAGAAATTGTATAAAATGAAGAAAACAGATTTTAAGAGACTTAAATCATTGTACTGATATGTGTGCAAGTGTTTGGCCACTTATAATAAGACCTCAGACTTTCATTATTCTGCTCCATTTTCATGATGACTGAGTGAGTCTGATGAGGACACCAAAGGCACCCTACAGTGATATTGGCCCAGCTAACCCAGGTACAGCAAGAGGCAAGAAACTACAAAATAAAACGGGAAACAAACCCACACCATGACAGCCATTTTAAATTCATGACAATTATTCATTACACCACTTGTTTACAAAAAAACGGTTTGTACAGTTTACATTGCTAATGAATTACACTGTTCTTTAGCTAAACGTATGTCTGGATAATGTGTTGTTGGATATGAATAGGGCATTGAAATGATGATCTTTTTACATGGTAGTCAGCAAAGGTGACCTATTGTTGGTAACTTACTATATAGTCAATGTGTAACATTTAATGGCTTTCTCCTTCTCAGGGCCGAAGTTGTCTTGGGAAATATCATAAAGAAGAAAGCATGGAGGTAGTTTTCAAATTGTTTGACATTTAAACTAAACGTCGATTAGAATGTTTAGTTTGAAATTGTCGACCATATATTTTGTATTTTGTATTGCATTATAGGCATCTGCCAAATAAAGCATTGCTTATGGGATAACATTACATTATTATTTCATGCATTTGCATGTAGAATTCTTCATCACTATGCATTATTTTACAGAACAAGTCATTTGAAAAGAATTAACCTTTTGAAAGGTTGCGGGACATTGCAGCCATCTGCATGTACAGATGGCTAAAAATGAATGGCGGGGTGGAAGTTGTCTAAAGACTGTCATGCTTCAACACTCGCTTTCAGGGGGAAAAAGTTGGAACACATCTGCCAAAACAGCCTTTGCTTTGGCAGAGGGAAACTTAGGCAGCGGAATGAAGTGCATAAACTTCTGTTAACAGTAAGGATTCCCGTTACCAAGAAGACAAATGCAAGATGTTGAGCCTCACTTTGAGAACATTACACACCAGAGTCTGAAACTGGGGTACTTTTGAAGGGACACTTTAATTCATTCCTATCCATTATCCTTACCAAGTAATGAGCATTTCTTCAATAAGGCATGGAATGAACCGCAGCTCTTTGTGAAAGGTCAAATGCAAAAGAAAGAGAGAGCAAAATGAATCCGGCACCCAGCCAAGAAACCAAATTATCCTACATAGATAAGACCTGAGCAGCGGCCAGGGTATAAACTTTAAAGCCAAGCTCTAGCTGGGGAGTTGCTTGCTGATAAATCTTCATTGATGAAGTCTAAATCCAAACACAATTTAAAGAAAAGCCAGGTCAAGACCTGGCTTTCAACTATATATCATTTTGCATCGATCTCCATGTCCTCTCCACCTGGCAAAGCAAATCATTTCTTGAATTTGGCTGCAACCTCGCCTATATCAATGGACAGGAATGGATTTGAGACAGTTGTGACGATCTTGAAATCAACTCAACACACGTCCTTTGATTTAATTGCGATTAATCATGATACATTTCAAAATGTGCAGTTAATTAGTTAATTTTCTTAATCTATTGGTTAAGGGGTAATTACTTACGCAAGGCACTGTATAGCATATCTTACGTGTGGAAGGTTGTGGTGCACGGCGGCAGTGTTGCCAGTTATCGCGAGACAAATAAGCAACCAGGCCTTTGAAAACAAGCCCAAAACAAGCGACTTTTTCCACGGAGACACCTAGATTCCAATTTGTCCATGTGGACAAATTGGAATGGAATTGGAATTGGAATCCGTGACTGGAGACGTTTCCCTAAACAGAAAAAAACAGATTGCCCTGCTCTGCCTCTGATTGGCTTGTACTCGTTGCCTTTGAGTCAGAGCCAATTAGAAACAGGATGTGGGTGGGAAAAAACTCTGCTGTATCCTGTGTGTATGGGGAAAGGGGAGGGACAAAGGGAACAGGCAACACAAACTCCTACGTTTAAATAACAGCTTGACAGCTTACTATGGAGCTGGGAACAAGCCCAAACTACAACTACACTTTAGAAACAAGCCCCAAAAAACAAACTTTACAGAAAAACAAGCCCAAAGTTGCTTATAATAAGCGGACTTGGCAACACTGCACGACGAGGCTGTGTGTTTTTATTCATTATGTGTTTTTGTACATTCGACAACTTGGTATTTCACTGTGAAAATAAGTATAATACATCAATATTGAATAATCTACTAGACTTGTGGAATTAGGCAGTGTGCTTGATAATGTTATTTTAACATGTAGATATTGTTTCTAATTGTAGTTAAAAAATACCAGTCTAATTGCTATTTGTATTCATGATCTCAAATGCAGACGTTCCAGTTTAGTCATCACCACCAAAATCTTCTGGGGCGGAGAGTATGTATTTGTAATTTGTTTCTTTATCTTGCTTTTTAATTTATTTATTCATTGCTTGTGTGCTTCTTTCTTCCTTTTATTGTTGATTTGCATTCTTCATTGATTGCTTTCTTCATTTACAATAAATGAATGAATGAAAGTTGCAATAATGTATCATTGCATGCAATGAACTCAAGAGCATGTTCCAATAAAAGTAAAAAAGGAATCGGTTTTTAGTACTTTAGATTAAGACATTACTTGTACCAAGTTGAGACACATGTGTATCAACACAAGCAGAACTCAGAGACAATTAAAGATGAACAGCTGGAGTGGCAGCTACAGCTGGTAAGTGTATGTTTTTCTCCCCAATAGCTGGGAGGATAATATTTTATCATGAGGAATCAGGTTCCAGACTTGGTCAGTCCATTATCTCTGACTTCATTAAAATGCTTGTTCAAAGCATACAACTTTTTTGTGGGCAAGTAATCATAAGGAGGTATTCTGTAAATTCAAATATTGTTGATAGGTCAAATTGAAGGCTTACACTTGGAATGGGATACGTTTTTTTATCTGAGGATACAAAGTATACCATATAACAAAAAGACAGCTGCATGTTGGCTAAACCTGTTTTTCAAAATACAAGTGCAATTAACAATGTAAAATGTCTTATAAATAATTTAAATGATTATTGCAATACCTTCCAGACAAATAGAGGAATAGCAGCATAGAAAGTAAATAACACTCAAACATGATGGAGCATTAACTATTTATTTTGCATACATTTTCATGTTCCAAAGCATAGGTCCGGATAAGAATGGTAATGGCCCAAGACATAATTCTCAGGTTGCAGCTGTAGAGCAAAGAGGCGCAGTTTCAGCCACACTTGTCACGGTTTGGTCCTGTATTGTATAAGTTTCATGTTTCTGGTTTCCCTGGGTAACTTTACTTCCTGCCTTGTCCTGTCTCCCCTTGTGATTGTCTGAGTGATTCCACCTGTTTCCAATCACCTGCACCTCCCTTGTGTATTTAAGTCCTGTCAATCTGTCGTCCAGTGTCGCGTCATTGTCCTATGTTGTCTGATGTCAAATGGGTCAGAGGCAGTTGGTGGTTCGTGGTCCTATCCTGTGAGTTTTTGTCCTTTTGGAGATCCTTGGTTTGCCCTTTTTGACTATTAAAGTCTTTTTGTTTTGGAATCCCTGCATTTGCGTCTCCCTCCTTCCGGTCTTCACCTCCACCTCAACACCCGATCCTGACAGCACTATAGTTGCTATAGATGCCAATATTAGATTTTCTTGTATGTACTTTTATCCTTAGGCTTAGTCGATAATGTGAATGGTTAGAGGGATGATTGTTTTACAACATTTTAACAACTGTGCCTTGACAACTGTGTGTGTGCTGTGTACATAATGGATACAAATCCTCCAACCACAAAAGGTTACTACATTAAAATGTGTCAATCTTAATGATACAATCATTGTCATAAAGAGCTTCTGGATTTGTGCTTAAATGTATTTAATATAGCAGTTACCATCTACAGTGAATATTAAAATAATTTCAAATGATTTCAAACCTTGACCTCTGACATTCAAGATGTTGGTTTTTCAGAGCAGAAATGGAAAGCGGATTGTCACGAAAACATATAATCGAAGGTAAGATTTTTACATGAATAGAATGTGAATCACCATAGCATGTTGTCATTGTCACCAAAATCTTTTTTGGGCGGGGTTGAAAACTAGCAACAACTAAGCTATTAATTGCTGCATGTGTCATCATAACCATATTACGCCAACGTGCTGAGTATGTTTTGTTGATAATGTCATTGGTATGCAACTATCTTCACAATAAAAGGTCTAAAGGCATCACTAGAGCGACTTCAACTGGACTACATAGACGTGGTGTTCGCTAATCGGCCCGATCCTAACACACCTATTGAAGGTGGGTGTGCTTATCAAATACAAATCAGTTTGTTCTCTTTGCTTGCTATATGAAAAGGGAAATTATGTTGAGGATTGCTTGGGGATAATGGTTCTACAGATTAAAGCTTAACATACCGTTATACCTGGTGGGATTTACCATTACACATGATAAAACAAATATAAAGCTTACTGTTGTTAGTGCAGTGCAGATATTACAGTTTTGACCCTTGGCGACTATACGGAGGATCCGAGTCCCGAGCTGTGCAAGACTTAGCAACATTTCACAGTTCTTGAAAAGTAGTTTAGTCCAAGTGCGATTGCCACAAATCACTTTTCTGAAGCTAGAAGATGTTTTCATGGGTCGTACACTCTAATGAATTGCTGTAAATTCACCTTGTATTTCTAACGGTATCTTACAGTATGTCATAATAACTAACATACAGTTAAAGGCCCATCCCTTGCTTATATAGATTCCATATTAATATTTCTATAATGATTCTAAATCAACTCTAAAGCAACTACTTGCATACTCCAGGCTATCAGTTTTGTATTATACACTATTCTTTTGACATTTGTCCTACTTTGTGTAAGAACTTTTGGTTCCATTTGTGTCCCTGGACTTCTCAGCACTTGCTCTGTAATCATGTTGACACACATGTGTTTACAACTATAATTAGAATTTCATCAAAAAGTTTATTTCACTAATTTCCATTCAAAAAGTGAAACTTGTCTTTTGTATTCATTCCACACAGACTGATCTATGACGATTATAACAACTAAGAAAACGACTAAGGAAAATCTGAAACTCAGTATCTCAGAAAATTAGAAATCATGGCCAACCGATAAGTATTGGGATTTCCTATCCCCCCGAGTTGGTTGATGAGAAGAATCCAATACGGCACTCAATTAAAGTTAAAAAAGCTAACATTTTATTTAGAAGAGATAAAGTGCTACATGAGCAATCCTCCGCAGGTATACCTGGAGACCTGAAACACGCTTCACAAGCTGTCCCTCTCAGAGTCCGTCTGCTGTCTGACGCTGTCTGCTGGCTCTTTTTTTATAACCTCTCTTGTCCTTGAAAGCCAGTTTAAATCAGTTCTCCTTCACGTAGCATTCTGTCTTGCCCTGAAAATGGGTTCAAACTGGCTCTCCCTTTGGCCACAGGTGCGTTATCTCAGATAATAGTATCTTCATTCTACATGTGCTTTCCCAGTTCACATTGTCTGCCTTATATGGTCTCATCCGGTCACACCATCTATTCTACAAGTCAAAAGATTATAAGAAAACACACAAACCGAAACCCACATCACACATAAGTATAGCATGTACAGCATTCAATACTTAGTTGGGGCTCTGTTTGCCTTAATTACTGCAGCAATGCGGCGTGGCATGGCGTCGATCAGTCCGTGAAACTGATTCAGGTGTTACGAGAGCCCAGGTTGCTCTGTTAAGGGCCTTCAAGCTCTTCTGCATTGTTGGGTCTGGCATATCACATCATCCTTTTCACAATGGGCAGGTGAGTTTGCTGGCCAATTAAGTACAGGAATACAATGATCCTCAAACCAGGTACTGGTTGCTTTGGCACTGTGTACAGGTGCCAAGTCCTGTTGGAAAATGAAATCAGCATCTCCATGAAGTTGGTCAACAGCAAGAAGCAGGAAATGCTCCAAAACTTCCTGGTATACAGCTGCTTTGACTTTGGACCTCTGAAAACAGAGTGGACCAACACCAGTGGAGGACGTGGCACCCTAAACCATCATTGACAGAGGAAACGTTAGACTGGACCTTAAGCAACGTGGATTGCGTTTCTCTCTTCCGCCAGACTCTTGAGACCCTAATTTCCAAATAATATGCAAAATTTACTTTCATCAGAGAACATAACTTTGGACCACTCAGCAACAATCCAGTCCTTTTTGTATTTAGCCCAGGCGAGGCGCTTCTGACGCTCTCTGGCTTGACATTAGGAATGCGACAGCTGAAACCCATATCATGCATATGTCTTCGCGTGGTGGTTCTTGAAGCACTTCAGATGCAGTCCACTCTCTAAATCTCCCCCACATTTTTGAATAGGTTTTGTTTCACAATCCTTTCCAGGGTGCAGTTATCCCTATTGGTGTACACTTTTTTTCTACCACATATTTTTCTCTCTATTAATTTGCTTGGACACAGAACTGCAAGCCTATTTCGCAATTACCTTTTGTGTCTTGCCCTTTTTGTGTCATTGGTCGTCTTTTGATCAACTGTCAAGTCAGCAGTCCTCCCCTATGATTGTGTAGCCCACAGAACTAGACTGGGAGACCATTTAAAGGCCCTTGCAGGTGTTTTGAGTTAATTAGCTGATTGGAGTGTGGCCCCAGGTATTTTCAATATTGACCCTTTTCACAACATTCAAATTTTCTGAGATACTGAATTTGGGATTTTCCTTAGTTTAAGGTCCTCGCTACGACTTTGTCGGAGAGGAACCTATTGTATTTCATGGAATTATTATTAGGGTCCTCGCTACGACTTCGTCGGAGAGGAACCTATTGTATTTGATGGAATTATTAGGGTCCTCGCTACGACTTCGTCGGAGAGGAACTTATTGTATTTAAAGGAATTATTATTAGGGTCCTCGCTATGACTTCGTCGGAGAGGAACCTATTGCATTTGATGGAATTATTATTATTATTATTATACTTCTCACACTTTAAAGGCTTTTTTGGGGGCTTTATCATGTTCAAAAAGTTGTTAAAATTATTAGGGCCTGAGCCAACTGAAAGTCGGGCGAAGCCCTATTGTGTTTCGAAGAATTCTTCTTCTTATTCTTCTTATTCTTCTTATTCTTTATCATATTCAAAAACTCATGAAACTTGGCACGGGCATCGGAAGTGCGTGAAATTGACATATTTTTGGGGTCGCACTTTTAGGTTTGAAAAAATTGTGCTTCCTCTGGGGAATTTTTTTTTTTTACTTTCACCGATAATTTTGCAAATTGGGCTCTTGGATGTGCTCTACAAAAAAGTCAATCATTGTATGCAAATGCGCCTGCCAATATTTTCCGCCATTTTGAATTTTGTGAAAAACACGTTTTTACGAACTCCTCCGAGACACTAGTTCCGATTGACCTGAAAATCTCGGAAATACATTGGCTTACGCTCATCTATTGTTGTTGAAAGATTTTTGATATCTTATTTGGTTACGATTTTAGAGAACAATCAACTTCTCAGGAGCGTGGCTTCTTTCTGAAAGACTCAGAACTTCCAAACTAGAACCTCCCAGAACACACCCAAATATTTTCAGAATATTTGAAGACTAGGGGGCGCTGTTATTCATTGCTGAACATGTGCACTTTTCGCCCGTTTTTTGGCGATAACTTTAAGCCTTTTTTTTCACTTAAATGAACCATTTCCCCCGAGTTTAAACCCGATCGATTTCAATCGACAACGGTGTGGTCCTATGGTATTAGAATCAAGAGTTTTCGTGAAACTTCCTGGGCGTGAGATGTCCTCCATTTCGGGCGATTTGGGGTGATTTTCTTGTAAATGTATTTTTGGCTAGAATTTTCATATTCATGATGCTAGTGTAGGCCTTAGAGTATTGCAATGCAGTGATTAAAAAAACATATATAGCGCGACCTATTCGAAAAGGTAAATGTAATGTTTTGACACTTTTATGTGAGGTAACTGCAGTAAAGATGTACAGGACTGTCTCAGAAAATTAGAATATTGTGATAAAGTTTATTCTTTATTTTCTGTAATGCAATTAAAAAAAACAAAAATGTCATGCATTCTGGATTCATTACAAATCAACTGAAATATTGCAAGCCTTTTATTTTTTTAATATTGCTGATTATGGCTTACAGCTTAAGAAAACTCAAATATCCTATCTCTAAATATTAGAATATTTCCTCAGACCAAGTAAAAAAAAAAGATTTATAACAGAACAAAATCAAGCATTTGAAAATGTCCATTAATGCACTCAGTACTTGGTTGGGAATCCTTTTGCACGGATTACTGCATCAATGCGGCGTGGCATGGAGGCAATCAGCCTGTGGCATTGCTGAGGTTTTATGGATGCCCAGGATGCTTCAATAGCGGCCTTTAGCTCATTTGCATTGTTGGGTCTGGTGTCTTTCAGCTTCTTCACAATACCCCACAAATTCTCTATGGGGTTCAGGTCAGGGGAATTGGCAGGCCAATCGAGGACAGTAATGCCATGGTCAGTACACCAGTTACTGGTGGTTTTGGCACTGTGGGCAGGTGCCAGATCATGCTGGAAAATGAAATCCTCATCTCCATAGAGCTTTTCAGCAGACGGAAGCATGTAGTGCTCTAAAATCTCTTGGTACACAGCTGCATTTACTCTGGACTTGATGAAACACAGTGGACCAACACCAGCAGCTGACATGGCTCCCCAAACCATCACTGACTGTGGGAACTTCACACTGGATTTCAAGCAACTTGGATTTTGCGCCTCTCCAGCCTTTCTCCAGACTCTGGCGCCTTGACTTCCAAATGAAATACAACACTTGCTTTCGTCTGAAAAGAGGACTTTGGACCACTCTGCAACTGTCCAGTGCTTCTTTTCCATAGCCCAAGTCAGACGCTTCTTCCGTTGTCTTGAGTTCAGAAGTGGCTTGACCATGGGAATACGGCTATTGTAGCCCATTTCCCGGACACGTCTGTGAACAGTGGCTTTTGATACCTGGACTCCAGCTTCAGTCCACTGTCTTTGAAGCTCCCCCAAATTCTGGAAGCGACTCTTCTTCACAATGCTGTTAAGGCTGCGCTCATCTCTCTTGGTTGTGCAGCGTTTCCTGCCACATTTCCCCCTTCCCACAGACTTTTTGTGGATGTGCTTTGAAACTGCACTCTGTGAACAGCTTGCTCTTTGAGAAATTTCTTTTTGTGTCTTACCCTCCTGATGGAGGCTGTCAATGATGGTCCTCTGGACAGCAGTCAGATCAGCAGTCTTCCCCATACTTGGGATTTAGTTTACTGAACAAAGCTGAGTGTTTGTCAAGGCTCAGGAAACCCTTGCAGGTGTTTCGAGTTAATTAGACGATTCAAGTGATTAGTTGAATACCCTACTAGTATACTTTTTCATAATATTCTAATATTTAGAGATAGGATATTTGAGTTTTCTTAAGCTGTAAGCCATAATCAGCAATATTAAAAAAATAAAAGGCTTGCAATATTTCAGTTGATTTGTAATGAATCCAGAATGCATGACATTTTTGTTTTTTTTAATTGCATTACAGAAAATAAAGAACTTTATCACAATATTCTAATTTTCTGAGACAGTCCTGTAGTTACCTTATGATTTCAATGCTTCCTAATGGCATTTTGGCTCAATAGCTTCCCCTACACGTATTGACAAAACGGACCAGCAACTGCTATGATGCACGTGCACTCATTTGGACGCCACAGCTTTGTGCATGTTTCTCCTGCATATCAGCAGAATGAAACAAACTAATCAAGTTGGTCAAATGTCCCACTGTGACTGACATGACTGGACCTCTGTCTACATCAGGGGTGTCCAACGTACGGCCCGCGGGCCGGAAACGGCCCGCCAGGTGGTTCAGTCTGGCCCGTGGGATAAATCTGTATTACTGAAAAAAAATAAGAATACACTTCTATAAAATCTGCAGTTCCTATATTGTCCGCTAGTGGCGCTGTTTCACGTCTATCGCTTTACCCGCATTTTCTGTTGACCCTGGCACCCTCTTCAGTGAAATGTCTTTGTCAAAAAAGTGGACAGTGTCGGATTTTTCAAAAAAAATGGACCTCTTCCTACATGTTCATGGAGGTGAATCACAATCACTGTGATCAGTTTTTATGCATGATGCACTTAAATAAATGTTAAACTGGGTGAAAATGTTGTTGAAATTGCACATTACTTTTCTTAAAAACTCTTAGGTTGTTGATAATATATTTATTAAAAGGACAATTCATTGCATATAATGATTTTTATAATTTACTTCTTCTCTGCACTAATTCAAAGAAGAAAGTGGACTTATTGTTAGTTCTATGTCATTTTAGAATGAGTTTACTGGTCTGGCCCACTTGAGATGCGATTAAGTTGTATGCGGCCCCCAGACCAGAATGAGTTTGACACCCCTGGTCTACATCCTCACTGGAGAGAAATGATCCACTTGATAAAAGTACAGCTCTGCTCTTTTCAGAGAGCCACCCATGTGGTCATACAGTGTATGTAGTTCACGAGTTATTATTTTCCGATGGAGCAGAAGTGGCGTGATAAGCTGCTAAACTTACATATTTCAGTGACGTTTTTTCTTTTAATTCTCAGCACACATGTTAGCTCAGCGATAAGGACTCCAGCTAAGAAGCCTGTGACCTGGGTTTCATTCCCGACTGGCACCAGCTTTGCTTTTCTCATTTTCTCTTTTCACCTTTTGACTGCATGTCCGGCCGACTGCTGGCCCCCCAAGCATGCAGGTTCAGGCCCGTTCAGTACTGCCCCGCAGTCATAGTTCGGGTCCTCGCTACGACTTTGTCGGAGAGGAACCTATTGTATTTGATGGAATTATTAGGGTCCTCGCTACGACTTCGTCGGAGAGGAACCTATTGTATTTGAAGGAATCATTATTAGCGTCCTCACTATGACTTCGTCGGAGAGGAACCTATTGTATTTGATGGAATTATTATTATTATTATTAGGGTCCTCGCTACGACTTTGTCGGAGAGGAACCTATTGTAATTGATAGAATCATTATTAGGGCCTGAGCCGACTGAAAGTCGGGCGAAGCCCTATTGTGTTTCGAAGAATTATTAGGGCCTGAGCCGACTGAAAGTCCGGCAAAGCCCTATTGTGTTTTGAAGAATTATTATTATTATTATTATTATTATTTGGGCCTGAGCCGACTGAAAGTCGGGCGAAGCCCTATTGTGTTTCGAAGAATTATTATTAGGGCCTGAGCCGACTGAAAGTCGGGCGAAGCCCTATTGTGTTTCGAAGAATTATTATTAGGGCCTGAGCCGACTGAAAGTGCGCCTACCAATATTTTCCGCCATTTTGAATGTTGTAAAAAACACGTTTTACCAAACTCCTCCCAGACGCTACGTCCGATTAACCTGAAAATCTCCAAAAATCATTATTGGCTTACTGCCACCTGATGTTATCGAAGGATTTTTTATATATCATTTGGTTACGATTTTATAGACCAATGAACTTCTATGGGGCGTGGCTTTTTCTAAAAGACTCAAAACTTCCAAACTACAAAGCCTGTCCTCACCAAAATGATATCACATGTTCGGAATGCATCCCAGAACATACCCAGAGATTTTCAGACTAATGCACAATTTGAAGACTAGGGGGCGCTGTTATTACTTGCTGAATATTTGCACTTTTTGCCCGTTTTTGGCGATAATTTGCGTCATTTTGAGTTTACATACAAACAATTTCCTCCGAGTTTACACCCGATCGATTTCAAATTCAAGCAAATGGATCCTAACACCTGTGTGGTCCTTCGGTATCAGAATCAAGAGTTTTCATGAAACTACCTGGGCGTGAGCTGCCCTCCATTTTGGGCGATTTGAAAATGTAAAATGCTATAACTGCAAGGAACATTGATATTTCTGGCTGGAATTCAATATTAATGATGCTAGTGTAGGCCTTTTAGGATTAAAATGCAGTGATTCAATATATGTATATATAGCACCACCTATTGCCAAAGGTTTACACTTTTATGTGAGTTACCTCCTGATTTCAATGCTTCCTAATGGCATTCAGGCACAATAGCTTCCCCTACACTTGTATTGATTAAGCAAAATAGCCACTGCTCTGATCCAGGTGCATTCAATGCTCTCTTCAGGGAGCCACACAGCGTGTGTAGTGTAGAGTTATTATTTTGTGATGGAGCAGAAGTGGCGTGATTAACTGCTTGTCACTGCATTGACTGAAAGGAGGTAATCTTACATATTTTAGTTACGTTATTTCTTTACTTTCTCAGCGGACACAGTAGCTCGGAGTCAAAGACTGCGCCTGGCACACGAAGGGTCCTGGGTTTAATTCCCAGCTTAGTTTTTTCTTATTTTCTTTTTTCACCTTTTGACTGCATGTCCGGCCGACCGCTGGCCCCCCCGACATGTCCGGATGCGGCTCAGGCCCGTTCAGTACTGCCCCGCAGTCCTAGTTATTATAATTATACTTCTCACACTTTAAGGGCCTTTTTGGGGGCTTTATCATGTTCAAAAAGTTGTTAAATTTGGCATGAAGATAAAGACTTAAAAAATTTGATAATTTTGGTGTCTCCCTTTTGGGTGTAAAGAAATGTCTCTATAGCGCCCCCTAGAAAAGTGAAAAGTACCCTACTAGGCCAGTTTCCGCCCCGAATGTCCGATCGACTTGAAAATTGGCAAACATGTGCTCTTCCACATGCTCTACAAAAAGTCAATCATGGTATGCAAATGCGCCTAACTAGATTTTCCGCCATTTTGAATTTTGTGAAAAACACGTTTTTGGCCATTTCTCCTAAACGCTCAGTCGGATTTGGACGAAACCTTCCATGAATCCTTATTGGTTCAATGTCCCCCTGATCCACCCCAAATCGTGTTAGTATCTCAATGTTTTCTAGAAGATATTGGCCAATGAACTTCGCAATGGGTGTGGCTTAATCTGGCAAGATTCCTAATTTCCAAATTACTTGGCCTGCCCTCACCAAAATATGTAACATATGTAGACATTGAACCTCTGAACACACCCTAATTTCTTGAGAATATTTGAAGAATAGGGGGCGCTGCAGTTAATCATTGAAAATCTGCCTTTTGGGGCCATTTTTGGCCTATTTTCATGATTTCTTGGGGTTGTAGAAAAGACATCTCCTCCTAGGGATTAAACCCGATTCTTTTAACTGACGCGGCATCGTGTTCTTAAGACCTTGGGCTCTAACAATTCCATTTTGCCGGAATAATTTCCAAACTATATGTGTAGGGAGCATTTTTTAAGAACCACCATTTGACGTAAATATTGAAGTTGTTGTAACATGATCGTATTTTATCTAATCTGCTCCATATGGCTCAGATTTCAGGAACTTTTCACCCTGTAGACATCCACTTGATCATTTTTAAAATTAGTCATAGCGCCATATATATATATATATATATATATATATATATATATATATATATATATATATATATATATATATATAAACTATTTATAGTCAGATGATCATTCCACTTCAGGCAGAGAGTACAAATTGCCGTTCTAAAACACTTTCTTCAAAACACTACACACAATTCTCTGCATTTGGCACAATTTTCATAAAGGAAAATCTTGTTTTCACAAGGAACACACTGTCATTTAAAATTCTAAAATTCTAAATTTCCCTCCTATGCACACTGACTCTGAGTCCACAAACGCACACAGCCCTTCACCAAGCTGTGGAAAAACATGTAGAGATGCAGCAGCTGATGCTTTTTTTTTACTGTACCTGAATACAGTAAATTCTTCTGTTGTTTTGTATGTACACCACTTTATGTCCAACTTGGTGTTGGTTGGGATGTACATACACTGTGTACATTGTTTTTGTTGAGAAAATAAAATATTTTTGTTACCGTGTATTTGTGAGTTGTGAGTATAAAAACAATATTCTAAAATATTTTACAACACACATATGTACAGTATGTACTGTCTGTAGTAAGTGTAACACTGAACAAAAAAAGGTCTAGGTCACTATGATGAATGGAGAAGTGTTTTCTATTCATCATATTGTTTTACTTTGAGCACATCAGTGTTTAACTGGTTCTTAAAAATGTCTAGTCATATGATGGTCTGTGTGTGTCATTTGAAAACGAAAAAACATTTTGAGAAGAAATAACATTGTTTTAAATGTAAAGTTTCATTTTGCAAGAGTATTGAGGGGTTTTGCCCATTGTGTGTGTGTTTTTCGAAAATGTGTGTAGAGTTCTGAGAGTATGAGGCATGCTTTAAGAAAATGGGTGTAAACTGTAATACAGTTCTTGACTGTTAGGGATTTTACTAATGTCAAGATTTAGTTTCGTTTTCATTTAAAATTATAAATGATTTTATATATATATATATATATATTACATTTTAAAATATATATATAATATATAGTGTGTGTGTGTGTGTGTGTGTGTGTGTGTGTGTGTGTGTGTGTGTGTGTGTGTGTGTGTGTGTGTGTGTGTGTGTGTGTGTGTGTTGTGGCAGACGGCAGGGAGAGGTGTGGGGGGTAGTAATTGAGGGCAGATACGTTGCCGCCCGCTGGCTCCACCCCCGAGCCGTATATGGACTTCCTGCTCCAACGAGGCAAGCCTGGGCCCAATTAAGCCATTAAGAGCAGAAGGATAAAAGGGGAAGGGAAAAGAACAAACGGGGCAAAGTACCGTGAGGGAAATGCGTGTGGTGGAGAGCGAGTGAGAGCGAGCGAGCGAGAGCGAGCAGTATCTGTGTGAGTACCTGTTGTGACCCGGACTGTCTGACAAACCCTGCTGTGTACCGAACCGGTTTGGCTGAGGACTTGGATGATTTGGATATCCCTGGATTACGGAAAAGGACAACGAGAACGGATTGTGGACTTTGGATTGGTTGCTGAATTTCCCCTTCCCCTCCTTGTGTAAATTTTCCATAAATAAATACCCCCTATTTCACTCCAGTCGTGTTTCGTGTGATTGTTTGGTTATTGAATTGGTGACGTGGAAACCCCACACCCGTGAGCCTGCCACATATGGTGGAGAATGCGGGCACTACCCAAGCTCAATAACTAAACAGACACGGAGCATAATGGAAGCCTTGGTGAAACAACTAGTGGAGACCAACATAGCGCGGCAGGCTATGCATCGGGAGTTGCTGGAGGAACAGCGTCAGCAGACCGCTCTCCTGCGAGCTGAACTCAGCCAGCTAACAGCCGCCGATGCTGCCGTGGCCGCAGGCGCAGCCGTCTCCCATCCTAACCCCAGTATGTTTCTGCTGAAACTAACAGAAGCGGATGACATCGAGGCTTACCTCCAAGCCTTTGAGAGGACGGCAGCTAGGGAGAAATGGCCCCGTGAGCAATGGGCCAGCCTGCTAGCACCCTTCCTGTCAGGCGCGACACAGAAGACCTATCAGGATCTGACGGCTGAACAGGCGACTCATTATGAGGGGCTGAAAAAGGAGATCCTGCGCCGCTATGGTTACACGCTGATCGGCCGGGCACAACGGTTCCATGATTGGACGTATGAGGTCACAGCGTCCCCCCGATCCCAAATGCATGATCTGATTAGGCTGACCAAGAGCTGGCTAATGGCGGAACCACTGACGACCACACCCCTCGAGAAAGTGGTCATGGATAAATTTCTACGCTCTCTCCCATTTGAAGCTAAGAAGTTGGCAAGCCAAGCTAACCCACAGAGCGCGGATCAGCTGGTGGAACTGGTGGAAGGTCAACAGGTGGCGTTGGAGGTCCTGCGCAGCGGACGACCACTGAAGGCGGAACCCTCCACTCGCCCGAAAGAGCGGAAAAGGATGGAGGACCAGGCCTGGACCACGACCAAGGATGGAGGAACCCCGAGGGTCAGCTCCCCGAGGCGACGCCCCTTCCTGAACACAGACGGCAGGAAGTGCTACGAGTGTGGTGAACCGGGACACATCGCCTGGAGCTGTCCAAACCGCGATGTCCAGATGCCTTCGGCCTCGGCCAGTGAGGTAGCCACCGAGCGCCCCTGCGGGTTGCTGATGGCATGCTGGGCTAAGGAAAGTAGTCCTACCCCTGTTACCCCGGTAAGGGCCAATGGAAAGGACACCACAGCACTTTTGGACTCCGGGAGTATGGTGACCCTGATCCGCCCCGACTACGCCCAGTCCCCAAACCTGACTGACACCGTGGCCATCACATGTATACACGGGGAAACGAAGAACTACCCTACCACACTCCTCCACCTACAGACCACAAAGGGACAACACACAGGACCAGCGGGAGTCGTCCCAAACCTACCGGTGCCGGTCCTTATCGGGAGAGATTCCCCGATGTTCCGTCCACTGTGGACCAGTATGTCCGGAGACGTGGGGAGACGAGGGAACCAAAAGGGAGGAAGCCGGAGAGGCGGGAAGGACACCAGGAGTGATAACCAGATGTGTGGATTCCAGGAAGTGGACCCCCAGGCGTCAACAGAACCCCTCTCTGAGGACGATGCAGATGATGCAAGACTGGAGGAAGGTGAGGCGAGTCTGGACAACATATTCCCAATGGATCACGAGGTGGCGCCAGAGCCCGCCTCTCTAATGGGCCGGTTTGGGATGGCCCAGTTGGAGGATCCCAACCTGGCCAGCGCTCTCCAGCAGGTGACAGTGGTGGATGGGAAGCCTATCGAGCGGGTAAGTCAGATGACATACCCTCATTTTTCGATGAAGAAGAAATTGTTGTATCAGGTGGTGAAGAAAAACCACGAATGTTTGGAATTGTTGTTGGTGCCCCGACCCTTTGTACAAACTGTCCTGCAGTTGGCGCACTCCCACCTTCTTGGGGCCCACTTAGGGGTGGAGAAGACCTTAGACCGGATCAAGGCACGATTTTACTGGCCTGGTGTGAAGAGGGCAGTGGATGATTACTGCCGCAGTTGCCCGGAGTGCCAACAGGTGGCACCAAAACCGCACTTTCGCAGCCCCTTAATTCCCCTACCCATCATTTCAGTCCCGTTCAGCAGGATTGCAATGGACCTGATAGGACCTCTACCCAAGAGCAGCCGAGGTCACCAATACATCCTGGTGATTTTGGATTATGCCACCAGGTACCCAGAAGCCATCCCCCTGCGCACCATGGCTACCAAGGGAATCGCACGGGAGCTAGTCATGCTGTTCTCCCGAGTCGGCATCCCCGACGAGATATTAACCGACCAGGGAACCCCGTTCATGTCGCGAATGATGGACCTCTGCAAGCTAATGAAAATAACCCAGTTGCGCACCTCAGTGTACCACCCGCAGACCGATGGATTGGTGGAAAGATTCAATCAAACCCTAAAGCAGATGCTGAAGAAGGTGATGGAGGCGGATGGGAGGGATTGGGACCAGCTACTACCCTACCTGATGTTCTCGATCCGAGAAGTGCCCCAAGCTTCAACTGGTTTCTCTCCCTTTGAACTCCTGTACGGGAGACGACCCCGAGGACTACTGGACGTGGCTAAAGAAGCCTGGGAACAGCAACCGTCGCCCCATCGAACCCAAGCGCGGGTGTACAACAGAGGGGCGCAACGCAGAGACTTCCAGCCAGGTGACAAAGTGTTGGTGTTGGTCCCCACCACAGAATGTAAGTTTTTGGCCCGATGGAACGGGCCATATGAGGTCCTTGAGAAGGTGGGTGAAGTTAATTATAGGGTCAGACAGCCAGGGCGTAGGCATCTGACCCATATTTACCATGTGAATTTGTTAAAAAAATGGAATGCACGTGAGGTGCTATACTCTATTCCCCCGAAGAAGACTACTACAGAGACCAAGCCTGTGGAGGTGCCACTGGGGGAGCAGCTGAACCCAACCCAGAAGCAGGAGCTGAGGGAGTTGGTCGGCCAGAACCAGGATGTGTTCTCCAGCGAACCGGGACACACCGACCTGGTACAGCACCGCATCATCACGGAACCTGGGAAAAAGGTAAAATTGAGACCCTACCGCATACCAGAAGCGAGGAGAGACGCCATAAGGGACGAGGTAAAGATGATGTTGGAAGCAGGAATCATCGAAGAATCAAATAGTGAGTGGTGCAGCCCCATAGTGTTGGTGCCGAAACCAGACGGCACCATTCGCTTCTGTAATGATTTTAGAAAATTGAATGAAATCTCGAAGTTCGATGCCTACCCGATGCCCCGAATTGATGAACTAATAGAACGGCTGGGGACCGCCCGGTTTATCAGCACACTTGACCTGACATAGGGTTATTGGCAGGTGTCATTAGCTCCCGAGGCACTGAGAGAAAACTGCTTTTGCCACCCCTGATTGGCTGTTCCACTACAGAAAGCTGCCCTTTGGATTGCACGGAGCCCCACCCACCTTCCAGAGGTTGATGGACCAGGTTCTCCGTCCCCATCGTGAGTATGCCGCAGCCTACCTTGACGATATTGTAATCCACGGGAACGAGTGGGAGATCCACCTAAACCAGGTGAAGGCGGTTTTACAGGCCTTAAGGGGGGCGGGGCTAACAGCTAACCCCAAAAAATGTCGACTCGGCCTACGGGAGACTGAATACCTGGGGTACACGATCGGAAGGGGATGTGTAAAACCCCAGGTGAAGAAAGTGGAGGCGATTCGGGACTGGCCACGCTCCCGCACCAAGAAGCAAGTACGCACGTTTGTGGGGTTGACGAGCTACTACCGGAGATTTGTTCCCAACTTTGCCGCCCGAGCCAGCCCCCTGACGGATCTGACCAGGAGCCGTCTGCCCGCCCAGGTGGTATGGACCGAGGAGGCGGAGAAGGCCTTCCAGGACTTAAAGGGGGCACTGTGTTCTGGACCCGTGCTGGTGACTCCAGACTTCTCCAAACCACTGGTGGTGCAGACCGATGCGTCCGAAACAGAGGTGGGGGCCGTCCTATCACAGCTACACGAAGGTGAGGAACACCCGGTCGTATACATTAGCCGGAAGCTGTTACCACGGGAGCAAAGATATTCCACTGTGGAGAAAGAATGTCTAGCGATCAAGTGGGCCCTGGAAACGCTGAGGTATTACCTATTGGGACGGCACTTCACCCTCGTAACGGACCATGCACCACTGGTCTGGATGTCACGTAATAAGGACAGTAACGCACGGGTCACCCGCTGGTTCCTATCCTTACAACCCTTTGCATTCTCTGTCGTCCACAGATCAGGTGCAGCACATGGAAATGCCGATGCCCTCTCCAGGAGGGATGCTCTAGGGAGCTGGACCGCCCCTCCCTCCCGGTCGGAGCTGAGGGGGGGGGGGGGGGATGTGTGGCAGACGGCAGGGAGAGGTGAGGGGGGTGGTAATTGAGGGCAGATACGTTGCCGCCCGCTGGCTCCACCCCCGAGCCGTATATGGACTTCCTGCTCCAACGAGGCAAGCCTGGGCCCAATTAAGCCATTAAGAGCAGAAGGATAAAAGGGGAAGGGAAAAGAACAAACGGGGCAAAGTACCGTGAGGGAAATGCGTGTGGTGGAGAGCGAGTGAGAGCGAACAGTATCTGTGTACCGAACCGGTTTGGCTGAGGACTTGGATGATTTGGATATCCCTGGATTACGGAAAAGGACAACGAGAACGGATTGTGGACTTTGGATTGGTTGCTGAATTTCCCCTTCCCCTCCTTGTGTAAATTTTCTCTAAATAAATACCCCCTATTTCACTCCAGTCGTGTTTCGTGTGATTGTTTGGTTATTGAATTGGTGACGTGGAAACCCCACACCCGTGAGCCTGCCACAGTGTGTACACACACTAGGGCTGCTAGCAGCACTGGACGGGTCCTCGCTCCGCACGTCAAAGCACTGGCCGGACGGCTACAAATGCGGGGAGAGGACCCGTCCAGTGCTGCTAGCAGCCCTAGTGTGTGTACACACACACACTATATATTTTCCTTTTGGTTTTGGAAATGAATATTGAGGAAACAAGTCATTATTAGAGTTTTGGTTTTATTTTGAAAAACGAATGGTACACAGACTTGTGACCCCCCCTTTAGAGATTGTCTTCTTTTCCCCACAGGGTTTTTTTTGTCTTTTGTAGTCAGACGTTTGCTGAAAAGTAGTTACAAAGCTAATTTGCTGTTTTTTGTAGAGACGGTGAAAGCAATGACCCATGTGATCAATCAGGGGATGGCCATGTATTGGGGGACATCAAGATGGAACTCTATGGAGATCATGGTGAGTTCATGCAAATCTAAAACAACACAATCACAGGTCCATTTAATTTATCAAAGAGATTTAACCCACTTAAGTTAATCTTGGATTCAAATTAATGTACCTATCTCAATGTCAAGGAGGGATAGAATGACCATGTCTTACTTTTCAGTATAGTTAGGTTCCACAATCTCAGATGCACAGTAAAATGTCTAAAGGAATTGACTCAGGTTGGGTTTGTGCAATGGCAGAGTTACATTAAATTTCATTTAGTTGACACTTATCCAAATTGACTTACAATAAGTGCATTTCAACCATAGCGATACAAACTCAAAGAACAAGAAAGTGCTATTTCATCAAATAAGGCGATTTACAACTCGTTATAGATAAGAGCCATTATAGTACAATTTAAGGTAGAGTTTGAAGAGTTGTGTCTTTAGTTTGCGGCGAAAGATGTAGAGGCTCTATGCGGTCCTGATGACATCAAAGAGTTCATTCCACCATTTAAGAGCATGGACAGTGAAGAGCTATTCACAGCACGGTACCTGAGCACCAATGTTTTGAACTGGATGCGGGCAGCCACTGGTAGCCAGTAAAGAGAGCGGAGTATTGTGGGATAATTTTGGAAGGTTAAAGACCAGTCGAGCTGTTTCATTCTAGATGAGTTGCAGAGGTTGAATGGTGGCAGCAGGGAATCCTACCAGGAGAGAGTTACAATAGTCAAGGCGGGAGATGACAAGAGCCGGAATCAGTACCTGCGCCGCCTTCTGAGTGAGAAGGGGTCGTATTCTCCTGATGTTGTAGAGTGTGTATCTACAGGATTGTGTTGAAAAAAAAAAGATTCAGTTGGCGCCACTGTAAACATACGAGTATGTGTACGCATATCCAAATAAACTAAAATAAATAGCAAACTGAACGTGTCGGTGGATTATGTCTGCAATTAAAGGTGAACGTAGACGTAATTGAGGCTGACGGAATAGTGCGTCAGACAGATCAATTCGGAGAAAAACGGCACCCAGTAGCCCACGGTAAATTTGAGCGTGTATTTCACCGCAAATGCAATACAGCGGCAGCAGCGAATTAGAGGGAGACTGCATGGGGAAAAAATGCTGCCCGAGTCAACGACCAAGTTTGAATGTACTATTCCATTGACATAACATTTAACCGTAAGATTGTAGCAGCCTCTAGTTATGAATATAAGTAGGAATTAAATCTGATTTTCATTTAGGTGCAATCCAACAGGGGGAAAAAAGGACCCGGAAGCAGCTAAAAATGAAATATAAAACCATAATTCAAAAAGGTATGGCATATATTGCTAGGCTATGATTGCGCCTCACTTTTATTTTAGTTATTCTTTTTTTTTATTGAGTGCTCTGCATCCCCGATGTTATGAAGAAAACTACCGTTTGCAAAAAAAACATAAGCGCGATGCATAAAATTTGCTCTGATGCGAGTGCACGTCCGCGGTGTGAGGTTGGTGATATATGGCCGGATAATGTTATTGAGGTAAATTATACTGTGTGAGGAAAAGCGGCAGCGTTCTAACAAATTCCTCTGGAAATTATAAAACGTCTAATCTGGCTCGGAAGACTCTCTCGCGACGTAAAGCATTTTGAATCACTACGGCTTCTATGTCCATTGGATTAGGTAGGAATGGGAAATCCAATGAGCTTTCTCGATGCGGGAGGAGACGGAAACTCTGGGTTTCTTGTAGTGAACCTGCCAGCGAGCAGGTTACGTTCACAGAGTCTGTTACCATGGTAATTGACTTAGAGTTTCAGTTACCTCTCTATCTGGAACGGAGAACTCAGAGTTTCCCTTATCTCAGGGTTAACTTACTCTGAGTTTTCACATAACCCGCTTTCTGGAATATCCCCCAGGTCTAAGCCTGGGTTTGTTCGTGAGATCGGTTCTCATATTAAAATTGAATTCATGTATATTGGATTTTGGTAAATTTCCATGGATGTTTCTTTGGATTAGTATGGATATATTTTTTTCGCCTGTGAAATAAATCTGTTATTCCTGTAGGAGGCATACTCAGTGGCTCGACAGTTCAATCAGATCCCACCCATCTGTGAACAAGCAGAGTACCACATGTTCCAGAGGGAGAAGGTTGAAGTGCAACTCCCTGAAATCTTCAATAAGATTGGTAAGCAGCTGCGTGAGTGAGAAATCTCTTCTGATAATACAATAATATAGAACTTTATATTGTTGCATTGGCCTGTTTTTTGTTAGGTGTTGAATCATCCATTCTAATGGTTGTAGAACTGTTGTGGTGGGTTGCCATATAATATCAATTTTATTTAGGTCATTGGTATTATTGAGTAAAGTGAAGTTTACCCTAAAAGCAATTGCAAAAGGGGGCGAGTCGAGAGTATAAGGAATCGTGTTATGTCTTCCTTGTTGTCACAGCCGAAGAATAGACCTGAATCCAAACGCACAACTCGAGAAGCAAAGTTTAAATTGAAAGTTTATTAAAATAAAAACCCCAAATGAAAATTGCTCTTGGAAGAGGAAAACCCTGTAATAAACGCTAGAATCTAGTTCTCTTAAACGAGGCTAAAGACGAACGAAGATATATATATACATATGGTAATAGCACAGTTGGAAACTATCAGGGGCGAGGCAGACAATCAGACTAGCGGGGAAGCACACAAGGGGGGAGGGAGGTGCAGTCTCAGTATGAATCACACAGAAAAGTATCCAATTGAATTGAGCCTACGACATTCTGGCATTATCTGCTTCAGGGCAGGGGTCTCAAACTCACGGGCAGCAGCTGGAAAGTGGACGACTTTTGCGTACCTTCAGCGGAACCTCCCCTGTCGGCTGTACCGTTCGCCAGTCGGATGGTTAGCGCCACACCTCCCGATGATTTTACTGGTCTGGCCCGTGGTCGGTCGAAGTGGGCAGTATCTGGCCCGAACCTAAAATGAGTTTGAGAACCCTGGCTTAGGGATTGGCTGAGGCTGCGACTGAAACCTCTTTTCGACATCAATACATTCAGTCTTTGCCCTCGTTTAAAGCCCACCCCCTATTGAATTTCCCGTTTCATACTTTCTGCACTATTACGCTTAATGACCTTCCCTCTAGATCCTCAGCTCAGGCATACACTGAAAGGCAGTTTAATCCTTCTGCAATTGGAAAAGCAGCTGACTAATTGATGTCACCATGTCAGCTGGTCCTACTCATTAATTTAATACAGTTATTGATTGTCAAGTGTTCTTACAACCAGCTAGATGAAAAACCTGCTTTTTATACAGTAATATTTTGTCCTCTACTTTGCGGTATAACATTTATTTAAGTTTAATAAGAAACAACGTCCACATTTGTAAATTTACCACCGATATTAAGAAATCAAGTTAAATATGGGTCTAAACGTGAATGTCTTTTCGACGTCTACAAATAGACGTTGAAAAAAGTTTTAAACGTTTTTTCAATGGATAAATTGCTTGATGGAAACTTACAAGTTACATACTTAATCACAGTTGTCATGTTAACGGCCCTCAACAAGGTCAAGCACATTATGATTCATTTGTATTTATTAATATGAATATAACACAATATGCATATAACACTTTTCCTATACTAAGATACCAAGAACTATGAAAGTGCAGCGACAACATGAATAAGTTAGTTCAGAATTCTCTGTTTGTAGCCCATTTTTCTGAATCATTGGCACTTTCTCAATACCCAAGACGGCGAGAACGGACTTGCCTTCCCGCAAGAATAGACTTATGAGACGGACTTGGGACTCACACACGTGTACAGGAGAATGGTCATTTCGACAATTGGAACAGCAGCTGACTTGATGACATCACCACGTCAGCTAGTCTTGCTAATACATTTTAATGCAGTTCTTGACTGTTGATAATAGTAAAACACTTAAGATTTTGTTTTGATTTAATATACATATATATATATATAATAGACACAGGTGTCAAAAGTATTCACATTAATTACTCAAGTAGAAGAACAGATACTTTAAAATACTTCAACAAAAGTATTTATATATAATAGTAAAAGTAATGTAAGGGAAAACAATGTCAGTCCGTTAGTATATGATGGGAAAGGGCCTTCAGATCATGTGACCTGCCGTTCGGATGATGGAAACATGGCAACAATCAGAGGCGACGCTAAAACAACAGAGGGACACTATCAACTCGCATGCTTTATAACTTAAAGAAAACCAGAACCCATTCCAGTAACCGATAAATTACATGAGTTGCAGGACATACACACACGTTGTTCCCATTGATTAGGTAGACTGCAGTGTCTCTCCATGGTTTACTACTTCATGGGGGGTCAAACCGTTCCCAGGGAAACATAATAACCCAATTTAGGCTTCATGAGAAATTATAATTTTATATCAATAAGTCACGGGGGGTGCATTAATTAAGCAATAAGGTACGAGAGACTGTACTTTATCTTCCAATATTGTGTGTGCAACCCTCGAACTGTTACATTATTGAAGATCAAAGTATTGCCTCAAGTACCTTACTGCTTTTATAATACAGTTATCAGCAACATTATAAATAGTAAGTAAATAGCTGTATTTCAGCACAAAACAGTTGTGTATATTTCAGTAGTCTAGAGACAAATAGTCCCTGTACGTGTATGTAAACAGCATTGGGTCCCGCACCATCTCATTCATTCACATCGCTCATGACGTCCACCTTGTCCGGTTGTGTAAGCTCGCATTGCCCGAAACCGATCATTTCCAGGGGGATCCTAGCAATTGCCACTGAGCTAAAAGCTAAAATGTCAACTAACGGTCGCGAAAAAGCTGACCTGTTACTTTGAGTGCGCAGTTAAATGGAACTTCGGGTCAATGTGAACAGCAACTGTACATTTATCGCTCAACAATGCACACCCCATGACTCTCAACCAATCAGAATGCTGGATTTCATCTAACTGTATTATGATGTAGAACATGTGATGGAATTGGGTCAAGATGGCAGGTGGTCGGACAGGCAGAGGTTACCATGGTAAGAACTTGGTTAGGATACAGGGGGTGAAAGGGAAGTGATGGCAATGAGGGTGAAGTTGGTGAAACACAAGTAATAGGAGATGGGTTTGAGAAAGAGAAGCGTAAGCCATCTATATTTTTTGTAAAATAGTTGACAAAGTCTCCCGGAAGAAGGGTGGAGGGGGAAGGAGGACTCAGCGGTTCGAGAAGGTCAAAGAAGATAGGAAATATTTTTTGGGGGTTGGAAAATGAGGATGCAATTCTAATTCTAGAAAGATCTTTTGGCAGCAGAGATAGAGAGAGAAAGGATTGATGGGCAAGCAGGTCGTCGGGTTGTTTACATTTACGCCATTTCCTTTCCAATGCTCACATAGTGGTTCTCTCGGCACGCACCGACTCGGACAACCAAGATATATGTATGATTATGTTGTAATGCTGTGTAAAAACAACAAAAGCAAGTGAGAGAGAAAGCCACCAAGATTTCAAAATTGGCCAAAAAAAGCTTGTTTAACAGAGCAGTAAGTCCACACTTACACAACGTGTGACACCACAGCCTATTTGTATGCATGAGAGTGTGTGTGTGTGTGTGTGGGACTACAATAGCTAAAACGATTGTAGCTTTTGTATTGTATGAAATAGCATTTTTAAAACCACATTGAAATAATACATTTATCACAGCAACGACACAGCCGCTATTTTTACATACACAGTACAAAGAACACAACATACTATGACACATCTCTGCCATGACAGATTTCTTTGGTGTTTCTTTGAATTTTTGTATTCAATTTCGAACCCACAGCTTCACTGGTTCAGTGTGTGCGTGTGGCAATAAATGTGTGTTCTGTGGGAATTATATAGACTACCGACCGGCAAATGTTGGGTTGAATAGGAAGAGAGCAGTTCCAAGAACATCTCTTCCTCTTCAGATTCTTTGAATCCTCCTTCTGCAGTTGGCGGAGAATGGGGCAAGTTATCTGCTTCACTTTCAGGATCCAAAGCAGTGTATTATTCGACTAGCGTACGTCAACCTTGTTTGCTATCCATTACATATGAATCACATCACATGGGATTGCCCAGAACTTTAGGTAGCGCAGATTCGTAGTGTCAGTGGCATCATGGTTCCCTTGTGGTGCCTATGACCCTCGTCCAATTAGACCTTAGTGTTGGGCTTGGATTGGATCCCACACAGATTTAAATGTCTGTTTAATCTTGGTGCGATTTTGACCTAAATCAAGCAGCAGAAATGTGTGTGTTATTTGATCTGTTATAAGGCCTGTTTTGGGAATGCAGGCATTGGAGCTATGGCATGGTCTCCATTGGCTTGTGGGATCCTCTCAGGGAAGTATAACAACGAGATCCCCTCTCATTCACGTGCCTCACTTAAGGTAACAGTTACTTTTCCCACTTCCCATATCATTTTATTGTGCGTTATTCTGCTGAAAAAAACTTCTTAAACCTACTTCCTTTGTATCAATCCTACCAGTGAAGCCAAAGCAAATATAACGTTATATAATAATAATAATATAAACACAATAAGTAAGAGTATATATGAACATTAAATATTCATTTCTGACTATATCATACTGAAAATGTTTAGCCATGCATATGGTTTTGTTTCATTTGTTTAGCTTTTGAGATATCTGTCTCTATGTTTTCTGTCATTCCCAAAATTATCTTTTCAAGGCAGCAAGTAGTCTTGAACCAATTGAAAGGCAGAGATTCTTGAGTGTCCAAAAGTAGTTGTTTCTTCCTCTTGCGTTCAAACCCAAAGCAAAGCAAATTATTTGCGTGAGTAGATTCCATGCAAAGTCAATGCATGTGTTGCGAATGAGGCGAACAACATGAAAGGCACGGGCATTTGACACGTTTGACATGATGCTGCGCTCGTCATCACTGCTGTCCTGCTGTCAAAGTGTGAATACACTTTATGAAACAGCCGCTCACCGGAGACACACACACAGCGGGGACTGAACGCCTGTAAGCAGTGTTGCCAACTTAGCGACTTTTAAGACAGCTCCAGCGACACATTTTTCAAAAAGCGACTAGCGACAAATTTAGCTACTTTTTCCTGACGTTATTGGCGACTTTGAGACTTTTGGTTGTATCGTTCCAACACTTCTTCTCAACAAGCAGCGGGTACTGTCGTGAACCTCACCCCCTTCCTAAAGCACTGACGAGCGGCCGGGTACTCGCGCAACTGTCCCTTCCAGCTGCAGTCAATGCAGGAGATGTTTACCGCTCCACGTCGAGACTGCAAATGAATCGCGCATGCGCAAATGTAAATGTTCTTTGTCTAAAAAAAGTCACTAACCAAAAAATAAAAACAACATTACTATACCGTCTAACTCATCAAGCACAGCCATTGTCACGCACTCACCTCGTTGACCAGTGTGTGCGCTTCTGTTAAATAAGCTAAACATTTAGCTGGCTAGCTCAACATGTCGTAGTCTAAACTGTACACACAAAAATACAGAAAGGAATGGGAATGGAACGCCAAATTCAAAGGCTGGTTATAGCCGTTTATTGGTAATGATACACGGGCATACTGCCTGTATTGTAAGACGGATTTCTATGCGAAACTTGGTGATATTAAAAAACACATGACAACTCAAAAACATACTCAAAAGGCAAAGCCTTAACAATTCCAACCAAAACAAGCTGCCATTAATGGTTAAAAAATGTGACTGCAAACAAGGCTGAGGCTATACTGGCATTGGTAATCGCTGAACACTGTTCCATGCTACCACAATTCCTCTCATATACAGCATCAATCACAATTGAATGTAAAAGGGTATGCAAATTAGGTGATGACATCATCTAGCGACTTTTAGGACAGCTGTGACGGCCCTTTGGTTGTGAGCAGGGCCTGCTGGGGTATGTGTTTGTCCCTTTGTCCTGTCTTGCAGGTCCACGGTAGGAGGAGCTCGTCAGCTCAACGAGGAGCACCTGGCCGGTCTCCCCGTTCCATTTAAGACCCATCCGTCCAGTCCGGGGGGGGTCGTTGTTCCAGAAGCATCTTGTTTTGAGCACAGGAGATTATTTTGTAACAATAAATTACACGTGCCGTCTACGACCCCTGCTGTAGAGACTGCTGTAAGCGGCAGTCATCCAGACGCACTTCCTGGAGGAGTTGTTGAAATCGGCACAGGAAAAACCTCCAGGGGAAAAAAGGGAAGAAACCTTAGGGAGAACGTCAGAGGAGGGATCCCTTTCCCGGGATGGACAGACTGCAATGGGTGTCATGTGAACAGAATGACTCATACAGATGTAGAATACATTCAATTTCTATAACAGAAATGATTCAAAGAATTCCAAGTAGCAAGCCAGGTGTACGGCAAGACCACTGCAGCGGCGACCACCATCAGATCGAACCACCATCCACATAAGACTGTAGGGAGGGAAAGCAAGAACTTTAGGAAAGGGTAATAATAATATGAATCATATTTAAAATAATAATGTTGATGGCAGCAGCAGGTGCCAGCAGGGCCAGGGCTGACGGAACGACGATCTGCAGAGACCTGCTCGGCGAGAAAGCACAAAGAACTCTCAGGAAGGAATTAGTCATGTGTGCATTAATGCAACGTGGATTTTAGTAGAAGGAGTGAGTGAGTCGGGAAAGTAAAGCGTTGCGAAAGTTCGCTTTGCTTTTGGTGTAAATGCAGCATAAGAACCACAATAAATAAATAAGTCTCTTGTGAGAAAGGCCGCTCAATCTAAAAAAAAATTAAAAAGTAATCTGTGATGCATTGGTTAAAACACAATAATCTCTGTCTTGCCTTGTATTGTGCTGTCTGCAACAGGGTTATCAGTGGATGAAGGACAAGGTCATGAGTGAGGAGGGGCACCGTCAGCAAGTAAAGCTAAAAGAGTTGCAGATAGTTGCTGAGAGACTAGGATGCACTCTGCCACAACTGGCTATTGGTAAAATAAAACCATGTTTCACTATATATTTGTCTTACATATCCTTTGATATCTCTTGATAAATAATAATAAATAACATAAATGTGCACCACACATATTCATAAACACTTAAAAGAATAAAATAAACAACTCAACTACAATTGCAACTTGCTATAATTGGCCCGGCCTTTGTGGTTGTCCAAACGACTTCAATCTTTGCCTCACTGCAATTTCTTACTAATTCCCACAGCATGGTGCCTGAGAAACGAGGGAGTGAACTCTGTCCTGCTGGGAGCTACCAGAACTGACCAGCTAATGGAAAATATCAGCGCAATCAAGGTCAGAAAGCATACAAGATAAGAACTAGGGCTGCTAGCAGCACTGGACGGGTCCTCTCCCCGCACGTCGAAGCACTGGCCGGACGGCTACCAATACGGTCGAGGACGCCTGCGACCGTCGGATAACCCTTTCGGCCCTTAGTTGTCGTCAACCGCAGGCGTCCTCGACCGCATTGGTAGCCGTCCGGCCAGTGCTTCGACGTGCGGGGAGAGGACCCGTAGTGCTGCTAGCAGGCCTAGTGTATGTACACACACATACATTATATATATACACATATATATATATATATATATATATATAATCATTTTAAATCAAAACAAAACTAAAGCTTGATATTAATAAAATCCCTAACAGTCAAGAACTGTATTAAAAGATATTAGCAAGACAGCTGACGTGGTGACGTCATCAAGTCAGCTGCTGTTCCAATTGCAGAAATGTTCTCCATGGTCCGTCTCCCAAGTCTATTATTGCGGGAGTCCGTTCTCGCCATCTAAGGTATTGAGAAAGGGCCGAAGAGCTGGATCTGCTTCAATCACCTTGATCTGCTTAAATCACGTGGATTGACTGACATAGTAACTCTTTGCATGATAAGTAACTGTAAATGCTGATGCCGCACCACAGCGCCGAGTGGCCAAGATATATGACACCCACTTCTATCACCAGCCAACTCCTGGTCATTTTCAAGTTAGAATTAACGACCATTCCATGATCATTCCACTTCAGGCAGAGAGTACATATCCCCAAGGTGTCATTTGGTGATAACCAGGACATTCTGATTCCAAAATGATGGCTTTTCAAAATACCAAACATGAGCCAATTTCCTTCAAAGTCTATCAATTCAATTCATTTTATTTTGTATAGCCCAAAATCGCAAATTACAAATTTGCCTCGGAGGGCTTTACAGTCTGTAGACATGCAACATCCTCCGTCCCAAGACCCTCACATCGGCACAGGAAAAACTCCCCAAAAAATGAAAAAAAATCCTTCCAGGGAAAAAAGGGAAGAAACCTTACGGAGAACGTCAGAGGAGGGATCCCTCTCCCGGGATGGACAGACTGCAATGGATGTCATGTGTACAGAATGACTCATACAGATGTAGAATACATTCAATTTCCGGCCAGGTGTACGACAGGACCACTGCAGGGGCCACCACCATCAGATCGAACCACCATCCACAGGAAAGGGTAATAGTGATATGAATCATATTTAAAATTATGATGATGATCATGATGATGACGGCAGCAGCAGGTGCCAGCAGGGCCACGGCCGGAGTGAGTGAGTGAGTGAGTGAGAGAGTGAGAGAGAGAGAGAGAGAGAGAGAGAGAGAGAGACTACATTTGGTCAAAAGCCTATTCAAAATGCATGTCTTGCATGTATGCATGTATAGTCTTTTCTATAAGCAGGAAACTCCCAAAATGTCTAAATATTAGCTTTATGTCAACCACATGGAACAGGGAATTTCACTTTACAAACATCATATTATACATTGTCAGGCCCTGGGAGATCATAGTAATGTAATATAGTTCTCTTATGAACAAGACAATTTCTTTGACAAGACTGTACAAACCGGAACCACATTTCCACAGCTTAACACTATTGAACAGTTCCCTGTAAGTATAGTCTCATCCTCTGTGCTGCAAGCACTGGACGGGTCCTCTGTCCTCTGTCCGCTGCTAGCTGCCGTCATCATCATCATCATCATCATAATTTTAAATATGATTCATATCACTATTACCCTTTCCTAAAATACAGTTGCTCCTCTTCACCTGCTTTAAAAATAATGCAACAACTCTGATCTGATCCATTGAGTTATTTTGCCTTCACTCTTGACTTCAATATTCATATTTATATATAATCATTTATAATTTTAAATGAAAACGAAGCTAAAGCTTGGTATTAGTAAAATACTTAATAGTCAAGAACTGTATTAAAAGATATTAGCAAGACAGCTGAGGTGGTGACGTCATCAAGTCAGCTGCTGTTCCAATTGCAGAAATGACCGGTCTCAGTTTTCTCCTACCTGTGGACTATCTATGGACCGACTTCCGCTCCGCCTCGCCTGACCCATTGCAAAGTTCATTCAGCGGAGCGGAAGTCCGTCCATAGAGAATGAATGGGAATTGTTTAAGGGATTTTACATAAAGATCGCCAGGTGCCATGCACATGTCCCAAAAGACCTATTTTCAGTTTGGCCTCACCTCCATACAGCAAGACGTCCGTAAAAGTTGAACCGTCTCTTCGGTCTCCCGGATTGACAGAGTAACTCTTTGCACCGCACCACAGCGCCGAGTGGCCAAAGATATATATATGACACCCACTTCTATCACCAGCTGGTCATTTTCAGGTTAGAATTAAAAGCAAACTATTAATAGTCACATGATCATACCACTTCAGGCAGAGCGTACACTTCCTCAAGGTGTGATTTGGTGATTAACCAGGACATTCTGATGTACAATGCCAAAATTATGATTTTTCAAAATACCATACAGGAGCCATGTTCCTTCAAAATCTCTTTCACCAGACGACTTTGACGATGCTCCCACTCGCCGCCGTTAATCCAATTCTTATAATATTTACAGTCAAGCATTATTAAGGTCTTAAGTATCAGGTACCAACTGTTGAGATGCATCAGATCAACCTGTGAGGAACCAGTTGTTAAGTAAAAAAACCTCAACTTTCTGCTCCCACCAGGTGGCGCTATGACTGATTTTAAAAATGATCATGTGGATGTCTACAGAGTGGAAAGTTCCTGAAATCTGAGACATATGGAGCAGATTAGATAGAATATGGTCGAGTTACAAAAACTTCAATTTTTACGCCAAATGGTGGTTCTTAAAAAAATGCTCCCTACACATATAGTTTGGAAATTCTTTTGGCAAAATATGACACAAGAACACAGAACACAATGCCGCGTCAGCTAAAAGAATCAGGTTTAATGCCTAGGAGATGTCTTTTCTACAACCCCAAGAAATCATGAAAATAGGCCAAAAATGGCCCCAAAAGGCAGATTTTCAATGATTAACTGCAGCGCCCCCTATTCTTCAAATATTCTTAAAAAATTAGGGTGTGTTCAGAGGTTCAATGTCTACATATGTTACATATTTTAGTGAGGACAGGCCAAGTAATTTGGAAATTAGGAATCTTGCCAGATTAAGCCACACCATTGCGATGTTCATTGGCCAATATCTTCTAGAAAACATTGAGATACTAACTTGATTTGGGGTGGATCAGGGGGACATTGAACCAATAATGATTCGTGGAAGGTTTCGTCCAAATCCGACTGAGCGTTTAGGAGAAATAGCCAAAAACGTGTTTCTCACCAAATTCAAAATGGCGGAAAATCTAGTTAGGCGCATTTGCATACCATGATTGACTTTCTTGTAGAGCATGTGGAAGAGCAAATGTCTGCCAATTTTCAAGTCCATCGGACATTCGGGGTGGAAACTGGCCTAGTAGGGTACTTTTCCCTTTTCTAGGGGGCGCTATAGAGACTTTTCGTTACACCCAAAAGGGGAGACCCCAAAATTATCAAATTTTTTAACAGTCTTTATCTTCATGCCAAATTTAACAACTTTTTGAACATGATAAAGCCCCCAAAAAGGCCCTTAAAGTGTGAGTAGTATAATAATAACAATAATTCCATCAAATAGAATAGGTTCCTCTCCTGACGAAGTCGTAGCGAGGACCATAATTATAAGAAAGACGGCACCCTTGGTGTGTCAGTTTGCATTGTTTCGTGTTGTTTTTTTTTGGAAATCTTTTGTACATTTCTGCTGTGAGACATGCTTTTAAACCAAAGATACTTCTAACCATTTCTACAACTTCTGTTCTTTCATTTTTGTGGATTTCGCACAAACGCTGCTTGCCGTATTTTTTAGCAACGTGCCCACAGTGCTTCAAATTGGACAAAATTCAGCTTGTGTTGATTGAGTAGAAAAACACACTTTTTTTAATCCTCTGTTCGATGCTCAACTAAGACTTTGCTGCGGAACGATGCCGGGCTCTTCACCCTAGCTGGCATGATTCCAGATGTTCAGAGTGTATTGTAACACGGAGATCGATGCAAATCAAAGGATGGTGGAATCTTTTATCTATGTGGTTTTTTTTACTGTTTTGAAATACAAAACGAGCAAAGCCATCTACTCCAGTTCGACTCATCAGAAGCCCAAGCCATTCCAGTTCGCCGCTCATGCCCCACATAATTGCAACTTTCTATACTTGACAGTGACGTCAGCAAGCTGTTCAAAAGTCAGAAGTCCCTCAAAGCTGCCGGTCCCGCCTCTCTTTCTCCCTCCACTCTGAAACACTTGGGTGATCGGCTGTCTGTCTGGCGGTGTTCAGACATCTTTAGCACTTCCCTGGGGGCACGTCATTGACCAGTCTGCTTCAAAGCCTCAGCAATCATCAACTTCCCCAGAAAAACAAAGGTCTCAGGACTTAATCACCCTGACCTAAATCATTATAAAAGCATTTTGAGCAGCATGTCCTGTCCAGTTAAAAACCCTCACATTCTCATGGAATCCCTGCAGCTTGCAAATGGAGCCAACGGGTCTGTAGATAATGCTTTTAACATGGCCTATATAGCATAGGACCTAGACTTATCAAGAATCAACGCTTGGACCCTTTTTTAAAGACTTTAGATCTGCCTTAACACCATCATCCCAGCCCGTGCCCGACAGTACGATTGAATCGGAGATGACTAGTCTTATATGGAATGCCGTTTTAGTCATAATTAAATAAATTAATACATAAATATGCATTGAAATACATCGTGAAATAAATAAATTAGGCAATAAATACATAAATATGAAATACATTTATTTTATAGAAACTTTTATTTCATAATGCCGCATTTATTTATTTATAGACACTTATTTCATAATGTCGTATTTCATAATGTCGTATTTTATAATGGCGTATTTCATTGCATGCATCACTAAAATATTCTAAAAACAAAGTATTTGATTGTGATGAATATATATGTATATATATATTAGGGCTGTCAAATTATTAAAAATGTTAAATCAAATTAATCCGGATTTCAGTGGATTAATCATGATTAATCACTATTTGCAATTACACCTGAATCCTAACCATTTTTTCCTTCTGAAATGCATACCGAAAGATAAATAACAGGACACAGATCATTTTCATATTATGTCTGTTTATTAACACAGACAAATAATGGTGGTTTGAATCAAGCTGAAACATACTACACACAGGGTATAAAATTGGCACCCGCCTACAGGCCAAATGCGGGTAACTTGTGAATGGCGGGTGAAACTGTCAATCTACCTGCCACGTTGGCGGGTAGCCAATAAGACTGAAGGCAATTCTAATAAATCTTTGTTTTAATTATGCTATGAAAATATTAGACTCTTAGTCTTGAAAAGCAACATAAACTTATAATATGTACAAACTTAAAAATACCATTTTGATATTAATGTAATGTAAAAATAAAATGTTGAACCTGGATACACAGTGACAAAGAAACAGTGATGAATTGCAGTTGGGTGTTAACTAAATAAATAAGACCATCAGTGAGATGATTGGCTGTTTGTATTTCTGTTAAATGCCTGTCACTCCAGGTCAGATACAGTTGTAAGTCATGATGTAGGTCTAGTCATAAATGAGATTAAGTTGGTTAACTCGACAGGTATTCTGTATTCTGTACAAGTTCAAGAACTATTCTTATGCATTTTCTGAGTCGTTCACCATTGTTTTAGGCAGGAAAATATTTTGGCTAGTAAAAAACCTGTGGCAGGTGGAATTCAAAATCCACCTGCCACCGTGGCTGGTGGCCAAAAAAGTTAACTTCCGGCCCTGACTACACACCATAATATTTGTCTTTGTAATGTCCCATCGCTTCCTCTTTGGCATTTATCTTAACGAGGATGTACAATTTACAGTATTCAATTGAACAGAAAGACTTTAATAGAAATAGGAATCCATTTACAAGTTAGCTCCATTGACATATATAAAGCTCCGACATCTCTGACACAGTTCTTCTTCGCCGCTTTAAAAAGGGTTACGCTGCGCTGTCACAGAGACTATGCTGTCATCAGCATTTGCTGTTTTAGAGGGGCGAAGAAGAATTTTTCACCTCCTAAAAAGGAGCTAGCCTAATTAACTAAGCCCAGGTAGCTAACCGCCGACATGATACGCTAACGTTTGCTAGCGCATCATGTCGGCGGTTTGGCAGTAGTTTACAGTGGCTTCAACACCAGCAACTTAATCAAACATCTGAAGACGCGTCACGCTATAGAGCAGGAAGGTACTCGGGATCGGCCGATACCTAGTATCTATTGTGATGAGTACTGATTTACGCCTCCAGGTGGCAGTAATGTGTTGTATAAGATGAAGTGCATTTCCTAGACTGAGGAAAAGCAGAGCCCGTCTATGGGTAGTTTCCGGACTTGAATAATTTGTGACACTGCGCATGCGTGAAATACGTTAAAAAAATTGACGTAATTAACGACAAACATCTAATTAACGCCGTTAATGTGCTATTTTTGACAGCCCTAATATCATTTTATATATATATATATATATATATATATATATATATTAGTGACAGAATAAAATGTATTCAATTCAATTTTGACAGCTGTTTGGGGGATTATTTTATGAGGCCAAACGCTTTCTACTTTGCCTTAGGCCTATCGATACGATCCGAAACGTTTCAGTGACTTGAAATCGATTCAGTAACTTTTTAGCCAAAAATTCAACAAGTGTGACTGAAATAGATACCTGGCTACTGGACAGTGCAGGTGAAGTTTCCTAAATTCTTGTTGTTTCTTGTAATGGAATCAGGTATCAATTAATTATCAATATAAAAACAAGTAAACAACAATGAATGGCAAATGCATTCACATTTTATTTAGTGCAAACACTGCTGTAGCAGTGTAGCAGAAAAAAACCCTGTATTAGTGATATACACAAAAAACACCCCTGCAATAATGGTTTCGCCCTACCAACCCCATCTATTTCAACCCCTGTGGAACATCCCCTCGGCTTTGCCGTGAAACCAGTGTTGCCAAGTCCGCTTATTATAAGCAACTTTGGGCTTGTTTTTCTGTAAAGTTCCTTACAAATATTGGTAGTCGCGGGTCGCGGTTTTTTTGGGCTTGTTTCTAAAGTGTAGTTGCTTATTTGGGCTTGTTCCCAGCTCCATAGTAAGCTGTCAAGCTGTTATTTAAACATAAATAACTTGCCTGTCTTGATATAATTTTCTTTCCAGGGGCTCATCTTGCCTGTACCCTTTGTCCCTCCCCTTTCCCCATACACACAGGATACAGCAGAGTTTTTTCCCACCCACATCCTGTTTCTAATTGGCTCTGACTAGGAGGCAACGAGTACAAGCCAATCAGAGGCAGAGCAAGGCAATCTGTTTTTTTCTGTTTAGGGAAACATCAGTGTCACTGTCACTGACGTTTAAATGAAAATACGCGTGAGAACAAATGCCCGGGACAAAGTGGCCGAAATATGGCAAGAAATATAATAGAGACTGAAAAAGAAAAAAAGAGTCAAAGAAAGGATTCAACCCGTCGTGGGGGATGACTCAAAAGCACTGCGCAGAGTATGTAAGTGTGAAATACGTGCACACCATTCCGACCTCGTACAACATGCTAGCACAGAAAAACATATTAAAAATGCATTACCGTTCTCCACAATGAAGCTTAAGAATATTGGGTTCACGGCCTCTAATTTGCACCTTGGTACCTGAAGCAACTTGAAAGATAATCATGGTGTTATAATAATAAAGAATTTATTAATTCAGGATGATAGTTTACTGTGTATATAATGTACTTGGTACATTCGTTTTCTAATGTTGGTTCAGAATTGACAAAACCAAAACGAAGCAAGCAGGCTTTATTGCAGCTTATCAACTGACTTTGTCAACCCACGCTGATCCGCTCCAGCTGAGCCGCATCAGCTGATCTGGATTGGCACACCAGCTAGTCAAACCCCCCTCGCTAATGGCTACACTCAAACAGGGAGCCCTATTTAAAGCAGACTCAGCTTTGCTCCTACCTGCTTCTAGCTTACTTCTTGTTATGCCCGCTCGTTAAATGCTCGTCTGGTCGTAATCACACTGCTGCTGGCCGTGACTCCGTGCTGTTGAGGAGGATTCCTGGCTCCGATAACACTCGGCCGGTCCAGCGGACCTGGGGCTCGGCGGTTGGCGAGAAAACCCATGTCTCCTCCCCGCATTGGCGTGGCCAAAATACTAGAGACTTTGTTCACAAATATATTCAGCCTCTGAGTGGCGCTCCTCACGAGGATCTATTTGTCCTCCTCCGCGATTCTCTCGTCCGGTGGTCGACTCCTGCCGGTGTCTCCTCCCCAGTTCTCCGGGAAAAAGCACGCTCAGAAGCGTAAACATCCCGACCCGGCCGGAAGGGCCTGTCACGCAAAAACGGGCCGGCGGCCTCGTTCGTCCAACCCCAGTCCGCTCCTTCGGCGTCCACTCTGCTTCGGCTGCCTCCGCCGTCTCCAACCTGCATCACCGCGCCAGCTCGGCGGGATGACGTCCGTTCCTAGAAGGACCCTGGTTTCCGCTGTACTCTGTCCCCGGGCTCGCTTTCCGCCGGCGCTGGCATCTCTCATCAGGCGAGGGGGCAGATTTTGGGTAATTAACCTTCTAAACTCCTTGACACGCCGTGCGAGCGGCGTGTCAGTGGCTGTGGGGATGTCTCTGTCGAGTTAAAGATGGGGAGCCTAGATTGTTAAAAAACTCAGACTTTCCGTGAGTTCTGCGTTGCATTGGTGTGTATCGAGACGTAATTGTGTTTAGCAGTTTAACCGGCACGCAGAGCCGAACTCGATATTATTTAGCCATTGTTTCCGACCCGGCCCTCTGTTATGGTGGGGTCTCGTTTATGAGCATCATAATCTTTTCTGCAAAGCAGCCATATTCATACAGCGCATCAACGAAGACTGGACTGGTCCGTGTTCAACCTCACGTTCATAAGTCAACACTTCACGGGGCACCAATCTTGTCCTGCTCCGTCTGTGGCTCTCTCGCACAGGCCCGAGCCGTAATTCTGGCTCCGAGGTGAATTACGTTGCCACTCCCCTCTGCTATAATTTTAATGAAACGTTTGTAGGTGCGTAATTGTAATTATCTCCATGTCTGTAACTACTGCTACAGACATGGGGATAATTAATGCTAATTGATGCTCACGAATGGTCAGGGGTCGGCCCCTAACGCTGCTGCCGTCCCCCAGTTCATGATGCTCATGAACAGTCTAGGGGCGGCCCCTAATGCTGCTGTTGCAGTCTTCGACGCTTTGCTAATTCATAATGCTCACGAATGGTCAGGGGTCCATTCGTGAGCTGACGAATGCTGACGCTGCTGCCATCGCTTTAATTTTCAGGATTCCATCTCCCGTGTCCAGCTGCAGCCCAATCGAGCCTGAGAGGCCCTCCTTTCAGCCGGACCATTCTAGATTGAATAACCCCCTCCAATCTATGTGCGCTCTGCCGCACAGTATATGCAGGGGGGCCTGGCTTGCTCTACATTAAATCGCTCGGCCTCCAGGATTTTGGTAAACCCATCCATTCGCCTTTTTGCCGAACGGGCTCAAAAGACGTTCACCACAAGGCAATGGTAAACGTCTCCCCTTTACTTACCTTTGGTTAAACAATCATATCTCAATTACGGGATGGGTGTTTTGGGCCTTACACCGACCAGTTGTTAGAGACGGTCGTCACAGTTTTTGGTTCTAAGGGGTGGTGAAATTTCCTCACACACATGTTCCTTTGATCCAAATCACAATCTAAAGATTTCTGATGTTTCACTTCATGATCACCATTACAGTGTTTCTGAAACACTCCAAAACAGCAAGAAATGGTGAAGGTATATTCAGAGTCTAACAATACCTTTTGTCTCTGGGTTCCATGCGGGCCTACCTGAGGTGCCGTCCTGGCGCTGGCCCACAGGAGCCGCTGTTTGTCACGCAGAAGGGGAAGCTGATGTCGCGAGCCTGGTTTGCTTCTCACCTGCGCCTCCTCCGCCAGTTCCGTGGACTGGACTGAATGGTCAGGGGGCAGCCCCCAATGCTGCTGCGGTCTCCGACGTTTTGCTAATTTGTGGTGGTCACGAATGGTCAGGGGGCGGCCCCTAATGCTGCTGCAGTCTCCGACGTTTCGCTAATTCATGGGCTCACGAATAGTCAAGGGTCTCATCGGATCACAACCGTATTTTCAAATCATCATAACTTAATCATAAGATCCCAAATCATTTTATTGGCTAATTTCATCTTGTGTTTCTTTTTCATGTTTAAAGGGTGGTTTTCCTGCGCCGACCTGAGGGTCTTGGGACAGAGGATGTCGCATGTGTACAGACCGTAAGCCCTCTGAGGCAAATTAGTAACTTGCGATTTTGGCTATACAATAAATGATCAAATATGGTTTTCATTTCCATGAGGCCTGCAGGTGTGGTTTGTTTTGGGGGGAATAGCTCAGCTCACACATCCCTAAAACGGTGTGAGCGTTCCCTAATGCCGCTGCTGTCCTCTGACTCCCTGCTATTTCATGGTGCTCATGAAAGGTCGGAGGACTCCCTGAACAGAGCCACACCGCCAAAGATTAATACTGGATGCAATCTATCTGATAAAATGTTTCCTAAATCACTTTTATCGTCAGCGTCAGTTCTGGCAGGCCAGGTAGTCAAGGCGCTGCTACGCTATTGGCCAACACACTGTCTCATCAGCTGATCCGCTCCGGCTGAGCCGCATTAGCTGATCTGGATTGGCGCACCAGCTGGTCAAACCCCCTCGCTAATGGCTACACTCAAACAGGGCGCCCTATTTAAAGCAGATTCAGCTTTGCTCCTACCTGCTTGCAGCTCGCTTCTCTGCCGCCCGCCACCTCCCCAGCTCCTCCTTGTCATGCATAACGTGGCATTTGCTTCTATGTCATTGTTGCGCTCTGTTCATGTGGGGGAATAGCTTAGCTCATTAAGATTAAGCTTGTCTTAATGGACCTGACAGAATTATAGTTTTAAGAAGTCTATTGGTAGTTCATTGTTAATTTGTTGCTACCAAACTGATTATATATTTTGATTATAGATACAAGCTAACAATAACATATAAATGCTGTTTTATTGAACAAGCAACTTAACTCAAATGATGTGTGCAGCAGGCATCTATTTCCAGCTGAGTCCGAGCTGTTGTGCAGCTGTCCGACTGCTGCCGTTCGAGCACGAGCTGACAGCCTGTTGTTAAAGTCACGCACAATGCACTTTTACATTATAAAGAACCAGGAGGTGCAATGTTGTGAGCTGGCTGGAGGAATGGTCGGTAGACTGGAGCAGTTCTAGTCCAAAATGTAGGTATGGGGAATCCAGAGGGGCAGAGACCCTGAGGCTGAAGCAGACAAAAAACGTTAACGTGGAAAGGATAGCCGAGTGTTTTAGCCGTAGCATTAGTTATGGGTTTGTGAACTGACAATCTGGCATGGAATGAGAGGAAAGGCTGGAGAATTTCAAGCCTGGAGCTTTATTAGTGAATGTGCTTTGCCAGTCAATTAGTGGGAGGAGCCCAGACCATGACAGTCATTTAGATGGAGAATGCATGCATTTTACAAAAGTTGCTAAAACGTTTTTAATATATTGCTAGATGCTGTTTGAAAAGAAAAGTTGCCAGGGTAGCCTGCTTGCTGGGTGTGGCTCCCTCTTGAGCCCCCCTCCTTGAGCCAACCAAATAAAATTAGTTTTTCATATTATTTATTTCTTCTAACTGTCAAACTGCCTGAAAATGACATGTAAGGTAGGGCTCGGGGGCATGGTGCGTCGTGCCGGGACTGGCAGTTGCTATGGCCCAGCGCAGAAAGAGGTGAGCTGCAGCTCAGCAGGATCAGGAGGTCGCTGCGGCCCAGTGTGGGAGGAGGTGCGCTGCGGCTCAATGGGGCAGCCAGTGCAAATTGACGCCTTGCGGTCGGGAAGCCAGCCACACCAAGTGTGCCCTTCCCCCGGCCAGACGGGTTCCCTGGAACGGGTTCTCCAGCTAAGTCACCAAGTACAATAACTAAAGTGTCCGGGTTGGTCCGCTCCACACGCTGTATCTACAGTGCCTCCTGCATGTTTCCCGGCGGCGGCATGAGAATACCGACCAGGATGAACGAAGGGTTTACAGTTAAATATGAAATATTCCAGATCAGGAGAACAGTGTTGTAGGATCACTGTTACGTCGTTGCACCAGCTGATGTTGGAGTAGAAGCAGATCCCTCCATCCTTTGTCTTGCCGGAGAGTTCCGTGTCGCAGTCCGCTCTGAGCAGCTGGAAGCCCGCCAGCTGGAGCGCAGCGTCAGGTATCGATCCACAAAGCCACGTCTCCGTTAAGATACTTTTTTGTGTCCGTTTTGTGCTTGTCTCTCCTTACCAGCAGCTGTAGTTCGTCTAGTTTGTTGCACAGTGAGCGCACGTTTGAGAGAGGATGCATGACAGCGGTGTGCGAGACCCATGCAAATAAAACATATTCCAGGAAAATAAACTATCGCTTCAAACTATAAATAAATAATAATAAAATTGCAGCAACAACATTTACAAGTTAGTTTAGAGTTCTGTGTTTGTAGCCCATTTTCAGATTCTGTAACAAGGTCTTTCTCTGAGTCACTGTAATTGGGATAGTATACCTGAAATCATCTCCCTCATCTTCACTCGATGATTCTTTGTGCAAAGTCAGAATGTGCAGAAAATTGCAGATACCTCTGGTCAAGGTGTTTAATCAATTCGAATTTATTTTAAAAAATAAGCCTCAAGGAGCTTTACAGTCTGTAAACATTCTTATATTCTTTATTTGATTGGGACAGTGCATGTTAATGGACAAGACATGGGTTACATGCATGTAAACATGCCGGATTGTAGCCAATGGCTAATTGAGTCCCACAAGCTAGGATCACACAGCTATCTACAGTCAATTCATAAATGAGCTAAATCTGATTAAAATCAATTTCACAAACACTCACCCATATACACATTACAAAGTAAAATGACGTAAAGAACATGCGACATCTTGTCCCGAAACCATCACATCGACACAGGTAAAACTCCCACGAATATGAAACAAGAAAAAACCTTCAACTGGGAGAAACCTGAGGGAGAACAGTGTAGGACTAGGTGTGTACAGAATGAACAACTTAAAGATGTACAGTACGTTAAATTCCTACGACAGAAATTATTCAAATATTGAGAGTAGTACGCCAGGTGTAAGGCAGAACCACTGCAGGGACAACCTTATTCCGATGTAACCACCATTCATAGGAACCTGGGAGGAGGGTAAGAACAAAAGACTTCAGGAAAATGCAATGTTTGTAATTTGGGTTTATGATGGCAGTAAAGTGAATAATAGCCACAGGTGTGTTAGAACCCTCATAATAAACAAGATAACAATTAATCTGCAACTCATGGCAGTTCTAGAGTAATATTTCATTTCTCACGCATTGGGCTTGAGACACAGGCATTTCAACCCGTTCACACACTCAAACGCCACACCTTGTATTTCTCAGACAGAGAAATTGACTTTGGTCCGAGCCGCGTAGGTTCCTCTTGAACCGTCAGCCGTAGCGTCCACCCCCAGTCGTCCATATCGTCCATGCCACAAACCACATATGCTCGCGGGCGTCCATATCGAGCTAATTAGCAAGTAAGTAAAGTCTTACAAATTGAAGTAATCTCTTAATGTTTTCTTTCTTTTCATTCCACAGGTTCTTCCAAAGTTATCACAGTCCATTGTATTTGAGGTGGATAACCTCCTGGGAAACAAGCCGTTGAGTAAAAAGGACTTCAGATCCTGAACGCACTAGTAATGAGCTGCTATACTTATGAGAAATTGTAGCATATATGGACAACATACAGTCTGACTAACAAATTAAATAGACCAAAAATGTGGGATTACTCGATTCACCAAGTGAATGCATGATTGACTTTCCTGTTCATGTCTACACTTATTGCCACTTAATAGCATAAAGTTCTACTATATGCAACATCTTTTTCAACTACCTTCAATATCAATTTATGGAGAACTAAATAAAGAACTCTTTGTCGGTTCTTGAGATTGTTTGCTCAGCATGTAGCATGAGTGTCTATCTTATAAAAAAAAAACTTAATTTTAGTTACAGTTTTGGCATTGATTTAATCTAATTATTATACTGTAGGTAAATCCTTTGTTGAATACTTTTTGGTGGTGGCAAGGAATTATTAGATAATTACGTCATTTGTGTTTTTCCAAAATCAATATTAAAGAGGTTCAAACTGGTACAAGTCAGTTTTTTGTCTTTTCTTTAATTAGTGACAATTAAATAAAAGATACAAGCAGTGATGAACAGGACTCTGAAGCTCTGGATTGTAATTATAATAAATATATATGTAAGGCTGTGGGTTTAGGGGCTCTGGAAGAATGCAGACCACAACCGTTTATGGGCGAGTTCAAACCGTCACACTTTATTTTCACACTTGGGGCAAACATACACAAAACACACGGGGTGTATTCCAGAAAGGAGGTTCAACAAACTCTGAGTCTAATCCTGAACTCCGAGTTGACTTACTCTGAGATGGGAAACTATCCGGTTCCTGAACAGCTGATCTGCGTGAGTTCAATCAACTCGGAGTATGTTCACCTTTAAGTTAAGCCCGTGCATGACTATTATAAAAAGCCATCATCAACGGAGCCCCAATACCACGAGTCACAGAAAACAGAAAACAAAAGCGCTGCGGTGGAGTTGGAGGTCCTTCTGCAGGCCTACGGTGAACGTGAGCGTGTATTTCGCTGCAAATGAAATACAGCGGCCGCAGCGAGGAGAGAGAGAGACTGCATCGGGGGAAAATGCTGCCTGAGTCAACGCGCAAGATTCAACAGGGGGAAAAAGGTCCTGGAAGCCGCTAAAAATGAAATATAAAAACATAATTCAAAAAGGTATGGCATATATTGCTAGGCTATAATTTCACCTCACATTAATTTCAATTCATTTCTTTTAATTGACTTAGGCTATTAAACAAAGTAAATATTAATTCTTGCATGATCTTCTACTGATCTTCTACTCTTGCATGATTCGCGGGCTAAATGTTCACAATCACATTTAAAATGCAGAAAGATGTGCAAAGGATCGTGAAGTTCGCTTACGCGAATTTTACATCAAATGCTGGAAAGAGCAGCGCTAAATGTGTGTGTAATCGCACAATTGAGGTAAAGCTTTAACAGACACCTGTCACGGATGCACCCAGAAAAGTAAGTAAAATGCTTTCCATTGGCTAACGTTAGCTTTAAAAAAAAAAAAATATATATATATATTATTGACTCATGCATATATGATAACAAACAGAAGAAGCTAGGGTTAATGTATGACAATTTGGCATCAAACGTCTAATGCATGGGCGTAAATCTGATCTAACAGTAGGGGGGGGACAATAAACAGCGGTCGGGCTGGGCTGGGCTGGGCTGGTCTAGTTAGCATTAGCAACAGCGATCCGGCAGTGGACAAAACCACTGTGAGGCAAGGGAGGGGGGACTCAAAATCTCTCTCTCTCTCTCTCTCTCTCTCTCTCTCTCTCTCTCTCTCTGTGTCCTGTAAAATGCAAGTTTCTTTTTTTGTTTCCTCAAAAAACTTTAAATCTCTTCCACTGAAGAAAGAAAGACATGTATATCTGACATGACATCAGGGGGAGTAATTTATTTGGAAATTTTCATTTTGAGGTGAACTAATCCTTTAATGTTACTTATAAAAAAATATTTAAACAATTAAATAAATATAATCGTACCACAGCTAGTTAACAATGATTTTAACTAAGGTCAAAGACAATTCTAGTGATATCATACACATTTCTAGCTGTAGGAAAGAGTGCCTGAAAAATGTTGCTTGATTTGGCTTAATTGTATATAATTTCTTCCACTAGGTACTAACATTACTGTGCCTCCGTTGCATCACATTTGACACCAGCTGCTTCAGGTCAGAGTGCTATTACATCATTTTTTCCATACTGGACAACAAGGGATCTATGACTCCAAACATCCACGTCAAAAGCTATAAGTGATGCCCTTGTGAAAGATCTTGTCATTAGCTGTTGCTTGCCTCTCTCCATTGTCGACAATGAGGACTTCTGGCACTTCCTTCATGTCCTGGACCCTCAGTATAGGCCTATAGCAAGATCCACTATCTTGTCTGTGACCATTCCAGTAATGGTAAAAGTTCAAAAGGAATGGATAAAGTGCCAGCTGGCTGAAGCATAGAGTATTGCTGTTACTATAGATATTTGGAGTGATCGCAAGATGCGTTCATTCCTTGGAGTGACAGCACACACAGTGACCGTCACAGAGGTAAACCATGTCTCAGCCTTCAGTCATATCTTCTTACCTGCGAAAGAGTCCATGGCAAACACACCAGAGAAAATATTGCAATGATGTTTGAATGCTGTGCTGAAGAGTATCTGATTAAAAATAAGATCAACTTTGTCATCACTGATAATGCGTCCAATATGAGGAAAGCGTTCCAGGCCAGATTTCTGCCAGAGGAAGATGAGGCTGCAGAGCCAGAGCGAGCCGGAGGATGAAATGTGGCAAGATCTGACACCAGAAGACCAAGAGGCAGTCAATGCTACTTTGGATGAAAACTGTAAGATGCAGAGACTGTCATGCTTCACACATTCACTGCAGTTGGTCATAAAAGATGGTTTGAAAGAAGCCAGTGGGCTGTCAGGCACCCTATCTAAGCTGTCCCGTGCCGCCAACCTTCTCCACAGTGGCACCTCGTTTAAAGACTGCTTTGAAGCAACCTTCGGTGATGCAACGATTCCAACAGCAAATGCTACGCGATGGAATTCTACTTTGAAGCAAGTGAAGGCATATGTGAATCTTGACATACAAATGCTAGCATATGTGTTGGACTCAGAGGGGCACAAAAGTATAATCCTTTCACAGCAAGAATATGCTCAGCTTAAAGAACTGATCGAAGTTCTCGACCCATTCTTAGAGGCAACCAACCTGACTCAGGGAGAGACAACTGTCACTGTCAGTGTTGTTCTGCCCTGTGTCCTCACTCTGCACAGTCATCTGCAGGAAGTAAGAGAAAGAGTCAGATACTGTGGGCCGCTTGTGAGAGTTCTGGAGAACTCCATGAAAGCAAGGTTCACAGAGATCTTCAGTGCAGTGATGATGCCAGGATGTGAGCCAGATAAAGGAAGAGGTCCCACCAAATATCCTTTCACCGTTGCCTACTTTGTAGCATCTGTGTTGGACCCAGCATTTGGTTTCCAGTGGCTAGAACAGTGGCAGTGATGTGCAGCTGGACAATACCATTAAAGAGCAACTAAAGAGTCAAATAAAAGGTGAGAAACTTATGTAAGCCTTAATTACATATTTAAAAAATACCTTGGTAGCACTTTACAATACGGTTTAATGTAGTTAACTACATTAGTCAGCATGCATGAACTAATAAGGAACTGCACTTATACAGCATTTATTCATCTTTGTTAATTTAATCGTTTACTAATACTTTATTAAAATCTTGTTAATATTAATGTAGAAACAACAATAAATACTTGTATTTTTATTAACGTTAACAAAGATGAACAAATACAGAAACAAATGGATTGTTCATTGTTAGTTCATGTTCGTAGATTAGATTAACTAATGTTAACTAATGAACCGTCATGTAAAGTGTTACCCATACCTCTCCTGCCTCCTTTTGTTTCAGAGTACATCAAAGCAGAAGGCGAGAAACAACAGTTACCATCATCAGCCGCTGCAACAGGGCCAGGGGTAGGTGATGTTGCAGCATCTCCTCCTGAGGCCCCTCAGAAGAAGCTGAAAATGTTCTCCCACTATCAGAAGACTCCCTCCTCGACTAACAACAAGCTATCTGTCCATGCTCAGTTGACTGCATATCTTGACCTGATCGCCGAGCATACTTTGAGTTTTGGCAGCAGCACAAAGTCAAGTTTCCTGCACTCTTATCAGCTTGCCACACAGGTATTCTGTATTCCTGCCACCAGTGCACCCATTGAAAGGGTATTTAGCCATGGAGGCATTTTGATAAGGCCTCACCGTGCAAGGTTGAGCAGTACCATGCTTTCAAATCTGATGCTTTTAAAATGCAACATGAAAATGCAGCATGATTAAACATGCAATTTGTAAATTTTCTACGCTAGTTCTCAATCACAAGTTCACAACAATGGAAGTAAACACATGCTTTTGATGGCGTGCTAAAGTTGCAAAGTGTGTTGCAAAGTGTGTATGTCAAATCAGTAAATAAACTCCCTTTGCAATCGTGACAGTGGTGTCATTTTTGTTTAATGTAGAACCTCTTTAATACATTTTATCAGTTTTTTGATGGTCCCAGAGCGCAGACATGTAGGCACTCTCAGACTTGAATACGGGACTCGAGACTCAACTCAGACTCGAACTCTGGTAATGGTGACTTGACTTGGACTCGACTCGGACTCTTCTTTGGTGACTCGGACTTGGACTCGGACTCGAACACGGGGACTCGAGACTCGACTCGGACAGTTGGTGACTCGACTACAACACTGCTACTTGCAATAGTAAATTAAACCCTAATAAAATGTCTTTTCACTTAATACCCCACTTGGGAGACACTTACAGACACATTTATTTTATACCTTTCCCAACAACACATTAAAATACTAATAAAAAAAAACAATATATACACCGTTCAAAAGTTTGGGGTCACCGAGATAATTTTGTGTTTTCCATGAAAACTCACACTTTAATTTATTAAATGAGTTGGAAAAATGAATAGAAAGTACAGTCAAGACATTGACCAGATTAGAAATAATTATTTTTATTTGAAATATTAATTTTGTTCTTCAACCTTTGCTTTCGTTAAAGAATGCTCCATTTGCAGCAATTACAGCATCGCAGTAATTGGCCTTCTAGCGGTTAATTTGTTGAGGTAATCTGTGGAAATGTAGACAATTGGCGAACACAATGTACCATTAGAAGACTGGAGTAATAGTTGCTGGAAATGGGCCTCTATACACCTATGTAGATATTTCATATATACGGGTCCATATATATATATATATCGGCGTTTCAGTGCGAGGGTAACTTTCCTCACAGCTCTACAAACTTGCCTTGCCAAAGTGCTCTGCATCCCCGATATTATAAAGAAAACTACAGTTTGCAAAAAAAACGTAGTGCGATAATTAAATTAATACATTGATTCGAGTGCACGTCCGCGGTGTGTGAGGTTGGTGATATATGGCCGGATAATGTTATTGAGGTAAATGATAGTTTATGAGGAAAAGCGGTAACGTTCTAACAGAAATTCCTCTGGAAATGATAAGACGTCTAATCTGGGTCGGAAGGCTCTCTCGCGAAGTAAAGCATTTCGAATCACTACCGCTTCGGTGTCAATTGGATCGTGTAGGAATGGGCAATCCATGGGAGGAGACGGGTAGAAAGTTTGGGTTTCTTGTAGTAAACCTGCCAGCGAGCAGGTTATTTTCACATAGTCTGTTACCATGGTGATTAACTTAGAGTTTCAGTTACCTCCCTATCTGGAACGGATAACTCAGAGTAAGTTAACCCTGAGATGAGGGAAACTCAGGGAGTTTTCACATAACCCGCTTTCCGGAATACCCCCCACGCTCGCTCGTGCCGATCCTCGTCACTATGGAGGACTAAAAGTGCCACAATTAAATAAATAAATACACCATTAATACTTAATGGTAATAATTACTTACCATTACCACTTACTTACCATAATTACTTAAATGTGTCATTAAATAATTAAAATTAGAAGTAAATACATAAATGTGTCATTAAATATGTCCTTAATTCATTCAAATTAGAATTAAATACATAAATGTGTCATTAAATATGTTATGAAATATGTTATTAAATATATCATTAAATATGTCACTAAATATGTCATTAAATATATCATTAAATATGTCATTAAATATATCATTAAATGTCATTAATTAATTCAAATACCGATTCATTTGGTGTAAAATACTTATATAATTATTTCACTATTGACATTTACACTTCTTGATCCTGCGTTGCAGTGCTTCATGAAATACGTAAACTGTCAAACTGACCCATCAAAAGTTGGTAGGCGGAACCTAACACCTGATTGGTTACCCGGTGCATCTAGCTAAGATGCAGAGCTACTGAAAGTGCGGAAATGACTCCAACAACTTTACCTGGCCGACAATTTCCGGGACAGGCGAACGCCTGTCCCTAATCGGAAATTAGGGAAATTTTCGGGCGTTTACGGGGACGAAAATCCCACTTTTCATGCAGTGTTTATTCCAACTTAATATTATTGTTGGAATGCTTAAAAGCATTCCAAGTATTGTTATTGTTGGTATTGTTATTTGAATGTTTATTGTTGGAATGCTTTAAGCATTCCAAGTATTGTTATCCTAATCTTTATTTCAACTTATTATTATTATTATATTTCTTCCGTTACGCCTTTCAACTCCTTCACACTTTCAGCTATTTAAACCATTCAAATTATAAAATGTTAAGCTTGTTTCAGGGAAGGGTGCTATAAGCTAATCTTCAAATCCTTTCAAAACTTCTTCAACTTTTCTAGCTTTTTCAATCTTTCAGCTACAAACACCATTTCACCTTCAAAATGTAGACAGAAGTCTTGAGAATTCTTTAGTCTTTACAGCTTTTTGATTTCTATTTTACTTTTTTCATAATCACTGATTATGTTTCACTAGTTTTGCCCTCCTTTTCTGAGTTTTCCATGGGTGTGTGTGTGGAGCCTCAGAGTGAGAATATGCAAATTGTGCACAGTGTACGGCTGTGTGAGAATCGGGTAAAATAAATATGGACCTGTCTCTCTGCCTCGCTCCGCTCTTTTCTTTCCTCCCATCCACATATTAATAACTTCATAGTTCAAATAACATTCTGTCATGTTAGATGAGGCCTATCGAGTAAAAACTTGGTTTGAATAACTACCCCCCCCAACCAATTTTATCATTTCAAAATAAAAGCCTCAAGGATTATCTGAGTTCTTACTGTAATGTTAGATGAGGCCTATCGAGTAAAAACTTGGTTTGAATGACTAACATTCTGCCCCAACCCCCTCCCCCCCCCACCACCCAATTCCATTACTACAAAATAAAAGCCTCAATGATTATCTGTACCTTAACTATGAATGGAGTTATTACTGAAATGTTATTTCCATATTTTCAGAAATCCTTTCAAATTATTTTCAGCTGTTCTTCTTTCTATATTTTCAGCAATCCTTTCATTGTTTTCAGCTTTTCTTCTTTCTATATTTTCATCAATCCTTTCAAATTATTTTCACCTTTTCTTTATATTTTCAGCAATCCTTTCAAATTGTTTTCAACTTTTCTTCTTTCTATATTTTCAGCAGTCCTTTCAAATTATTTTCAGCTTTTCTTCTTTCTATATATTATTATTATTATTGGAATGCTTTTAAGCATTCCAAGTATTGTTAACCTAATCTTTATTGTTGGAATGCTTTTAAGCAAATTTAGAGTGTGCGGCTGCGTGAGAATTGGGTAAAAAAAATATAGATCTTTTGCACTCACGACCACAATGTTACATTTTAAAGCTTAATTTTTGAACAGAATGATGCCCTGCTTGTGCTGGTCGGAATGATGTGGCTATGGAATCCCAGCGTTCTTTACTTTTTGCCTGAGGGGCTCGAGAGTGAGACAAAGTCTGTCTCAAGCCCCATTGACTGCAATACAAAACTGGTGAAGAACTTAACAGAAAAAGCCAGAGAGTACACGTTTTTGAAACTGATAATACAGCCATACTATAGCCTAGAGACATGTAAGCCTAGAGACATGTAAACTAGATATATGCTTCTGTATAGTCTTGGGACTGTCATCATGCAGTTATTTTTTAATTCCCATAATAGTTTTGCTTTAGCGGCAATTTGTTTGAGGCGTGGATTCTGTGTAAATCTCTGTGTCCTCTGATCAGCCCGCGCAGCTGCCCGCGTTGCCACGGCTACTCGGACACCTGCACTCTGTCAGTTGGACTCACACAGCTGAATTACATCAGCTGATTAGTGGAGTCCCATGACTGCCCCTCCCCTCTTTACTCCTTCATGATGCATCTCTGTCTGTCTGTCTGTCTCTGCCTCGCTCTGTCTTTTTCTAACTTCTTAGTTTAAATAACATTGTCTCTCAATATCTATTGAGTAAAAACTTGGCTTGAATATCAAACATTCTGCCCCCCCACCGCACCCCCAACCATTTTTATCTTTTCCAAATAAAAGCCTCAATGATTATCTGAGTTCTTACTGTAATGTTAGATGACGCCTATCGAGTAAAAACTTGTCTTGAATATCAAACATTCTGCCGCCCCCCCGCCCCTCAACTCCCCCAACCAATTTTATCATTTCAAAATAAAAGCCTCAATGATTATCTGAGTTCTTACTGTAATGTTAGATGCGGCCTATCGAGTAAAAACTTGGCTTAAATATCAAACATTCTGCCCCCCCCCCCAACCAATTTTATAATTTCAAAATAAAAGCCTCAATGATTATCTGACTTCTAACTGTAATGTTAGATGAGGCCTATCGGGCCTATCTATATTTTCAGCAATCCTTTCAAATTGTTTTCAGCTTTCCTTATTTCTGTATTTTCAGCAATACTTTCAAATTGTTTTCAACTTTTCTTCTATCTATATTTTCAGCAATCCTTTCAAATTGTTTTTAGCTTTCCTTATTTCTGTATTTTCAGCAATCCTTTCCAATTGTTTTCAGCTTTTCTTCTTTCTATATTTTCAGCAATCTTTTCAAATTGTTTTCAGCTTTTCTTCTTTATATATTTTCAGCAATCCTATCAAATTGTTTTCAGCTTATTTCTATATTTTCAGCAATTCTTTCAGTTAATTTCAGCTTTTGCATTCCAACACATTTTCAGCGGGAAATGCATTTTCTAGTTTATTACGTCCTCGCTCCAACCAACCCGTTTAATCGCCTGTAGCCACAGGCGCCGCCGGTTCCTCTGAAACGGCCGTGATCCTGTCGGAATCCAATACAACTTAAGCCCCTTCATGGAATTGCGATTAGTGCAATCGTAAACGCAACAACCAGACATTTTGATGCTTTGAGGCTTTTCATAAACTATCGGAGTGAGTTGCTAACACGTTAAGCTGATGTGGGGGAACACCACTTCCGTTTCCAAAATGCGCACGCAGCTACTCGATCACGTGGGCTGTAATAGGGTCTATGCATTTCAGAAAGAAAAAATGGTTAGGATTCAGGTGTAATTGCAAATAGTGATTAATCATGATTAATCCACTGAAAATTCTGAATACAGCCCTAATATGAATACAAATTAGATATACACCTGTCAGTGTAATCCAGTTAAGTTCAGCAGCACAACAAACTACAGCTGCTCCTCTTCATCTTCTTTAGAAATATGTTGAACTGTATAATAACAATGTAAAATATATCTCATAGGGATCAATGGTGCTAGTTAGATTTACATTTTTAAACAATGAAATAAATAGAAAGAATTTCAAGTATATGCAAGCAGCTGACAAGACGTTAAATATCGTCTGATAAAGTCCTAAATCTACATTTCGTGACTTATAGTAGTATTTATAAACTCATCAAAACAAAGCAAAGGAGTATGAGTATGCTCATAGTATGCTCATAAGATAGTCAGTGAATCACCAAAATGAAAAGAATCTGGCGAAGTGAGATTCAAACCCTAGTAACTGGCTTTGTACAGAATGCCTTACCACTAGGCTACTTGCCTTGTTGCCTTGTCTGAACAGTTCAAAAGCTCAAATATGTAGGATCACCTATACTTAGTCGCGGGACTGCACAGACCTCTGCTTCTATCAAGTGGATCATTTCTCTCAGGTCAGGATGTGGACAGAGGTCCAGTCGTGCTAGAAATGCGCTACTCAATTGCAGATCTGCTTCAGCGCCATCGCGTCTGTGCATAGACTTTGTATGTAATCCTGTGGCGCAAAACACTGGCAACGCGTTCGCTGTGAGCGTACTGTGGCAACCCACGGGCGCAGCCCCCTGGACAGCGCCTCAGGAGACTACCCAGGAGCAGGGATCAGCACCAAGGCCAGGGGCATTGACAAGCAAGAGGTCAGCTGACCAAATGGGGAAACGCCCCGCCCCGCCTGGAGACATTGAGCGGCCCAGGTGCAGCTCATGAGGCTGATGAAGGTTGGCCCCACTATAAAGGACCAACCATTCCAACAGCAAGGGGAACGAGACGTGAGTAGGATTGTGCTTCACGCCGGGGACATTTGCCGCAAGTGTGTTAACCCTGTTGGATTTTCTGTGTCCTCTGCAGCAAAGAGACTGAAAGCTAGACGTCCTAGTGGGACCCAGTGACCTAATCGCTCAAAAGAGGAAGAACCTATTTTTCCTTTTACCTTTTCTTTGTACGTGGAATTCAAGTGCTCTCCTTTCACCTACACCCGTTGGTTGCCACATTACCATTAGAGTTATAACATTTTATATTTTCAAGAAAATCGACCAAAATCGACTAAAATAGACGCCAGGCCACGCCCAGGTAGTTGCACGAAAAACTTTTCATTTGGTTCATTAGGTGTCTGAATCAATTTGCCTGAATTTCAACCCATTCAAACTCTGAGAGGTATTAGTTTGTTTATGAATCAAAAATACGATGGAAATCGGAAAAAACAAGCAAAAGTTCAGAGAATGACTGCAGCGCTCCCTAATGTGAACATATCCTAGATATTTTTCACACTTTTATTTGTCTGAATTACATATTTGCATAGATTTACCTACATTCACATAGGCACTATCTATAAAGCTACCAATGTAGGAGCTCTGGCCAAGCCAAGCTCAAAGCATAACCAGTTGCTTTTCCGGTATAAAAAATCTGTTTTCATTGAGGAAATACATTTAAGAATCACACTAATAACAGCTACACTGGAGCTTTGGTCTCTCAATACAACTTTGACAGCCAAGCATAGGCCAGAGGCAGTGCTTCACACTGGATGACTTCTATCAACGGTCACATGGATTACAAGTAGGGGTGTAACGATCCATCTATTACATCAATGTATCCATTTATATTCCTACGATCCAACTACATCGACCTGTGCTTGGCGAGTTGGCCTTATGGACAACATATATCTAACATCGTTTTAAAATGTAATAAATCAATTTGTATCGATACTAGGAAATAACCCATTTGATTTAACCACGTCAGACTTTTTCTTAGCACTTTTAATGATAAAGGCTTTTAATATTACTCGTTTCAGTCTGCCTATCCCTGACGTCATCACCGCGCGCCAGCAGCAGCGCGAAGCCAAAAATAGCATGGCGGATGGCAGAGGAGAAGCCAACAAGCTAGCACCCGGTCGGGTTACTGTCGGTTACTGTTCCGCATGGAGTGTGCCGGCTCGTCCGATTCTGCACGCGCGCTTCCTTTTTTGACAACGTAGTTAAGGCGGCAGGCATCTATTTCCAAGGCATTTGCTGCGGGAAACCCTGGATTTCACACAACACCGACCGTCCAGGCACCTCTTGCTACAGCAGTGTTTGCACTTTATTCAAATAAAATGTGAATGCATTTGCCATTCATTGTTGTTTACTTGTTTATTTATATTCATAATTAATTGATACCTGATTCCATTACAAGAAACAACAGGGGCCTGTACCATGAAGCTGGTTTAGGTGGCTAGCCAGCTAAGTTTCAGCTTACTTTCCACCAACCCTGGGTTTTCGGTACCATGAAAGTGGCTCGGCTTCAATCGGTATTCGTTGCCATGGTAACTTACGCTGCACGGCTAACCTGCTCCGGGGCAGGTTATGTTCTGGATTCGAGCTCTCAGTCAGAAGTTTGACCAATCAGCGGTGAGCAAAGAAACAGCTTACGTAGTTAATTCCTAGCTTCTGTTCTCTGTTGCAATCATTGCGGCTTCACCTTTTCTTCCAAATCCTGTGGACATCTCAGCGCAAATTGTTAGAAGAGCACTTAGTAGAGTTTTTGGGGACAGACAAAATCCCCTTGACTTTCCTGATACTTCCTTGTATGAAAGATAGATATTCTGCGGAAGGAATAACTTATATTTGCGAACTTGTTGAGCCGCACATAACGAATGTGACTCGTCGAAGCCGCACTTACTGTACCGCAAATGGTTTGAATTATATTTTTATATATATATTTTTAACTTACGCATTAACGCTCTCAGCAATGTTGCTCTGATATTGTTCTCTTGCTTTGGCAGCAGAGACGGTGTTACTGCATGCTTGAAAAACATTTTTACATTCTTCATATTTCGGAAGAATAATTTTTTGCTCCTCCGCGGAAAAATATATTTCGCTCTCGCTCTCCATATCAAACGTGATTGGTTGTTCGGTGCCGACGTCACCCTTTTATGTTCACGCGCGCGCGGAGTAATCAGAGTTTGAGGATCAAAGCCTGGGTTGACAAACTCAGTTGATAAGCGGCGTCATGGTACCAATAAAGCCTGATTGCTTCGGTTTAGTTTTGTCGATTCTGAACCAATTCTGCAACCCTGAGTTTGTTGAACCAGCTTCATGGTACAGGCCCCATGAATCTAGGAAACTTAATCTGCACTGTCCAGCATCCAGGTATTTATTTCAGTCACACTGGTTGAAGTTTTGGCTTAAAAGTTACTGAATCGATTTCAAGTCACTGAATCGTTTCGGATCGTATCGTTCTAAATGAACCAATATCGTCCTTGAATCGTATCAACAACCACGAATCGTGATACAAATCGAATCATTGTTAAAACGAATCGTTACACCCCTAATTACAAGTAACCATCTCGTATTGCTCACGCAGAGGAATTGAAGAACCCTCCTCAGTGGGTGAGGGGCCACACTTGTAGCCCTTCACTCAACTGCCGCGAGTTACCCTCAGACATGATTTGCTCACCAACATTGAGGAGTCAAACCCGGATACTGATTGGGATGTACAGCTACTAGTAAATGGCAGTCCAGTGGATTTTAAAATTGACACAGGTGCTGATACCACCGTTATGACTGAAGAGGCTTTCAGCAAACTACGTCAAAAACCAAAACTGAGCAAGTCCAGGCCAACAGTGTATAGCCCAGGCGGAAAAGTCCAGTGCGTGGGTAAGTTCCTTGCCACTACTACATACAAAAGTCAGAAATACCAATACTGGATTACAGTCATAAAAGGACAGTATGTTAGTAACTTGTTGGGCAAGGCAGTGGCAAAGTGCATGGGGCTGGTAGCAAGAGTCAATGCTATCACCAGTGACTTAACAAGCTGTGTTTGGGTAAATAGGGCTACTGAACTGTAAACCTGTTAAGATCGAGCTCACGGAAGAAGCAGACCCATACAGTGTCAACACGCCACGCAGAGTTTCCTCTCCTTCCAAAAGTGGAGAAAGAGCTAAAGTGCATGCTGAGCCTCATTATCTTTGAGGAGGTTACAGAGCCGACAGATTGGTGTGCCCCAATGGTGACCGCTCCAAAGGAAGAGGTCAGGGAGTGAAGCGCAAATGTTACATTTTGCCCACACTGGATGATGACACCTAAGCTGGCAGGAGCCAAGGTTTTCTCCACTCTGGATGCCACCAGAGCTCCAGGCCCAGGAGCATCAACAACGGCTGTACAACAATGGGGACAAGCTGAGAGAATGTACGCCGGCAGAAACTTGTATTGTCTTTTCCTCCAGCTCAAAACTCCTCGCCAGGTGGCAGGGGCCCTTTGTGGTCACACGGCGGGTAGGGGACGTCGACTACGAGGTGGTGCAATCTGACAGGGGCGGAGCTACACAGATCTACCACCTCAACCTCCTCAAATTATAGAGGGAGGGCGAGAATTAGCGGCAATGCTAGAGATGGGAGTAATAGAGGAGTCCAACAACGCCTGTTGCAGTCCCATCGTTCTGGTCGCTAAGAAGGATGGTTCGGTTCTGTGTGGACAATCGCAGGGTGAATGATGTGTCATGTTTCGATGCACACCTGATGCCCCTGATCGGCTAACTCCTGGACCGATTGGGCACTGCGCAATTTTTTTACGACACTGGATTTAAACAAGGGCTACTGCCAGATTCCCTTGACGCCAGAGTCCAAGGAAAAGACGGCTTTCTCCACTCTGTTTGGGTTATACCAATTCATCATGCTTCCCTTCAGGTTGTGTGGGGGCCCGGTCACGTTCCAACGCCTCAAGGACCGGGTGCTGCATCCACACGCTGCATATCCGGCCGCCTACCTGGATAACTTCATCATCCACAGCACCACCTGGGCGGAGCATGTGCAGCGGGTGGGTGCGGTGCTGGAATCCTCGAGGCAGACCGGGCTCACCACCAACCAGCGGAAGTGTGCAGTTGGTCGGAGGGAGGTACGGTATCTGGGTTACCACTTGGGCGACGGGCAGGTGCGCCCTCAAGTAGAAAGGCCGCAGCTATTGTGGCCTGCCCGCGGCCCAAGACAAAGAAAGAGGTGAGGCAGTTCTTGGGGCTGGCAGGATACTACAGAAGGTTCATCTCTGGCTCTGCGAAGATGACCAGACTCTTGACTGACTTGACCAGGAAAGGTGCCTCAGATCCGGTCAAGTGGTGCTAATGGGCAATTGAGGGGGTCAAAAAAGCTCTCTGCGGGGAACCTCTTCTTCATACTCCTAACTTTTCTCTCCCTTTTATCATGCAGACTGATGTCAAACAGAGGGCAGGGAGCCGTTTTGTTCCAGCAGGTGCAGGTGGAAGACCGCCCGGTCCTCTACATCAGCCGGAAGTTGCCGGAAAGAGAGGCTAGGTACAGCACCGTGGAGAAATAGTGCCTGGCCATCCGGTGGGCAGTCGACTCCCTGCGGTACTACCTCCTGGGATGGTATCCGCATGAAGGATACCAACGCCCGGATCACTCGGTCTTATCTAACTTTACAGCCTTTTAACTTCAAGGTGGTCCATAGGCCGGGGCCGCAGATGGTTGTGGCCGACTTTCCCGCCCTCGGGGGGGGGGGGGGGAGGGGTTGTGAGAGAGTCAGTTCGGCCAGACCGCTCCCTGGCCTAGGTTGGGCGTTGGGTGTATGTGGTCAGCTGCAGAGGGAGAGCGGGGGAGTGATTCAGGAAACTGTGCCGGTGAAGCCTAGTTTATGCTTCTGCGTTTTTGGAGAAACGCAAGGACACTGCAGACACAAGAGCCCCTTGCACGCCCTTTGCGTGCCTTTCCACCCCCTCTTCCGTAAATATGACCACTTATATAACGCGTCATCGACGGACTATCAGGATGCGCAGATGGCCTCAAATTCATGGACGCAGATCTCTGCATAACGTCGGTTTGCCGGTCGAGGGAAGGACAAAGTTGTGAAGAAAAATACGGGGCTTATATGTCCGCGATGCACGGGGCAAAAAAGTATCTGATCAATAAATAAACATACCAATGACTTCCACACGCTAATACGTTACTCTCTTGGTCAAACAAAAATGACAAACGTTACTTTGTCTACACGCGCAAGCCTTTTTGAACCATGAATTGAGTCTGTCAACACAAGACGCAAACACTTACGCAGAAGCATGCGCCGGCCTTAAGTAACGAGCACAGCCGGGGCTTGTTAATCTGATTTTCTTTAACTCCTGATTGTATTCAAGGAGCTAGCAGGACGGAGAGCGGGAGAGAGGGCAACAGACGCTTAGGGCTAGGCCGAGCAGCGAACTGTAGCAAGCAGACAGCGAAAAAAACATTTCAAATAAACTCTGTTGCCACGATCTGTGCGTCCGTGTGTTTTTACGAGCGAAACCCACGCAGGGAGGTTCCAGACCTGCTACAATTATATTTAAGTTTATTTGGAAAAACAACATTCTAAGCACAGTAAAGATAAAGAAGCCATTTTACGTTAATTAAATTAATAGATATTATGCAGTGACTGTAAATAAATTTCACTCCTTAATGTAGCAATACAGACATTCAATTAATCTTTGTTTTATTGTTGATTGAACTGAAAACCTAAACACATAAGCTCACATCTAGTGCTATGATCATGCATGAGTGTTAAAAAAGGTACAAATGTTTTGAAGTAATACATGTTTTTTACGAAAAGATTTAGGTTCTCCAACTCCAAACAGCCACCAGTTTATTTATTACAGGAGTTATTTTGAAAAGGGAGTTTCAATGAAATAAACATTTTAAAGAACATGCAGTGGTCTATAATACTAATCTTAGTCTAAAACAATTAGATACAAACGGAATTGCATTGAATAGCCTAAACTGACCCAAAACACAAAGACAACGGGTGATAGGGCTAAAAATGTCCCGGGAAAAACGGGAGTGTTGGCAGGTAAAACTCAAACAACCAACAATTAGTGTTTGTGTCTCAAGCTGTTGTGACGTGGCGTTTGAACCTGTTAAAAGGGGTTTGTTGTGGGTTATTCATTCGGATATAAACATGACAATCTCAACACACAAAAGACAAGTAGCTCCGGCCGCTGCACACTCCTCGATGAGGTGTAAAAGGGAAATTCCGCCGACTGCCAAAGAACAACCTTCTTGTTATGGCGCAACACCGGCGTGAACGGTAGGTGAGATATTCACACCGAATGGAAATCTTGCACCAGTATACCGCCCAGCCATACTAGCAAGTACATTTGGATATAGTATAGTCTATATTTTTTTCAATTTAACTGAAAACAGACGTGCTGCAGAAATGGTAAGTCCAAGCTCATTACAGCAAAGTTTACTTTTATTGGTCAACAAGTCAAGCAAAATATCCACCAACGTACACCGAAGTACATTCAAATCTCTGCAAAGACATGTATGGACCAAATAAATTTGGTTTACTTATTTTGTCAGACAAAATGTGGATTTCTTTCTCCCATCATTACTGTAGCAAGCTGAGGCGCAAGGTCTGGGTGAAACTCTAAAATGCGGATACAGACCAAGAAAAGCGATCAATAAGGGAGTGGCTTGTTAGGATATGTTGTCTACATTGTCTTGTCTGGACATGACTGATGTTACATTAAAAGACAACTAAGACTGGGACTTTCCAAAACTCTCCATTTCATTTATTAACAGCCCTACATATCCTTTTTTGAGAAAAGCAAAATTGATGTATGAAATCCGACTCACAATATGGTTATTTACAAAATGTTAGCAATGCGAGTTTCTATGACATACAGACAACAGGTTACAAGTACATGCAATTTTGTGTAAGGGGCCACTGCATTTGACTGGCATAACATACAAATCAACATAACGTTTATTGACCTATATAATAGATACTAACTTGCAAACATGTTAGTGTTACATGAAATTCCACTGGAGTAACAATATAAATTGTAGGCCTAATCTAGAATTCACATTAATAGTGGCCTGTCAATAAAAACTTGTTTTAAAATGTACCCATGGATGGTGCAACAGCAGAGATAAAATAGGTTGGGGGTTTTTTAGCAAGAGGAATAGATTTGGTAGATTTTTGTATATTAAACTTTTTAAAAGAGAACACTGATTTTTATGTCAACCATTTGGCAAGAGATGAAAAAAATGATAGCATTAGAGACTGGCATGTTAAATGACAATATACAGGTAAATATAAACTCATCACAACAGAATGACATTTTGTCTTTGATGTGCAGTCACTGAAATATTTGCAAACAAAAGGTGCTTTGACTTAGCAATAATGGCATTTCAAAGTGTTAAAATCAAAAGGAAAGTGTCAACATTGGAGAATTACGCATCACGTGAGTTACAACAAATGGTGATTTTCAGTGGTGGAACTAGTGTGTCCTCTATGCAGCTATTCAAAAATAAGGGTGTAAAGAGTGGTAAAAGGATGCCAGGTGGATGTCTCTTGAGGACAATAAAAGGCACACGCAAATTCTATTGTCATTGGCATATGCCTTATATCTTAAATTGCGACTACAATTTTTCTCCTACCATGGCAAACTAGCTGCTGTGCTCAGATATTGTGAAAAGTAAAGAATTTGAACCTCATTGTCACTAAAGATAATCTAGGGATTTTTTAAGATTGTCTGGTGAGAAGGTTGGTTTGCTCATGTTTTCTGATAGCCTCAATCCAGTTACATTCACCAACATGCATGGACGTTCTGCACCCAGGAGTTTCTCCATTTACTGTCGATCTAATTAAACAATTTTGGCATGTGTTGAAGCAACATATAGTCATGTATTATGACTTTGCCTGTGAAATGGACATGCCCCACAAAATCTACGGCTGGCTGTATGACGCAGGAAGCTCAACAGCACTGCAGACTGTTGCTTGTGTGTCAGGGTGATTTCAGGCTCCTCTACGGGCCTTCCTAGAACTAGAAAGAGACTGCCTTAGTGCGCACTCCTAAGTGTAGTTGAAGACTGCACAAAATAAATAATCAGATCTTTCTCACTGACTTAATGTAGCCACCTAATTTCATAGTTTTTTTTTAGTATAGTAACACTGTAAGCGTAGCATTACGACATTCAAGCATATCTTTGATCTAGATATGGAATTGAGTAAGATTACCATGTTGTCAACTGAAGTCACGCCTGCTCCCAGAAAAGGCTGTTGCAGCCCCAGCCCTCTCTAGGGTGACACCTGGTTGTTTCTCAGACAAGCGACTTGAGTCTTAGAACACCTCTAGCACATGTAGACTGAGCTACAGCGTGTTCCCCTGGAGGCATACCATACGCACAGAACACACTGCTGAAGATGTCAGGTCAAAAGAGAGAACTCCGCACACACCAGATGGGATTTTTACCAACTGAAGAGGTTAACTTTTTTTAAATTCAAAATTCAAATAACTAAGTGTGTCAGAATGTATGGAAGTAAAGGCTGACGATAAAAGTGCAGTAATTTGAAAAACTCAACATACCTAAAAGAAAACAGAATTAATCAATATTTCCCTGGATAGGATTCAACACATTAAAATTACCCACAGGAGGTCAACTATTGACAGCGACTGGACATTTGAAATCTCCCAATAGGTCAGAATCACAGCTGCTGGTACCAAGCCATACTGCAAACATGATTTTTTTTTTAAACAAAGCCAAGACACAAAGATGTCGAGAGACCAAATGTGAGAAAAGAAAAAAGGCAATCTGAAAGGGTTAATCTTTACAGACAAGACAATTCTGAAGCCTTCAAAAAGCAGGATGTAAGCAGAAAGATCTTTTTAATTGAAGGCCTTTACACACCCTGCCCTCCATTTATTTTGTTGATGGTGTAATTAACCTGCATGTCAATAATTTATTCCAAACCCTTGTTTTAGTGATGAAAACTTTATGCAAATACTAGGCAGGATGAGTGATTTTTTTTTTGTTTAAACAATGTTGCAAGTGTTTACGTTGTTACTCCTGGTGTGTATAAGCCTCTAGTCCTACGTCTGTGCCTTTCTACAACATACAAACCACTCATCACTGAGTTGATCCAATCAATCTATCATATACTTCAAAAAAACTAGTTTGATAGTAAGGTACAACTCCCATTGGGAGTAACTTTTCAGCATCTTTTTCTCTGTATTGAAAAGAGCTGTACTGAACAGTTTGTGAAAAGCATCCATCATTCGGATAACAGAAGGGTTTTAATGAGCAAATATACCAGAAACAAGAAATGAGTTCAATTCAATGCACGCTATATTCAGCATTGTCCTCCGAAAATTAAATCACCTTGCATGCTACAGTTAAGGGTACCAAAACCCTATAACCCATCTCTCAACAAACCAATGCCGTGTTTAAAAGTCCTTCGGTTCCTTTCAGGCACGCACTAAAGGCCCCTGAAACAACATCACCACATCTGACACCATTTCCTGTCTAAGACAAAGAGTCTTTGATAGCTCCTGGTGGGCTCCCTCCACTTGTGACCAAATTGCGGAGGAGTTTACGTCGACCAGCCTGGTAGTCCTCCTCGTCAACATTGACCAACAGTTTTATAGCTTCGTGGCCAACAGCCTGTTTTAAGGAATCTGTGATAAAGACCCCTTTCAGAGCCTCTAGCAATGATCCATTGATGTAGTCCCTCCAGAATGCATCCAAGTAGGTGAGCTCAGAAAACTTGATGTCACAGATGATGGAGCCCAAGTCTCTGGATTTGAGAATAGTGTTTGCCTGGTTGAAGCGCTCAAATTGTCTTTCCACTGCCTCCTGCTTATTGGAGAAGACATTGCCCTGAAGTGCAGATTCATGCTGGCAGTATTCAGCACGAACCCGGAGGCGGATATCTAAAGAGAACAAAAATAAAGAAAAAGATCAGCAGCCTACACTTTCAATATTTGAGAAGGACAATTTTAGACAACATTTCATGTCCGTCTCTTTCACGCTGCACTTAAAAAAAGTAATTCATGCATTCATATTTTCACAACTGTAACGCTCTACTCCCTGGTGTCAATCCTAAGTTATTATCTGGTCTCCAAGTTTAGAACACAGCAGCTAGGCAACTGATCAATTCTCTTTATTGGCTTGTCGAGATTTTAATGATCACTTTTAAGCAAGTATGGGTCTGGCCTCAAATATAGGCTGTGAAAAAGTAGTTGCCCCCTTCCCGGTCTTAAAATGTTTCCCGCGCACGGCATAATATTACCATGAATGGGCGCACACATGGACAGAGCACACAGGGAGAGAGCACCAGCGGAGAGACTATTACACCCTGCGCAGGCCCAACTACTCCCCCCGTCCCCCCCGAAGTTGGAAACACTGGGCGGACAGACAGACATAAATGTGAGTGTATACGAAAGACTCACTTTAATTACTGAAAAAACAAGTTTCTTATTAAAATGATCGTAAGTCATTTTTTTCCAATAAGCTTAATGATTTAAGTTTGAGGTATGTAAATGCATTTTTCAATTGGTCAAATTGTTTTGCTATTATTGTCTTTGAGGCCAGATAAAGGATCCCACTTCAAAATGAGTTTGCTTTTACCACACGTTTGCTTTTCTCTGCAGTCAACTGACAAATTACTTCTCCGTTTGCGGTTTTGGACAAGAGGAGTTGACTTTGTTTGCGGAGGTCCAACATTGGGTCCTGATGGGGAACAGCAAATTACTTGCTGAGGACCTACAAAGCGACATTACATGTAATGTTAAATCAATCTTTTCAGTTTTTTTTGTGCAAAAAAATAAAAATAAAATGAAAAACGGAAAAAAACATGGACACAAACCTGTTCTTCGGTGGGGCACAGCGTCCTTGCTCTGCATTGCTCCTCTTGGTGAAATGTAGCGCACTGATGTTTCTTCCAGGTACTTGTCAACAGGATCTGGGCAAACTGAAAACAGTGGCATTCTGATGTTACCAATAATTAGAGGGTTAATCATCTCTATTCAAACCAGTGGTATGCATCAGAAGGAAATACAGGGACAGTGTTGAAACAATCCTTTTTTGTGCAACGCCATTGTAGAGCCTCCATAAAGTTTTTGTATGAAACAATTTACTTGAATATAAAAACTTTTAACAGGACAAAAAGTGCCTCAAAATCAGTATTCCCTAGCTAGAATGTCTAACACATACTCTGCAAAAAATATGTCACTCAACTTTTTACTCCATACTACCATCTTACTCACATATTGATCACATAAGATGCATCTGGAAAGAATTCACAACGCTTCACTTTTACAACTTCATTTTGTCATATTACAGCCATATTCAAATCTGGATTAAGTTCAGATGTTCCTCAAAATCTTACACAACACCCCATAATGACAGAGTGAAAAAAAACGTAAAAGTAAAGAACGAGAATAGAGTACGAAGCTAGGAACACCTATTTCCCAAGCAGTTTCCGAGCCACTCCTTTGTTATATTGGTTGTGTGCTTTGGGTTGTTGTCCTGTTGAAAGAAACCATTGCTGCAGTCTGAGGTCCAGAGCGCTCTGGATCAGGTTTTCATCAAGGATTTCTCTGGTGATTGCTGAATTAGTCTTTCCCTCAATTCTGACTAGTCTCCCAGTTCCTGCCGCTGAAAAGCCTCCCACAGCGTGATGCTGTTACCAGTGCTTCAATGTAGGAACGGTATTGGCCAGGTGATGAGTAGTGCCTGGTTTCCTCCAGACATGACGCTCGGCACTTGGGCCAAAGAGTTCAATATTTGTTTCATCAGGCCAGAGAGTTTTGTTTCTCATCGCTTGAGAGTCCTTCAGGTGCCTTTTGGCAAACTCCAGACGGGATGTCATGTGCTTTTTTACCAAGAAGTGGCTTTCGTCTGGCCACCTTTACCATGATGAATGCCTGATTTGTGCAGTGCTGCAGAGATAGTTGTCCTTCTGGAAGGTTCTCCTCTCTTCATAGAGCAACACTGGTGCTCTGTCAGATCGACCGTCGGGTTCTTGCTCACCTCCCCGAGTAAGGCCCTTCTCCCCCAAACCTCAGTTTGGCTGGGCGGGCCAACTCTTGGAAGAGTCCTGGTGGTTACAATCTTCCATTTCTGCAAAAATCGCAAACCTTTTTCCCTTTGTCATTATGGAGTGTTTCTTCAATCCACTAAATAAATTAATGACCAAGCACTTTAGAAAGCGCGTATTTTAGACACTACTGTTTACATTTTTTTTTTTTTTTAAACAAACACAAAACTGTACACATTTGATCATCTTCAAGGCAGAAATCTAACGGGAGGAACTGTGACTCTTCCTGTTGTCCTGGTGCAGTTTGCTGTGCTCTCAACTCTCCATCATTTCACGGCTGTGTTTGAAGGGCCAACAATCTCCCTACATTTAGCCAGGACGTTTTCCAAACTACTGTCTTTTAGGGACACAGTGGTGTTCCTCTGCAGACTGTTCATGCAGGCTAGAATTTGAGATAAGGCTATCCCTAATAATATATATACACATCTCAAAATAAATCTGTGAATACACCATTTGGGAATTTTGAACTTTTTGAATTTTGACCATATTGATGACCCTGCATTACTCACCAGCCTGCCGTTTCCTGAGTGTGACGTAAGGCAATAGGTCGTGGCGGGTTATAATCCTTAAAAGCTGGAGAACATGCCGGAAGTTGGTCTCATCACAGCGACCTTGGCGCTCTAGGGCAAGCAAGAAATCCCGTCCACTCCTGATGCCACCACGCTCATATTCGTCAATCACGTCAACAAACAGAAATGACAGTACTCTGACATCCCGATGGGTTAGCTGGGCTCCAACTATGTCAAACATGCGGTGAAGTGAGTAAAGCCCATGGGAATTGTCCACTGCTTCCTCAGGCCATGGCTCGAAGCCACCATTCCTTTTGGACAAGATGGAGTTGGTGCAGGGGGAAGAAATGTTTCTGTTGGCCACTTCTCCACTTGCTGCTGCCACACCTGAGCAGCCTGGCCTACCGGTCAGAGCTCTGTGATCCAGAGGCCCAGCACTTGCACTACTCTGACTTGAGTCCAGCTGATTGGCCTGAATGTGAGGTTGGGCCTGATGAGCAGAGGAGTTCTGGGCAAGCTGGGGAGGACTAACAGCATTGGGAAGTTGTGGCTGCGGTGATGTCATCTCAGGACCAGACAAAAAGGGGTGTTTGACTCCTTAATTATTGCAGTCTTCGTCTACTCCAACTGACGAGCTGTGTACAGAGAGTTTGTGTGTTATAGTATGTCTCAACTTGATTGTCTCTCTAAGAACAGCATAATAAAACATTTGATGTAACCATGATACAACCCTCAAACCAAGTTAAAGCAAACAAAGAAAGCTTGAGATTATACGGAATTCCCCCAATTCGATAGTATTGCAATTAGTCTGGCAAGCTTGTCTAAATGTTTTGTAAAAGTAAGTTTTGCAAACAAAATAAGTATTGATTATAAACAGTATTGTGTATCTCCATCACCCTCCTCAAAGCCGCAGACTTGGACTTAAAATATCCATTCCACAGTGCTGACACCACTGTTCAAGGCACTTACAAACTTTCTTCACAAGAAGGTTGTAGTAGTTAGTACAAAGGTTAACCACACAACAGCTGGTAGTATATTGCAATAACTATTAAGAAGCCAACATCGTCATGTTAGACCGATTTTATTTACCCTGTGTATGCTTCCTTTGGGCGATGTTATCAGAAAACAGAGCATAAACATCCATTGTTATGCAGACGATAGTCAACTGTATCTGTCGATCAAGCCAGAAGAATCTGACTAACTTGTTAGACTTGTATGTCTTGGAGATATCAAAACCTGGATGACCTGCAACTTTATGATGCTAAAGTCAGAAAGAAATTATCTTGATCTTGCCCCGAGCACCTTCGAAGTCAGCTGTCACGTGATACAGTTTCTAGGGATGGAATTACTCTGGTATCCAGCAGCATCCAGCAACTTCAAGAATCTTGAAGTTCTCTTCGACCAGGATCTGTGGTTCAACTCTCATACAAAGACTTTTTTCACCTACGTAATAGATCGAAAATCAGGAATTTCCTTCTCTCAAAGTGATGCAGAAAAATTAGTTCATGCATTTGTTACTTCTAGACTGGATTACTGTAATTATTTGTTGCCTTGGTGATCTTGTAAATTTCTTAAGCCTCTCCAGTTGATTCAGGACGCTGCAGTACATAACCAATTCAGCTTCTTTCGGGGAGTTTTTTGTGCTTTCTCGCCTAGCAGGTCTTCGTAAATCGATTGCAATGGTAAACAACAAACGGTTCCTGTTGTGCAAATTGGGTGGGGCTCAAGCATAGGGGCTGGACTTTGGTTCAATCCTACGCAAATCCGGTAAATGCACGTGCAAATCAAACATTAAAAAAATTAAATACCAAGTCAAAATTATGAGATAAAACCGTATAACAGCGTATAACCAGCTACAACCCTAATTTACAATTTTTCATTTTACCAATACAGTCCCACTTCGGACGCACTTTAATACCAATTTGTCCAGCTAGCAGACAGGTCCGTATGGCTAAAATAACATTTCGCTGACGAGCTATTGAATTTTGCCAACTCTACCAAACTATGAAGGCGCCAGCGTATGTCTGATCTCCTAATCTCGACTTTCCAACCCCATTATTTTTGCTAGTGCGGAAATGGGCTTTGATAGCTCTGAGACTGCAAAACTGTCAACAGAGATGAAAGCGAGTAATTTGCTCTCCTTTGACATTGATTTGCCTTCATAAATAATACCCTTAAATTCTACCACGCTACTGACGGTTTTAAATCAATTTCTAACTGAACAAATATGTTCATGTCTTAATGAAACTGGCTATGTTAAGCAAACTAATAGCACTTATTTTTTTAAATAGTAAAAGTAAGTTTGAAGCCTAAGATTTGACCGGCTATTTTGTTTTATATTTAAAAAGCATAAGGAGGTAGAAAACAAGAAAAGCTTCCCTCTACTAAAAGAGCAGAATCTCTTCATACTTTAATATAGCTCAAGCTGTTAACAATTAGTTGTCAGTGGAAAATATTTGGTATGGAGCCAATTGCTTCTGACAAAATGGTCTTTAAAGACCCTTTTAACACTTTTGTGTTAATCTTTGTGTTAATTGTAAAGGCTTTAAGCACAATATGGTTGTATGGTTAAGCTTAATTAAAGTTAGCTGGCTAACGTAGCTTAATTAAATCAGAAATATTAAACTCAATAATGTATACCATATGATTTATAAGTATTTCATATTAAACAACGTTACATTTGTGTAATTAATGTTTGAGATGAGTAGTTCATCATCGGAATAGGCTTCTGCCATTTTTTTTTAGCTGCCATGCAACTTGCCAACTAGACCTTGTAACATCCATACCACATACTAAGTTCACACCCAGTACGCAGTCTAAGCAACTTGAGTTAAAGTGTGATGCCGAAGACACGTCGACATTAAGCAACAATCGTCTCATTGAAAGAATACCCGTAGCTACCACGGATCCACAGGTCAACCTACAAGAACCTCATACTACCACATTTCTAAAATGTAACATTAGTGGGGCAACAGATGACAAAAGTCACGGTTCGGGTCATATCATCCAGACCATAAACATTTGATTAGTCTGCACTCATACGAATTGCTGATATTTAATGATATATATTAACACATCCTGATCCCTTTGCCATTTGATTATTGTAGCTGGTCTACAAGACTCCAGATATATTTTCTTATACAACCATCCCAAAAATACATGTCTGTGAGGTACTGAGGTTAGAAGGTCAGTGAAAGGCTCACGTTGTGTTCCGTCAATCATCCTAGTGCCATGTGTTGTGGTGATGTTTGTGGGTGGGTTGATGGAACGGAAAGAGAGAGCGTTGTTGGAGTTCATGTGATTGAGGGTTGGTTTGTTTCAGCGTAGGCTACGGCCCACAGCAGCCAGTTTCCTTGTTCATAACACAATCCTAAGAAGAACGTGTTGTCCAGAGCTTCATCAGCAAGAGTCGGTACAATGCATATACAAGCTAGCAAATACTGTTAGCTAACCTAACGCTCGTAGCCTAGGGGAAGCTAGTTAGCAACATTAACTTAAAAAGTAAAAGCAGACGCAGATATTGAAGAGCGGTCGCTGGCGGTACATACTGGGGCCAGATCAGCGTAATGCTACGTGCGACTATTTAGTTCAGAATGCGCAAGATCACAGTCCATCTGAACACAGTAACGCACCCTGAATTTGCGTCTTGGTTTGTTGTGTTTACTGTTTGCGATAACATAACCCAACATACTTTGTCGTTAAATACAGCCAAGTAGTCAGAAAAGAGAAATCATTATGGAACGATGACTTTACATTACCTCCAATTTTTCTGTCGCTATCCGTTCGGTAGGCAGCTAACGCAAAGTTAGCTTCCCAGTGCCTGATAGCAGAGAAAAGCTTCCTTCGGGGCCGAAAAGTAGCGCTTGGCTGTTATGACCGAGTACAATATAAATGCTTAACATATCATGCTTACATCGCTTATTCCAGGTCAGACAGGACAGTTCGTTTAATGGTTATGGTCCTCAGACGTACATAGTGGGTAACGACAGGCAAGTTTCGTTCTTCAGCCAAAATGAAAGATCTTCCAGTTCACTGTTTAGTTCAATTCCGGTGTTCCTTTTCTTCTTCTTCGTGTATACTCTGACGGTTTGGAGCGTCTACACTGCCCTCCGCAGGCTACACAGTCAACTGATGAGTCACACATCATATCATCACATCCTTCCCTGATTCACACAGCAACAAAAAGATTGCTGTCTTAAATGTTAGCCCCTTTTTAGGGGTAAAAAGGGGTTCAGCACCCCTAAAACTTGGAGTAAGAAATGTTGTTATTCTAACATTTTTGTTCGTCTTTGACAAGGTTAAATAATGTCCAAAACATACTCCGTAGTTTGTGGTTTAAAATGTGTTAAATATAATGTGATAAATGAAAACATCCCCGCTTAGCAAATGGTATCATCCTCTTATCTTACTCTACTCTTCTACTCCTCTGTACCCAGGGTGCGATTTGACAAAAAAGCAGAGGAGGGGAAGTTTTTTTTTTTTGGACATTCTCCCCCATTCCCCCCCACAAATCGCACCCTGTCTGTACCTGCACCGCTCACTCAGTACGACCGTCATCCAGCGCGAAACACACGCAGAGTGAGAACCCGTTATGTAGCTAGTGTTGTGAATCAACTAAGTTGCTCCAAAGCTGTGTCTCACACACCATATCGGTGAGTACCTGAATCACGTGGACACCTATAACGCCGCCTTCACACTGGCAGTGTAAATCAGCTCCATAATCCGCAATCCGCCCCCACCGGACGTCGTACTACACCGTTGAAGAGCTTCGGAAGCGACTCACAAAAATGGCAAAGAGACTAGAACGAGTGTTAAGTGTCTGAATGTCCGATTCTCTCTGACCTCTCTTATACAGATATAAATAGAAAGGCTGCTGGGTGGAGAAAAGTTTCCCAGGATGTTGACATGTCAGATCGGTTAAATGTTGCTTGAAAAAAATGAACACCAAAAGGTCATTGACAGGTTTTCCACCCTCAAAGTGCGACGACATAGATTAACTCTACCAAAGTAGAGCCAAATGGAGATTCAGGGGAAGTACTTCAAAGATCTCCCTCCCTTTCTTTTTTATCTTTACTTTCTAAGTATTTTCAAGACCTTCGTAAATAATCTGGATATTTTGGATTTTTTGGTTTTACCCTTTTTTTTCTTCTTTTTTTTGCTCTTGATGTGAAGCTTGTTTTATTATTATTTATTGATTACTTATATTGGTTTATGAAAGTTCAGACAGGCATGCAACCAGATATGTTAGAGATGGCCATTTGTAAATAATTTACAGAAGATGAATTACATTTTGTTGTCCAGGTACCTGTTACTTTGTTCAATGACAATAAAAATGAATCTAATCTAACCAATCTGATGACTGTTGATACAAAAAGGAGGCACATGGAGTTAACCGTCAGGAAAACCAGCTAAGTGAAGAAGGTTTTGTGTTGACATTTTTTGGTTTTTGTGTGAAAAGAGGGGTGAGTGGTGGCAGCGGGGCTCATTGGGTGCTCAGCACCCCTAAAGCTCTGACCATAGAATTGCTCCTGATGTCAACAATCGCATCATCCAGTTGCATGCCACCCTAGAAAATGCAAGTACTACTTGAAGCCACAGCGTCCAATCTAACGCCTTTCAGGGTTCCTGAGCGGTAGATATTTTTTTTAAACTGAGGCTGTATAGAGAAAAAGAGTTATTCCATTTGCTCTCTTTTTCCCTGTCATTCTCTTTTCTATTGCATCCTTGATTATTCTTATCAACTAGACTTTCCAAGACTAAATGTAGATCTATTCTTCCTTCCTTCAGGGCTTATTTTACAATAGAAGTTTCTTTGCCCTACTCAAGCATACCCAGGAACCCAGCAAAAGTTGACAGTGAAGCCAGCCCTCACGGTTGTAAACCCAACCCAAATATCTCATTCATAAGAAGAGCACAGATCCTGCTCTCCAAGTTTCTGGATTCCTAGAACCTGCTGGACAAATGTTCAAATAGGAGTATTCTGCTCTGTTAAAATGATAATTTGTCGCTCTATTATCCTTTTTTTGTAAAAATTCACGACCTATGATCACTATAGGGGAGCAATTGGGGAGGTGTCAAATGTGTCACAAATTAGTTTTAATGATTTGGCCTGCTTGAAATCTAAACTGCCTGCTGTAGAAACACATGTAAACTACACATACATAAACAATACTGCTCTGGCCACAACCAGCTAGATTTCTAATGATATGTATAACTTTAGACATTAGTTTCCCCCCACCCTCCCACCATTAACCGGACAACCACTTCCGATTTTACTGGTCTGGTCCACTTGAGATCAAAGTGGTCAGTATGAGGCCCCTTACCCAAAATAAGTTTGACACCCATGGGCTAACAGAGACATTTATTAATTAAACAAAAAACTCAAATCAAAACAGCTTTTCACTCTTAAAAGAGAAAATGCATACATGTTCAGTCCAAAAGTTGGTAACTTGAAGAAAAAATCTATCTCATCTATGCAGAGAAGCGTCATTTATTCTATTCTACATTTTATTTTTAAATAAACTCACCATTTCTTACATAATCAGCAAATCAAGACTGTCCAAACCTGACAGCCTGACAATTTAGATGGGGAATTAATTCAAATCTGACTAGATTTTTCTACTTTGGAAGCATTCTTCTGTTGTACTTCAGATGTTTCCCGTCTTCTGCATCTTGTGGATCTTTCTTAGGTTCTGCCGGACTCGAAGAAACTCCATTAACTGGGCTTCTTCTCCTACCTTTTCCTCTCGCTCCCTCTGACAAGACAAAAGCAGAATCATTGGCACCTTCTAGTTATTTAAAGAAGGCAGAAAGCATTACTTCAAGCAAAAAAAAAAAAATGGATGATTTTGTGAGCCACATAATAGACTAAAAAGGTCTCTTTTACATAGTTTTTGATAATTATTCAATGCTCTATAACGTGACTGTATATATATTATAATTATTGTGTGATTGCTTGAACTCCTCACAGATATTTTAGAAACCATTTTATTTACAGTATGTAAACTAATATGACCGATATGAATATTTCTGCCGATAAGCCTTGCCGATATGGTGGGGTGTTTACTATGGGCTCGTGACGACCGTGAACGCAGCTTGAGCGCCAGAAACTCATTCTCTATGGACGGACTTCCGCTCCGCTGAATAAACTTCGCAATAGGCGGAAGTCCGTCCATAGATAGTCCACAGGTAGGAGAAAACGGAGACCGGTCATTTCTGCAATTGGAAGAGCAGCTGACTTGATGATGTCACCACCTCAGCTGTCTTGCTAATTTCTTTTAATACAGTTCTTGACTGTTAAGTATTTTACTAATATCAAGCTTTAGCTTCGTTTTCATTTAAAATTATAAATGATTATATATATATATATATATATATATATATATATAATATATATAAGTCCAGAGTGAAGGCAAAATAACTGAATGGATCAGATCAGAGTTGTTGCATTATTTTTAAAGCAGGTGAAGAGAAGCAGCTGCATTACATTAAGTAATACTAAGAGGAGTAAGAGGAGGTTGGATACAGTAACAACAATTAAACAGTTAATATTTTACTGGAAAATAACATATTGTCCACACACACACTAGGGCTGCTAGCAGCACTGGACGGGTCCTCTGGCTGCCTGCACGCTGCGTGAGCACGTCACGTCACGTGAGCAAGTCACGGTTCAATCCGTGGCAGCTGTCATTTAGGCATTGTGGGTAATTCGGTCTTCTCTTTGAACCGCGATAGAAAGTATAAGGCCTGTCATTGTTATAGCAGACCAGATTCTCTCAGAGGTTAAGACTATACTTACAGGGATCTGTTCAACAGTGTCAAACTGTGGAAATGTGGTTCCAGTTTGTACAGTCTAGCATGTCTAAAGAAAATGTATTGTTAACAAGAGAACTTTATAACATAGATATGATCTCCTTTAAATAGCGGGTAATTCTGCACTGTTGGGACCTCTCTCTGTACTATACGATCAAGATTAGGAGCGTGATTCTATTATATGGGTCTTCAACATATTAATATAGAAATCCCGGGGCTTGATAATGTACAAGATGAAGTTTGTGAAGTGAAATTCCCTGCTCCACGTGGTTGACATAGCTAAACATTGCTGTACTTTACCTGTCCATTCGTGTCTGCTTACTTTAGCTTAATATGTTTGAAGAATAAATCACGGATTGGTAGGTAGTACTTCCTGGTTTGCCGTGGGGCATTTTCGGAGTTGTAGTTTCCTGCTTATAGAAAAGACTGCATGCATTTTGAACAGGCTTTTGGTGGGCTTGATATATGGTGCACAATGTTTGAAGGTACATGCAAATTATGAAACAACGACAATGATGATGATTTTGTTATTATAGTATATTAACTATATTATTTATTTGTATTTTGAATGTTATTTAATGTTATTGGGCTATTGAGGTAAAGAGCTGGGGAGCTGTGTTTGTTGTAGTATGCACATGGAAATTGAAACGTTGCATTTCTTATTATTCCAGGTTTATTACCTGGTTCCATTTAGAAAAAAATAAACAAACTAATGTGGAATACTGAGTAATATTCTATGTACGCTGGGTTGCCCTTTCCGTGGGGAGAACACGGGTTGCAGTATGTTATGTATATGATAATATGCATACTGTGTAAATACTACAATACTGTGCAAATATCTATTGTTTCCTATTAAATCTAATCTGAAATTGACCAAATATAGTCTTGAGATAGACTTTGAAGAAAATTGGCTCATGTTTGTTATTTTGAAAAGCCATCATTTTGGAATCAGAATGTCCTGGCACCAAATGACACCTTAGGGATGTGTACTCTCTGCCTGAAGTGGAATGATCATGGAATGATAAGGTTAATTCTAACTTAAAAAGGAGCAGGAGTTGGCTGGTGATAGAAGTGGGTGTCATATATCTTTGGCCACTCGGCGCTGTGGTGCGGCAGCAGCATTTACACTTACTTATCATGCAAAGAGTTACTATGTCAGTCAATCCAGGTGATTTAAGCAGATCAAGGTGATTCAAGCAGATCCAGCTCTTCTGCCCTTTCTCAATACCTTAGACGGCGAGAACGGACTCCCGCAATAATAGACTTAGGAGACGGACTCTGGAGTCCTGACTCACAGGTACAAGAGAACATTTCTGTGATTGGAACAGCAGCTGACTTGATGACGTCACCACGTCAGCTGTCTTGCTAATATCTTTTAATACAGTTCTTGACTGTTAGGGATTTTACTAATATCAAGCTTTAGTTTTGTTTTCATTTAAAATTATAAATAATATATATATATACATATATATATATATACACATTAGATATGTGTATAAAAATATATATACAGGACTGTCTCAGAAAATTAGAATATTGTGATAAAGTTCTTTATTTTCTGTAATTCCCTTAGTTGTCGTCAACCGCAGGTGTCCTCGACCGCATTTGTAGCTGTCCGGCCAGTGCTTCGACGTGCGGGGAGAGGACCCGTCCAGTGCTGCTAGCAGCCCTAGTGTGTGTACACGCATATATACAGGACTGTCTCAGAAAATTAGAATATTGTGATAAAGTTCTTTATTTTCTGTAATGCAATTAAAAAAAACAAAAACGTCATGCATTCTGGATTCATTACAAATCAACTGAAATATTGCAAGCCTTTTATTCTTTTAATATTGCTGATTATGGCTTACAGCTTAAGAAAACTCAAATATCCTATCTCTAAATATTAGAATATTATGAAAAAGTATACTAGTAGGGTATTCAACTAATCACTTGAATCGTCTAATTAACTCGAATCACCTGCAAGGGTTTCCTGAGCCTTGAAAAACACTCAGCTTTGTTCAGTAAACTAAATCCCAAGTATGGGGAAGACTGCTGATCTGACTGCTGTCCAGAGGACCATCATTGACACCCTCCATCAGGAGGGTAAGACACAAAAAGAAATTTCTCAAAGAGCAAGCTGTTCACAGAGTGCAGTTTCAAAGCACATCCACAAAAAGTCTGTTGGAAGGGGGAAATGTGGCAGGAAACGCTGCACAACCAAGAGAGATGAGCGCAGCCTTAACAGCATTGTGAAGAAGAGTCGCTTCCAGAATTTGGGGGAGCTTCAAAGACAGTAGACTGAAGCTGGAGTCCAGGTATCAAAAGCCACTGTTCACAGACGTGTCCGGGAAATGGGCTACAATAGCCGTATTCCCATGGTCAAGCCACTTCTGAACTCAAGACAACGGAAGAAGCGTCTGACTTGGGCTATGGAAAAGAAGCACTGGACAGTTGCAGAGTGGTCCAAAGTCCTCTTTTCAGACGAAAGCAAGTGTTGTATTTCATTTGGAAGTCAAGGCGCCAGAGTCTGGAGAAAGGCTGAAGAGGCGCAAAATCCAAGTTGCTTGAAATCCAGTGTGAAGTTCCCACAGTCAGTGATGGTTTGGGGAGCCATGTCAGCTGCTGGTGTTGGTCCACTGTGTTTCATCAAGTCCAGAGTAAATGCAGCTGTGTACCAAGAGATTTTAGAGCACTACATGCTTCCGTCTGCTGAAAAGCTCTATGGAGATGAGGATTTCATTTTCCAGCATGATCTGGCACCTGCCCACAGTGCCAAAACCACCAGTAACTGGTGTACTGACCATGGCATTACTGTCCTCGATTGGCCTGCCAATTCCCCTGACCTGAACCCCATAGAATTTGTGGGGTATTGTGAAGAAGAAGCTGAAAGACACCAGATCCAACAATGCAAATGAGCTAAAGGCCGCTATTGAAGCATCCTGGGCATCCATAAAACCTCAGCAATGCCACAGGCTGATTGCCTCCATGCCACGCCGCATTGATGCAGTAATCCGTGCAAAAGGATTCCCAACCAAGTACTGAGTGCATTAATGGACATTTTCAAATGCTTGATTTTGTTTTGCTGTTATAAATCTTTTTTTTTTACTTGGTCTGAGGAAATATTCTAATATTTAGAGATAGGATATTTGAGTTTTCTTAAGCTGTAAGCCATAATCAGCAATATTAAAAAAATAAAAGGCTTGCAATATTTCAGTTGATTTGTAATGAATCCAGAATGCATGACATTTTTGTTTTTTTTAATTGCATTACAGAAAATAAAGAACTTTATCACAATATTCTAATTTTCTGAGACAGTCCTGTATATATGCGTGTACACACACTAGGGCTGCTAGCAGCACTGGACGGGTCCTCTCCCCGCACGTCGAAGCACTGGCCGGACAGCTACAAATGCGGTCGAGGACACCTGCGGTTGACGACAACTAAGGGCCGAAAGGGTTATCCGACGGTCGCAGATATATATATATATACACATATTATGTTGTCTTCGCTACAGTGTAGCAACTGCAGCTATTCAACTAGCTAAACTCTTTTTCAAAATGACGAGTTGACTCGTAGTAAGCTTCTTAAGTTGTTTACTCTTAACATTTACATTGTAATATAAACGATGAAATTATCCACTTACGACATTGCCTCTGCAGCATCTACGATGTGGATTGCAATGGATGACGAAAGCATGCTTGTTGATTCTACCAGCTTTTTCTAACCACTAACAGGAAACTAACGCCCGGAACTCCTAAGGCGTAAAACCATTTCAAAATAAAAGCTTGTACAAAATAAAAGCCTAATGGCTAAAAGGCAACACACTCCCCGCCTGACCTCAGTGAGGTCACTATTACTACTAAACTAGGAAACTAGTGTGTTTCGGTACATCAGTCCTTAACTAAAAGTAAAACAACTTCCGAGACTGGCCTGAGAAATGTCTTTGAAGATCCCTGAACTGCGGTCCTTAATTCCACTTTCCTCACTCTTCCACTCTTCCTCCATCTATTCCAGGGAAGGTCTTTGTGATTATAGCCGTTGGCCAGTGGTTACGGGCTACTTGAGTGTCTTTAAGAAGGACAATGTCTCCCTCCTGAAGGTTTTGGTAGGACTTGTGCCATTTCCTCCTGCAAAGCAAGGTGGGCAAGTACTCACGACTCCAACGGTTCCAGAATCTGTTGGCCAGCAATTGAACTTGTCTCCACTGCTTGGTGAGGAGGTCTTCGTCTGTGAAATCCCCAAGTGGGGAAGGGACTCCCCCTTTCTGAGTTAGGAGCATTGATGGCGACAAGATGAATGGATCCTCGGGATCATTTGAAACTGGGGTTAGTGGCCTCGCATTTAAGATTGCTGTGACTTCTGCCATTAGCGTACACAAGGCATCGTGGGTTAAGCGAGTGTACTGCTCGAGAAGCATTGAATCCAGAATTCTTCGGGCCAAACCGATCAGGCGTTCCCAAGAGCCCCCCATGTGCGAGGCATGTGGAGGGTTGAACTCCCAAGAGCACCCTTCTTAAGATACGTCTGCACAATTATATCTGGTTGGTCTGTGCTCATTCCAAGTTCTTTACAGGCCCCTACAAAGTTTGTGCCGCGATCTGATCGCAGTTGTTGGTACTCTTATTGCAAAGAAACGCCTTAAAGCGTTGATGCAGTCTGACGTGTCCATTGAGTCGATGTCTTCGATGTGAACAGCCCTGGAGCTCATGCAGCAGAACATTATGGCCCACCGCTTGCTCTCAGCTTGCCCCCCTCTTGTCCGTCTGGTGCAGATGACCCAGGGTCCGAAGACGTCCAAACCCACGTATGTAAACGGAGGACAGGTCTCAAGGCGTTCTGGAGGTAAGTCTGCCATGCGAATTTACCTCTAAGCCTATGACAGGTTACACATTTGTGTAGAATCGAATTGATGATCCTTTTTCCGCCCAAGAGCCAAAGTTCTGCTGCCCTGACGGCACCTTCCGTCAGGTGACAACCTTGATGTTTGACCTCAGCGTGGTGGTGTCTGGCGAGTAGCAAGGAAATATGGCTGTCTTTGGGGAGGATAACCGGGTTCTTTTCTCCAATGTTCAGGTTAGCCTTCCTCAGCCGGCCTCCAAGGCAGATAAGATCGTTCTGCAACATTGGGCTAAGCCGATAAAGGCTGCTGTTCAAAGGGACTGGCTTGGATGTCTCCAAAACTTCAAATTCTTTTTTGAATGCTTCCTTCTGAACAGCTCTGATGATGACCTCCTTTGCTTGACATAGTTCATCTGGAGTGCGAGACAGATCACACTTATGCCATCCCTTACATTTGTTAACTCCAGTTAGATGGTTTTTGACACCTTGCGATATGTATTAGTAGTGCGATGGCTCGAACGAGGGTCTTGAAGCTGGAGAACCTTTGAAAGCGTTCTGAGCTGAGTCCTTTCTCTTTGAGCTTGGTGGCATAGCTCGTACTTCTGGACGAATCTCTACATCCATATCTGGTTTGATGAGATTGAATGTCTTGACTGGTTCTGGTTCGTTGGAAGTTTTATAGAGGAAGTTGGGCCCTGTGAACCACGTTGTTTCTGGCAGGCATGAAGCAAGAAGTAACCGCGATGCATGGTCAGCAGGATTTTTCTCTGTGTGCACATAGTGCCATTGTTCAGGTTTCGTGGATTGCCGAATACGCTGAACTCTATTATGCACGTAGACATGTAAATGTTTGCTTTCGTTGTAGATATATCCAAGAACAACCTTGCTGTCGCTGTAGAACTTGGTTGAATCCAGCTTGACATCCAGTTCATCATAAATTAGCTCTGCCAATTCCACGGCCAAGACGGCTGCACAAAGCTTGAGTCTTGGGATGGTTGGTTCGGAATGAGGCGCCAGTTTTGACTTTCCCATAACAAATCCAATTTGAATTTGTTCGTCTTCTTGTATGGCCTTCAAGTATGCCACAGCGCCGATGGCTTTAGTGGACGCATCAGAGAACACACAGAGCTCAGTTTTCACCGCTTTAGCTAGAGATGCTGCTGTGTATGTCCTTGGTATGTGAAGGAGCTTGAGGTCCTGGAGTGAGTCTCTCCAGGCCTCCCACTTTCTCAATTTGTCTGCGGGTAGCGGCGTATCCCAATCCGAAAGCTCGACTGTGAGTTCCCTGAGAAGGGCTCTTCCTTGGATAGTGACCGGGGCCACGAACCCAAAGGGGTCAAAAACACTGTTTACCGTGGAGAGGAGTAAATGGCTTCACATCAGTTGAAGCAGAGAAGGTGAACGTGTCCTTGGTTACCTCCCATAGGAGACCCAGGCTCCGTTGGGTGTGTGCGGCTTCTCCGCTGAGGTCTACCTCTTTTGCAAGACTTCTTTACTATTTGAGGCAAACTTGTGGAGACGGAGGTTAGACTCGGCAAGTGAAGTCTGAGTTCGGCGTAGTAAGTCGATGGCTTCCGCATCCGTTGGCATAGATCAAAGGCCATCGTCGACGTAGAAGTGACGCTTTACAAAGTTGACTGTGTCTTCCCCATGTTCTTGGGAACCCTCTCTGATAGCTCTTCTAAACCCGTAAATGGCTATGGCAGGAGACGGGCTGTTGCCAAAAACATAAACCTTCGTTCTGAAGTCTATGACGTCTTTGGTCACATCGTTGTCCCTATACCACAGGAATCTGAGGTAGTTCCTGTGATCTTCTCGTACCACGAAGCAGTGAAACATCTGCTGTATGTCCGCTAGGACAGCAACCTTTTCCTTCCGAAACCACAACAGAACTCCTAGGAGTGAGTTGTTCAGGTCTGGGCCTGTAAGGAGCACATCGTTGAGAGAAACCCCTGCATGTTTAGCGCTTGAGTCGAACACCACCCTGAATTGACCTGGCTTTTGCGGATGGAACACACCAAAGGTTGGCAGGTACCAACATTCTTCGTCTTCTGCGAGCGACGGTGCGACCTCGGCGTGGTCATTCTTTGTTTCATTCATTGTTTGTCCCAACGCCTCTCCTGTAACCTTACCGGAGATGTGTCTTGTCTCCCTGCTACGAGGAACTGTTTGTTTGACTTGTAGAAAACTGGTGCAAGGTCGAAGGAGCGATGGGCGGCCATTGTCGAGCACAGCTGTCTTGAAGGTGCTGATTGTAGGCTTGTGTGCGTTCCCCAAACAGACTTCTCCGACTAGTACCCAGCCAAGATCCAGGCGTTGGGCAAATGGGGCATTGTGTGGACCATTAATTTCTTCCCGTACCTTGTGAACTCTAATGATATCTCTGCCGAGTAACAGGTGGATATATGCTTTAGGGTCAACTTCTGGAATGTGTTCCGCCACCTTGCGAAGGTGAGGGTGACATAGAGCTGCGTTTGGCGTAGGGATTTCTAACCGATTGTCGAGAATGTCATTGCACTCGATGAGGGGTGGTAGAGGGATTGTGACCCTGCTGTCGAGTGACTCCGCCTCTTCAGCCCTACGTCCAGATGTTTCCGTTGTGCCGGAACACGTCCTCAAAAAATAGGAATATGGTTCGCACTTGATGTCGAAAAGCTCGAAGAAAGTAGACCTTGCTAATGATCAGGTACTTTGGTCGTCCAATATGGCGTAGGCCTTTGGCCTTGTCTGGTTGACGTTTGTGGTATACCTTCACTAAGCAAATCTTGGAACATGACCTGCCGACTTGTCCTGCTCCACAAACTTCGGTACAGCTTGCGCTGACGACTGCTTTGGTGTCACTGCTCTCTTCTCCCTCTCCGCCGTTGTGTAGTGGGGTTGAGGGAGCTCTGCCTTGAAGTGCAGGACCCGGATGCATAGCAGCGTCATGGTAGGTGCTATCGCACTCTGTACACTTAACCGTAGTTGGACAGTCCTTTGCTAAGTGGGTAGTTGAACCGCAGCATTTGAAGCAGATTCCCTTTGCCTTGAGAAAGTTTTTTCTTTCCTCTAGGTGTTTGGCTCTGAAGGCTTTGCATCGCCTAAGTGGGTGGGGGTAGCATGTATTGGACAGGTTTTGTTTGGATCACTGGTACCTTTTAGATTGTTTGAGTGTGTTGAGACGATATCTGTCTTGTGAACCGAAATAGGGGTTTGGTTGCTTTTAAAGGAGGGCCTTTCAGGCTTTGCAGGTGAGCCGCTAGTACCTTGAAGAGCAAAGCTAGGGTCATTCCTTTTCCGTGCCTCGTAGTGTATAAAACTTGCAAAGAAGAGAGGAAATCGTCCATTATTTTCATCTTTGTGCCTTGAACCGGCGGTTACCCACTTTTCTTGAAGACCATAAGGCAGTTTTGCAACTATGGGTACGATCCCTCTTGCAGTGTCCAGCACTGCATGAAAAGTGGGATTTTCGTCCCCGTAAACGCCCGAAAATCTCTAATTTCCGACAATTTACAGGCCGCGCACGCCGCGTTCGCCTGTCCCGGAAATTGTCGGAAACAGACTCTGACGTAGGTGGCGATCAGCTGGCGGAGGTGCGAATGGCCCTAATTAGCATTTGAATGCAGCGAAACCGCGGGTGGCCGAGCGGAGCGGGCTGAATATCCTTACTCCTTATTGGATGAAACCACAACTTTCAAACAAGTAAAATCACTCGTGATTGGCAGTAAAATCACACCTGGGCAGGACTGGCTTGAGTTTCCTTACTCCTTATTGGATGAAACCACAACTTTCAAACAAAAAAAATCACTCGTGATTGGTTGGCAGATCTGTCGCTATTGGTCACCCAGCCTCATAAATAATATATATATATATATAATATATATTATTTATTCATTTAAATTTTACTGTATATTCACGTAATTATTATCCTATGTAGGCTACTAAACAATTATTAGACTACCACCAAGGACATTAATGAATTTATAGAGGAAATGAACATTTTCCAGGAACATGTTGATGCAAAGAAAGAGCTTTATTAAAACAAACAATTATATACAAAGCGAGGATCTGCGCACACATGGGTAGAGGATGATCCAAAAACTACAACTGTCCGTTTGCCTCCTCGGGTTGTAGGTAACGTGCGCCGTTCTTTCCGAGGCAGGTCCGTTGCGCAGACGCATATTGTGCGTGGCTCTGTAATTTGGAGTCGCCTCTCACCGGGACTGCAGCTTCGCACAGAGTTCAGAGAGCTCCGTCCTACGAAATGACGGCGACTGTACAATCCACCCAGAGACCCCGCCAACATGTCCTCTTCTTCGGCAGACATGAGGTCTCCGCTGGCGAACTTCCAGAGTTCCACCGCGTCATCTGCGAGCACACGCTGTCTCCATTCCAGCAGCTGTAAAAAACAAAACAATGAATCAATAAAGTGCGATGCGTATGGACACAACATATCTATCAATGCTCGTGAAAAATAGTCACCAATAAACTCTTACTCGCTTTCTTCTCGCGCGGAACTCTTCGCTCTTCCGCCCGCAGCAAGTTTTTCTGGCGCGATTCTGAAGCTCCGACGTGCCGTCTCGTAATACGTCTTACAGGCGGCTGGAAAACAATTAAATGAAAGTGGTATGAATAAAAATTAACACGCAACAACATTTACACTGCAATTAACATTAAATAAGGAAGGAGAAACAGTTTAAAAAAAAGTCACTTACAGATGTTGCTCCGAGCAAATAGGACGTCAGCGCCTCATTGTGAGGAGAAACTAGTCTGTGAAAACAAAATGTACAGTTATGATCGGTATCTATTCTATGGCATCCATTTCCTTATACCGCAGAATGAAAGCATGCTCTTTAAATCTTATACACTACAAAAATACAATTCAATAAAGCGGGTTCTGCTCACTAGTTCTTTTGTAAGGCTACTCTTAGCTTTGGTTTTAGGCTAAGCTACTTTTAGCTTAGCTGGCAGTCATCAAACATATTCTTACCTTGGGATTTCATGCGCACGTCTCTTCTTCTTGAGTCAGTCTCTCCCGCTCGTTCATATAGGCAGGATGGTAATTCAGCTGACGGGACAGTCCGCTGATAGCAAACAGCGGTATCTTCTCGACTGGCTGAAAGTTGCAATCGCGTCGAAGAGGAGCTGAACGCGAGTTGAACGTCCGGATCCTCCAATCAGATACAAGGTCATTGTTACATGGAAGGACTCGCGAGACCAGACCGCGGTGCCTGTGAAGCACCATGTCTGCGAGATGTAGTGGTTAATACGTCCTCTGTGCATTTAAGTAAGACTAAAGAAAAGCTGTATTCCTGCCACTGTGCACATTAGTTGAGCTCTAGGAGAATGTGATCTCTGCAGACCCTTCATTCTGATTCTAATGTTGTTTGCATGGAATGGTCATTTACCTTGCTGATTCAGATTGAAACTAATTTTTTAAATAATTTAGTGTATCTTTTTTACATAACATTTGCCATAGCTAATGGCATACACAGTAATCTAGCATACTTAAATTAAATAAATCAAAACAAGCTTAAATGTAAGAGTCTATAATTAGGCCTGATCTAGTTGTACCAGAGATTTTCTTACCTTTTAAAAAAATGTCACCTGGGCTAAAACTCCCTCTGCAGCCCTGATTTGCAATTGTATAGCTCACAGCATTTTCATTTACATGTCAAAGCCTCCCCTAGAATTAGGAGGAGGGGAGTCATGGGGGGCCAACTGCCAAGGGAGGCAGTTGGGAGGCACACATTATATATATATATATATATATATATATATATATATATATAATATAATATATATATATATATATATATATAATATAATATATATATATATATATATATATATAATATATATATATATATAATATATATATATATATATATATAATATATATATAATATATATATATATATATACACATACTAACTCGCAGTGCAGTCAAGAATCAGGAAACATTTATTACCATAACATGTCAGACAAACAAGGAATTTGACTTGGCGGTTGGTGCATGAGAACAGACAGTTCGACAATGGACAACAAACCTCTTGCCACATGGAAGCGGCACAAACAGGTTTTGTCCGGGGTGAGAGGGGTCGGCAACAATCGTACTAGCTCGCTTCAGGGTCCTGGAAGCGAACAAGTCCTGGAGAGACGGCAGATTGCAGCCGATCACCCTCTCTGCAGAGCGGAGGACACGCTGCTGCCTGCCCTGGTCCTTTGCTGTAGCTGCAGCATACCAGACGGTGATGGAGGAGAAGAGCATAGACCTCTCAAATAAAGTAAATTAAGCCTTGAAAGTCTATCACTTCCTACAGCTGTCTCAACTTCTGTTGATTACTTACAAACACTGTCTGTATAAAAGCAGTATCAGAACAGACTGTGTTACTACACCGTCTCAAGCATTATTTGGACAGTAGTGTAATGCAGGAAGTAGTATATTGTTCTCATAATGATGAGGAAAAGGCAACAAAAGAAGACAGACCCTCAAAATGTGTAAGTCTTTCCTTTAGAGAAATTACAAAGAAGTCCAAGGTGTCAGTAAGTACTATTTCCTACACCATTAAAAGGCATATGGAAACCAGGAGAGACCTGACAGACCCAAAGCCACAACAGAATCAGAAGACATGTTTTTGGGAGTCAACAGCTTGCGTAACAGCAGGCTTACAACAACAGCTTCAGGGACAGCTTAAAACTGGGACAAGTAAGCAAGAAGACTTTGAGCTGCAGGTTTGAAAGGTCGAGAGGCAGTAAGAAATCCATTACTATGATGGCAAAACGAGAAAAAGAGGCTTTGAGACACCGCCAGTGGACGACTGAAGACCAGAAGAAGGTCAAGAATAAATCAAGGTAAAATCTTCGGTTCAACAGGAACGGTTTTTGTTTGATGTTGAGCAGGTGAAAGGATTGTTCCTCAGTGTGTTACCCGAACTTTAAAACATGGAGGAGAAAGCGTGACGTCTGGGATTATTTTGCTGCAGGGGTTTCCAAACTTTTTTCCCCGAGGGCCACATACAGAAAAATATGGTTACGGTAAATTAACGCAAGCAAAGCATTTACAAACGGACAAAAACTCACAGAAGGATCAGGCTCACAAACCACCAACTAACTCCGACGTAAGACAAGTTAGACAATGACGCGACACTGGATGACAGATTGACAGGACTTAAATACACAAGGGAGGTGCAGGTGATTGGAAACAGGTGGAATCACTCAGACAATCACAAGGGGAGACAGGACAAGGCAGAAAGTGAAGTTACCCAGGGAAACCAGAAACTTCACAATAAATGACCAAACCGTGACACTTAGGTTGCTGATGTCTGCTCACAGATGTATGTTGAGCCGAACAGACTCATCACTGTTTTGTATGGCGTCTCATCAGAGGTATTTTCCAAGCTCCGGTAGAAGTCAGGTAGGGAGAGAAGCTTATTCAGATTCTTCAGAGAATCATTTCAGTGTATTTCGATCAGTTCCAATTGCCGATCGGCCCCCACTTCTTCTGCATCTAATGAAAACTGAGCCGCAAACTTACTTCTTCCTCCAGAAAGATCTTGTAAGCGCTTAATATATATGCTGAGAGATATGATCACAAACACATATTAGCATTTTAGCAGAGAGCTTGGCATTTGGAAACGTGCATTTGATTCTAGTCAGGGTGGGGAAGTGCGCTAAGTTTCACAGTTATGACTCGAAGTCGGAGCATCGCACAAAATGCATTCATGTGCGCATACAGCTGTGGTACCAGCTGCTCTTTGCCTTGTAGTCTCTTATTGAGGGTGTTCAGATGATGTGAAAGCCAGGTCTGCTAACCATAATGGGTCAGTGATCTCATGGAAAGGTCTACCCTTTTCTTTAAAAAATGTGTCCATATTTGATTTCAGGGAATAAAAACGCTGTAGCACGGAGCCGCAACTGAGCCAGTGCACCTTAGAATATCGAGTAGGTCCCGTATTCAGCATCAGAGCGGAAAGCTTGAAATTATCTGTGGTAAAGTCTTTGTGCCCGAATTATGTTGACAGTTTTCACAACTGTGTTCAACTAAGAAGTGCAATACAGTGGATATTGTGGATTATATTGTAGCGACTCTCGCTAATAAAGCTCTGGGCACGTGTCAGGGTTTTATTATGAACCAGGAAAACAGGCTACTGTGGGCCGCAGCCTGCGCCGAAAAACAAACCAACCGTAGAACTCCAACAACGCTCATGCGTTCCGTTACTCCAACCCACCCACAAACACATTCATATAGGCTGCACTAAGATGATTGACATCACATCGTGAGCCCTTCACTGACCTTATAAACTCAGTAAATGTGAAACCTCGCTCACAGAACATTCAGTTAGTCCGTTGGTCTGCGGGCCGTAGTTTTGGACACCCCTGCCATAGACAAACCTTTTATTTCTATTGTGAAGTCTGAGCTTCTACTTTATTATTATAGATTTTAAGTGGCAGGCAGTCATCTTTTTAAGTGACAGACTAAATCAAAATTTCTCCACTGGATAAAAAGGCTTTCTGAATCTTTTTAATCTGCATATCAGGGGGATTTGCTAAAATGTCGGCCAGCAAGTTAGCTGTTATGGCTGCTAGTGCTAGTGCCACTCCAGGCAATACACGCGACTCTACAAACTTTGCAATACAGTGAACCCTCGCTGTATCGTGGTTCACCTTTCGCTGTCTCGCTGCTTCACGGATTTGCATCGTGCATTGTGTTCTGCATTCTGATTGGCTAAACAGTCTCTCCGCTTCTCTATGTGTGTGTCATTAACGTTGCGGTTTAATATGTACACGTACGTAAAACAGAAGAAAAAAGAGCGACAACAACTACCGATAACAATGTTCTTCTCTCGAAAAAACACACCTGCACTGCGAGCTTTAGAAGAAAAAAACGCTACAGAGCGGAGTCAGGATGCAGCGGCTCAGTCAGAAGAGCAGTGAAATACACGCGAGTCACTATTTGTCCTACTGGACATTTTTCATTTTCTCCCGTTCTAATCAGATGACTCTGGTCGCGGTGGGGCGGTGCTGACCTCCGCAATTTGAAACCTTCCGTTTGTGGTGATGATTAAAATTATTATTTTAGTTATTTGTAAAAAAAAAAACCATTTATACAGTACTTTTATTTGTTCTTGTATTGTTCTTTGGTTTCAATGTATTTTATTGTATAATAATTGTAAAAAAAATAGAGGTTTCTACTTGCGGATTTCGCCTATCGCGGGTCCTTTTTGGGACATAACCCCCGCGAAAAACGAGGGTTCACTGTAAATCCTTTTTGTAACTTACGTTGGATGTTTCAAAACTCTCAAAAACCCAAACTGCAAACACAGCTACTCTCTTGGGCAAGGTTGTGTTGGTTCTCTCTACTGGTCTCCTCCTGCATCGCTCTTTTCCATGTTTTCATGTGATAGCAGGGGCGAGTTATACCCAGCATGCAGTTCGCCCGTGTACTTTATTAAATGTACACTTATTAGTGTTACAAATTGTTTTTCTGTAACAAACTGTGGTGTTCGTGGTGTTTTACCCTATTAAAGAGCGTTAGGCATGTAACTGCAACATCAGTTGTTACGGCTATGCCCTTGGCATGATGGTCAGTGAAAAATTCATACCGTAAGGAAGTTGAAACTTGTATACCACCGAGCTGCTACAAGTACGTCTCAGTCATAATGGATCTTTTTACTTGCTTGCATACCAAGAACAAGTTAGGACAAACGGCTGCTCATAAAACCTTTGAATTTATTCCCTACTTCGCATATCCAAAAAAGCTACATCCCGATAAGCGGCGGAAATTCGAGAACAACCTGTTCCAAAATCTTCAACAGTTGGAAGGAATCATTCTCAACCACCCTCGCTCCCAATCATTTGCTGCCTGCCACCAGACCCGGGTCTTCAACTATGTTTGCTCCTTATGTTCTTTGTTTGGTAATAAACCTTTTGGTGTTACATCTATCTTGGTGTTGTGTGGAATTATCCAGACAGAAACTAAAACATTATTATTATTATTATTATGCATGTTGGATATAGAAGGACATACAAGGAATTTGTCATGGCGGGTGGTGCATACATGGCATTGGACAGACAATAATTTATAACAGAATATGAAATTAAAAATAAAAAAAAAAATAACCTATGAGCCACGACTGCTCGCTGGGGGGTGCAGACGACTGCCGTGTACCGTCAATGGCAGTGCCATTGACGGTACCGTTCGCCGGTCGGGCCGTCAGCCCCCCCAGTCGACCGTACCGGTCACCGGTCAGACTGCCAACGCCGCCGGCACCCTCCTCCCCCTGCCGACCGTAATGGTCTGGCCCGCGTCCAGTCATAGTGGGCTGCATCTAGCCCGTATCTGAAATTCGTTTGAGACCCCTGATTAAGAGTCAAATTTCGTTATCATTGCGTGGACAGTACACATTTAAATCGGTAGAGTGTGAAATTATGCTCGAGAGTAGGAATTGGCTAAAAAAAATTCAACTTCCGGACCCACCTAACGTCATTGCAAAGCATCGAGGATGTGTGTGAATGCGCAGAGGTAGGAGATAATTCATACACTTCAATGGCTTGGTGTTTTTCATACTCTCAATTCGACATGGTTTGTCAGAGAGAAATGTTAAAGATATCACCAGATTGATTGAGCTTGGTGCCATTTGTCAAATCAATTTTGTTGATGGCATTAAGTATAGAACGATGTTGCACCGCAGATGGTAGGCCAAATAGTGTTTGTTTAAATGTTCCTTTACGAGCCAACCTGTTTCCCCATGCTTATTAGATGTAGTATGTTTTCTTTCTTTCATTGTGCTGTGTTGAAGGGGTAGGTCGCGTGCAGATTACGGATGTCAACTGTAGTCGTTTAGTCGACTAATCGGTCGGATGCCGTCTTGGTCGACTGACATTCTCATTGTTTTTTTGTTTTTTTACACCAATAAAGACGTTTTCATTGATTTACGCCTTGATATTTATTCCTTTTATAAGCAGTTATATATTACTGTAATCTAAATATAATTAGCCTATGTTTTATGCCAAACTTTATTTACTTTAATTTAGGCTGTTTTGTGCGCCACAGCACACGGCGTAAAACACTTGCCGCCGGAGCCCGTTACGTCGCCGTGCTTAAAAAAAAAACGCTTCAACGTCCGCGAGCTGTAAGTTCAAGTAGTAAGTTCAGAGATCAAGCAAGTTCAGAGATCACCTCCCGCGTCAGGTCCGTTAGGGTCTGCGGTGACCACGCGCAGCGACAGCAGCTCGGGCCCCGGCGGTTGGAGCTGATCCGAACAGTGACTCCTCCGCGTGAGTAATACGTCTGACCGGGGGGGGGGGGGGCGCCGGCGGGCAGTTTATTTAGTTTGCATGCATTTTTTTTAACTCATGTCGTAGGCTACGGCCCGGTTAGGAATGTGGTTGGGGACCGCTGGTTCAGTCGACTAATCGTCGACTAAGGACAAGACTTGGTCGACTAAGCATTTATTTGGTTGACTACAACCCTAATGCAGATGTTCTTGTGTTATTTGAGTACCCTTAGCTACAGCTTTGCTGTGTGTACGTAAAGCTAACCCTGACATTTACTCTTACTTTGTGTAAGCTTGTTTTCAATGTGTACGAAAAGCCAATTTCTGTTTTATCACATTTTTACAGTATGCCTCATATTTTCAAATACTACGGCTACGTTCACACTGCAGGCTGAAACGACTCTTCTGCGCATGCGGGTCACTTCTGGGTCATTTCACGTTCACACAGGAGATCACATATAGGTCGCATTTAATTAGAAATGTGAACGGCTTTGCAAAAAAATCGGCTTTTTTCAAAAAATCGGAATTGAGCATTAAGCCCTGCTGTGTGAACTTAATCTAATTCACAAACTACTGCCTGCAGAGCATTTTTGAAGTTATATTTCTGTGACTGATGACACTGTTTGTTTCTTTCCCTTAATAATTCAGGATGTTTCGCTTCATCGAGTTCATCAGCAACAAAACAGTGGTGCTACAGAGCTGGTATAATGGACGAAAGAGTGGACAGGGCTGTCAAAAATGCAGAGGAACCTGGCCCGAACTGAATAAAGTGTTAGGCGTTATCTTAATATTCTTTTCAAAGTTTTATGAAGATATTACAAATAATTTACCTTATGGTTTAAATTTTGTAACGCCCAAAATCCCAAATTACAATATTTTTTGTCACTCCCGGGAGAGGGATGGACTACAATGGATGGACTCTTACAACTATTTGCTGCATTTCTTTTGGTTATGTTTTATCTCTTGAATCAGTTCAATTTCGATTTTCAGCAAGTATTATTTGTGTGAAAGCCCCTTATAATTATTTTAAAAAGAAATTATGTTACCTCGAGTTGTCTCTGTTGATGTCTAAGCAGCACATTCTCCAGAGGTGTTCTGCTGTTTCCCTCCTCTTCCAGGTCATCCTGAACCCTCTTCCTCCTATCCATCACCCGCTGAAGTTCTGATCTGCTGCTCAGCACCACACCCCTAAGCCCATGGAGGAAGAGTAAGAGCATTTTTTAGAGAAGGTGTTATATATAAAAAAACAACAGGGTCTACCTTACTATTTTTCTTCATTTAAGAAAGCAGAGGGGACTCTAATCTGTAAGAATAAAATCCTCCCTACAGATAAGCTCCAGACATTGAAAACAAACTCATCGAGGCCTTTAAACTCATCTGTTCAAATGAATGGCATTAGTTAATATTCCCGCCTTGACTATTGTAACTCTCTCGTGGCAGGTCTACCGCCATTCGACCTCTGAAGCTCCTCCAGAATGCAGCAGCTCGACTGGTCTTTAACCTTTCTAAATTCACCCACACTCCTCCGCTCTCTTCACTGGCTACCAGTGGCTGCCCGCATCCAGTTCAAAACATTGGTGCTCACGTACCGTGCTGTAAAGTGAAATTAAAGAATAAAACAAGATATCAGCAATGCTATTAATCAAAATAAATTATGGGATATGTAGAATACTCAAACACAAAACATCTGGACATCTGGAGAACCCATTTTGCTGTTTTGATGAGACATGTGAGATGTAGGTTTCTGGTTGTGTGTCTTTTATATTCTTTCTCTTGTAGAATAGATGTTGTGACCAGGAAATAACGATGGGACCATATAAGGCAAACAATGAGAACTGGAGAATGGAAAAGTACAGGAAGGATGAGTATTGCAGCTATCAGATCCAACTCACTTGTTCAGCTGCCGCGGTGGGCTAAGCAGGGAGAAATCAATTGGTTTACGCGCACCGAATAAGCCATTGTCCACACACTCACTGCTGTTTCTTCTGTTTATTTCTCTCCATATCATTTCAGACTCCAATAGTCCTCTTAGACTCCTATAATCTTTCATAGGCAAAGGCAGAGCAAATGTTCCGATAAGGTTTTTCCATTAGCCCATGCCAAGCAAAGTGCGTAATTGCGGTACACAAAATTTTGCCTTCCCCCGTGCTCACCCCACGCCAAACTGAATTGCCCCGCAGGTGTCAGGTAGGCTAATTAAAACTTCCCAGGCAGTGCACCGCACACGCCGAGTGACACACCCATGTCCCATAATAAACAAAAACACAAATCAAAATAAACCAATACCCATAAAGTGTATCATAATGAAAAGAAAAATATAAAGAAAACATTTATGGCTCCTACAATGAGGATAACCTATCTGACACAAAGCACCTGCAAGAGAATGGTACGGAGGGAACAAACCGGCGCAAATTAACTTTCAAGGGCAAGAGGAGATTATAAAAGAGGTCAGAGTCTGAAAGCAGACAGACTCTGGGAGGGATCGCTTTTGATGCGTGTTTCAGGTCTCCAGATATATCTGTGGAGAATTGCTCATGTACTCTTTTTCTTTTCTAAATAAATGTTAAATGTTTTTTTACTTTAATTGAGTGAGGTATCGGATTATTTTCATCAACCAATTTAGAGGGATAGGAAATCCAGACAGACACCAATCTGAAGCTTCAGTTTTCTGCCTCTTCTTTTATGTAATGGTAATGGGAGCACTCCTGAATATGTTAATCGTGTATGGGCGAGATTGCTTCCTCATAGAATGTTTTGTACGCAGTAAATTTGGCCACCGACCTTCCGTCGAATACTGTGGCCAAAACATTTTTTTTTGGTCGTCACTGGCCAGTGGAGTCAAACTCTCAAGCTACCAAACACTGCATGAAAAGTGGGATTTCCGTCCCCGTAAACGCCCAAAAATGTCCCTAATTTCCGACAATTTCCAGGCCAAGCTAGAGTTTCCTTACTCCTCATTGGATGAAACAACAACTTTCAAACAAGAAAAATCACTCGTGATTGGTTGGCAGATCTGTCGTTATTGGTCACCCAGCCTCATAAATAATTTATATATACAATATATATATTATTTATTCATTCATATTGTACTGTATATTCATGTCATTGTTATCCTGTGTAGGCTACTAAACAATTATTAGACTACCACCAAGGACATTAATGAATTTATAGAGGAAATGAACATTTGCCAGGAACATGTTTATGCAAAAAGAGCTTTATTAAAACAAACAATTATATACAAAGCAACTATCTGCGCACACATGAGTAGAGGTTGATCCAAAAACTACAACTGTCCGTTTGCCTCCTCGGGGTTGTAGGTAACTGGCGGCGTTCTTTCCGAGGCAGGTCTGTTGCGCAGACGCACATTGTGCGTGGCTCTGTAATTCGGAGTCGCCTCTCACCGGGACTGCAGCTTCACACAGAGTTCAGAGAGCTCCGTCCTACGAAATGACGCCGACCGTACAATCCACCCAGAGACCCGCCAACATGCCCTCTTCTTCGGCAGACATGAGGTCTCCGCTGGCGGACTTCCAGAGTTCCACCGCGTCATCTGCGAGCACACGCTGTCTCGATTCCAGCAGCTGTAAAAAACAAAACAATGAATCAATACTGTGCGATGCGTATGGACACAACACATCTATCAATGCTCGTGAAAAATAGTCACAAAATAAACTCTTACCCGCTTTCTTTTCGCGCGGAACTCTTCGCTCTTCCGGCCGCAGCGAGTTTTTCTGGCGCGATTCTGAAGCTCCGACGTGCCGTCTCGTAATACGTCTTACAGGCGGCTGGAAAACAATTAAATGAAAGTGGTATGAATAAAAATTAACACGCAACAACATTTACACTGCAATTAACATTAAATAAGGAAGGAGAAACAGTTTAAAAAAAAGTCACTTACAGATGTTGCTCCGAGCAAATAGGACGTCAGCGCCTCATTGTGAGGAGAAACTAGTCTGTGAAAACAAAATGTACAGTTATGATCGGTATCTATTCTATGGCATCCATTTCCTTATACCGCAGAATGAAAGCATGCTCTTTAAATCTTATACACTACAAAAATACAATTCAATAAAGCGGGTTCTGCTCACTAGTTCTTTTGTAAGGCTACTCTTAGCTTTGGTTTTAGGCTAAGCTACTTTTAGCTTAGCTGGCAGTCATCAAACATATTCTTACCTTGGGATTTCATGCGGCCGTCTCCTCTTCTTTGAGTCAGTGTCTCCCGCTCGTTCATATCGGCAGGATGGTGATTCAGCTGACGGGACAGTTCGCTGATAACAAACAGCAGTTTCTTCTCGACTGGCTGAAAGTTGTAATCGCGTCCAAAAGGAGCTGAACGCGAGTTGAACGTCCGGATCCTCCAATCAGATACGAGGTCATTGTTACATGGAAGGACTCGCGAGACCAGACCGCGGTGCCTGTGAAGCACCATGTCTGCGAGATGTAGTGGTTATTACGTCCTCTGTGCATTTAAGTAAGACTAAAGAAAAGGTCACTCTAGTCCTGCCACTATGCACATTAGTTGAGCTTTAGGAGAATGTGATCTCTGCAGAGCCTTCATTATCATTCTAATGTTGTTTGCATGGAATGGTCATTTTACCCTGCTGATTCAGATTGAAACTAATGTTTTAAATAATTTAGTGTATCTTTTTTACATAACATTTGCCATAGCTAATGGCATACACAGTAATCTAGCATACTTCAATTAAATAAATCAATACAAGCTAAAATGTCTATAATTAGGCCTGATCTAGTTGTACCAGAGATTTTCTTACCTTTTAAAAGAGGGTGCCTTTTTGAAGCAGTGCATGCTGTGTGAGCAGGTGTGCCCCGACCAGATACAGACTTTCAAAAATGTCAGTTTGTCAAGAAACACCATTGCAGACAGAGTCAAGGAGCTAGCAGGAAACCTGTCAAGACAGCTGGCCGAAGAGTCAGTTACACAGCTTTTTCATTAGCTGTTGATGAAAGCACAGACAACACGGACACTGCAAAGCTATCCATTTTTATTAGAGGCGTGAAGTCGGACCTCTCTGTCACCAAGGAGCTCTTGGATGTAGCTGCCATGCATGGGACCACAACGGAACGGGATCTTTATAAAGCGGTGGCGAAATCAGTAAGTAAAACTGGATTGCCCTGGGAAAGGTTGGTGGGATTAACTACAAACAGTGCACCGGCAATATATGTGGAGGAAAAGCGGGCCTGGTTAGATTAATGAAGGAGAAAATGAAAAACAGTAACTGTCACACACCCCTGATAGCTTATCATTGTATTATACGCCAAGAAGCTTTGTGTGGAAAGGTGCTGGGGATGGATAATATAATGACCACAGTAACGAAAACGGTGAACTTTATTCTGGCGCGTGGCCTGAATCACCGCCAGTTCCAGCTGTGATTAATGAAGGAGAAAATGAAAAACAGTAACTGTCACACGCCCCTGATAGCTTATCATTGTATTATACGCCAAGAAGCTTTGTGAGGAAAGGTGCTGGGGATGGATAATATAATGACCACAGTAACGAAAATGGTGAACTTTATTCTGGCGCGTGGCCTGAATCACCGCCAGTTCCAGCTGTTCTTGCAGGACATGGATTCGGAGCACGGAGACCTGCCCTACCATACAGAAGTGCGGTGACTGAGTAGCAAAATCCTCAGACGATTTTTTGAGCTTAGGGAAGACATTGCTGTTTTCATGCAGAGTAAATGAAAACTCTTGTCTGAACTGTCAGATCCAAACTGGCTGTGTGATTTGCTATGCTGTGTGACATAACGAAGCATCTCGCCCAACTGAAGCTGCAGGGACGCAAACAAGTCATCACGCAGATGTCCTACACGATCACATGTTTCCAGCAGAAACTTCACCTATGGAAGTGCCAAGTGGAACGGGACAATCTTGCCCATTTTCTGTTTGTCAGAACATCTCTGCCTCAGTTTCTGGTGTTTTTTCACGTGCCAGGTTGGCTACCAAACTGAGCCAGTTAATGAATGAGTTTGATCGGCGCTTCTCTGACTTCAGAGCACAGCACTCTGACTTTGCCAGCTTTACCAGTACTTTCACCGTCGATGTCAGCAGTGTGCTCATCACCTTCAGCTGGAGTTAATCGTGCTGCTACAAAGCGACAGTGGCCTGAGAGCAAAGTTACAGGATGCTGCAATCAAGGACATTCACCGTCTACTGCCCCCTGGTGTGATGCCACAGCTTTGACTTCATGCGGCCCGTGTTCTGTCTATGTTTGGGACCATCTATCTGTGCGAACAGATGTTTTCAGTCATGAATCTAAAAACCAAGCACAGATCACGCATCGCTGACGATAACCTCCACGGTGTTTTACGGATTGTCACAGCACAGGAGCTTAAACCACACAACACCACACTGGCCAAAGGAAAACTGTCAGACATCTGGCCAGAAAACGGATAGGTGAGCATTTTTAAAAACCTAATCAAAATATACGGTTATAACATGTATTTCAACCAACAATAAGAATAGTTAAACTGAGTGCAATTTAATGATTGTGCTTGCATTTTTTTTTGTGTTTGTCATTTTTAGAACATGATCAATGGATGGAGATGGTGGAGAGGGGATCCACTTGGTGTGTTCAAGGACAGTAGGGCTGTCAACTGTGAGATGTGGGTTTCGGTTTGTGTGTTTTTGTTATAATCTTTTGACTTGTGTGACCGGATGAGACCATATAAGGCAGACAATGTGAATTGTGGAAGGCAGAGCACAGGAAAAATGAAGATCAAATATTATCTGAGATAGCGCACGTGTGACCGAAGGGAGAGCCAGTTTGAACCCATTTTCAGGGCAAGGCCGAAGGCTGCGTGAAGGAGTACCAGGCACTCATTGTTCGGGGAAGGCAGAATGTTACAGAAGGATGAACTGGGTTGAACCAACGTTCAAGGACAAGAGAGGTTATAAAAAAGAGCAGAGTCAGACAGCGGACGGACTCTCAGAGGGACAGCTTGCGAAGCGTGTTTCAGGTCTCCAGGTATACCTGCGGAGGATTGCTCATGTAGCACTTTATCTCTTCTAAATAAAATGTTAACTTTTTTAACTTTAATTGAGTGCCGTATTGGATTCTTCTCATCAACCAACTCGGGGGGATAGGAAATCCCAACAATTTTGGGGGCTCGTCCGGGATGAGAAGTTTTCCTGTATAGGTGAATTCGGTCCAAGACGCTTTCATCCGCTGAACACTGCATACTCCCAGGCCGCCTCAAACCAAGGTAAGCAGAAACCTGTTTCCACTAATTCTGCATATTGGATAATCTAAAATAAGGAGTACGCTGTGGATTGGTGGTGAAGGAACCAAATTGATGCATGAGCAATTCGCTAAAGTTAATATTAAGGTAACCGGTAAAAGTGCACAACAATAGTACCGGCGAGTACTATTGGGTTTAGTAGGTACCGGCGAGTACCAAGGGATCTTCTATCCGACACAAATTAAAGGATCAGGGATCCTATTGGGTTTGGTGGGTACCGGCGAGTACCAAGGGATCAATGATCTGACACAAATAAAAGGATTTTAAATCCTAGTCTTTGGTTTGGCAACCCCATCAGTTCCTGACGAGGGCTGAAGTCGCTAGGTTGGTGTCCTGGGGATTTGAGGACCCCCGAAAACTGGTCTTTGGTTTGGCAACCCCATCAGACCCTGACGAGGGCTGAAGTCGCTAGGTTGGTGTCCTGGGGATTTGAGGACCCCAGAATCCCAGGGTTAGAGTCCCTAGGAGGTGAACCTTCTTAAATCCTGTGGGTTAGAGTCCCTAGGAGCACCGTCTCCTTAAATCCTGTGGGTTAGAGTCCCTAGGAGCACAGTCTCCTTAAATCCTGTGGGTTAGAGTCCCTAGAAGGTGAACCTCCTTAAATCCTGTGGGTTAGAGTCCCTAGGAGGAAAGTCTCCTTAAATCCTGCGGGTTAGAGTCCCTAGGAGTAAAAGCTCCTTAAATCCTGGGCTGCAGTCTCTGAAGGTGCAGCTCGTGTGTCTGTGTGTGTGTGTGGGTGCAAGCAAGCCGGAGAGTGAAGAGATAATAAAAAAAGAGGGGAAACTGAGAACATAGACGGTCCGAGAGGTTAATATAAACTTTCGGTGTAATACATTGATGACCGAGAGGTTAATATAAACTTTCGGTACAATACATTGATTGCCGGAAGGTTAAGATAAACTTCCGTTGTAATACATTGATTGCCGGAAGGTTAAGATAAACTTCCGTTATAATACATTGATTTCGAAGGGTTAAAATAAACCTTCGTTATAATAAAAGAATTCTGGAAGTATAACATAAGTTCTCAGAACAAACGGGGAAGCTTGCTGGAGCTGCGGAGAACATTTACTGTGTCACACTGAGGTGACCAGCTGTCCGAGCGGGTTAAAGCGATATAACTGGGAACTGTTGTTGGAATGAAAGGTGAATATGATCGGGAAACTGTTGACGGCGGCTGGGGGCCAGCGCCGGGGTGTCGATGGAAAATAATGAACGGCCAGCGGAGGCTGTTGTTGGTGGCAGTGGTTGGAGATACTACAGGGAAAAAGAAACATGTTTGAACACACGGGATGCGCGGTGAGAAAAAGAAAGGCGTTAATTTGGCAGACTGAGTGTCACTGGCGCACATATCGAGGAGTAGAAGAGATAATAAAAATTAAAAATTAAAAAAAAAGAGTCGAAATGCGATAAGGGGAGTGTGTGGAGAAAAAAGGAAACTGCATGGTTTCCTTAATGGATACAAATTAAAGCTGTGGACAAAAACAACCAAGAACGGCGTAATTCGGAAAAACCACCTGCATACGAGGGGGAAAGAGAGGGTGCGGTTCTCTCTGCACCGGCTGGGTTCGATGCGGTATTAAATACAACAAGAGGCTCTTTGGCGGCACAGAAGGAAGCTGCATGTGAAGGCAAGACGGTGTCCATGCTGAGAGCTCACATGATAAGGGAAGTGAAAAACACACACACACCGCCGCCTGCAATGAAGAAATGCTTTCTGCACTAACTGCATGCCAGCGCACTCTCACATATGCAAAGTCCTCAGGAAAAGCGTTTGAAAATAGGCCCACTACTATGGGGCGAGGTCATGGGGAACCTTATCATTTTTGGATTTGTGGGTTACACATTCTGTAGTATATATATATATATATTTTTAAAAGGGGTTACAAAAAGTTTTTTCCAAAAGATGAATAAAAAAATATATAGTATTTTCCAGGTCAGAAATTGAGTGGCAGACGTGTCTTCTCTTTTTCTAACACAATTTGTCCTTCGAGCCAGATGTCAAAACTTTTTTCTCCTCTCAAGGTTTGGACCTGAAACTGTGCACAGGGAGTCTAAGACTCTTCTCAAAGTCCTCTGCCCTAGTCCGTTACAGGATTAGTTTGGTTTTGTGAGGCCAGGATCCGCTTGAGTTGGAAGAGAGTGATGACATCCGCTTTACTAGAAAAACCGGACTGGTGTTTTTAAAGTTCTCATCCCCTCTAAAAGCCCACTTTTCTTACTCTGTGCTACTGAAACTAATAAGAATTGGCAGTTTCTGTTAGCAGAAAAAAACAACCAGGTTTATTAACTGAAATCAGTCCGGGAAAATAAGTTTAGATAAAAGCGTGAATAGATAATAATACACATAATATAGAATGGGGGCATTCAGCAACAAAAAATGGAAGTTATGACAGCAAAAGGGGGAAGGTTGCTGAGGATTTAAAAGAAAAAATGTATGTTAAAGCGCAAGAAGGGAGTAAGAAGGGATGGTGGAAAAAAGTGAATAACAAGATGAGACGTGATAACTTGTGATTAATTCTCCTGATTTGTTTTCTTTTTATTTTAAGAAGTGATATACGGGAGACAAAGCCTCCTCTGCCTGTCTTTCCTCCGACTCTCCCTCCAGTCTTCATCCACCCGTCACATCCTCCTCCACCTCCTCAGTCCCCATCACAAACCACAGCCCTGGTCCCACAGAGCCAGAGCCCAGACCTTGTGTCTGCATTTAATAAAGAAAATGAGACAGAACTGCAGCATCCAGCTACAGGCGGCTGCACCAGATCGGACAGAGTGACTGGTAAGCAACAAATACCAGTACATTATTCCTGAGCCCAAACTAATCTGTTTATGCCAGCAGCAACAGGGCTGCGGAGCAGAAAGAAGAAAAAAGAGAATAAGCTGATGATGATGTTGACGTATCTGAAACCTGTTTGTTTTTATGTGTATTCCTGAGACAAATAGAGACGTGGAGGCCTGTGGACCGGCGGCCTGTGGGGGGACAAGAGAGTGGAGCAGGGAGGAGGCCTTCAAAAGACGGGATGGTGTTTGGATGGAGGAGAGGAAGGAGAGGACAAGTGGAGGTGGTGGATCCCTCTTCAATGGACAGGGACCTGTCTTCAACAGGTCATGCACACACCAACACAAACACATGGGAAACAGGAGAGAAGTACAACAAATGCGAGATAAAAGAAATAACTTAACTTGAATGGTAGAGGATGCAAGGTAATATTTCTGTGCAATTCCAGAAGCATGCAAATCCGTTATTTTAACCTTAGAATGTTTTTTGTTTTGTTTTTGTTTTTAAAGGTGTATGAATGGGTTTATTAATTGATCAAATGTCACGATGAGCGTAAGACTACAAACGAATACCGGCAAACAGAATATCTGTCGGTGCAATTAGGGATCATAGATCCAAAAACAGGTTTACAAACGAGACAACAATTGGTATTATAAAATAATTGTTTAGCCTGTTTCTTCAAAATGAATGAACGCTGTTGGGATGAAGCACGAGTGACTGAGGTGAAAGAATTTAACTCAACAGTTTTGGTTTAACTACATGAGGTGATTAATTAGTTACACAAAGGCCAAAAGAAATTTATGAAGTGACTCCTCACTCTGTCTAAGAGAATAAAAATGGTGACGTACTGATATGTTTCTACAGAGACTCAGGGTCAGAGATAAGAGATGAACAGGCATTCTTTACCCCAAACAGAGAAGACTAAAACAATTATTTATTGAAACAACGAAGGGTTTTGAGAAACTGACGTGTCACTGAACAGTGGACAGATGTGGAGGGTTGCTGTAGGAATGCAGGGAAACGGGGGGCCAACGGGGCAGCCTAAAGAATATTCCTCCTCTTATGAAGGAAGCAAATTCAAGAACACACAGTGTTAAATGAAATGAATCCTGAGTGCAAATATTTATCTGGGATATAATTGGGTAATGGACTTCACTCAAATACAAGGGGATAACGAACAGAACTATTATCGGTGATTAAAGAATAATCAAAACAGTAGAATGTAATGGTAAAACATGTTAAAACATAGTCTTATGCTAAAAGTGATTATTGTCTGTATTGAACTGACGTGCGAAAGCAGGGTGATACAAAGTTTATCATCTGCAGCTGTGTCTGAAGAAGGGAGTACGAGTCAACTTTTTCCTACGCAAAGGCTCGAACAAAGGAGGCCTGTGGTTCTTATCTAAACTTGGTTTGCAATGTTTCACGCCGGCCACTGAGGACGGCCTTCACGTTTGTGTTTGAAAGCTCTGAGGCGCCATCTGCACAGAGCACCATTTGACCTCCTGCTTGCAAGCAATGAATGGACACTTACGACTTACGAAAAGGATAATTGATGATAATTAGGATTACAACTACTGAATAAAGTAAACTACCTTCGGAAATCGCAGGTTTAAATGCACAGCAACAATTGGTGGTGAACGGTTCAACAGGAAAACGCAAACTACCTGATCAACTGTCTTGGGGAAGAAGTTTTGGGAAAAATACAACTGTGGGACAATGCGGGATAAGGTAAACACGTAGGTTTCTTCCCTTTTTTCCCTGGAAGGGTTTTTTCATTTTTTGGGGAGTTTTTCCTGTGCCGATGTGAGGGTCTTGGGACGGAGGATGTTGCATGTGTACAGACTGTAAAGCCCTCCGAGGCAAATTTGTAATTTGCGATTTTGGGCTATACAAAATAAAATGAATTGAAAAATTGAATTGATGAGCGTGTTTGACACATGCTTAAAAGGGGGGATGGAAGTACTGATAAACATTTGTTGGCATGCATTGATTGTGAAAAACACAATCCCAAGATTTAAATTACAAGAAAACATAAGTATGGGCTTCATTAGACTAAATTAAATGTAAAGATAAGGATTATTGTCTGACAATCATAGAAATGTTTTTTAATTATAATGCACAGGATGTTTTAACAAAGGCAAAAAGCCTCAACAGAAGAAAGAGGACTGCGACATCGGAGGGAAGGTTTTGTTTTTGGCCAGAGCACACTGTTGCAACAAATGTTTCTGATCTGTTCTACTTTTGGGAAGAATGTTAATTATTACTCTTATTATCCACAGTCAGCAGGACTGATGGAACAAATAAACGGTACAATTACTTAAGAAATTAAAGGGGCTCTAACTTTTGAACAATTAGAGGAACTTTTTATCTTACCAAGCTTAACCAGTCGTTAAAGAAAATTAACAAATGGGAGAGAACAAAGCAGAAAATATGAAGAGAAAAGAAATCATGTTGTCTGCTCAATGTTTTTCCTACACAGAAGCTGCCTTATCAGGCCATGAAGGCCACAGAGTACCTGACATGAACCGAGCACACGAACAAGCAGAAAGAGAACACTGGATCCACCTCATGCAGGATCACAACCAGGAGCCATTTATTGCCACATGAGCGACACACATAGAGTAATTTGTCTTAATGGGGATTGCACCGCTGATGACTCAGTTTTACAGATACCTGACTCCTCCGAGGCGTGGCTGGCTAACCAGGGAGGTGAGTACAATAGGGTCACCTAGTTGGAACCAGTGAAGAGCCCAAGTGTAAGCCATTAGGGTCACTTATAGGAGGGACCAATAACGCCCGGAGGTTTAGGGGGGGTCTGTAAGATGGAGCTCAGTGGTGGATCGGCAACGCAGGGATTGGTAAGCAATACCTAGACCATGAGTCAACTTACAGGTACTTAGGTTTTGTTAGTTTAATGGAAAAAAAAATACAAATGGACACATAGACACACACACACACATATTTATATTTAATCAAAGCGCAATTCCTAAATAAAGAAAACATAAATAGGGAAGACATTTTAAAGAAGGATGTCTAAAATTGATAGAAGATGTTTAACGGAATTCTGTTTGTTTTTATCATACGAGAAAGATAGAGTGGATCCTGGACTGGACTCCGCTTCGCCACCCGCTGTGATCTCCCTCTGTACCACCAACCTCCCACCACACCACACCAAGGATGAAGAAGAAGAACCAACAACTACAGCCCATCAACGAACATTACGGAATGCTTGCATGATCTGAACGAGAGACGACAAGAGTCTTGACGAGCAAAAGAAACCAGGACTCATTTGGTGAATCTGAACATCCACAGAATTAAAGAGAACTTTTACTCTTTTGGACGTTGTCATGAAAGTGAAACGTCAAAGAAGCAGAACCTTTGGAGAACGACCAAAGACAGTCGTGTCAGCACAAACGATTCCAAGTTGACAAAGTAAGAGCCCTGACGAGAGCAGAGAAGAGAAGCTGTACCAGGGACGAAGAAAAAAGAAGAAACATTGATGGGCAAAGACATTTGAAACACACTAGGTGAGAACATTGTGTGTGATCACCATGGCAACGTGGACATTGGAGCCGAGAAGGGAGGACTCACACCGGCAGGGGAGGAGGCAAGATCAAAAGGGGGGGGGGGCGAGGTGGACCCCAGTGACGGATCAACACACCCCATTTGGGTGAGTTAATTTTAGAGTACGATTTACAAACTAAACAAATAAATCCACACACATCCTTTTAAGTAAAATGCTGGAATCACAGTTCAGCAAGTGAAAGAATCACTGTTTTGATCTCAGTGGCTGTATCGCTCTTTGCTGTGTTTGGGTGACGCTAATACTTTGGAGGATTACAGCAGCGATGGCTGGATGCTACCATGAATAACTAATTTGAACCAACAGGAATCTCAACAGGATTATGAGAATTGGAGGAACTGCAGCATGTTGGGGAGTCATCTCGATCCCCTGACCGATTATATTTGAATAAAATGCTGACACGCGATTATGAAACAATGATTTATTAGTCAAGGAATTGCAATCAGTGATGAAAGTATGAATACAAGTGTTTTCTGTATTGACAAAAAACAGTGAACAACATGTTATAAGATTAGTTATAAGATTACTTCAATTAGTTTGTGTAAGGTGTAATGAGGTATAATGCTTAATCCGGGGAGAAGGTTATCAATAGTAGGTTCAGACCAGCCTACACCCACAACAAGTGTCAATCAACTGACACCATCTTTGCAGTGACCACGGACGGGTTCACAACGGGCAGTCCGACCGACAGACACCCAGTGCATGGTGATCTGTGTCCACTGTCTACAACGAAAGAAGAAGACCAGCGACGAAGAAATGCACAATGCTATCCTCTCCTCTGTTCTATCTTTCTCAATTCTCCGCAGTTAGTTTGGTTAAAAATATAGAATGTCAGCATGCTTAATATTGCCATAATCGCTTGGGGGTTGTAATGGGTGTCTTTGCGTTTGCTAGGTGTATAAGAGCTATCACAGAACCAATACTCAGGGGTCCCGAGGAGGAGGACGCCACGCGTCGGGGGGCTGGAAATGTCTGGGGTTATGTTACGATTGCGGGGGACAGAGGTTTTTTCCCAGAGTCCAAACCAAAACAATTGGGTCAACAATGGTCAGACTGGCCGCACCACTGACCATGATCAGAAACAAATTGGTGAAAAGCATAGAAAGTGGAGACGCAGCGCTCACTAAACGACGGCGGCGACACAACTTTTGATCCGACCCGTTCATTTGACCTCACCTACCAAAGTCCCACTTATATTGATACCATTGAGTCCCTAGGGGAAATCTGAATGAATACAAGCCGCTAATCAAATTGCAGCCGGGTTGAAAACAACACGGTTTAGTCTGCACACTTTCTGGTAACGGCCAACAAAAACTGAGGTCGCATTAACTATGTTCATAACAATGTGCTACGACTCTCCGATCTCACCAGCAGCTAGAGTGATCTCTGGAAGAGATCAAAAGGGGGAAATTGTGAGATGTGGGTTTCGGTTTGTGTGTTTTTGTTATAATCTTTTGACTTGTGTGACCGGATGAGACCATATAAGGTAGACAATGTGAATTGTGGAAGGGAGAGCACAGGAAAAATGAAGATCAAATATTATCTGAGATAGCGCACGTGTGGCCGAAGGGAGAGCCAGTTTGAACCCATTTTCAGGGCAAGGCCGAAGGCTGCGTGAAGGAGTACCAGGCACTCATTGTTCGGGGAAGGCAGAATGTTACAGAAGGATGAACTGGGTTGAACCAACGTTCAAGGACAAGAGAGGTTATAAAAAAGAGCAGAGTCAGACAGCGGACGGACTCTGAGAGGGACAGCTTGCGAAGCGTGTTTCAGGTCTCCAGGTATACCTGCGGAGGATTGCTCATGTAGCACTTTATCTCTTCTAAATAAAATGTTAACTTTTTTAACTTTAATTGAGTGCCGTATTGGATTCTTCTCATCAACCAACTCGGGGGGATAGGAAATCCCAACACAACTTTAGTCAACTAATCGGTCGGATGCCATCTTGGTCGACTGGCGTTCTCATTGGCCGACCAGTTGCATTTTTTTTCTTTTTTTTTACACCAATAAATACATTTTCATTGATTTACTCCTTGATATTTATTCCTTTTATAAGCAGTTATTTAATACTGTAATCTAAATATAATCAGCCCACGTTTTATCCCCAACTTTAAATGCTTTAATTTAGGCTGTTTTGTAACAGCGCCACAGTTTAGCGCACCGCGTAGAACACTCGGGAACCGCGGCGAAGAACTTCCTCTTGCCGTCGCAGCCCGTTACGTCGCCGCGCTTAAAAAAAAAAACGCTTTAACGTCCGCAAGCTGAAGTTCAGAGGTCGCTTCTTTATTAAAGAGCGAGCTCCACTCACGTCCCGCGTCAGGTCCGTGGTGACCACGTGCAGCGACAGCAGCTTGGGCCCCGGCGGTTGGAGCTGATCCGAACGGTGACTAATAGTAATACGTCTGATCCGCATAATGTCTGCACAGAGTGCTGGCGGGCCCTTTATTTAGTTTGCATGCATTTTTTTCACTCATGTTGTAGGCTACGGCCAGGTTAGGAATGTGGTTGGGGACCGCTGGTTTAGTCGACTAAGGACAAGACTTTGGTCGACTTAGAATTTCTTTGGTTGACTACGGCCCTAAAGGACGGGCAGTATAACCTTATCACTTTCAACTCATAGTGAACTGAGACAACCCTTATTTTGTTATTTTCAGTTTGTTACATGTATTTGTAACCAGCGTGTCGTCGCAGGCAGATGGCGACACAAAACACAACATGTTCTCAAACTGTTCTCAAACTCAACACAAAAGGCTTTATTCCAGAAACAGGGTTCTCTAGATTCACAGTCACCAGACAGCAATAATGACAAGACAAGGACTAACAGACTCAGGCCATGTCCACACGGACACGGGTATTTTTATAACCGGAGTTTTTCCTCCTGCGTTTGAAAAAGAAAAAACCCGTCCACACATGCTCGGTTTAAAATAAATCTCTGTCCACATGAAAACGCAAAGAAACGCTATCAAGCGCTGTCAAGAGCATGCCACACCAGCAGCAGCTCACTCAAATTCAACAGTCCCAAAATTGATCACTTTATCCGGGGGAAACACCGCGCCGCACCGAAGCCCTTGTCTCAGCTCCGGACCTTCCTGCCAATGTAAATTCCTTGTCTATTAACTCATACATGGTAATTAAACATTTTTCGGTGCTAAAAAACTAGAAAATCGCATTAGATTCGGACTATTACTATACTATACTATACTATCATTGACGTTGGTGCGCTGAAAAAGGATCGGCTTCCCCGTACCAAGATGGCGGCTCTATTGACGTATTCGTGCCAATGAGCAATCGTAACGAATGCGACATCTAGTGTATATGTATGGAGGGCCAAAAATGAAGAAATATGTAAATAAATGAATAAATGCATGAATAAATAAATAAATACATCAATAAATGTGTAAATAAATAAATAAATGTATCAATAAATAAATAAATTAATGTATTAATATAAGTTAATATCTAAACTAAACATAATTTAAAAAATCGATTTCTTTATTTCTACATTTATTTCTACATTTCTGTGTCCGTATGTAAATTAGCTTAGGCAGGTCGAACCTCATTCTTGATCAGGATATGTTTTTGCAGCACTGAGAACCGCAAACCAACCGCGGACGCTACGCTGCGGCCGCCGGGAGGTTGAATAGACCATTTACACACTTCCGCATTTTTCGAACGGAAATACGTCATTGTAGCGTAGTAGAACTTCCTGTTATCGTAGCGGCAGATACGAAAAATGGCACAGTCGACCAGTCGCAATTTCTGCTGTTTTCCAGGCTGTTCGTCTTCCACCCACAAACAGCCCTACCTTTCCTTTCATTCTTTTCTATGTGGCACTATGTGTTTTTTCGTATCCCTTAATGGAAACGGCATGAAGGAGAGCATGTCTCTAATGTGACGTCGGATTTCTTGGGTGGCTGCAATTAAAGGACATTACCTTCGACCGCATCCCCCCGTCGATGAGAGTGCGTTGTCTGCATTTTCATTCGGTTAAGTTCTCTTAAAATATATTTAAATGTGTTTACGTTGTCGCCTCTTAAAGCCAAGTAGTACACCTAACGTTGTTGCATAGCCTGCTAGCTAACTACAATGCTAGCTAGGCATAAGTGAATACACCCATGTTAACGTTTACTAAAAAGAGGAATACAATTTGGGAATTGATCTTAAAGCCTTAAATAGCCGAATTAGGAGAAATCGCCATACTAATAATCGCTCGTATGGGTCGACGTTGTCAATATCAGCCAGCTTCTCTAAATACCTCTGCTTAGCGCTGCTAGTTTCTGCTAGTAAGTTTCTCCCTGCAAGGTCACTTTTCTTTCGCTGCTTTTTTCTCCATTTCTTACTAATTTCCTCATGATTTCTACGTTTAATAGTTATTATAATTCCGCGATGTATTTCCAGGTCCGTCTCTGTGTCGCTCGCTCGTACAATGTTGCCCCTGGCAACCGATAGCGTGGTAGGGTTCACTCTTCGTGGAAGAATTTATATCCCTCGTCGAGTTTGTTGCCTTTAGTGGACGAATTTATCTCCACACTCTTCACCACATCGGCGCTGGTGAACTTCGGTAGAGAAGTCAGTCTTGTCGAAAAAACTGCCATTTCTCCATCAACAAAGCATACAACGGAAGTGGGTTAACGCTACTGTGACGTATTTCCGCTTTTTGCGTAAATGGTCTATTGGGACCAACGCTGCTCGGACCGAAGTCCGTTTTTTTTTTTGCGTCAGAAATTAGATGTGTGTCGGGAGTGCGTGACTAAAGGCCGAGATGAGAGCCCTGCATTAGTTAGGAGAAAGCGAGGATCGCTTTAGTCTTGGTCATCAGTGACGTCACTGCCTTCAGACGGAGTGAATTCATTAATGACATTGAAATTGTTCTGTCAAAACGATGTTGTTACTTATCATCGCGCTTTTGTTGGTGGGTTTATAGATAACCTTGACTTTTCTAGTGGGTATACGGCGTATGGATTTACCAAACCAGTGGTGTAGACTTCACCACTGGTTTGGTAAATCCATTGTACAGAGAAGGAACAGACAAATATGTTCATATGTGTATGTTGAAAAGTTCAGTAAATCCTGTTTTTTAATTTATACATGTATATTAGTGCTGTCATTAGCATTATTTTCACTTGTGTTGATCTTTTTACTTGTGAAACAGAAAGGAGTTTGGGAAATAAGAATGCAATTCAACACTGATTTCAAATCTATGCCTAATCAGAGCATTTATTTAACTTGCGTCACCCTGCGTCAGGCTGGACACAGGCATTTACTGGAGCGTGTCTGATATCAAGCATACAGTTTGTACAAAGACATCCAATACATTGGACAGGGGGCCTTCAGCTTTGCAGCTGAACTTCAGGGACCAGAACAGCAGGCTGACGATGACCACACGGCCCAGTCCAGTCAACTCCAACCTCCATGTGGACCTGCAGTTAAGGGGTTCAGGTTATAAAGGGTCTGTTCAGCCAAAAGTAATGTTTAAGTTCTTATGGTAAACATTTCTACAGAACTGAGTCATTTTCAGTTAGTTATTTATTTTTTAGAATCTTATTCATAGGATCGTAAGTTCATAGGATTCTGGATGAACATGAACAGCTATGGCACCAGAGAGAGATGGATTACAATCACAGACAGCCGATAAATTAATATATAGGGAACAGAGAATTAGGATGTATAATCATCACTCTAAAACACTTGTTTGATCACAACATTTTAGCAAGTGCCCATAGCAAGTTTCCCTCGGTACGCAGGCCCTGCCATCCTGGACCTGTCTGGGTGTTTCTGTTTGTGGGGAACAAAGTACAAGTGCAAAGTATAGAAATGAATTTTGCTGTCCGGATTGATGAAGGTCTTCTCCCTGAAGGTAAAGATGGAGTAGAGATCAAGTACGGTGTAAACATCTCTCCAGACCCGTTCTATCCTGATGGGGGTTAGCACTGTTGGAATTTCAGCTGATCACAGTTTAAAACTGTACGCTAGTAAATAATCAAACAAATAACGACAACTGTCACTTACATTCAAATGTCCCACCACCATTCATTATCCAGTGTTGTGATGTTGCTGCAGAACCCGAGTCCCAGTTTCATCCAAATCGTTGTCCTCTAGAGGAGTTTATAGGAGTTCATAGGTCGTGGACTCTGGTCATCAAAAACAATGTGACTTGACTCACAGTACAAACAGTACACGTTGATCACAAGTCGATTTGTGGTCAAATGCAGTTTAAAATTGAGATTATTTTAAGAGACTGTGGGTTCATGTGTTAAACTGAACCCAGCTTTGTGCTGTAGAAATAAATTAAATATAACTAGAGCTTTAACTTTAACCTGCTGCCTAGAGACATCTCTCATATCCCTTTTACATGAAAATTATATTTTAAGTTAACAATATTTCACTTGTTGGGTTTATGAATGCAGCACTATCATAAGGGTCAAACGGATGCAATTGTGCTTAATTAAATCTGTCAAATCGGACCTTTCAACTTTTATCCAGTAATTGGGTTGCAAATGATCTGATATAGTGAAGAGTTTATTCCACGGCAACCGTGTAAAAAGTTAATCAAAGTTACCCTCAGTAAATATTACGTACATTTGCGTAGCGATATACAGCCACTTTTAAAAGATACATGAAATCAGAAAAACTCATTTGACGTTCTTACCTTATTCTGTACTGCAGCATCCTCCGGGCAGCTGCGCCATGTTGCCCCCAAAAGAGAATAAAATATACAATCGACGTTCATGTGTCGGTTCTCTGGTTCGAGGAGGATCGACCACAGTTTGGTCAACTTCAACATCCATGTCTTCATTAAGCTGAGACAAGTCCTTCGTCACTTCATCCAGCAGAAATTAAAGATTGTCCTTCTTCTTAACGTGCTTCTCTAAATTGTTTGCTAACAATCACACTTGATTTGAAGTGTTTTGTAAATACCATGTAGCTAAATGCTAGCAACAGTTTCTGCCGAGGAGCAAACTTCAAGACAAAAATAGTAGAGCAGGAGCGATCACTGCTGTAACCAATCCTGTTCAAGAATGAGGTTCGGCCCACCTAAGCTCATTTACATACGGACACAGAAATGAAGAAATAAATAATTGAAGAAATACAGAAATAAATAAATGTAGAAATACAGAAATCGATTTATTTAATTATGTTCTGTTTAGATCTCAACTTATATAAATACATTAATGTATTTATTTATTGATACATTTATTTGTTTATTTACACATTTATTCAAGTATTTATTTATTCATTTATTTACACATTTCATCATTTATTTATTTATACTTAAGTCATTTGTGGTCCTCATATATATGTCTATGATGTGTAGCAATGTATTTGTTATTTACAGGTTTATGTGTTTATGCAGACAAATGTTTACTCCTGGGGCCTGCACCATGAAGCTGGTTTAGGTGGCTAGCCAGCTAAGTTTCAGCTTACTTTCCACCAACCCCGGGTTTTCGGTACCATGAAAGTGGCTCGGCTTCAATCGGTATTCGTTGCCATGGTAACTTAAGCTGCACGGCTAACCTGCTCCGGGGCAGGTTATGTTCTGGATTTGAGCTCTCAGTCAGAAGTTTGACCAATCAGCGGTGAGCAAAGAAACAGCTGACGTAGTTAATTCCTAGCTTCTGTTCTCTGTTGCGATCATTGCGGCTATCAGGGGGGCTAGGGCCACAAGGACCTGGAATCAAAAGCGGACTTGACACACGGTAGTTAAGAGCAATTCTTGTATTTAATCCAGGCCAAGGTTCGGTACACGGGTAATCAGACAGAGGAGGCAGATAAATCCAAGTCGGCAGGCAAAGGGTTGCGGGTGGACAGAAACGGTTCGAAACACGGGCAGGCACTCTGGAGGAAATCGCTGGTAGGCTCATGGGAGACAAGAGACAAACTGGCATAGAACAATTCACCGACAAGGGCTAAATACACAGGGGAACGAGACACAGGTGAAAACAATAAGGGTGGGGCTTGTAATCACGGGGGCGGCGGCACACAGGTAGGCGGTGTCTGAAACGAGAGGGAAGAGTGATTGACAGAAGACACACAGAATCACCTTGTGGCCAAAATCCCCAGTCTGGGTGTTACAGCGGCTTCCCCTTTTCTTCCAAATCCTGTGGACATCTCAGCGCAGATTGTTAGAAGAGCACTTCGTAGAGACAGAGTTTTTGGGGACAGACAAAATCCCCTTGGCTTTCCTGATACTTCCTTGTATGAAAGATACAGATATTCCGTGGAAGGAGTAACTTATCTTTGCAAACTTGTTGAGCAGCAAATAACAAATGTGACTCGTCGAAGCCGCACTTACTGTACCGCAAATGGTTTGAATTATATGTTCATGTATATCTTTTTAACTTACGCATTAACGTGATCAGCAATGTTCCTCTAATATTGTTCTCTTGCTTTGGCAGCAGAGACGGTGTTACTGCGTGCTTGAAAAACATTTTTACATTTTTCATATTTCTGAAGAATAATTTCTTGCTCCTGCGTGGAAAAATATATTTCTCTCTCTGTCTCTGTTTCTCTGTCTCTGTCTCTATCTCTATCTCTATCTCTATCTCTATCTCGCTCCCTCTCTTGGTGCATGCTGGGAGTGAGTGGATGTGTGTGAGTGCGTCAGCGAGCGAGTTGTTTTTTTTTCGAACTTTTTTGCTATTTTTTCTTAGTTTAGGTCTTTTACTTTGGTGTGGTTAGGTGGGTGTTTTTTTCACATTACGTTAGGTTTAAGTTTTTGTTTGTTTCGTGTTTTTGTTTCCTCCTGTCGGTGTCACGCAGGTCGGCGTCCGAGGACGCCATGATAAATGGAGAGAATCTGTCCCACCTCACGCAAAAGCACGGCATTAAGATCAGCGCCGGCTTTCCGTGCAGCGTGGAGGACATCGGTTTGGCTGTGGGGGGAATAGTCGGGCACAGCAGCGTAAAGTCGGCCACTCGGATGAATGGCGCCGTAGTCATTTTTCTCGACGTGGTCTCAAAGTGAACCGAGTCGTCGAGGCGGGCCTCACGGTGAACGACATGTTCGTGCAGGTGTTGCCGCTGTCACAATCGGCCACGAAGGTGGTTCTGTCAAACGTCCCTCCGTTCATCACCGACGAATTCCTCAGTAAGGAACTCTCCAGACTCGGAAAGGTGGTGTCACCGATTAAAAAGATCCTGTCTGGATGTAGGTCACAGTTACTGAAACACGTAGTGTCTCACCGTAGACACCTTTACATGATACTTAACAACCGGAATGCGGAGCTCAACCTCCGCTTCCATGTTAAAGTAGATGATTACGAGTACGTGATTTTTGCAACATCGTCGGTGATGAAATGTTTCGGTTGTGCTGAAGAGGGGCACACCGTGGGTGCCTGCCCGAGGCGCGGGGACCCGACTCCGCCTGGCCGGGCCGCGGCGGGGGACCTTCCGGACCCTCCTGCCGTGGCTGCGGCGGGAGATCTTCCGGATCCTCCGGGAACTCCAGCCGCGGCTGCGGCGGGAGAGCTTCCGGATCCTCCGGGACCCCCTGCCGCGGCGGGGGAGACCTCCCGGGATTTCCTGTCGCGAAGGTGGCTGCGGCGAGAGACACTTTGGGTGAGGTGGTGGAGGGTGAGGATGAAGGGGAAAGGGGGGGTAAGGGTGAGGGGGCGAGTGTGGTACAGGGGGCAGGGGGTTTAAAGGTTCAGTTGGGCAGAGAAATAAATGGTGGAGCAGGTGGAAAAGGTGGAGATGGTGGAGGAGGAAGCAGGGGAAACAAAATCTGCAACCAAAAGGAAAAAAAAAAAAGGCAAAACGTAGGCAGCGAAGCAAAAGCCAGTAAGGTTGGGGAGGAAGAAGAAAAAGGTGGGGGGCAGGTCTCTGATAGTGAGAGTGAGGGCTGTGTGTCAGATGGCAGCGATGTGCACAGTGCCTTTTTAACAAACAGTCAGAGGGAAAAACTGTACTCGGCAGAACAAATAAGAACATTCCTGCAAAAAGTAAAAAACAAGAGAAATGTAAAAATAGAGGAGTTTTTCCCCGACATGTTTTGTTTTTATAACTCAGCCAGACTCCGCATGAGCCAGAAAGAGGAGTCTGGCTTCACCGACCAAGAGGTTTTTAGATTAAGAAAATTTGTTTTAAAATCAAAACTTGCAATCAATGATGGCCAAGATAAAAGCTCCAATGTGTGTTTTTATTGATTTGTTGGGTTTTATTTGTATTTTATTTTTTTCTTCACCATGCATACTTTTAAAATAGGAAGCGTCAATGTGAATGGAGCCAGAGATGACAGGAAGAGAGCATCTATTTCTGAATTTAAAAAAATGAAACAGCTTGATGTTCTCTTCCTGCAAGAGACGCAGCGACAGCACCAACGAGGCCGACTGGAGGAGGGAGTGGGGAGGGGAAGTCCTGCTGAGCCACAATACCAACCTCAGTGGAGGAGTGGGCTTCCTCTTCTCCAGGAACCGGAGGGATGCAGACCTTTTAACTAACATTGTAAAGGATTTTAGCCCAGTATCGGCAGCGAGGGTGAACTGGAAGAAAAGTGAGGCCCTCGCTGTCGGTGAATGGCGTAAAGGTCTCCCAGTTCTTCCCCAAAGCTTGGTATGGAAAGAAGATGGTTTTAAATACCTGGGGATTTATGTGGGTCAAAAGAACATAGTCCAAAAGAACTGGGAGGGCCTGACAGAAAAGATTGAAAAAAAACTTTCCAAATGGAAATGGCTGCTCCCTCAGATGTCTTTTAAAAGGTAGAATGTTGGTTTTAAACAACCTGATTGCATTCTTATGTGTCTAGACCCTCCCTTGGGGTTTCTAGCCCACATACAGAAGAGAATGGTGGATTTCTTTTTGGGGGGGTCTACACTGGGTGCCACAGGGGGTGCTGTTTTTAGCCAGAGAGGAGGGGGGACAGGGCCTCGTCCATCTGGCCAGCCGGACGGCCATTTTTAGACTCCAATTTGTAAAACAATATCTTACAGGTCCGGTTGGGATGGTGTGGAGGGACTTGGCCAGCTGCATTCTCAGACGTGCAAACAACCTGGGGCTGGATACTGCTCTGTTTTTAATTGATTCCAGTGTTTTAAATTTAAAAGGGCTGCCTCCGTTTTATCAGGGCGTTTTTAAATCATCAACATCATTTTAAATCATACAACAGCTGGTGGACGCAGTGGGGCCGACGCTGAGCGATGCCCCGGCCCTGGGCTCTCTACTAGGGCTGCACTCCGTCCGGGTGGCGAGGAGGCTCCTGGAACTATGGAGCCAGAGGCTGACGGAGGAAGAAAAACAGCTCCTCAAGGAATACAGCCAGGGACAAGTGGAGCCGGACCCTGCAGACCCTTTCCCAGAGATCTACCTGAGCCCGGGGCTAGGGGAACTCACCGGCCCCCTGCTCGCTACAACACGCCCAGAAGCCCTGACGCTCCACGAAGCAGATAAGAGAACTCTGTATTTTAACTGCGTAAAGTGCATAAACAGGTCTGGACCATGCAACCGGCTCCCCACTGTGTGGTCAAACAGACTTGGACAAAATGAACCTGGCCCACAGTGGAGGATTTTATACAAACCTCCCCTAAAAAAACGGACTGCTGACCTCCAGTGGAGAATTTTACACGGTGCTGTCGCCTCCAACGCTTTTATTTCTGTTATTAATCCCACTGTCCTGAGCAAATGCCCCTTCTGCGACCTCGGAGAGACTATTTATCATGTTTTTACTGAGTGCAAGAGGCTTGTGAGTTTCTTCACTCTTTTAACATTGGTTTTTAGTCTTTTTAATGTGGGTTTTACAGAAAAGGTTTTTATCATGGGAGCTGCCTACAAGAAAGCAGAAAAAGAAAAGTGGCAGCTCCTCAACTATCTCTCGGGGGAAGCAAAAATGGCCATTTATTTAAGCAGGAAATCCAAAGTAAAGAACGGAGAGGGGCAGGAGGCCAGGGCAGTGTGGCTGGTGAACAGCCACACTGCCCTCAGGTCAGGGCCAGGGCCAGGTCAGGGCCAGGCTCTGGCTAGAGTTCCGTTTTTATACACACATTGGAGACTTAGACACTTTTAAACAACGGTGGTGTTTTAAGGATCTTGTTTGTTCGGTTCAAGAAAATGAATTGGTGTTTGCGCCGGCTTTTATGGAATAAGTTGGTTTAAAAAAAGAAAGAAGGAAAAAATGTTAGCACATCTGCACTTTATTTAATTGTTTGTTTTGAAATTGGGAAAACTATAAAGATGTAATAAAAGTGTTATTTTAAAAAATCAAAATATCCTGTTTGTGATGAAATCATATCATATTACAGCACTTTCTGGCACATGTATGGTACCTACCTTTTATGGGCAAACAGCAGTTCCTTGTGAAGCTCATTGTGACTACTGGATGGCTTGGCAGGATTTGTCTGATCAGAAGAGGCTTCAGCGTTGAGTCTGTTATCTAGCAGAAAAATTATATCAAAAGCATGCCAAATGTATTAAAAACAGAGAGGGGTCTGCCTTCAGACTTTAATAGGTATCTGATTTGCATTAACCAAGAGTCTAAATGCGCAAGTCTATTTATATTTGCCGTTAAAATACTAAAACTACGTGCATGTATAGATTGGGTAGTATTATTGGTTGACAAAAGTGCTAAGTTAGTGTATTTCATTGACTTCCACATCCAAAGGTAAAATCTAGTTCCAGAAGCACAAAGACAAAAATGGCACGGATAATTACAACCAATGAAATACAATTCTACAAGGAAAGTAGTAATACAAAAATAAACCAGTATAGATAAACTTCTGTCACACATTTCACCACATCCTACTTTATTTTGATTTTTCCTGCATGTTTACTAACTCTTCTGTCATTTCAGATCCTCCCACATTATCAGCTCATTACCCTCAACTGGTTCTCCTTACCCTTCTCACCTGAAGCACAAGCATCAGCACAATCAGCCACTCCCCATTTAAGCCCATCACATTCTGTTGTTGGCTGCCAGATTGTTTTGTGTGATTTGAAAAGTTTTATATCTGGGGCCTGAAGCTGGTTGAACAAACTCAGGATTCCAGAATTGGTTCAGAATTGACAAAACTAAACCGAAGCAATCAGGCTTTATTGGTACCATGATGCCGCTCATCAACAGACTTTGTCAACCCAGGCTTTGATCCTCAAACTCTGATTACTCCGCGTGCGTGAGAGAGAGAGATATTTTTCCGCAGAGGAGCAAGAAATTATTCTTCAGAAATGCTGCCAAAGCAAGAGAACAATATTAGAGGAACATTGCTGATCGTGTTAATGCGTAAGTTAAAAAAATATACATAAAAATTTAATTCAAACCATTTGCGGTACAGTTACAGTACAGTACATAAGTTATTCCTTCCGCGGAATATCTGTCTCTACGAAGTGCTCTTCTAACAATCTGCGCAGAGATGTCCACAGGATTTGGAAGAAAAGGGGAAGCCGCAATGATCGCAACAGAGAACAGAAGCTAGGAATTACCTACGTCAGCTGTTTCTTTGCTCACCGCTGATTGGTCAAACTTCTGACTGGGAGCTCGAAGCTGAAACATAGCTGGCTAGCCACCTAAACCAGCTTCATGGTACAGGCCCCGGGTCTGGCCAAGCATGCCTTTCAACCTGATTCCCTGCCTGCTCCTTTTCGGATTTGTTTGCCTGCCTTATTGCCATCCTGGTTCTGACCCTGTCTGCCTCTGTGGATTTGTTTGCCTGCTGACGGATCACCTGGTTTTGACCTTGCATGAACTTTTTAGTAAACCTAACTGTCTCTCTCATCGTTGTCTGAGTCATGCTTTTTGGCTTCCATTATGCGCCGGTACAAGTAACCGTTAAAACTTTAGTCAATAATGCTGCACAGGCTAGAAGTTAAATGGAAGCGCAAATCAGGAAATTTGTTTAGGTTGGGTGAGGACATCAAATCGGTTGAGGTGTACAACAAAAAATTGAAATATACACTTGAATACTTTACAGTATTAGTCTTCCAAAGGACAATAAGAAAAACAAATGAATGAACAGAAACAAAGACAGGATTAAGCGGCAATTGTTCAATAAGCAATCATGTTTTTATGGGATCTGATGTCGCTAGGCTATGGACAGAGTCCTATTTTGAGATCAGTAAAAAGCCCATTTTTTGATTCTTTTTCAACAAGTTAAAATAGGTCTTTGAGTTCCAGAAAACATGTTTCTGAAGTTGTTTGCTGGAAATAGCTTGTAGGAAACGATTGTTAACTACCTCTACTCCCCTCTTTTTCAGCCCTTCAGAGTGTGCTGTTTTCTGCTGCTCATTACATATTCATGATCTGCAGCTAATTTGGCCATGCCCACAGCTTGTAGAATCGGCGGTAGCAGGGGGGGTGGTAGCGGTCGGCGGACCTCCGAATGAACTTGCGCGTGTCCATATGGTCGCGCCGGCGGGCTGTGATTGGAAAACGGGACTGGAGGGGGTGGGAATATTCAAATATCTAGGTTTGTGATGTAGAAAACCCTGGCGATTTTGAACAGCTCACCCAGAGGCTGAAGGTAGGATCAATTCAGAAACCCGTATCTCATTCAAAACAGCATGGATGGTTTTTCTTCCAAGTTTGTATGCGTGTGGAAGCACCAGAGACACACAATAACACCCCAAATCCCAGAAAAAGTGATTTTTCCATAATATGGGCCCCGTTAATAACACATTACAACACATAAAATAAGAATGTGGAGAATTATTTATGATGATTACCCATGCAAGTCATGTAGACAGGACAGCCATTTTCAAAATATATCTCACAGATAAGAAATGTATATTTATCATAGTGCACTAAGTTAAATCATAAATTAATTCAAATTTAAAATCAATCTCCCACAAAATTGCTTACACCAGTACTGTCAAATTTTATTTTGTATTTTACTGTGTGTATGCAGGAGCTGCCAAATGACTCCCAATAGGCCTAGGGAAAACTGAAGTAAGTTTGTTGATCTGTTTTTGAATACGGCAGAATCAGTGCCACACACATTGTAAAAAGAAACAACACCACCAGGAAAGATAAAAAAAGAGCGCAGCGACGGCTGCCTGCGCGCACAAAACGAGTTTGTGGAGAGGGCACCTGAGTAAACTGCGCGCACGGAATATTTTTTTCTTTGCTAAAATATAGTTCTCTGTGCTTAAAACTTAAAATTACGCGCTCAGGATTGTGGCACAAATATAACGCCATAAGGGGCAGGGGGTTCCGTAGCAGAGAATAGGAACAGTGCGGAGCTGCATTACTGTGAGTGATGGCCTATTACTTTTGTATTGGTTTTGCATATTAACATGCTTTAGACACATTTTATTTGTTATTTATACTAGTAGCCTACTGTGATGGTTTTCCACGTCCCAGATTTTTTTGGTGCCCCCCCAGGCATTTGGTTCTCTACGCGCAGTGCGTGATGTGCGTGTGCGGACTGCCGGCACAGAGCATATCATCTTGTCAACTAAATTAACATTAAAAGTTTTGTCATGTTGTGATGGGGACTAATCCACGGACCCGAAAAAGGGCCGGTCTAGCCTTTGCGTTCTTTTCCCTAGTTATGCAAGCTAAAAGTCCAATGTCAAATTGCAACCTGGTTATATCGTTGTTCCCTCTGAATGTGTAGGAAAATTTTATCTAGCACTAAGTAGCAGCTAAAAGTCGAACTACACTGCACTAGCTAGCTAGCTTAGCAGCCTGCAAACCAAGTTAAGCATTGAACGTTAGCATTTTTATTTTTTTTTAATTGTTAGGATACCGCCATGAAATATGAAACGCTGTTTTCTGGACAGACGACTGAGGGTGTTTGTTTGCAGATGTGTGTTTAATAGAGCTAACAGTGTGTGAAATATAGTGTGACAGTCTAGGTTTAAGTTGCTATAACACTAGAACAAGCTGTAACTTATTTATTTGCTCTGTGATTTAAGGACTGTTTAAAGACTTTTTGCTCTTGGAGATAAAATACTTTTTGTTTGTATCAATTAGCTCATCTTCACAGTTCACATAGTTTTAGATGTTTAAATAGAGAGAGGCAGAGCAAATTGCATTTAAATGCCACAAATGCTTGAGATGCAATATTTTATTTGTGTTATTAAAAGTGAGTGGTAGTTATGTAAAAATAAACCTTTTGTAGATCCTATAAATATGGCACATTGTTGACACCTCTTTTATTTTTGACATCTTAATTGAGTCATAGCACAGACACAGCATTGGTGAAAATTACGGATGATCTTGCATCGGACCAAGGACTAGTCTCTTTTCTTGTCTTGTCTTGCTGGACCTCACTGATGAATTTGCCATTGATCATTGTATCTTGCTGCAGAGAATAGAACATTTGATTGGTATTAAAGGAACTGCACGTAGCTGGTTTAAATCCTATTTATCGGATCGATCCCAGTTTCTGCTTATAAACGGTGAATCCTCAAAGACCACCAATGTTGGTGACGGAGTCCCACAAGGTTCTGTAATTGAATCTACTTTATTTACCTTATATATGCTTCCTTTGGGCAACCTTATCAGAAAATGCTGCATCAACTTCCATTGTTATGCAGATGATACTCAACTGTATCTGTCGATCTAGCCAAAAGAGACCGAACAGCTCATTAGACTTCCAGAATGTCTTGGAGACATCAAAACTTGGATGACCTGCAACTTCCTGATTCTAAACTAAAAAAAAAAAACAGAAGTTATCTTGATAGGCCCAGAGCGCCTTCGACGTCAGCTGTCACGTGATACAGTTTCTATGGATGGAATTGCTGTGGTATCCAGCAGCACCGTCAAGAATCTTAAAGTTCTCTTCGACCAGGATATGTCCTTCAACTCTGATATAAAGAAGATTTTGAGGACTTCCTTTTTTCCTTCTACGTAATATATCGGAAATTTCCTGTCTCAAAGTGATGCAGGAAAATGAGTTCATGCATTTGTTACTTCTACACTGGATTACTGTAACTCCTTGCTATTAGGGTGTTTAGTGAATCTCTTAAGCCTCTCCAGTTGATTCAGAATGCTGCAGCACGTGTATTAACAAGAACTAAGAAAAGATATCTTGTCACTCCTGGGTTATCTTCTCTGCAATGGCTCCCTGTTAAATGAAGAATCAAATTTAAGGTTCTTCTCCTCACCTACAAGGCAGTTGCTGGTGAGGCACCTTCTTATCTTAAAGAGCTTGTAACACCGTATTGCCCTGCAAGGCAGCTGCGCTCCATAGATGCTGGGTTACGTGTTGTTCCTAGAGTTATTAAAAGTAGGATGGGAGGCAGAGTCTTAAGTTATCAGGCTCCTCTTTTGTGGAACCAGCTTCCACTTTCAGTCCAGGGGGCAGATTCAGTCAGCTCTTTTAAGATAAAGCTTAAAACTTTCCTCTTTGATATCACTTAAAGTTAGGGATGGCTCAGGTTATCCTGGACCAGCTCTTAGTTACGCTGCTGTAGTAGCCTTATCCACTCATCCCTTTGCTCCCTGATAAGCTACTACCGGGGGCTGAGCTTGATATATCTTGACGCGTGCAGTTGTACAGATGAGGAGTAGAAGTTGATCCAGTCGGTGCAATGACCATTTATTGCTCTTGATGTATAATGAATGTACAAAACAAAAACATGAGGTGAAAATAAAACAAACAATTAAACTAAAGCAGTCTCTTATATGATGGGAGACGGCCTGTCACAACATGGCCCCTCACGTCACTCCACTGTGGAGTTTCCCCAGAGACTATTTATTAACCCCTTAACGCCTGAATTTATATAGCTGTATATAAAAAAATGTTTTATGTGTGTTTTTGCCTTTAAGTAGATGGTAAATAATGTTGAGATTATTAATTTCACTTTTGCACAAAGAATCAATAGAAATTTTGGTATGTTGCAAATTTGCAAGAGCAGGCATAATGGTCAATAATAAGATAACAATAACACAATAACATAACAGAGAAAACAAAAGTTTTTTTTAGTCACCCTTTTTTTAACTCATTTATATAAATAGCAGGTATTCAAGCAATTCATAACAATACTACTCCTGGGGCCGTGAAACACCCCTTGGGTAGCCCCAGGGTTAACCTCACCACGTGCACACACACACACACACACACGCACAAATACATACAAACAAACAAACGCATTCACGTACTAGTGAACACACATGCATACACACTCATGTACACACATGCATACATACAAACACACGCACGCATTCACACGGACACACATGATACACACACACTCACGTACACACATGCATACATACAAACACACGCACGCATTCACACGGACACACATACATACACACACTCGCGTATGCACTCACTCACAACAATGTAAACAATGTAACATAACAGAACTCATACATGCGTAACATAACTCATGCGTGTGTAAGTGTGTGTATGTATGTCTTTCTCACTCGTGGAATGCACAGAAGCAGTTTTTGTTTTTGTTTAGGCAGATGAATATCACATTTTGTACATTTGATGCTGGTGTGGCCCGTGCACACAGGGAATTTGCAGCGTTGCCGCACACTGTTGATTTGTGGCCAGTGACCCACAGCATCAGCACGGACATCTTGTGTGAGAATAGCCTTAGTTGGTCCCCTGCCCTGCTTCTTTTTGAACTCTCGCTCCACGTCAGACGAAGGCCGCCCCCTCTTTTTGGCCGACAGATCTTTGCCTTGCATGCAGAGGGCCTGTGCAATGGAAAGCTTGAAAGCCAGCAAGTCCTTCTGCTTCTTCCGTGGAACATTCATATTGTCACAATCACGCCGATAGAGCAACCAGCTGTTGACAACCACCATGTCCACGAATTGAAAGAAGAATCGGTGGTAGTACTTCTTAGACCTGATGTGGATGCGGTAGTAGGCGATTAGGGCATCAAGTGCATCAACACCACCCATGAACTTGTTATAGAGGGTGATAATGCTAGGACATTCCACAGACACTTTCTTCCTTTGTTTTCTGTCCCACCTCTCTGTGAAGGAAACAGGCTGGGCACTTGCAAAAGTGCTGGTAACTATCATTCCTCTGTTGTCAAACCATTTTACAGCCCTAACCTCCACACGGTCAACAACAGCCTGTTGCTCCTCAAATGTCCCTCTTCCCTTCTTTTGCAGCTTTTTGTCGTCGCTGAAACTGCAGCTTCGCAGGCGATTTTGACGCACAGTGCGCAGGGCTGGTATCCCCCTGTTTGCAAGAGCTACAGACAAATCAAGCGAGGAAAACCAGTTATCAAAGTACAGCAGGTGGTTTTGACAGAGCCTTGAATAACTTGTGCAAGTTTTAGCACGATGTTCCCGCTTGCCCCGATGTCTTGAGAACCTGGTGGAGGATCAGATTTCCCTGCATAAATGTCAAATGAATGCACCAGGCCTTTTGTGTCACACAAAACAAAGATTTTGTATCCCCATTTGTATGGCTTTCTGGGGATGTACTGTTTTAGAACAGATCGGCCTTTGAATGGAACCATTTGTTCATCAATCGACAGCATCTGATCTTGAGGGAGAGCTTGGAATTTGGGGAGCAGGGAATCAATTAGTGGCCTAATTTTGAACAGCCTGTCACTGTTATTGGGTGCTGTTTTGTCATTCAAATGAATGAAATGTTTAATTTCTTCCCACCTGTCGCGGGGCATCACATCAGCCACCTGCTCTACACTACATGCATTAGACCAGTAGATCCTAGAGCAAGGTAAGCGGATAACACTCATGTATAAAACAGTTCCAATGAACTGCTCCAATTCCTTCTGATCTAATTTCAAGGCATGGTTTGGATTTTCTTGTGTGCTGTACAGATTGCTCTGATTGACAATAAGAGCCAAAAGTTCAGTGTCAAAAAACTGTCTGAAATAACAGGCTGTTTGATTGAGTCACTGTCTGGTAGAGCACATTGCCACACTGGCACATTTTTTGCAGAGCTCTGAGTGACACGGGCGTGTGGCGGAGCCAAATGCAGCACAACGGCAGAGCGCGTTTGGTTAGCGCTTGTGTTACACACGGGCTCACAGCAGACGTTCGGGCACGACTCGTGGTCGGGGACAGAAGGCGGACGTGTACACCGGGGCGGAGACAGACGGACGGGTCGGGGACAGAAGGCAGACGTGTACACCGGGACGGAGACAGACGAACGGGTCGGGGACAGGCAGGGTCGAAGCCGGGGAATCAGGGAAGTCTGCTCAGTACTCCTCAGACTCGGCCCGGTCTGAGTAGTGAGCCGGTTGGGAGGGGGTCTGGGGGGGGGGCGCGTCTCTCTCCTCTGCGGACTCCTCCGATGATGAGGAGTCCTCTGTCTCGTAGGGGCCGGCTGTGGCGGTAGCAGTGCGGGTCTTGGGGCGGGGCCTCTTGGCTGCTGGGCGGGTCCTGGAGGGCTGGTCCGGGTGTTGCTGGTGGAAGCTGGTGATAAGTTGTGGGTCGACGATAAAGCTGGCGGGGACCCAGGATCTTGTCTCCGGACCATAGCCCTCCCAGTCGACCAGGTACTGGATGCCCCTCCCCCGGCGGCGGGAGCGGATGAGGCGTCGGACAGAATAGGCCGGGCCTCCATCTACCATGCGGGGGGGTGGGGGGGCCGGGGTGGCGGGGACGAGAGGGCTCTCCACCATAGGCTTGATCTTTGAAACATGGAATGTGGGGTGGACACGCATGGTCCGCGGAAGCTTCAGGCGGACTGCAACAGGATTGATGATCTTGAGGATCTCGAATGGGCCGATGAACTTCTGGGCCAGTTTCTTGGAGTCACCCTGAAGGGGAAGGTCCTGGGTCGATAGCCAGACCCTTTGGCCCACCTGGTAAGTGGGCGCCGTGGAGCGTCGGCGGTTAGCAGAGGCGGAGTATCTAGTCACCGCACGCTGGAGGTTGGCCCTGGCCTGGGCCCAGGTGCGCCGACACTGGCGGATGAAGGTCTGTACGGCTGGGCAGGAGACCTCCCTCTCCAGGGCAGGGAACAGGGGTGGTTGGTAACCATGGGCGCACTGAAATGGAGAGAGGCCGGTGGACGAGCTGACCAGTGTGTTGTGGGCGTACTCCACCCACATTAGAAGTTTGGACCAGGTCGATGGGTGGCTGGAGACCATGCACCGGAGAGACGCCTCCAACTCCTGGTTTTTGCGCTCCGTCTGGCCATTGGACTGGGGGTGGAACCCCGAGGACAGGCTGGCCGTGGCCCCGAGGAGGGTGCAGAACTCCTTCCAAAAGACGGAGGTGAACTGTGGTCCCCGGTCCGAGACCACGTCCACAGGGAGACCGTGGAGTCTGAACACCTCGCGAAGGACCACCTCCGCAGTCTCTTTGTGCCCTTGCCCAAGTTGCCGTCGGCCAAAATGCGCCATCTTGCTGAACCGGTCTACTACCGTGAGGATGGCGGTGTGCCCTTGGGATGGTGGTAGGCCGGTTACAAAGTCCAGGGATACGTGGGACCAGGGGCGGTGAGGGACGGGAAGTGGGTGCAGGAGTCCAGCCGGGGCCTGGTTGGAGGACTTGTTCCGGTTACAGACGGGACAGGCCTTTACAAACTCCTGGATGTCCTTGTTCAGGGATTCCCACCAGAACCGGCGCTGGAGAAACTCCCTGGTTCGCTGGGTCCCTGGGTGGCAGGTGAGATGGGAGCTGTGGCCCCACTGGAGCACCTCGGACCGGAGTTGCCTCGGGACGAAGAGCCGGTTGGGTGGGCAGGCGCTGGGACCTGGCTGCTCCTCCAGAGCTGCCTGGACCCTCTCCTCGACTCCCCAGGTGATGGCCGCCGCCAGGCGGGCCGGAGGAAGGATGGTGTTCGCCTCCGTAGTGTCCTCCTCCTCCCCCTTCAGAAATAGGCGAGACAGGGCGTCGGGCTTGACGTTGCGGCTACCTGGTCGATAGGCGAGGGTGAAGTTGAAGCGGGTGAGGAAGAGTGACCAGCGGGCCTGCCTGGAATTCAGTCTTCTAGCCGTCCTGATGTACTCCAGGTTCTTGTGGTCGGTCCACACCAGGAACGGCTGTTTGGCCCCCTCCAGCCAGTGCCGCCACTCCTCCAGAGCCGCCTTCACTGCCAGGAGCTCCCGGTTGCCGATGTCGTAGTTTCTCTCTGCGGGGTTCAGACGCCGAGAGAAGAAGGCGCAGGGGTGGAGTTTCTGGTCGTCGGCGGCCCGCTGTGACAGGACGGCCCCTACGCCAACATCCGAGGCATCCACCTCCACTACGAATTGCCTTTCCGGATCGGGCATGCGCAGGATGGGGGCGGAGGTGAAGCGGCTCTTCAGGGTCAGGAAGGCGGAGTCGGCCCCAGGTGACCATTGGAAAGAGACCTTGGGGGAGGTGAGAGCCGTGAGAGGGGCTGCCACCGTGCTGTACCCTCGGATGAAGCGGCGATAGAAGTTCGCGAACCCCAGGAACCGTTGTAGCTGCTTTCGGGACTCCGGTACCGGCCAGGCAGTGACGGAGGATACCTTCGCCGGATCCATGCGGATGTCCCCCTGACCGATAATGTACCCAAGGAAGGACACAGAGGGGGCATGGAACTCGCACTTCTCGGCCTTGACGAAGAGCGAGTTCTGCAAGAGTCTTTGGAGGACCGCCTGGACGTGGTGGATGTGGTCCTCCATGGATCTGGAAAACACCAGGATGTCATCCAGGTACACAAAGACAAATTTGTCCAGCATGTCCCGTAGGACGTCGTTGACCAAAGACTGGAAGACGGCCGGGGCGTTGGTGAGGCCAAAGGGCATGACCAGATACTCGTAGTGACCGGTGGGCGTATTGAAAGCCGTCTTCCACTCATCCCCTTCTCGGATGCGGACCAGGTGGTAAGCGTTTCGAAGGTCCAGTTTGGTGAAAACGGTGGCCCCCTCCAGGAGCTCAAACGCTGAGGAGATGAGGGGGAGCGGGTATCGGTTCTTTACCGTGATGTCATTGAGGCCCCGATAGTCTATGCAGGGTCTCAACGTCTTGTCCTTCTTTTGGACGAAGAAGAACCCGGCCCCAGCCGGGGACGAGGAGGGGCGGATGATGCCAGCGGACAGAGAGTCATTGATGTACTCCTCCATTGCCTTTCTCTCTGGGCCCGAGATGGAGTAGAGGCGGCCCCGGGGAGGGCTAGAGCCAGGGAGGAGGTCAATGGCACAGTCATACTGTCGGTGCGGAGGCAGGGAGGTGGCCTTTGACATGCTGAAGACCTCCTTGAAGTCGTGGTACTCAGCCGGGACGCCTGCCAGGTCCGGGGCTGAAGTGGGGCAGGATGGGGGCTGGGGGACGAGGGCTTGTTTCAGGCAGACTTGATGACAGGCTGTGCTCCACCCCAGGATGGACCCTGTCGCCCAGTCGATGTGCGGGTTATGACGGCGAAGCCAGGGGAACCCCAGGAGGAGCGGGATCCGAGTTGAGTCCAAGATGTAGAAAGAAATCGACTCATGGTGGTTCCCGGAGAACAGCATCTGGACAGGGACAGTCTGGTGGGTCACCATTCCGAGGGCGTGACCGTCCAGGGCATTGGCGGGCACGGGCTGAGGCAGAGGCACTCTCTCAATCTCCAACTGTCGGGCTAACTCGCCGTTGATAATGGATACGTCAGCCCCCGAGTCGATGAACACCGCCAGGGTGTGAGAACCCCCTGGCACCAGCAGGCGGCAGTGGCAGATCGGTCTCTTGATGGAGGACAGGGTGGTCCGGCTGAGTTGCATGGGTTCCGGGTCCTCCACCAGGGGTCCAGATCGAAGGGGTAAAGCCTGGTGTGGCGGACTGCTGCGGCGGGATCGGAGACGTCCAGCCCCTCCCTGTCGCCTCTCCTCCAGCCGGGCAAGGTAGCGTCGGTCAACTCGCCGTGTTAGCTCTATAAGCTCGTCCAGAGAGGTGGGTAGGTCGAAGGACACCAACTCATCCTTAACATAGTCCTCCAGCCCCCGCAGGTAGGCGTCGCACTGAGCCTCAGTGTTCCACCTGCTCAGGCGGGCTCGGGTGCGAAAGTCTATGGCGTAATCTGCCACCGCACGGTCTCCCTGGTGGAGGTTCAGGAGACCGCCGGCGGCATCTGGACCTAGAGCTGGCGGACCGAAAACCTTTCGGACCTCGGCGGCGAAGGACTGAAACGACCTGCAGGCGGGGGTCTGGCGTTCCCATTCCGCCGTCCCCCAAAGACGGGCCCTCCCAGTGAGGTGATTAATGGCGAAGGCCACCCGGGCCTCCTCTGAGGCGAAGGTGTGGGGCTGCAGGGCGAAGAGGATGGAGCAGTTAGTCAGGAAGGGGGCGCAGCTCTCTGGGTCTCCGCCGTAGCGCTCAGGAGCTCCTATCCGGGGTTCGAAGGCGGGGCCGGGAGGAGTCGGCGGAGATACAGCTGCGGGGGGTGCAGCTGGAGGGCTCTGTGATTCCGTCTGGGAGATCCTTAGGGCGAGCTGCTAGATCTGGGCGACCAGGGCGGTTGCCGTCTGCTCCTGGGCGGCGCTGGCCTGTTGGCTGGCGGCTGTCGCCTGGCGCACCTCGGCCAGGGTGGATGCGAGGAGCGCCTCGTACTGCACGAGGGCTCCCTCGACTCTCTCCAAGCGCTGCTGTGGTGAATCGGTGTGCACTGGCTCCATTTTGTGGCCAGATTGTACTGACACGGGCGTGTGGCGGAGCCAAATGCAGCACAACGGCAGAGCGCGTTTGGTTAGCGCTTGTGTTACACACAGGCTCACAGCAGACGTTCGGGCACGACTCGTGGTCGGGGACAGAAGGCGGACGTGTACACCGGGGCGGAGACAGACGGACGGGTCGGGGACAGAAGGCAGACGTGTACACCGGGACGGAGACAGACGAACGGGTCGGGGACAGGCAGGGTCGAAGCCGGGGAATCAGTCCAAGAAAAAGTGCTGGAGAGACTTGTATGACGCGAAGAACAATCTGGCAATGAACGGCGGGAGTGCAGTGCTTATGTAGCGGGGCTGATTGTGAATGGGAAGCAGGTGTGGAAGGCAGGGGAGTGACTGATTGTGGATGCGGGACAGGTGTGGAAGGTCAAGCTGGCAGGTGAGTGTGACACTGAGTCTGTTTCACCGTCTTCCACGCCACTTTGTCTTTGTTTTGTCTCTTTTGTTTCTTTCTTGCAGCTTGGGCACTGGTGCTATCAACATCCTCCTCACTGCTGGTCCTGTCCCTGTCGCTCTCGCTACTGCGCTCACCTGCAGCGGCTTTTAGAAATGTGAAAATCTATAGATAAACTGGTGAAATTCACTAGCCATTCAATAGGAAATCAGCATTTTCAGGCTAAAATCTAGTACAAGCCAACATAATAATTTACAAGCATTTGGCTGGAGCTGGTGCTAATTTTGAATGCTGATACACCCGGCTTGACAACATTTTCGTCATCACTGCTGCTCCTATCGCTGTCACTTCTGCTCTCTTCATCACCTGGCTTGGGAACATATTCCTCATCGCTGCCTGCGCTATCGCTGAGACAGCTATCTTCGCTGTCCTCCGGGGGAGCTCTGACCTGAGCTTGCGCTCTTACGCGCTAGCCGTAAAACACGGACGGTTTCATTCGGATCTGCATAAAAAATAAATAGCTTTTGTATTCATATCCCTGCATGGTGTATCACAGCATGGTGTCGTTATAAAGACCATTGAAAATAACTAAGCAAAATACAAAGGATTACCTAGATAAGCCGTCCCGAAAAGCGTTTTTCTATATAGCGCTGCCAATCGGTTAGCATTGGGCTAGTGGCCTATTGTCGCTAATATGCTACAAAGCTAAATATTATAATAACTTCAAAAATACTTATACGTCAAGATAATACGTCACACATATTTCACCTCATTACATCGAGTGTATAAGCACACAATAAGGAGGTGAGTATTTTTTATCTTAGCACAACTTACCTTATATATACCTCAGGATCAAACTTGATGACTCATAATGATAACTTCGCGATTTGCTTAATCATTGTGCGTGATCAGGAAATAAGTCTGTCACTTTGCGGTCCCACTAGAAACAAGTGCTTGTCGAAGGTTCCTAAGTCCGTAGCGAATATGCACTAACCGGCATTGGGGGAATGCAGACGCTATCTCGACTGGTTGATTAAGTCAAACGGTATGTCGCATATTTGTGACAACAGGCGTTAAGGAGTTAAGGAGACGTGCCTCTTCCTCAACCCTCAATACAACTCCCGTAGGAAAACCCGTAACGGCAAAGATGGCAGTTGTATGCACATGTCCCGCCCTTCCGCTGGAAAGCTAATCATCTGCTTTTTAACAGTCAAGCCGGGAAACATTTAAGCCTATCGTCTGACGCATGCGCACAGTTGAGGTTTTGCGACAGCGGAGACGATGGCGTAACACCGGCATTCTGGATAGAGACGTAAATTAGGGTTGATGTCTTGAAGCCTTGCGCATGCGTAGTAACAGTAACCTGTGGGGGAAAAAGGCGTTTTAAACCTTATTATGGGGCAAAGTCAGCAATTTTTATCATATTCTACTGCTAGACATGTGGTTTTTATGTCCTGATGACCCGTGGAAAGTGCAGTTCTGACTCTCTTCCCATTCAATGAGATAGGAGGTAGGTCTTGCTAGAGCTGCCCGGAGGCGTTGCAACGATGGCGGCGAGTGGCATGACTTGACCCTCTCAGCCACACCCACTGCTGTGGGGGTATACAGACCTGTCACCATATTACTCACTCGTCACATACACACACACACACACACTACTATTCACAAGAAAGAAACATGAAATATAGCTCAATATGGCTGCTATAAGCTCAGACTGCCATAGGACTTCTTAGGACACACCGAACTCTCTCCTTCTACAAAAATCCACGTTGCATTAATGCACATGACTAATTCAGCCTCTTCCCGCAAGTTTTTTCTGCTTTCTCACCGAGCAGGTCTCTGCAAATCGTAGTTCGGTCAGGACCCTGGTTCTGACTGCGGCCGTGGCCCTGCTCAAAACCCGCTGCTGCTATTATCACCATCATCATCATCATTATTATTTTAAATATGAATCCTATTACTATTACTCATAAACCAACATTACCCCACAGTCTTCTGTGGATGGTGGTTGCCCCTGCAGTGGTCCTGCTGTACACCTGGCTTACTACTTGGAATTATTTGAATAATTTCTCTTATAGGAATTGAATCTATTATAAATCTGTATGAGTCATTCTTACGCCCATTTTAGTCTGTCCATCCCAGGGGAGGGTTTTTTTTAGGAATCTTTCCTGTGATCTTTGTAATCTTTCCGATGTGAGGTTCTCGGGGCGGAGGATGTCGCAAGTGTACAGACTCAGATCAGAAAAGCCTACTAACGGAAAATTTAAATGGTGTAATATAAAGTTCAGAAAAATGGCAGCTGCGTTATCTGTACCCATCTTTTGTACAGCCTAGCAAAAGTCGTATGAGGTACCAGTCAAACATTTGGACTCGCACGCTCTCATTAAATGCAATGAGAAAATGTGTGAAAACTCTGAAATTAAAACTGATGGACATCACTTCAGATTTGAATCAAATTAATTTAAAGCTGCAGGACAGTAATACAAAAAAAGAATGTTTTTTTTATTTGATTTGACATTCAGCTGTTGACTATACACAAAAAGTAATACAACTGTTGCCTGATTAAATACATATTGCAATAAACGTAAGTCAGACCGAGCTATTTTGACGTGCGGACCTTTGGAAGATGAAGTTCTCTGGACTTCACTGAATTTTAATGGAATACCCATGGTGTAGGATTACTGATCAGGGGACTTTAGAAACAGTAGAAACAGCCGAAAGGTGTGTTGCATAATAACGGTCACATAATTCGAATGTGTAGTTCCAAAGAACTAGCACTGATGTCGCCTGCTTGTTTTTTATTTTTCCCTTTAAAAGAGGATTAGAGTTCAAATATATGAACTGCTAACATGTAGATTTAATTATGACAATACAGTTTACTATGCAATGTATATCAAATAGAACAATAAATGTAATGTTATAAATATTACATTAATACAAATATAGAGCCATTGCAGGTCTCATAACCCATACATTCCTGATTATTTTATTATCAGGATTGTTTGAGCTTCAAGCTTCTAGTAAAATTGAAAGAGGTAGCCAATAGTGGATGCGACAATTTCAATTCCCAAAAATACCTGCTTCTTGTAGCTCTAGGCATTCAGATAATGCAAAATAATCTAGATGAAAATATATTGCCTTACCTGTGCTGTACTGGTCGTTCATATGAGGCTGCTGTGTGAGTACCTTAGCCATTGTGTGGAGCTGACTGATAGTGATACTATTGAGGGCAGTGTTATTTGAGAGCCTCGGATGTGGCACTTACTGTCTGTCCCATCTTGGTTCACAGTCTAAAATAAAGGTTCAACAAATAGGAATAAGCACCACAACACTGATGACAGTTTCCATTGCAAATACAAAATTCTTGACATTATTGGTCAATTATTAAAATATAGGAATTGAAGTTTGACACACAGATTCTCTTTTGAGCAATACAATGAATTGTTATTTAACTTTTAAATAATATTAACATTACTATCATCTTAAACTTAGTATGTAACATACCAGTATGCTGATATATTTGGAAGTTAGTGGTCAAACTTTTTTCAATGACGTACCCCCTAAACAGCACTAACTTTTTGGTTGAGAAAAATTCACAGCGCAGGTCAATCAGTGTCTGGTAGCATCATGCTGTGTGGGGAAGATTCTATGATCTTTAAATTAAGTCTAAATATATGCAACATAGTTAAAATGGTTTGATTATAATTCCTGCTACAATGGCTGAACTACGCTACTTGCTACAAAGCGGTACATGTGTTACGGCCACTTAGACGGTGTAGTCAGAGGTCACTAACTGACAGACCGCGGTCCGGAAATGGACCCAGACCAAAAGACTTGTGATTTAAACATGAAAGCGCACTTTTCGACTAGCGCAGCTTTGCTTGTCTTTACAGTTTTGGCTTAAAGGCACACTATGCAACATTTTTCAGTTAATTAATGTGTTCCATACCGTTTTGGATGATTAAATGAGTAATTTCAGGTTGAACAAAGGTTTTCTCGGCCGCCCTGGGCGTCTGTAGGGGAAATAGCGCACTTGCAATTGCAAGATCGTCGGGTCGCCCCCACAGGCTCAGAAGTCTCGTCATCGCGAGAGTCAGGAGGCTGCAGGCTTCAGCCATACACTCTTGGGCTCGTAGTGCAGTGGCAATGTTTGTGCAGTTATCATGGCAGAACCAGCGACAAAACAGCGAAAGCCCACGTCGGAGCAGGCAAGCAAGAGGAAAAGGGCTCTGGACAGAGAGAGGACGGCTGAACATCGGTGATTCGTTGCGTTTGCCTGTCTGCTGAGCTCAAATCAACCGCGCCTGGCTCGACGGAGAAACGAGAACAGCTGAGCGTCTCGAGAGTGCACTTTTATTTTTGGCGTCTGGGGGGAGCCTCGCTGTAAAATCAACCCCAGTTGCACAGTGGACCTTTAAACCAGCGGTTCTTTACCTTTTCGACCTTGAGGCACAACCTTTTAAGTACACTCTCTTGGATTAACTAATTGATTTACTCGCCCGACTAGTTGTAGTTCTTTCGATTCATTCTCGTCCCATTTATTTCGCTTCATTTACGCCTGAAAGGGGCCGTGGCATATCTTTGGCTTTTTTCTGTAAAGACAGTTATCGTTTCCACTATCCACCATGGAAATAAATAACTGCTATTTCTACTCTTTAATTGTTGTGTGAATTAAACAAACGTCGGGACCACGAACGGTATTGTGATGTGCAGGTTCGGGGCATGAACCGTTGCCGCACACAGCTTGAATTTCACCGACTCTTCCAGGGAGTGCGTCTGGATGACTGCCGCTTCCAGCGCTACTTTACAGAACAACCAAAGACCGTCTTGTCAGCACAAACGATTCCAAGCTAACAAAGTAAGAGCCCTGACGAGAGCAGAGAAAAGAAGCTGTAACAGAGACAAAGAAAGAAGAAGAAACATTGATGGGCAGAGACGTTTGAAACACACCAGCTAAAAACATTGTGTGTGATCACCATGGCAACGTGGACATTGAAGCCGAGAAGGGAGGGCTCACACCGGCGGTGGAGGAGGGGAGGAACAGGGGTGGACCCCAGTGACGGATCAACACACACCACACCCCATTGAGTGAGTTAATTTTAGAGGTATGATTTACAAATTAAACAAGTAAATGCACACACAAGTAGAATGCTGGAATCACAGTTCGACAAAGAATTGGGTTTATCACTGTTTATTTTTATCTCAGTGGCCGTATCGCTTCTCGCCGTGTTTGGGTGCCTCTAATACTTGGTATTGGAGGACTACAGCAGCGTCGGGTGGATGCTACCACGAATAACTAATTTAAACCAACAGGAATCTCAAAAGGTAATAAAAATTGAAGAAAACTTCAGCATGTTGGGGGAGTCACCTCGATCCCCTGTCCGATTATATTGAGGCCTAAATGGCATTTTTTATAAAATAATTATGAAACAATGATTCACTAGTCAAGGAATTGCGATGAATGACGAAAGTATGAATATAATTTTTAGTGGTGGGGATAGATTAATTTCTTTAATCTAGATTAATCTTGAAATTAATCTAGATTAATCTAGATTAAAATGTCTCATTTGAATTCTGCTGAAGATATTCAGAATATATGTGCTACCCAAATAATTACTAAAAGTCTTTGAGAACAATTGTTTCCGTATAATAGAGTAATGTTCCTGACGCTTCCTGTTCATAAATTATTCTAATATTTGAAAGCCTTGAAAAGGTGCAAAGGTGCAGGACCACATAAAATTACATACGTATACAACACAGAGCATAATATAACAAGGGTGCAAATAGCAGTGGGACGCGATAAGGCAATACGGTTTCAAGTATTACAGGATGAGGTATGACTAACAGTTGACCAGCATAGTTTTGTCAATAACAGATATACACAAATAAATAAATAATGTTCCCCTTTATATGGCACTATCACTCCCGCAGTTCGCGCTGAGATCGCTACCCAGCCGTTAGGAGTCTAGCTCAAGCCCCCTCTCAGTGTACATTACCTTACACCGCACAAATAGACGCCAGGCTACGTGCTCAACCATGGAGCATAAACACAACAGCGCGTCACCTCACGCCGCTGAGCTAGCATCACATGGAGACGGCCGGGTAATGCTAACCAGATATAGTTTACGTAGCGGATCTTCACCTGAGCGTGTGATTTGTTAGCTATTTAGTATCTGCATTCCTACCCGCTGGACGGTCAGGGACTGTGGATGCCTGTGAATGCCGAGCTGCTTCAATCTGCGTGGATGTGGAGGGTTGACTTTCCATGCCAAGTGTTAGCCGCTTGAGGGGCTACTGCCGCTTGCTTTACACGGAATGACACCGCGTTTCCCGGCGTTGGAGATGAAGGTGTACCGTCCTCGATGGCCCGCAGTAGCTAATGGAGATCACGTCCGGGTGTAGCGCTCTCCCGGTAAGCCTGCTAGCGTGTGCTTGTCGTTCCCTCACCGCTTTACTCTGACAGCTGTCTGCTTCTATAAACAACGTGGAGTGTTACGTCCCGACGCAAACTAGCATCACCGGCCAACCAACCACACTCGACGCTAAAGCAACACCGTTGCGCCGCACAATGCGCAGCTGAAGCAAACCCGGTGGCTCCGTAGCTGCATCCATGTTGGCACGTCACGTTTGTTGTGGTAATTTCACAGTAGGCACAGGTTCGAAGACTCGTTCTCGCCCCTTACAGTGCAATTTGGCTAGGCATACATCCGCGCTAGAATATCAAGGTAAAAGTCATCATAGCTTGCGTAGTATAGACCCAGCTCCCAACCTTTGAGAATAGATTATCGGCGACATCACCATAACGCAGCACGCTAACGCCGATAGAGATGCGGCGATCCCCGCATCTCGCCAAGGAGGCCGCCGCCAGAGAGGCCGCCCCCCGAAGCCACGCCGCCGCCGCCAGAGAGGCCGCCGCCCGAAGCTACGCCGCAGCCGCCCAAAGCTACGCCGCAGCCGCCAGAGAGGCCGCCGCCCGAAGCTACGCCGCCGCCAGAGAGGCCGGCGGCCCAAGTCACGTCGCCGCCGCCAGAGAGGCGGGCGGCCCAAGTCACGTCGCCGCCGCCAGAGAGGCGGGCGGCCCAAGTCACGACTCCGCCGCAAGCGGTCATAATGCCCAGCAGCCGCGGCCCCGCAGCCACCGTCCTCACGGCCGGCCCCCCGAGTCTGCCAAGGCCGACCGTCCTCACGGCCGACCCCCCGATCCCGCCACGTCTGGCCATCGTCACAGCCGGCCCCCCGACATAAATATACCAGAATATTATATTACTGTTACGCCTACTATATTAAAATACGCCGAATGATTGTGTCCGGTGTCATGCCTACATGTATGACTTTTGTAGGAAAGAAATCCTGTGAAAAACCTTTTTTGTATTCAGCGGGCTATGATGGTGCGCTGACACTTCATTGCGCCCGCAGACAGATTACACTCAGTGGGGCTGGTGACCGGTCCAAGTGGGCGGCCTCACGGCTCGTTAGCAGCGGTCGATGTCTATTCTTTATGCCTTTGGCTGTAGCTGCTGTTACGGTTAATGTATGCTTCCACGTAACCGCCGCTGAGCATTCAAAGTTCTGCGCTGCTCTGCAATTCTCCCCATGCTGCTGGGGGTGTGTGGCTGTGCGTTTCTGTGGTTGCCGAATCCTTGCTGATAGCTGAAGAACAAATGCTCACATTGAAGCGCAGTTTCGATACTTTCGAACGTCAGCAACTGACGGAAATTACGCTCTGAGCGGACCAATCACAGCCCTTGCGGTCCACGTCAACTCGACTCGGGGTTAGAATTTTCCGCATGTGCACGTCGGGCTACGGCGAAGGGGTCTACGTAGCTACTTAATATGCATATGTTCATTTCTTTTTTTCTTTTAGATTATTCTTTTAATGTACTGTGGTGCTCTGGTGGTAAGTAATAAGTTGATGTACTTGACAGAATATTAAATTGTTTGTGATTTTTAACGGTGAAATAATTCTTAATTCTTAAATTCTGCTATGTCGTACCCAGAATGACACTGCCAGTTACACACCTAAAGGAACTAAAGGAACTAATGTTTAAAAAAAACAAAAAAACATTTTTATTAAAAATAATCGTCTTCACCTTTTGGCAAGCTCACCCTATGGGCATGTAAAGGGGTTAGCAATTAATAACTGAGTTTAGTGGTTGGTTTAGGGCAGGGGTGTCAAACTCATTCTGGTCTGGGGGCCGCATACAACGTAATCGCATCTCAAGTGGGCCAGACCAGTAAACTCATTCCAAAATGACATAGAACTAACAATAAGTCCACTTTCTTCTTTGTATTAGTGCAGAGAAGAAGTAAATTATAAAAATCTTTATGCAATGAATTGTCCTTTTAATAAATATATTATCAACAACCTAAGAGTTTTAAGGAAAGTAATGTGCAATTTCAACAACATTTTCACCCAGTTTAACATTTATTTAAGTGCATTATGCATAAAAAGTGATCACAGTGATTGTGATTCACCTCCATGAACATGTAGGAAGAGGTTCATTTTTCTTGAAAAATCCGACACTCTGTGTCCACTTTTCAATTTCACTGAAGAGGGTGCCAGGGTCAACAGAAAATGCGGGTAAAGCGATAGACGTGAAACAGCGCCACTAGCGGACAATATAGGAACTGCAGATTTTATAGAAAATGAAGTGTATTCTCATTTTTTTTCAATAATACAGATTTATCCCGCGGGCCACACTGAACCATCTGGCGGGCCGTTTCTGGCCCGCGGGCCGTACGTTTGACACCCCTGGTTTAGGGGGTGTGTTGTTCAGTTGTACACCATTGAAAGATCCAATGCCTGGCCGCATCAGTGCATGTTGGAACCTCAGACTATGCTACCATTGTGCTGAAGCTACACCGGATGAAGAGGGAATTGATGACTCTCTTGGCTTAGTGTGGTTTATTAATTGTTTTAGGTTGTTGATTTTTCTTTTATTTCCTTATCTTTTTTTTTTTTACTGTCATTCAAAATATTGATGTTTTTAAATTATAACATGGTTTGTAACAGTTTATTAAACATTTTGCTATATTTCCAAATACAGGCTGGGACAGTGATCTCTCATCCATTATCCTCCTCCTCCACCTGATACCTCCTTCAGCCCAAGGCCGGAGAAAACTGAGAAACATCTTGTCGTGTTCAAGAAGGTTTGTGTTTTTGCTTATGAGGATTATCTTTACAGATGGCAACAATACATTGGAACTGTTTTAATCTGTGATTTTCAACTTTTTAATTTAATTTGCATTTATTTGTTATCTTCAGAGCGGAACAAGTATTCAAGAACATGTTGATGCAATCAAATGCACCACTCAACCGTATCTTCTTGCCATTGGGATGAAGAGGAGCACCATCCATGAGTTCGTCATTATTCTGGACAAGCAGGTCGTACCGTGCAAGTCAACCACTACCCTAGGAGCTTTTGACGAAATTTTTAAAGCAAACTTTGTATTTGGTACCATGTACAACCAGATGCTCCACAACATGTACACCTTCATTCAGACAACCATTTACAACATCGATATTGGTCAAGTCCAATATTGTTGTTGTGTCTGTATTTTGAGTGATTTTTCCCATGTCACTCAGTTTTAATTGATATCATGGGCCTGATTTGTTTTGTTTGCCACTCTCATTTTGTGGGAACCAATGCCCTTGTGAGGCATTTGCGGTTAATTCATGGTTTATATCCAGGTAAATCACTTCGCCTAAAATGTGCTTAGGGAGGGAGGTTGAATAACAAACGTTATTTGTTATTCAACCGTAGATACATTCCTGTCATCCAGCACCAACCAAGATCTGTCACTGTGTCAATATTTCATGTTGCAATGTTTCATGTTGCACTTGCAATAAATATGTATTACGGTGATTACAATTGTCTTGTTTTTTTCCCCCCTGCAAAGATGTGTAACACTGGTAGGAGGTTGTTAGAAATCAACACTCTTTGGAGTCATTTCATAATCAACATAGTGTAAAGTAGGTTTAACACTGGAAAAGTTATTTCTTAACACTTAACTCTTTAGTGTTACATGTGAATAACACTATGGGTGTTACTTCTTACGTAGTATAAAACTTGATCGACACTTCTTGGAGTTAATATTTTACACTACACTAAACTTAGTGTAAAATATGAACTCTTACTCGAGTAAAATATTAATTCTTACTCGAGTAAAATTGACTCTGAAAATTTAACTATTCCTTCGGTGTACATTTAACACTCTGTAGAGTGGGACCATATGTTCACTGAGGTAGTGTTAAAATCAACTCTTTAAGTGTTGCAATAACACTGGCGATTTTACTGTGTAGGTAATCAAATTGCAGCTGGGTTTGAAAACATCCCGGTTTTGTCTGCAATCTTTCCAGTAACACCAAACCAAAAAAGGTAAGGCTGTTGTCATTCTTTGTCATTCTTGTTTGGGTTTTGTTATACTGCTTATATGCTACCGGGAAGCTGTTCAGTATATATCTATATAAATCTGATCTTCAACCTACTTTTTTTATTGCTTATTCAATAAAAAAGTCTACTATTATTTCGAATCCTGGTCGGTTCAATGTTTTCATATATATTTTCTTAACTGTATTATTTTGTAAGTCGCTGTGGTATACGTCACGCCATGACCGTCAAAATAGCCGCTTTTATCCAAATGCGCCGATGCAAGGCTGCAGGCTCGCCAAAAAGTAACGTTACACATGTTCCATGTTTGGAAGTAAGACAAACCAGTTGTTTCAGATCCACTACACCAAAAGGTTTTCTCCATAGTAATCTACGTCAATGTAATGGATAAATTATAGCAAGGGTGAGAGTGTTTTGTGATTTTTCTGTGGTGCACTGCTTAAAGCAGCTGACGCTTTGTTGTTGTGAAGTCTTGCCACACAGGGTATGAATCAAATAGGTGGCTGTGATGTAGTACTCATTTATACAATTGTAAATGCTGCAATGGATATGTGATGCGTTTTGAAGATTTTCAGCAATATGTTTGTGAATGTGTGACGTATCAGGAAACAGGCACATCTGCTGCTGTTGAGTAAACACACCAGTAGGTGTAAAAACCAGCAAGGGTGTTAACACAGGTCCGTTGTCTGATTGTGAGGTCCGGCTGATCTGTGTCCAGCTGTTTTACCTCTGGTTTCTCTGGCAAAGTTCTTCTGTCAAACAGCTCTTTAAAGAGAGAATGTACCGAATTAGGGTCTGGACTTGTTGGAGGGATACTGCTCACCATTGTCATGTCGCTAAGTGGGCGCGTCACGAGACTCACCCTGACGCAGCGCAGGGTGGCGAAGAGTTGGCCCCAAATCTCACGGTATTTTAGGGCATTGAAATTATAATGTCAATCATTAACTTTATTAGTATTGAACACCTTTATCAACTACAACAATGTTTTAGTTAAAGGACAAGAGGAGACCGTCATCGAGACTCTTAACCGGCGAGCACGTCTGCTTCAAAGAAGTTGACAAGCTGACACTCTTAATTGTAATAATAATAAATAAATAAAATATTTTCCACATATGAATTACTGTGTATTTCTCTAACATATTTAATGTCTGGTCAGCTGCTTGCACATGCTTGTATATGCGTGAAAGTGTTTGTATTTATTTCATTGTTTTAAAATGTAAATCTTACTGTAGCACCATTTGATCATAGATATTAAACACTATGAAGTTAATCACTAATGATGTCACCTATCTCATGGTATATAGCCTCATTGATTACAATATTATATACATAAAATACTGAGGTTAATCACTATTAATGTAGAGACACAGAAAAGGTTCAGGTACATCGGCAACTTAATTTATAGTGATGTTTGCAGATTTAACTGTACGAGAACCACTACACTGATGTGGTTCTTGATCAGCCTCTTGATGTTTGAGTAACAAGAAGATAAAAGGTAAGTGTCTATGTGGAATGTGTTACGATCCAGTAAAATATTAATTGTAGATACTGTATCCAAACTCCACTTACTTTATAAAACTTGTATAAGCTAATGCAGTGTGATGCAATTCAAAAGCCTGGAAATAAATGTTTACCTCAGTAACGTTTTGTGTTTCTTTCATCCAATATGGATACCAGTGTTGGGAGTAACGCCTTACAAAAGTAATGTAATCACTGTAATTTATTGCTTTCTGCTGTAACGTGGTACTGTAAGGCATTCCACAAAAAAAAGGGTAATATTTACTCGGTACAAAGGTCAGTAACCCACGTTACAATGCATTTTCACCCGAAATTAAGTGGTGTTTTCATATATCTATGGGTGTTTTGTTTTTATACTATCACCACCGCAAGATCAGGACAAGTGTATGGCTGCAGCCTTTTACCAAGCTGGTTTTATTGTAGGCTAGGTTTAGCCATAATTATTTTAACCGTTTGTGAAGTTACTGTGCATTAATGCATGCCAGCTTTGTGGCGTGAACTTAATTTAAAAGGGAAAAAATTATTGTGTATCTTGTCTTTAGGCTTTAGGTTATAAATAGTGGGCTCTCTATTGATTTTAATGAGTAGGCCTAAAGTTACCGTATCTCTATTACAATTTACCAGACATTTACCAGACTTTGACCTTCTGGCTATGATTGTTCTTGTATTATATTATGAGCCATCACTGCGCCTATTACATTCTTCTGTTGTCCTGCACTGGATGTGCAATGAGCTGCATGGAGCATAATACGCTACATTTAAAATATGTATATGTATATATCTCCAGTTGTTTTGGTGAAAGTAACTTAAAAGTAATGCAGTAGTAGTGTAATGCCTTACAATTCAGAGACAGTAATATTATAATGTAACAAATTACTTTGAAATGACAGTAACAAGTAATACATAATGTATTACGTTTTTGAAGTAACTTGCCCAACACTAATGGATACAAATGAGATATACACCCATCAGTGTAATCCAGTAAAGTTCAGCAGCAACACAAACTGTAGGTGCTCCTCTTCATCCGCTTTAATAATATGTTCGACTATATAATAAATAGATATTTTGCCTAATGAATTTATGACTGACTTACTCTATTATATATATACCATTTATCAAATCAAAACGAAACAAAAGCTTGATAATAATAGTCTTAACAGTCACGAACTGTATTAAAATGTATTAACAAGACTAGCTGACGTGGTGACGTCATCAAGTCAGCTGCTGTTCTAATTGCGGAAATTACCGTTCTCCGTTCTCTCGTACCCGTAAGAACTACCGAGTCTATTCTTGCGGGACCGCAAGTCCGTTCTCGCCGTCTTAGGTATTAAGAAATGGCCTATATATCTATGGAGCCAACGAAGTGGGGTGGAATAACCTCGTCGCAGCTGAAGTGACGCGATCGGTTGACGCCTCTTCAGAAAAGAGAAGCAGCCCCAGCTACTGTCCTGTCTGCCTCTTCATAAAGGAGGCTGTCTAGAAGCCTACGCCCACTACCGCGTTTCGCTAGGTTGCTTTATCGCTTGAATAGTAGAAACCCAGAAACCCAGTTGGAAAATGGCAACAGACGAGCTATCTTCGAAACTTAGCCGTCGGCTCCTGATTGAAGAAGGAGCCGACGATCCTATTGCTGTGGACGTCCCGGGACACAACAATGTGTCCGAGGAGAAACCAAGTACTGTGAACGCAGACTCGGAGCTGGGTGCTAAACTGGTGAGGCGAGGGGAGCTGAACGAAGGGGTGGGTGAGCAGTCCCAGCCCAGTCTGAAGGTGTTCAACCCGTACACCGAGTTCAAAGAGTTCTCCCGCAACCAGATAAAGGACATGGAAAGGTTGTTTAAAACGTGAGTTTGTGACGATCTTTGTGAACACGTGGTGAATGTTAAACATGCAGGCCAGTGGTTGACTTTTTTCATTTAATGTAACAGGGAAGTAACTTCAAAAAGGAAGTTGAGTTGGCAGGTCCCGAAATGTTTTCACAATGTCTCCCAATCTTGAATCTAAATGCAAGGTTTACTTAGGGAGAGTTGTATTGTTATTGGTCAAACAAAATGTAGCCTGTAACCAGTCTTTTAGGATAAACAATGAATAAGTGAGCAAACTTGGCCTGACTTCTTTACGTGGGACAAGTGTACCTTTTTCCAAAAGTCCTTTCATGTCCACACTCAGAACAAAAATTGTGAAAATTATTACTTTGCATTTTTACTTTCTGGGCAATAATATATATTTTTTCAACAACATGGCCCAATGAAAGTAGTATAGATGGCTTAAGCAGGTAAACTTCGAGTCAATGCAATTTTTAAAATAAATTGTATTGACTTAAAATGCACTCTACCAGAGCGAAAGGCTGAGGAGGTTTGTGTTGGAAGCCCCTGAGGCCAATTCTCCATTTTCTGTATCGTTAGTAATTGCTGGGTGGGGACATTATGCAAGTCAGTAATAAGTAACTCATTGCAGATACAATACTTCATTGTGTGCTCGGGCATTGATTTTATTTGTGTTTAATATAGGTTGGTGGATAAAATAAACCGCAGATTGAACCTGACCGGTGATCAGTAACCCTCTTTCTTCAGTCTTTGAGAAGTATGATGAACACATATTAAATATATTTACATTTTTAATTTAGCTGGTTTCTCCAAAAAACTTACAATAAGTGCATTCAATCAAGAGGGAACCAGAACAAGAAGATTCAAGAAAGTGAATTCAAGTGATTCAAGAAAGTGCTATAGGTAACTGCCATTGAAAGTGGTAATAAAGTGCTACCTCGTACAGGTATAGTATGTAGAGGTATGCTTTCAGTTTGCGTCAGAAGCTGTCTGTAGTCTTGATGTCATTGGAGCTCATTCCATCATTGAGGAGCCAGGATCACAGTTGGAATGTTGTTTTTACAATGGCAGGCGATTAACATCAACCTATTTGGCACCCATTCTCTACACCTTTTTAATAATAATTTCTGTCATGCGCTTTGGGCATATTATAAATATTTTGCTCTCTTCATTTTGTACATGAGACCTTTCGCCCTCTCTCCACCCTGATGGAGGGATCCTCCTCAGCGACTCTCCTTAAAAGGTTTTTCTTTTTCCCCTCCCTATTGACTACGATGTTGCGGGATGTGTACAGCCCCATCAGGCAACTTTGTGAGTTTGGGCTAAACAAAATGAATTGCATTAAAATTGAATTAAATATGTTTAAGTTCCATGGCCATGTTTCCACAGTGGGCAGAGAACACAGGAAAGTTTATGGACTCCTCTTTCATAGGTCTTTCAGGCTGTGAAGCCTTATTAACCAAGAAAAACTGCTCACTGGTACCTGAAACACATGATGATAAATTTCCAGTGCTATAAAATTCAAACTGAATTGCATGTATTAATCAATGTGAAGAAGACGCAAACCTGATATCTCGAACAGACACCTCAAAAATCTGTATTGATTAAACCACAACAATGTGAGAGGTTTTTATGTTGGTAAAGCATGCACATGATGGTAGGCGACTTATAACAAATTTGTTTTCAATCAACTGTCAAGGTATGATGCTGGGAAAGACAACTACATTGACCTGATGGAACTAAAGCTGATGATGGAAAAGCTCGGAGCTCCACAGACTCACATCGGTTTGAAGAACATGATAAAGGAGGTGGATGAGGACCTGGATAACAAATTGAGCTTCAGAGAGGTAAAACCCGAATCACAGGATATGCTTTTCTTTGTGTCCAACTGCATGTTAATTTGTTCTTGCTCTGCTTCACAGTTCCTACTCATCTTCAGGAAGGCGGCAGCAGGAGAACTGGCAGAGAACAGTGGACTTTGTGTCCTCACTCGTCTCTCTGAAATTGATGTCTCTACAGAGGGAGTCAAGGGAGCAAAGACTTTCTTTGAAGCCAAGGTTAGTAAAAGACTTCAACAGCAGCATACACACCAACAGTGCACAATGTGGGTTTTAGAAGAAGAGACTAAATGGTGGAAATGAATTGGATTGAGGCGATTCTTTGGATGGACGCTTGTCCCAGTTATAATTCCCCTAGTTTTACAACTTTGCAGGGACGACAGGTTTGACCAACAGAGCGGTGGTAGTCACGCGCAAGTGTCGTTATACAAGCAAATGTTGGGGCTGTCCCCAGTGAGGAATGGACAATTATAAATGTAATAAAAGAAAATTGCTTTGGGGGCAAAATGCCCTCCCTTGTCCAACACTGGAATTATGAATAATAATTTAGTCCACTGCTAAACACCGCTGTGTGAACATAAACCGAACAAATTACATTTAATTTACAATTAACTACAAAGCAATGACTGATCATCTGAGGAGCTTATCACAGTAAACCACGTAAAGAACAAATCGTGAAACATGCATTGTCTCAAAACAGATTTAAATAAAAAAGGGAAGCTGTTAGAGGAATACACAGAGAGAGAGACCTCAACCTTCACCCAACTTCAGCCAGTTTAGCATATTTGTATGAATATTGCAGAATAAATTAAGTTAGATTTCAAACTAGCCTAAAGTTGGCTAGTGTGTACGTAAAATATAACCCATAGGAGCGGGTATAGTTAGTAGCTGAACATCGATTATAAACATTGACGCACAAACATCTTGATTATGTGCCTCTGTGGGAGTGCAAAGACTTTGTCTAGCCAATATAGACTAAGGTGAAAACATTTTCCTTGTTAGAAGTATAACTACTAATGAATGAAAACATTTATTCGTTAATATAGTCGTGTATTTAGGTATAAATAATGGCTCTATAGCGCTCCATGGAAGTTCTCCCTCTGGGGAGATTTTTGCCCAGTTTTACAGATGGTCTTGAAATTTGAAACAACGGTACCCTACAAAAAAGTTAATCATGGTGTGAAAATGCATTTTGATTTTGTGAACACCTCCCAGACGCTCTGTCCGATTCTCACAAAGTCTTTAGAAAATCACTAATGGCTTTTTTTTTCGGAGCCTCTCCCGACACGCAGGGGGAGGTGGAAAACCGTTCATTGCTGCTCGCAGCTTCAATTATGCTTCTTATACGCCTGTCGCAATTTGCGATAAATTGACATATCACACACTCTCTGGAATCACGTGCAAGAATTTTTGGTGCTGCGATATTCATTTTGTATATAAACTAGCTAACTAATTATGCGTTGGAATGCAAAAAGCTGAAATTATTAATTAATTATTGCCTGCCGGCAAACTTCCGCAGACTTTATGACTGCAACTGAAACGGGCAACACAACTAAGCTAAAATCTGACCTAAAACAACAACCATCCGCCCAGTCTTTCAAAAAAGTCTTTCCGGCCAATTGTTAGGGGGACCAGGCAGCAGCTAAAGTCAGTGAGTGAGTGAGCCTCCGTCCGCAGAGCCACGCCACAACTCATCCGACTACGACCTCAGATCAGACAAGACAACCCGCTGAATTAAAGCATATTACTAAGTGGAGGAAAAGAAACTAACAAGGATTCCCTTAGTAGCAAAGAGGGAAGAGCCCAGCGCCGAATCCCCGCCCGGCAGTTGGTGATTGTACCGCCGACCTCGACGTATACTCCAGTGCGACTTATTTATGTATTTTTCTTCTTTATTATGCATTTTATGGCTGGTGCGACTCGTACTCTGGAGCGACATATAGTCCGGAAAATATGGTATTTATTGGCATATATCTTTCACATTCAGATTCTCAGTATTCAGACAAATAAAACGTTCTTTGTTCTTTGAAGTAGCGTACGTTTATTACTATGCTATTATTTGTCATTGTTATCAGTCGCATAAAATGTTCTGAAAATTGCAATAATATCACAGTAAATGTTGGCGCAGTAATCGCACAACAAAAATGTGACAGCCCTCACTATCAATAATGTTAATCACATTACTATTACTGTCATCATGAACCAACATTACTGACTTTGCTTCTTTCCCTAGTTTCTTTTTGCTTCCCTTGATTGAACGAATACACGTCTCAACAGAGCTGTTGACAGTGCTAAGGATAAACTTTTTTTCTTCTCTCTACTAATGAGTAATGAGCTGCTCTTGCATTACGGAGAGCAGTCTTGCCAACATAACCTAGATTGTTCTAAATTGGTAGAACGTCAGAACCGTTTCTGAGCTATTTGCTTTTAAATTGTGGGTTTGAGGATTATACCAAGGAGCAAGCTTCCTTCTGGTTACGATTCTTCTTTCAAGGAGCAATAGCTCCCAGCAACATTCTGAAAGAGCCTGAGGCAGTATCGACTAGAGGATTGATTTGAGACCACTGATTTCTTGAGACACAATTACTGAAATTAAAGTCGAAGGAATCACCTCTATAAACGTGGCTTCAGCGCTGACAGGCTTTCCAGGTAAAATTGGTTCTATTCTTTTTTTAGATGTGTGTGTGGGAGGTGCAGGGCTGGATGATGGATTGTTATTCCTATTCCTAAATGAGGTTTAAATAGAAATCTAATTATTATAACTATATTTATTGCAATAAACCATTTTACTCTGATTCCATTTCCTAAAAGCCATGCATCTTAATGTTGGACAGGTCCAGGCCATCAATGAGTGCAACCGGTTCGAAGCTGAGATCCGCCAAGAGCAGGAGGAGAAGAAGAAGCAGGTTGAGGAGCAGAAACAGAGACGTACTGCCTTCAAAGAACTGCGCTCTGCCTTCAAGTGAGCTCCTCTCTTCTCCGAAGACCTGTCACCTATCACTGCTGCAACAAATGCTGTCTTCTTTTTAAATATGTGTTTGTATATTCTATGTATGGCATACAGGTCTAGTCAAAGAGTATACTGGTCACTAGTCTATGTACAATAGACTAGGTACATAATGAAAAATTTGCACCGCTTTCTAATTAGTCTGCCTATAATGTCCTTTAATTTAGCTTGGTATCGCAATAACCTTCTCAAACATTGTCACAAGATTAGTAAATACTACATATTCTTGCACCAAAACAGCCACTTGACGTGGACGTAACTAACTAGCCGAAATGTGTCATGTTTTTATGTAAACTGGTGATAAGTGCACTTGTTCCACTGGCTTCGCTACCATGTATGCCATTTGGTTAGCTTTATTCGACTTAACTCGTTCCAGAACTCGGTGAAACCACAATGACACTTTGGAGGTTGGTATTGTTAACAGATTTTGGTATCTGTCTTTGACCAGCTCCAGAGCCAATACATTCTTAAGCACCATGATTTTTATTCGCCCTCTAAACATTAAATAAAAAAAAAAACATATTGCGCTTATTCTTCTGGTCTTTGAAACATAGTTTTAATCCTGAAGATTGTTTTGTGGATTAGCTCATGGATTGTCATTTTAAAAGTGAAAAAGTCCCTCAACTGTCCCCGATTATTCCTTCTCTGATGCTTAATCCCAAATGCTTCCTTTTAGTATTCTGATGTTTCAGTGTTTATGGATAATGATTCTGGTATTCTGTTGAAACCTCCTGCGAAAACGGTGGTCATCCTGCATCGGTATGTTGATCAGCAGGATCCCTAGGGCGGAATTAACTGCAAGCATTTGTTTTTTTCTGCCAAATGGTATAATCTCCACAAACAATGCCACAAACGTAACTTCTGTCATTAGCTGAGGTTGCATCTCGTAGATGTGACTGAATGCACTTGTTACTCAAAGCAGCCATTTCCTGAATTATGCATAACTTTAAAGGCCTTACATTTAATTTTTACAAAGCATTTTGTTTCAGCAACTAGGCGTCTTTCAGCTCGTTGGCACACGTTATTTTGCGGTTTATCTTCAAAATATTGAATTCTTTTTTTTTTTTTTTTTCCAGCCTCAGTTTGTTTCCTAGAAAAAATCCATACATGAATTGTTTTCTGTCCAGCAGTGGACCAGAAGTGGGCCAAATGACACAATTTAAATAGCTTTTAGTATTATTTCTTTTTGCTCTAACCAAGATCACCTTTTCATCCGATTGTGGTTTTAAATTGAAGCGGCCCCTTTTTGACGTCAACACAATATATTAAATAAAAGTAGGATTTTATTAATAAGGTTCTATAAATGTAACACGTATGACTTAAGAATGCTACTAGATCGATACCTATTGCGTGTTCTGTATGAAGCTTGTTAAGTCCAATTGTGCAACATATTGTCCTATATTTGGTACTGGTTTCTACAGCTTCCTAAAAATTCAAAAGAAAACTAAATTACATACATTTTTTGAGTCCCAATACCATTACACATGGTATGATTAATGATGAAGAATGGAGACTGACAAAGTGGAGTATACACTCACCCGCCGCTATCAGGTACACCTGTTCAATTGCTTGTCAACACAAATTGTATTCACATGGCCGCAACTCAATGCATGTAGACGTGGTCAAGACAACTCGCTGGAGTAGCAACCGAGATTCAGAATGGGGAAGAAAGTGGATTTAAGTGTCTTTGAACGTGGCATGGTTGGTTTATGTTTATGTTTGTTATAAACAAAGTGAGCAAATTTCAGGTGTAGGTGTAACAGGTGTACCTGCCAGCAATACATCTCGTTAGCGATGTTAGCAAGCTTGTTTTAACACGCTTCGACATTGATGCCAGTATTATGTGCTCCCGTGTTGGCTTCTTTGTAATGTTATTGTGTAGCTACAGAGCTGCCAACTTTTCTCAAAATCTTGGAGTGAGATTTTGTTGGCGGATGCGGGGTGAGCGCTACGTGCAGCGGATAGCGTTAGATTTGCCATTTACCATCGGCAAGGTTGGAGATGAACTAGCGCAGATTTTTTTAGCGTAAGAAATTAGATGCGTGGCGTGGGTGCATGTGAAGACATGCAAAAGCGTGTGTCACACGGGGAAACCGCGAGAGTTGGCAGCCCTGTAGCCCTGTAGGCTATAAGTTACTGAATAGTCCAGCAGAAATATATACATGCAAAATAACTTACAAATTCACTCATGTGGGTCTATATGATCATGAGGTCAGAATGAACACAAATCTGTAAAATGATGTAATTCATACTTATGGAAATGGCTATGTATTCAAATACGGACAAAATGCCTACCCAGCTGTGTACAATCAATGCTATGATTTACATGTTTACATGTAATACTAATATGAATGCCATTTTTTTAAGTGTTCAAAAAACTGGGCAGGAACAAGCTGGTAAAAAGGGAACCTTACAAATGTTTTATTTATTACCATCATAGATAAATATCCCAGTATTGTAAGTGTCGGGTATCGTAATATTTTGGAAGGTATAGTATCAAAGTCATAATTTTGGTATCGTGGCAACCCTAGTCGTAATGCAATAAATGTCAATGGAAATGATATTGACACTGATATTTAGATAGATGGCGGCAACTGTGGTGTGATGGTGTTTTTAATTTTATATTTGGCACAACACTAGACTTAAGTCAATAATTCTTTGCTGTTTCTTCTTCTGGGCCACGATGATTTTTTTTTCCCAGTTGGTCTAAGTACCCTAACTTGAAATGTACTCTTTATTAATTGTGTTGAATATGTAAGCCTTTTGATTTGAATCAGATATTTTTGATAATATTAGATTTTTTTAGTTTCAATTTAATATTTCCTTTTTCTTTGATGGCATGTACAACTAGACTGTAATTGTACATTGCCGTAGAAATGAGAAAACTGTAATACAGCTTTATGATTTCCTAAAACTTAAAACAAATAATAATAATAATAATAAAGTGTCTTTTGTGTGTGTCATCTTTCTAGTCAAAGAGATGGATGAAGTTATGAACCCAAACACAACGGCGTTTAAGGCAGTAATGTTTCAGTAATTTCCAAAATGACAACAGAGCAGAAATAGTGGTTATTTCCCTGGTGGATTATCAAATGCCTACAAATAGTAGAAAACCAAGTAAAGCATCACAAAAATTCCCTTCGCTTTTGATGTGAACATACCACAAGAGCTGTTTGTTCTAATGTGTATTTCAAACCAAGATATTTGTTACCAATGTCACGTAACCTAAACAGTTTTATGAATAACGATGTGATGTCATATTTTACTTGCATTTATATGTGAACTCCTGCTTCCCGCCTGCACACCTGTTGCCATCGTGAATAACATTAAATATTCATTGGCCCGCAATGCATGATGGGATATGCTGAGCCGCAAAGGATGGATCGGATGGGTCACCCAAATTGCTGACTGAAGGGCTGCGTAATGGATCCAACCTAATGACAGCTGAGTTGCACCCGAAGTGACGCAATCGGTCGACGAATGCTTCCGCATGAGGATGCAGCTGTTGTGCTCAAATCATGTGACAAAAATGAGGTTTGCTCACATCACATCAAGAAATGCTGCACGTTGAAATCCCCACCCTTTACGGGGATGTATTTATGCTAAGTATGCAGTGTCACAGCTGCATCTCTAAAGTTTAGGTTTAGGTTTGAAAAGGTTTTCAATCAGTGTTGTATGTCTGGCTCTTTGCTTATTTAGGGTGGCGCTCGTGCCTTGCCCGCTGGCTTTTAGAGGAGTGGGAAAATGTGTTAAATCTTCCCTTTTGAATATGTGCCTTGAACAGCTTCCGTTTGTTGACAAATGCAAACACACTGCACAAGGCCAGGCAGCATTTTTAACTTACCCTGCATGGTCAGGTTAAGTCTGTCTATGTGACACAGCACGTGGTCACAACACCTGGAAGCCCTTGGTCCAGCTCAGCAATAAGATTCTTGAATTGCCTGTGGTTAAGCGGATGTGTTCGGATGTAGTTGAAAATTTCCATCACAGGCTCTCCTCTCAAATGAACCATGTCTTTCAGGCACTTTTGGGCCGAACCTCTCTGTTCTGTTCTGCTCACAGGTATCCGTAGCCAATAGCCTCAAGTGCTCTGTTTCTTCTCAGAACCATCGGAGTTGTCGCTCTTATTGGTTTCTTCCTCCAAATCACTGACTCTGGCATGCATTATCCTTTGTCGTGGCTCAAGTGCTGCTTCTCTGCGCAAAGAGGAGTTTAAATACGTAGGTCGCAGGTGACAACAGGTTGCCATGCAGAGGTCTCCTTTTCAGCTTATCTCCAGCCTCCGGATAGACAACATACACAGGATTTTCAGATACCTGTTCCTATATGGTCTTCTCCCAGTAGGATCTCGCACTTTGGTAGGGTGCGATTCGGGAGGTTTAGGTCAAACAGAATAGCACTGTTATCCAATATGACAATAATATTATACAAGCAGGACCCAATCCTAGCCAGCAGTCTATTATTGAGTAAGAAATCATCTGTGCGGGTGTAGTTATGATGCACATTTGAGAAGAAAGAATAAGCTCTGGTGTTAGGAAACTTAAACCTCCAAATATTTGAAAGCCCATGCCTGTGCATGACATTGTTCACAACTCCAGCTGACTTAAAAAGGTTCTGCGGTTTCTGGGATGACCCATCTAGGGTGACATCCAGTTTAAGATTAAAATCTCCTATTATAGGCAATCCATTGTCAATCTTAGGTATTGCTTCTCAAAAAATGTACTACCCTCAGTGGGACCAGTTTCCTAAACATTGAACAGAACAACAAACAGCCGTTTTCTTTATCCAAGAATTTAACAAGAGGGGATGATACACATTTACTTAATTAGTTTTTAACATTTATGTAAATGTTATTCTTAACAACAGGGACTACATAAGGTTGGTAAGGAACTTTACCCATTTAACATTGTCTTAAACTGAGTTCACAGGGTTTCACAGACCTAATTGGTCTGTGAAACCCTGTGAAACCCTACATGGCAATATTAATTTATTTTAATGTTTTACAGTAGTTTGGAAATGTTTCAATTATAACTTGCAGCTTTGACACATTTTACAGCAAAAACATTCATCAACTAGGACTGCGGGGCAGTACTGAACAGGCCTGAGCCTGCATGTCGGGTGGGGGCAGCGGTCGGCCGGACATGCAGTCAAAAGGTGAAAAAAGAAAATGAGAAAAAACTAAGCTGGTGCCAGCCAGGAATCTAACCCAGGATCTCTTGTGTGCCAGCCAGAGTCTTTATCTCTGTGCTACTGTGACTGCTGAGAAAGCAAAGAAATAACGCCACTAAAATATGTAAGATGACCTCCTTTCAGTCATTGCAGTGACAAGGAGTTAATCACGCCACTTCTGCTCCATCAGAAAATAATAACTTGTGAACTACACATGCTGTGTGGCTCCCTGAAGAGAGCAGAGCTGTATGATCACCTCCTTCAATACGTGTAGGGGAAGCTATTGAGCCAAAATGCCATTAGGTAGCATTGAATGCACTGAAATCAGGAGGTAACTCACATAAAAGTGAAAACCTTTGCCAATAGGTGGCGCTATATATATACATTATGTAACATTACCTCTGTTTAGTCAATGCAGAGACAAGCAGCTAATCACGCCACTTCTGCGCCATCAGAGAATAATAACTCGTGAACTACACACGCTGTGTGGCTCCCTGAAGAGAGCAGAGCGGCTCCCTGAAGAGAGCAGAGCTGTATGATCACCTCCGTCAATACGTGTAGGAAAAGCTACAAAATGCCATTAGGTAGCATTGAATGCACCTGGATCAGAGCAGTTGCTGGGCCTATTTGTCAATATGTGTAGGGGAGGCTATTGAGCCAAAATGCCATTAGGAAGCATTGAAATTAGGAGGTAATTCACATAAAAGTGTAAACCTTTGCCAATAGGTGGCGCTATATATACATATATATTGAATCACTGCATTTTAATCCTAAAAGACCTACACTAGCATCATGAATATTGAATTCCAACCAGAAATATCAATGTTCCTTGCAGTTATAGCATTTTACATTTTTAAGAAAATGGAGGGCAGCTCACGCCCAGGTAGTTTCACGAAAACTCTTGATTCTGATACCCAAGGACCACACAAGTGTTAGGATCCATTTGCCTGAATTTAAAATCGATCGGATGTAAACTCTCGGAGGAAATCGTTCGTATGTAAACCCAAAATGACGCAAATTATCGCCAAAAACGGGCGAAAAGTGCAAATATTCAGCAAGTAATAACAGCACCCCCTAGTCTTCGAATTTTCTGAAAATCTCTGCGTATGTTCTGGGATGCATTCCGAACATGTGATATCATTTTGGTGAGGACAGGCTTTGTAGTTTGGAAGTTTTGAGTCTTTTAGTAAAAGCCACGCCCCTTAGAAGTCCATTGGTCTATAAAATCGTAACCAAATGAGATATCACAAATCCTTCGATAAGTTCAGGTGTCAGTAAGCCAATAATGACTTTTGGAGATTTTCAGGTCAATAGGACTTAGCGTCTGGGAGGAGTTCGCTAAAACGGGTTTTTCACAAAATTCAAAATGGCGGAAAATAATAATAATAATTCTTCGAAACACAATAGGGCTTCGCCCGACTTTCAGTCGGCTCAGGCCCTAATAATAATAATAATAATAACTCTTCGAAACACAATAGGGCTTCGCCCGACTTTCAGTCGGCTTAGGCCCTAATAATAATTATTCGAAACACAATAGGGCTTCGCCCGACTTTCAGTCGGCTCAGGCCCTAATAATAATTCTTCGAAACATAATAGGGCTTCGCCGGACTTTCAGTCGGCTCAGGCCCTAACTAGAGAGAAAAGGTCCACTTGATTAGCTGCTTGTCTCTGCACTGACTGAACGGAGGTGATCTTACATGCAGTGGGCTAATAGGCTAAAATGCACTGATTAAGAATATATATAGCGCCACCTATTGGCAAAGGTAAATGCAAGTCTTTACACTTGTATGTCCTAATTTCAATGCTTCCTAATGGCAATTTTGGCTCAATGGCTTCCCTTACACATATTGACAAAATCACTGCATAAAAACGCCCGAAAATTTCCCTAATTTCCGACAATTTCCGACAATTTACAGGCCGCGCACGCCGCGTTCGCCTGTTCCGGAAATTGTCCGAAACAGACTCTGACGTAGGTGGCGATCAGCTGGCGGAGGTGTGAATGGCCCTAATTAGCATATGAATGCAGCGAAACCGCGGGTGGCCGAGCGGAGGGGGCGGAATATCCTTACTCCTTATTGGAGGAAACCACAACTTTCAAACAAGAAAAGTCACTCGTGATTGGTTGGCAGATCTGTCGCTATTGGTCACCCAGCCTCATAAATAATTTATATATACAATATATATTATTTATTCATTCATATTGTACTGTATATTCATGTCATTGTTATCCTATGTAGGCTACTAAACAATTATTAGACTACCACCAAGGACATTAATTAATTTATAGAGGAAATGAACATTAAATCAATACAAGCTAAAATGTAAGAGTCTATAATTAGGCCTGATCTATTTGTACTAGAGATTTTCTTACCTTTTAAAAAAATGTCTAAAACTCTCTCTGAAACTCTGATTTGCATTTGTATAGCTCACAGCATTTTCATTTACATATCAAAGCCTCCCCTAGAATTAGGAGGAGGGGAGTCATGGAGGGCCAACTGCCAAGGGAGGCCCACGTCAATTTCCGACAATTTCCGTCAGTTTTCGGCTTTGCCCGCAAATTGCCGAAAATTGCCGTAAACCTGAAATTCCACGACAATTTACGGTGCCCGAAATTGTCGGAAATCCCACTTTTCATGCAGTGAATGGCCCAGCAACTGCTCTACACATTATCATGAAGCAGCCCAGCAAATGCTCTGATCCAAATGCATTCAATGCTACCTCATAGCATTTTGGCTCAATAGCTTCCCCTACACGTATTGACGGAGGTGATTATACAGCTCTGCTCTCTTCAGGGAGCCATACAGCGTGTGTAGTTCACAAGTTATTATTTTTTGATGGAGCAGAAGTGGCGTGATTAGCTGCTTGTCTCTGCATTGACTAAACGGAGGTAATCTTAACATATTTTATATATATAGCGCCACCTATTGGCAAAGGTTTACACTTTTATGTGAGTTACCTCCTGATTTCAATGCTTACTAATGGCATTCAGGCTCAATGGCTTCCCCTACACCTATTGATTAAGCAAAATAGCCACTGCTCTGATCCAGGTGCATTCAATGCTTTCTAATGGCATTCAGGCTCAATAGCTTCCCCTATACGTATTGACACAACGGCCCAGCAACTGCGCTACACATTATCATAAAGCAGCCCAGCAAATGCTCTAATCCAGGTGCGTTCAATGCTAACTAAAGGCATTTTGTCTGAATAGCTTCCCCTACACGTATTGACGGAGGTGATCATACAGCTCTGCTCTATTCAGGGAGCCATACAGCGTGTGTAGTTCACAAGTTATTATCTTTTGATGGAGCAGAAGTGGGGTGATTAGCTGCTTGTCTCTGCACTGACTCAACGGAGGTGATCTTACATGCAGTGGGCTAATAGGCTAAAATGCAGTGATTAAGAATATATATATATATATATATATATATATATATATATATATATATATATATATATATATATAGCGCCACCTATGCTTTCGCAATGCTTTCTAACAGCCTCAATAGCTTCCCCTACACGTATTGATAAAGCAGAATAGCCACTGCTCTGATCCAGGTGCATTCAATGCTACCTAATGGAATCTTGAATGAAACAAACTCATCAAGTTGGTCAAATGTCCCACTGTGACTGACATGACTGGACCTCTGTCCACATCCTCACTGGAGAGAAAAGGTCCATTTGATAAAAGTACAGGTCTGCTCTCTTCAGGGAGCCACCCACGTGGTCATACAGCGTGTGTAGTTCAGAAGTTTTTTATTTTCTGATGAAGCAGAAGTGGCGTGATTAGCTGCTTGTCTCTGCAATGACTGAAGGGAGGTAAACTTACATATTTCAGTGACGTTATTTCTTTACTTTCTCAGCAGACACAGTAGCTCAGAGATAAAGACTCCGGCTGGCACACAAGAGATCCTGGGTTATATTCCCGGCTGGCACCAGCTTAGTTTTTTCTCATTTTCTTTTTTCATCTTTTGACTGCATGTCCGACCGACCGCTGCCCCCCCCCTCCCCCCCCGACATGCAGGCTCAGGCCCGTTCAGTACTGCCCCGCAGTCCTAGTTAGGGCCTGAGCCGACTGAAAGTCGGGCGAAGCCCTATTGTGTTTCGAAGAATTATTATTATTATTATACTCACTTTTGAGGCCTTTATTATATTCAAAAACTCTTGATTTTTTGCGTGGTTATTGGAAGTGCGTGAAATTTAGATATTCTTGGGGTCGCGCTTTTGGGTTTAAAAAAATGGCTCTCTAGCGCCCCCCGCCTCTGGGGAAATTTTGTTATATTTTCACCGATAGAGTTGAAATTTTGCACACAGGTGCTCTTGGATGTGCTCTACAAAAAAGTCAACCATGGTATGCAAATGCGCCTACCAATATTTTCCGCCATTTTGAATTTTGTAAAAAACCCGTTTTACCGAACTCCTCCCAGACGCTAAGTCCGATTGACCTGAAAATCTCCGAAAATAATTATTGGCTTACTGCCACCTGATCTTATCGAAGGATTTTTGATATCTTATTTGGTTACGCTTTTATGGACCAATAAACTTCTCAAGGGCGTGGCTTCTTTCTTAAAGACTCAGAATTTCCAAACTACAAGACCTGTCTTCACCAAATTGATATCACATGTTCGGGTTGCCTCCCAGAACACACCCAAATATTTTCTGAATATTTGAAGACTAGGGGGCGCTGTTATTAATTGCTGAATTTCGGCCGTCTTTGGCGATAATTTGGGTCTTTTTGGGTTTACACACGAACGATTTCCTCCGAGAGTTTACACCCGATCGATTTCAAATTCAGGCAAATGGATCCTAACACCTGTGTGGTCCTTCGGTATCAGAATCAAGAGTTTTCGTGAAACTACCTGGGCGTGAGCTGCCCTCCATTTTGGGTGATTTTCTTGAAAATGTAAAATGCTATAACTGCAAGGAACATTGATATTTCTGGCTGGAATTCAATATTAATGATGCTAGTGTAGGCCTTTTAGGATTAAAATGCATTTATTCACGATATATGTATAAATAGTGCCACCTATTGGTCGGTCTGCCATTAGGCTCTGCATTGACTGAAAGGAGGTAATCTTACATATATTAGTGACATTTTTTCTCTACTTTCACAGCAGAGACAGTAGTTCAGAGATAAAGACTCTTGCTGGCACACCAGAGATCCTGGGTTTGATTCCCGGCTGCCACCAGCTGTGTTTTTTCTCATTTTCTTTTTTCACCTTTTGACTGCATGTCCGGTCGACCACTGGCCCCCCCCGACATGCGGCTCAGGCCCGTTCAGTACTGCCCCGCAGTCTTTATCCAAAGTGACAGTTTGTAAAACACAAGCAAGGATCTGCTCAGGAGAGAACATGCGTGCTATAATGAGTCAGATTTGCTTTTTTACTTGTTTTTTCACGTCATGTAAAAGTCTGCCCAACACACCATTATAATGGCGTACACCCAACCAGTGGTGCCACTCTATCATCTCAAGATGAAGCTTGAGTGATTTAGGAGTATGATTCCCTCTGTGACGCCACACTTCCAGCTTGTAGCTTTGCCATGCACGCTCAATATGCCGAGTATGAGCACCAGTCTCTCGGTCCACAAAGTTGTTTTTATGGCACAGAATAATGATCATACCCGAACAGGGCAAGTTGCCCTTTGTAGGCACGCCATTCATCACTGAGGATGGATGTTCTGGGTCTGACATGGCGTCTAATATGAACTATAAGTGTCTTCCTTTTGCGATCCCTGATGAGTCTCAGAATGGGTCTTCTGGACTTCCGGTCGACCTCCAACATCCCAAAAACCCACTGCCGTTCACGGCGCCAAGTGTTGCCACATCGACCACGATTGTACTAATAGTAAAAAAGAAAACAGAAATATTTCATAAGGTTTGGGCTGTATTACATTTTAACATGTGTCCTTCTCACATGCACTGCCGGATAAAGTATAAGATGTTACTCCTCATAAAATCTTGATCTAAATATAGTACAGATGCATACAAATATACAGCCAACCTTTCGTTTGTGGGCAAATTTGCTCTCATCAATAACAACAAATCGATGACGACCACCAATCCTCATCCGTCTTTCCTTCAGATGCTCAACAGCAGTAATGCACACCTTCAAATATGAAAGTAAAATATCAGCATCTTGAGCTATAACTATGCCTTAGTATGGAATTTGATAAATCTTTACACATTTAGGAATAAAGTTGCATTGTATGTGTCACTGAGTTACCAAATAATTCTGCGGTGATGTAGAATCCAATTGATTAGAGTGGTGACCTGTATCTCTTTTATACCTAATTACAGTTAGAGACTAGTCTAGTATGTAATGTGACGACGTTTCAGAGTACTTTTCCCATTCTTGTCAATGTCCTGGAGCTTGCTGCTATCCTGTCAGTGATCATGACAAGTTGCTTTAACTGCAAACCTTGGGAAAATCTGAAGAAAGCAAAAAGTAAGAAACATAGTTGATAAATTGGGCTGAGATGAAACTAAGATTGAATTATAATATAAAGGGGCTATAAAGGGGCATGTAGTAAAATTATCCTACATGAATGACATAAATAAATCACTGCTAAATGTTATTATTTAACATATTTTCGATAACATATTATAGATATGTAATGAAAAAAAAGCTACGTTTGCTATATTAATACTGTACCTGTGCATTAACTCCAGCCATTTTGTCAGAGGGATGTGAGACTTGGTGAATATTGAGCCATTACGTACAGACTTTGGGGAACTTTTATGATGCTTACAGACCCTGAGGAAAAAGTAAAAAACGCTGACATGTAGACAAGGCTGTGCATGCTTTTATCTCTTCAAGACTAGCCTACTGCAATGCTCTGTACTCAAGGGAAAAAAAAGCGCTTGACGTCCTTTATGTGACTCCCGATTGTAAAAAATAGTCTCTAAAGCAGGGCTCTCAAGTCTTAGGCTAAAAAAAATAATATCAATTTCTCTGGCGCGCCTCTATCGCTATGGAAACGGCAGGAGACAAGCACATCTCCGATGACTCTGAACAGAGCATTTATTAATAACAACACTAATAACAATATTATTAATAATTAATAATTAACAACTGGTGCACCCGTCTCTGATCTGATCCGTGCTCGCGCCTTTTTTTGAAGTCAGTACGTCAGTCTTCTTCTCGTCGCTCAATGCTCCATTAACTAGACAGAACAGCGCCCCAACGTGTGTCTACATGGAAAGTGCACCTGTATTCGTGAAAAATTGTTATAAAACTATTATGAATAATATCAGAAGCAAATGTCTGTATTCAATTCAAAATTAATGATCTCTCAAACATTACGCTTTTATCAATACAAAAAATTATAGTGGCGCTCCAAAAGCTCTCATTATAATAGAATTATCTGAACAATAAAACGCACACTCGATATAGTACAAAACACATTTCTTAGTCTTTTATCACTTTTTACAAGTTATGTTTAAATTTGAATTTGAACTGAATCCACGCGTCACGTGACCATCCAAAGAAGTAGATCCCAACGCGACAGAGACGGACATGCCAGCAGTGCGACACACTGTAATCAAGAGTCTGGAAGTATCTTCAAGGTTTACTATTTCAGGTAAGCTAAAGCGAAATACCGGTATGTAATTTGGATTTTAAAAGAACCTTTTTTTATTACAACTGTGACGTTGGTCTTTTGTTTACTGTCTATGGTCTTTGCCGTTATAGCTAAAGTTAGCGTTCAGCAACTAATGCTAGCTAGCCTTATAAGCAAAGTTCTTACGTCTCTGTTACAAGGCAGCCAACAGGCTATAACGTTAGCTGCATAGAGGTTAGTAGTATTTCCTCCAGTTTTCTTGTTGCTACTTCTAAACAACTAAGAGGTCACGTTTGACTATTGTATGAAGCTAACCCTGAACTGCTACAAGCTGTGGAGGAGGACCTGGCACAAGAATTTGAAGAGTTTAGAACATATTTGGCTATTCAGCCAAAGAAAAGAAAGCCAATCAAATATTCGCTGAGGAAAACGAGTAAGTCTAGTTTATTTGTTGTTGTTTTTTACTACTTTCACCCGTAGTGCTAGAAATGCACTTTATATTATAATGCAGTGAAAGTAGTAAAAACAAAAACATAAATATTAGTGGTTGGCTGATTGAGGCACATATGTCCATTTTTGCCTACCTAGGAAGCAAGGAAGGGGTATGTGATTGGTCCTTTTACGTCTTCGCCATTTTCGTTGTTTCGCACCAGCCCAATAGGGGTAGCAACAGGGAAGTATTCAGGTAAGAAAAGATTAAGCTTCGACCTTTCCGCTCCCAGGTTCGGCCCACTAGCAAGCGTCAACAGCTCCATCCCGCTGGAATCATTCCGCCTTCATTATGCTTCGGTGGACGATGCAATTAAGCTAATATAAATGTCGGGACAGGGAGCTTGGCTGGGCAAAGCCGATACCACAGACGCATTCAAAATAGTACCTATTCATCCGTCGGAATGGCATCTGTTTGGGATCCGGTGGGAATCTAAGTTCTACTTTGGGGTACGGCTGACTTTTGGGTGCAGGAGCAGCCCTAGCATATTCAACCAAATTGCTGAAGCGTTGTGCTAGATTCTGCTGAACCGAGTGAGGGTGCCCAACGTGTTGCATTTGTTGGATGATTTTTTAGTAATAGATCCCCCACACGACAGCTCAGACACTTCGCTGCGCAAATTAGAGCAGTGTTTTGATTCGCTTAGCATTCCACTCGCTAAGGAGAAAACCATGGGGCCAAGCACAAACTTGGAGTTTCTGGGCATCAGACTAGACTCTGTAGAGATGAAAGCGTCGCTCCTTATCGCAAAGTTGCAGCGCATCCGGGAGATAGCGAGAGCGTACAGCACGGCAGGGAGCATAACTAAACGACAGCTACTCTCACTGTTGGGGCATCTCAATTTCTCCATGCGGGGCATTCCGCAGGGACGCTCGTTCATCTCTCAGCTTCTGGGCATCTTCCGTGCCTAAGCTCGAGGATCTGGTACATCTTGATGAAGGATGCCGCTCAGATATGCGGTTTTGGGTTTTTCTGTTGCAGACCTGGAATGTTGTTACTTTCTTTTATGACGACGTGGTAAAGTCCTCAGATTCCCTGAAGTTTTACACAGATGCAGCTCCATCTGTGTGTCAGGATTCCACCCTCATCCCGTCCTACATCGCCTCCCACTCAATCCCATTCTCCTCCCTCTCATTCAATCACCCGATCCCGATCACCTGACTACTAATCACCTTCACCTGAGCCTAATCACCAGCACTCCCTTATAACCTAACATGCGTCACTCACCCGTTGTCTGATCTCGTCATTCCACGACTACAGACTCTCCGAGCTCACTCCCGTGTCTTCCCAGATACATTCCTGAAACTCCGTTCCTCATCATCTGCTGTTCACCACCTCCATCGGCATCCTCATCCGTCACGGAGCCAGCAGGACTCTACACCTATCAGCTAAGATTCTCCGTCCACTCTGTGTCTTACCATCTACTTTCCTCTCGACGTCTGCATCTCTGCAACAATAAAACTGTATTGGAAACTCATCCCTCTGTTCCGTGTTTCAATACCTGACAGAAGATCAGACGACAATATGCAGCGCTCTACGGACGCACGAGAGGATCCACCGCTACCAATTCCCCCGTCTTCAGCTTCTCTCGCTGGGGAGTCTCTCCCGCGTACGCCCGCAGCTCTGTTCCCTGCCTCTTCGAGTCCCATGGCCCGACCCGCGCCCTACTCCGGTGAGACGGAGGATTGCAGTGGGTTTCTCTTACAGACAACTCTATACTTCACCATGAATGAACATCAATTCAGTGGCGATCCTGCTCGGGTGGCCTTCCTCATATCACTGTTGTCCGGTCCCGCTCTTCAATGGGCTCAAGCCTTGTGGTATTCCGATTCTCCGGTAATTAAATCTCTCCCTGACTTTCTCCGCCACTTTAGAGAGGTGTTTGGCCAAATAGTGGCTTCATTATCTTCATTAACTCCACCAAGGAAACTTGAACGCCTACGCTCTTCGCTTCCGCACCCTCGCCGCAGCTAGTGGATGGAACGAGCCTGCGTTAATCACCGCATTCCGGCAGGGGTTAAACCCGACGGTTCGTCAGCTGATTGTGGTGTATGATGATGCCTTGGGCATCGAAAATCTCATCCAGAAAACCATTCGAGTTGCACAATTACTCACTGCTTGCGATCGGCCCACACACATGAGACCTCCCCCGCTGCCGGCAACAGACTCCTCCCTGGCCTCTTCCCCGGCACCAATCCCTATGGAAGTCGACGCCTCTCATCTCTCCCCTTCTGAGCGCCTTCGACGAATGCAACAACATCTCTGTCTATACTGTGCTTCTGACCAGCATATGCTCAGCAACTGCCCCGTTCGACCTCCGCGCCTAGCAGTGAGTTCAATTACGGTACCCCCTCAAGTAGAACACCTAGTGAAAACCCGAGTGCATCTCCTAACCCGGAAACTGTGTTTTCCAGCGCAAGCCCTCATCGATTCAGGCTCCGCGGGGAACTTCATCTCCTTCACCTGCCTTCAGAAGATGAATCTCAGGAGAGAACGACTAGATCACGATCTCGCTATTAACACCATCCAAGGCAAACCGCTAGGCCGAGGTCGTATCCGTTACTGCTCACCCGTCATCACTCTTCAAATAGGATGTCTGCATTCCGAGAAGATTTCCTTTATGGTGCTGGAGGAGTCTACCGCTGAACTCATCCTGGGACGACCCTGGCTGATCCAACATCAACCCGTACTCCACTGGAAAACCGGCGAAATCCTCCGATGGGGTAATGACTGTCACCATTCTTGTTTGAAGTCCGTTAAGAAAATCTCCTCTTCCTCGCCAGACGACTCCGAGGCTGCAGAGGCCGCGCTTCCTGTGTTATCTGCAGTTGAAACCGGTTCCCAGACCCACGTCCAATGTGAGATTCCAGTGGAGTACGGGACATTCCAGGACGTCTTCAGTAAAGCTCTGGCAACCAAGTTACCACTTCACCGGCCAGGGGACTGCGCAATTGACCTGCTACCCGGAGCTACACTTCCTAAGGGCCGAATATATCCGTTGTCCATCCCGGAACAACGGGCCATGGAGGAGTATGTGACAGAGGCATTACAGCAGGGGTTCATACGTCCATCCATCTCCCCGGCCGCGTCAAGCTTTTTCTTCGTGGCTAAGAAGGACGGGGGCTTGCGGCCCTGCATTGACTATCGTCACCTGAATTCACAAACCATCAAATTCCGCTATCCCCTTCCTCTGGTTCCTGCCGCTCTGGAACAGTTACGTGGCGCCCGCCTCTTTTCCAAGCTAGACTTGAGAAGTGCTTACAATCTGATACGAATCCGTCATGGCGATGAATGGAAGACTGCCTTCGTGACACCCTCTGGCCACTACGAGTATCAGGTAATGCCGTTCGGCTTAGCCAACGCTCCTGCTGTCTTCCAGAGCTACATGAACAAAGTTCTCCGGCCCTTCCTCAACCGGTTTGTCATTGTCTACATCGACGACATACTAATCTATTCTTCTTCCAGATCTGAGCATCATAATCATGTCCTTCAAGTCCTACGGAAGCTGCGAGAACACCAACTATACCTCAAATTGGAGAAGTGCGAGTTCCACACTTCAACCGTCCAGTTCCTGGGATACATCATCAGCCAAGAGGGAATCCAAATGGACCCAAGGAAGGTAGACGCTATTCAGGACTGGCCCATGCCAGCCACCATTAAAGAACTCCAGCGCTTCCTAGGATTTGCAAATTTCTACAGACGTTTCATCCAAAACTACAGTCACCTCAGCTCTCCCCTCACATCTGCTCTGAAGGGCCGGCCCAAGTCCCTGTCCTTGACACCCGCAGCCATGGAAGCATTCCAACAACTAAAGGACTCTTTCGCCTCTGCACCTGTTTTAGCTCATCCCAACCCTGAACTGCCGTTCATCGTGGAAGTTGATGCTTCATCTACTGGTGTAGGGGCAGTACTGTCTCAGCGGCAGGGCGAACCCCCCATACTTCACCCATGCGCCTTCTTCTCCAGGAAACTTGCCCCGGCGGAGCAGAATTATGATATTGGAAACCGTGAGCTACTCGCCATCAAGCTAGCCCTTGAGGAATGGAGACATTGGCTGGAGGGGGCTAATCATCAGTTCGAGGTAATTACTGACCACAGAAACCTCGAATACCTTCGTGAAACAAAAAGACTGAATCCAAGACAAGCCCGCTGGGCTCTCTTCTTCACCCGCTTCGACTTCACGGTATCATATCGCCCTGGAAGTAAGAATAGCAGGGCAGACGCCCTCTCCCGGATCCATCATGCTTCCTCGGACGAGGCCGAACCGGTTCCTATCCTTCCTCCAGCTCTCTTCCTTAGTCCGATCCTCTGGGACCTTGACGACCAAATCAACCAGGAAAACCTGCTCTATCCTGCTCCGCCGGGAGGGCCAGACGGGAGCACATTCGTCCCTGAACACCTGAGAACCCCCCTTCTGGACTCGGCCCACTCTGTTCCGGGCACTGGACATCCGGGAAACAAGCGGACCCTCTCGCTCCTCCGTCAACGGTACTGGTGGCCCACCATCTCGGAGGACGTCGCAAGGTTCGTCAAGGGATGTTCAGTCTGTGCCATCGCCAATACCCCGAGGAGACTGCCTGAGGGAAAATTATCGCCTCTACCGATTCCTCGTCGTCCATGGTCCCACATCGGAATCGACTTCATGACCGACCTCCCTCCTTCTGATGGTTTCACGTGCGTACTAGTAGTGTTGGACCGATTCTCAAAGGGCTGCAAGTTAATCCCGCTAGCTGGCCTCCCTGCTGCACTCGTGACCGCAGAAGCCCTCTTCCATAATGTCTTCCGGAACTTCGGAATTCCTGAAGACATTGTCTCGGACAGGGGACCCCAGTTCATCTCCAGAGTATGGCGTGCCTTCTTCCGGCGCCTCGGGGGAACTGTCAGCCTTTCATCAGGATATCATCCGCAGACTAATGGCCAGACTGAACGGAAGATCCAAGAGATTGGTCGATATCTGCGGACCTACTGCCACCAGTACCAGGACAGCTGGAACTTGGTTGTATCTCTGCAACAATAAAACTGTATTGGAAACTCATCCCTCTGTTCCGTGTTTCAATACCTGACACTGTGGGGTTTGGGGGCTGTTATCAAGGCCAGTGGTTTTCCAACCAATGGCCACTGGGGTTTGCAGAGTTGGAGCAATCCTCAGCACTGGCGGAGATTTACCCGGTCGCCGTGGCCTGCGTGGACTGGGGGAGGCACTGGGCACGCAAGCGCATATCCGTCTTGTGCGATAACCAAGCCGTAGTAGACATAATTAACGGAGGTCGCTCAGCTTCCAGAGACACTATGCTCTTCATGAGGAGGATCACATGGTGCGCGGTCACACATAACTTTATTATCACTGCCCGTCATGTGCCAGGGCACGACAACAGGCTGGCTGACGCACTGTCCCGTTTCAAATTTCAGGTTTTCCGGAGGCTCTGTCCGGAAGCCGGCCCTGCGGGGATCTCAGTTCCTTCCTTGCACGACCTGATGCTTTCTTAAGCAATAGCCAGCTGGGGGTGTATATGGAGTCCGCAAAGCGATATATGAGGAAGGGGCTAGCTGCCTCGACTGTAAAAACGTATGATTTTACCTGGAAGAGTTTTGCTGTGTTTTGTGGATCTGTATCTGTTCCTCTTAAACCGGTGCTAATCCCCACGGTGTGTGCGTTCATTTGTTTTTGCGCTGACGTGCGACACCTCAAAACCCCCTACATTCGCAGCTTGGTGGCAGGGATTCAATTTCATATTTGATATTCGGAGCCCGGGGCTCCAAGTCTGTTCACAAATGTGGGTATCAAATTACTGCTCAAAGGAATCAATAAATCGTCTCCTCCCATGCCGGACCGTAGGCAGCCTATCACACTGGCGGTTCTGCATCAGATGGTGAGCTCACTCAGAGCTGGGATATTTTCACCCTACTGCGACGACTTGCTCGAGGCAATATTTTTCCTAGCTTTCTATGCATTGCTCAGAGGTGGCGAGTTCACGACTGCTACTAGGTCCTTCAACGCAGAGCGAGATATCACCCTGTCTGTCTGGCCGGTATCGAAGGCATGGTTCCGGTCGCACTTGAAGGTTGTTCTCGCTCGTAGCCAGTTACCACCCCAGCTGTATTCAGGGCACTCTTTTAGAATAGGTGCTGCGACCTCAGCCGCCAACCAAGGCCTCTCGGCATACGCCATGCAGGGTATGGGCCGATGGTCCTCTTCGGCTTTCCAGTTCTACATTCGGCCCAACGTCAACACGATCCTAGGATATCAACGGGTTTTGAAACCATAACTATCCGGTAAGTCAGCATATAACTGGTGGTGGGGGTGTTCAGGTGGTGATGCTTAGCTGGCGGTGGCGTGCGGGAACGCCGATGAGCTTCTCGCAAAAGTCATCAGTACCGGGCTCACAGCCGGTTCCCGGGTCTATCGTGACCAGTGTAATCCCTCGGGTCTATCGTGACCAGTGTAATCCCTCGGGTCTATCGTGACCTGTGTAACCCTCGGGTCTATTGTGGCCAGTTCCTCCCGGGTCTATCGTAATCCGATTGGCCCCGGGTGGTTTCCGACCAAGCATGAGGGAATTATTGCTTTAGTAACAATGTTCTCTTTTTCCTAGGACGGAGCTCCGGCTGAGGTAAGTTCCTGGTCATATTCACAGTAAATACGTTTTGGGGGGGGGAGTCTGGAGGATCAGAACTTGGAACCGTGGCCCCCGATTATCCTGGTTGAGGATAGAGTCCAAATCGCCAAAGACACAAAATTCTCCATAGACACAAAGTTTTGTTACACATGTAATAAAGGGGTTTAATTGCAGAACGAGTCTGTCCTGATTGAAATAAAGCTTAAGCGGTAGTTCTGGAAGGAAGACTTATTTCACAGCGGGTCAATACAGCTGTTCGCTGACAGCTAGGGGGGAGGGAGGGGCGGGGGCACGTGTACTAACAAACAACCGATCAGCCAATCGGTAGCGGCTATGCGTTGGTCTACCAATCATAACATTGCTGTCAAATATTTAAGGAGTGATCTTGGCGGGTCCTGTCAGCTGTCATTTCAGGGCAGACCGGATCCAACCCTCCTCCACCTCAAGCGCCTCCGGCACACTACAGGCAGAATCGGCCGGCTCAACTTCCTGACTTCACCACCACCACCAGTGTCTGGACTCAGGGGGGGAAGTCTGGAGGATCAGAACACGGAACCGCGGCCCCCGATTATCCTGGTTGAGGATAAAGTCCAAATCGCCAAAGACACAAAATTCTCCATGGACACAAAATTTTGTTACACATGTAATAAAGGGGTTTAATTGCAGAACGAGTCTGTCCTGATTGAAATGCCGTTAGGTAGCATTGAATGCACTGAAATCAGGAGGGTGACCTCACATAAAAGTGTAAAAACATTGCATTTAACTTTGCCAATAGGTGGCGCTATATATATATTCTTAATCACTGCATAGCAATACTTTAAGGCCTACACTAGCATTATGAATATTTCATTCTAGCCAGAAATATCAATGTTCCTTGGAGTTATAGCATTTTACATTCCAGGCCAGCTCACGGCCAGGTAGTTTCACGAAAACTCTTAATTCTAATACCAAAGTACCACACAGGTGTCAGGATCCATTTGCCTGAATTTGAAATCGATCGGGTGTAAACTCTCGAAGGAAATGTTTCGTTTGTAAACCCAAAAAAACCGCAAATTATCACCGAAAACGGGATCCATTTTTTCAAACCTAAAAGTGCGACCCAAAGAATATCTAAATTTCACGTACTTCTGATGCCCGTGCAAACAAAAAAAAAAGAGTTTTTGAATATGATAAAGGCCTCAAAAGTGCAATCAAAGCGGGGAAATAATAATAATAAGAAGAATTCTTCGAAACACAATAGGGCTTCGCCTGACTTTCAGTCAGCTCAGGCCCCTAATAATAGCACTGCATGAAAAGTGGGATTTCCAACAATTTCCGGCACCGTAAATTGTCGTGGAATTTCAGGTTTACGGCAATTTTCGGCAAAAAACTGCCGGAAATTGTCAGAAATTGACGTGGGCCTCCCTTGGCAGTTGGCCCCCCATGACTCCCCTACTCCTAATTCTAGGGGAGGCTTTGACATGTAAATGAAAATGCTGTGAGCTATACAAATGCAAATCAGGGTTTCAGAGAGAATTTTAGCCCAGGTGACATTTTTTTAAAAGGTAAGAAAATCTCTGGTACAAATAGATCAGGCCTAATTATACACTCTTACATTTTAGCTTGTATTGATTTATTTAATTTAAGTATGCTAGATTACTGTGTATGCCATTAGCTATGGCAAATGTTATGTAAAAAAGTGACCATTCCATGCAAACATTAGAATGAGAATGAAGGCTCTGCAGAGATCACATTCTCCTATAGCTCAACTAATGTGCACAGTGGCAGAAATACAGTGATCTTTTCTTTAGTCTTACTTAAATGCACAGACGACGTATTAACCACTACATCTCGCAGACATGGTGCTTCACAGGCACCGCGGCCTGGTCTCGCGAGTCCTTCCATGTAACAATGACCTCGTATCTGATTGGAGGATCCGGACGTTCAACTCGCGTGCAGCTCCGCGATCAACAACCCTCAGCCAGTCGAGAAGAAACTGCAGTTTGCTATCAGCGGACTGTCCGTCAGCTGAATCACCATCCTGCCGATATGAACGAGCGGGAGAGACTGACTCAAAGAAGAGACGGCCGCATGAAATCCCAAGGTAAGAATATGTTTGATGACTGCTAGCTAAGCTAAAAGTAGCTTAGCTTAAAAGTAGCTAAGCTAAAAGTAGCTTAGCCTAAAACCAAAGCTAAGAGTAGCCTTACAAAAGAACTAGTGAGCAGAACTCGCTTTATTGAAGTGTATTTTTGTAGTGTATAAGGTTTAAAGAGCATGCTTTCATTGTGCGGTATAAGGAAATAGATACCATAGAATAGATACCGATCAACTGTACATTTTGTTTTCACAGACTAGTTTCTCCTCACAATGAGGCGCTGACCTCCTATTTGCTCGGAGCAACATCTGTAAGTGACTTTTTTTTTTAACTGTTTCTCCTTCCTCGTTTAATGTTACGGTGACTTGCATGTTGATTTTTATTCATACCACTTCCATTTTATTGTTTTCCAGCGGCCTGTAGTCTTACAGGCCGTCTTACAGGTATTACGAGACTGCACGTCGGAGCTTCAAGTAAACCGCGCCAGAAAAACTCACTGCAGGCGGAAGAGCGAAGAGTTCCGCGCAAGAAGAAAGCAGGTAAGAGTTTATTTGGTGACTATTTTTCACGAGCATTGATAGATATGTTATGTCCATACGCATCGCACAGTACTGATTCATTGTTTTGTTTTTCACAGCTGCTGGAATGGAGACAGCCTGTGCTCGCAGATGACGCGGTGGAACTCTGGAAGTCCGCCAGCGCAGACCTCATGTCTGCCGAAGAAGAGGGCATGTTGGCGGCGTCTCTGGGTGGATTGTACGGTCGCCGTCATTTCGTAGGACGGAGCTCTCTGAACTGCGAAGCTGCAGTCCCGGTGAGAGGCGACTCCAAAGTACAGAGCCGCGCACAATATGCGTCTGCGCAACGGACCTGCCTCGGAAAGATTGCCGCAAGTTACCTACAACCCCGAGGAGGCGAACGGACAGTTGTACTTTTTGGATCATCATCTACTCATGTGTGCGCAGATCCTCGCTTTGTATACAATTGTTTGTTTTAATAAAGCTCTTTTTGCATAAACATGTTCCTGGCAAATGTTAATTTCCTCTATAAATTCATTAATGTCCTTGGTGGTAGTCTAATAATTGTTTAGTAGCCTACATAGGATAACAATTACATGAATATACAGTACAATATGAATGAATAAATAATATATATATTGTATTCATAAATTATTTATGAGGCTGGGTGACCAATAGCGACAGATCTGCCAACCAATCACGAGTGATTTTTCTTGTTTGAAAGTTGTGGTTTCATCCAATGAGGAGTAAGGAAACTCAAGCCAGTCCTGCCCAGGTGTGGTTTTGCTGCCAATCACGAGTGATTTTACTTATGCTAATTAGGGCCATTCGCACCTCCGCCACCTGATCGGCACCTATGTCAGAGTCTGTTTCCGACAATTTCCCGGACAGGCGAACGCGGCGTGCGCGGCCTGTAAATTGTCGGAAATTGTCGGAAATTAGGCAGATTTTCGGGCGTTTACGGGGACGGAAATCCCACTTTTCATGCAGTGTAAGATGTGATAGTTCCCAGAAGGAGGATATTGGATTGTAATACCCTTTTGAGTCAAATTTTGGCCATATAAAATAAATGAAATATATATAGCTTTTTATCTTTTTTTGTATTTTATTTTATTTTAATAATGCAACCTTAAGGTGCTGTTCACAAAAGCAATTGTCTAACGTAGACCCAAACAGAGTGGCATTAGCATGCATTGTCACTGTTTTCTTGTTTGTTATTCATTCAGGGTTCCCATATAAGTGTGTGCCCTTCATAGTCAAGGATCTGACTATTCTTGGCAGTGAGGAAAGACTATTGTTGAAATATATTTGCTGTAAAAGGATATCATTTTATGTGGTAAATTTAAGAAACAGTAGCGTATGAGGAGAGGGTCATTTCTACACATAAGGATGAGGAAAGATTAGCATAGACATTGTTATCTTTGATATCTCTTCATGTAATGTAATCCACCTAATTAATCTTTTCCTTTTTTTAAATTGAGTTATTAAACCCTAGTAATCCTGTATAGTGATATATTTTACAGTCCACAGCTGGAATGGGAGTGATTATTATAAAGGCCTGTGATCTTCAAAAATTAAATATATCTTCTAGGTTGAGTTTTCTTATCCCAACTGGAGAGTCAGAATGGAGGGCGCAGTTTCACCACACCGATCCCAGTAGGCTTTTGTAATCCTCAATGTGGTGTACATAAAATCCCACTGTAATTGCCTTTCTTCCAAAAGAAAGGTGGGTTGGTGTGATGATGTTTAGCATTCTTCACACTGCTCACAAGGATTACAAAGGGGATTTAGTTCCATTGCAGACACTTCCACGTACTGAATATTTCCTGTTCAGGTGCTTTCGAAATTTTAAAGAAAAGTTTAGCTTAAACATTGCCGTAGTGACAGTCGTTTGAGTCGTTTCCAATACCGGCGCTGAAACGATATTACAAGATACTGTACTAATACTATAAGAGCCGGTAGTGTGTATATTAATGCTATATGAATCATTTCATTTTAGATTCATTGTCGTTTTGCAGGAACTAAAGATAAGATATTATGGGGTTATCATCCAATACAAATTGGTCACATCTTTTACCCTATGGATAATTCTGAAGGGATGTATTGAGTAGTTATACATCTTGGATGTTGTTGGATGACTTGTTACTTTAGACTGTAATCTCTCAGATTGAACTTTATTTGCGATTGCACAAGTAGTACAAGTCCTCGGACAAGAAAATGCAGTTATATCTAGCCAGAAGTGCAAAATAGATGAGTAGATGGATAAATAGGAAAATAACAATATGAATATGCATAGTCACTGGAGGAATGTGTCTGGTCGCGTATGTATGTGTGTGTGCGTGCATGCGTGTATGCGTTGTGGTAGGGGTGGCTAGCGGTGTGGAGCAGTGTTTAATAGAGGGAGACCAGAAAAGCTCTTACTGACACTGCTGGTCATGCAACGGAGGCTCCTGTAGCGCCTCCTGGGAAGGAGAGTAAACAGATTATGACTGGGGTGTGAGGTGCCCTTAACTCTGCTCAGATGGAATGACTTGATGGCAAGGAGTGAAGTACCGGTGATGCATTGGGCAGTTTTTGCCTGAAAGCTATTTCCCATTTGCGATTTTGTCGAGAGTCTTGTAGGGTTATTGGAGATTCTTTTTTATAACCTTATGTGTCAGGATCGGGTTGTGGAGGCAGAGGCAGGACTCAAGCGCAGTGTTTTGAACAAAAAGGACATTAATAGTCAAATCCAAACGGGCAAAATGCAGACGAGGACCAGGAACACACAGGCAGACCCTACAGACTAGCCCAAAACCCCAAAGGGCGGGGGGAGCGGACCAGGGAAGTCGGGGGCACAAGTCATGGAGTCAGGCGTCGTGGAGCTGGGACAGGACTCGGGGCGAGAGTCGTGGAGCTGGGGCTGGCTGGATATTTTCTGAAGCATATTTGTTTTTGAATTTAGCTTTTATTATCAAGGATGAATGAGTTTAGGGGAGTGAAAGAGTATACGGTCTCTGTTTGCCTGCTGTCTGCTCTCCTAAGACCTTCAACAACACGCTTTAATCATGTGTTAGTTATGTGTCCTAACTGTTTGGTATACTTTTACTTTAATAAGATAACATCTTTATCAGATTCATAATTCAGTTTGATTATATATTGTTCGAGTTCATGCTTTGACATGTTTGTGTAATTAATATTGGATGATCATATTGAATATATATTGAATTTAAGAGGAGAGATGCCTCCTCCATAATAAACCTTGCAGAAGCTTCTGTTGCTTTAAGATATCCTCCATGTGTTGAAGACATTTTGCACAGTTTCAAACCAAAAATCCTATTATTAGTGCCACTAATTATTTAATTGTAAAAAGCGATAACACACTATTCCACCCCTAACAGCTAACATTCTCTGCGCTTGCTTACGCATGTATGTCAGACTGTCAGGTCTCCAATGATCTTGCCAAGAAATCAACTGCAGTCTCAAATACCATTACTTCACTATCAGAATACAAAGGGAAACAAGGACAAGGAACACAAAGAAAACCTACCCCAGTGCTAAATCACTTCCTGCACAAGAACAAAACAATGAAAAATCTATACTCCAGAGACATGATCATCAGCAGAAAAGAAACAATGAAATGAAATTTAATTAGAAAAGATAGATTTTGCACAGCTTACAAGTCAGAGGGGAGATGTTTGGGACCTCTCCAGACCTGTACTTGGTGTTCTGTAGTAGCCTGTTCAGTATAAAAAAATGATTTAGCTTCCCAAAAAAGGAAAATAAATAAAGTCTAAAAGAAGTCCTACATCTGTGTTTCACAGAGAGCTGTTATGAGACTTGAAGGGAATATAACAAAAATATGTATGGGGGTTTGAATTGTTTTACTTCTTACACAGATATTCTAAGTATACATCATTATGTTATACAATTTTTGTAAGAGCTACACTGAAGTTGGCAGTTTGATTAAGTTAATTGTAATCTTTGTGTGCTAAAAGGCACACAAGTTCCTGTTGAGATGGCAATACATATTCTCCTTTTTTGCCAAATAAATGAAAAGTATGTCATCAATGTCTTCTCTCTTGCCGTATCACTATCTCAGTTTCCCTCAGAGATGGTCCCAATAATGTGCTGAAAGTCAAGTTTGTTACAAGATGTAACACTTTCTTAAATACTGTAATCTACATTGTGGATAATTCAGCTATATATAATATGCTGAAGTACATTTCTGGAGCATAAAATATAAAATAAAAATAAAAACAAGAACTGTACAGAACCGAAAACCGTGACCCTAAAACCGTGATACGAACCGAACCGTGGGTTTTGTGAACCGTGCCACCCCTAATATGTATGTACATATATGTATGTATTACATGTATGTATACATTTATATGTCTATATGGCTATTATTATTAAACTTCAAATTATAAAAAGACCCTTTAATATTAAAAAATCTATTTTTTCACGTATTTTGAAAGATCAGTTTTGCAAGTTGTGCTGTTTCATATAATGTACATAAAACAAAATATAAGGCTTGCATAAAGATGCCTTTATCCTTCTTTTTTTATTTAAACTGAAATTTCAAAATATGAAAATCAGAATGCAAGGATTTTGCATCCTGTTAAACTGCGCTTGTCTTTTCTTCTCTATCACGGCGTTCATATTCTTTACCATCAAATAGCCAATAAATGGTCCAAAATGATAGCATCACTGTTGGCAATCGGAACAGTAAATAATAAATGTTTTTACTTTGTGGAACCAGTTGTTCATCTGCGTCAATGCCATGGTTTTTTTAGAGCGCCTGTCAGCTCATGACATGTTGACTCGTAAGGGCTGAGAGGTTTTTCTTCACAAAGAGGCTGATTGAGGGCGTGATGTCACAGCGGAGAGGTTAGTAATACACCCTGATTCCTCACAGCTTAATTTCAAAAAGCTACTGGAGTCGGGAGATTAAAAAGAGTGGGGTGCTGAGAGTGAGGTGGAAGAGTGTGAGAGCGGGTCGTCGAACAACAGAGCTTCAGGGCTCAGTAATTGCAGTGGACTACTGTGATAATGCATAAAAGACACCAAAAAGACTTGAGAAAAGGGAACTAGTTATTAGACATATATATATATAAAACATGTATTACAGCTCACTTTTCTTTCTTGTTCAGTATAATTAATGTAAATAAAAGATTACACGTTATGAATTACAGCGGCCTAAAACAACAGTTGAACTGAAGAGAAGGAGCGATTGGGGAATTTATTTCACATTTATTCTGTCTGTAAATCGGCTTAAGTACACCACCTACAAGCTGATATTATTCCCCAATCACACCAATCTGTCTCCTGTAAGCTGATTGTGGAACTTGCAATCCCTTCACTGTGGTGAACAGACATACAGGACCGTACAGGTACATAATGTATCCTGGAATAATGATGGGATTTAGGGAGATTTTAGGCTTGGTAAATGTGTTCATTGTGACAGTGTGTTTGACACAGCAGATGTGGGTGCACAATACCCCAGGGCACTACTGACATGTCACTGCATGATCATGGTACTTTCTGCTCACCTCAAACATCATGCTGCTTCTGTAATCTTTCAGTTCTTTAAGTCAATAGACCATTTACACACTTACCCATTTACACACGCATTTTTCGAACGGAAATACGTCATTGTAGCGTAGTAGAACTTCCTGTTATCGTAGCGGCAGATACGAAAAATGGCACAGTCGACCAGTCGCAATTTCTGCTGTGTTCCAGGCTGTGTCTTCCACCCACAAACAGCCCTACCTTTTGTTGGGATTTCCTATCCCCCCGAGTTGGTTGATGAGAAGAATATGAAGTTTTCATACATTATTGGTAGAAACCATTCCAATATTTTTTACAATCGCATCAGCAGGATCGCGAGGTCCGCATCAGCCTTGCAGCCTTCTTTCTCTTTTAGCTATCGCCATTCGGAAAGGCTTGTCCGATGTTCACCCGTGTACGCGTCCTCTCTCTGTCCAGAGCCCTTTTCCTCTTTCTTGCCTACTCCGACATGGGCTTTCGCTGTTTTGTCGCTGGTTCCATCATGATAACTGAGCAAATATCGCCATTGCGCTACGAGCCTGCCTTTCAGTTCAATAATTTAATAATTTATTGCCATGTCAACATAGTTGATTGGAATTTGTCTTGGTGCCATTCCAGTTAAAAATTCAACACAATAGACCAGACAATACATACATACACACAAAGGAACATACAGAACATGAAAGACAATCACATACACTGCATGAAAAGTGGGATTTTCGTCCCCGTAAACGCTCGGAAATCTCCCTAATTTACGAAAATTTACGACAATTTACAACCCGCGCACGCCGCGTTCGTCTGTGCCACAAATTGTCGGACTCTGACTAGGTGGAGATCAGCTGGCGGAGGTGCTTTAAATCTTACCATTGCTCCGGTTCGTTCCGCCTGCAATTTGTCTCCGAGTTGTGCAGAGACTTGTGAGAGTTATCAGTTGGTCTCTTCAAAATTCGCCTGATATCCAGGGCGAATTAATCCATTCCGAACAGGTAGGCAGGCAGGCGACCAATCATGATTGAAGGGTCACAGACCATACAGCGTAGATGAAAATGATACAGCATTCATATGTTCAACAACGTGAAATGTAATTTTAGGTGTTTTGAAATTAAATCAAATTTATTGTGGATTCTTTAAACGGAAGAATACATAAAGTGCAGGGAACTTTGAGCTAGGTAAAGGATATTTAGAGGTGCGTAAACGCTATTTCCAAAATTCCAGAAGTGCGTAAACAGTGTTTACGTGCTTTTACCCTCCACTACAGCCCTGCTTATAATCATTCTTCTATTAGAGAGATTTCAAACATGCTGAACTGAATGCTTTTTCTCCGGTTGTTGTTTTTCACGTTTTATTAAAGAAGAGCAGGGAGCCAGCACAACACGGCTGATGTCCAGTTGTAGAGCTTTATTACAGTTAACACATCAAGAGGCTGATGAGAGTAAGAGCCATTACGAATTTGTAACTAGTCTAATACTTCATACAGGTAGAATAAATTCTACTATGGTAATAAACCCACACGTCAAGCAAAAAAGAAAGGGGTGGGGTGAATGAGCACATCTGTACATTTGATCCATACTGTCCTCCTTGGTTTGCTGTGAATCAAAATGTGTATATACAAGGTAGAAGGTTAGCACAAACAATTGCAAAGAACAAAAGAACAAAGAAAGAAGGAAAGAAGTTTGTTGTTTTTTGTATGGAATGATGCAACTATACTTTGAATGGTCTGTTTTTCACCATCCCATTAACCTTAAAGTAATTTCCACGGATGACCATAAAACAAGCTCAATGTGGTGGATCTTTGCACTATTGTTGTTTTCCTTTTCTGAGCAATTGCAGTTCACGGAGTAGATTAGAAACTAGATTTCCGATTGGTCAGTACTACTTCCTTTTACTATCACCCGATAGTCAAACTTTTGACAAACCTTCCTACTTCATGTAGAATGTAGAATGAAATTGGTCCATATCGGAGCACACAGGGGACATTGAAGACATTTTTTTTTGAAGCCGCCATTTTTGGTGCTGATATTTAATATCTATAGAGATGACCAGTTTCACATAAAAAATGTGATGAAATATGTTGCCCTGGCATTTTATTGTTCTCAAAGTGAAAACGTTAAATTCCGGCTAATTTGGAATTGCAATTGTTGTTTGTCTGAAAACCATTTTTTTCTATACCATTGGGAGTGAGACATCTGTAACGCAGCGGATCATTTTTTCAGGGGTATATAAACAACCCATTTTGGACACTTTTTAGAATCATAATGCCCTAAAAGAATTGGAGCATTCAAGAATCAAAAGGCCATGAAATTGGGACCAAAAAACGCCAAATATAGTTTTACATATAACATAATTTTGTTTTTTGCTGAGAGAATTTATTTTTGGGAAAATATTTTAAATACCAAGTAATAGATTACACACAGTTAAAAAATACGTTGCTCAGGATTCACAAAGCCGCTGACCCCAAACTTTGGAGATAACGACTGTGTTGGTGTGAATATGGTTATATGTGTGTGCGTGCGTGCGTGCCTATTTGTATATTGTTTGAGATCTTCATTGAAAATATATGTTGTATGTTTATATTACTAGTTTATAATTATGCAGCTAGTTAGGATGCATCAATGCTGTGTACAAAATGTAGTGCAATAAAAAAGAACAAATAAAAAAATGCGGTATAGATCCGTGTTGGGGATTTGGTTAGTCACATGGGAAATATTCAAAGCTTGGACAGCTGAATCATTCAATCAACCACTGGAAACAAATAAATATAGTATAAAAAAACATATCAGCCCAATGCACTGTATAGTCAATCTATGACTGACACACACACACACACACACAGGGTCTCTGTGAGATTTGTATGGCTGGTAGGAGATGCGGGCTGTGCTGGTGATTTTGCATGCATGTCTGGTGAGTACTAGTAGGCCTGGCCAGTCTCGACCTGCAGAAGTCCCAGTACACCTGAGTGGTCGGCCAGCTTCATCCTGCGCTGACTAGACAGGCTGACGTTCTTTGCCAGGTAATCAACAGCGGCTGAAAAAGGTCGGAGACAAAACACAGAGTTAAATTCTCACTCCCACATATATATATATATATATATATATATATATATATATATACACACATACACACGTATAATGTGTGCTGTCAATAAATTATTAAATAAAATGTACTAATTAATCTCACAATTGGAATTAATTTATCTAATCACAATCAAAAGTTTGTTTTTCTTAGGTCTCCTGATTTCTTAAGACTAAAGCTCGAATTAACGACTAATCACTAGAGCGTATTGTATTTTAGACAATGTTGTTTTTAGGGCCTGAGCTGTCTGAAAGTCAGACGAAGCCCTGTTGTGTTTCGAAGAATTTTTCTTATTAGGGCCTCAGCTGACTGAAAGTCAGGCAAAGCCCTATTGTGTTTCAAAGAATTCTTATTAGGGCCTGAGCCGACTGAAAGTCGGGCGAAGCCCTATTGTGTTTCGAAGAATTATTATTAGGGCCTGAGCCGACTGAAAGTCGGGCGAAGCCCTATTGTGTTTCGAAGAATTATTATTATTATTATTATTATTATTTCACCACTTTGAACGCACTTTTGGGGCCTTTATCATATTCAAAAACTCTTGAAACTTGGCATGGGCATCGGAAGTGCGTAAAATTTAGATATTCTTGGGGTCGCGCTTTTGTGTTTGAAAAAATGGCTCTCTAGCGCCCCCTTCAAATTTTGCAATTCAGCCTATTAGCTTAATTTTTTCCCCCTAATGACCGATTGACCTGAAATTTTACACCCAGGTGCCAATCCGTATGCGCTACAAAAAAGTCAATCATGGTATGCAAATGCGCCTACTTAGATTTTCCGCCATTTTGAATTTTGTGAAAAACCTGTTTTACCGAACTCCTCCCAGACGCTAAGTCCGATTGACCTGAAAATCTCAAAAAGTCACTATTGGCTTACCCACACCTGAACTTATCGAAGGATTTTTGATATCTCATTTGGTTACAATTTTATAGACCAATGAACTTTTAAGGGGCGTGGCTTTTTATAAAAGACTCAAAACTTCCAAACTACAAAGACTGTCCTCACCAAAATGTTATCACATGTTCGGAATGCATCCCAGAACATACCCAGAGATTTTCAGAAAATTTGAAGACTAGGGGGCGCTGTTATTACTTGCTGAATATTTGCACTTTTCACCCGTTTTTGGCGATAATTTGCGTCATTTTGGGTTTACATACGAACGATTTCCTCCGAGAGTTTATACCCGATCGATTTCAAATTCAGGCAAATGGATCCTAACACCTGTGTGGTCCTTCGGTATCAGAATCAAGAGTTTTCGTAAAACTACCTGGGCGTGAGCTGCCCTCCATTTTGGGCGATTTTCTTGAAAATGTGAAATGCTATAACTGCAAGGAACATTGATATTTCTGGCTGGAATTCAATATTCATGATGCTAGTGTAGGCCTTTTAGGATTAAAATGCAGTGATTCAATATATATGTATATATAGCGCCACCTATTGGCAAAGGTTTACACTTTTATGTGAGTTACCTCCTGATTTCAATGCTTCCTAATGGCATTTTGGCTGAATAGCTTCCCCTACACATATTGACAAATAGTCCCAGCAACTGCGCTACACATTATCATGAAGCAGCCCAGCAGCTGCTCTGATCCAGCTGCATTTAATGCTACCTAATGGCATTTTGGCTCAATAGCTTCCCCTACACGTATTGATAAAGCAGCCTAGAAACATCTCTACACATTCTCTACACTGGACAGAGCTCCAGTCATGTCATTCACAGAGAGAATGAGGACATTTTCACTGGAGAGAAATGATCTACTTGATTAAAGCCAAGCTCTGCTCTCTTCAGGGAGCCACACAGCGTGTGTAGTTCGTGACTTATTATTTTCTGATGGAGCAGAAGTGGCGTGATTAGCTGTGATTAACTTATAACAATGCTGTACCATATGTGTCCATTCGTGTCTACTTACTTTAGCTTTATATGGAGAAAACGGAGAACGGTCATTTCTGCAATTGGAACAGCAGCTTACTTGATGACGTCTTGCTAATATCTTTTATTACAGTTCTTGACTGTTAAGTACTTTACTAATATCAAGCTTTAGCTTCGTTTTCATTTAAAATTATAAATAATTATATATAAATATGAATATTAAAGTCAAGAGTAAAGGCAAAATAACTCAATTGATCAGATCAGAGTTGTTGCATTATTTTTAAAGCAGGTGAAGAGGAGCAGCTGTATTACATTAAGTAATACTAAGAGGAGTAAGAGGAGGTTGGATACAGTAACATTAATTAAACAGTTAATATTTTACTGGATAATGACATATTGTACACACACACACTAGGGCTGCTAGCAGCACTGGACGGGTCCTCTGGCTATGCTGCGTGAGCACGTCACGTGAGCAAGTCACAGCTCAATCCGTGGCAGCTGTTATTTAAGCATTCTGGGTAATTCGGTCTTCTCTTTACTCTCGCTTGTCAGTCTTATAGCAGACCTAATTCCTTCAGAGGTTAAAACTATACTGACATGGATCTGTTCAACAGCGTGAAACTGTGGAACTGTTATTTCCGTTTGTATTGTCTAGCATGTATAGATAAATTGTATAGTTTATAAAAGAACTTTATTACATAAGTATAATCCCTTTCAAACAGCGGGTAATTCTGCGTTGCAGAGACATTGCTGTAGATCGTAAACCCAAGATTAAATCCCTGATTCTATTATATTGGTCTTTAATATGTTAATATAGAAGTCACGTGTCCTGATAACGTATAAGATGAAGTATGTGAAGTGAAATTCCATGCTCCACGTGGTTGACATACAGCTAACGTTTAGACGTTCCATACATGTCCATTTGTGTCTGCTTACTTTAGCTTTATATGTTTGAAGAATGAATCGCGTATTGGTAGGTAGTACTTCCTGGTTTGCCGTGAGGCATTTTGGGAGTTGTAGTTTCCTGTTTATAGGAAATACTGCATGCCTTTTGAATAGGCTTTTGGTGGACTTGAATATGGTGCACAATGTTTGAAGGTACATGCAAATTATGAAACGACGACGATGATAATAATAATGATTTTGTTATTATAGTGTACTAACAATATTATTATTTATTTGTATTTTGAATGTTATTTAATGTTATTGGGCTATTGAGGTAAAGAGCTAGAGAGCTATGTTGGTTGTAGTATGCACGTGGAAAATGAAGCGTTGCATTTCTTATTATTTCAGGTTTATTACCTGGTTCCGTTTAGAAAAAAATAAACAAACTGATGTGGAATACTGAGTAATAGCAACTCCTGATTTCAATGCTACGCAATGCCATTTTGGCTTAATAGCTTCCCCTACACATATTCATAACGCAGCCAACCAACTGCTTTGATGCACGTGCACTCATTTGGAGGCCACAGCTTTGTGCATATTTCTCCTGCATATCAGCAGAATGAAACAAACTCATCAAGTTTGTCAAATGTCCCACTGTGACTGATATGACTGGACCTCTGTCCACACCCTCACTGGAGAGAAAAGGTCCACTTGATAAAAGTACAGGTCATGTGTAGTTCACGGGTTATTATTTTCTGATGGAGCAGAAGTGGCGTGATAAGTTGCTCAACTCTGCATTGACTGAATCGACATAATCTTACATATTTTAGTGACGTTTTATTCTCTAATTGTTGAATCAGATTGTAGCTCAGAGATAAGGACACGGACTTAGACACCAGAGTTCTGGGTTTTATTCCTGGCTGGCACTGGACTTTTTTTTCTCATTTTCTTTTTTTACCTTTTGACTGCATGTCCGGCCGACCGCTGGCCCCCCCGACATGCGGCTCAGGCCCGTTCAGTACTGCCCCCGCAGTCCTAGTAATTGTATTGTATTGTATTTTTTCAAGGCAGAATTCCACCAGGTGAAACATATTGAAGTCATGCACTTTGAGTATAAAATTAAACTATATCTCCCTATAAATTGTAATTATTAAAGGAATAAAGAAAAGCATACAAATTACAAGTAACCCCAAACTTCGCAGTTAACGGTGTTGTTGGTGTGAATATGGGTATGTGTGTGTGTCTGTTTGTATACTGTTCCAGATCTTTATTGAAAATGTTGTTTACACTGAGTGAAATGTTTATAATAATGCTTCTTCCAACAGACAAAAATTAGATATGTAAGCTATTTTTCATGGGACCCTCAATTTTCACACAATAATAAAATATTATGCCGAAAGGACAAATGATAAAGATACGATTGATAAGTTTGTGGTTGTGTTTGTGGCATTAGCGCTTACTGAACACATACATCTTTGAATGCAGGTCACAAATATATAGACAGTAAATAATGCTGCTATTGGACAATAATGCAAGCAGCATGTTTCTTTCCAAAAGATATTTGGCAAAACAAATATGTCGTAAACCAGAATGATTTCTAGAAGGTGGACTGTTGTTTTGCTGGTGTGAGTACACATACTTTCAGTACGTTATATGCAGGGTGCGATTTGACAAAGCAGAGGGGTGGATGTTTTTTTTTTATTTTTATTCATAGACAAGAACATAGGACTTTTAGCTTGCATAACTAGGGAGAAGAACGCGAAGGGTAGACAGGCCCTTTTCTCGGATCCGTGGATTAGTCCCCATCACAACATGGCAACACTTTTAATGTTAATTTAGTTGTTTTATTAATGGGTCCTGTAAAGTAAGACGATATACTCAGTGCCGGCGCTCCGCACACGCACATCACGCACTGCGCATAGGGAACCAAATGCCTGGGGGGGCACCAAAAAATCTGGGACATGGAAAATCATCACAGTAGTACTGGTATAAATAACAAATAAAATATGTCTGAAGCATGTTAATATGCAAAACCACTACAATACTAAAGTAATAGGCCATCACTCACAGTAATGCAGCTCCGTGCTGCTCTTATTATTAAAGAGCTTGTTCCTATTCTCTGCTACGGAGACACCCCCCCCTCCCCCCGCCCTTACATTGTGTTTGTGTTGGATGACGTTCAGAAATATGCGCCGTCTGCCAGAAGGCTACTGAATAGTTACTCTGATTTATTGACACTGCAGATCGTTACATTTCAAGAGTTTAAGTAGGCTAGCAGTTAAGTTGCATTCATCGCTATCAAGGGGGGAAATCCTTGAGATAAAAATAATTTAGCAAAGAGGGGGTATAGAAAAACCAATGACAATTTTAATATTTTTGAGCTCTTGGGCACAAAATGCTTATTTAAGATTTTGGGGGAAAAAACAACAGATTATTGTTGAACATGCATTATGTTGCAGCAGCATTGTCTGATTTATGTCCAATCATACTGACTGAGAAGAGAACACTAAAGGAACAAACAGTCTGGCTCGAAAGACTGAAATAATAGTAGTCGCCAGAATCAGTGAGGTTTTTGCAAAACTGGTATTAATACTCAGCGTTTCTCTGTCTAGGTGGTGGATGTTGCCCCTCCCTCTTTTAGCTCGTGATAACTTCTCTTTCAAAGGGCAGGGGAGACGTGATGTGACATGTTGTGTTTGGTTGCACATATGTGTATTTTGTGGCTATCAGGAGAAGATAAGCAAGGCATTTCAGTTAGGATGCTAGCGTGCATAGAAAGGAAGCTGTCACTCTGTGCAGAAGGATGAGAGAAAGAAAAGCACCTATTGGTGGGCAGGTCTGACTGCCAAGATGCCAGTCATCAGAAGAAAGTGTGGGAGCCGCATGGGAGTGTGTGTGTGTGTGTGTGTGTGTGTGTGTGTGTGTTTCACAAGGGTTTATCGAGGCCTTATAAAAGGCAGCTTTTTTTCTGTCAACCAGCTTTATACCTTAAATCCTTGTTAAGCAGTCACACTCAAGAGTCCTTTGCCTCCAAGATTGAGCCTATGATAACACACACTAACGCACATTGAGCCTATGATAACGCATGCACAAACACAGCTCACACTCCAGCTATTTTGACAGTGCATACTTTAATCTGTCAGGAGCTTCCTGCATTAGAACACTAGAAGAGTCAAATGTCTGAAGTTAAATGTTAAATCTGTCTGCAGGAGGGAGACTTGGGGGTGGAGGGCCTCAGCCAAACCCCAAACGTCAGAGAGGATCAGCTTTAGAATCAGATATATTCTTAAAGAAATATTTCATATACACTCTGGCCACTTTATTAGGTACACCTGTTTTGGTAACACCTGCTTGTTAACACAAATTGCTAATCAGCTGATGTGGAGACCATAGATGTGGTCAAGACAACTGAAGTTCAAAAGCGAGCGTCACAATGAGGAAGATTTAAGTGACTTTAAACGCATGGTGTGGTTGTTGGTGCCAGACGGCTGGTCTGAGTACGTCACAAACTGGTATTTTCACGCACATTTATTTAAAAAGAATGGTCGAAAAAAGAGAGTATATCAACTGAGTGGCAGTTGTGTGGTGAAAATGCCTTGTTGATGTGAGAGTTCAGAGGAGACTGGTTCGAGATGGTTGAAAGGCAAAATAGTAAAATAACCACTCGTTACAGAAACCGTGCTGCCAACTCACACGCTTTTGCATGTTTTCACAAGCACTCGTTCCACACATCCAATTTCTTACGCAAAAAAAAGGAATCTGCAATGGTTCATCTCCAACCTCGCTGACGGTAAATGACGCATCTGTAACCCTATTTGCTGCATGTAGCGCTCACCCCTGACAAAATCTCACTCCAAGGTTTTGTGAAAAGTTGGCAGCTCTGGAAACAAGGAATGTAGAATCTGAATGCACAACACGTGGAACCTTGATGAGGATAGGCGACAGCCACAAAAGACCACACCGGGGGCCACTCCTGTCGGCTAACAACATGACACAGAGACTGTAGTTCACACAGGCTCACCACAATGGGACAACAGAAGATTGGAAAAACGTTTTCCTGGTCTGACGAGTCTCGATTTAGGCTGCGACATTCAGATGGTCTGGTTCGGATGTGGCCTAAACAACAGAGCATGTATCCATCCTACCTTGTATCAACAGTTCAGGCTACTGCTGGCGGTGGTGTAATGGTGTGGGGATATTTTCTTGGCACACTCTAGGCCTCTTAGTACCTACTGAGCATGGTTTAAATGGCGTTGCTAGGGTTGCCATCCGTCCCGTATTACCCGGGACATCCCGAATTATGTGCAATTCTGATTTGTCCCGTCCGGGACAGCTCCAGTCCCGTTTTCCAATCACAGCCGGCAGTTTGTGCGGCCCGCAGACTTTATGTGCGACCATATGGACTAGCATAGCTGAGTATTGTTGCGGACCATGTCCATCCCTTTATGACCACAGCGTACCATCTTCTGATGGCTACTTCCAGCAGGATAATGCGCCATGTCACAAAGCAAACTATAGGGTGTTGTCATTATAGATTATAATTTCAGTTGCTCAATTCTTTTTTAAATATGTACATATTCCACACACTATACATATAGTATAAGCATCCTTACATGCAGGTACTGTACATGATCATCCATTAATGAGTTAATTTCCTTTTGTTTATAATTCACAGGACCCCTGACATGTATAGATGTTTTATTTCTTATTATATTGTTGTCATTGGTGTTTTTTAAATATACTAGGTAGTACATTTTCTGCAATTCAACTTTTAAGAAACCAGAATACTGCCTTTTGCATTTCATATATTTCGAAATTAAAATGAAGGGTAACATCACACTATTTGCGTACTATGGCCATCATTCTCAGTTCTAAATGAGATGGCTGCAGTAACCAAAGCCTAACCGCTAAAAGGCAGCTTCATCAGGGGATCACGTCTATCTCCTGAAGATAACTTGTAACCATCTGTTTTTGTAAAGAGTATATTTGCATAATCTTTGGAATTATTCTGGTGTGTTGATGACGAGGAACAGCTTTGGTGTTGGAAATGGACACATACTGTCCCGAACTGTCTCAAATACTATTTTAATAAAAATAATGGAAGGGAATACTTTGCCACAAACCTTCCAGTCCAATAAAAAACAGCAAAAAACATTTTTTTAACATTAATATTTGAGGAGAGTCTGCTGGTCATAAGCCAGAAAAAGACCCTAACGTGCGTGCCCTCGAGAGGATTGCCTAGAAAAAACAATATCAGATGCTGCAGTAAATATTCCTTAGAGCGCAGAGGACACTAGTAGGACCTGCACTCTGTAATAGTTTTTTTGACAGCGTATATCGGATGCACTTAGTAATAATATATGGTGGAATAAACAAAAACCCAACGTATAAATTCCTGAAACATTAAACCCTTTAGTCTCTCACTAAATGGAATAATACTGCTTTATCAGTTAGCCATAGAAATTGCAGAACTCACTCTGGCCATACTGACTGTACTGGTATCCGGCAGCAGCCACAGCTGGGTCCATGCCGTAGCTAGTAGTGCTGTATGTGGGGGGGCAGTAAGACTGGGAGGATGAAAGGCTGTCCACGGTCTTAATGGAGGCCTCAGCGGAACGCTGGCTGCAGCTGGCTGCGATGGCGTTGGATGGAGAGGATTCCAAGGCACTGTGGAGTGGTGAGATGGTAAAGTCGTGTTGGGACTGTGAGGACACACCACTTGGGTTGCTCAGGATGCTCATCACCTGCAAACAAAGAGGGGAAGATTGCCGTCAGAAAAGCTTTTTCAGTCAGTTCGGTTCACCATAAAATTTTCATGACCGTCATTTTTGATCATCTTGGTGACTAATTTCCATTTCGTGCCAAAATAGCAGAATTGCTCAGAAATGATGACAGCAGCAACATGTTGAATCCAATATTGTCACAACAGATACAAAAATAGTATCATCGAACACATTTGGTAGAATGGGTTTGCTCAGGGGTGAAAGTAGTTTTTATTTCTTGGTTGACCGGGTGGCGGTAGCGGTCGGCGGGCGCCGAACCTCCGCATACACTCGCGCGACGTTGGCAGTTGTGTTGTCATGCTGAAAGTGCAATATTTTTCTGAGACAGTACAGTTTTCTTTCCGGTACCAGCCAGTATCGGGTTACTTTCACCCCTGGATATAGTTGACATATTATGGTCGGGCTTCTGTAATTTGCAAGTACAAGTAGTCAGAATGTTGTCAAATACATTGCGGCGGCTAGGAATATGAACGTGTGTCACGTGTGTCATAGGCATTCATCATCTTCACAGAAATCTAATCTGGCTAACTAATCCGTCAAGAGTGTGCTTTGGGTATGTAACAATGTAAATGTATTTATCAATCTACCAACACAGGATACTAAGTAATAGTAACTCATTTCTTATGAAAATAATTTTTTGAAGTGTTTTCATGAGAACATTTTTTTTAAATTGGCGACTGAGGGTGAGTCGAGGGTCCGTGTACTTGATGGCCAACGGATTTTCGTTTTCAAAGGAAAAAAACAAAAACGAAAAACGGCCAGTTTTCGAGTTCCATCTACAAACACATCAAAGAAAATCGGATAACGAGATGGTTTTTCGTTTTCCGTTTTTTAATATCAAAACAAAAAACAAATAATGGGTGGTTTTCCGTTTTTTGTTTTCCTATTTACTATCGGTAATCGGGAAACTGGCCGTTTTTTGTTTTTGTTTTTTTCCTTTCAAAACAAAAATCCGTTGGCCATCAAGTACACGGACTGTGGAGAACACAATCCCTGCTATCTGGAATGTTGCTGTGTCCTCATGCAGACACTTAACCTCCCATAGTTTTGACTAGGGTCAGTGGATGTCAGTTAATTACAGTCAGGTGGTACCATTCGTTCATTCGTTTTTCAAAATAAAACCAAAACTAATAATGACTTGTTTCCTCAATATTTGTTTCCAAAACCAAAAGGAAATAACGGATAACAACTCGTTTTTCCCATTTGCAATTGTGTGCTCAAATGAAAAATGGAAAAAACGGATAACGAGCCTTTCAACCCGTTTCATCCAGTTCCAGCTTTTTTTTTTTTTCTTGGACAATTTTGTCCCTGACCGATGTGCAATCGTGACCTGGCACCCCCCCCCCCCCCCCCCCCCCCCTCCCCAATCCCCCTCTCGGAGACCCCCCAATGAATACATAAATGAATATGCATTTGAAATACATTGTGAAATAAATAAATGACGCAATAAATACATAAATATTAAATCTATTTTATTTTAATTAATTTTATTTTATTTCATAGGTCCATATTTATTTGGACAATTTTGTCACCTCCGAGAAGATCGGACCGCGGTGCGACGGGTGCCAAATCGATCACTTTATCAGTGGGAGACGCCGCACCGAAGCCCTTGTCCCAGCTCTGTTGGTGGGTAAAAAGTCACTAAAACGTCAAAAATGACGGTTCCTTTGCCCTCTGTGATGCCAAAAAGTACCCCAGTGAGCTTACGTTACGGACGGGCATGGGCTGCCCGAAGCTCGGCTCTCAACTCTGGAGGTCGATTTGAACCCTAACCCCCGCTTCGAGTGCTGGCCTGTGCCCTGCCCGTGATGCATTTCCTCCGCGGCGAAAGCCGCATGCTCTAGCGCTCCCCCGCCCACACCTCGCCGCTTCCGGCAGCCGTGGACTACTTGCTGCGCCCTCTCTCCCCGCCGGGGAGGGACGGGGCCCCTTGCTCCCGGCGCGAGTGTCGAGCGGGGCGCTCCAAACACGTATAGCGTCGCCAGGGCGGGGATCGGCTCTCTTAAAAGGTGGCAGCGGTCAGCGGCGATGTCGGCAACCCACCCGACCCGTCTTGAAACACGGACCTAGGAGTAAGTGCACGAGTCAGAGGGCTCGGTACGAAACCCTGTGGCACGATGAAAGTGAGAGCGGGCCCGTCCCGGGGGGGTGGCGCGTGTGCGCACGCGATATAAAATATAAAAACTGGATGAAACGGGGTGAAAGGCTCGTTATCCGTTTTTTCCATTTTTCATTTGAGCACACAATTGCAAATGGATAAAACAAGTTGTTATCCGTTATTTCCTTTTGGTTTTGGAAACGAATATTGAGGAAACAAGTACACGGATTGTACTTTGAATGGTGGCTTCTGTCAACAGAAAATGGCTGAGTGAGCTTTGTGTGGTCAGATGGCTAAAACTATATAGTCCATTTCACATTTCCAAAGAATTCAGAGAACTATATCACTCGTTTTCACAGTTTCTTCAACAAATTATTACAGTCAAAATATCTTGTAAATGGGGAGCTGAAAATGGCTGTAAATATTTTGGGACATTGATAAAAAACAATATGAAAATATGTTGGGTTTTTTTCATAATGGGAAAAAATGTGGTACTGCTAATTTACTGAGGTTATAGCTGAAAAGGCCCTCCCCACAGACTTAATCTTGTATGAATATATTGAAGCAGTCATTCGCAAACCTTTTCTGTTGAGCCCCCTTTTTGAAGGTATAGGACCATTGAAGAATGCACATTTAACAGCGGGATCATATCCTTGTTTTTAAATCTGATTACGTTCAAATGATTAAGTTTATCAGGGTAGTGTCTTTTCAATTTATTGGGCTTTACATTGTCTGTCACCAGTTTTTCAACACACCGGGGTCTCTATTCTTGGCCATAGTGCTCGTAAAGCTGTAGTCCCACTGTGCCCCGACTACAAAAATGATTATTAAACTGCAATTTAATACAGTTAATATTTTGGGTTGGTATATGTAGAGGCAGAAGTCAGCTTTAATCATCATTTTCTCAGAGTAAATTAAGAATTAGACGGGGAAAATATCCAAAAGAACGGTCAAAACCAGAGATATTATTTCCCAGGTTGTGGAAACCTCAACGTGGATTTCTTCATTATGAGTTTAATCATGGTGAGTAAAGGTGTGCAGCAAAAATAAATATTAAACACAAATATATTTTGACCCTACAGGAAACTTGGCATTAGCTCCTGGCTATAGTATTTGTAAACTGTGCTGCTATCAGTGGGCTGCAGCTGCAGAAGAAAATATAGTTCAGAAACTAACAGAGAGGTTCTATGTTGTAATATGCAATATACGCCAAAGGGGTACAATTTATAATATAATGAACCAATTTAATAGAAAAAAACCATGTAGTGTAGATGTAACTGGAAATCCAGGAATTAGTAAGAATTTAAACATTTTCAAATTAAATAAGATGAAATTTGTTTTAAAAAATTGCTTGAGATACAGAAATGAGAAAAGCTTAAATTATTTTTTTAAATGGCCATGTATTTGTAGTAATATTAGTAATAGTATTAGTTTAAGTAGTTGTGGTATTAGAAGCAGAATATTGATTTAAAAAAACATCTACTAAAACATAGTGTCAAAAGTGGTAGTAATATCAGCTCTAGTGTATAGTGTACTACTAATACTATTAGACATATTAGTATTTGTAGTATTATTAGGAGCAGTTGTAGTATTAAAAGCACTATATATGCACTGGTAGCATTTTTTGTTAGTAGTAAGATAAGTTATATGAGTTGCAGTGTCATGAATACTACTAGTAATAGTAGTATTTTAGACAATGACTACAGACTCAATATAGACTAATGACTACTACAAATAGTATGAATAGCAGTAGTAATAATAGTTATGGTGGTAGTTGTAGTAGTATTTGAAAGTGCAATAAATATTTCAACAAAACAGCTTCATTCTGAGCTTCGTGGTTAAGGTAGGGATAACCAGTCATATAGAGACAAAGAGAGAGAGAGAGAGAGAGACAGAGTATGTGGGAGAGATGGACAAAGAGACAGAGAGACATAGAGGGAGACTGGCTGAGTGAGTGAACAAAAAACAGGGGATCACAAATAGAGAGAGAGTTAGTGAGTGAGTACGAGCGAGAGGGACTAGAGGGAGGATTTGAAAGTTTAAAGAGTTTAAGAAGAATTGAAATAAGACTTCGTTGAAAAATCGTGTTAAAAATATTATGAATATTTATTCAAGCACAAGAAGTAGAAATCTGAAAAGTTACAGCTGGAATGTCCTGAAACAGACATTTTTAATAGCTGGCGGTGAAAGAAAGGAGATGAAAGGTGGAAGAAATAGAATATGTTGAATAAAGATCCAAAGAACAATGGTGAAGTAGCATTGCAACAATAAAGTGAAATTCAGAGCAGGTGAGTAAATAAGTCTTTGTATTAAATGCTCACAAAATGTAGACAGCAAATGTTAAAGCAACACAATGAAATGGCAGATGCACATTTTACAAAAAAAAATTTAATCCACAAACAATTGTGGACAATTTTGTAATAAAGGAATGTATTCTTTGAGTGGTAAAATGTGTAATGCTAATACAAAAATAGTAATAATAATATTCCTTTTGAATTTTTTTCTTTGTTTTGGTTTCCGTTTATCTATATATATTTTTTTAGTCTTGTTGCTTTGTATTTTTTGATATATTGATATTAAGTTGTTAAAATGATCATACTGAACCACCGGGCAAAATGTTTTACTATACGCCTAATTTTCCAGGGAACCATGTATGCTGTTAGCCTGGCAAACGTTATACCCTACGTACGACACGTACAAGGTAACCAGTTGTTTTAGGCACAAAGGTAACCAGTTGTCTTAGATCCACTACACCAAAAGGTTTCCTCCACAGTGTTTCCTCCACATTACGTCACCGTAATGGATAAATAACACCAAGGGCGGGAATGTCTGTGCATCTCTGTGGCGCAATGATTACAGCAGCTGGTGCTATGGTATTCTGAACTTTTGACCCACGGGGTTCGAAAATATCGTTCCGATCTTTCCTTTTTATTTATTTCCTTAAATAAATGTTTTCATGCGTGGCTGTGATGTAGGCTAGTGCTCACTTATACAATTGTAAACGCTGCAATGGATATGGGACGCGTTTTGTAGATTTTCAGCAATATGTTTGTGAATGTGTGGCGTGTGACGTCACAGAATCAGGATACAGAGGCAGACACATCTGCAAACGTAGGGAAACCAGTAGAGGTGTAACAACGGCGGTCGGCTGCGCTCACCTCCGCGGATACAGGCACATAAAGTCTGCGGAAGTTTGCCGGCGGGCCGTAGTTTGGGGACCCCTGGTATATATGGCCACTCTACAGACATGTTTTTATCGAAAAAAACCACTGAGTTTATCCGAGAGGTTAGCGTTGGTAGGGGTGACAGTCGCACAGGAGTCAGGGCAATCAACAAGATCTTGCCAGCGCATATTCAACGTCATCGTCTTGCTGCACCCTCCCCGCTCTGTGATTAGTGCCCCATTCTGGGGCAAATTTGCTCCATGGTTTCCAGACTGTCTTGCAGCGCAAAATAAATCGTGTGCGCAAGGCAGACTGGGAAAACCCAGGCTAGTATGCTGTATGAATTGTTGCTCTCAGCTGGAGGCAGAAGACTGCAACAAAGAGCAGACAGGCAGGTGCTCAATTCATCACATGGAGACTGTTCTCAGAAACAGGTACATGGCTGCAGGTAGACAGTGCAGTAGTAATAAATATTCATGTTGTAGGGAATATTTTGCCTTTTCAAGCACGGTATAAAATATGAATAATATGAAGATAAAATAGGTCATACAGGCACTTTCCGTTAAGCGCAGCTTATTTTGTTTTTTAAACCCTTACCCTACTCACTTTCCTGTTTGAATCTGTCTAACCAACTGCAGCTCAAACTGCTGCTTTTTCATGAAATTCTTCAATTAATACACACTCTGTGGCCAATCAGGACCTAGTATTCACTGTGGCCATGGTACATAGTTTATAAAAACTGATCACATAACTAAAGCGGTAGATGTGAGTTGGTTGTAGTGCTTTGCAGCTAGTCAACACCCACATTTCATCCAAACCAGAGGAACTAAAGGAGCTTAATACTTTTCTACCCACTCATCCAGTCAGACAGCACCCTCTGTTTAGTTTTCACTGAGGGAGGAGGAGAAGAGAGAGAACACTGTGATAAATAAAGAAAAAATATATCCTAAAAACATTCCATCAGTGGGTATGATTTAAATTCCTCAGCCTTTCTGGCAGCTTTCTCAGGTCTCGTCTTTTTTTTTTTATTTGCTCTAAAGCTTCTTGCTTTACGTCTTGCCAAACTGAAGCAGCATCTGTTTTTCAGGCGATTTCTAATTAACATCTACCCCGTGCCCCCACTCTAGTCCTCATTATGGGAATGATGTAAATATATGTGCTCATCCTTTTTGATTTGTTGACATGGGAGCGCGCCAGTTGACAGCGGGCTTAGTACTGCAAATTTTAATAGCAGCTGAGACTAATATTAGGCACCACACTCATTGACATTTAGGTGCAAAAAGCCGTGTCAACTCACTGAACTGGGGGCTGCAGGAGGAAGGGGTTCATATATTTGGATCCCCTCTCTGCTCAGGCTTCTTGAGTTTAATTCAACACCTTTCCCTAATTTGAGCATAGGTTGTTGTTAATGGGAATGGCAGTGTACAGGGGGCGCAAAGAGGGTGTGTGCGCGTGGAGGGGGGGAGGGGGTTAAAGAGCCCCCCACCCCACCTCCTTATCTCAGGCCGACAGTTGTCAGGAATCACGGGTAGAGGCCTGAGTTAGCGAGGCAGGCAGGCCTGGGGATATGGATCAAAGAGACAGAGCTGGAGAACCAAAGCAGCTCTGATCCCCCAACACTGAAACCCACTCTGTTCTATCCTTACTCGCCCGCTTTCTCTCTCTCTCTCTCTCTCTCTCTCTCTCTCTCTCTCTCTCTCTCTCTCGCTCTCTCAATCTCTTTCTCTTACCCTGACATCAAATAGCAAGCCAGAGAACTCCACCATTTCAAAGCGGGCTAAATCTTCCTCTCACAACAAACCGGAGACAAAATTAGAACGCAAAAGGAGAAATGTGTTCTTCTTTACTCGTGTGATGTGTTGATGTGTTGGGGTCACTGGGGGAGGCATAGTTTCATCTTCAATGGCAAGTCACTAAGTTGTTTGACCTGACAAAAAAGGATTAGTGGTTCAGCATACTGACGGTATCACTGAAGAGAAAAACTCACCAGTTTGAGGGCTCTAAAGAAAAATGGATATTATGGAATTTATCAAAAAGTATGGCTGGAAAAAAAGCTTCATTTTTAAGGCTTTCTTGGGGGAGATGGGGTTTGTAACAACTCTGGTGGTGAAGCTGTGAAAGGGGTTTCTATTTACAGGGCCATCACAGGAATGGAAATTCATACCTTCATTTTGTCTAGCTGTCAATAGGACTTGGAATTGGAAATGAAATGAAAGTCCCCCTTTAATTCTTTCCAATTCAATTTGAGAGGAGGAGGCGCAGAAAAAGGCTTGTGTGAATTATATTCCAAATGCAATATAGCTGTTTCAAATTGAATTATTCCCTGTCAGACATACGGCACACACTCTTCCTGTAATTTTGAAGTGTGATCTTTGGAAATTCATCCTACATTGTTATCTAATGTAAATGCCTGGGAGCATGATGAAAGGGTCAATGGCAGTAAAAACATAATGGAAAAGCCTCAGCTCAGAGGCATTCAGAATAGGCTGAGAGTGCAACACCAAATGCAGCAGTATTCACTGAAGATGCATTTCATGTCTGGAGTGAATATCATTTCAAACAAATGAATTTGCTGTTTTTATTTTAAATTGTTTTGATTCCTATCAAAGCCAACTGACACGTTTGATGCTCAAAGAAGTCTCACTTTAAACTCATGAATATGAAGCATAAGCGAAAATTCAGTCAGGAAGACTGGACAGGCTGTGGCGGTCCCTGGAGGCACACGGCCAGCTGATTAGGAGCACCGTGAACCAATTGCATAGTTGCCTGCAAACTTTAAAAGACTGTTCTCTTTGCTGTCAGTTGTCATTGCAGCATGCACCAAAAGCCATCGGTGAGGGGATCCGACAGGATTGCGGTAACGCACAAGGTCCGATGGGACGTTTGATCGATTGCGGAATGTTAGTTACAATCTGAGCCGGCGAGCAGCACGGGCGCCATTGATGCAAATATAAGAGTGCGGTGTGGTGCCAGCATCAAGCTTCTCTCTGCCCAGGGGTGAGTGGGTAAGGCTCACAGCTGGCAGAAAGCGAGTCGGAAGCAGCTATGATGTGTTATGTAACGTTATAATTCAGCGACGCTTTGTCTAAAGGAGCTATAAATGCATTCATCAGAGCTTATACAACGTTATCCAGAGGTTAAGGGCAGAGGAAGCTGCGCATCGTGCAGCGTTATTTGTTCTGACATGCAGCGCAACTGTGTTGCTTTAGCTCCGGACAGGCAGCGCAACTGTGTTGCTTTAGCGTTGAGTGGTTTGTTAAGGCGGTGATGATGGCGGTCGTGCGGAAAAAAATAAAATAAAAATATATGCGCCTCTATAGCAGGCGTTACGGTAAAAGAGCTTACAGCCGTAAATTCACTGATCTGTGCACTACTATAGTAGCAGACAGATGTCTGAGCAAAGGGGTGAGGGAGTGACCAGCTTACCGGGAGAGCACTCCACCAGCTACTGCGGGCCATCAAACGGTAATCACCTTCAGCTTCAACGCCAGGAAACGCGGAGCCATGCCGTGTGCAGCAATCAGTAGCCCCTCAAGCGGCTAAACACTCGGCCTGGTAGTCGACCCTCCGCATCCACGCAGATCGAAGCAGCATGGCATTCCAGGCATCCGCAGTCCCTGATCGTCCGCGGGTAGGCATGCACGTAATAAATGTCTAACAAATTACACGCTCAGGTGAAGATCCGGGACGCAAGCTATATCCGGTTAGCATTACCCGGCCGTCTCCATGTGATGTTAGCTAAGTATGCTGTGAACTTTATGCGGCCCTGCACCTTTGCGACTTATCTTGGCCAGGGCGCCGTTGCAAATAAGTTGGTCAACCGGCCTGCTTGGCTAAATAAAGTTTAAATAACATACGTGAAATAGTAAATAAATAATGAATTAACCACCAGAGAAGTGATCTTTGACAACACCACGGTAGCAGAATAACCGCTATAGATGTAGCAGAACACCTGGATAATGCCTCTAATATGCAATTCAAGTCGACTTTGATGGACAAGTGATGTATAATGTAAATGCATAACAGGACCACTACCATAATATAGGTAAGTATCATAAGGCTTTCAAATATTAAAATACATATGAACAGGAACTGTTACTCTTTCATACGGAGATAATTGTCCCGGTAAAATGGGTCCTGGTTGCAAGAGACCTCCAACTACAGGTTCCAAGCTGTGCTACACATTGGGTACCCAGCTCCGATGGGCACCTGCATCGGGGCACACGACAGTCATGGCAGCAGCAGCAAGCAATCCGCGGGCACGAGGTCCTAAAAAGCCTAGGTTACGTTTCGGTGGCAGAGGAACTGAGGGACACGCACACCCAAGAGCCCGGAGCGCAGCCCTGGCTTGGCTTGCGTCACCCAAAGCTAGGCTAGTACTGCTGGTACTGATGTCTCTTTCATGTGTTTGTATCTGCTTTATGATGATTGGTTGGCCTGTCGCTGCTATATTGTATGTTTGCGTCCCACTGGTCTCGACTAAGCACTTTCGTCGACCCAAGTCATGTTTAACGTACTATATAAATAAATCTGATTGACTTGGAGCTATGCAAGCCTAACGCAGCTCGCAAGGCTGTAATTGTTCTACTGTTTACATTCCTTCATCAGGCTCACTCTTTCCAGGGGCATAGCAGTATTTAACAAAACGTTACTCCACCTATCCCGGCGGGATATTGCTAAACACGTGCAAGCTTGAGAACCATGGAAGACTCCATCGCAGCAACTCCATGTAAGACGCAGTTACTGAACCAACAAAATGCACCAGCTAAACTGCAAGCGTTGCATGTTGACAAGTGATTGCTTATATAGCGAGTATTCGGGCACACGCAGCTTGCCAGGGGAACGTGCGTTTCCATGCCGCTAGCAGGACATAGCATCTTAGGTCTCCCAAAAGCTACAACTGAGTCGGGACAGGAGCTTTACTGACGTTATAGGTCAGTTGTTTCAACGGGAGAGTGTAACCGGCACAACAGCAACGTGGAGACATGGCAGGCCATCCTCGTTTTGGGGTGTTTGGTCAAGCCACGGCGGGCTACACCGTGGCTTCCTTTAGTCGATTCTAGGTAACGACAATCAAGCGCAGTTGTTACTATCACCTAAGGGTGAAATGCTTTGCCCGGCGGGCTTGGATATTAGATTATCCACTTCACAAGTTGACACCAAGTACACAGGGCTTTCTGATTCTGGGCTACAACTATAAACCAAGGTATCTCCATCCCCCACACAAAGGGGGTGGTATGGCGGCAGTAACCCTTACACACACCAACAGCAGGGATAGAGTTGTGTTCAGGAAAGCCTCAAAGTCTGGTAAGCCATGAATTGACAGATGTCCGCATTCTACATATCTCGTATTTCCCGGTGGCAGGTGATATTAGTATCCTTCTTGCTAGGGGTTTCAGCACTAAGGAATCCCACTTATCTAAGGGATCTCCTTTCGAGTCCTATGCAGGTGGGTAGACTCTTTACGGGTTAGGAACAGGTCATGTTAAATCAGTGTGCGCTTCAAGACGTAGGACTCACCGTGGACCTGCCCAAACTGAGGTCATGAACAGAGTTGTGAGTTTCTTGCACTGACCTGACCATATTGCTGTACTTGCAAAGCAAGATCCACAAAGCTGTAAAAGAACGTGTAAGCTTGCATATAACTAGTGGTGGTGGTGGTGTCTTACTGCCCAGCTATTTTGGGATTTCCTCTCCCATAGGACAGGGCATTGCTGCCCGCGCTAAGTGAACTGGACCTCTCTTGGCTGTACTTCCTAGGTTTACGTTACCTATCTTAATGTATCTGTTTCCCGGTCTGAGCGATCCCGGTCAAGCTGTTCTGTGAGGGGCCCGCTGCAGCTATGGCTATTCTGCGGTCTCCCTTGACCGCAGAAGACCGCAGAACAGGACAGGCGGGGGCTGTCCTGTTCTGCGGTCTACAGTGACCACTCCTATCTTGTCTACGGGTTTACACAACCACAACCTGTCCTTGTCTAGGGTCAATCTTGACCCCAACCTATCCCCGTCCTTTGGTCTAGCAGACCCTGTCTTTTACTTCGGGGCCTTACTGTGGTCCAGCTAGATCCTTGCCATGTCCTGCGGCCTCTCTAGCCCCCTGTATCCTCGGCTTTGTTTCAGAGTGACCTGTCTCTCCTGGTGTAAACTTGGGTCTCTTTCGGCTCCACTCCACATGACCTATCGTATGTCTCCCTTCCATGCTAACCCTTGTCCCACCAGCTCCGGATAAGTCCGACCAGGACCTCTCATCGGCCGTAAGTATTAATTTTATTTCTTCCATAAATAAAACTGGTTTTGGGGGATATGCCTTGTCTCGGCGCAGCATCCCGGCCCCTGGTCTATCCTACAGCAGGATTGAGTCCAAGCCCCAAACGCATTGCAATATGAATATTCATGGCTATTGTAATAAAGCGTGTTCAAATTTCAACAAGTCTCTCCGGATTGAAATGCCTAACATCTGTAGGATGAAGTTTCTATTTTAAATTCAGTTTTTATTCTTTTAAATAAACTAACAGCAGCATATAGAAAAAGATGAATGATACATAGTTCTATTTAATGTAGTTAAATAAGGTACAGAAGTTAAAAATATATTGTGTGTGTGTATATCTATATATCCGCTGTGCCAGAAGTAAACAAAGTTGTCTCTTAGCTTCTCATTCAGCTTATATATATATAACAAATATATATAACAAACAGGGTGCGATTTGAAAAAAGCAGAGGGGGGGATGGTTTTTTTTTTTTTTTTTTTTTTTTTTGGGATATTGAACTTAGCTTGCATAACTAGGGAGAAGAACGCAAAGAGTAGACAATTTTATTATTGGGTCCTGTAAAGTAAGACGATATGCTCAGTGCGGGCGCTCTGCACACGCATATCACGCACTGCGCGTAGGGCACCAAATGCCTGGGGGGGCACCAAAAAATCTGGGATGTGGAAAACCATCACAGTAGGCTACTAGTATAAATAACAAATAAAATATGTCTAAAGCATGTTAATATGCAAAACCAATACAAAAGTAATGGGTCATCACTCACAGTAATGCAGCTCCGCACTGGTTCCTATTCTCTGCTACGGAACCCCCCTTTCCCCGCCCTTAGCGCAATTCCCCCGATGGGATCTAAGTCCAACTGGCTTGATGCTCACTTTCACGCGCACGGACGGTTTGGCTACAAGGAGGAAGCAGAATTAAGCGCCGAGCACAAAGAGGGGAGACCAATCCACGTCACAAGCGCACGCGCACCCCTGCGAACACTAAAATGTTAATGTGTTTGTGTTGGATGACATTCAGAAGTTGACACTGAAGATCGTCAGATTTCAAGAGTTTAAGTTGCATTCATCGCTATCAAGGGGGGGGGGGGGATCCTTGTCCCCCCCGGAGATAAAAATAATTTAGGGAATAGAACCGTCAGTCCATTTCACTGCATGAAAAGTGGGATTTCCGACAATTTCCGGCACCGTAAATTGTCGTGGAATTTCAGGTGTACGGCAATTTTCGGCAATTTGCGGGCAAAGCCGAAAATTGTCGGAAATTGACGTGGGCCTCCCTTGGCAGTTGGCCCCCCATGACTCCCCTCCTCCTAATTCTAGGGGAGGCTTTGACATGTAAACGAAAATGCTGTGAGCTATACAAATGCAAATCAGGGCTGCAGAGGGAGTTTTAGCCCAGGTGACATTTTTTTAAAAGGTAAGAAAATCTCTGGTACAAATAAATCAGGCCTAATTATACACTCTTACATTTTAGCTTGTATTGATTTATTTAATTTAAGTATGCTAGATTACTGTGTATGCCACAGTAATCTAGGATGACTGTGTATGTTAGCTATGGCAAATGTTATGTAAAAAAGATGCACTAAATTATTTAAAACATTAGTTTCAATCTGAATCAGCAATGTAAAATGACCATTCCATGCAAACATTAGAATGAGAATGAAAGCTCTGCAGAGATCACATTCTCCTAGAGCGCAAATAATGTGCATAGTGGCAGGAATACAGTGACCTTTTCTTTAGTCTTACTTAAATGCACAGAGGACTTATTAACCACTACATCTCGCAAACATGGCGCTTCACAGGCACCGCGGTCTGGTCTCGCGAGTCCTTCCATGTAACAATGACCTTGTATCTGATTGGAGGATCCGGACGTTCAACTCGCGTTCAGCTCCTCTTGGACGCGATCAACAGCTTTCAGCCAGTCGAGAAAAAACTGCTGTTTGCTATCAGCGGACTGTCCCGTCAGCTGAATCACCATCCTGCCGATATATACGAGCGGGAAAGACTGACTCAAAGAAGAGGAGACGGCCGCATGAAATCCCAAGGTAAGAATATGTTTGATGACTGCTAGCTAAGCTAAAAGTAGCTTAGCCTAAAACCAAAGCTAAGAGTAGCCTTACAAAAGAACTAGTGAGCAGAACTCGCTTTATTGAAGTGTATTTTGAAGTGTATTTTTGTAGTGTATAAGATTTAAAGAGCATGCTTTCATTCTGTGGTATAAGGAAATGGATACCATAGAATAGATACCGATCATAACTGTACATTTTGTTTTCACAGACTAATCTCTCCTCACAATGAGGCGCTGACCTCCTATTTGCTCGGAGCAACATCTGTAAGTGACTTTTTAAAACTTTCTCCTTCCTTATTTAATGTTACGGTGACATGCGTGTTGATTTTTATTCATACCACTTTCATTTAATTGTTTTCCAGCCGCCTGTAAGACGTATTACGAGACGGCACGTCGGAGCTTCAGAATCGCGCCAGAAAACTCGCTGCGGGCGGAAGAGCGAAGAGTTCCGCGCGAGAAGAAAGCGGGTAAGAGTTTATTTTGTGACTATTTTTCACGAGCATTGAGATGTGTTGTGTCCATACGCATCGCACAGTATTGATTTATTGTTTTGTTTTTTTACAGCTGCTGGAATCGAGACAGCGTGTGCTCGCAGATGACGCGGTGGAACTCTGGAAGTCCGCCAGCGGAGACCTCATGTCTGCTGAAGAAGAGGGCATGTTGGCGGGGTCTCTGGGTGGATTGTACGGTCGCCGTCATTTCGTAGGACGGAGCTCTCTGAACTCTGTGTGAAGCTGCAGTCCCGGTGAGAGGCGACTCCAAAGTACAGAGCCGCGCACAATGTGCGTCTGCGCAACGGACCTGCCTCGGAAAGAACGCCGCCAGTTACCTACAACACCGAGGAGGCAAACGGACAGTTGTAGTTTTTGGATCATCCTCTACTCATGTGTGCGCAGATAGTCGCTTTGTATATAATTGTTTGTTTTAATAAAGCTCTTTTTGCATAAACATGTTCCTGGCAAATGTTCATTTCCTCTATAAATTCATTAATGTCCTTGGTGGTAGTCTAATAATTGTTTAGTAGCCTACATAGGATGACATGAATATACAATATGAATGAATAAATAATATATATTGTATATATAAATTATGAGGCTGGGTGACCAATAGCGACAGATCTGCCAACCAATCACGAGTGATTTTTCTTGTTTGAAAGTTGTGGTTTCCTCCAATAAGGAGTGAGTATATTCAGCCCGCTCCGCTCGGCCACCCGCGGTTTCGCTGCATTCATATGCTAATTAGGGCCATTCGCACCTCCGCCAGCTGATCGCCACCTACGTCAGAGTCTGTTTCCGACAATTTCCGGGACAGGCGAACTCGGCGTGCGCGGCCTGTAAATTTTCGGAAATTAGGGAAATTTTCGGGCGTTTATGGGGACGGAAATCCCACTTTTCATGCAGTGTTTTAGACCAATTTAAAATGGGTAGCGGGCCACAGTTGGCCCTCGGGCGATAGTTTGGACACCCTTGCTTTAGGCAATGTTATAAGAAAACGCTGCATAAACTCATTGTTATGCAGACAATACCCAATTGTATCTGTCGATCAAGTCAGACGAGAACAGCCATCTTGATACTTAGCATGTGTTGAGGATCAAAACCTTGATGACCAGCAACTTTCTGATGTTAAACAAAACAGGTTAGCTAGGCCCAGAGCACCTTCTAAGTCAGTTGTCTAGTGATATAGTTTCTCTGAAAATAATTGCTCTGGTATCCAGTAGCACCGTAAGGAATCTTGGAGTTCTCTTCGATCAGAACGTGCCTTTTAACTCTCAGACTACAAGGACTTATTTTCATCAAAGAACTATATCGAAAATCACAGTGAGTGATAACCAAGTACTAATTTTTAAATGATTTAGTTAGCTAACATTGGCTAGCTGTGATTAGTTATTCAATATTAACTAGCTATGAAGGCTAGCTAGCTAACGTTAGCCAGAGTGCAGTCATTAAGATACGTTTCCCCTCTTCATAACTTACTGCTATCATGTGCTTAACAGCCAATGCCCTATTTGGGTAAAATACAATTAGTTGAGACTGAGGTTGACTGCAGGTTCCAAGGTACAAACGTTTCGTTATTTGTTTTTACCGAAACAGGGAGTAATTAGCTCAATAACAGACCGCCAACTGTGGGAGCTGTGAATCGGATGCAGAAGACAGTGTTCTGCAAAATGGTCAAGCTGTTTGACATTGCTTGAAATACTGCTAAACACGAGAAACCACAATGAAATAAAAATAAAATTGAATGAGTCGGATTCATGTTTCTGTTGGTTTTGGTTCAAAAGGAAACACTTTGAATCTTTAAGACTTTAAGGTTAAATGTTATTTCACAAGTTTAAAAAAAAATGCCCCAGATTTCTTATAGATTGCCCCGGATTTTCAGTCAGTGGGGGCAAAAATGAATGTAAATTCCCTACCCTGACTATAAACAACGTGCCATGTACACCTAGCCTACTAAGAGAAAAACTGGAACTGTTTTTTTCTAATATACCTTTGCATTCGCAAACCGATCTTCCATTACTAAAATATTCTACATTCTAAATAAAAAAAACTCTTGGTAGGTGTATTTTGTTGTTTGTATTTCCACAGTATTTCCATTGTATTTCCACATATCCACAGTTTATTCTAGGGTCATTAAGATATGTTTTACAAAAGTGGTGACAACGTTTGACATCACTGAACCAGTTATTTAAAACGCAAAACCTATTCCCTGATTTACTGTAGTTTTAAGATAAGTCATACCTTTTTGATGGAAGGGAGTGGGACTCACTTTCAGCTCAGTTTACCAAAGCCACGTTAATGTCTGAAAAACAAAAGCTTAATAATTTCCTAAACGTCTGCTGTCTGTAACCTCAAATACCCCTTTTCCACCAAAGCAGAGCTGGTGCTGGTTCGGAGCCAGAGCCTAGTTTCAAATCGGTTCTTTGGTTTTCCACCGCCAGAGCACCAGCTTTGTGGTTCTTACGTAGCACCATATCATTGCTGGTCTAGAAGTAAGAACCGCTTACGTCAGCGGCTGGGAGCGGGGTTACCGTGAGACAAGAGAAACTTGTGACCGCCATTTTTAAAAACCGTCGTCTACGAATTAAGACGAGCCGCGTGAACACGTTGGATCCGCCGTGTTTGGATGCCGATGTAGGTCCGCAAAGCCATGAACATCAGCAGCAAAGCAACGTCTGCCATTGTTGATTATGTGTTTGTGTTTGGCGCCGCCGCGCTAACGTTGTGGGGAAAGATGAGATGTAACAGCAGAGGTGAAACTAAGCCGGTACTGTCCGGTACAGCGTACCGGAAAGAAAACTGTACGGTCTCTACTGCTATTTAACTGCTAACGGCAGTTAGCAAAAAAGTTCCTCAGTTAAATTTATCTTATAACCAAGCCATTATGAGTAATACTTTATAAGAATAGATTACTAGCTCCACTTCATCAAATGGGTTTTGTTTCCCAATTATGACTACTAACTAACACCTTTGGAACAGTAACCATTACTCAGCAGAAGCTTGGTTCACAATTGTTACAGGTATACCACTTTTCTAGTCCTCTAACTACTCAAAACACTTAATGTCATCATTCACCACTCAAAACACTTCATGTCATCATTCACCCATTTAACACCTATTCATAGAGTGATGACAGCAGCAACCATAAACATAGTCTCACAGCTACAGGGGCAATGTACTGAACAGCCACACAGGTATATTTTATGTGAAAATCTGATTGGTGGTGAACTAGATCCCCTTAATCCAAATTGTGACTCATTGTTTGTAACAAGCCAAGCGCCAGAGACAATGGATGGACTACACGATATGGTACTAGAGAAGCCTGCAGCAAAAGCAACTGTGAATTTCCCAATGAAAAGTGAGTCTCGCCAAACATTTGGCTAGGATCCTTTTAGAAGCCATGGAGTCAAACAATTAATCAATGGCACACTACAGTTAATAGCACAGACTTGTCCTTCAGAGGGGAGGGACAAGTTAAAGTAAAGTGTGTAAAAGTCAATGTGTAATATTGACTGACAGCTGATGATGAGGTGGCCAATTGCAACTAACTGAATACCCCTATGCTCACCACTCCCTTTCTAAGCCTTTTCATTAGAAATATGGTGGCCATCAGATTATTTTAAAATGTGAAAGACTGTCAATGTTGGGTCTGTCGGTTCTGCGCTACTACAGAAACGTGGACTTGTTCGCAATGTTCGTAAGATGGACTCATTCTTGTGCCCTGTGCTTTGAACAAACGGCATCTTCTCTGTGACGTTTTACCACAGCCATAGCTGCCAGTAGCTCAAGAGAGGATACCAATTGGTCAGAGCTTGGACTTGGGCGCAAATGCCTTACTTGTATCTTTATAAGGTTTTTGGATTCATATGTGTTCCTTCAATTCTCATATGATCTTGTGACAAGTTTATAACCAGCCTTTTGGTTGAGCATTAAATTGAACATTGATATTTTTAAATAAAAATGTATTCTTTATGTGGACTATAGCAACCTTTCATCACAATGAGTAAAGCCAACTCTTGATTGACAAATCACTGAACACAAAAATGAATCTTGTATTGATTATCTATCCATCTACCTGCAAGACAGTAAACAAGCTCATCCACCATAATGTTAGTGCAACAATTATGCATTACAGCTCATGGTGAGGTTGACGTTTAGTTACAGTAGTCCTGCAATTCTTACCTGTGGGGAGAGTCCGTTACTGACAGGGTTGACGTGGTTGCCAGGGGCTGCAGAGCTCATAAAGGAGTCTGGGTAGCTTGAGAAGCTGTGGCGGTTCGAGGTAAGACCGTAGGCAGCGCTGTTGTCAGTGCTTGACAAACCGCTCTGGTGCATGGTGGATGGAGGCAACGGCTGGGGACGGTGAACTGTACCACCGCCGTCTGAAAGGAAAAACAGAGCATGTATAGATACACTAGTCAAAACTGGGAGCTGGGACAGGAGGTCGCTGCGGCCCAGGGCGGGAGGAGATGCGCTGCGGCTCAGTGGGATCAGGAGGTCGCCGCGGCCCACCAGAGCCAGGAGGTCGCCGCGGCCCACCGCAGGAGGTGATGCGCTGTAGGCCATAGGTGGGCAGCCAGTCGCATTATCTGGTTCCAGTGCGCATCAACGCTCTGAGGTCGGGAAGCCGGCCACACCAAGCAAGTTGAACCTGACGGGTTCTCCAGAACTGGTTCTGGGGAATAAACGCTGCTGAGTCTTTACATGGTCGCGTCATTCTGTCACGATGCAGGGTTGACGAGGCAGGAAGCAGGACCCAAGTCATACTGAGTATGACAGTTATTTCATATGTATGCATTTCTGTTTGGTGTTTCTGTTGATTTTCTGTTGCTTATAGGTGGTCAGACGGTCACTAACACACTAAATAACTATTCTATTATTTTCCTACCTTGGGTCAAAGTGTTGGATGGGTAGCTGGACTCTGGCAGCTGGTATGTAGGAAGTGTTGGCATCCCTGTGGGAGGGAATCCACCTGGCAACAGGTGGTTGAATGCCGCAAGCTGATTGGCTCCTGCTTGTTTTCGCCACCTGGCCCTTCGATTACTGAACCAAACCTGGAAAGAAAAGCAAAAATTAAATAAACTTGTTTTATCTCAGGCTTAAAGTGGGCTTTGCTATTTTATTTAAATGACAGTTGTCTTAAAAGCTAGGGTTACATTCACAATAAATGATCTCAGTCCACACAGACAATTCAGCCTCGTATTAGAGAAGATTTCCGTCGACCAACGGCACACAGCCGTAGCCGCGGAGCCCGGCGACCAACGCCACAAAGCCAGAGCCGCGGAGCCCGGCGACCCACGCCACGCAGCCGGAAGCACGGAGCCCGGCGACCCACGCCACGCAGCCCCCCGAGTTAGCCATGTCTGGCGGCTGTCCCGGCCGGCCCCCCGAGTGCCCGGAGGCCCGGTCACCGTCCCCCGGCGAGACCAATGCCTTCGGGTCCCCACCCTCCCGCCCCGTGTCTGCCATGTCCTTGTCTCGGCCCTCCCCTCAGTTCAGTTAGCACCGTCCGGAATTCGGTCCTTGAGCCCCCTCAAGGACCGGGGAGGGGAGGGTGTTCTGTCACGGTTTGGTCTTGTTCATGTCTTATTGTGAAGTTCCATGTTTCTGGTGTCCCTGGGTAACTTCACTTCCTGCCTTGTCCTGTCGTCCCCTGTAATGATGTCTGATGTTATTGGATGTCCTTGGTGTTTTGTTCCCGTTCCCTAGCCACGTCTGTTTTTTGGCTATCATCGGTATTCTTGAGTTTTTGCCTTTTTGAAGATTAAAGTCCCATTTTGTTTGAAACGCTGCATCTGAGTCCTGCCTCTCCCTGCTCACCACGCCGACCCATCCAGTCGGCCACGTTTTATAGTACTCTTAAATAATAAAAGGTTGTGGTTGATACCATTGTACAATCTTTACTCTAACAAAATCTGTGTAGGTTTTATATTTAAAACTTAGTTACAAGACTGTATGTCTTGCTCAATCTCTCTCACACAGACACACATATAAACATTAAATGTAATTTAAAATTAACAATGAATACACACAAATCCAAGTTTACTATCCAATGGGTCAATAAAATAAATCCCACGGTTCCTCTCTGCATCTTTGTTTCATAATTGTAGCTCCTGTGGGTGGCCATACATCCCTGTCGTACTAACGCTTTTCTCCATTTACAGTATCTTTGTGAACCTGACAATAGTTGTCATCAATGTTGTCAATCAAAAACATTGATCAGAAAGTTCAAAGTGTCATTGAAATGTAACTGTAGAACATCTGCTAGCATTGACAACAAGCTCAGAAATGCCTGTAATTTGTTATCTGATTAATTTGTTTCATGTTTCTGGTTTCCCTGGGTAACTTCACTTCCTGCCTTGTCCTGTCTTCCCCTGTGATTGTCTGATTGTTTTCACCTGTGTCCAATCACCTGCACCTCCCTTGTGTATTTAAGGCCCTGTCTTTGTTAGTCCTGTGTTGGGTCATTGTTGCATGCCCATGCATGAGAAGTGGGATTTCCGACAAATTCCGGCACCGTAAATTGTCGTGGAATTTCAGGTTTACGGCAATTTTCGGCAATTTCCGGGCAAAGCCGAAAATTGTCGGAAATTGACGTGGGCCTCCCTTGGCAGTTGGCCCCCCATGACTCCCCTCCTCCTAATTCTAGGGGAGGCTTTGACATGTAAATGAAAATGCTGTGAGCTATACAAATGCAAATCAGGGCTGCAGAGGGAGTTTTAGCCCAGGTGACATTTTTTTAAAAGGTAAGAAAATCTCTGGTACAAATAAATCAGGCCTAATTATACACTCTTACATTTTAGCTTGTATTGATTTATTTAATTTAAGTATGCTAGATTACTGTGTATGCCACAGTAATCTAGGATGACTGTGTATGTTAGCTATGGCAAATGTTATGTAAAAAAGATGCACTAAATTATTTAAAACATTAGTTTCAATCTGAATCAGCAATGTAAAATGACCATTCCATGCAAACATTAGAATGAGAATGAAAGCTCTGCAGAGATCACATTCTCCTAGAGCTCAAATAATGTGCATAGTGGCAGGACTACAGTGACCTTTTCTTTAGTCTTACTTAAATGCACAGAGGACGTATTAACCACTACATCTCGCAGACATGGCGCTTCACAGGCACCGCGGTCTGGTCTCGCGAGTCCTTCCATGTAACAATGACCTCGTATCTGATTGGAGGATCCGGACGTTCAACTCGCGTTCAGCTCCTTTTGGACGCGATCAACAGCTTTCAGCCAGTCGAGAAGAAACTGCTGTTTGCTATCAGCGGACTGTCCGTCAGCTGAATCAACATCCTGCCGATATGAACGAGCGGGAGAGACTGACTCAAAGAAGAGGAGACGGCCGCATGAAATCCCAAGGTAAGAATATGTTTGATTACTGCTAGCTAAGCTAAAAGTAGCTTGCTCGGAGCAACATCTGTAAGTGACTTTTTTTTTAACTGTTTCTCCTTCCTCGTTTAATGTTACGGTGACTTGCGTGTTGATTTTTATTCATACCACTTTCATTTAATTGTTTTCCAGCCGCCTGTAAGACGTATTACGAGACGGCACGTCGGAGCTTTAAACCGCGCCAGACAAAGTCGCTGCGGGCAGAAGAGTTCCGCGCGAGAAGAAAGCGGGTAAGAGTTTATTTTGTGACTATTTTTCACGAGCATTGAGATGTGTTCTGTCCATACGCATCACACAGTGTTGATTCATTGTTTTGTTTTTTACAGCTGCTGGAATGGAGACAGCGTGTGGAACTCTGGAAGTCTGCCAGCGGAGACCTCATGTCTGCCGAAGAAGAGGGCATGTTGGCGGGGTCTCTGGGTGGATTGTACGGTCGCCGTCATTTCGTAGGACGGAGCTCTCTAAACTCTGTGCGAAGCTGCAGTCCCGGTGAGAGGCGACTCCAAAGTACAGAGCCACGCACAATATGCGTCTGTGCAACGGACCTGCCTCGGAAAGAACGCCGCCAGTTACCTACAACCCGAGGAGGCAAACGGACAGTTGTAGTTTTTGGATCATCATCTACCCATGTGTGCGCAGATCCTCGCTTTGTATATAATTGTTTGTTTTAATAAAGCTCTTTTTGCATAAACATGTTCCTGGCAAATGTTCATTTCCTATATAAATTCATTAATGTCCTTGGTGGTTGTCTAATTGGTCAGTTACTGGTAGACTGGTAGTCTAATTGTTTAGTAGCCTACATAGGATAACAATAACGTGAATATACAGTACAATATGAATAAATAATATATGTTGCATATATAAATTATTTATGAGGCTGGGTGACCAATAGCGACAGATCTGCTAACCAATCACGAGTGATTTTTCTTGTTTGAAAGTTGTGATTTCATCCAATGAGGAGTAAGGAAACTCAAGCCAGCCCTGTCTAGGTGTGGTTTTGCTGCCAATCACGAGTGATTTTACTTGTTTGAAAGTTGTGGTTTCATCCAATAAGGAGTAAGGATATTCAGCCCGCTCCGCTCGGCCACCCGCGGTTTCGCTGCATTCATATGCTAATCAGGGCCATTCGCACCTCCGCCAGCTGATCGCCACCTACGTCAGAGTCTGTTTCCGACAATTTCGGGGACAGGCGAACGCGGCGCGCGCGGCCTGTAAATTGTCGGAAATTAGGCAGAATTTCGGGCGTTTACGGGGACGGAAATCCAACTTTTCATGCAGTGATGTGGATGCCTGGCGCCCGTGTCGCCAGTGTCGTCCGTGTTCCTGAATAAAGCCTGTTTTCCCGCGATCCTGCGTTTGCGTCGCCTGTCGGCGTACGAGAAGCTCACGATCCGTGACAGTTATCCACGTTGAATTGATCACTTTTTTTCATTGATAAAGTACAATTCGGTAGAGGAAGCCAGATCTGGTACATTGTGAAATGACAAAGGGGTATGCATATCAACTCAGCAGGGCCCTAATTTCCAAGTTCTTAATTTAAGCCAACATAAAAAGAAGCTCAGGGCAGGTATAAGCATGTTGCTCTGCAGAAGAAAACAAATTTAGATCTATCTTTTTCTCATGCACTGCATGTTCTCTAACTGCATTTTGATTCTCATTTCACTCTCACTTACGTGCGTACACAACCCACACCCACAGGTATGCTTAAACACACACACACACACACACACACACACATGCATCCAGAGCAGTTGAAGGAATTCATGTATTGCCTCAAGCTTTCCAGCTGTCCATTTTCTCTAGGAATCCTCGTTTTCATTTGGAGCAAATGGAAACATGCCTTTCAAGTGGAGAAGATCTTTTGGATTCCTATTACTGTAGAGGAGACTCAAATAATTACAACAGGTGCCCCTGAGGTACTACTGCAAGAGAAGCAAAAGAAGTTGACACATTCCTTCAACAGTCCAAAGGCATCACTGCGGGGAGAAACAGAAGGTCCCCTCTCCCCACTTCCTTTATAATGTTGGTTCTTTGGTATTGCAGAAAAAGTGATTAGAAAGATTGTTTTTGTTGATTTGACAAATCAATCACCGATCATTTTGGTAATAATCGATTAACTATTTAATACACACCACATTCTTTGGTTGCTATGATTTCCCCCTTTTCCTTTGTTTATTATAATTGGAACCAAATAAATATACATTAAAATACAATATTTTACACATTTGAAAATTATTTGTATTGACTTGTGTTGGGCATGGCATAGGGTATTGTATTGGTTAATAGCTAGTGTGAAATTAAATCTTTGACATCAATGGAATTATTCATAATGACTAAGATAATTCACAAAATGAATAAATAACAGGGAACCACCCTAAATAGGGACTACTAACCAAACTATACATTTTGTGTCATAATTAATATTCACTTAATAAGAGCAAGGAATTGAAGGTTTCAGTTCGTACACTGGTTGTTTTCAAGCTAATCACAGTACACATGTATCGAGAAATCACCGAAAACAGCTCCTTAAAGTAGTATTAATTTCCAAAAATAGTCAGCCCCGGCGCTCCGCACACGCACATCACGCACTGCGCGTAGGGCATCAAAAAATCTGGGACGTGAAAAATCACCACATAAGGCTACTAGTATAGATAACAAAAAATATGTCTAAAACCTGTTCCTTTTGTATTGGTTTTGCAAATGAATAGGCCATCACTCACAGCAGCTCCGCGCTTAAAGAGCTGGGTCCTGGGCTACGGAGCCCCCCCTTCAGCGCAACTAGTTTCACCCGATGGGATCCAACTGGCCTCATGCTCACTTTTACGCGCACGGACGCTTTGGCTACGAGGAGGAAGCAGAAACACCGAGCGGCGCACAAAGAGGGGAAACCGATCCGCGTCAGCCACGAGCTCACGCGCACCTCCGCAGCCCGGACACGCGCGCAAGCACACGCGCGCACCAAAGAAGGCGCATTTACAGAAAAAAAGAAATGTTCTCCCGAGACAACGACGCGCTCTGCAAACACACACAATATTCCGAGTAAGAAGCGGAAGCCGCTGGCAGCGGTAAATACTTTCTGGAATACTTTCTGTACACGCAGAAAGTATTCCAGAAAGTATTTACCGCTGCTGTAAGTCAAGTCAAATTTATCTGTACAGCACATTTCATATGATTAGACTCAATGTGCTTAAAAACAAAACAGGCAATGCAACAAGAAATGCATACACAATACATAATAAAAACATACAAAATAGTGCTGTCAGTATAAAAAGAAAATATAAAAACAACTGACCAGAACTAAAAGCTTGTGAAAAAAGATGTGTCTTAAGTCTAATTTTAAAAGAAGACCCTGTTGTGATGGACATCAGTTCCACTGGTAAAGCGTTCCAGAGCACAGGACCATAGTGACTGAAAGAACCATTAGCTAGTTTATGGTTAATTTTGGGTATAGTGAGAAGAGCTTTGTTATATGATCTAAGGGATCTCACCGGAGTGTATTTAGTCAGCATGTCAACGACATAAGGGGGAGCAAGGTCGTTCAAAGCTTTAAAAACAATAAGTAGTATTTTAAAATCAAGTCTCTGTTTTACTAGAAGCCAGTGAAGTGAGGCTAAGACAGGAGTGATGTGCTCAAACCTTTTGGTCTTGGTTAAGACTGCAGCATTCTGAATAAAAATGTTTTAACACTTTCTTTGTTGTTCAGCAAAAGGTGCATAATCAATTCTACTGGTAACAAAAGGATGAACAAGCTTTTCAGAGTGACTGTGACATAACGTCTAACTTTAGAAATATTTCTGAGATCATAGAAAGCAGTGTTGGAGTTATTCCTTTGTTGGTGGTGGTTGTTGGTTCGTTCGTTGGTTTGGCGGGTGGGGGGGGCGCCACCAAACATTTGTGCTTAGGGTAATCAGATAGTAATCAGATCAATACCATTTGAAATAAACAAAAGTTATTACTCAATATGCTAATATCTAAGAACATTCATTGATGCATGTGGGGGGGAGGTGTGTGTGTGTGTGCGTGTGTGTCTGTGAGATGAGGGGAAGATGTGAGCGAGAAAGGGAGCTAACCAGAAGCTAAGCAACTAATCATATGGCAGGTCATGTGTGGCTACGAACTGGCAAAGGTGTTACTAGCAGGCTGTGTTTGTGTTCCTCGCATAGTTAAACTTCTGTCTGTAGGTGAACCTATATCTGTGTAGGGACAGGTGTATTGATTAGTACAGCGGTTAGGCAGAGAGAGAGAGAGAGAGAGAGAGAGAGATAGCTGTAACGGCAGTATGAGACGAGTATTAACGCCGTTATCGCCTCCGATTCCTCCCTCTCTCTGTCCCTCTCCTCTATCATAACTGAGTCAGTTCCAGATGTCCCTCTGACAGTTACCCAATTTCAGCCAGTTTAGCATATTTCTATGACTGTAATGAGGTTAGCTGCACAAACAAGGCTTACATTAACTAGTGTTTACGTAAAAAAGGAGCTGAGTTAGTAACTGAATTACTCTACAATAAAAGTAACTCGTTACCAGGGAAAGTAACTATTTGCATTACTGTTAAAAAATTAGAGTTGCTTACAACGGATGTCGACAAAGGTTTTGCTCCTGGATATAATGTACACATCACTTGCACGTTCTTGCCTTTGACCGCAATGAATTTGAAATAGTGGTTATATCTCCACCTTGAAAATACTGTAGCGTTGTTAAGTTCCTAAATGTGTATATGGTTCTGATTACTCTATTACTTGGGCCAGGGTTAGGGTACCGCCCCTTGCGGGGTAATGTGTGTCGTTTTTGGCTCTTTATTGGCACAGAGCGTTATAACTGGTGTCAGAAGAAAACTTAGTCGGATTCTAATAACGTAGTCAACCGCTCGGGCATTGGCGGACTACTGTTTGGAGAACGCTTTTTCTAGTGGAGATGGAGCATTCTTTTGGCAGAGGTTTTTATGTCAAGAAGTAGGAGGAGGGAAACGGGTACGGATATCCTCGTCCGGTTCAAGTGCTGGGATGACAACGTTTTTCCGTGGACAGTCTAGGAGGGGAGATGAAACGTGAGTTACAGCCACCATCACCCGCTGGGGGTCCTGGCTTAGCGACTGCTAGCGCTGAAGCAGAGACTATATATGAAGCTAGCTACACGGCCGGCGAAAAACTGCCGCCCGGGAACGTGTATGAACAAAACTGGCACCTGCACAGCAAGTGCCAGTAGGCATAAAGACGCCGGGATATGAGGAGAAGTCGGACTGGGAGGCTTTTCATGCTCAGTTCGAGAGTACCGCCAGTAACAAACTCATTTACATTTTAGTAATTGTAACTGCGTTACTTGATTTAGGAAAATAATTCGTTACGTGCTCGTTACCGTTAAAAGTAGTGGAATTACAGTAACGTTACTTTGTAACGTGTTAGTCGCAACACTGTCAAAGCCTGGGTTCAGTAGGTTGACAAAGTAAGTTGATGAGCGGCATCATGGTACCAATAAAGCCTGATTGCTTTGGTTTGGTTTTGTCAATTCTGAACCAATTCTGGAACCCCGAGTTTGTTCAACTACCATCATGGTACAGGCCCCTGGGGGGTATTCCAGAAAGGACGCTCAACAAACTCTGAGTCCAGCCCTAAACTCCGAGTTGACTTACTCTGAGATGGGAAACTCTGAGTATCCGGTTCCAGTGCGTGACGGTTATAAAAAGCCATCATCAATGGAGCCCCGATACCACGAGTCACCATAAAAACAGAAAACAAAAGAGGCATTTCACTGCGGTGGAATTGGAGGTCCTTCTGCAGGCCTACGGTGAACGTGAGCGTGTATTTCGCCGCAAATGAAATACAGCTGCAGCACCGAAGGAGAGAGAGAGACCGCATGGGGGAAAATGCATGGAAGTCAACGCGTAAGATTGAATGTACTATTTCATTGACATAACATTTAACCGTAAGATCGTAGCAGAGTATAGTTATGAATATAAGTAGGAATAAAATCTGATTTTCATTTAGGTTTAATCCAACAGGGGAAAAACAGTAAATGAAACCCCTCAAAAAATGTTGTTTTTACATGTCTTTTCACTTAATATCCCACTTAAGAGACACTTACAGACCCATTTTTATTGTATACCTATCAAAGTCTTTTAAAAGACTGGGTCGGAAGACTGTCTCACAACGTAAAGCATTTCGAATCACTACGGCTTTGGTGTCAATTCATGGGGGAGGAGACGGGTAGAAGCTCTGGGTTTCTTGTAGTGAACCTGCCAGCGAGCAGGTTATGTTCACAGAGTCTGTTACCATGGTGATTTGACTCAGAGTTTCAGTTACCTCTCTATCTGGAACGGATAACTCAAGAGTTTCACTTATCTCAGGGTTAACTTACTCTGAGTTTTCACATAACCCGCTTTCTGGAATACCCCCCAGGTGTCTTAACGGGTTTAACAACATCTTTTACCAACACCTCACCGGAAACCTGTGAGGTGCCAGCTTGCTTCAGGACGTCCACCATCTTCCCCCGAAAAGACAAGGGTTACAGGCTCGTCGCCCTGACCTCTGTTGTCATGAAGTCCGTTTGAGGGCCTTGTCCCGTCCCACCTCAAAACTTTTACCGACCCCCCTTATGGTCCCCCTGCAGTTCACCGGGGGTTCCACCTCCTCCATCACCTTCGGGACCAAGACCTCTCGACGCAGAAGCAGTTTCTTCCCGTCAGCAGTTGGTCTCATGAACCAAGTCCAAGTCCCCCATTAACCCATATACTAATTTTGCACAGTGGTTTCCCTCACCGCTGATATTATTTTTAGTTTCTTTCTTTGTATATTTTCCTATTTAACTCTTTTATCCTATTTTTTGTATTCTTCACCAATCATCAAGACAAATTCCTCCTATGTGTAACATGTGGCAATATATACTTCTGATTCTGAAAGAGGGCATAGTAATTGGATTCAAGAGTTCCTCAAAAGGCTGTTTCTACCGCCCTTAAGTTGAGTTCATGTAATAAGACAAGTGTCTGTCAAGGAAAGGTTCCAGTGTATCCACGCCACAGTGGTGTATGTTGCTGTTGTAAAATAAAGCTCCCGTGAGACAGCTGCAACCCTTCAGTTAGCTGCTGTGTATTTTTCATGAGTGGTGGTCTTGAAAGTGGTGGGAAACACAGATTCCAGCCAAGATGTCAGGGAGTGAGACATGATTGAGGAATGCAGCCCCCACCCTCTGTTGAACACCTAACAGCTGCTGTTAGAGCCTCACAGTGTGTTCTCCAACGCTACTGGAAAGCTGTCAAAACCGAGACCAAAGCCAGGTTCTCTAGCTGAGACAGCTGATGGAGTCTCTGGCATATGTGAAAGGTAGTTGAACTACATTACATTTAGAGAACCAGAACAACATGAACTAGAACGGGCACTCAGTAGAGCGCATACCTTCGCCGCAGCTACTTTTGTTTCCGTGAGAAGACTACAAGACCTTATTGGAAAAAACTTTATATCATTAAGGAGACATGTGGGTACTGATCATAATACCCAGATTTGGGACCTTTTCCGTTATACATAACATAGATATTTGAATGTAATATATTAGGACATTTTAGGCACAATTGAAAAAACTAATTTTCGGTTAGTCCGATCATTGTGAAAATTGGTGTGCGACCTCCTTGAGGTAGGTCCTATATAATTATATGGTCGAAACTGAAAAGTTCGAAAATTGCAAATTTACGTCATCTTGTAACGTCATTTTGACGCACTTGCGTCAGAGTGACGTCATGACGGATGTGGATTATTTGAAAGGTATTTCGTCATAGAACAATATGGCGTTGGTTATGACAATAGCTCAATTATGAAGGAAGTTATGGTCAAAAGTGTCTTTTTGACCTTTTCATGACCTTGACCTTGACCCGATCACTCCCAAAATCGGATAATGACCAATCAACCCACCAAATTTCATGCGATTCGGTTCAATACTTTTTGAGTTATGCGAATAACAAACAAACATATTTACAAATAAATAAATACACAGCGATCAAAACATAACCTCCGCAAAAGTATTTTGCGAAGGTAACTGAGTAGTTTTAGAAAGCCATACTACAAATGTAGTCGTCCTCCAATCAAAGGATTATCTGTTCAATCCCTGGCTAACTTGCATGTCCATGTATTCCTTGGGCAAGACACTTAAGAGAGGAGCTACCATACACAGAGACACCTGCCCATCAGTAACGACCATTCACACACATGTTGAGCTTAGTGTCTAGCCCAAACATGGATGGATGGATGGGAATTGAACCATCACTTCTCTGATTGAAGGAAGAACGGGGTTTCCACTAATCCACATTTACCAACCAATAGTTAACCAATAGTTCAATTTTAGCAATGACATACAACACACTCTCTTCCACGTTGCATCCACATTATACACATTGTGCAATGGGACTTTCTAATTGTCCATGCAGTCCAAGAAGAAAGTACAATTCTAGTTTTCTATAAATTGCTGATGTGTGTATGTAGCCTAGATGGATGTTATATTACCTGAACTCTGGCCTCGGTGAGTTTGGTCCTCTGGGCCAGCTCCTCCCTGGTATAGATGTCGGGGTAGTGTGTTCTTTCAAAAGCCTTCTCCAGCTCCTCCAACTGCTCTGCAGTGAATGTGGTCCGACTCCTGCGCTGCTTTCGCTTCAGAGGGAGGTCAGGTTCTGACTCCACGTCCGACACTTCATCGACCCGACTGCCTGGACAAACACATTGAGGGGACACATTAGACGTCCCTCATCGCAGCACATGAGTGTAAAGACTGAGATTCCTGTCTCAAAAAGGCTACCTGAATGCTAACTATCGTCTCTGTTTCAAAGTCAGCATTTTGAACAGAAGCACCAGTATTACAACATCACACTACTTCACATGAAGGTACTCATTACAACTAGTAATTGATTGATTTAATTCTTATTGGTGTAGAACTGACACTTTCCAAATGTGCAGCGCTTCAGATGGTAGAACAACAATAAAAGTGTCCAGGTTGATGACAACTATGCAACCTGGAAAATAATGCATTTCTATCAAACAGCAATACGGAAATAAAATGTCCAATCCAAGAGAGACACTACTCAAAACCATAGCTCACCCCCACTCTCCAGTCACACAACATCTGTATCACATATGTTAGTCACAATGCCCTGTGATTTTATTGTCGATCAATAACAGATTCAGTGGTACACTGGGTTAGTGGCAGAAATGAAGATATACTCAATATTTTGTTATTGATTTGGGGACAATGATATTGCTCAATTGCTAGCTTTTCTTGTTGTTAAACATCCATTATCTGTAACCGCTTATTCTAGGGTTTCTTGAATTAATTGAAGGAAGTGCAGGTGGAGAAGTTGTAGGTTATACATCTTTTTATTTGTCAGTGTATGGCAGGGTTGCACATCAAAATATATCAAGGAAATGGAGGCAATGGATTGTGAAAAGATTTTGTTTGTTTTTCTTTGGTAAACTAGCGGGGTACAAGCGGGATAACATCTTTCCATGGTGTGTCCATCGGTCTTTTCTGTCCTTCATTTCGTCCTTTGACGATGGACCTCTTGTAAGGCATTGTACATTACCACAATAAGGAAGGCACAACGTCCTCCAAAAAAAAGAAGGGCAGGCAGGATAAGGGACAAGAGATGCTTCTCTTTGAGGTTATTTATACAACAATATGATTTTCTCGTGTTTGCTAAGTACAATTCAATATGAAAACCTGCATATTTCAGCATCCCCTAGGGCATGGTGCTGAGAGTTACAGTGGACCGAGGGGGGCTAATCTCTCCCAACCACCTTGGTGTTGAGTGTAGCACCATTCTTTGTATATGGGCTTCAGGGCAGCCCAGACAAACACACTGGAAGGCTGAAAATAGTCCCAAAATATATTTTGTGCAGCTGATTTCACGCACACAACGTGTCAATGCTACTGTTCAGAAAAAGCCATGGTGAGCCAAGATTATCTGACACATGCAGGTATCCATTTTAAATGAGACTGCCAACTGCTAACTCGGACTAGAGAGCTGTTATAATGATACATGATCGAATTTTGGTAACAAAAAGTTATTTTAGTCATTTAATTTAGCTTTTGTGGAGCAGCAGTTACAAATACATTGTATTCTCATGTTGGGGGGAAAAGGCTGGACATATATATAGCATGTTTATAAAGGCCCCCCAATGATTTTGAACTGTGATGTGAGAGTCAAAAGAAAATAATTTTTGGTTGTTGATACAAAACAGTGGTCTTGGTGGAGAAAGTGCAAAAAGTGATGCCTGAAAAGAACAAAAACTATTTTAAGACAAACAATCCCCAAATGCCAACCATGTCTAAAATCTATTTTAAAAAGTATGCAATTACACAAATATAGCAATGCAGCGCTGTACATTACATAAACATAATTGAAAAATTGAAAAACTAAAAAAGCTGATGTATTTGATTTGATGCATTTGATGCATTTTGATTTATTTTAAAATGTATAATTCAACACAAAGCTTCAAGACAAATTTTAAACAGTCAATGAACTCAATGAACTTGACTCCTGTTGTCTGACTCAGGCTCAAGCTTTTGATGAATGAGGTGTTTAAAATCAGTTTGAACAGTGACGAGGCATGTATTGTATGTGTTGTCAAAAAAATGTATTGCCGTGTTTAAGTTTTGGGTATTGACTATAAAGAGTAGATGGCAGACATGAATATTTTCTCCCCTTTTTTATGTATGTGTATGCTTGCCTTCATTGTGTGACGAAGTTGGTCATGTGCTAGTGCAGTAGGAAAGAAAAGGCCCATCAAAGTAGCTTAGGCAACTACGGGTTGGCTCTGTGGTTTAATTAAACAAGGAATTATGGGATTAGTGCAAGGCTCCCGTTACAGGCCACTGGAAGAGTCTCAGGGAGAATATCTTTTTGTATCCCCCCTTAGCTGCCCCCCTTGAAAGCTCCTGCTAGAGAATTCTCAGCGGATTACATGTGGCCGCAGGACATGCTGCAGCAATAATTAAATCAATTCTTTCTCAATTTACTCCCTGCAAAGATTTATTTTCTCTAAAACTAAGGTAAAAACATACACAAATACATATATCCATTTACAGTGTGTCTTGTTTTCAGCTGGTAGGTTGGTGTAGAGATGCGCGTGTGTGTGTGTGTGTGTGTGTGTGTGTGTGTGTGTGTGTGTGTGTGTGTGTGTGAAAGGGGGGTTGCTTCAAAGCAATTTGGCGCTAACTCAGCATGACAACACTTGAGGCCGCTGCAGAGGCCTAGATCACTTTCCAAAAGGCACCTCTGTCCTCAGGGTGCTGCTGTGACAGGGTGGACGCTATTTGTTTTCCTCCACATGCTGCTGGATTTAAGTGAGTTGAGGGGTGGAGGTGGGAGAGAGGGAGGGATGTAAGAGAAAAATGAGGGTTCTTCACTCACTGGCTATTCCTCTCAGCCTAACTATTTAGCATCCGAATGAGAAAAGCGGCCCTAAGGCTTGCTGTGACTTGTTTACCTGCTTCTTTCTTCTTTTAAATCATGCTCCTTTTTTTCTTCCCAGACCTTTAGGGGAAAATTGTGTGTACAGCCAACAAAAGTCTAAAACAGGTGCAAAATTTTACACAATTTCCCCCCCCACCAGTTGTGTTTATCTGAAAATCTACTTTTGTGTTGTCTTTTGGCATTTGTGCTTGTGTCCTAGCTTTGTTTTAAATCATTTGAAAAAAGATATTTTGTTTTATTTATATGTATACATGTACTTTGTACTTGTATAGAGAGTAATACATTATAAAATGTGCAATATTTTTGGCAATGATTTAGATCACATGCATTTTGCCTTTACGTTTGTCTTGCTAGAGTAAAATACTGGGTTAACGTGAGAGCAGATTGGTAAGCAGAGCAGAGAACAAAGCTCACAATAATTGGACATGCTAATGGAAAAGTGTTGTCCGGGATGTCCGGGTAGCTACGCTAACAACCTCAAAAGCATTGGTGGATTGGTAATGCACGCTTGCAGCAGCTCCACGATCAGTTTGGATGGCAGCACAATAAGGAAACCCAGAATGGAGGAGAATAAAGTTTGACAGGCCGCTAGATCAGGAGGGTCAGCTCCTCTCTCCAGCTGATAATGGAAAGTAGAGATTATGGTAATGAGACAGACGCCCAAAGCCGATAGAGGGGTTAACCTGGACTTCATCTTTGTCTCCACCAGATCCCTCGATTGGCATGCTATGTCTTATCGGGAGAATGGGAACACATACATTCACACACACACACACACACACGCACACACACACTCCCAGGGTTTTGTACTCCAGTATATATAACAGCCTTGTACAGATAGAATATGATTAGTAGAGAAAGATATCTATGCTTTTATGTTCTATCGGATCACTTCCATCATGTGCAGCAAATACAATACACAGACACACACACACACACACACATGTATTTACTGACATAATTCATATACCTAACCATCACAATTATATGTCTAACAGCAACACCCTAACAAAAATCCAAATTTTAAACTAACCTTAAAAACAAGTCTGAAGCAGAGGCCTTTGAAGCCTAAAATATGCTCAGTTCTGAAAAATGTCCTCGAGAGGAGGTTTAAAACTCGAATTGGTCCTCACATAGATCTATAAGCACACATCCTCTGAAAGAAAATCGAATTAAACAATTATGGTCCAATACTATCCAAAGTCAGTCATTTATTGTTATGTAAAAATATACAATCTTATACTCGTATTAATTAGCATGAATAATGATCGCTGTAATTCCACGTTCTAACGAGAGCAATTTATCACAAAATAAATACCCAACTATGTTTTCTCAGAATATGTACATTGCCCATCGTAACTGTTCAACCGGAGCATATCTATATTTGGTTCGAGATCGAGCCAGAACAACCAAATAGCGTGTACTCACCACAAACAAATGAATGCTTCCGTTGAAACAATGGTTCTTGGCTGCAATCTCAATTTATCTGTTTGGAAATGTTCCAAACACAACTCTAACAAGTAGAAGCTGAATACGCTGATATCCGTATCATTTCTCTCTGACAAACCTTGCCGAAGAACAGAGTAAAATAACCACCAAGCTCCAAGTATTTGAATCATAAATGCTCCTTGCATTTGAGATTTTGGATGAAATTATCAAATTAATTTGCCTTTTTTGAGGTCAAAACCAGTTGGTGTTTTAAAATAATTAAAGAATTCTAATATCATTATCTTTTTCTACTTTTTTTGCCATAAAACCCATCCTCATGAGCCACTAGGTTCTGGGACCTCATATGTGAAAGTGACTGAGGTCTTAGATGTGTTTGGACATACAACATTGTTTGGATGGTGTGTTGGACACGGATGCTTTGTTCATCAAGCTGCTGACTGACTGACAATACTGTCCCCCACTTCCACCAAGACATTGGGACAATGACTGAAGGAGCTCTGGAGAGCTGCATGACACTAATTATGGGTCATTTTTAAAATCATATTAGTTCCAGTATAATTACACTCAGGATCTGCTTTCAGTTTAGCTCCATAGGCCCTGACCAGTTGAACTGACTACATTGGCTCAACAACTGATGAATTTATTAGTGTAAACCCCTTTTTGCAAAATGCTGTATTTTTGTCTGTTAGCGATGAAAAAAGGAGCAGGTATTTTCTCCACTATTTGCTCCGTGTTAGGGCAGGTTTTAACCCACCTCCCTTCTCTCTTTTCCACTCCCAAAACTATGAGCCTCTTTCTCCATGACAGACTGTCAAGTGAAGTCATTCATATTGCCCAGAAGCAGACTAGAAGATCACCAACAAGTGATACTAGATTTTTATATTAAAAACCTGGGTGTTAGATTTTAAGTAATTAAAATCTATATCAAACTAAGAACTGATCATCTCGTTTTTCGGAATCAGATAATAAGAAGATGGCTCGGCTTTATCTCTGTATGCTGATTACAAAGTTTAGCCTCACGCACAAAGAACAGGAGCAGAAATCCTCTACTCTGCCGCAGATTGTAAATGTACTAAAAACTAAGCCGATAAAATGTTCAGTACATTCAACACAAAATTGTTTTCACACAGTTCAGGTGTAAACCCAAACGCTGACAGAGGGTTCAAAAGAAACAACTAATAAGAAAAATCAAGCAGGCGAAATACCAGGAACCATAAGTAACAACCATTGGCATAACAGACAAACCGCAGCCGATACCAGGAACACACATGGTCGGCGGCATTCTCCTGACACGTTGCCCATATCCATTATTATCATTATTAATGAAAAGTCACATTAACATCTTACTGAGGCTGTGACAGTTTCAGAGGATTGGCGGTTCGATCCCAGGCCCTGCTAACCTGCATGCCAATTTTATCTTTGGGCAAGACACTTAACCCCAAAAAACATTACTCCTGTAGCTGTGATAGCTGTGTTAGTTACTGATGGGCCGGTGGCTCTGTGTATGGTAGCTCCTGCCATCACTGTATGAATGTCAGAATGATGACATGTAGTGTGAAAGAGCTTTGAGTGCTTGGAAGACAAAAAAAGCGCTATAAGTACAGACCATTACAAAGAAACTGAACTTAGTTGCTTTTTGATGGTAACTTTACATTTTGTTTTGTTTCATGGAGGAAGTAGCCCGGGTGCCATTCCGAACTTAGTCCCGCCCACAACGTTTGTGGTCGGGAAGTTCGGTCTGGCATTTCTCCATAGTGGCGCGATTATTGCTCACCCGAAATCGGGCGGGCCAATCAAATTGTCAGGGCGGGCTTTATACGATGAACAGTAACGTAATCAATCACGTCATCAAAGAGCGCTTGGGTTGAATTTGTTTACAACAACGATGGCTGCCGCTGGAGAATTGAGGTGTGTAGATTCTGCTATCAGGTCTGTTCTGAAAGATAACGACATTTTAAAAGAGGAACAGAGAAACGTGATCAAGGCATTTGTGGAGTTCTGTTGACAACAACTAGTCGTCGCTTAACATACGTCACACACTCCGTTGCTCTTATTGGTTGTATCGGTTGTAGGTCTATCCAATTGAGTGCAGAGGCATTTTTTTTCCTAGTTTGTTTGAAACACGCCCCATAATCACAGCTCAATGGAGCAGTATCAGACTCACATTCTGACTAGAATTGAGTATGACTACGTCAGGCTAGGAGCCAGGAGGAAGCAGCATCAAGCTGAAGGAGAATGACATTACATTACATGTAATGTGAAAGCTGACGCTTTTATCCAAAGCGATGTGTGGTGACATTCAGCTTCTTTAACTTTTGTCTGTCTGTCTCAGACATATTCTCTAACATCTTGGTCACAGAAAAAAAGTCCATGTATACAAGTTAATGAATGTCTTTGCTGCTGTGCTTTTTAATGACTGTATTGATTGATTTCTCTACTCTACTTTGAGATTGCAATATTTGAATTGAATTTTAAATGAAAGAAAGTGTCGTTCTCTCAGCCTGACATATATCAGGCTCCAGAAGCATATCTTCCTGAATTCAATTAAATAAGAAGATTACCATCTCTATCTGCATTATTTCGGGTTATAAGGCTTTCACTGTCGAGCTCAGCGGGTTGCTAGGCAACGGGAATGGCAGAGAAAAAGTTGAAGACGCAAGGAGGAAGTCCGCACGCAGGCCAGACCGTCCCATTTCCGGGACGCTTAAAGTCCATACGAAAAGTGGAACCACAGTCATTTGTGTACTGAATGTGGACGGCTTGAATTTGCGCTCTTATGGCCACTCAAAGTGTTCAGAATTGAAAGAGTTTTTGGTGGTTGAATCATTCACTCAACATATTTAAACATACATTCAAAATACCACATGTCACACAGCAAATAACCAGGGATGGTACAAACCTGCAACGTTAGGACTGCAATCCCAATGTCCCCTTGTGGGCTCAGCATCTGGGGAGCTTTTGCTGGAAGCGTGTGAATAGATGTCAACAGAGTGAAGTGCAGAAGAGCCGGCTGTGGCTCTTCCAGCCGCCTCGTCTTGGCTGTGAAGGGTCTTTGGACAACTCTTTCTGGTCAGCTGCCTCAGTGACAAAGTGGGCTCACCTTAAACAACAGAGGCCCAGAGCCTCCCGGCCTCCTTTCAGGGCCCATAGATGCAGCACCTCAGGGGGCTGCTGGCCATGAAAGAGCACGAGCAGCCCCGCTGCACTCTGCAGGACTCCAGTAAACACTTCCAGACTGAGGTACTAAAGCTGAGCAGCCAAGCAAAGTGCCGCCTGCACATGAGAGTTAAAGAGGTCAAATGGTGCTGAGGCATGACACGGAACGGATGGATGGGGGAGGTTGTTGGAACGTTTAGGTAGAGCATTTAAGCATTTAAGCGTAATCAAGTTTCCCTATCGTCACCAAAATCAGTAGTGTTAAAATAAAAAGTAAATATTAAGCTTGGGATGAAGGTAGTCATTGATGAGCCTAATTGCACCTGCTGTGGTCGTACATTTCTGAAAATCTGTGCGATTGTGTTTATTAGTATAAATAAAGTGTGCCTTCAAATTGAAATGACCCATTTAAGATCATTCATGTCACTTATTGAAAGGGGATTTTAACTGGCATATTTCACTAAATTCCGCAAAAAGGTGTTATATGCACAAATGGTTCTCAGTTGCTCCTGAAATATTTTAGTCAATAAATGGGTATCGTGTAAGACAGCTTACTGTAATAACAGTTTCCTTTCATTTCTGATGCAATGGCACATTTTTGTTTCACTCTGAGATTCGTATGCCTAGATCAACAATTCATAGCCTTGAAATTAAGGTCTGAACATTCAACTAATTGAGGCCAAAGCCAAAGTTTTAAAAAAGATATTCAAAGAACACAAAAGAAAGTAAAGTCCAAATCTGCCAGTTGGCACCAGGAGCCGCTCTGTCAACAAAGGCCTCAATTCAAGCCCAAGTGAGCAAAACTGAGCTGAAGCCGAGACCAGCGCTGCCTCTGCACACTCATTCACACAGTTCAGTATTGTTCTTGCCTTTGTTACAATACATTCCAACACAATGGTATTTAATCACAACAAATGCAGCAAAAGTGTATAGTGAGCAGAAGGAGTGCAGTATATGCAACATCGGCAGTTTAACATTGATGAGTAACGTTGTTGCCAAAAGATGTAGGAAGTCTGCCGACTCGCTGTGCCGAAGAAAAGGGATGGAAAAATCTTTTAGTTTGCAGTTTTACTATAAAAGAACACTTAGCTGCAGCCACGAACGCATGGTGTCAGAGAAAGCAATAGGATGTGTTAGAGGCAAACTGTGTGCTTGTAGTTTACGCTGCACAGAACTGGCACTGAACTCAATCCAGCCCACACAAAGATGCTGGCTTTATCGGGGCATTATGTCTTAGCAAACTGCTATTAATGCAAAGTCTTTATCTTCTTTCCTCCCCAGGCACTGGCATGCATGTGTCTTTATTTAGTGGATAAAAAATAGCCATAAACAAAAATTGCTGACTGTCAATATAAACACTGATAAAGATTAGAGCTGGGAGCAAATATAATAATAAGAGGCACTCTTAAGATATATTCGACACAGCTAAGCCCTCAGTGGACAGCTGCAGGCTTAAATAAAGCAATTGAAGAAAGTTTTAAAGAGCAATAAAATAATCTTACTTTGGAAAAAAGTGGATTAACAATCTGAACAGTGCAACAAAAAAAACATTTGTGCTTGTTGACTGTGCTCATAAATTGTGATTAAAAAGCTTTAAAATGGGCCGAGACATAATTGTAAAAGATGGAGGGGTCGGTGAGCTTTTCACCTGAAAAGATAAAAGATTTCCTCCCACTGATTCCAACTTGTCAGGCTCATTTGGGCCAAGCAAGCCTTGCTAGCCAGTTTATCTGCAGTAGGTGTAATACACTGGGCATTATGTGATAAACCAGTGAAAAAATGAACAAACCAAGAGGGATCTTTCATTTCCTCGTCGTGTTTCATTTCAAAATCATCATCATTCAATCAACATTCAGATCTTATAGGAGCTGAGAAATCACTTTTAGAAATAGAAGTATTTGCTTTTACTAGGTTTTGATTGAGCCACAAGCAGCATGCTCGGTTAGATTTTACCAACAATTGTCACAGCAATGAAATTCAATACTTCTGGCGAGGCCATGTTTGTGTTTTTGTTTGATTTGTTTGAGGTTACATTTTATTTGATGTGTCTTTAATAGGTGGTTGTTGTATTATTATGCTATGGACAATAACGCTTTTTGAATCTTGAGGACATATGTAAAGAATTAGAACTATTTTTTACATTACGGACCATTAAAGCATTTTCTTTTTAAATCAATATAGTTCAGTGAGGTTTTTAAACCGATCCATATCGCCAAACCTCACAGGGCACCAAAGCAGTGAAATTTCAAAATGATTGCCAACTAAATAGGAAGTTTGGATAGTTTGGAAAGGACTGTTGATATTCTATATTTTAGTTGTTGCCAACCACCCTCATGAGAAGATACAAACCAACAATAGATTCATTTTTCTGGCCACTACGCAGTTAGTGGCCCGTTGCAAACATAATGGAACAAATACTGGTATATCCCAGATTACAAATCATTAGTTCCTCTCTAATATCTAGTTATGTTACATATCATTCAAGTAGCTGATTTATTCATGTTTTATGAGATCGCATCTGAACACATTATTATGAAATTGTAATTTAATGTTGCCCCGTACTAATTTTCACATAACAGTGCTTGAACAAATTATAATATCTCCAAATGGAACCTTGTTGGTTGAGGGAGGCGCCCCCCCCCCCCCTTATATAATGGTAGGGCACACGGTAGCATACCGTAAGTACAAAAACAACATAATAATAATAATACATAGTTATTCAAAATGGCATTGCTCTGCCCTCAAGCAGTGATGGCTAAAATCATTCAGTACTGCTTTTTGTCACCTAGATCCTTTTGCAAAAGACCAAACCATTAAGACCCTGTCTCAAAAGGATACAGAAAAAGGAGTCCATGCATCATCGTTACTTGCTGAATTATTGCAATTCTTTATTATCTGGCTGCTGCAAAAACCAAAAATCAAGAATGCTGCAGCAAGAACTTAAATAAGAGATCATATTTCTACAGTATTTCCTTCTCTGTATTGGCTTCCAACAGACAAAGTCTGTTATCTGAACATTACCTGAACGTAACCTGAAGGTAACCTGAACATTACCTGAACGTTACCTGAACGTAACCTGAGCGTAACCTGAACGTAACCTGAACATTACCTGAACGTTACCTGAACGTTACCTGAACGTTACCTGAATGTTACCTGGACGTTACCTGAACTTTATCAGAACATTAACTGAACATTACCAGAACATAGTAATGCGTTCTGCAACCCAATGAAATGAGTATTGACAGGCTTTGACGTAATTGGTGTTTTGTTAGTACTTTTTTAATGTTTCAAAATGAGTTATTTAGTCATGTAAAAAGCAAAGCATTGCTAAGAGTAGCTACTAGTTGTACTAGCCATTTCAACATTAGGGAAAATAATGGAACACTCGGTTTGGAAAAAGACTAAATGTCTTTATTTCACTGACTGCTTGCAGTAGCTATATGAGCCACAAGGTTTTACTTCCAGTTAAACAGAAGAAAAATGATTAGTGAGTGGACCGCTGCAAACCCTCCCACCTCAGATGTACGTTCATTCAAAGCAAGAGCATAAAGAATGCCGATCGGCTTGGCAGCGCCGAGGAGAAGCTTTCCTTTCAGCGTTTTGCTGTTGTCTAGCTCAATCGTGTCACTTTGAGGGAGTCTATTCAAGGGTATTCATGCAACTGCCTTCAGGCCACAATAGCCACCACTTTATAAACTGTCAGACTGCTTGCCACAAGCCTTTGGTTCATATTGTTTCCCTTTCTTTAATAAACTTGGAGGAGTTCATCAACTCCTTAAATGAAAAATGCAGGCCCAAAAAACTCCTCCTTCTCCATTTTAGTTTTTCTTTTCTTCTTGTAAGCAACTGCTTCTGTATCAGTAGATCCACATGAATGCCGACATACTGGATATTTTGTGTCCACACATCTGCTATATGCCTGTGGCAGCCCAAACAAGAAAAAAATATTTTAAAAGGCCGACTTTAAGGCCGGTATTTGGAAAAAAAGGGTCAAATCTGCATAGGGTCAATTCTTCATAGCATGTCAAAGTATACTCAGTTTTCAAATGACATCTCGCTATTGATTCTTAATATAACTAGGCTGTATGATCATATTGACCACACCTTTCTCACAGAAGCAAATCATTAAATATGAGATTAGATGAAAATCTAAACATTATTTGTGTATTGCACCCGTTTTTTCTACATGACTTGGTAGTACACAGTCACATCCACGCCATTTACGTAATGACATCTGTTTTGTACTAAGGAAAAATCTAAGGAAGAAACACAAATTAAATTTGGATTCTTTTTATTTGTGTTCACTTCATGGAACTCCACCAATGGCATTAGAAGGACGTGCCCCATTCCATTTCGCTACTTTGTATTCGGCCACAAATCAGTGGAACACCCTGCCGGACGTGGTGAAGAGCTGCAGGTGGATAACGGCATATTGTAGCCACGACACTAATGATTTGAGCAAGGGGAAGTGTGCATAGCTTTGTTTACGATACACACTGTGCTCCGCATTGGTTGTGCGCTCTGAGTTATTTTGGACTTTTTTGCTGCGACAGCTTGGTGTTTTTTTGTTCACAAATGATGCATATATTCCCAGATTCACTGCGATCTAATATGTGTTTGGAGTTTTTTCAGGTGTTGCAGCCAGGACTGAAATGGTTTGAACCTTCCTATCTGTGTTCATGATGAATACCAGAAATGTTGGTTCTGGCTCAGTTCCGACCCGGTTCTGGCTCATATTTCATACAAACTCTCTGACTTGACGGAGGATGGATTTTTTTCTACATTCCACTATAAAAAATGCAATAGACGGATTTCAATAGAGAATGGTAATTGAAAACAACAGTGATATCTAAAATGGTATGTGTCTTTTTGGCTTCTTAAAAAAGACACATACTTAAAAATGTGCATAACCTTTTTTTCACAATTCACAGCTGTAGTTTTAAAGCAATACAAATCAGACAAAAAGCAATGACAAAAAGGATAATCTTTCAATAAAAATGATCAGAAGTTAGAACTACTGATTGTTGAGACTTTTGTCAAAATAAGAACTGCTAACAGGTACCTTGACTTGAATTACAAGAAAGGATTCAAATCTTAATTCTGAAATGGACAGGTAGCTGCTAGAAAGACATCAACGAGGGAGGATCCATTTTTCTGTTAGTAGTCCTTGTTTGTATTTTCTTGCACAGCACATAAACAATCACCTTTTTTCTACTGTAAACTCCATGGCAAAAAGCTTGATCTCACAGTATATATACGTCATTGTACTGTTATACAATTTAGGATATGGGCAAGTGTCACACATCGTTTCTATACTTCACATACATCAGGGATATCTGAGGTCAATATCAGTCAATATAACAATCTCAACCAAAAAAAGCCTATAATTAAAGCAACTGTCTGTATATTATATTTTCTTTTTTTTTTGTTTCAAATGCTTCTACCCTTTAAAGATTTGATATACAACGGGGAGGTAAATTAAAACAATACTGTCATATGAAAATAGTGTATATTATCTGCTTTAGTTATACTGGTTACCACAGTTTATTGCAACTTTGCAAGTTTTCCTGCTCTTAAATTCTCCCAGTGTGCTTATTATTATTATTATTATTATTATTTTTACTAAACATAAATACAGATGGTTCTCAAATTGAAAGAATAGCCCTATAAAAGTGGTCTCTCCCTGGATTACAGCGCCCCAATCCAAAGGGCTCACAGAGTGGTCAGATGAGTTCTGTTATGGGAATAATATGCCATAAACCTTCAGAGCCAACAAACATCGAGCAGCTATTTAAGATTTCCCAGTGTCATGTCAAACCGTGATCTTCCCCACCACTATCCTCATCCAAATACTAAATTAGGAAATCTCTTTTGCTCCATATCTCTGAAGAATCTATGACAAACATGGTAGCTCCTCCTAACACAGGTATAGCACTAATAAATCCAGCACTGCCGAGGTCTTACACACACATTGTGATGATTCAAGACAATTGCACTAAATACAATTCGATACAATAGAGAATTTTGTTTGTCATCAAAAGTGCAGAATTCTATAAAATAAGCTCAGCCAGATCTAGTTACTGTATACAGTAGTACACTTATCTATTTCCACAAGGATGCTGTGTGAACAATACTCCGTTCCCATCAGAGCGTGTGTTAAATAGGTGGCTCAAATGATTTTAATGCAGTGACTGAGAAATCGCCATTAATCCACTTTCATACCTTTCAGTAGCGTGAACATTTACTCTTCCCTCCAAAATTGCCGAGCCTTTATGCCCCAGTAATCTCTGTATATTTAAGGTCATTTTCGAACCAATTACACTGGATGGTTGCATTCTGTGAATGTGATTTCCTCCATGGATTGATGGAGAAATCCATGAATAAGCCATCTAATAGATCCAAGCACACAGCCCTGTGTATGGAAATTTCAAACAGGATTTTAGAGATAAATTTAGTCACTTGCTAAAAGATTTCCTTCAACCATTTTCCCTGAGAATAGGAATCCTAACTACAAATATCTCTCTCCTTGGACATATCTGGCAAAGAAAATAAATAAATAAAGCTAAAGGCAGATTTTAAGAAAGAATACAAAATCTAGTTGCTAAGTCTAGCAATATACTAGCTGTGTCTTTACAGCCATTGGTTTGATCCTGCAGCTGGGGGGGAAGAACACTCTCTGAATGGTGTCTCCGTAGCGCTCTCATGGACATGTTTGGCTGGACTAAATTATTGGAATTAAAGCCATATCCTGAAATAGGACAGATAATGAACCAATCAATCACAAAATATCAGGTCCACCTCTTGAACCAATAATTATATTTCTCTTAAAACAAAAAATTATTATCTATTCCATCAAATCAAAATATTAGTAGATATGACAAACATTTTCTTCAAATTGTAAATTTGGGGATCTCCAGTAAACCACTAAATGGTTTTGCTAAGGACATATCAATATGTAACTTGACCATAAAGTAAAAGCATGGGTGATACACATTGATGATCTGCAGGAGGTATGGTTCTACACAACAAACATCCAGGGCAAAGTGTGGACATTTTATTGATTTGTTGTTACCATATTGTTTGTGTTCTGTTTTGTCATTTCTCTGTTTGCCATTGTCTTGTGTGTATTCTTTGCAAATGGGCTGTTAATGGGATGCCCGAGGCCTCTGACTCCCCTCCACCCCGTTTTGCCTGTTTGTTCTTTGTGCAGCGCTCCTCTTTTGTTGGCTTCCCATTGGGTCGCCGGACGAGATTCTTGGCATTTGACGGCGAAATGAAAGGGGGATTAAGGGATGGCTACTGAACACTCCATGGCAAAGAAGTGGACTGCCATTCTTCCATTCAAAGCCCCTTCCCAGTTCAGCAGCTCCTCGTTACATATATATGGGTTTTCTCAAAGACATCACTGAGAAGTCAAGTATTACCAGAAATAAAGTCAAATCAACAAGTAGATTAGCGCTGACAAAAATGCTAATGATTTTTGGCATAGATAGACTACAATTAGTACTTTGTCAATTTAGGTGCTAAATAAGATGCAGAAACCCATGAATGCTATATGATAATGACTTATTTGGACTTCTGGATTATCAAGAATAAATAGAGAAAAGCAACCAATAATCATCTCTGTGCAAAAGGCTTGGTGTTTTTATTTCCCAAGCTAATCCCAGCTAACACCTGGCGAGAGACGGGGTCCACCATGGACGGGTTGCCAGTCAATCAGAGGCTCTAATAGAACAAAACATTCACTCTCACATTTGCACACCTACGGGCAATTTTTTTAGTCACCAATTAAGCTACCGTGTGTGTCATTGGACTGTGGGAGGAAGCTGGAGAACTCACAGAAACACGTGTAAGTATGGCGAGAACATGCTGACTCCACACAGAAAGGTGCTGGTTTGAACCCAGGACCTTCTTGCTGTGAGGTCCTATGGTCCTATGGTCCTATGTTCTATAAAACATTAGGTTGATTATTTGATATGGGACTTTGTATTCTTATGCCAAAATTGTAATACTTCTTGACATTAGAAAATATCTTGTAAATATAAAATATAAAAAAATGTCTTAAATATGTATACTTAACATTTTACATACATATTTCACAATACGTGTAACTTGGAAGGTAAAATATACTTTAACTTGAATTCATTCACTTTTTTCGTAATGCTAGTGTTGAATCTTACAGAATTATTATCAAAATTTCTTTCGTGCTTGTTTATTAAAGTTTAAGGTTTGACCTAGATGACCGTGATGAATTCTTGTGTATTCAATTAAAATGTCCAGAGGGGTAGTAGATATGGATAAAGCAATACCAGCATTATAAACATTTTAAGCATGCAAACATTTGATCTCTTTGGACCGTAGGGAGGAGGGCACAAAGGCTGAGACAGGTTCTGTCCTCAAGTGGTAAACAGGCTTGAATTATTAGGCTGTCAAGCGTGAAAGCAGCGCTGGCACCAGCTAACATGAAGAACTCTCATTGTGGCATCGTAAACGCACATGTTTCTGATAACCAAAGCAAGTGAAGGCTCCAAACCTTTGCTCTGGTAACGTCTCAGGTCAGCTCCACACCATGCTGCCGCCCCAGTGTTCATCTGCTCACTACTTCCATACTCCAAAGAAAACACAAGGGCCCCGTAACCATTCATTCAGTGCATCAAAGCCACCCCCCCAAACACAAATGGCCACAAATGATGAGTTAACAGTATGTGTAATAGCATGGTAATATGCAATAAATAAATAACAATACGATGATACCCATCATCATTTACCATGAGCTTTTCCATTGTTATAGGTTTTCTACTCCACTTATTAAAATGAATCTGTCCTTGTTAATATAATATAAGGATTTTTGCAATCCTGTGTCAAAGTACCTTTACTTGTTGTCAAGTCATATTTCATTGAATTTACTAGTTAATCCTTATCCGTATTTAATTTGATCCAAACAGAAGACTTGTTATTATAAAATAAAACAAAAATATATTTAAATGTTTTATCCAAAACACCCAATTCATTTTAATATCATTTATATAAGATAACCTATATTTCTTGATTTATCACAAATGTTTTTGGGCTACAAATGTATGTTAAATACATATTCATTTTGCACATTTTTTTTAGTCATATTAATTTCAAAGAGACACTGTGCATTTAGTTTTTATAAGAGATATCTTCAACACAATGATTATCATGATGGCAATGACAACCATCATCCTTTTTGCTGTTGGTAAAATTGGTTTTCATTGGTTTCCAGCCCCTTGTCTTTTTTTATGTCTTCTAAAAATGTGAATTTTTGGTGCGAGGCAGCAGGGGAGAAAGGGGAGGTTAATCCCAGTTTAATACACTGATGCAGCCCAGGATCGCGGCTGTGATGATTGTGTTATCTTCAGCCAACATTTGGGTCTCCCTCAATTTCAACCCGGCAAAATAGCTGAGAGAAAGTGTAGATGGAGTGGAGCAAGTGTGGATGCCCGGGGAAAAGTGTATTAATAGCAGCAATAGCACTTCCCACAGCCTGTGCTCTCTGTAAAGCTGCTCCTCATCAATTCCACTGGATTTGTTTGAAGTGCTCTTTCCATCCTCACTGTCAACCTTTTTTTTTCATTTAACTGGACTCCAAAATTGACACTGCTATTTATTTCCCTACAGGTTATGCATATCTTTGTCAAACAGCACTTTGAGTAAATGCTGACTGCAGATGAAAAGTGTGCATCAGTCATTGTTACCAGGAGCCTCATCGTTTGTTATTGGCCACAGAGGTTAACTATCCAATCCTCTTTCCCTTATAAACAATATGTACTTCTTATACAGTATATCAATAAAAGGCTTGTAACCTTTTATTTTTTGTTCTAAAATGCATGGTACATATTCACACAGCAATCTAAATATGGTTTGCAGCTTTTCATAGTCTCAAAACAATAACATCTAACACAACTGAATATAACGTTAATAAGTACATTTTTTGTCATAGCCTCCTCTTGCAGGGATATGATGGGTGATATGTGTAAGATATGCATGTATGTTCAGTCATGTCCTATTATACAAATGCCATGAGAGAAAATGCAACGAAGGCAAAGAAAAGCCTGCTATTCACTAACCGTTTACATGTTTGTGTGTGTTTGTAAAATAGCCTTTGAGCGGTTTGAATGTTTCTACGCAGGCATGCATGTTACACTTCCTGCAGTATTTCACGTAGAAAAACAGCAGCTTATCTAATGGGAAAGGGTTCAGCACCTTCCTCATTCAGCCTAATAGCTGTTCTAGCTCTCCCTCACATTCAGTCCACCAAAAACAATTCCCAAATAGCAAATTAAATGAATATTTAATAATGCAATCTAAACAACACGAGAAGAAATCTTAAAATATCATGCATATGTGCCTCAGGGACTACACCACGAAGTGAGGTGCTGAAAGATGAAAGTGAAAAGAAATAAAAGGCTCAATTTAATCTGCTTTAAAACCTCTCAACAGAATGTATGTGCCTGGAACTGTGAGAGTGAGGGCTGATAGGGGATAAATATATTTCTTACCATGCCTTCAAGCTATTACACCCCTCTCCAACACAGACGCCTATTCACCAGACGCAGGTTTCATTACCAGCTGTAATAGGCTAAATCTTCAAATTATTAAATGCCAGGGCTGGAAGACAGAAAGTCAAGCTGATCTTTTGGAAAACATGAAAAGGAAGACCGTTGATAGCTTTTGAAAAAAATGTCACAATCCAGTGGTCAGGAAATGGGGAGCTCAAGTCTAATTACCAGCAGCTGATCCTGTAAAAGGATCCAATCAAACAGCCAAGTCATTCTGTTAAGTGAGACACCCTAAAAACGGACCCAAACCCTGTGTCTGCAGCAATCATTGTAAAAATGAAATGTTTACACTGTACAAATGAAATAGTCTTTGTGTTGCATATTAAGCCACGTGTGTTAATATGAGCTATAACCTTTTATTTAAATATAAAGACTAATAAGTCCCACACACGTCAAAAATGAAACTTGAATTACATCTAAGCTATCATTACTTCAAAATATGAATAGGATGATTTTTTTACTTTCAATAGTCAAATTTGAAGATATTAGTAAAAAATGATTTGTTCTGTATGCTTTCCAAACCGTTTAAGATTAACCATGACTGAGTAAAAGCAATTTATGGATTTTTTTTTTAGCATTACATTACATTTATTGAATTGAATGTATGTTGATATTGTCGGTTTATTGTATTAATGAATCTGATTTTTTTTTAATTAAAAGTTTGGTTCGACGCGCTCAGTAAACATTGTTTTGGGGTGAACTTGACGTCGCTGTGATGGGCCGGGCCCCTGGGGGCCTCTTTCAGGCCGCCTGTAATTGATATTGACTGGCACATCGGTCATCTGTCAGCGCGGATTTCAGGGGAGTGTTTAAGCAGCGCCGCGGGAGCCCCGCCGCTCATAAATAATGAAGCTGCTCGGGTTCTGCAGGCGCGACAAAGCGCTCATTTAGGCCCAATTTGTACAACTCGCAACGCAGACAGTAGTCCAACCCGCAGCCGCCCACGCGCGCTTTCACGCGCTCCGCTGCCCAGCTGCGCGCGCTCTTCGGGCCTACCTTTGTCGCCGAGGATGCCGTCGATGCTGTGTTTGCTTTTCTTTTCTCCGTCTTCATCCCGTTTATCACAATCGTCCTCATCGTCCTTTTTTCCAAATCGACCTCGAAGAACGCGGCTGATCGAACTCACTGAAGAGGCAAAAAGCATAACATTATTACATCCATAATATTTTGTATTGATATTTTACGTATTTATCGTTTTGATTTTAATCAAAAAATAGCGAGGGAATGAAAGGTTTAATTAAATGCGGCTTACCCGAGGAGGCCTCACCTGAAGGGACTGTGCTTCTGTCACACACCCCGTCCTTCAGCAGTTTATCCCGGATCTCCCAGCTGAACATGCCGGGGTTGTCCCGCTTGTACTCCTCTATCCGCTTCTCGACGTCCGGTGTGGCGACCTGCTGCGGGGGGACAACATCCACTCTGCGATGAGTAATGTGCAAGAATAAGCTCCTCAGCAGAATGATGTGTGTATATAAAATAAATCATATCAGGCTAGACTAATCTTAATAATCATACAATTTAAAATATATAACATAACAGCACTAATTTCATTCATATTTATGATACCAATAATAAGGATCATTCGTTTGTCCGGGTCTTCTCACCCTGGGCTTGCTGCCTCCTATGGCCCCGGGCCGGATGGAGCCGGTCTCCTGGTAGCGGCAGAGGATTTTGGAGACGCAGCCGTGAGACACCCGCAGCTGCCGGGAGATGACGCAGGGCCGGATCCCGTGGTGGGCCATCTCCACTATTTTGTGTCGGATGTGGTTGGGCAGCGGCCGGCCGTTGATGAAGACCCCTCCCAGCTGGTTTACGCGACCCTGTCCCAGGGGAGTGGACACTGCGGGCGACACATGGTCCAACTCAACATTTCATCTTCATGCAATTGAAGGAAAATATTCTGCTTTAAATGTTTTTGGGCCTGATTGGGATGAAATGCAGGCCTCAACATAATCACATCGGCTACTATCAGTTATTTTGATAGCGTCCCAATAGTAGCAATAAATGGACATTTTCGTTAACAGACTGCATTAATGGATGGCACTTCACAGTTCCATCTGAGTCTGAAGAGGAGGTGAAGAGCCCCTTCTATCCGTCTTCATCATTCATCATCACGCTTTTTAAATATCGATGTAAAGCTTCTCCTCGCAGCTTTCTATTTGATTTGATTTTCATGCGCAGGGGAATCCACATTTTTGGTTTAATTTAGTTAAATGTAGAAATAACGTTAAACGTATATTTTGACGAAATGGTCACTGGGTGGTTAATACATTAAGTGCATTTGGGGCCAATTTTATAACTAGCCAATACGTTTATATTATAACTTCGTATTACACTTTTATGGAGATAACAAATACACATTAAATATGTTGAAATGTTGGTAATAGGAGGCCTTCATGTCCAAAGGAAAGTGGCGGCGGGCTTCCCCACGGAGCATACCTTCCAGCGGGAATCCGGTGCGCGGATAGTTCTGTCCGGGAGCGGCGCGCATCATCCGCGGTACCGTTCCTCCCAAAGACGACATTGTACCATTTAACAAAAAAAGGAAAATACAAGCAAAAAAAGACGGACAGGGTTTAGATGTCCAGTTGAAGTAGACTTGTTGGTCACAGCCGTTTCTCAGGTGGTAATGTGTGACGGACACGGAGAATAACGCGGTGGAAGGAGGCCTCGTGAGGCAGCGCTGCTGTGTGAGGGGTGTAAGGCTGCTCACGATGTACAAATGCTCTGCCTCTGGAATGAGCTCATTTAACCGCTGTGAAGGCTGGACTACTTTCACGCTCTCCCGGAAAAGTGCGGACCGGGCGGGCTAAAGGGGGGGGGTTGCTCGCGAGCACCAATAGGTTCATGGAGCTTTTTCTTTTTCCAGAGAGAAAATCTCCAACAAGTTTCAGCAGCCAATGGGAACGAAAGGATACAGATGCACAAACACACACGCACACGTGCACGTACTGTTAGCACACTAAACACACACACATTAGTACTGAAAGTCTGCACATCGAAGGGGTGCACAAAAACGCGTCACCTGTCAGATACAATGGAGTGCAATGCAATGAGCAACGGCTTTTGATGCAGTGCTGCTGTGTGATGCCTTTATGTTCTCCAATAAAATACAGCACGTTCAAATTTTTCAACTACATGTAAATGTTGTACATAAAAGCCTTCCTCAAAAGCTCTTCGAGTTGTTGTTAGTCATTAGTAATGTTTGCATATATTATTCTATTCTTAACATATTAACCAAAGCTTGAAAACATTGAAATGTATTGATGTTATTGGAATTTGAAAAGCTTCTTCACTCAGTTTTCAGACACAGTTCAGTCTGTCTCTCCTCTCTGTCTTCATCTGCTGACAGAAATAACCCAAAACAAGCTCTGCCTATTGTGTCAAGTCCATATATGGGCCTTTTGACAAGCTTTTAAGTTAAAACTAAGGCTGATTCACACTTTTTATCGAGATTAACATGTGAAACCAAAAATATTTTGGGCCTACACTCACGCTGTAACAAATCGGAGGACACAGTAGGATCCATTTGCAGCTTTTATTTGCGGTAGTCGACAGGCAGGGTCTAACAGGGGCAGAATCACAGGGGCAATCTCAGGATAAACGTAGGCAGGCGGTAGGCAGAATCAGGGGTCGATACAAGCAGTCCAGAGGTCGGTAACAGATCATCAAACACTATGGAAACGCTCAGAAATTATACACCGTGGCAATACAATACTTTGCAGTGATGTGATTGTGACTGGGGTTTATATGGGTGTGTGGATGAGCTGCAGGTGTGTGTGTAATCAGTCCGAGGTGAGAGGCATGTTGGGAGGTTGAGTTTAGTATTCAGGTGAGTGTGTCCTGCGGGGGTAACTGCACGTCCTCCTCTTCGCTTGTTTACATTTCTCAGCTGTTTCAGCTCCGACCGGCTCCCAAGGACGGAGGGTCTAAGAAGCAGTCAGCCAATCACTGATGAAGTCAATTAGTGACATTATAATTTCAGCGCCCTAAAATATCTTAGGATTTGGGGCTAACTCTTGGCTGCGCTTTTGTCAGGGTGAGTCACGCGATGCGCCCATTTAGCCACGTGACAATGGTGAGCGGTATCCCTCCAACAAGACCAGACTCGGTACACTGTTATGTTCTAAAAAGTAGATTCATGTTATACAATAGGTAGGCCTACAAGATTTCCCTTTACAAACGTACATCTAGAAATGCTGCACGTTGAAATCCCCACCCCGCACAGAGATGTATTTATGACACTGCAGAACATTATTCATAAGTATGCAGTTTCAGAACTACATCTTTGATGTTTATAACAAACCAAACTGTTAGTTATTATTATTTAATGTACATGCACCACTGTACCAAGACGGCCGCCATGTGCGGACGTTCTAGACATCTAGCCGTGATATATATATACATATATGAATAAAAAAAACATCCTCTGCTTTTTTTGTCAAATCGCACCCTGGATATATATCCAGGGTGCGATTTGACAAAAAAGCAGAGGGGGGATGTTTTTTTTTAATTTTTTTATTTATAGACAAGAACATGGAACTTTTAGCTTGCATAACTAGGGAGAAGAACGCAAAGGGTAGACCGGCCCTTTTTCGGGTCCGTGGATTAGTCCCCATCACAACATGGCAACACTTTTAATGTTCATTTAGTTGTTTTATTATTGGGTCCTGTAAAGTAAGACGATATGCTCAGTGCCGGCGCTCCGCACACGCACATCACGCACTGCGCGTAGGGAACCAAATGCCTGGGGGGGCACCAAAAAATCTGGGACGTGGAAAATCATCATAGTAGGCTCCTAGTATAAATAACAAATAAAATATGTCTAAAGCATTGTTAATGTGCAAAACCAATACAAAAGTAATAGGCCATCACTCACAGTAATGCAGCTCTGCGCTGCTCTTATTATTAAAGAGCTGGGTCCTATTCTCTGCTACGGAGACCCCCCCCTCCCTCCTCAGCGCAATGAAAGTTTCCCCCGATGGGATCCAAAGTCCAACTGGCTTGATGCTCACTTTTACGCACACGAACGGTTTGGCTACGAGGAGGAAGCAGAAACGGCGCGCACGAAGAGGGGAAACCGGTCCGCGTCACCCCGCACTAAAATGTGTATGTGTTGGATGTCAGTTCAGAAATATGCGCCGTCTGCCAGAAGGCTGCTGAACAGCTACTCTGATGCATTGACACTGCAGATCGTTAGATTTCAAGAGTTTAAGTAGGCTAGCAGTTAAGTTGCATTCATCGCTATCAAGGGGGGGAAATCCTTGTCCCCCCGGAGATAAAAATAATTTAGCAGAGGGGGGATAGGAAAACCAGAGGGGGGAAAATCTCCCCCATTCCCCCCCACAAATCGCACCCTGTATATATCTATGGATGCAGCCCTCCAGGAAATATGAAGGAAAAAAAACTTATATATAAATAAATACATGAAATAAACGTATGAATGCTTTAATAGTAGTTTAATAGTATGACTAAATGCTCAAATAAAATAATAAATACTTGAATTTATTAATATGATGATATGACGTTGATACATAAACAAAACATTTCTGTATTTCTGTGTCCGTATGTAAATGAGCGTAGGCAGTCCAAACAGCAGTTTTAGACAGCAGTTTAGACAACAGTGCTGTCATTAGCATTCTTTTTACTTATGTCAAATCGGTCGGTCACAGCATCAATAGTGGTCGTTTTGTAGCAGCTAGTCTGTTAATATTTGACTTTTTTAGTCAAGATAAACCGAAGCACTCAGAGAAAATATAAATATAATATAACATTGCAACTTCCCTGAGCAGTAACAGCCACACTGTAAAGATTTCCAAAAAGTGTTTCTTCTTATTCAGTAGCAGCGATAAGCTGAGATACTCTGAGAAAACCCTTTAAAGATGAGATATTATTCTCCAAAGAGAGGTCTGAAACAATTGTTCCAGACTCTCTTGAGCAAGTTGCGTCTCCTTGGCTTTGTGCCATGAGCTTCACTAGTTTTCTGCAGATTTCCTCATCAAAATCGAGCCGACGACAGGGTCCTTGCACGCGTTATCGTTTTCAACAGTTCCTTGTATGCTTTTTGGTCAGCAACCTTGATGTTTTGTGTCTGTGCCTTAACGGCAACGTCAATGTGTTGGAGCTTGCGTCAATGAATCCACGGTGACTTTGTTGGGGTTAGCCGTTATTGGACCCCCTGTTACCCGGATGACCAGCCTCTCCACCACGATCCTGACCTCTGATTCGTCCCAACGATGTTGTGTGTCGGTCTCAGCTTGCACCTCTGGATACAAGCTGGTTCTGGCTGAATAGGGTATGTTGATCTTGGAACCCTTTCAATAACAACAGGCAACTCTGAGTTTGATGGCAAACTGGATGGGGCCGGTGTTTCAATGGGAGGGTTTGAGACCTCACACTGATGTAGTGAAATGTCCTCGGAAGTTTCCTTCAGTAATGTCATGCCACACAGCAGAAGACAGGCCTGCCTTTTCCGAAAAAGGTGTTTGCCTTAAAGAAACTATATCCAAAAAAATACCTATAAATACACTTAAGCCCTCTGGGATGTTTGATGTTGGCCTTAAATAAAACAATTTAATTGAAATTGAATCAAACTTAAAAACATATTAATACTTAGTATTAACAAAGCAGGATTTGAATGGCTGGGAAACCAGGCCTGATGTGTGTGGCCGACATTTCAAACTGGGCGTTAATGTTTAGTGTCTCCATGCTTCACCGAAGGGCCCAGCAACATGACCATACACAGACGACAGCACTGAGGTTTCTGAGGAAACACTGAGACTTCTCCTAAATTGTAAATGTTCCAAGCTGTCAAATCAGCAATTAAAGTGGATGGTTTTACCGAAGACAAGAGATATAGATCATTCATATTGCCCAGTGACTAATACAAAAATAAAGTCCAAGATTTCCGAATGTTAAAGACGCCACTGGAAACATAGCTAATTTCTTATGGTCAGATATTTTTCCCTGTTTGCTGTCATGTTATGGCTCTGTCGAGAGCATCGCTAACTTGTTTTTTCACAGGCAATTACAGCGAGAACAAGACGGGCTCACAGGCCAGCAGAGCATGGGACCTTCATGAGGCTGAGAGCCACCTCTGGGATCAATGTTGCCATTTTGTTGATCAAGCAGCACAGATCCACCATGTAAGATGCATTTATTTTTTAAATAGCTGTCTGAAGTGGCCATTCATTGAGCAATTCTTCACAGGAGTAAAAGTGGATATCATGATGATGCTGAGTGGTTAAATAACATCTCCAGTCTGCACGAGATCTATCGGGTACATTTGGTACAGTGTTTGCATTATATGAATTAACTTAAAGCTTTTACATTTCTTTCTAATAACAGGTCTACAGTTTGTCCATGAAGTAGAAACAAAAATTAAAGACAAACAGCTAATGGAAGAAGGTAAGCAACAAATCAACATAGCTAGATAAATATGATGATAAAAGTGGATGTTAAGATAAATAACTGCAAATAACTGCTTTAAAAAGTCTACAGTGTGATTCTTTTGGACCTGGTATGGTCTTTAATTTTTGTCTTTGATTTTGCACATTAGCTTAGTTTAGAGCTAGTTTTCAGGCCTTGGACTCTGCTTTGCCCTTTATGTCAGTTCCTTAAAGCGTCTTAATCTTTCAATGTCACCAGAGTCCTGTTTCTTGTTTTTTTGTTTCAATTAAATCAACTTTTCAAGACGAACCCCAAACATGAACTCGTTTCCGGAAATCTCCTAAACGTGTGCTTTAACATTATATTTCACAATAAGGGGAGAAAAGATGTTCATACGACATAAAAAGGCCTATTAACCAACAATAGAATCAGATGAAATACAAGAGGTAAAGCCCAAATACAGTGCATTATACTGGGAACAAAAGAAGTCTACACGTGGCAATAAACATTTTTGTGGATGTCTCAAATTAAAGACTAAAAAACGAAGATTATAAATAATCTATATTTTGGTAAATGTATCATACAATTAACTATTTTACGTGTAATCTGATGACTTTGGACATACTTCTCATTGCATTGAAAGAGAAAACTTTTCACTAGCAGTATCAATCAGTCATTAGAACACTGCTACTCAAATATCTTCATCTAAAATGAAAGGCTCAGTCCTATTCATATAACTTCATCACAAAGGACTGTGTTGTCAGCTTTGAATCTTTACATCACATATATTTGTGATACATCTAGCAGAGCATCTATTCATGAAAGCATTAAATTATATATCATTCTGATTCATCAAGAAGTGTCAGTCCTGAAAACAAATGACACGATAAGTTAAACTGAGTGATTGCCGTGCAAAAGTTTATAATGTAAGTGACCCAAGTCATCACAGTGTATTCGGATCCCCAAATCCTCCCGTGTGTCTTTGAATAAGGTTCTTTGTGAAGATAGGAGCCAGAGACCAACGAAAGACCACATATTGAGGACATTTTGTCTTCTGAGATTGAACACCATCATTTTTTTGAGAACAGAACATATCAAATGTAATCAATTAATATCAATCATTAGAAAACCACATTGCAAAAACATGACTTCCTGTTAAGGATTCAGTCTGATTACTTTGATTACAGATTGTTCACCAGAAATAACTCATGATTTTAAAGGAAATAAAACAGAAGTGAAAGTGAAAGACAAGCTGAATCGGTGATCAGGTGGCAAAATCCCTAGGGCTGTCGAATGATTAAAATTTTTAATCAAACTTAATTTCCAGTTTTCATTGGATTAATCATGATTAATCACTATTTGCATGTTGTTCCCGAGTGAGTGCAGGCAGAAGTGCCAGGGATGAAAAAGATGATTCCATTATCGGATTTGAGAAGCTCCATGAAGCGGTGACAGCCAGCTGGTGCTGGTGCTGTCGCCGTTGTGATCGTCAGGCGGACAGTCTTGCACAGAGACCTCGCTGTAAGCTGGAGGTCTCTCAGACCGCTCTCGTTAATACGAGGCTTTTGTTTTGCCGTTGATGGTTCGTTTGTTCACAACACATGTCCATCATAAGATCAACGGGAACCTGTGGTTAACTTTCGTTAACTAGTCTTTTCAGAGTTAAACCAAACCTGCCAACACATTAGGTTACGAAAATACGGGAGATCCCAGTGGGGGAACTGTCGACAAGCAGATTGTTGCAGATTACAATACTGTTCAATACAACTCGGATATGTACTGGATTAGCGGTACAAAGGTCTATGTCAGAAAAAAGTTTAAGGAGTCAATATTTTCCCCACAGTGCACTGATTGTTGTGCGGGTCTAAACTGAGCAAAATATATTGAACTATATTCTTATGTCCCATTGTACATGAACATTTAGAAATGTGGGACACAAACATATTTCCAGTCATTCTTTTTCAGGAATGAACAACTTGAACTGAAGGTGTTTCTTGAATTTCTATATTTAGGGTCCTCGCTACGACTTCGTCGGAGAGGAACCTATTGTGTTTGATGGAATTATTATTATTATTAATAAACTTCTCACAAACTGAGGGCCTTTTGGGGGCTTTGTCATGTTCAAAAAGTTGTTAAATTTGGCATGAAGAAGACTGAATGAAGACTTTAAAAAATTGGTAATTTTGGGGTCTAGCATTTGGGTATAGTTATTTCATGCTTTTCTTAGAAACCCAATAAATGAGGATGGAAAGTAAAAATGAACCCATTTCAAGGAACATTAAAGGGGCTCTGAAATGGGGTCAACTTGTGTCAGTTCAAGTTTGCTATAAACCAACCACATGGGTTTAACTGATGTGATCAGTGATGTCATACTGCCACCTGCTGGCATAAATGTACTAGACCTTTTTAGAAATGCTGCAACCTGTAGTATGTCTAAGAATTTACATCTCACTAATGCACATCACTAACTTCGTTCCCCGGAGCATTTGTGCTTTCTTGCCTCACAGGTTTCTATAGATTGTGGTTCTGAGTGCACCGTGTTCCTGCCTCCTGCAACCGACCTGCTGACCACTGCTGCTATCACTGCCATTGTTATTCACATTAATATTACTGTCATCATTAACCAACGTCACAGACTTGGCTTCTCTCCTGGTGTCTTTCTCCTTCCCTTTCCGACAGGTTTCTGTGGTTGGTGGTTATACCGATGCAGTTAGATCTGATGGAGACATCACAGCACATACCATCGACTGTAGTCCTTATGGCACATGACAGAACACACTCAGCACCTGAAAATGTAGAGGCACTCAGAGATGGGTGCCAGTGGCTTAGTGGAGAGCTGGGTTGTCCTTGGATAAATCAATGGTTTGATGCCCAGCTGCACTAGTGTCTAAGTGTTCAAGCAAGACTCACCAGAAATAGTTGCCGTAGCTGAGCAGTGTGTAAATTGTTAGTTATGACTGCTGTAACTGTGTTGGGTGGTTAATATATTGTTATATACACACAAATATGGTGGGTTTACCAGCTTACATTAGAACTTAGTTTGGCCTGCAGCACAAATCAATAAAAAAATGATCAACATTCTGCTCTCTTGCATGTCTTTATTTTTACATTCATACATACATTTGGACATTAAACTGGGCAACAAACTACAATAGCCACTGCATGCAGGTACCTTCACTTTCTCAAGCCAAACACAACTACTTTATGGAAGGAAAATTAATTCAAAAAGCAGCAAATTGATAAAGTGCATATTTTAACGCTAATGCAGTGTGGGACGACAGCCTTCTACTCACTTGGCAGGACAGTGTATGGATATCATTTACAGGATGGCCCAATCAACTGAGGCTTCAACCCACCAGATCATTTCTGCAGTCAGTGCAAGACAAACAAGTCCCCAGACGCTGCCATCACTTCCAAAGGTTTAGTTTAGAGAGAGAGGCTTTATTAGATATGTATGGAGAATATTAGGGACACATAAGAAACGCCTTAAGGCCCAAGATCATCTGTGGTCAGCGAGAGCCCTTTCAGTTTGCTGATTTGTCCCAGCGTACCGGACTCCCTCAGGACACCACGCCAATGTTTTGAAAATCACAACATTGTTGTCAGAGCAAAGATCAAACTCTTCAGATTGATTCAGATTTTATGTCGTAATGATATGAGATCTGATTCCTGAGCCTTTGTCTTAAATAAACACATTTCTCTTCACGCAGGATTTCTGCTGAGGGACATTCATTCCAGAGCTTCCTGAGGGACGGACTCTAATGGAATATATGCTGATACACGTCATGGGCTCAAACGTTTTAAAAACAGCAATCCAGGAAGATGTTGGATTTCTGATGTTGACGTCAGTTCCTTGTCTTCTGTAGCTATGCTAAATATAATTTATCAGAGAATCAGGCCTGAGGTGTGATGATCTCATTCCTCTGTGCCATAGCGTCCCATTTTCTACCCTCATTCCCCTTTGAGTTAACATTTAATTCTCCTTTGTTGTTTAACAAGCTAAAATCGATTCAATTACTTCACGGCCCAAAGAATGTACCCTTGTAAAAATTAAGATGTAGGTTTACGCTCAGAGAACAATAAAGGAAACGCACTTCACGAATAGTCCGCAGTTAAGGTATCTGGAGCAGTTCCCAGTGCTCAAAGCAGCTTTCCTTCTCCCCTCTTAAAAAATATGAATACACTGCGACTGGAGGAATAAATAATGTTGCATTGTCCAGCATGGCACTTGGCCAGTGTTCAAAGAGTATAAATTAAAAAAAAATCAACGGGAGTTGACATGGAGGAGTTAATTGGCATCAGACTTAAAGGACAGTGGGCAGGGAGCTGTGACAGATACAAGGGGGAGCTGGGACTGTAACTAAGGCCCAGGCAGCACATTAACCAGCACTCTGGTGACCTTAGCTTTATGCTCACTTAAATATCACCACAACTCATCATAATGAGTATCAGGAAATACACTAAGGGGATGTTCACTTCTGGAGTCTGTGGTTAAATCCTTTGATATAATGTTATGACTTATCAAATTCACTTTTAGGCTTTATTGTGTCCCTATGTGACCAGAAGACCACATGACCCATTCCAGTCCATGTCTCCATATGCCAACTACAGAAAGATACCCAAACCATCCCTAACATTGTGGAAGATTTCCTCTCATTAATTTCACAATCCACGTGTGGCAACAGGAGGGGAACCTTCAGCAGTGTCCCTCAGCTGGTTGGTCAGTGCAGCTCACTTGCTGTGCTGCAGGTACTGCTGGGTGAACATGTTGAGCTCGCTGTCCAGCCATCCCGCTTTGTTCCTAACACAACAACACAAATACTTTAATATCTATATTTATGAGACAAAGAGCCTGTCTGACAGGGTAAAACTGTGCTGTGTAATTAAACAAGTAAGCCCAGAGACACCAAGAGGCAACGGAAGGTTCTTCTCAACAGAACCTCAGTGTTTGTACTCCACAGTGAAATATGAGGCATATTCAGATTCAGTCCTTGTTACAAAAGTACGTCATGAATCTGTCTGAACAGGAACAGCCGAGAGTTATTGATGTGAGGTTCTTACCGCAGCAGCTTAGCTTTGCTCTGTAGGCTGTCCAGGAGCTCCATCTTGCTGTTCATGTCAGTGATCTCATCCTCCAGGTTCTGACGGGTGACATCTACTTGCTGGCACAGCTGCGCAAAAACACCTGCCAACTCCCTTTAAGAGAGACAGAAGGGACACAACAAGGTAGGACAGCATTCTAATGAAGAAAAGACACTATTTCATCTTTTTCCATCTGTATTCAAGAGTTTTCATCTGAACTTTTTGCAACGCATTAAATAAATTGGAAGCATTATCATTGCTTACTGCTGGACTTGGTGGCTGCAGTTGGATCCAGTGTAACTGACGATGAGCTGAAGCTTCTCACTAGCGTAGTCCACAAACTGCCTCTTAAAGGCTCTCTCCTTGGCCCTTGTGGTCCAGGTGAGCCGCTCGTAGATGTAGAGGAGTCCGTACAGACCCACTGACAGGGCGATCAGACGCCAGCCCACCGCCTTCCAGACCTGCACACACACCAACAGACCCCTGAAGCTGATCCAGCTGTGTCCAGATTACTCTGGAATGACGAATTGACTTGGTGTGCAAAGGCTATCGGAGAGTAAGAACTGGAAAACTACCAAGCAGAGAAATGGGTACATTTCTTGAATAAAAGTTATAGGTTCTGCATTATGGAATTAAAGGTATATATTACAAAAGCTGTTGGTGTTCATGTGTGTGTCCTTACCACGCCGCCAACCACTAGGACACCCATGGAGGTACGGGAGGTAAGGGAAGCAAGGCCGGTCACCATGGAGACCATCAGCTCCTCCTGGGTGACGGAGCTTTGAGGGAATGGAGGCATGCTGGTGCTGACTGGAGTCAGGGCCATTGGTCGGGGGACCTGCGAGGAGAACACAGGTGTGTAGAGCTCAGAGTGCTGCAGAATGAGTTCAGAGAAAACCAGGACTTTTACAGACGCATTTCTGTTTCTTTTTTAATGCCAGGTGCTCCCTGGTTGTACCTCTCTGCCAGGCACTGCATTATCCAACAAAGAGTTTTTAGTTTGTTCATATGACATACAAATTAAAAATACATTTTTAGATTTGACTAGTGATGTCAACATGAATTGTCGTGATAATTATTGTCCCAGGAAATACTAGCTAATATAGCTACAGCAAAGTGGAAATATCAAACTTTTCCAGTTTGTTTTGACAGTGCACTACTTGTAACACGAGGCCTACACAGAGCCTCGCCAAGGATACAGTGGCGGAGAAAGAGAGGAACAGTCCTCCTCAGCCGTATATACTGTATTGTTGAGGAGAGCAGAATATGCTAAATTATTAATGTCTTTATATGACATTTTAAGGATGAACCATTAAGAACCATTGCGGGTTTAGAATAGGAAAGGGGGACACATCAATCCATTTTATCCTTATAACTAAGACCAAACACTTTTTGATAATATAAATCCGCTATATTATGGAGTACACATAAAAGAGATGCTCTGAAGTTTAACCTAGGCATTATAGGAGGCATCAAGTCATCCTTATTGACACACCTGCAGTGCCTTGCGAAAGTATTCGGGCCCCTTGAACTTTTTGACCGTTTGCCACATTTCAGGCCTCAAACATAAAGATATAAAACCATTTTTTTGTGAACAATCAACAAGTGGGACTGAAAAATTGGGCGTGCAAAATGATTCAGCCCCTTTACAGCAAATGCTCTCCGGAAGTTCAGTGAGGATCTCTGAATGATCCAATGTTGACCTAAATGACTAATGATGATAAATAGAATCCACCTGTGTGTAATCAAGTCTCTGAATAAATGCTCCTGGGGTATTATCGTCTCAAGAGGTCCATTTAAAGCAGAGTGCATCAGGAAGAACAGGGAGCACACCAGGCAGGTCTGAGATACTGTTGTTGAGAAGTTTAAAGGCGGATTTGGATACAAAAAGATTTCCCAAGCCTCAAACATCCCAAGGAGCCTCTAAACTTTCAGCTCATACAAGGAGAAGACTGACCAGAGATGCAGCCAAGAGGCCCATGATCACTCTGGATGAACTGCAGAGATTTACACCTGAGGTGGGAGACTCTGTCCATAGGACAACAATCCGTCGTATACTGCACAAATCTGGCCTTTGTGGAAGAGTGGCAAAAAGAAAGCCATTTCTTAAAGATATCCAAAAAAAGTTTAAAGTTTGCCACAAGCCACCTGGGAGACGCACCAAACATGTGGAAGCTCTGGTCAGATGAAGCGAAAATCAAACTTTTTGTCAACAATTCAAAATGTTTGGCGTTAAAGTAACCCAGCTCATCACCCTGAACACACCATCCCCACTGTCAAACATGGTGGCGGCAGCATCATGGTTTGGGCCTGCTTCTCTTCAGCAGGGACAGGGAAGATGGATGGAGCCAAATACAGCACCGTTGTGTAAGAAAACCTGATTGAGTCTGCAAAAGACCAGAGACTGGGAGGGAGACTTGTCTTCCAACAAGACAATGATCCAAAACATAAAGCAAAATCTCCAATGGAATGCTTCACAAATAAACATATCCAGGTGTTAGAATGTCAAAGTCAAGACATGAATCCAATCGAGAATCAGTGGAAATTACTAAACTGCTGTTTAAACGCTCTCCATCCAACCTCACTGAGCTCGAGCTGTTTTGCAAGGAGGAATGGGCAGATTTCAGTCTTTTGATGTGCAAAACTGATAGAGACATACCCTAAGCGACTTACAGTTGTAATCGCAGCAAAAGGTGGCGCTACAAAGTATTAAGGGGGCTGAATCATTTTGCATGCCCAGTTTTTCAGTTTATTTGTTAAAAAGATTTGAAATATCCAATAAATTTCGTTCCACTTCATGATTGTGTCCCACTTGATTCATCACAAAATTAGTTTTATATCTATGTTTGAAGCCTGAAATGTGGCAATTGGTCAAAGTTCAAGGGGGCCGAACACTTTCGCAAGCCACTGTACATATGTGCAGGTGTTCTTTGTTTTTCTTATGGCATCTAGAACTGTAAAATGCTAAATATATATGCTGGTGTTGAGACTTGTTTGTTATGGACAGAAGTGACAGCAGTTCTGCGAGGTGATTTAATGCCTATGTGCCAGGTGGAGGTGATTTATGTGGGGATTTTCCCCTTTTTGGACTTTGTGGTATTATAAAAAGGGACCGTTCGACCGGAGAACGAGGCTGGCTGAGGAGTTGGTGAATTTTTGTTGGAGCCCGGAGACTGATCGATTACGATCTGCCTTTGGAACCAGTCTGGACTTTCTCTGAAACTTGTTATAAGATTTTTTTCTTCTGAAGTAAAAAAAGTGATTAGTGACGATAGAAAATTCCTGAAGAGAGTTCTCTAAAAAAAATAACCTGTAAGCTGACTTTTAAGAGGACTGGCGACCCGTGCGTCGGGTTCTCTAATCAACGCTGTCCTCTTTCCTCGTAGTGCTGTGGCGAGTCCTGAGTTTCATGCATTGGATTTCCACTAGATGATCTCGCGAGAAGTGTTTCACCTTACGAGAAGTTAAAGTGAAATACCACCGGCCGAGTAAAACAAAGTAAGGGATCTAATATTTATAAATAACTAGAATAGTGCGAGTTCGGGAACTCGCGTTACAATATGATCTCAGATTCTGGAAGCAAACAGAAACTTGTTGTCAAACTTTTACCTGCTACTACAGAAAACCTTGGTTCTAGCAGCTGGTAAAAGTTGTAGTTTTAAATATCTCTTCAACTTTGGCATTGAGGGATGGAGGATTACTGTATCTTCAAAATAAAAACATTTGACTCCCATCTCCTAAGACTGCTGACTTTTGGGATTATTATAAGGCTGGAATGTCTGTTCACTCACAATTTTGTACAGTTTAGAAATACTTAAGTATTAAACAAGTGCCCTTCAACGACAAGAAAAAAATAAGCCTTATATAGAAAATGGTTAAAGGTTTAGGAGAAGAATACCAAAGTCTCTTAAAAGGGGATGTGGAACACAAAAAACCACGTGCCAGAATACCAGCTTTCTAGAGGCTCAACTAACAGTCCAAAGAGATCCAGCTGTCATCGCATGCATCTGGAATAGAGCGTTTATGTGCCTGCAGGTCTTACCTGGTCATTGTAGCCCATTAGGGCCCGCCGCGTGTTCTTGGGACCAAGGAAGCGGTTGACCAGCATGGTCCAGCCCAGAGAGAAGTGGAAGCTGATGTCCTCCTGAAAGTCACTGCAAAGCTTGTCACAGGCCAGGTCATAACTGAGGTTGAAGCACTGACGCGGAACCAGCTTGTCCACCTGCTCTCTGACCGGGTTGGGCAGCAGAGGCTTCAGACCATCTGCACAAATGCATCCAAGAATCCAGAGAATCAAATTCAGTTCCAACTCAACACAAATTGGTTGGTGACACGTAGTTGTAGGGAGTCATAGTAAACAAAGTAACATGCATTATGCTCATACGGTGCGGTGGTTTTCATACCGATCATGTCTGTCTGTGTGGCCTGCAGAGCACTGGTGATGGAAGTGGAACATCTCTCTGACATGTTCTTGCCCAGACCCATTTCTATGTGCCGATGGAGCTCCTAAAGCAAACAACCACAACGGTTACATCCACAGTTTCCTCACATGAACATCAACACTACTACAGAAGTGCCGGACCACGAAAATGATGGCGTCCATCACCTGAACCTGTATTGTGAACGGCAGATTTTAGCTTGCAAACATTATTAAAACAAGACATAAAACGCCGCATTCTGTTTTCCAATCACGCTAAAATCAATAAATGCACTCATTTCTTTATAGGTGGAACTTGCCCCGTCTAGGGTGAGGGACGGGAAGACTGTTCTCCATTAAGGCGTTTCAGTCCGTCTGACCTTTTTCTGGTCTTTACATTCATCAGCATTTTTTACCTTTGTACCATTAAATGACCAATTACTGTATGATGTATGCACGTGTACGTGTGGCAAATCAAATGCATCATCACGCTCAGACAACAAAAAGTCTGTGCTTTCCCTGATGCCGTTTGTCCCTGCAGTGATCCTACCAAACACATGGTTGGTAGGATCACTTGCAATATTTTCAGCATTTCTTTTTGGATTGACTGTATTAATACTCTTTTCCATTGTTCATTCTGTACACATGACATCCATTGCAGTCTGCCAATACTCACATTCTTGTAGACCTTCAGCACCACTGGTGATGGATGGAAGTCCATGTGGTAGTCATCCACCAGCACGTGCAGCTTCCTGATCTCCTCGGACATGGCATTGGACACCTGAATATGAGCAGACAGAGGGAGTCTGTTGGAACCAAGTGAAACACAACTACAAAACAACCTTGATTACTGAAGGATTTCTTCTTGATGAAAAAAGCTTTTACTTTTATTTCATAAGTGAGGAAATAATTACATTATAGATATAGGAGTCACAATTAGGATTCAGGAACTAAAGCCCAGGTGTTAATCAAGAGCCACGAATGCAGCTACTAAAAAGGCCAGTGAATGATGTCATTTTGGCGTTTACCTGTCTCTCCACCTCCTCGGTAATTTTCTTGATCTTGGCTTTACAGTCCATGCTTAACAAGTCCAGCTGCTTGTCTATGAACTCCAATCGGTCCTGACGCTCCGCTTTGGTCTCCAGGCAGTAGATCCTACCAACACAGAGGCAGCCCATTGCTGTTTGACAACACTGCACATTGAAGATGTGACTCTGTTCCAAAACAGTTTTTAAAAATGTATCCAATTAGCCCATCTACGGGTGCAGGTATGAATCCTAATGGCAGGTAATGTGATTTTCAGTTTTTCTACATACTGTCTCAATCCATGTATCCTACTTTTAATAGCCAACTCACCTCTGCTCTTGTGCAGCAATGTGTACAGAATCCATAATGCGGCGCAGGGCTTCAGAGATCTGTTTGGCCCTCACGGTGTGCTGCTCAAACTTTGTCTTGACCGCTGACTGGGAGATGCACTCCTACACACGGCAGCAGGGAGGCCAACAACCCAGACACAGACTTAAAACCAACAAACGCTTGTCTGATTCCACAACAAGTCCAACAGAAGTCAACTCTGATGGATTTTTTTTTAAAGTATAGTCAAGTCAAGTTGATTTATATAGCACATTTCATATGATTAACATAGACTCAATGTGCTTACAATAACATACAACAATTAATCAGTCAGAAAGTGTTGGGAAATATAAAATAACAGCTTCAGTAGTTAATAGTTTTTAAAGAAGAAATCATGTAGGACAATATCTTGGTTTGCCATCCCAAGTCCTCTGTGTGACGGACAAAGGCCAGGACGTATTCAGCCTACTTTAGCATAACGCTGCAGTTTCATGGATGTCACAGTGATGAGACTATGGGAGTGTGTATTCAAATCAATGATCCATTAAAATCTCATTAAGAATTGGTACAAACCAAGGGTCTTACCTCAAACCGCCTCTCAAAGTTCTGGAACTCAAACATTCGGGCTTGAAATCCCTCAGCAAGAGCTCCACCTGAAACAGGACAATAAGATGTAGTTAAAACAGGAGAATCTCTTCCCACACATTTATGCGTCTTCCTAAGTCCCTCCAGACAAGACACCGTCGTAGTGGGCTAGTACAACAGTGATAATCACTATACCATTGTATGGTTATTACAAGATTCATGTTGAAAGCTGATCCATGAATAACATTGGACTTATCTATGAAACTATTTTCTATGTCCTTTCACCAAACCTTTCATGACCATCAGGACCGACTATGACCAACATCCCCACCTGCTTCAGGCATTCCTTGGGCCTTCTGTACACGAGCCTGAAGGACTTCTTTGGCAGAGACAAAGAAGATACGGTCACTGGCCTGAGCTCGGTCCACAAGGCCGAGCTCGTCCACCAGGAAGTTGGTGCCTCGGTCCATGTGCTGCCTGCGGACCTGAGAAAACAACAACACACTTTGTTGCACCGTATTGACAAGCTACAATGGTAACCACTGAGCCACCAAGCAGCCGGCATACATTCCGGTCCGTACAAAAGGTGTTATTCCAGAACCTGTGAATGACCCAGTAACAAACTTCATCTGAACTCGGTTGGAGTATATTTTCAACCTCAAGTTTCCTAATCTGTGCAAAAGAGGCCTATAAAATGCTCATATCAATATGGCTAGATCAGACAGGGGGCACTGCAGAAGGCTTCAAAAGTTGGTGTAGGAAATTAGTCGGCGAGTTCAGTTTGTCAGGTTCAACATTTAGGACAGTGTTGGTCAGTTTGTTGAACGCTCTTCATTCTCTACACATGACAACCATCGCAGTCTGACCATCCCGGGAGACGGATCCTCCTTCTCCGTTCTCCCTTAGGCATCTCCTAACCGAGGGTTTTTCCATTTGGGTTTTTGCAGATGTGAGGGTTGTGAACAGGAGATTTTGCATTTATACAGACTGTGAAGCCCTCTGAGGCAAATTTGTAATTTAACATTTTGTGGTGTATAAAATAAAATGAATTGAAAGGAAAGTTCAAGCAGCATAATGGCATGCTTAATCATGCCATTATGCTGCAATAAGAGTGTGAGATGAACATGCTGAAAACTTATTTGACACAATATGTTGACAAAGTTTTACTTTTTTTAAATTTAAATTTCAGTTGAAAAAAAGGAATAAATCACAATATATCGCTTTATTGTGATAATATAGTCTTGTGGGATTCCCACCCCAAATGATGTGGGGCCTCATTTATAAACGCTGCGTAACCACAGAAGAAGGCGTACGCCGCTCTCTACGCAATAATTGGTATTTATAAAAAGCAAACTTGGCGGAAAAATGTGCGGTCCTTCACGCAAGCGCGGACCCATGCGTACGCACAAAAAACAGGTGAAATGAGAACCGACGGCAAATGCAAGAAACACGGAAAAGTGTGTGAAAGTGTGCAAAACTAGACTGTTGCGTAAAAGAAATCGCGATACTGCCTCTCATAAAATAACACAAACACCCGTTTGTTTTACACTGCAGATCGATCAAACAGAAATGCAAATTAACACATTTTCAAAAAGAAAAGTGAAATATGTTCTGCAATAATATTGTTGTTTTTATTTATTTCTTGTTGGTACTACAATATAGAGCCGGGGGTCCCCAAACTTACTCTCCTCCTCTGACGGGCTGACGAGGAGGGGGGTGGTGGTAGCGGTCGGCGCATTAGGGGCCGCCCCCGGACCATTCATGAGCACCATGAACTAGGGGACGGCAGCAGCGTCAGGGGCCGCCCCCTGACCATTCGTGAGCACCACGAATTAGCAAGGCGTCAGGGATCGCAGCAGCATGGGGGCCGCCCCCTGACCATTCGTGAGCACCACGAATTAGCAAGGCGTCAGGGATCGCAGCAGCATGGGGGCCGCCCCCGGACCATTCTCGAGCACCATGAACTAAGGGACGGCAGCAGCGTCAGGGGCCGCCCCCTGACCATTTGTGAGCACCACGAATTAGCAAAACGTCGGAGACTGCAGCAGCCTTAGGGCCACCCCCGGACCATTCGTGAGCACCACAAATCAGGTTAGTAGATGACACAAGTATTTGATAGGACAAACCAATCAGGGACCTGAGGTCATAGCCTTCTGAGCATCAAGAATAGCTCGACATCGGGACGAAGGTAACGTTCATGCAGCAGAAGACCAGCGCCCCCTGGCTTTAAGGGTTAAAACCGGAGCGGATGCCGCAGCTGTAGTTGCTGCACCAATGCGCAGAGAATGGGCAGTATAACGATCTGGTGGCAGTCCACAGAACTGGCAGAGGAGGCGCAGGTGAGAAGCAAACCAGGCTTGCGACATTAGCTTCCCCTTCTGCTTGACAAACACCGTGGGCCAGCACCAGGACGGCACCTCAAGTAGGCCCGCGTGGAAACCAGAGACAAAAGATAGTGTTAGACTCGGAAAGATATACAACAACGCCGAAACACCCATCCCGTAATTGAGATATGATTGTTTACCAAAGGTAAAGTAAAGGGGAGACGTTTATCATTGCCTCGTGGTGAACGTCTTTGAGCCTGTCAGCAAAAGGCGAATGGATGGGTTTTCCAAAATTCTGAGGCGGAGGGATCCAGGCGCCGCAGATGGAATTGAATGCCGGCGACCGTACTGTGGAAGAGGGCTGCGATTTTCCATCCTCAAAGCAGTGAACTATGAAAGCGGTAATATAGGATACATGGACAGGCAGAGCAGCTACCGAGAAAGAAGCACAGAAGTGATGAAATAGACCAAGCTGAGTCATGCGATTTAATATAGAGCAATTCATTTGACAGGCAAAACCTGAACCCTACAGAAAGCGCGGTATCCGTAAAGATTAAGAGCCACCGACGATTCCATGAATTTTTTCTTCCATTAAGAAAAAAAGGGGAATGCCATTCCATGTCCAAGAGCACAGACCAAAAGAGCTCAGATCTGCCTCCAGTATCCAGGTTAACAACGCCATGCGATGGTCATAACTTGCTGATGCGGGACAATTCTCGAGGGGCAGCGAAGCTTGCCCAAATTCGATAACTTAACAGGACCCACGGTCTTTCCTCCTAGAAAGAGAAACGCTAAATCGAAAAAGGTGCGTTTAAGAGCAGAGATATCAAAATCCGATTTCGTGGATAGAAAGTCCACCAGGAGAAAATAGGCTAAAAGATGAAGAACGATGATAGTTGTCGTTATTAAGAAGAATCCAGCGCAAAGCCTCTGACAAGGTATCAAACATTTTTGGACTACTATGACAGTCAAAGCGAGCCTAACCAAGAAATACATTTCCCCCGCTAGCGAACGCCGAACAAATGCATCGGAAGTACCCGCCTTGCGAGCCAAGCACGTCCCGCCCTGATTATGAAAGTGATAGTGCCGTCGACGGTGCTGTAAAACGAGGACACGTAAGGGGCAGGCTTAGATTTAGAGCAAAGGGTAGTAGAGTGCGAGAGAGAGCCACGGATGAAGCAGAGCAAGATTTGGTGCCCCATGAAGTGTAGACTTATGAGCGCGAGGTCGACCACGGACCAGTCCAGTGTATGAACATGGCTGCCTTTGCAGAAAAAGGCAGAGGCACAGGGATCGCTTGCACCTTCTCCACGTCTCGCCGTTGTCATTCCGGGTCCCCTGAGTACAGGCGCGCAAGTGGTTGGCGGCGCTCACCGGCAGGGGGATCCCCCGACGGCGGAGCGACCAACCCCAGCCCCTCGGCGGCCGGCGGAGCGACAGCCGGCGGAGGAGTGCGCGCAGGGGGAAGACGGCGACGCGCAGGAGGCCCAGGGGGACCCCCCCGACGGCAGAGCGACCGACACCAGCCCCTCGGCAGCCGGCGGAGGAGTGCGAGCAGGGGGAAGGGGGGAAGACGGCGACGCGCAGGAGGCCCAGAGGGACCCCCCCGATGGCGACGCGACCGACCCCAGCCCCTTGGCGGCCAGCGGAAAAGTGCGCGCAGGGGGAAGACAGCGACGCGGGGGAGTCCTTGGGGTACCAAGATAGTACCGGTTCCTACACAACCGGTACTTACCGGTAACACAACACAGATTTCGGTGCTTCATTTCGGTGCCTGAGTTGATTGAAAAACTTGATGACTCTATCCCCGCAACAGCTAATGATGACAGCTTACCGTTTGAGTAGCAACAGCAGCTAGCTAACCATCTACCTTATATTTACTTTTATTTAAGTCCGTGTCCGTGTGAAGTGTTTTCGGTGCGCGCGCGGCACTACTGCCTCGACGGACACAGGCTTTCAACAACAGAATCAGCGCGCGCGTCTACAACGCCCCCCCTTCTTATTTTTACAAACCTCCAATGACTAAGTTAACCATAGTTTATCATTCGTAGCTTATAGCTACAGTAGCTAGCCAAACCAAAAAATGCCAAAAGGTAAACGGTCAAAAGTGTGGCTGTATTTCACACAAAAAGCTCTGATTTGCGTCCGGGCTGGAGCCTCGTGCCGTCTGTCCCGCCTCCCCCTGCACGGATCTCAGCCCGGCACAGTCGCTCCGGTCCGAACCTACACCTCTCAACAACAGCATGCCCCCCCCCCCCCCCCTCCTGATGGGAAGGGCACGGCCGCGGTGGTCAAGGAGCGCACCCTAAACAATTTAAGTTAAAAAGTTTAAATCCAAGTTTTTTTCTTCTTCTAACAGTTAATATATCATTTCATATGTGTTTGTTAAAATGTTACCTTTTTTGCCTTGGCAACAAAAAAAAGCCTTACATCAATGCTGTCACTTGTCTTTTTTTCAAAAAAAAGTACCGGTTCAGGCACCGGTATTGTTTTAAAAGTACCGGATTAGCACCGGTATCGGAAAAAAAACAAACAATACCCATCACAAGCCCTGTTAGAGTGTACCCATTAGCGAGGGGGGTTTGACCAGCTGGTGCGCTAATCCAGATCAGCTGATGCTATGCGGCTCAGCTGGAGCAGATCAGCTGATGAGACCGTGTGTTGGCCAATAGCGTTAGCAACGTCTTGACTAACTGGCCTGCCAGAACTGACGCTGACACTCAATTCTGTAGGATTTTGGCGGTATCACGGTACATCATGTAAATTCATTCATTGATGTCGAAAATAACCGCCGGCCGCCTGACCAGCTGTTCACTTCTCTCAACGTGCCTGCTGTGGCAAATAGTGTTGCCACCAGAGAAAATACCTGTAGCTTGACAAACATTGCAATAATATAGTTTTCTGATGCAACTTACGGCGGATTTTACAAAAAAAAAAAACAGACACAGCAGCTCTCTTGCATCTCTGGTCTCTCCTTGTTCCTCCAGCATCGCTCTTTTCTGTGTTTTCATGTACTGACGAGTTTCTTCTTATTGTGATAGCGGGCTAGTTGTACCAGCACGCAGTTAAATGGTGTAATTTTATAAATGTACAAGTTAGTTTTACAAACTGTTTGTGCGTGTCACAAACTGTTGTGTCGTGGTGTTTTACCCTCTTACAGAGATAGTTGTGGGTTATTAATTATTGTTATAAAGTTACAACCATGACTCCATCTAAATACATGCAAGTCAAGTAGCAGGCAGAAGGTCTGCCGGTGAACAATTCATTTTGCTGTGCATACAAGCTACAGAATGTTAAACATTGGTGTATTTTTTTAATTTCCTTGTGTAATTCCAAATGTAGAGGTTTTGCTAGCTGACTAACCTCCTCCATGTATTCAGGCTCTGAGGCTGAGGCATCCCAGCGGTTGTTAAGGATGAAAATATTGGGACTGGAGAGACGCTCGTTGACCTTGTGAAAGAAGGACTTCTCCTGTAGTGGGAAAAAAACATTCACAACAGTTTTAGAATACGTAAAACGTGTAAAAACAGTCAGTCACATTATTCTACGGTCTCATCAGGACAGTTCCGAAGAGTATGTTGCAAACTACAGACTTCAGCGCGCTCAAAGGGGCTTCATGTCTCACCGTCTGCATCAGTGTGGACTCAGAGTTCGCCACCAGAACAAATACGTCGGCATCCAGGCAGAATTTGTCAATCCAGCTGTCCAGTTCTGTGGTAACATCGATACCCGGACTGGAAGGGAAAACACAAAATGGAGCATAATTAAAGAAAGAAAAAAGTGTAATGAAATGTACAAAAAGGTTTGAACATCAAACTACGTTCATTACATAAAGCTTATCCCACCTTAGTATGAGCATAATAAGAGGGTAATAATAGCATACATAAACTAACTTAGTCTTTTTTTTCACATTCAACGGTTGAACGGGGCGCCTGGTGAGTGGAGAGCACGGTCGCCCTCCAATCAGAGGGTCCTGTTAACCCGCGTGCCGTTGTGTCCTGGGCCAGACACTTACCCCAACAGTGCTCCTGTAGCTGTCACTACAATGTGTGAATGCTAGTTACTGATGGTCACGATGATAGCTCCAGTCAGCAGTGTGTAAATAGTAGGGCTGTAGTCAACGAAAGAAATGCTTAGTCGACCAAAGTCTTGTCCTTAGTAACTAAACCAGCGGTCCCCAACCACATTCCCAACCTGGCCGTAACCTACGACACAAGTTAAAAAAAATGCATGCAAACAAAACTAAACGGCGCGCCGCCACTCTGGCTGAGGAAATTCTTCGCCGCGGTTCCCGAGTGTTCTACGCGGTGCGCTAAACTGTGGTGCTGTTACAAAACAGCCTATATTAAAGCATTTAAAGTTGGGGATAAAACATAGGCTAACTATATTTAGAATACAGTAATATATAACTGCGTATAAAAGGAATAAATATCAAGGAGTAAATCAATGAAAATGTCTTTATTGGTATATTAAAAAAAAGGCAAATGGTCGACCAATGAGAATGTCAGTCGGCATCGGACCGATTAGTCGACTAAACGACTAAAGCTGACAGCCCTAGTAACTAGGTAAATTATGACATTAAGTGTGAAAGCCCTTTGAGTGGTTGGATAAAACATTATTAACTTGTTTCTAACCTGTCCACCAACACCAGATCATCCCTGAGCAGAGCACACTTGGCTTTAGGCCACATGACACAGACCAGGCTGCCAGCGTCCAGGTCCTCGTCCTGGTGGAGAGCGTGCGCCAGCTGGTTCACAGTCTGTGAACGCACACATCAGCAGCATCAGAGGGGTTAGCGTACACAGCAACAACCTACAAATTACTTGTGGAGCTACGATCAGTGAGCCTTGCCAACCTTTATGCTCTTCCTCTCCTCAGAGCCTTCAGTGAGGAGGAACGCCTCATTGCCATCGGTGCCCTCCACCCTCAGGAAGCAATTGGTAGTGTGTCCTATTCCGGATGGCAGCACCTTGTCACACAGCATGGCATTGATCACTGAGCTCTTCCCATTACTGGTCCTGTATAGCGGAAACAACACAACTCTCAGCAATGGCTACAGTATTTCTACATCTTCGCTTGTGTAGAAGCTACATTGAAAAGTTACATTCTATGCTCATTTTAAGGTTCATCAATGTACCTGCAGTTTGTACAACTGCAGTACTAGACTATGTTGACATGCTGTTAAATAAGCCACTTCATTCTTCTTTACCAGTTGTGGACAGGGTCAACTAACTGGAGGTGGTTCTAATGTGGAACCGAATCTGCTGGTTTTAAGCAGTTTTTTCCCCACTGATATTCTGATGAATGTAGCAGAAGAATTCAAATGGATGGATGGTCTTGTTTTGCTTACTTATGTTGAAAGCCATAGAAAATATGCATTCTGCATTATATGTGACCTTTAAAATGTACAAATTATTAAACCACAGGTGGCTACGACAAAACCAGAGATTTGTATTCAATAAAGTTCTAAAAAGGTGACAGAGAAGCAGGAATGCAGTTTTACAAACCTCCCAAAGAAGACCACCTTCATGTGCCTGCGGGCCAGCACTTCTCCAATCCCTGCCACCTTGGCCAGGTACCCGCGGACCTCCTGCACCTGCTCCTCAGTGGTGACTGGATCCAGCTCTTCATTTCTGTGAGTATCTAACACATGGATGTCCGGATTACATTAAAATGCATTTCAAAGAGTGATAATATTTGGAGCTGACCTTCCCTGTACGGTAATGTGAAGTATGACTATGCATAGTAAGCAGCCGAGCTGTCATGAGTCCTAAATGCCTGCTTTTTTTCCTGTGTTAATGCACACAAAGAAAACGATGGCAATGCAGGCTGTTTACCGACCAAGTCTCGTCTCAAACTAATGCATATGGTGAGTGTGTAACGTGTGACAAGGTTACAGAGGAAATGCAGAAAGGAGGTTACCATCTAGAAAGGAAGCGCTCTCCTTAATGTAAACCCCCAACTGTTCAAAGATCCCGTTGATCTTCTTCTTTGCTGTGACAAAATGCTTGAGTGGCGATGCATTCACTTCCGCCATCAGTCTCTTATCCTTCTTGCCGTGGACTGCGTTGGTGTTGGGTCGTGGGAAAACCAAAGACATGGCACTGAACGGGGGTTAAAACATCAAAACACCCATTTAAGCATTCTGGCAAGCAAGAACAAAGCCTGTAACTGAGGATGGTTAATTGTATGGCCGTAAATTAATTCCAGTTTCAACATCTTGTTTGTCTGCCCGATCTCACTCTTTAAATCATTGGATTCAAGGCTTTAAAAAAAGAGACAGCGACATGTATGTTCTAACTGCGGTTTTCTCCAACATTTGTTCATTCAAACGCCAGTTTCTTTTGTTAGAGTTGAAATAAAAGGATTTTTCTTCTCAATAATTCCACACGATGACTGTAACGTTACATTACATGTCATTTAGCTGACGCGTGCATTTCAACCATGAGTTACATGTGTTCAGGACCTGTCTGACTACTCGAATATTAACATGATTTATACTACATGTTAATACAATTCATTAAATTGTATTTCCACATTATGAAATTCGTAGACACGCTTTTTTGACATCTTATTTTTATGAGGTTACCTCACGTTGACCTTTCTGGCGTCTAGCAGTTTTAATGCGTTTACCGTAAATGTCAGCATATCACTTAGGTGCACTGAGATTCAAGTGTCTGCGGAGTTGACCGCAGTCGGCTTTTTGACAATGTGAATAAAGACAAAACCGAATCGAGGGAAGTATCGTTAATAGCACAACGTCAGCTAACGTTACCCGTACCTCAGTTTCATTACATTCACGGATTTCTAAACGTTGCTCCAACTGTATGTGCGAGGCTGCCCGAGGGCCATTACCCTGCTGTGATCTTTCAGTTTAAATGTAACTCTGTACTCATGGCCTAGGTGACTCCTTCTACTGGTTTAAAAACGTTGACTAAACGGTGCAAACTTAAGTGGATAAGCGGGACAGACAGAATTCAGTTGAAATGGAAGTTGACGCGAGCGGTAATTACAATCAGCGCAAGCTAGCCTGTCAAGGTCCAAGTCATCAAGCGGTCTGAAGTCCAGCTTTAAACGTCACATATCTAATGAATGTAGCTAATGTATCCAAAAGTAGTCAAATTACCACTCACTAATCGTTGTGTTGTGTTAGCATTAACAGGTAGTAACGGTTAGGTAATGGTCCGGACTAGCAATGCATTGCAATGGGGTCGGATCTGCCAGAGTCCAATTTAAATATCAGATAACATTAGCCAATGTCAGTGTAACATTACTCCAGAAACTATCGAACAGGCTGACAACTGTCTCGGGTAGCGACTTACCGTGGATGCGACTCGTTCCTCACAAATAATCCTCTGGCATTATCGCCCCTCGCCTTTCCGAATCTCTTCAAGCTAACTAGTTAGCCGCTAACGTGAGTGCGCGACTGGACGTAAGTAGCTAACGTTAGCCATGCTACGCTAAAGGGGCGTCGCTAAATGTTTTCCGGCTTGCTAACAAGCCGCAGCGCGAACACCATTCGGACAATAAATTACAAACTCGTCGTTTCCATAACAGTTCGTTGGTCCATCGCATTGCAGGGGAGCTTTTTGGTACGTGTTAGTTTGTTTTAAAGTTACCACTTAGTCAGACATTAAAACAAAGTTTTAAGCCGCATTCTTCCAATTTCGTTGTCCAAATCCAAAAAGAAAACCCAAAACGACCGATTTTGATTTCTTAGCTTTCGTCCATAAGCACAGCAGTTAAACCGGAAGTACATTTTCAATTCATTTTATTTTGTATAGCCCCAAATCGCAAATTACAAATTTTCCTCAGAGGGCTTTACAGTCTGTACACCTGCGACATCCTCCGTCAAAAGACCCTCACATCGGTACAGGGAAACACACACACACACACACACACACACACACACCCCCAAAACGTGAAGAAACCTTAGGGAGAACGTCAGAGGAGGGATCCCTCTCACGGGATGGACAGACTGCAATGGATGTCATGTGTACAGAAGGACTCATACAGATAATTCATTCAATTCCTATAACAGAACTTATTCAAATAATCATTTCTGATTATTTTCACAGTAGAATTAAACGTAATCGTTGCATTGTACAAGTATATACCAGTGTAACATTAAAACACACGTTAATCAATAAATATATATATAAATATTTCTGGGCCATTGGGAGTATTTCAGCAAGTATTGTTGACTACTCGCAGATTCATTTCCTTCATCTATGTACACCTTAATCTGTGCACTTGCATTTGATGCAATATAGTTAATAATATAATCTAATCAACAATTCTCATTAACCTGTGCACTGTTTGATGCAATATAGTTAATAAATATAGTTTAATCAGCAATACTCATTGATCTGTGCACTCTTTGATGTAATGTAGTTAATAAATAAAGTTTAATCAGCAATACTCATTAATCTGTGCACTCTTTGATGTAATGTAGTTAATAAATATAGTTTAATCAACAATACACAGTGACCCGTCCACTGTTCGATGTAATATAGTTAATGCTATAGTTTATCAAAGTGGTTTGTGGTCGCAGACACGTTGTTGCTGTTGACTGTGGTATTTATTGAGCTGTTGAGCTTCAGTGAACAGAGCAGAGACAGTTGGTGTTCACCCCTTTTACCAGTGGGTGTCAGAATACATGCACATAAAACATAGGTTTAATTATATTTAATTGTGTTTTTGTTATTTCTCAAGGATATTACAGATGTATTTAATTATGTTTATTTCATGTCATAATTTGCAATCATAGTCGTATAAATCATTGAATAACTTGTTATATTTGTTTAATTTATAAACCAAACATACCTCAAAGGAAGAGATATTATTTGTGGTTCACAATGAAAGTTTTGGATTATTCTAATAACCGTTAAAAATATTATATTTATTATTATTATTATATTATTTGTCACACTTCAATGTTGAATTGAATGGTTAAACCGCAGAGGTCAAAGGACGAGAAAATCTAATGTTGGTCAAAGGCTGCGATCAGTTGTATTGCTGTCAGATTAGTTGCTATTTGGAAAATAGTAGGCTTTAGGTTATCACTGATTGTGTTCATTCTAGTTCCACTTTGAAGCCAGCTTTCAGGGTAGCTTCTCGAATGCCAACAGCCCTCACAGATTGAGAACCATTTTATTTCCAAGTGAAAACTTTCAATTCTTATTGTAAGTGAAGATGGATTCCATAGTCTCTTAGACCATAAAAACTTAACTGATGCCAAGCAATTTTAGACAGGAGATTGCTCGATTTTGAATCAGCTCTTGGAAGCCAAACTGTGACGATGGAAATCATATTAGCAGATTCAGGAATCAGGAAACATTTATGTCAGACATACAAGGAATTTGACTTGGCGGTTGGTGCATAGCAACAGACAATGGACAACAGGACAACATAGTGCAAGGAATAAAATATAATACAATGGGTTGGTAATGGCTATAGGTTAGTTTAAAAATAAAGGAAGAATAGTTAAAAGAAGTTTAAAAGTTTAAAAAGAAACTAAAGTGCACCAGCAAACAGAAAGTGACAAATGAAAGTGTTTGTGCAGTTGGCTGCAGCGAACCAGACGGTGATGGAGCAGCAGAGGATGGACTCCATGATGGCCGTGTGAACTGCACCATCTCCACCGCTCCACGTCGAGACTGCAAATCAATCACAGAAAATGTTCTTTGTATAAAATAAATCACTAACCAAAAAAGTGACACTTCGATATTAGTCAGTGTTTAGCCCGTTAGGCTAGTCTAGCTATCGATAGCTAACGGGTTACTGCTGTAGCTGGTGGGTGGAGATACTGCACGTATGCTCTGAGAGGGTGGGAATATTCAAATATTTCGGTTTGTGATGTGTGAAGCCTTGGCATATAAATAAATGACTATTTCTGAGGGGTATTAGAACAAATCATTCAAATATATTGGTTTTATTCATTTTATTATTAACTATTGTAACATCTATGGTGTTACGGGTACATTTCAATCCATATATATTTACTTCAATAAAAAGGGTTGTCCGCTTGCTTTTTTTGGTTGAGTTCCACCCTTGGTGGATGTGGGTCCACACATCAAGGATGCTGTAAAACACAACCATTGGCCATCTCTTGGTCATTTAGTGGCAGTCAGCTTGTCCAGGTTGTCCATTACTCGTTTGTTTTTGTAATAGTCAAGGATAATTGTGGTCTTTTTGTCTCTTCTTGATGACATGGCTGTATCTTTGTGAAGAGTAGAGATAAGTATCACATTCTGTTTTTTTGGACAGTATGAGAAAATAGTGGTGGTGTTTGGAAAGTGGAACCCTGTCTTTCACCTGCAAGATTTCAGCAAGCAGTTCAGGTTTATTTTTCTTCACTGTGCCCACCATGGTAAGTTTCCTCCTGAGAAGTTCTTGTCAAAGGTCATAGCTGGTAAAGAAATTGTGACCCTGCAGTCCAGTAGGTATTTCAAGGACCACACATTTCCCTTGGTTGTTCTCAGGGATACCACTCGCAGCTTTTCCCGTGTAAATCTGTAGATTCCAGACATGGATTTTGCAGACTGCCCAGATTTTTTATGAGGTACTTCCGTGGCTTCCTGTGTATGTATTGTTGGATTTTCCTCAGAAAAAGACAAGACGTTCATCCACTGTCACGTCTGCTCCTGGGTTGAACGTCAGTGGAATGAGCTGCATCCATCTATCCCGGACATCCCTGATGGGGGCGAGCTTTGAGAGCTTGCTCTGCTATCTGTTGTCAAATCTGAGAACTCGATGTCATGTAAAAGGTCTGAAGTGACAGTGAGTGATCTGTACACTCCAGCCATAAGAATACCAATATAAGCATCCAGGAATTCCTCATCTATGTCTTTCCACATGTCGCCATGGACTTTCATGGTCCTTCAAGGTTTGTCATAGCAACAATGACTCTTTTTAGGGACAATGGCATAACCAACTCTATCCACTGAATAGACCACATGTCTGGCCATGCCCGTTTTTGTTTGGTTTTGTTTTTGCGCAGGTGTACTGGTAAAAGAGACAAAATGAGAATCCCCTTAAGCTCAAATGATTGTGCACTGGTTGGCTGACAGTGCACTTACTTCAGTTTTGGCTCGAATTATTGCTTTATAATTTTATTTTTATAACTGGATCTAAACCAACCGTAACAACACGATAAAGTCAAAAAGCCTCGATGCATTAAAACAAATGTATGTGCTTCTTTTAGGCATTTAGAATCTAAAACGCAGATTTCTTCAATTTGTATTCACAAATCAGAATATACAATATGTGCTGTATGGCAGTCGAATGTGACAGTGATTTCTTTTAGAATGTATACATTTGTTATGGATATAGGAAACCACCTTCAAAATGTATAACATTTTAATAAACACACTGTGGAAATCAAAAGATTCATTTATTTTATGTTCAGTCAATCAGAAAATGACAACTTCTTTTCACTGCCTTCTAAAATCTATTAAGTGATAATACAAACACCTAATGAAAACATCTAAATAAAAAGGTGTTGAAACCTGCATTGTAGTCGCTCTCAGAGCAGACCTATATGCAAGCGACACAACAGCACTGGATGATCATCTGGTGAAATGAATCCTGGGCTCCTCTGCAGTCTCTCTAAGTTCAGTCTGGAATGCTTCAACGCGTCGGGTCGCCTCATCTTTCACATGTACTAAGCTATGCAGGAACAAGTAACATTTACCACATACGGGCACACGTTAATGACAAGGTTAGAGTCAAAAGCATAATAAATGGACTGACTTGCTCAAGCCGCAAGCCGTCCTTTTAAGTGAAATGTAAACTGGGGTTGTTTAAAATGATTCTTCTGAATAAATGCTTGTTGGATCATGCAAAACATCTGGAAAACCCCTCTGTACCGCAAACTGGATGGGAGAGTCAGTCAATATAAGCACCTTAATGCCTTGATCAGCCAGCTGTGTAGAGCTCCCTTTTCATTCTTCACACAACTACTCCTGTCATTCAAAGTGTAATACCATGGACGTGTGACTGAGAGTGTGTGACATTATCTCCATTGGTTGGCCGACTGGGTGAGTGGAGAGCATGGCCGTCCGCCCGGGCAGCCCGCGTGTCAAAGTGTTGTCCGCTACATTCCAACAACCAACAAAGGATTCTTTTAGACAGAGGCGTTAACCATTCCAGACTGAAGAGGCAGAGCCATTGACAGCAGGGCTGATGCAGTGTGGTACTTGTTGCACTAAACATCATCCAGCAGTGAGCTAACCTCGGTAAAAAACTACAGAGCTACAAAGTACATGTGCTTGTTCTGACAAAAATAAAACTCTACACAGACATTTTCTCTGCAGTTAGATGGACAGTCACCCGTCTCTTCTTTGAGGTAGTAAATAAGTAGAAATATCATTAAAGGCAAGTATTGAGAACAATGTTTTGACTCTGGAATTTGACTCAGAACTTGTGTGTACCCTGCATTAAGAAGTTGAATTTGGAGCATGCAGCCATCCTCAACAGTGGTAAAAATCTGCCCAACAGTTACAGGGTAAAACTATTACTAATGGTTTTTGCAAAAATATATATGCCATGGTGGAAGTAGAAAATTTGACCAAATTATAGTGTCAATTGTCGCTAGATAAAGTTTAGATTTGTGAAAAATCTACCTTTATAGTTTATCTAATGGCACAGGTAAGAGCCAAAATAACTAGAAATCAAATACAAATAAAAGAAACCCACCGTTCTTTGTTTGAGGTACAGATCAAACTGAAAATGTTATTAAGTGCTTAAACCCAGTCAGGAGATTAGGCACTCTTAGAGAGGCACAGCAGTAGTATTTTAAGACATCGGTGCATCACTTGGATGCTGGTTACAATGAAAGAAGTCAGTTAAAATACAGTTGGTGGAATTAAGGCAGAAAGGAGAAAAGCATCTGAATCTCTTCATCAAAAGATCTTCTTTCCAATATTCCGCCCATTACACATAACATCCAGTTGGAGGACTTCTCCATCTCCACCACGCAACCAATAGCATGAGCAGAAGTATAAGGCTGCTTGTTCAGAGGAATTACTCTTGCCATGCTGCACTGTAACTCTAGTAGGAGGAAGTGTGATCTTAACAGACCCCTTCCTCAGCTGCTTCCCTTCTCTGGCTTACCTGAGCCTTTGCAGGGGAGGGGGGGAGGGGAGGGTGGGAAATCACCTTTTAGTTATAATTACATCATATACTCTTGAGATCCAAGACCACAACAGTGGGGAAAAATAAGTGTCAATACATAGTAAAAGCTACAAAAACAAACAAGTGCTCCTGAGGGCCTTTGTAGAATAAAGTCTGAAATTCAAATTTCAGAGTTCACAGTTGGAGCTTCTAACACGGCGGATTTAATGGATTATGGGACAACAGCTGCTGCAGTGCTCTCTGAGGCCACATTCAGTCAGAGGCACTGGACACACTGAGGATGCTAGGAGCATCACAGGAGACTGAAGGAATGTCAGATGTACCAGGCCTGAAAAACATTGAAAAGAATCTGACAATTCAAGATCCATTTCATATGGAGGAAAAAAAAAATTGGAACATTTGCCCGAAACTTTGAGCATTTTAAAAGAGGCTAGATAATCAATTTAGTGCTCTAAAAGCCTAACAAATTTAATTACAAAACTTGGTTTTTGACATATAAATGTGATGACAAAGCAAAAAGTCCCTCGTGTCTTGTTAAAGAGACAGGCTTCATGATTCAAGACAGATCAGAAGGGTTTCTGATATCTCCGCCAAACCCCTCGAGCTGAGGACAGCTGCACGCAGAACACGAGCAGAGAGAATCTTAAGCCACCAGTCGCCTCCATCCAGGCCATTCGAAGCCAATCAAGTATAGCTGGTGAGGGGGGGGGGGGGCACTAGAGAGGATTCTCACACGCAACATCCCCCTCGCTAAAGACGACCCACATTTTTGAGAATAGGGGGCCACGGCCATTCTTAAAATCCAGTTTGGTTTGATAGGAGAGTCGGCGAAACAAGACTGGTTGCTGCAGCCCTGAATCACTAAACATGTTTACCGTTTACTTAACTCACAGGGGAGGCAAAACTGCCAGAAGTTACTTCAGGGAAGCAGGATTTTACACATGTGTTGCTTCACGGTCATCCTGTGTGTGTTATGAAAAGTGCAGCTGCAGGGCAGGCAACCGTTGGGCTATGCCGTGTTGTCTATGAAGTGTTTTAACCTCTTTTTCTTTGGACGAGCCAAGTAGGTAGGGATGGAGGTCAAATAATACTGGGACAATCGCAAATCATGCATTTGAAAGCTAATTTTGTTTGATTTGAAATCAAAAGTGCGACACCCCTAGTGAAGCGTTAAAACATACGTGAACTGTCGCTCAATATGGGAAACGGCAGATCAGTTCCGGGAAAGGGAAACCCGTGGGAGAAGTCTTTCTGCATTCAAAGACGTTGTAGCATAACATGTTACAAACATCCCAGGTGTCGCTGCTGAGATGCATCGTGCAGCCCTCATTTGGGCTGCACAATATTAAATACAGGCAACATTCTCCAGAACGGTTTCTGAGTAACACAATTCTGTGTTTTCTTTTTTTTAAGGTTTACACTCCAATACTCAAACACTTATGCAGTGCACTTTCAGTAACACTTTGTGACAATTGATTTACTGGTTCTAATAGTAAGTGCTTTACAGTTCTTGTTAACCATAACTAAAAAAGGCCAAATTCTAACAGTCTAAATTTGAAAGTACAATGTTAGATTTACATCCCTTGAAACAATGGTTGATGATGACATTTGGTTATTTCATCAATGGTCATTCCCCGTCTACTGATATACTTGGACACAATGCTCGATGGTAAACTCCTTCCTGCATATTTTAGTGAGTTAACCTCCTGATATCAAACCCAAACGGTGCCGTTTGCAGTGTCAACTTTTTTTGTTGCTTACTCACTAAAGGAAACAGAACATTGCTCACCAACTTCAACTCTGTAAGGCTACTCATGAACTAACATTCTAAAATGACAACATCTAGTGTCAGCTTACATAAGGAAAGGGACATTCCTTAAAAACAGTAGCATCGTTCATGAGAACCTAAAACCAGATGCCTCTCAGCATGGTGCAGCACCTGTGGCGAGTGGGTTAAGTGCATCCGCTGTTGATAAGAGGTCTGGCAAAGTCAGTAGTTCTCTACTTTGGTTGAAGTGAGACCCTCTACATTTTCTCAAATTTTCAAACTTCCTTTTTAAATAACGAGGTAATACTGATGAGGTGATTTGTTGTGTTCAACGGAAAAAAAACCCAAGATTAGCATAATTAGCACTGACAGGTTAAAGTCACATTTGTTTTCACAATGAAGATGCCGTTCTCATACCCTTTTCGAAAAAAAAAGGCATTTCTCTATTTGTAGGGACAGAGCTGCTTACTGCTGAAAGGCCTGGTAGTAGTGAGGTAGGGAGCTGGAGGTGCTCATAGCAGGACTGCTGTATGCCTGAGGTAGCTGGCTGTGGCTGTGGGCTCCAGGGCCTTGTGGTACATGAGCTTGTGGAGGCTGGAAGAAGAAAGGCCCTGGTGCCTGGGAAGACAGCCCGGAGGAGGAGGCTGGAGGGGAAGTGGTGGTGGTTGCGGGTGGATAGCTCATCATTAACCCCCCCATCCCCATGTGAGAGCTGTAGGGTGGCAAGCCGAAAGGCAGGAAGCCCAGCAGAGGCCCCAGGTCCATGTTAGTGGTGCAGGACAACTCTGACGTAGAGATAGCGGGGCTCCTAGACAGGAGGTGGGGATCACCGCCAGCAACCACGCCTTCACCCAGCACCTCCCTCTGAGGGGAGGCAGATGTCGAGGTAGAGGAGTTGACTGCACTCAGGTGAGGAGGGGGGGCACTCTGCAGGTCCAGCAGGAAGCTGTCCACGTCGGTGCGAGGGTATGAGGTAGATCCGTGCTGGTATCTGGCCATGTTGCCGTACGGTTGCTGCTGTGGAGCCACCGGGGGCTGCAGGTGATGGTGGTGAGAAGATTGGGGGGGCATGTGGCGAGCAACACCCATACTCGAGGACAAGGAGCCCTGCATGAGGCCGTGAGGGTGGCCCATCCCAGGGACCGGATTGGCCATGGGGTAGTTGTACATGTCCCTGGAGAAAGTCTCCATGGGCTCCTTGGAGCCGGGGCCTACATCAGACGGCACGGGGCTCGGCTCCTCCTTCACCGAGCACTGGGTGGCAGCAGGCGGTTCAGCCACAGGAGTGCAGCCGGGTGTGCAGGGTGGCATCAGCCCTGACTCCTGGGCATGGCTCTTCTTCAAATGGCGAGTCAGATGGTCTCTGCGGCCAAAGCGTTGTGCACATCGTGGGCACAAAAAGTCACGGCGCCCGGTGTGCACCACGGCGTGACGTCGCACATCCTTACGAGTGTAGAACCGTCGGTCGCATCGCTCACACGAGTACTTTCTCTCTCTCACTGGCACAGTAGCGGTAGAGTTGTCATCTGAGGGTGGAGGCCTGTCAATGTGGCTGCCCAGGTGCTCCAGCAGGGACGGCGACCCCTCTGCACGGGGCAGGCCTGATGCAACGCTATGGGCCGCCACCAGATGCCGTCTATAACCCAACTGGGTGTTGTACTGCTTGCCACACTCTTGGCAGTGGAAGTGATGCCTGCTAGCTGAGTGGCTCTCCTGCAGCTGGCTCTTCAGATGGTCCTGCTGGTGAAACATGGTCTAACAGAAGGAACAGTATTGGCTCTGCTGCTGCACATGGACTCTGGCCAAAAGCCGGAGCAGACACAGGCCAGACTCATGAGGAGCCTCCAGAGAGCTGACCAGCCTACAGACCTCTTGTCGGTTTGTTAACTTAGAGTGCTAGAATTGATGCTAAGAGCTGTTTGTTGACCGTTTGATGGTCTCTTGTGGCAATGACTAGTGGTCTGTCCTGCCTCACTGGGGCAAGCCTGTGTCCAGCGCTTGGTTTCTGTGACAGCAGCTGCCATAGCAACCCCGAAAGGGCTGCGGTGATGAGGAGTTGTGGAAGCTCTGACTGGGTCTGTGTGTTTCCTGAGAAGAGCTCTTGTGTTGCTGCGGTCTAGTCTTTGAGTATTCAGCAGACCTGAATGCCAACACGAGTTGAATCACAGAGGAAACTTGATATGTTTACAGACCTGAAAACAGAAGAAAAAGTGTCACTGTAAATTATAACATTTGGCTTAAATGTTGTGCTGGATGAGCAGACCGTAATGAGAACTGTACAATAAGTGCGACCTACAAATATGGCTCTGCGGAAGAGTGTGCCCGTCCCCTCCCCTGGAGATTTTTTTCAAATTTTGCCAAAAAAAAAAAAACAGGTAAAAATCCCACAAATTCCCATACTTATCTCCCCATTGAAAATTCATTTGCAACCCTAATCACCTACAATCATACAATATGCATTAAGTGAGGCAAAAAAATGGTGTGTCTGAGAACACGGCACGGTTAAGGTGAAAGAGCTGGGCGGTGAAAACCCCCCTGCTATTGGGTAGGGAACTTTCTTCAGCTCCTTGACTATATTTCTACGATATGAGTGTAACGGCAGAGATGGAGAAGAAATGCTGAAGGCTGAAATTAATATCTAGTACTACTTGGTGCTGTAATTGATCCCTTGCCACAGCCAACATGTAAACCAAAGACAAACTATCTCTCTTAACCATCAAGGCATTTTCTTTACAAAAATGGGTTTAGGGGATTTGCAGTAATGCTAGTGACCCTGGCACCAACGATGCTAAAGGCTAACGTTGAGAGGTTCTATTCAGCTCCATCCAGTAACATTATGGTGCGTTCAAGCTCTACTTGGCAAAAATTACTATTGGGCCAAGCATATATTATGCTCAAATGTAATCTTCTAAAATAAAACTACTGTGAGAATTAAATAAAAAAGTGTTGTCACAACAGCATATAATATTACTAATGACATGATTTATTTAATCTTATACAAATACAATCTTATATCACCTAACCATTATAATTGCTTTTTTTAAGTCAACAACCAATATGAATAACATTTTTTTTCCTGGGGCATTTAATTCAAACACATGAAACCCACTGTTTAATAGCCTGTAAGAAAAATATAAATATGAGATTATCTTCATTTATTGGAGAACAGTTCTGGTCAATTTCTCCTTTTGGAAAACTCATTGTGAAATAATTCTACAGCTGGAAAATTTCAAACAAATAATTTAGCCTTTACAAATGTAATCCAGTATTTCAGCCTAATTTCGTACATCTTAAAGTAGATCTAAAAAAAAGAATCAAAGTAATTAGGTGTAACGCCATGACAGCAAAGGATGGGACAGTCACACAGCACTGCTCCAAGCCCTTCTAGTTGTCATGCAATACTCTGGTGGACCATCAGCAGTCAAACCAGTTAATAACCCTGTAACAGCAACATGTTCACTGCCGTCTTTGCAGACTTTAATTGCGTTGTTCCACTGAGATAGGTATGGGAAGGATTTTATTCAAACTTGTATCATTATCAATACAGCCTATCGGGTTCTCTCCTTATCAAGTCATCACTTATTTTTTGGTCAACCATTTCAATGCCGACGACAAATGGGCATTTTAGCAGTATACTGGTTCATTGCTGCGGTCTCAGCGTGACAACCTACAAAAGGTTCCCAAATCCTTCAAATAAAAGTTCCGCGCGTAGCGGTCATGCTGCTTCTTTAGCCTGTTGGCCTGATCGAACTCCCGTCGGCATCGCTAACGTTACCTGGAAAAGACGAATCGAGGGGGGGAGGGGGGTATATATTCAAATAGAAATGCTCTGTTCGGGATCATTGGAGTACAGATTAGATCATCTGAATAAACACCTCCGTGTAATTGTACGCGGATGACCGCCTGCGAGTCCAGAGGACGATGATGGGAGCTGGCAGTGCCATCTTGTGGGTCCTCAGCATGGAGACGCCACACGGCTTATATCCCCGCACCTTTCCTGTTTCAGCCCTCTCCCCCCGAGTTACACTAAACGTGAACATGTTTGTACCATTGTAGAAGAATAAAGCGCAGAAACACGTCCAGGCGGGCTGATAAAGGCTCCCCAGAGTTGATGCAGCATTGGCAGGCGGCGTTGAAGTGGTGGGACGGGGTCATTACCGGACCGGGCTACATTTCACTGCTAGCCCGGCTCGGCTCACTAAACTCGGCAGCGGAGGCAAAGAAGGTTTAATGCTCGGATTGTAGCACATAAGAGGCTAGTTTCATGTGAAGAGTAGCCACTTAGCAGCGCTAGCATGCCTGTGGGCGGAGTGGAACGGGCTCGCTGGAGCAGCGTGCTGGGTAAAAAACAAAAGATGAGCGGTTTACGAAGTTGTTTCGGAGTTGTTCTTACGGGAGCTAACTCCGGTAGATGTTACCGAGCGAGGTAAAACTCCCTCTCAGCGCGACACACACGGACACAACGCCACTTACCGACGGAACCTCAGCCCAGCTCCCCCTGCAGCCTCCGTCCCGGTTCGGTGTGGACATTTTGGAACAAGTTTTAAAGATGTTTGTTAAGAGTTCGGGCCTGGACTGCTGGAAGCCGCGTTGGAAGCCATGCATTCTGGGAGAGTGACGTCAGACCCGATCCATCACTCAACACGCACACGTACACGCACACAATCTAACACACGTATTATAAAGAAATTGAATAAAATAAACCTCCGCATTTCAAAGTAAAATGAAACAATGTTAAAATATTCTATGATTTATGAAGAAATGAAGTCCAGAGGCCCTTGAAATCCCTTGCAGGTTCTGCACTATTGACGTGTGGAAAACAAAAAGATTTGTCTTTAAAAAGTGCACATAATTCAATTCTTCCAAGGCTACTTGGTGACTATACAAAAAAATTAACAGAACAATAAACATTTAAAATATATATATATAATAAATGAATACCATATATATTTATGAGATATGACCATGTGATAGATAAAAACTATATTAAACTTAAATTATTGACTGTACAAAGCCTTTATCAGTAAACAGCCTTTTTCAGCATCAAGAGTGAAAAATAAAAACTGATATATGGTAATACAGTACTGATTTTGGAATCAATCATTATCCATAAGCATTTGACAGTTTGCGTCATTTGTTTGATCGTGTTGGATATTGGAGATTATAGCTCATACAGACACATCAAGGTCTGGATGGGTTCTAAATATTAATTTGAAAACATCTATGTACACGTGAGCCAATTCCACCCGATGTAGGGCAATGGGTAGACGCAAAAGTGACCCATCCCAATTTCCAAAAGCCCACGTGATGTTAGCAAATTTCTGTCAACGCCTCTTTGTGTTAACGGTGTTCAGCTATGTGAAAAGGCCCTTTCGTATGTTCAATGAAAATGGCTAGCATAACAGACTTAATTGTACAAAGGCAATTTTGCCACCAGCTATCACATTTGTCTTAGTTTGGATCAAATATTGTTTGAAAGTAATAAAACAATTTAACCTTCTTTGCCCTACTTGACTAAAAATATATAATTGTTAGTGAAAGTGTTGTGGCTGCCTGGTGTGTTTATTTCCCATGTGTGCAATATTTCTGGTGTTTCACATCATCCACTGCAAAACACTCACATACGTGGAGAAAGGATATAGATCCAGTCTTTAGTCAGCCTAATCCCTCGATTACTTTTTATGAATCAAACGACATTTTTGGGCTTTAACAGATGCCCTCTATTTTTATACAACATGTGGTTAATATATAATATGTGTGGGGTGGATAATGGTGGGCTCAATCTGAAACAACACAAAATGATAACGGGTATGCAGCATCTGTTCAAATGTACTGTTTGCATGCCCAGGGATGGACGTCGTTTTGTTGCATTCCTGCGGAGTGTTTGACCTTTGACCTGATTGTTGCATTCCAAAGAGGCTTGTCCTGCAGCAGCACCAGCCCTGCACTCACACTGCTCCTGTGCTAGAAAGAGAGAGACGATGTGTGTTGTGCTAGTTTAGACGAGGCACTGCGATAATTATCAGAGACTAGCAGACAACAACGCATCGTCCCGAGGAAAAAGAAAAGATCGACTTGATCTGGCTCTTCACAGTTAACCTAGAACGTAGAATTAGTTAGCCATTTTGCTAAACAGCTAAACCGCCATCGCATTGAGGTTGCTTTGTAGACACACAGCAGGATAGCCGCAGACACCAGCGCAGAGGAAATGAAGGACAAACAAAAGAGAAAGAAGGAGCGGACCTGGGCTGAGGCAGCTCGCATGGTAAACCTTCTGTTTGAGTGTTTGACTAGCTGCATGTAAATTGTGTATAAATTGATGTGAAGTGATGGATCCAAGTGTGTTGTTGTGTTCATTCTTCTCTCGACCACCGCTTAGACTGTGCCGTAAAATCGGATCGGCTCGCTATTAGCAGTCCTAGCCCAGCCAGAGGGAAGGCTATGTTTAGATCGAAGGCACTTGCGGGTACATTTTAAATGTGCTGCATTTCTTTGTGGCTGCTGACCTGAGGAGCTACGTAACGCAACATGCTAACGCTGGGTAGCACGCTAACATCCACCTCCCCTGTTCTGTGCTCTTTGTTTGCTAGGCAGCAGGCTAGCGAACCCTACGATAGTTAACGTCTGAACAACTAGCGATACGCGACCATTCTACACACTTACTATGAACCAGCCCGTCAATAAAACGTGACATTGTTAAACTATCATGACTGGAACATCTAACATTGTTCAATAGTCTCCTTTTTAGAGGTAACTTAGATGATTACGTTGACCATAAAGCACGCTAACGTTAGCAAAGCTAACCGCTAACGTTAGCCAACTCGGCTGTATTATGAATACAGATGAGCAGAGAATGCTGCAGGGGAATAACAGACACCACATAAACGTCAGATAACGTTAAACCGACCAAGCTTCGCGAAGAATCAGCAAGAAAGCAATCGGGTATTAAGGAAATGGATGCTGTCACATGAAACAGTTGAAGGCGAACGCTAACCAATAGAAAACCGGTGGAAATATTTCCCCAACTTAAATCTATTCTACTTAACGTAAAATATGTGTGGGCAATTGTCTAAGGGGGCTTCTTTGATTAGTACCGTTCCATGTGGGATTGTGCGACATGCTGGTACGCTGTGGTCTCTCGGTGTCCGCGTACTGGGTGAACTACGTTAGCTCCCCGGCTCTGTGTTGGGCGGAGAGGCCCTTTCTGCTCCTCCAGCTGGTGGAGAAGAGAAGCCCACTCCCTGTCTGCTGGCTGTAACATTCAAAGGGTTCCTGCATGCAATCAAAGGTGTTCTATTCACTTATGTGTATAGCCTGCCAATTAAAGGAGTGGTTTGTAGTTTTTAAAGCCCACTCTGTGTTTTACTGACCAGATGAAATACATGGTCCATGTTCAAATCAGTTCACATCTCTATAATGCTAGTGAATGTCAGCACTATCCGAAGGAAAAGAACAAAGACGCATATTAAAATACAAAGGTTGAAGTATAAAAAAACAACAACGCTTGCATCCATCAAGTTATATGCATTTTTTTAAAAGTTCATTTTTGACCTAATGGCTTAACTGTGTTGAGTATTAGTCCAATACTAAGCTGTGGAGCCGTGGTAGTGGTCTGACAGCACGCCGAGCCTTCAGCATTATGATACAGAGAAAGAAACCCCCGCTGGTTTCTATCTCTTTTACCAATCAATTGTCTTGGCCTACTGTCTACTGAGTCCAAATAGTGGAGCCTAATGACAACCAAAAGCATCATCCATGTTCTGTGTGCATTATGCAGTTTAATGTTCAGATATGATCATCTTTCAAACGTGTAGAGTTTTTCCAACATAAACCAGAACACAGCAACATTTAAGCAAGTGTCTATTGCATTTCTTTTTTTTTACCCATAAGAGGATGTATAAAGTATTTATTCGGTGTTTGACTGCTTAGAACACTGTGCGATGAGGCCACAGTGGAAGATGGTGTCATGGGGAACCATACGGTCTCTCCAATAACGGCAACGTTTAAAAGTGATCAACTGAGACATGGAGCCGTTATTATTTATTGAATTATTATTTATCCATCATTTTTAAATACATGGCAATTTTCAAGGTACTGTTAATGTTTTTGCCCTCTTATCTAACAAAATTTTACTTTGCTGCGGTGGATGTATGAAAACACACTTTCCGTTTACGGCATTAGGCTGGAACTGTGCACTCTCTCAGCCATTGGCCAATCGGAGCATCCAGATGATCTGTTTTGGGGGCTGCACTTACCTTGTTAGACTGTTTTTAATAAAGGGTTTCCTGTTGTCCCATAATCAAACAACGCCCACAGTTTTTATATTCAAGAAAATCTGTTTGCGCTGTCTTAACCTGTACATGAACACAAAGTGAACAATTTGCCCTTACCTTTTCAATGATGTCATCTGTGTTAAAGCACTCTGAGTCATCAGAAGACTAGAGAATGACGCTAAATGGTGAGCGCATTAAGAAATATGGATGTGTACCAGCCGCAAGAAGGCTCTTTTTAAATTGCATTGCAGATTTACATTACATCCGGTTGCATTCCATAGTAATGTTATCAAGCTTCACTTAATAATGTTCAAAAGAAAAGAGCAATGCGCTATAAGCTGTGATTAAGTAGCTGGATCATAATACAATGTATGTATGTAATATTCATGAGTACTTTTTAACTAGTGTGCAATCCTTTGGAACTAACAATCATTTTGATTTCAAGAGCTTAGAAGAAGCACTTTAGACCTCTCGACACACAAAAAGCATTTCCGCTCTCAGACGTGCTCGGGAAAGTAACAGTGAGCAGGGGGATGTTCAGTTGGTTGTAGTCTTCGACCTCACAGGTTGAGGCTCCTGAATCCTGCACATGGTTCCTTTCCTTAAAAATGGTACATGACCCAATTTACCCTTTTTCTCATGCAGATGACTTCAGGCAAATTAAGTGTAAACATAAATATAACTGAAGTGTCATTTCATCCTAAGAAGTCCTTTAATGTTCATCTAATAAAAATGCAATTCTAATATCTTTTATGGGTTATGAAAAATTTGTTTTACAGCTGCTCACTTAAGACATTAATACATTTTTGACTTTCAAGTATTAAAGTGGTTTATACATCATTCCCCTGAACCCTGCTTCTTGCTGATGATGTTTTCCAGGTTTTGGAGAACTTCTCGGATGCACCCATGACTCCGAAGCAGATCCTCCATGTCATCCAGACCAAGGGGCTCAAGGAAATGCGGTCAGACACAAACGCACACATAGCCATCGTAGTAATGTTAATATATCAACCTTTTCAATTCAGGATCTATACTGCGGCAACTATAGGAGTCTTATCTGGCCGAGATCTCCAATTTTTTCAGTGGCGGTTTTAGTGTTGCACCAACTGAAAGCTGTGTGTTTCTGTGTTGTTCTAACTGATGTATCTTATTGCCCCCCTACATGGACCACCTGTTCTGCTGCTGGCCAAACAGGAGGTAGGTTGGAGCGTCTGAGAGGTTTTATTACATATGTTAACTTATTCTCCGTAACAAAGATCTTTCTCCGTTGGTCATGCTTTCTTTTTCTCTCAGGCACACTGTGCTTAATGGTAGAGGCAAACACAATGCGCTCACTACTAATTCTGGGAATGTCACAGTCACCGTTTCACTGCAAACCTGTAAGATCTCATCTTTCAGCGGCTCTTAGCATGGCAGGCATCTCACAACTAGCAATGCTAAAACAGCTAACTATTGCAGCAAAGCTGGGGGAGTGAACATAGTTAACCTGAAGGGGCCCTGTCAGAGAGGAGTTCCACTTCACAGCCAGTGGTGTCGCTGATGACCGCGTTAATGGCTGTAACCAACGTATGAGCAGAGCAGAGCAGCGCAAAGGCCTCAGCTAACTAGTGGGGCACACTCAGCATGCAGACAGTTTGAATAATTTCAGTGATTTCGGTATGGCAACCTTTTATTTTAAGAATTTTATTTTAAGGCATGAAATCCAGGTAGAACTAGAACAATGTTTTCCGATTTTATTGTGACTGCATCTCCATTGTGTCCAGTCACATGACTTTCAACTGAGTGTAACTGTGTGCAGTGGTACGGCACCGTTGGCCTGCCTGGTCACCATGCTCCACTCCCAGGTGAGGGGAGACCGAGTCAAGAACAGCATCTTCTTCAAGCTGCCTGGGCGTATGAGCCTGTTCACCCTCAAGGTACACAAACATGATTGTCTTCACTCTGAACGCTGTTTGCTCAAGTTACATTACCACCATCATCATTTGTGGCAGTGCTGTGTGGATTCAAAAAGTGTACCAGTTCCAGATGAAATGTCTTTGGTTGGGAAGTCTGCCTGTGGACCGGCTTAGTGATGTAATGCCCAAGTTCATGATACTCAAGAGGATGCAGACGAACAGTCTGTTTTTTATAGCTAAAGTCAGGTAATCTTTTGAAATCTGATTACATTGTTTCAATTCAATTCATTTTGTTTTGTATACCCCAAAATCGCAAATTACAAATTTGCTTCAAAGGGTTTTACAGTCTGTACACATGGCACATCCTCTGTCCCGAAACCTTCACATTGGCACAGGAACAACTCCCAAAGAAATGACAAGCCTTTCTTGGGGTAAAAAAAGGGAAGAAGGTCAGAGGAGGGATGCGTCTCCCGGAAAGGACGACAATGGACGTCATATGTAGAATGTACAATCTATTCAAATCACATATTGTTTTGTAAAGTTGCACGGCCACTTAAATGACTTCAGAGGAAACTGTTGTGCATCACATATGCGGAGAAGATTGTTGTTGTTCCCACGCTGCAGAAGAACGCCCTCCAATGGACAAAGACGACATCGGAGACGGCAGCGGAGCCGGCCAGCAGCAACGCAGCCCCGGCTTCCAGCAGCGGCACGCCGGCAGCAGGCCCCACCCGCTCCCCTGAGCAGGAGAGCTGCGACTCTACGGAGACCACGGCTGCTGCCAGTGGAGACAATGACGGTAAAACCACGGCAAACACCAGATGCCTCTCCTTTCGGGGGCGGGGTAGTTGCATAAAGCCCTTCAATAGAACGCTGTTTTGTCTTAATTCAGTATCATGCTTTGGAACATCAGTTTCTCTGAGCAGAGACAAGATCATGACCATCTGGAAAACAATTGCATAGGATTTGTTTCCAACTCTCCCCTCAATAATAATTTTTAAGCACTGTTCAAATGTGCCCGGCTGACCCGCACTCCATACTTCATGTCCTTGGTGACATTGGCAGCATAACTCCATTATTATGTTCTCATCTTACTATCCAACGTTCTGCTTATTTTTTTGTACATGGACAAGTATATAGCATTAAATAATGTCATATAATGGTCTTTCCACTATTTTACTCTTTCCATTGGTGCGTTTGCTAGTACATTACGTCCAGGGGGGGCTCTGCCTTATGATTCCAACAGTTACAATGTTCATCATGCTTTTCCTTGATGTCTTGGCAATTTCCGTCTGTTCCAGCTTCTACTCGTTTGTGCATTAGAGTGGCTTAACGGAATGAACAAATGTGCATTAGCACCTGTTTAATCTGTTCCTTTCACTGTCTGATCTATTCTATATATGTTGAGTTAAATCATTCCTTGATGATTGCTTGTATTGTATGGGTGCTTGTTTAGACTGATGCTATACTGTTGTATGGTTGTGACTGGCCGAATGTTTTTCTCTGACCTGAAGCCTCGGTGGATGAGAGCTCGTCCAGCGCATCTTGCTCCGCAGAAGTGCCGGCTCCCAGCAACCAGCCCCAGACGCGGCTCAGCAGGGCAGCAGGACAGCAAGGACGCACAGACACCCAGCAGACCCAACACGCTCCACACACTCAGACGAGACTGAGCCGCTCGAGACAGGTCGGCACCCTGCAGGAGGCCACCACCTTTCCTTTGTTTTAAAGTTTAATCCCAAGGATGGAGATCCTGACAACTTTAAATATTAGCCATCTGTACGTGTCATACCATGCAGTTGTGACACAGGATAGCAGTCCTGCTTAACATATTGACTGTGTCTATCTCCTGTGTCCCTACAGTCAGGGAGGCAGAGGAAGAAAGCAGTCATGATGCCTCGTGTTGTCCTCACCCCTCTTAAAGTGAATGGAGAGCATGTGCCCTCAGGTAGGAACCATCATTTAGTCTTGAAAACGTCTGCATTGACAACACGGATGTAATGAAAGCAATAATTCAAAATGCAGATTGACCCAACTGTTCGGATCTCTTCGATATCATAATTGATAAACCTGACTAGCAGCTGGAGCGCAGCACTGTGGAGATTCCCAATATGGACCTCTGTGGTCTGTTGTGCTTTGCTGCATTGACCTGCATTGATCTGCCTAAGATGCTTAGTTAATTGTGTGTTTTTTCTGGGTCAGGACCCATGAAGAGGAATCGAGGCGGGGTGGACGTAGACTTCGAAACACCAGGCTCAATCTTGGTCAACACCAACATCAGAGCCCTCATCAATGTGCGGACCTTCTCCGCCTTCCCTGCACACTCGCAGCAGCAGCTGCTGCAGCTGCTGCCAGAGGTGGACCGTCAGGTATGGTTTTTTGTCCTTTCACTTAATCCACAACTATGTGCCTCTTACCACAGAAGATTCACTTTGAGAACTAAGTAGCTAGCAATTGTTTTTGATAAAAAGATCAAACCCGACGCGTCGCTTGTATATGCCTTTGATGTGTAACTAACACACCAGTCTGTTGTGTTGACAGAATGCTGACCAGCAATCTGTGACGATTACTGTTAGAATGAGCCAGCCTATTTATTTTTTATTTTTTAGAATTGTGTATATCAATAAGATGCATGTGAGCTATAGGCCACTCTATTCCTCTGGTTCATTGCTATTGATACATTGTGCTCTGACAGATTGGACCAGATGGGATGGCTAGACTGAGCAGCTCCGCTCTCAACAATGAGTTCTTCACCCACGCCTCCCAGAGCTGGAAAGAGAGGCTGGCGGAGGGTACGTGATCAGCCAATCATCTTCTGATGTTTAAATGAGAACAATGCTCTCCAGCAATCTTTCTGTGTTGTGAATGAAAAATGGGCCATTCAGTGTAAGTGTGTAACATAACAGCCACCTCTGCATGATCTTGGTGAGTCAGTCAGCGATGTGATTTGGGGAACGTCCTGTCTTTATACTGCTTCTGTTAGCACTGCAGATGAAAATGAGCTGCTTATTTTAACAGCTGAATGGTGGCCAAATTGGATTTCTACAAAGAATTTGAGTGGTTATACACTTAGAAAGGTTCAGTCTTGCAGCTATTTATTTGAATCTTCACGTGTTTGACACATTTAGGTGAGTTCACCCACGAGATGCAGGTGCGTTTCCGGCAAGAAATGGAGAAAGAGAAGAAGGTAGAGGCGTGGAAGGAAAAGTTTTTTGAAGAGTACCATGGGCAAAAGTAAGAGCCAACCCATTTCATCCAAGTCTAAATCCACTTTTCCTACAACAGCCATATTCATTTGTCCGATATGGGCCACGGGGATCATTTAGAAATGCTGATATTCATTTTGCCCCCATATGTTTTTCCATCTTTTTTGCTGCCATCCATGTAGTTTAGATAACTCTTAGACAGGGTTATTTGCATTATGCATACAAATGTATGCGTTTCTAAAATCCACCAAAATGTTGTTTATGTACCTGTAGGTCTGGTCTGACACAAGAGGAGTCTCTAAAGCTCACCATGAGTGAAGCCAGTGAAGTTGCAGCCAGTGTGCTGGACACTGATGTGGCTCCGGTGGCCACTGGTGCGCCCAAAAGACGCAGCGTTGGTAGACGGAGGAGAGATGGCAGGATGAGGAGACGCACGCGGGCTGACCTGCGTCGGCGGGCCCGTCGGACCCTTTGCAAGGCCACCCCTCCAGCCCTGCAGCCTACAGAAGCAGAGGAGGCCAGTGCCACGCTGGACAGCCCGGCAGTTTCTATTGGCTCTCCCATGTCTGACAACACGATTGTTCAAGGGGAGGTGGTGCTGCAGGCTGAGTGTGGAGTGGAGCTCCCGACTGAGAGTGCCTCTATAGAGCCAAAGGCCTCTCCCACTCCAGAGCCAATCACACTGCCAGCCCCAACTGCCACTCCCACCCCAACTCCAGCTGCCACTCCTGCACCAACTCCAGCAGCCACTCCCGCACCCGCACCAACTCCTGAACCAACTCCCACTCCCACTCCCACTCCCACTCCCACTCCCACTCCCACTCCCACTCCCACTCCAACTGCCACCCCAACTCGCACCCCATCTCCCACTCCCAGCCCAGACTCCACCAGCGCAAATGAGGAGCCTGAAGCAGCAGAAACGGCAGCAGCAGCCCGCCTGCTCCCAGAGGAGAGTCTACCCGTACTGGCGTCCACCTCCTCCCCATCTTCCTCCTCCTCCTCCTCCTCCTCGTCATCTTCTTCTTCGTCTGCCTCCTCGCCTGTTTCCTCACCCTCATCACCCTCTGATAGACAGGGAGTGTTTGCTGCAGGCCTGGACTCTTCTTCATCCTCCTCGGCATCCTCCAGTGTCGCAGTCGTTGCCGATCCACTGGATGACACCGCCTCCGTGGTCACCTCCATCACAGGAGGTACCACGACCACCAGCAGCCGCGAGAGTAGCCCTTCAGCTAGCCCAGCCGCTACCCCTGTGCCCAATGCTCAGCTCAAGGAGCAGAAGAGAAGGCCAGATGAGACTCCGGCCTTCTCCAGCTTTCCCGAAAAAAGGCCCCGGCTTGACGACCGTCAGTCCTTTCGTACCACAATTGACAGTGTCCGCACGGAGAAGCCGCAGCCGACAACAGAGGAGCCCAAGGTGCCGCCTATCCGGGTAAGACGGTGCACAAAAGTAATTTGCTTGTTCAGCCGAGAGTTGTTGTCCAGATAGTGCTTAACTAATTGTTCTTATGTCTCCACCCCAGATTCAACTGTCCAGAATCAAACCCCCCTGGGTCAAAGGCCACCCCACCTACCAGATCTGTCCCCGGATCGTGCCCCCCGGGGAGGGCTCGCGCCGGACGGGGACGGGGGGTGCGCGCACCTTGGCAGACATCAAAGCCCGTGCTCAGCAAGCCCGGGCCCAGCGCGAGGCCGCTGCTGCTGTTGCAGCCTCTGGCGACGGGGCAGGGACGGTCGGGGTCAGGCTGCGGCCTGCTTCTGGGTTATCGGATAGCAGCAATGGACGACGAGCGCGAGAGCATCCAGGACCTATCGAGCCAGGAGGAGGAGGAGGACGAGGAGGAGGAGGAGGAGGAGGGGGAAGAAGGGGAAGTGGTGGCATGGAGGAGCAGGGATCGTCTTCAGGCACAAATTCGTCTGGAACACAACTACAGCGTTTCATTGTAGAGCCGACACCTGAGCCATCCTCCTCCCTATCCTCTACCTCTACCTCCATGTCCTTGGAGCTGCCACAGACTCCAAGCCCTCCTCAAGAGGAAGCAGGTGCGGGGTCAGAGGTTCTTGAGGAAGTAGAAACAACGTCAGCCAGTGTTCAGAGCTCCTCCAATGGGCTCACAGACCAGGCGGCTGATTCGCCCTCTCCAAAGTCTGAGGTGCCTGAGCCTGTTCCCTCCCCCGCAGAGATGGCTGACCATGGTTATTTAAAACCCTCTCTGGCTCCAACCTCCATCCCAGATTCTCTACCTAGGTTTGGGGCTCAGGGCGTGGATGTGATTCAGACATTGGCAAGTTCATGTCACTCCAAAGAGCAGGTACATGGAAGGGAGGCTGGGCTCGGTGGCGTTATCCATCATGGTTCCTACCACGTGGAATCCCAGGATGTAATCTCTCACTCAGCTGCAAAGAGATTGCAAACAGAGACATCCTCTCCCCAACATGCAGACTCTTGTGGCGAGAAAGACAACGACGCTGGGACACATAGTGACTCCACGGAAACGGCTTCAGATTGTGAGAATGAAACCCATGAGGATGAGCAGCAGCAGCAGCCTGAACAGGCTTGGTGCCCTCAAGTGAGCATCAAGAGAAACGGCCAACTGGTCATCTGCAGCCCTCCTCCTCAGAACCAACATCCAGTCATCCAGGCCTACGTTTCCAGCCGTCACGGTCAGACAGTCATTCAGCCCTGCTTTCCCAATGGACTGCTTAACCCGCAGCACAGTGGTCTGCATTACCAGGACCACCAGTCTCTCCCCACATCCCACCCTCAGGGGCTGAGGGACACCAACGTTGTGGTCAAAATGGAGCCGGGAGAAGATTGCGGAGCTTCCGGAGAGAATCCTGCTGAAGAGGAGTATCATAGATGTTTAAAGGTCTCTGTCGCCCAGCCAACTGCTACAGCTGCATCCAAGAGGCTGGCCAGCTCACTCAGGCTGGTATCCAGTGTAGAAGCCAACAACCCTTTGGTCACTCAACTACTACAGGGTAGCCTGTCCCTGGAGAAAGTTCTACCTTCTCACTCTGCCAAAAGGCTGGAAATCAGCCGATTGCCAGGACCCCAACCCAGACCACCAATGGCCCGGACCCCAGGGCCTCGCAACAGGCCAGAGGTCTTAGCGCAGTCCTCTGGCCCAGAACTGGGTGCAGCCTCTCAGATACCCAACCAGTTTCCAACTGGATGCCCAGTGTCCTGTTTGATGGAAGCCCCAGCTGCAACGCAGTATCAGTCTCAGCAGGCTCCCGGGGCTGTCCCGGTCATCACCTCTCTGCCACCTTTGTCATCCTCCTCGTCCTTCAGAAGAAAGTCCGACCTTAGCTCTCAACCTGCAGTGGAGTCTGCAGTTATAAAAGACTTGCATGGTCATCCGCCCCCAAAGGGGGTCAATGAAGACAGGCCCCAGACAGTCCACCGAACCATGCCTAATGGACCCATTCCTCAGCACGCAGACCCCTGTCCCACAGAGGTGGCGCCTAGTATTAAGATCAACTGGCGACCCTCACACATTCAGACCCATCCCTCACACCAGCTGCAGCTGTCTCCTACAGCCAGAGTAAAAAATGAAGTAGGTGCGCGGCCCCCTTGCCAGGCTCTTGCCAAATTGTCGCCCATTAAAACCATGAGCGTTACTAAAAAGGAGTCGGGGGGTGCTGTGGATGGCTACCTGAGTGGAGGGGCGATGGAGGGACTCCTCAACATGGAGATGACTTTAGCCAGGATGGCAAAGAAGGAACACAGCAAAGCTACCTACTCCTCTGGCTCTCCCTCCTCCTCCCCCTCCGCCCTTCCCTTCCAGCTGTATGGAAAATTCCCCAAGCATAGTGGTGTTGGAGGTGTAAGCTACACAGCCAATGTGTCAGTGATGGACAATGGCGGTTTCTCCCGGAGCATGGCCGACAGCGTGCTCCAGCTGCGCCCCTGCTTGTCCTCCAGCCAGACCACCCTCAGTATTCAGGCCTTTACTGACAGTACGGCGGATGAGGTGGCGCTCAAGTGCTCGTGCCGCCTCAAAGCCATGATCATGTGCCAAGGCTGCGGTGCCTTCTGCCACGACGATTGCATCGGGCCCTCCAAGCTATGCGTGTCATGTCTGGTGGTGAGATAGTTTGTCGGAGGACCTTTCACTTCAGGACTGCTATCTGTAGAACATGAGCAGCAGAACCGGGAGGGTCCGGGTGTATAGAAACCTGATTCAGGGTAGAGCACGTGCAAGGAGCCCCACAGGCAGGATTTGCCTTGTATAATATAAGTGGTCTGTATTTTTATTGGTGCAAATTTTGATTTTTTTCTTTTTTTAGCTGTACTTTGTTTGTATATTATTGTTATTAATATTATTATCATAATTATTATTATTGTGAATTTAGGGCATGGTTGATTGTGATGAAATTGTGCCTTTTTTGTTTTATTTCCTCAAAAACATTTACCTCATCTTATCTTGCTCCACCAGTCATCATTTGGTGGGTGTCATTGTTTAGGTCCCCTGTTTCCTCACTAAACTGGGACCTACTGTTGTCTCTTTGCCCAAAGAAGTATTTTTTTAACCATTAAAATGAGTAAATAATGTTGTTTCAATTGTTTTTGTTTAGACTTATTGCATTGGTTCCAAATAAAGTGATCATTGCAGAGTGGTAGGTTCTTTGAAGGGTTGAAAGGTTGCTGTGTAACACCATGGCAGATTCCCAAAAACTTCCGGGTTTCACGGCAAATCCGAGGGGATGTTCCAAAAGGGTTGAAATAGCGGCGGGGGGGGGGGGGGGGGGAACCATTATTGCGGGGGTGTTTTTTGTGTATATCACCAATACAGGTTTTTTCTGCTACACTGCTACAGCAGTGTTTGCACTTTATTCAAATAAAATGTGAATGCATTTGCCATTCATTGTTGTTTACTTGTTTATTTATATTCATAATTAATTGATACCTGATTCCATTACAGGAATCTAGGAAATTTATTTCAGTCACGCTGGTTGAATTTTTGGCTAAATAGTTACTGAATCGATTTCAAGTCATTGAATCGTTTCGGATCGTATCGTTCTAAATTAACCAATATCGTTCTTGAATCGTATCGACAACCATGAATCGACAACCATGAACGACAACCATGAATCGTGATCGAATCGAATCGTTCGATTTGTTCGATACTCTCGACAGATGAGACAAACAGCCTTTTCTTTGCATTGGATTAAATCCCCTGCATTCTGCATTCATTTTCCTCCTACCTAAACCTTTTCAATTATTCTGTTCTATTTGCCAGGGGCTGGTCCAAGACCACACTGTAAAAACAATCATGATGCGTCTCTGGTATTGTTCAGGGGGCCGGTCCGAATGTGGAGGCGGGCCTTAGTTTGGGAACCACTGGTGTAAATGTTCGGGACTATTTTGCATAACTTGTTGTGTTTGGAGGATTTTGAAACGGATTAGTGGAGATTTTAGCTCGGACTCATTCATAGTCGTGATAAGTGAAGGATAATCCTGTTCAAAGTTGGTTCTGGCTCGGTTCCGGACCAAAATTAGGGATCTTCAGGTGGAGAACTTTCACCAACACTGGTATGATCTTAAGTGATGAGTGATTAGGTAACAGCTCCCCGAGTTACGTCTCTTAGTATTTATACTCAAACCTTAAACTATTTTAAACAGTGCTAAATCTAAGAATGAATAATCCACAGATAGAATAGAATCAGTCCACTACACACATACTGTGGGTTTACCTTTATTTCAAGAGCAACTTAAATACTAATCCATACACAACCATCATTAACACAAAGACGATACAAAATAAATATTCACCATCACTTTGTTCTTCATCACCAAATAAATACCTAATATGTGGAGCTCAATATTCCCAGTGTATTGCAGTGTACTCAAAATAGTTTGTGAAAATAAAAAGGGAAATGATATAAACAGAAGCACCAAAAAAAAAAGAAATCTTTAGAAAATGATTAAAAAACTTTTAGTTACAAAATATTTGCACTTAAAAAGATCCCAGTATTTTAAATAAATAATAAGATATATAAAACAATTTATAGTTGATATCTTAAAATATTTCCTCTTTGTTCAACAATGCAGAGGAAATGATTCCCTTCTTTCGGTTACCATTTATAATCTCCTCTGGTAGCATTTTGAAATAAAAAATAAATAAATATATAATGAGTAATAAATAGGCATACATAAAAAATAATACAGCAGACATGAATGAATAAGTTATTAAATAGTTACACAGCAATAGTAAGAATGGATCTACAAACTAGTCCTGGAGGTGAAACATCACTATGCTCATATAGAATACTATCAACATTATTAACTGGAGATGGGATATGTTCACTAACTAAGAGGCTCAGGCTGTTCACTGTCCGTTCTGCACGCCTGCCACAATACCTCCAGATGCCCTTGCTTGCAGGATCAATTTCATTTCAGTGTGCGGCCATGCCCTAATCTGTTCACACTCATACCATCATAAAGCAACATGCAAATGGAAAACTAATGCAAAGAACATATGACAGAGTTCCAAATGAGAATAATTAATTACATACAGTATCTAAAGGGTTTGGAAAGAAAGATTGGTATAGTCACTGTGATGCCCCGCCCCCTGTCTCCCTCCTGTCCGTCACACCTCGATGCCCTTCACCGCCTGGTTGATGGACTCGAGCAGAGCCCGGTTCTCCGGGTTCTGGTAGCAGTCTTTGTTGGTAAACATGTGAGTCAGGGTGTCCACATAGCTGTCAAAGTTCTGCTCCGACAGCGGCTCCTGCTAAACACACACAAGTTCAGAGGTCAGAAAGACTTTTAGGAGTAATGGTACACTGCTACGTACTACAGGCCCACAGAATAAGCAGATCATCAACCAGCATATATTCCACTGAAACCAGTGGTAGGAGGAGCGCTCTCTGGGATGAGAACAACTGTTGGAAGTCACGTCCTTTCCTTTCCCACAGCAACAACACTAGAGCGTGGTGAACTGGGTTTGCACCCCTCCTGTTATAAGCTTATTTCATTTGGCTCGCTAATAGTAACGTGGAAGGTTAACAGGCCTCACAGACGCCAATTCATCAATGTCTCAACACGTGCTCACATGATAACTCTCCAAATGTATTTCTAATGAAAACAGTCTTGGTTCCTGTATTCTGAGTGCATGTATTTCACTCTGATGCTAGTTACACTAATGCTTACTGTCAGCCATGGTCCCCACGGGGCCCCCATGGGTCTTCTTACTGTTTTCAGCTAGTCTCCACTAGCTGAAAACAGTGAACATTTGGCTAGGTATGCAGTCATGATTTTACTCCTGCCATTGGTTTCATGTTATTAGTCTTAAGAAGACGACCCTTTAAGCAAGATTATGGTTCAAATCCTAACCTGCCACAGTCTCCTTCACTTCCACTGAGTTCGCTTGTTCTGTATTAAGTGCTTTTACCGAATAAGTATGTTATAAAACCCCCGAACAGCGTGCGTCTACATGGATGCTGATCACCAGCTGCTTTTACTGACGCCATCTTATGTTGAGAGCCACTACAACAACGACTATTTTATTTTAAGGTAGACATCTTATATCGTTATAACGTTAATAACTTTGTGGTCAAATTGTGTTTAGGATCACATGGGAGGACCTTGTCTAGAAAACCAATGATGTGTTCATTTTGTATATATATATATCAATATTTCACTGATATCAGCAGCATAGTAACCATAAAGTTTACATCCTCAACTAGGCAATATTGAAATAAGAGTAAAATCCTTTAGTTTAATAATCCAACCGTTTGATGTCCTTATTTAATTATTCTGTTTGTGCATTTTTACACACATAATCTTATCCCATTATTTCAACATTATCTTTTGTTATTTGTTGTTTTATACCTCATTTATGCATTTTTCCATATGTATATTATATTATTACTGTGTATTACCTTGTGAAAATGAGTATATTCATATTTCTTCATGGTATTTCTATTCTAAAATGGGAGAAACTCTAATGTGACGCATGGTTACTGTCAAACCGCGGTGAGGTTGTCTTGTCTTGGCTTGTCATTTCCTGTTTTATTTTGAAAATCTAACTCCCCTCTCGTTTCAGATCACTTGCTCTTCCCCTTGTATCACCTGTCCGTTGTCCCTGATTCCTGATTGTGTCCACCTGTTCCCCATTACCCTCATGTGTTTAATAGTCAGCGTCTCCCTTTGTCTTTCAAAGTGTCCTTCGTCTCATGACCTGAACACCGAAGCCACTCCAAGACCATTGCCATGTTCTAAGCCACAGTGGGCCGTACGTTTTTGCCCTCTTCGCAAGAGTGAATTTCTGTTGAACTTCTCAGTCTTTAGTAGTCCTTTTTCGGGCAGCCTCCCTTGGGGAGAGATTTTCAGTTCCCTGTTGTAGCTTAGCTTGTTTTTCTGAAACCGTTGGTTTTCCTCCTGAGGAGTGATTTGGATTTTTTTGGTATAAGCTCATAGCCCTTTGTCATTGTGACCACTCTATCGAGAAGCTTTTTTGTTACTCACAATAAAAATCAGCTCATTGACACCTCAGCAATTGAGTCCTGTTCTGAGTCTCGGCCTGACAGTTACATTCTAACCAGCTCTTATCAGTAAATGCATGCCCGCCTGGGCTTCATGAGGCTGGACTATGATAAATACACACTGCGTGAGGCCAGTGTTGCTTCGATAGAGACCCCAAAGTCCTCTTTGAAACAGACCAAAAGACACTGCATGTTCTCACCAGGGCGGGCAGGCGGATGTTGGTCAAGCTGCAGATCAAGGCTTGACTCAGGCCAGATAGCTCCACGAATAAGGCCTCATTCCTCTCCTCGATATGTTTGTTCTCCTCCTCCATGCTCTTCAGGTTGTTTTCCATCGAAGAGATCTGAAACAGAGGCACATACAGAACTCAGCCCTTAAGCAGCAAAGGAAAGAGCCTGACAATAAAAGCATGATTTTGGGCAGCAGAGGGTGTTCCGTTTTAGTATTACTGACAAACCTGCAAAGAGAGATACCCAGCTCTGCTAATGCATCAATAAAGCTGCTCTGTACAGCATACATTTCTCTCTACAGGCAGTTATCGCCTCTGACCAATTTCAAACAAAAAGTGTGCAGCCACTTATCACGTGGCAGTGTCTCCTTGATGTGCTTTAGGAGGTATTGTGCGTTTCATCCTCTTCCTGCTGGCATTAGCTGAGCTCACCTGAGTGTGCAGATTCATCATGTCCGCCTCCATCTCCGAGTTGGACTCGCTCAGCTCATTGATCTCCTTATTCAGCTGCTTGATGTCCTCATCGTTGTCCAGAACTACACAGTTAGTAAACAGAGCATCAAGACATGTAAGACATGTTTATTACACACATGCCTTGTATTTGCACACCCAGCGAGGTCCCGCATGCAAGTGTACGGAACTTTAAGACTGGGCAACACGTTTGTCTCTGAGTCTATGTCTGGCCCACACTACTAGGCAGAGTCAAAAATGACGTCTCTTACCATCGCTGGCTCTGAACTTTGCAGTGATATACTCGTCTCCAGGGAATTTGGCTCTCTTCTTGTTAGCTGTCGCTCTGGGACAACCTGAGAGACTGAGAGGAGCAGCAGATCAGGATCAAGATCATTGGACTAAGATGGAACTAAGCTAGGTTTAGGATGACGCTGTTCTACCTGCGGTGAGTCAGGAAGCTGCCGTTGGCGTGGCCCGAGCCGTCGCAGCCTGGCGTCGGGCAGGTTGGGCCCTCGGTCTTAAAGGCCTTCCAGGAGAAGGGGGTTCCATTCAGGAGACCCTCCTTCTGCCGGCGGGCTGCCAGCGGGCAGCCGTAGGCACTGCGGTGGGTGGCGTATTTCCCGCTGATGTGGCCCAGACTGTCACAGCCAGGAACTGGACATCTGGAGACAGGCAGACAACACAAGTGACTGTTTGGACTTTTAACTATGCAAAGTAGAGATGTAAAGAGACTAAGACTGAGAAATCAGTCCAAATGTTATGATTAGAGTTAGAGTACCCCAGGAATGTACTGGTAGTCAATTGGGATGTTCCAAAAGGTTCCATATTAGACCAATTTCATTTGAAATATATGTAAGATATATTACACAGAAAGAAAAAAAAAAATGTTTTTTTAAATGGAAAATTGAATAAACATTTACACTTCTCTGTTATTAAAATGAAGTATTTTTGACACTCATTTCCTATTTCGCACTATTCAAATCTATCTATTGAGCAATTTTTCTAGTATTCAATAGAACAAATAATGGAACTAAAACCCTTCAGACCATAAAAATACTCCGGATAGTGGATGGTAATCTGCCTTTGTTCTAAGGGGTGTTAAACCTGCTTAGATAGATGCATTTCTTGTGTATGAGTCAACATTTAGTCCTGATGGCAATCTAAAAGATCAGTCCAAAGATTTCTGTGTGGTATGAATATCCACGTTTCTTTCATGAAAAGCAACCCTGATCTTGTGTGGTGACATTCCAACGTTAGATATGCCTTGCTTGGTTGTCGCCCACCTGAGGAGCTCAGAATCTTCCTTGTCGTCCTTGGTGGGGGTTGATTTGACGCCCCCTTTCTTGGCTCTAGGGCATCCGGACAGACTGGCAGGGAGACACAGAGAGGACCAATCACAGTCTCCATCTGGACACAGTGACTGAGTACAGAAGGGAACCGAGGAGGATACCTTCTGTGGGAGGCGTAGTTTCCTGTGATGTGGCCTGAACCGTCACAACCTGGAGTGGGACACCTGAGACACACACAGACGCTCTTTCACTCCACAGGCTTTCATCATTAGCAAGCTGCAGGCAGAACCAGCTTCTCTTACTAAATCATTAGGGCTCATTGTTTTGGGTTTTGATTTTTCAATATTGAACTAAATTATGATTGATTGTGACTATTTTATATTAGTGTTAAAAGGAGAGCAGGGATAGAGCTGTAGCTGCAGGCTGAGTGCTCAGTGAACATGTTGGAGGTGAGAGACAGGAGAAAGCAGACATACTTTAGTTCAGCTGTGTGGGCAGCCATGAGGGTCCGAAGTGATTTATCAGCAAGAGGACAGCCTGACAGACTGGAAGATAGGTTAGAGAGAGAGTGTCAGAAAACCAGACTGAGAACAGGATGTCTGAGTATGAGTGAAAGAAAGGGCCAGAACCTGAACTGGACTACAGAACCAGGACAGGACTGGGCACACACACAGGGAGGACAGGGGTTATTTTATTGACTGATCTCTTCAGTGGTGGAGGAGTTGGATAGGAGAAATAGTGAGCGATGAACGTGTGTGTGTGTGTGTGTAGATGACTGAGTACTTTGTCATCAAGGCAGAACGGTATCAGGTGGAAATGAAACAATCCACTGCTTATGTTTGCTGCTGATTTGAAAGGTCTTTTAAATTCCAATGACTGCATTTCAGCGGGTCAGACGCTTCTTAAACCCGTAATCCTTTTCCAGCCGGGACACTACCGCTCTCATTAGGACTGAAGATGCCACATTTGAATGGTAAAACATCATCAACTTCCTTTGATCCATGTCATCTGAACACCAGTCGTATCAAATAATATTAAATATTTTGGCTCTTTTTGAAAGAAAACATATATTTTGAATGAATATTGCTTGTGTATTCCTAAGGAGGTTGAATACACAATGCCAATGCTGGAGCTCTACTCAACTCACAGCTTACATATCGTGTACGTGCAGAATTTTGGGGCATGAGCAAGTGCAATAATGATTAATTTGATGGATTCATTAGTGATATGAAATACAGGTAGATTTGACGTGCATAAAGGCTATTAAGACATATCTCTGCTACCTGCCAGCCTCTGTTTAGGCCATGACTTATGGAGAGAGGCTTTCACAGGCTCATGCAGAAGTCTATGCTCTTATCCACCAGCTTTCCAACTTCCAACATATTGTACTTAACACAGCTGCACATTTGGCCTCCTTGTGGCTTGTTTGAGCAGAAGAGGGATCTATTTCGACCCCACACTTACAGCAACTACTAGTGTTACATTAGTACATTTGTTACTAAGTGTCTGCACTGAATGACGAGCAGTAGTATTCGTTTTCAGAGAAATCGGGGCCGGACTCATTCAAGCTCTGCTTTATGCTTTTTTACATTCCCACAGGCTGGAAGCAGGTTTGTTGAGTTGCCCCAGAAAGGGAGATTTGCTAGAGTAACTCCCCTTTTCCTTCTAAAATGATTCCGATCAGAATCACCAAATCTTACCATAGATTTGTAAAGCAAACATACTTTGCTGATCATTTCCCAGTCAGAGTGCAGGTCTTACCTTCGGTGTGATGCGTAGTTGCCAGTAATGTGTCCACTGCCATCACAGCCAGGGGTGGGACATCTGTGGCCAAGATACATACTCACACATCAGTCCATTGCCTTTGAAGAGGACGTTTGTACTGACACGCCAGAAAAAAACACTATACCAATGCTATACTCTTTCATTATACCAATGCTATACTTTTACTTTTTTTGATGGGTCGTCCCATTTGTATCTTTTCACAATTTTGTTCCTGATGAAATTGTTTACTAAAGCTTTAAACCAACGCTGATTTGTCCAACCAGTCCATGGATGTGCAAGTGAGGATCACAACGGGGGTGGGGGGACTGAAGTCAATCCGAGCTGGCCGAGAGACGGGGTACACCTGCGACTGGTCATGAGTCAATCGCAGGGATGACAGCCGTTCACTCTCATATTCGCACACCTACAGGCAGTTTAGTCACACCAATGAACCAAACCCCCGCAGCGTGTTTGGACTGCGGGAGGAAGCCAGAGAACCCGGAGAGAACCCACGCAGACACGGGGAGAACATTCAGACTCAGGACCAGCGCTGACCACCCCAGCGATGTGGCGCCCCGCTGGGAAGATGTTGAAGGTGGAAAACCAATATCAATAATGCAGAAGGAATGTTGAAGGGATGGTGGGAGAGTCGGTCTTATAGCCTGAAAGGTCAATCCAAAGACCCTGCTGAGGACAGTTGGAGGGCCCTTGGAGGGTCAATATTGTTTAACATTTTAAATGTAATCTTATCTTTTGTTTTTTTATTTCGGAAGTCTGCCACTTGGGAGAATAGATGAAAGATAGCCTTTTGGCTAACTGGCAAATTTACAGCAATATTTATTAATGTGCACTGCCCATATCAAATAAACCATGTGTTTGTCTGCCGTGTCCAATCACCTGCACCTCCACCATGTGTGTCTCTTGTCTCCTGGTTGACTGTCTTGTCTTTTTGGATGTTAGTGTTGTGTTGCACAGTGTGTTTTGGTTTGTCTTGGGTTCCCGTTTTAGCTCCTTGGCATTTTTCATATACCGCTTTAATAAATTCGTTTTTGCTTTGGAAACCTGCGAATCTGAGTTATTGTGACAATAATGGGTGCATCAGCCAATCACATCACTGTTGTTGGATCCTTGTCCCACACTTTGACTAGGCTTACAGATGTGAGCAACCGTTTTCTTTAATGAAATGGTATTTTTGTGTTCTTCAACACATTAGGATTAACATTACATTTAATCATGATACCACATTTAAATTCAAATATCCAACTGACTGGAAATGTGCAACATTTCCCTCCAATAAATATTTTGTAAACCTACATGAAATGAAATGATAGAAAGTTGCATCAACCAGTATGCACCAGCATCGAATAGTAGCCAATCAGAGGCAGAGTAGGGTGGGTACTCTTAGAATGTGGGTGGGGGTAAAAAAGAACTACCGTGTTTTCTGCACTATAAGCCGCACCGGAGTATAAACCCCAGCAGCTAAATTGAATGATGCGTACATATATAAACCGCACTGGACTATAAGCCGCAGGTGTTTTAATGTTTAATTACCACATGTCCCCTAGTGGCCGTTTAATGTAAAAATCCATAGATTAGCCTCACCATTATATAAGCCGCAGAATCCAAAAATGGGGAAAAAAGGGCGGCTTATATTCCGAAAATTATGGTACTGTGAATTGGCTGTGCAACTGTCAACTGTTTGGCGTATGAGCGATAGGGCACTTAAGCCTTTATAAAGTTCCGGGAGGCACTTACTGCTGGCGTGCAAGTTCTTCAGCTACTGTGTGGCAGTGCTGGCATGCAATGTGTTAGGAAGTGACCTGTGGTAAGAGTTGTGACTTACATAAGAATCTCCTTTTTGCTGTCTTTGGGCTGGAACTTGGCCTTGAAGCTGCCGGTAGTGACCTCACCCGGGTACTTCCTTTCCTCCAGATTCTCCTGGTCCCCTTCCTCACCATCCGAGGAGGTATACGAAGGGGCTGTAAATTCCACCTGGAGAAAGGTGAAGCACGGGTCACATGGTAGGGAAACAATCGTTGTCATTCGCTCCCCTTAGTGTCCTTCTCTAAGGGCGTACCTCTTCATGGTCTTCCTCTTTGACTCCACTGGACTTGGTGAAGTCTAGTGGCCCCTCCCACTCAGGCTGAGTGTGGCTCTGAGACAGGGTGGCTCCGATGTGTTGAGAGGATGACGAGGAGGAGGACGAAGGCTCTGGCGGTTGCACACCCTCCCTCTTGGTCTTCTTCATGCTGAGGTCCAAGGTGCCGTTCTCATCCACTTCAATGTCCGACTCCTAGAGGGTTCAGATGTCCCGTCAGTACAAACAAATAGCCAGGAGCATGTTAGCGCCCTGCACTGCTCAGCCGGCTGCTTAGGGTACCTTGGAGGACGGCTCCCTGGGCTTGGTGCTGATGGTTTCTGGTCTCTCCCAGCAGCGGGTGGACAGGTTGAGGATGGCTGTTGCTGCCATGTGGGCTGCCTCTGCATCTTGGCTGTAGTCATAACTACTTGAGGACGAGGCGCTCATAGAAAAGCCTCCTGACACACTGTGACTAGGCGAGGAGTCCTTCGGGAATGATTTAGCTGTGTGGGGAATACCACAGTATTACCAACAGTAATACCAGATGTGTTTTCAGTCGTTGACTGGTAGTTGGCAGCAAAGGAGTCTTGCATTATTGTGTTACCACACAGTCATTTACACACATATCCAAGCAGGTGGAGATACTAAAAACACAAACACAATCATTTTTCTTGTGAAGCAACGTGTAACTAATTAACTTTAAAAACGTTGTTTTGTGGACAAGTTCCCTTGGAAATCACAACACACTTGAATAAGATCCAATGGAATAATTTTCTTAAACTCTTCAACTGAATATCCATCTTCTTCATCCTTTCAACTGTTCATTCTTTTCTGTTTTTATGCTTCTTTCTTGTCTATTTACCATGATTCAGTTTCCTTGTTTTATTCATCTGGATAGAAATGGGTCAGATGGGTTTAATGGGTACTTTTAGCAATCTATTTGAGAGATGCCGTTTCTCCAGCTGTCTCAAGAACCAAGGTTTATCATCCAAATTAGGGATTCAGTTTGAGATTAGGATTATCTAATTAAAAAGAAAAGTGTATTTTGGTGTATTGCATCGTCAGATTTTTCAAATCTTAAATATTGATAACTGTATCAACCTAAAAGTACAGCAACCTAAAGTAATGTAACAACATTTAGCATTATTTAGTATGTGTTCGAAAGACAATTTCAAGAGCAGCACCCTGCTGTTCTGTTCTTACAACCTCAACAAAACCCTGTGTAAATAAAATGTAATTGTCACGCTTCCTTTTTAAGTTAAACACGTGGCATTCCAAAATGGACCCTGGAGGTGTAGCATGGAGGTGATTTGTGTGGCTCTCTTACATTTGAAGGCTTTGGGTGAGGTTTCAGCGCTGCTGGGTGTCTTTGGAATGAGCATACGCTTTCCAAACACCTGGACATCAAAGCTTGCATAGTCAAAAGACACCTTGGAGTATTTCTCCAGCTCCTTGGCTAGGTTCGCTCTCGGTGTGGTAGTCACTGTGTTGGGCCGGTAGCTGCCGTACTGAGGGATCTCCAGCTGTTTCACAAAACACATGGGCCTGGAGGAGAGGGCATTCGTTAAGCATTACTATGACGGTGAGATGGATGGTACTGGAGATCCAGACTGCATTTATTTGACAATAAATGCATCCATGCTTTAAAACACTAAATTGAAGAAAAACAATCACCTGAGCACTCTGTCAGAGTTGGAAGAGGGTTCGCTGGGGGACGCCTGTAAAATAACTTGTTTGTCTTGGCCCTTGTTCAGCTTAGTTGCTGCTGCGATGGGACAGCCGGACAGACTGACGGGGGACATACGTAATAGGGCATGAGTAGGTAGACATTTAATATGCAGACAGGTATTTTAATTATTAATAAGCCTTCTAAAGATAAATATAGTGTAAGTATCTGTTAGTAGTATTAGAAAATATTTAGTCTTTAGTTGCATTTTGACCACAAAGGGCTCCAAAAGTACCATAACCCCATAATTAAAAACTAAACCTCTACTAGACCATAGACTGCGTACATTGATGACTTTGACATTCTGCATGGATATCTGAATTTGAATATTAATCTCTGAACTAAAACGTTTTCTCAAGTCACTAGTTTTTGCCTTTAGAACACATAGAAAACTCTGCCATCATTTCCAGGGTCACAAATGTTATGCCAGTTTGGCACATGTGTATGTGTATGCTTGTTGTTGTGTGTTTTATCGACCTGCGGTGTGTGTTGCGGTTACTGTTGACATGGCCTTGGCCTGTGCACCCAGGAGTTGGACACTTCAAGACGTTCTCATGCATGGCCAGGACTACCGACACACAGCAGACACACACACTCAGGTCAGTCTGTTTAGGCTTCATACGTTAGCAGCAGTAACAACAGCATTAGAGAAAAAGCAGTGGTAAGAAAGGTAGTAGCAGCAGTAGAGTATTTCTTCTAAAAGTGAAGGAGGTAGTAGTGGTGGAAATACTACTAAGCTGGTAGTAAGGGTGAGAGAGGTGGCGTGTACTCACTCTCCGGAGGGATTCGGTCTTTGTGAGGACATCCGGACAGACTGCGATGGTGAGGATAGAGCCCAGTCACATGACCTGTCCCGTCACACCCTGGGGTCGGGCACTTCACCTCCTTCTTTTCTGAATAGACGATGGTGTGATTTAGATGGCGCCAGTAATGAATAAGTAGGAACATTGAGTTCTGACCTATTACTTGCAGACCCAGAGGCACACTGACTGCTATCGCTATCGCAGTCAGTGTGATACGCCTTTGGGGCTTCTGGATACATTTGAATTACCACAGAGTGATTTACCAAACATGAGACATTTGTTTTACTATTCTCTTTTCTTTTTCCGTAGACAATATTAAAGGTAAATTTAAAAAATGTTTATTGCATGAACACACAGAACTAGAATTGTCATCATTGCACCAAACTAGCAGCAGATAAGCAGAGTCCAGATGATCAGGATGGGTGTTTATGGGAAATGAAAAGGTCAACCTATTTCAAGAAACAGAAATGTTATGCCTCATCACAAAACAGGGGAACCTAAATATTAATTTGACATAAAGGTCAGTACTGTGTGTAAAGTTCATCTAGTCAGAATTCACATTTATTTATTGAAATAAATTCTTTGGTCAGTATCTTTAATCTAGCCGAACTATCAATACAAATTAACAGCTGGGATTAATACTTAATACTACCCCACATCTAAGTAGTATCAATAGTAAACTGTACAAAGACTGGTAGCCGCTGATAAAGGGCAAGTCAATCTAATCAAGAATTCTACATTAGAAAAAAGGGAATTGGGTTTAAGAATATACTATTGGACCTAATAGAATGGGAATCCACTCATTAAAAGTGTTTGTCAGTAGTAACAGGAAGTACCTTTGCTATAGTGAGCAGTGCGGCGAGCTACACCAGCAGGCTCGGAGCCTTTGCTGGAGGTGCTGTATGGTTGGTAGTCCGGGGAGCTGCGGGCCTCCTGCCCCCCCTTCACCTCCTCCGCCTTCAGGGCGATGGCCTGCTCCAGCAGCCCCAGGTTCCCTCGGGTCATATCCCAGTTCTCTGAGTCGTCTGTGATTCCTGAGCCCTCTGAGACACGGTCCTGCTCATCTCCTTCATACTCCTCCTCCTCCTCCTCCTCTTCCTCCTCTTCCTCCTCCTCCTCCTCTTCCTCCTCCTCTTCATCATCCTCGTCATCCTCTTCCTCCGAGCGGACTTCTATAACCACCGTTGTCGGAGAGGCTTTGCTAGAGTCTCGGTCCTCCTCTTCCTCCTCCTCCACCACCTCCCCTACGTCCTTCCCCAGCCCCTCCTCCTCCTCTTCCTCTCTTTCATCTTCATCGTCCTCCTCCTCAATCAAAGGAGTGCAGATTTTTTCTTCCCTTAGTGACATCTCATCCTCAGATCCCTGAGTTTGTGGACTCAATGTGGAAGGAATGTGAATCTCTTGGTGAACCTCCCTCTCCTCTCCCTCCTCCTCCTCCTCCTCCTCTCCCTCCTCCTCCTCTTTGTCCTCATCTTCGTCCTCCTCAAGTTTCTCCCTCACACTCTGGTCCTTTGTTGATTCTTTGGCCTGGTGGTTATAATCCCCACTGGAGTACTGGTGATCAGAGTTTTCCTGACTCATTACATGTCTTTCTGTCACTTTTTCTTGTGCGATACCCTCTTGCCTTTTCTGCTGTTCAACCTCTTCCTTTTCTTTATCTGTTTCCTCTTCCTCCTCTTCTTTTGTCTCTGTTGCTTCTTCAGGTTTCTCTGGTGACTGGTCCTTGATCAGCAGCTGGCCTCCCTCTTCCTGCTCCTCCTCTGTTTTATCCTGCTGGTGCTCCTCGCTCTCTGTTGCTGGCTTCACTTCCTCGGTAGTTGTCTCTGTTACCGTTTCATTCTCTGTCTCCAAAGTGAAGCTTTCGTGGTCGCCAACTTCAGTCGGAGGACCAACTATGTCCTCTGTTGTCTCCAGTGAACAGTCTCCTGTGGAATCAAAGTACAGAGGAATGTTACTGTTACCGTTGCTTTGTTATAGTACTCCGTAGATTATCACATTTTGGCCGACATACCAGTTCACTTTATCTGGCTTATGCGCATGTTTAGGCGAATACTCGGCTCTGCTGCTATTCTCCAGCAACATGCAGATCATCAAATCCCCCTATAGCTGTGTCAACTTAAGCTGTCAGTGCTCACTCCTTTCAAACGCAATATGAAAATCAGCAATGAACTGGTAAAGACTAGTTTGTTCTGCACATTATTGCAATGAAAAGCACACATGCCTCTAACTGTCTAATAGGGGGCTTGAAACTGACTTACAATGTCTCACAGCACATAACAGAAACCTAGTTTCTGTTTTTTTTACAAGCTGCATTTTAGTTGCTGACCAATGATGATATTTTTCATTTGGCACCATGATAACATTTATATTTGTCTAATACCTCAGTTTGAGGAGAGTACTGACAGGCAAAACTATAATATTGTGCCAAACATGAATTGTCATTGTTAGCATGTTAGCATGACGTTAGCTTTCAGGTGCAAACCTATTGTAACAGCACAGCTTCCCACTGCAACGGTCATTCTGGACTCTAAAAACGGATGAAATTAGGTAACAGAATGAGTCTTCTACTCCACCCGTTGGCTTTTTCTGATAACCAAATGAATCTAAAACATTGAGATGTTTCTATCATATTTTTATAGAATCATTTTGCTGACTTATTAGGTTATGATTCATTGTGTCGGGATTGAGATGAATTTGAACTGGCACTGCTGTCTTAACACTAAGCTTTTTTGTCTCACAATATCTATTGTGGTTGGGTTTCACTCACTTTGTATTGACTCTGGGCTGCCTTTTGTTTTGCTTTTCTTCTTCTCTTTGAGATTATAGTCGTCTTCCTCCTCTTTCTGTACTTCCTCTTCTTCTGCTGCGTCACTGTCAGCATTGAAGCCTTCATCTCCTGCGTCTGTGGTTGGCTGGTTCCTCCTCTTGGGAGCAGACTGGTTCTCCTCAGCTTCAGCCTCCTCCAGTTTCCTTTTCTTCACTATTGGGCATCCCAGGATGCTGAGGGGAGCAGTATGCTAATGTCAATGCTAACAACATGTTATGAATATTGTATTATAAAACGTGTTGTTTCATTTGTATGTTTTACTATGACTAGCTACCATTTGAGAGGTGGTTATTTTTGTATGAGTCACATAACAAAATACAATAAGCTTAATAAAATACAGTATGGTTCCTACCTTCTATGTCGAGAGTATCTTCCACTCACGTGACCTTTGCCATCGCATCCAGGGGTTGGACAGCTGCTACTGACCCACAGCGAGACAAATAATCATACTTTATTCACACAGCACACTTTATCCATCATGATAGTGTTAAGTGGAGCAAATAATCACTCACTTTAACTCCTGCTTTGTCTCTTGTCCCACAAGGTCTGACAACACTAAGTGTGAAGTGACAGGAGAGTCGGTAGATACAGAAATTAAAGTTAAGGGAGAGATTGAAGCATAAAATATAGTGATACTTTTGCTTTGTAGTGGCTTTTTGTGAAATCCTTGTACAGTGTAAATCCTTCTTTCTGTCTGCAACGGGTAAGTATAAAACTAGAAAACTAGATTACGAACCAGCAAAGAGGACAATCGCTCTATCGGCTCAAAGTCCCTCAGGGTCCCAAACAGAGTGTACATTTGCCAAAAGGAAATTTGTTAGTAAAATATTATTTACTACAATGATACCGGTCTTTAGTTAATGCTAACTACATTATCTTAAAGCAAACACTTGTGGTTTGTTGTTCACAAGAGATGCAATGCTCTCCATTAACCCTGCTCTGTTTGGGCACATACATGTAATAGAGTGCAATTTTCCATTTGCATAATAACCATTTACACATCTTGCCTCACAAAGACTGATCGGCTTCTCTAGGAATTTGTCATGATCTAACATATTTCATCTTAAGAGCCAACACATGAAGAAAGATCTATTCAATGATCATAACACATAGAGTTGTAATGTTAGGTGTCAAATGCTCTTGAATTTATTTAACTTAAAACTACATTTACAGACAGCAAACCTGATGCCATATTATCTTCCAACAGTCTTCATTGGTTCAGAACCTCCCTGCCAAATGCCACGTTTTACATGTGGGAGGCCACAGCTCATACACACCATCGCACTGATGGTGTGTGTGTGTGTGTGTGTGTGTGTGTTTGTCCATACTGACCCCGGCTTCCTTTGGAGCGAGTTCGAGTTCGTGTCTCTGCAGTGTCTTGGCTCATCTGAAAACAGGGAGATAGGAGAGATCAGTTAATGGATGGATATGTTTGCTCAACGCAAAGATAGAAAAATTCATTAATAGTTACTTTGATGCTGGTTGATTGGCTCTCCCTGGTCACCACTGGCTTAGATATGTCTGACCGTTGAATTCATTTTCTATTGGATAAAATACAGAAATGACCCTTTTACTGCGAGCTGGTGATAAAAATTCTGATTTGTTGAATTATTGTGTTTATTGGCGAACGTTTTCATGATATTGATCACTTTACTAATTGTGGACTGAATACAGCACGCATATATATATATATATATATATGCGTGCTGTATTCAGTCCACAATTAGTGGACTTAGTGGAATTATATATATATATATATATATATATATATATATATATATATATATATATGCGTGCTGTATTCAGTATATATATATATATATATATATATATATATATATATATATATATATATATATATATATATATGCGTGCTGTATTCAGTCCATATATATATATTAGTAAAAGACTACAGCGCATGGGAATATCCCGTGTAGAGGACGCGGAATGTGCAGCGTGTTGACAGCAGACGGCGGAGGTTGCCTGCTGGAGGTTTCGGCGCACTGGGACTCAGCAGAGTCACTTTCGATGATGATGGACGCTACTACGTTTTGCCTGACGGAACGTTTCTCCCACCATCCAAAATGCAAACACATACTTCAGTAGGCTTCTCGTAGGGTGCAATGAGAGATGAAGGCCGGACTGAGAACCGGAACGAGGCCTCGCTCCTCTCATAAACTGGCCCACTCAAAAATACGAGCAAACACACAAAGGCCGCCAGCGTTCCGCGGTATACACTTTTAACTGAATTTACGACATCGAAACCGGGACGCCATTGTAGGGCCCGGGCATCATCACCGACATTAATCTGTTATAAAGCCCGACCGTGCGTTTTCAGAGCGGGCAGAAATGATTCTCCACGAAATAAAAACCGGCAGAAAGCAGTTTGACATCTAGGGGGAGCGGGGAGGGGCGGTGGGGAGAGGGGGGGCGGGGGGGATGCGAGGTGGGGGGTAAGCCTTCAAACCACTTTATCACGTCCTGGTGTGGAATCCATAGTGAGGCCTAAGGCCCAGAAAATACCGACAAATAAAAGCGCTTCACGCTCTTTGTCAGGGAGACATAAAGCCTTACCTTGCGTTCCCCTCCCCCTCCGCTCCTACATGTCCGGACGGAGAGACCTTCAGTTCTACGGGAACGGCAACCACCGCTCACCACCGGAACACTGCGCGAGGGACTCGATCAGGAGGACACCAGCTTCGCACTGAACCCAGCGGCCCGAGATTTTCAGCACCCCGGACAGAGCCAGCCGAATCTTCAGCACCATGGACAGGAACCCCCGCTGCACTGCCTCCTGCAGGAGCGCAGGAGAGCTACAGCTGGCTGCAGCTCACCGTGGGCCCGCCCCGCCCAACTCGGTCTGGGCCGATGGAGGTGGAGACGAAAGAATACATCAACAGCGGGTGGGTATATGGAGGACGGACTATGGAGGTCATACATTCAGTGACTCAAACCAGCGGAAACATGGTTGCACATAGCGGCAAAATACCGACAGGCTACTGCCACTGGTGGCAGCAGACTAATCGATACCAACGCTGAGCTAAATCAGCCAAATGATTCTGTGCATGTTACTGTACTTGACATCTTCAACCAGAGATCAGTCAGTCACAATAGTCATTCATTGCTGCCTGAATAGTAAGCAACTTTACCGTGTACACTGAGATCCTCAAATATAACCTAAATACACAAAACGGACAGTTACAGCATGATATGTCTCAAAGGGACAGCACTCGTGGTGCTAATCACTACCGTCCAGCAGGTGGCAGTAAGGGTTCATCAAGCTTATTTTCTACTACCCACTCTACCACCAGTAAATAAGAAGAGTAAATGAGAAGAAGGCATAATCCTAATGTCTCCCCTACCCAACCCTATAATCCAAATTGGTTTGGCCATGGACTTTTAGCAAAAGTAATTAAGTAATATTTTAATCTTAATCACTTTGTTTTTCTTTATTGTTTTGCAAATGCAGGCTATTCAACCTTAAGATATTACAGAATGTGTCCAGGCTAAAGTAGCTGAAGGTCACCACACCGTTCTCCTTCAGCTTGATGCTGCCGCCTCCATGAAACAAAACTAAATGTAGCTAATCACAAAACAAAAGGAGAAAAGCAACCGTTTACCTGTTCATTTATGTATTTATTACGAACATTTGTAACATTACTGACATAAGTGACATAACTTTAGGTCACTTTGATCACTTCTTTCATAATATAAGGTATACATCTATCTATTAACTGTCATTATTCACTAAGTAAACCCTGTGATGTGTTAAACTGTAATCCCTGCAGTCCCCCCACTGACTCTAAGATCCCCTTTTCCTGCGGACACTCCCTTCACACTCCACTTGTCACTTTCACAACGCAGTTGTGTAGAGTGGTTATCTGCACACATCTAATTTATTTAATTTTTCTTTTTTTTCTTAGCCGTCTATTTTATACTGTAGAAATGAATTGAAAATTTGTAAATTGCGTGCAACTCTTATTATTTGTTATTGTTATTTGTCTGGTTGTTATGCAACAGCCGCCATGTCAGATTCCTTGTATGTCTAACATATTTTGGCAATAAATGTCTCTGATTCCTGATTGCTAAGACTCTGCTGCGGGGGCAACTCCCATGGGTTCTGCATCAGCACTGCAGATGGAAATGAACAACATGCCACTGAACATCAGGAGAACTGCCCAATAAATTACTGGGCAAAATTGACAGGCCATAAAACCTGTCTACTTGGCACTATTATAGTGCCAAGTAGACTTGGAATAATCAGGAATAACTATTCAGAGCACACTATAATTTACACAGATACATCAAACCAAAGCCATGGAAGTAGTAGCATTTATTATATCCAAATTCAACATAATGTTTAACAAAAGAATAAAGAACCATTTATCAGTATACAAAGGAGAATCAACAGCCATACTACTGCTGCTGCTGAACGGGGTTGAAAACACCAGACCGTGTAAAGTTTTTACAGGACCAGAGTCAAGACATCAACACATTAGTAAACATCAGGGATATCCAATCAGACACGAGACCAGACGTTATTATGGAAATCCACCAAACACTTCTCCAAATCGAGAAAAATATGACAGCAATCAAATCCACGTGGACCCCAGCAACACAACACTGAAGTATAGCAATAAAGTAGAACTGTCATTACAGTCCCAGACCTTTCCGAAGGTGGCGGTAATGCGCACCAGGAAGTTTCCTGCCAAAAGAAAGAAAGAAGAAGAAGAAGAAGAAAAAGAAGAAGACGAAGACCCCCGGCTATGACGAATTCTTTCCAGCCCAGCCGCATTTCATTGAAATGCTTTGATTTAGTTTGCAGAACTATCGATCTGAAGTTAACGTAACCACCAATCAGTCAACCAGTGAACAGAAACGTTAGCATCCACCTTCCTGAGAGCATCTGGCTAACTCCATGTAAGTTTAATGATGTACTTGCGTTTACAAAGTTACTGTTAGACAATTTATAGCCAACGCTAGTTTACGAAGCGTTACCTTACCAAGCAACGTAACGTTGGCTTAGGAAGCTTTACCTTACCCAGCGAAGTAACGTTAGCTTACGAAGCGTTACCTTACTAAGCAGAGTAACGTTAACTTACGGAGCGTTACCTTCTCCAGCTATGTAACGGTAGCTTACGAAGCTAGCATACGAAGCTAATCTTAGTGTCGCTTGGTAAGTTAACGTTTTAGTAGACAGCTTGGCATAGGTAGGTATTTTGGTCTAGGCCGGCTTTGATATCAGTTGTAATACAGTGTCTGTGTGTATGTTCGGCTGCAGGATGGACATGTCCAGCAGATTGTTGGTGCTGCAGCAGCTGGCGGAGAGCTGTGGTGTCAGCACAGTCCAGCAGGGCTTCCAGCAGGTCTGGAGGCTGCTGCTGCTCTGCCTGATGTGCAGACTGTGCTTCAGGCTGGGTGAGCTGCACTGGCTGCAAACCATCACGCTGGAGCCTTCACAGGAACATTCATCTCCCCTGTTTTATTCACACTCACATCGCTGCAAGTTTTGATATGAACAAAGAATCAACACAAATTCTATAGAAAAGTGTTGGACCTGCAAAATACCGTGTTGGACCTGATGGTAATCCCAAATGTTTTCCTGCTGTTGGTCCTTAGGCGCTGTGTCCTCTCTGAAGCACGGCGTCTCGGCTTTGTCTGGGATCTATTGCCTCTTCCTGTTTTTTGAGCTGCACATGCTGTGGGTGCTGTTGCTCTGTGCGCTGTGTTACCTTGGGTTGCTTCTCAGCCGACACTCCTCCAGCCAAGGCCTCTTCCTCTCGGTTGTTATCCTCATCTACCTCCTTGCTGGGTGAGAAAACACTGCAAAGAACCCACATTAAGACTGTGTCACTTGTATCTTCAACTTTGTCACAACGTTCTGCCGCAGTGATGTAGAGTCGCAAATTGTAGCTGTCAAAAACTCTACAGTCTGATTGTTAAATCTGCATCAATGCTTCTGTTTTAATGTTGAGCCCAAACCATATTGGTGGAATGAACAATGATGGGTTTGTCTGTACGACTGAGGCACTGTGATGTTCTTTGTAATGGAATCATACAATGGCTTTGCTGGTTGAATTATTGGAGAACCAGCAACGTCATCTTCCCTTTCGTAGTTATTCAGTGGTTTTGTGTGTGTTGTTAGAATTCTATGAAAGCCTTGGCAAATGAGTTTTCATTCTCTTCATTTCAGAGAGTTACATTTGATTGACATGGTGACATGGCATAAAATAAGAGGTAAGCGTTCCATTCTTTAGTTTAATAGTACTGTCACTTTTTTCTTCTTGATATTTAAATACTGCAATATTCCACGATCTACTACTTGCATTATTGTCTGAAGCAGTTCAGTGTTTTGAAAAGAATGTAATGTCCAAACCAATATATTTATATTTCCAATTCTTTTTATATTTGAAAATATATTTACATCAAGGTCGTTATTCTTGGATTTCCAAATGAAGTATAATAAAGTAGTAACCCTGTTAAGAACGGCCTCACAGCCTGTGTAAGCCGAACTTTGACGAGCAATTGGCCCTTGTTTAACGTAATGCTCTCAAAAGAATTCACCTAGATGTCATGACTTATAGCTAAATCACCCAACAAAATGGTGAATGACGAACACTCTGCTTTTGCTGTATTATGACAACACTGCGTGAGATCCAAAAACAAAAACAACAAACAAAACTGCATTTACTAAACATTTGTCTACAACATAAATATTCAAAGAACATTTGTTAGGGGAATTCTACTTTCTGTGTGTGTGTGTCAGGCTCTCAGATGGTGGTGGCCATGAAGGCCATCTCTCTGGCCTTTGACCTGGACAGAGGAGCCGTGGACCGGCTGCCCTCCCCAGCTGAGTACCTTGGTTATGTCCTCTTTGTTGGAACTGTAGTCTTCGGCCCTTGGATCAGCTTCTCCACTTATACTAACGCTGTTGAGGGCACAAAGTTGGTAAGTAGGTCTGGTCTCCAGCTTCAGTGGGCTTGCTCCTGTTGATGCAGAGTACTGTGATGGTGATGAGGTGGTTTGTTCCTCAGAGCTGGTCGTGGCTGCGGAGCTCCTCCCTCAGCCTGCTGAAGAGTCAGATGTGTCTGCTTGTCTCCACCTGCATCGCCCCTTACATCTTCCCTTTGTTTATCCCCATCCATGGAAACACAGTCACACAGAAGTAAGGCCGATCTTCATTAAAATGGGTTTCCTCTTTTTTATCTGAGGTAGTTTTCCAACAACCAAGCTGTTTAAATACTTCTGTTTATCAACATACTCTTTGTCTTTCTTTCCCTGCTTCCAAGATACAATTGAGAAAGGTAAGGCTTGTTCCAGGGGCTAGAACTTCAGTTTTTGCCCACTGACTAAAAACGGTTTATTTGTCATGTTGCTTGGAAGCACATGGGCAACAGTCCAGCGGTCACATGTTTGATTATAACCGCAGAATGATGCTGTAGTATCGGGTTCATTGACAACATGAACTCCATTTACTAACTTTTTCTGCATCTCTGTCTTCATTAGTGGATGAAGATGTTTTCAACATGTGGCCTAGGTTTGGAACTTATATTATGCACCCTCCAGCTTCAAACCTCTTCTTAGACAGACACGGCTCCACTGTATCTGTACTTCTGGCGCAAAGGGTCATAAATGTCAAAGTTCAGATTGTATTGCTGATCTGTGTCACAAACCGCATCAGCAGAAGAGACAAATGAGAGTAAATGTAAATTTTGAACCAATCATTTATTTATTTACTTTTGCTGCTGTTACGTTTCCCGTTTTGAGGGGGAAAACAATGAGAAAAGAACTCGGGGACTAAGTAAGGCAGTTAAAGAAAGTAGATTTATTTACAATTCTTAAATTGTAAAGTACATAACAGATAAAGGTTTGAAAAGGGTGAGGCGGGGGAGTGAACTGTGGGGGTTGTGCCCAACAAAATAAGCTAAAGAACAATCAAATCGGGCATTGCTCAACACTGTGTGAAAAGGAAAAAGAAAACAAAAGGCCTGACTCTTATCTACAAAAGTGTCCAAAAGTAATAGAAATACAACCATAACCTATTAGAGTAACAATAATTCCTGAGTGTCTGCATGTGCGGGGTGCCCCGGTCTTACCTCAGTACCACTTCCCCACCACAACCTTAATGGACAAAGGTCAGCAAGAGCAAAAAGAGAGCGGCTTTAAATGGTGTCCTTCATCTCTCATTGGCTGAAATGGCCGGAGTGGCCGGAAATGAGCCAATCCACAGGGAGCTCTGCAGGCAGGGCCAGCCAGTCCTCCACCCCTCACCTGCAGGACGAAGGGAGGTGAGAGCCAGAGAGAGAGACACCCATGCACACATCTCTCTACGCTGCTAATAGAGGATCATTGATTATCAATATCAACAGATACGGATCCCTTTTTATCTGCAGGCAGTCAAAATAATTTTCAATATTCAATAAACCGTCAATAATTTTTGATTTGATCCTTCTATGGTATTTATAGGGTCTTTCTTTAGAAAAGCACACATCCCTCATCTAGCATCAGCGTCATTTTACCAGATCAGATTTGAACTTGAAATTTCAATGAATTTTATTTTGTATAGCCCAAACCAAATTACATATTTGCGAGCTTTACAATCTGTACACATGCAACAACCCCTTCCCCGAAACCGGAACTGGAAACAGAGAGGGGGAGAAAAGAGGGCGATAGAAAGAGAGAGGGAGATAGCAGAACTCTCAGCATCAGATACACAGCAAATAAGACACTGTTTGAAAAAACTTCCTGTTAAATGTGGAAATGTTTTTGTTTCCAACTTCAATTTTAATATTTAAAACTTAGGTGGAAAAGTAAAGTGATATGTACCTATTTTATGAATAAAAATGTCAGGTTTTATTGAGTTTATATATTATAATGCAGTTAATTAAAACAAAGTAAGGACCCATTTGTTTTTCTTTTTCGGGGAGGGTCTTACAATGCCCCTGTATCCTTAAAGGGGGCGCTGACTGCTCTAAAATAAGAGGAAAATATGTATTTTGGGACGAGCCACCCCAGTTAACATGCAACACTAGTAGTGACGTCTTATGTAAAATTGTAATCCCACCAAAGATAACGTGAGTGTGTCTTGTGTGTGTTGTGCTGCAGGTGGCTGCAGGCTTATGAGAATGCAGTGTCCTTCCACTTCAGTAACTACTTCGTGGGTCACCTCAGTGAAGGTACCAGCATGCTGGCTGGTGCAGGCTTCACTGCAGAAAAGGACAAAATCAGATGGTAAGTTGAGCTGGGGGAAAGCTTGCTGCATTGCCACGAAACACCTCGTATTGTTCACTCATTGATTCCTATGGAAAAGATGTCACCCTTCTCTGTAAATCATATGACCTCTGTTCCAGAATGATTCTCACTCTGGCTCTAAAAGAAGCTTCTTCAAATTACCCTTTACAACCCTTTATATTTAATCTGAGTATCATCAATGCACTGAAATAACAATAAAGGCACGGTCGTAACTTTACACCGGTGGTATCAGCTTAATGGAACAATAAATACAAATTTGCTTCTCTTGACTAATCTAGGACACACAAAATGTCTTAATTTATTTACTAGATCTGTTAGCTAATGTCTTTTTAGTGCAGTTCGACAGATGAATGTGCAGAGCCTGCTGAAGACAAAAACTTGTCTAACCACTGTAGTGGTGATACTTGTCCGACTTTAGCCAGCTAAGGAAGGCCGGCTCTGTCCCACTTGCTTCGTGGTCTGCTCCTCCAGCAGACTGCTACTGCTCCACACCATATTCCCCCATCCAATGTATCAGTGTTGTATATTGCAGGGATATGAGCGTGGTAAAGCCCCTGAGTGTGGAAATGCCTCGCTCGATGGTGCTGGTGGTGACTTCATGGAACATTCCCATGTCCCGATGGCTGAAAACATGTATGTAACAAGTATGGATTTAAAAAGACTCCTCCATCTCTGAGGAGTACAGAGATTTAGTAGCTAGACTCTGCAGTCAGTGTAGTAGCTAACGGGGAAGCATGCAGAGAGACGAGACAACATGTGTGTTTGGGTATCAGTTGGGTTTGAGGTCTGTGCAGTCGCATGCTCTCCTGCTCCTGGGTTTTTAGGATAATGAATTTGAAATGCTGAATATAATATATTGCTTTATATGTGAATAAAGTTGCAACAAGAACGTGTTCTGCATGTAGGCATTATGTTGCGTTTTGTTTCATGTTCATCAGATGCCTTTAAAAACGCCATGAAACTGGGGACGTTTCCAGCCATCCTGGTGACGTACACAACCAGCGCCTTGCTGCATGTTAGTAATGCTGCAAACTTCTCTCCTTCTATGATGCATTTAATTAGTTTGAGGCTCATCTTTTTTCCCTTCAGTATGGGAACACATGAGGCGTGTTCCACGTGAGAGACTGTGCTGTTGTCGAACACACCGGTAGACCATCTGCACTTGTCTGTGATCACCGGACCCAGGAGGGCATAAAAAAAGCCTTTTCTCAGAGTAGATGTTAAAGGATTTACTGTCACTACTTTTAAATTAATGTGGTGTTTGTTTTCTTTAAGGGTCTCAGCTTTCACCTCGGAGCTGTCCTGCTCTCTTTGGGATTCATCACATATGTTGAACATGGTATGAAAAGCACATGGGCTTGTATTCACAATGTTGGACCATTGAACGTAGTAGACGAGGAGGCAGGTTGCTATGTGCTCCCAGCATTTGTGCTGTACTCTGAGACTAATCAGTATGTATTTGACACCTGAATGGTCATTGTTGATTTTTCTCGTCCTCAGTTCTGAGAAAGAAGCTGGCATCCATCTTCCGTGCCTGTGTCCTCTCTAGGCCCTGCCCCTCTGACTGCGGCCATCCGCATAAGAAGGTGAGCAATGCTAAGAGTTCAACACACACACACACACACACACAAACAAAAGTTAGTCAGCTTTATGGTCCATTCCTTAACATGTACCAAACATACAAAGGGGTTGAAAAAACGCTTCTCTCCAGTCGAACATATATGGTGAATACAGATAAATATAACAAAGTGCAAGTATATTAATAAAACATTTAGACAAAATAAATAACATCAGTATTTAAGCAGCAGTCAGACATACAGTATTTAGTGGAGGGAGTCCTAAAGTCTGTAGCCCTTATGAGGAAAGGAGACGCCCATCAGGGACTCTAGCAATAGTAACTGTTGCCATCTGTCAGCTGATGGCTTGGCCACCAGGACAGGTAACACAAGGTCATTCCAAAGTTTGTGGATTTAATACAGTTGTAGCAGTGTATGGTTCTTTGTATTCAATACGTGACGCCCTTAGGGCCTTGTGTCTGGACGTATGTGAGAAAATGCTGTCTTTTAACTGAGTGTAACAATTCAGATGCTTTGCAGAAACGTAGTGGTTCATGTTGATGGTTGTAGTCATAAATGTGCTTTACGTCACCCGGATTCATGTCACAAGATGCTGGAATACATCTCTGCATCAAGGGAGCTAGTGAAATCAGCAAAGATGTCCAGTTCCTCTGCAGGGGTTTCAAATAATGAGGCTCTATGAAGAAGTGCTTGTGACTGTTGATCAGCTAATTCCTCTTCTGGTCTGCAGGAGTATTGGGTGATGTTCCTGAACCTGGTTTTCGGCTTACTGGCCATCTTCCATCTCACCTACCTCGGCTCCATGTTCGACCCCGGACTTGATGAACAGGAAGTAGAGGAGGTGAGAGCAGCCACAAGGACTAACTCCCAGGAAGAAAAAAAAGATTATTTCTATGCTACATATATGCTGCCAACATACAGTGGAAGTGGATATTGAGCAGTGTAGAGACTATTAGGAAAGGAAAACCCTTATGCCCCTTTACCCGCTGGAAGGCTTTACATTTAATCAATCTGTGCAGGTAGAGTTTAATTATAATAATACTTTAAATAGATATAGCGCTTTTCTAGCTCTCTATCTATTGTATACTCCTCAAAGACACTTTATATAGGGCAAAGACAAACCGAACGAAAGACAAAGGAGCAAACAAAACAAATCTGGGTTGAGCTTTCATGGTGCGTAGCCGTGCTTCTAATTTGTAAAGCCTAGCCTCCAACCTATCAAAACACTACACAAGGGAGGCAGAGGAATGGGTGAACATGTGACACATCCAGCAAAAGGGAGCAGGAAAGGTAGGGAGGGAAGACATCGCTAGGTTAGCTGCTGAGCTAAAGTACGGTAGCTAATGCTAGCAGAACTAAAGCCAAACTATTGGATTGAATGAAAAGTTGCCAAAAGATGAAAAGGACTTTCAGTGTTTTAAATTGCCTTTAGAAAAATTCTCTATTGTCCTGAAGAATATCACACATTGACGCTTGCTTAGCTAGAGCTGTGAAAATACCATGCAACAGGAAGTGTTACCTTGTAGCCGGACAGTGTGGGGGAGAGGAGACAGACAATCATGAATAAATTATACACTGTAATGATAGATAAATGCTTTCCTCTCATTTAAAGTAAGGGCTGTATAAAAAATAAAATACATTTTTCTAGTCTTCCGACCACTCAAAGCTCTTTTATACATAATGTCATCATTCACACATTCATGCCCTAATGACCGGAGCTACCATTTGGGGTGCCTCCTGCCCATCAGTAAATTCTATTCATACCCATTCATAATATTTGGGGTCACGTTGAACCCAACATTCAACATTGAACCCTGCAAACAGCTGATCGTCTGATTGATCCCCAGATCTACTCTCGCACTGATTCAGCCATCAGTAATTAGCATTCCCATTGGAGTCACAGCTATTGGAGCAATGTTGGGATTAGGTTTCTTTCCCATGGACACATCAACACGCAGGTTAGCAGGGCACGTGATCGAAGCGCCAAGACTCTGATCCGGTCCGTCACTTCCTGTATTGCAGGGTTACACGGCCATCCACACCATCCAGAGGTGGTCTGAACTGAACTGGGCAAGCCACTGGGTTGTGTTCGCCTGCTGGCTCTTCTACCGATTAATCCAGTGATGTTGGAGCAGATGGAAAGGCGGACTGACACCAAGTACTTCTTAATTCAGTGGATGCCAGGGGATGTTGTCTGATGGGACGAGGATCTGCTCAAGTGGGATGCTCTGGCTGTGATGGAGTTACTTAAGGGACATCTTCAGACCTGGATGCAGAGTGAGAACATGGCACATACCTTCATGTACATCAAAGACCTGCAGAAAAAAAGACTGTGAGTGGAAGAAGGACAGAAGGGACAGTTTGCGAGCTCCCAAAAGAGCTATTTTGCATTGTTGTATGCGTGTTGATTTTTAAAGGGTCCATAACTGTCATTTTCCATATGGTCTTCCGTTACAACAGAATATTTTTGTTCTGCTGCTATTCTTTTTTTTTGTGTTTCTGTAAATGTAACCAGTCTAGTTATAGGCTGAGCAAGCAACGATGTAACCTTGAGCTCTGAGTATTCTATCTTTTTCTATGAATTATAATCACCTACCTCAAATACACTTGATAAAGTTAATAGTGATTGTATTTATTCAGTCATACACATGGGCCAGTACTACATACTACTGCATATACAGTTGGAATCATAGTGTGTGTGGGGTCTGGTAGCATCCAGTGGTGAGGGTGCAGATCGCAGCCCTATCTGCCTACAAGTCAATACTGTTCCACAGACGGGCTTTCATTCAGATACTGAACCTGATCATATAGACCTTAAGAGTAAGTGGACAGTTTCTCTTTTCTAGTCTTCTGACCACTCAAAGCTTAACACTACATGTCATCATTCACACATTCATGCGCTGATGACAGCAGTAACCATACAAGGTGCCTCCTGCCCATCAGTGAATAATATTAATACCCATTCATCATTTTTAGGGTGAAGTTTCATGCCCAGGCACACCTCAACATTGACCACTGCAGCAGGGAATGAAACACCCGATCGTCTGATTGGTCTTCAGATCTCATCTCCCATGGTTCCACAGGAAACAAGGAACAACCATTTTTGGAATGATAAGCCGTTCCTCGTGAGCCCCCTGCACTCCACTGAGGCAGGTTTCAGGGTTGGGGGCATTTCATAATGCTGTATATAGCAAACATGTGAGCTGAGAAGTAACATTAGGATCACTTTGTGGTCAAGAAAAATGTTGAGCTGTAAACTTGCCAAGGTCGGGAATAGGCCCACAGTCATTTGACCCTCACTTGAGTCCTGTGCTAGTTCTTTGTAGTGTGAGGCGCTACTGAGGGGCTAGCTGGACCATACTCAATTAGAAAATAATCACAATACGTTCAAATGTAATCTTGCAATATGTATTTTCTAACAAATGCAGTTAAGGGTGAGACGTTTTCGTAGCTGTATCACCCACTTAAAAAGGGAATTATTTGTCCCGTGCCCCAATATACACATTACGTTGCTGCATGTACTAGCAGCTTTGCTTCTCCTTGATATACTTTGATATTATTTCAATTTGGCTTCGGATAAGGGTCACATTTTTCCCAGCAGCCATTTTCGTTATGGTGTAAGGAAATAATACAAATGACATACATTACATGTTTACATTTCACTGTGGAGATATAACTTTTGAAATGCCCCGATAGTTTACGGACTCACTGGTGTACAACACGAGCCAGCGTCTTCCGGGGAAACTGGCTTAGCTTAGATGTAGTTTGAAACCTACGTTTTTTATTCAGCGCATTTAAAAGGAACTCGTTGAACCGGATGCGGTGTTTGAAAGACGCATTGCTTCTGCTAGTTAGGATAACTATGCTGTTGCTGCATGTTGTAAACACAACTAATTAACAAAAAACCATGGACCGAACGTTGTAATTTCTTTGTGAATCGCACTTACGTTAGCGCCAAAAGAGATCTCTGTCAACCGGCCCTCCTACGTATGGACCAATGAGAGGGCTGGGATTGGATGCTCCTCCAATCAGCAGCCGCTACAGGCCACACGTAGTTGGATATCCCATCAATGTGTTTTTTTTTATTTTGGCGGCTGGGTGGAAAACATGGTGGAAAATTTGAAAGGTAACTCATGAGGACTAATACATCATGTTTTATATTCCTTTATACATTAGTCTACTTTTGTTTTTCGGTCATGTATGAGCTTAAACCTTTTTAAAGACCCCAAGTAGTTACGCCTTTTTACCCTGGACTTCTCATAACTTACGAGAGCGGTGGAACTGCATTAACGTTAACGAATGCTGTAACTGGGGACATTGTACGCAACTCTGAATATAGGTTTGGACGTAGTTACCTTACGTAATCAGTTAAATAGTTAGTTTTGCACTTGCATCACGCCACGTACTTCATACCGTTTAATGGTCGATGTCTGACATTGCCCTGGGGTGAATGGATGTGACCATTATGTCGATATCACCCTCAAACGGTTGTAAAAATCTATCAGAAGATGGGATTTATTTGGGGTCCAACGCTCGTCACTGTGTTATGTTGTCGGAATGAGCAATGCAAACAGCCACGTTATACATAGTGGGTTCCGGTGCAGCTTAGCTGAGGAGTTGATCTGTCAGATTGCAGCGTTCCCTGGAAGCTGTCCTGGGATCAGCTGGAAGCCCTGTGTCGCAGAGAGAGCCTCTACTGTCCACAGCTCGGTGTGAAGAGAACCACCGGCAATGAATTCGATGTGGAGTTCCTGTGTGACTACAAGAGGACGAAGGTAACTACAGCGGCCTCACCTCACCTCACCTTTTCTCTTTCCTTATTAATGCATCCGTGTTTTCTCCCTTCGTGTACTGTGTCGTATCAAATCACATTCCTGGCCGTCATTGGATGAACTGTTTGGGAAACCGAAAAATTCAGATTCTTTATAAAGAGAAACAAAAGTGACTGTCTATTCTGCCCACAACACAATCACATTCAAGCGTAGTTGGCAAACTTTAAGAATCTCTGCCTGTGTGACTGAGCTGAGCATCACACCACTGGAATGTTAAGCCCGACAAGACTAAACTAAGACTCCCACCAACCAGCTGAGCTTTACCCTTGACACTCCGTCCCAACCTGTCCTAGCAGACAGACACTCCGTTCACTTTCCCTCACTGCCAACATTCTGTCATCTACATGCTGCACTGGAGAATCGTCACACTCTCCTCCACTTCTTCTGCATCCAGTGAAAACGCAATGCGTTCATGTGTGCATACAGCTGTGGTACCAGCTGCTCTTTGCCTTGTAGTCTCTTATTCAGGGTGTTGAGTCAGATCAACTAAAAAAGCCAGGTCTGCCAGCCATAAAGGGTCAGTGATCTCATGGAGAGGTCTACCCTTTTTTTTTTCTCAGGGAATAACGGAGCCGCGACCGAGCCAGCGCACCTCAGAGTAGGCCCCACATTCAGCATTAGTGCACTTGAGATACTTGACATGTTGTGTGATGTGATAGTGAAAGCCAAATAATTACTTTGTTAGGTATAGTTCAAATCATCCTGTGTTGTCTGTGATCATATAGTAAAGGATGTATATCTAAGAAGTGAGAATGAACACCATCTTTGCCTTAATGGAAGTGGTGTGTTTCAGGAGGAAGAGTTCTACCTGGTAAAGTGGGAGGGCTTCCCAGAGGCTGACAACACCTGGGAACCCAAAAGGAACCTCAGATGTCCCAAACTGATGAAGCAGTTCCACCTGGACCTGGATCAGAAGCTGAGACGCCACAAAAAATGTGGTATCCCTAAAAAATTAGATAAGGAAGTTTCCTCCTTCCTCGTCCAAAAAGCCAAAGTCCGCAAGCGTCTGCAGCGCTGGGAGGCCCATTTGAATCAGACGCGCAACCACCCAGGCCGCATCTTTGTTATGAACGAAGTGGACCTTGAGGGCCCCCCAAAGAACTTCACCTATATCAACAACTACAAAGTAGGCCAGGGCATCGTGTTGGATGAGATGGCTGTGGGCTGTGAGTGTAAGAGCTGTTTGGAGGAGCCAATCAATGGCTGCTGCCCGGGGGCCTCCCTGCACCGCATGGCCTACAACGACAGGGGGCAGGTCCGGGTCCGGGCGGGACAGCCAATATACGAGTGTAACTCCCGGTGCAGCTGTTGCCCCGACTGCCCTAACAGAGTGGTGCAGAAGGGCATCCAGTTCGACCTGTGCATCTTTAAGACGGAGAATGGCCGTGGATGGGGCGTCCGCACGCTGCAGCGCATCAAGAAGAACACGTTCATCATGGAGTACGTGGGAGAGGTAAGACCCCCGCCCAGCTCATGCATCATAGAAAGACATAGAACGTTGGAAGACCACAACATTCCATTTATGCAACTTACAATGCTGAAGTGTGTGTGTGTGTGTGTGTGTGTGTGTGTGTGTGTGTGTGTGTGTGTGTGTGTGTGAGATGTTGAAGTAGAAGCTCTGACTGTCTAAAGCCAATCCTCTTTTAGAGATGGATTGCTATTGGCTATGTACTCTGTGTTTTCCCCTTCCATTATATTGTCTGGGTTCCCCCCCCTAAAGGTTTGATTTTATATTTGGCACCAGATCATTGCAGACGTTCCCTTTGCCATAGAACAGGTTCTTTTCTTAAACAGCGCAAACAGCCTTATGTTATTTCTCGGATTGACACCACAGCACTAAATGGTTGCATGCTTACAGTTCTCCTGTGCTCTCTGTACCCCACACACATTGACACGTGCGCATAAAGTGCTAAACAATGTCTATTGCAAGCGCTTCTTTTGTTTCCCATCATGCTCCGCAGTCCTCTCCGAGACATGTGAAAAGTGCATCAAATAAACAGAAGCCAGCAGTTACAGTTGTTGATATTACAGATTTGCGCCATCACTTTATCTGCATGTTTAGCAGATTTCAACATGGGAACCTCACCAAGGCACAGAATAAAGGGCCAAATGTTTAGTGTAAACCATATTATGTTCATATTGGCTTGATGATACAATGCACTTTGTAGCTAACATCCAGGTATGCCACAAAATGAGAGAAGAATGACCCACAGCTGGCCCTACACACTGAACACCAGGAGCTGACATTTTAATATCCAAATGCTTGTTAGGGAGTTGTATTTTGCGTGAAAAAAAAAGATTCCCATCGTGAAAATGATTCATCTTCGAATTGCGCAGAATAAATTAAAATAATACTTTTTCCCAATGAAGACACACCTTGACTACCAAGATGAGTGCCCTGCTTCCTGAAACGGAAAAGGTTCTGCTTCTTAGACAAAGTCACGGACAAATGGCTTGTTTTAAATTCCACATGCAGACTAAAGTAAAGACAGTGAGTGGTTCTCTTAAGGTGGATTGAGCTTTTTAAGGTGGCTTCTATGTTGGAAGCAGCTGGACTGACAAAGGTTGGTTGCAAACCAGGTGTTCATCTCACCAACAGTGCATTCTATTCAGCCACATGGCAGTGTGCATGTGCTCCGGCAGCCTGAGCAGGACTACAGGTACTGCTGAACCAATTACCAGCCACAAAAAGCTGACATACTCATGTCCATCCACATAGATCTCATCCAGCTTGAACAGGTGTTTCTGTAAATATTTGAAGTGACTGTTGTAGTGATGCATCCTTAAGTGAGTAAGGCGCTGACTTGTGTCCTTTGTTTTCTCCAGATCATCACAACAGATGAGGCAGAGCGGAGGGGTCATGTGTACGACCGCCAGGGCTCCACTTACCTGTTTGACCTGGACTATGTGGAGGACGTGTACACGGTGGATGCAGCTCACCAAGGCAACATCTCCCACTTTGTGAACCACAGTGTGAGTCTACTGGAAATGTTAAACAGGGGCTCTTATCAACTTACTTTTTTTTATGAAAGTAAGTTCATAAGTGAATTATTAAGATAATAGAAGTCATCACTTCTACCATTTTTGATTTCTTTTTTTAATGTGAATGAACCCTGTTGGAGAGGGATTCCTGCAGGCGGCATGTGGGTAAAAAACTAAACGCTGTGACTTTGCAGTGTGTCCACGGCTCCTCCTCTCCTCTCATTGGAAGTAACGGTTATTTACGTTTATAACGGTTTAGTGTAGTGTGAAAAGCCGCTGACGCATGTTGTGTTGTTTTTGCAGTGTAACCCCAACTTACAGGTATTTAATGTGTTCATTGACAACATTGACGAGAGGCTCCCAAGGATTGCTTTATTTTCGACACGGGCTATTCGGGCGGGAGAGGAGCTCACCTTTGACTACAAGATGCAAAGTAAGTGACATTGATTGAGCAATCAAAGATACAATATCCAATGTATTGCAAACAAACATTCACAATCATTCCTTCTGACCTACTAGAATCTCCCTTTCCTTTTTATTTTGCTTTGTGGGGAGCTCAGTAGGTGCTCTCCACCTCTATCTCATGAGGTGGGATGTGGCAGAATGGGCTCTGGGGCTTATGAGGTCTAACTCCAGCAAGCAGTACATGCAACAGGAAGTCTGTAACACACGGATCTATACGGGGTGACCCGCTTGTGAAGGCTTCATGTGTCAGGCACCCTTGTGTTTGTTTCCAGTTGATCCGGTGGACACAGAAAGCACCAAAATGGACTCCAGTTTCAGTGTGGCGGGGCTCCCCGGCTCGCCGAAGAAAAGGGTTCGAGTGGAGTGTCGGTGTGGGTCAGACTCTTGTCGGAAATATCTGTTCTGACGAAGGCCTGCTAGGAACACACCACCGGCATCCGCCTCAGGATGGACACAATTGTACAGATTTGTACATTTTTTGATGGATGTCTTTTTCTTTTTTCTTTTTTTTTTTTGATCAAAGCTGAAAACAACTTTTTAAATGTGAACATGGCCAACCCGTCTTAGAAGAAAAACACAATCCACATTACTTGAATGTGGAGCCTCTTGGATGCATACGGGTAGATTACTGGCCCGACTCCTCCCTGTTTTTAACCCCTTTCTATGAAATTTGAGCGTGTTCCCTTTTTTCAATGCTCTAAAATGTTATACTACTAAACTCTCACTACGGGTAGAAGCTGGGATCCGAGAAAACAACCGGGTCACTTTAAGTTTCATTAAAGAGAAAATAAAGGGGAACAGTAGAGTTAACATCCTTCCCACTTCCTGCCTGCGCACAGATCTCAGTTATTAACTCGGTGAGTGTCATAACTAGTAGACATCATGGATAAACGTGTAAAATGAGATCCCCATTGCAACACATGTGCTATTTTTAAACTCCATCATAGCTTCACTGTTCCACCTCCCTCTGTGTTGTTGGGGTTGATTGTAAGTCCATCCGTATGGAGGCGTGTTATTGATGGTGCTGGAATGAGAGCAATCTCCTTTCTGTCACTCCTCTAACGGAACAGTATCTTTTTTTGTGGTCATTAGATGAGTCTTACAGCCATATTTAAACGCTGTAGTTATTAGTAGTTTACTTTTTATTGGTGGAGAACAAAAACAATGTAAATAAACTGATGTTTTTATGTTGTATTTTTACTCTTGAAAAAAACATTTGTACCATGGCTTTATTTGGAGCGAGGGCATTGACAAATGTAATCTTTAGATATACACAATATCTTTGTTTTTATTAGGTTCAAATGTTCTTTTTAAATGGACTGTTCCAAAAAATTAAAAGAGCCTTAACTTTTCTGAGCTTTTGCAATTGTTAGTGTATTTGACAAATTTCTTGTCAGTACCCATGTTTCCCTTTTTTATGCCCAACTTGATTGGAAAGCCTCAGCTTCATGTCGCTGTTCCGCCTCCAAATGGAAAGGCTTTAGTTCCCTTTCCGAGGATCTTCCTCTCTTTTTTACCAGTAGATGGGGCTTTGACCTGCACAGTCACATAACGTGTTTGACTTCCACTTCCTCCACCTCACACGTTGCTCTTTCTTCGTATCGTCTAATCGTCAGTTCTCACTCGCCACGTCTTTCTGCCTTATATCACTTCCTCCATGAAGCAAACGATTGATAGATGAAACATCTGATATGACAGCTTCATGCTGGATTCAACTGAACAAAATAAAGTATGAGACAAATTATTTAGAAGACACTAAATTATCTTTCCACCAACATTCTATGTCATGTCATTTAGCTGACGCTTTTATCCAAAGCGACTTACAATAAGTGCATTTCAACCATAAGGATAGAAACCCAGAAGAACAAAAACAACTAAATGCAATTTCATCAAATGCCGATTTATCTATTTTAATTATACAATTTTGGAAGATATAAAGACTGTGGGTTGGGTTGTAGGGTTTGACCATGTACTGGATGTAGACTGGACCCGATCCATTCACAGCACGGTACGTGAGCACCAATGTTTTGAACTGGATGCGGGCAGCCACTGGTAACCAGTGACGAGAGCGGAGGAGTGGAGGAGTGTGGGAGAATTTAGGAAGGTTAAAGACCAGTCGAGCTGCTGCATTCTGCAGGAGCTGCAGAGGTGGAATGGAGGCAGCATGGAGACCTGCCAGGAGAGAGTTACAATAGTCAAGGTGGGAGATGACGAGAGCCTGAATCAGCACCTGCTCCAGAATCCATGTAAATCCATTGGATCATTCAAGGTTTCACGTCACATGTTCCATATTGGCTTCCAAACTGGTAAGTAGTGTTAAATGGAGAGTAAAGAAAACGTCCTTCTCCATCAGAAGGATGTGATGACAGGCCTCAGACATCCAGACTGCTCCTTCATTGGGGGGAACTTGCTCTTTAGAAAGTTGAGTTACTTTCAACTGAAGCTCCCGCATTGTGTTGACATTAGTCATACAAAACAGTTGTCTGTCCAGAACTGATCTATTAAGTGGGTTCTACATTCAGTTGTATGTGACAGAACACAGAAAAACTACTGCTTTCTGAGAGGTCAAATGACTTTCTAGAATGCCCATGCTTATAACACATTAAAAAAACCTCATTATAATCTGCTTAGAATACTGTATAATCACGGTGATAAGTATTTAAAAAATAATAATAATTCATTACCATAACATAATATAAAACATGTATATCTTAATGTTACTTCATTTTGAATCACTCATTGACAATCCTATTATATAATATAACCACTTTAGCTAGATGGAGGATAGAGGAAACGAGATTGTAGTTAGTCCTCCTTGCATTTTGGTTTGCCATGTCATTGATCACATACATAACCATTTTGTAGTAAATCTAAGAAATAGGGTGCATTGTATTTTGTAGTTGCTACAAATACGGGGCTAGTACGGCTGGAAGGAAGTTATGGTATTACTTGAAGTGTAAGACAGCTAATGCCATTTCCGGTCTAAGAAAGCAGTTGAAATGTGAGCTTACTTGCGTTACTGTTGGTATGGAAGCACCGAGAACAGAAATGTTATTTGAAATACTGAACGACTTTCCTTCAAACGGTGTGTTGTTAACGTTCCCCAGAAAAGCACTAGTATGTCTGCAATCAAATGTGTTTTTCTAGACGTAAATGGGTTTTTTGTGGTTTGGGAATCATGGGAAGTATCTCCTATATAATAATAATAATAACGTTCTGATCATAACAAACAAAATTTATTTTCATTACAAAATCAACATCGAAACTCATAAATTGGCAGAGACATGCGTAGTAGCTCAACTTTTATTTTTTAATAATACAGAACAAACGGAAACCGCAGCGTCTGACGCTCACCAGGGGGTCAGAAGAAAAAAAATTCTTTCACATCCGTTAAACCTTCTGGCTTTTTTCAGTATGATAGTGGCTGAGATGAGGTTAGCCTTCTACATTTAGTGTTTTACTTTAAAGTAAATGAAGCATTCTGCGGACCGTCTTTAAGCTCAGCCTCTCTCTATCACATTTACCATCCTTCTTATTGAGATCTGTCTGCAACAACAGCAAAGACTGGTTTGGACATTCACTTGTCAAACGTTTTTTTTGGCCCATTTAATGCTGCAGCCTGGTCACACCAGCACTCACACCACATTCTATTCTTTCCCACCAGATTTAACATAGCTCGCTTAGCCGTTCTTCTTTCTGATGTGGCGAGATCAATGAAAAACCAATCATTTAAGCAAAAAGTGAGGATTAAATGATAATACCAGTTGATTATAATTTGGGTTTGGTTTATTTGTCATATTTACTCACTATTTTTGGTTTCTTCTTAGATCTGGGAACATGGCGATATTGCTGCAACAAGCAGTCACATGTTGACACAGGTTGTAAACAAACCCATAATTTATCTGAACTACATTGTGTGGAGGTCACACTGAAAAACCTGTAATAATCTCCCATTAAACAGGTAGACGTGGTTCATGTTAAGCAGGAAGTGGGATTTGATCTATGACGGCTGGTTTGATTCCCTGCTACCAACCTGTTGGTTTGTTCCATCCTACCTGATCATGTGACCTGATCTCAGTGTTCGTGTCACTGATGGATAAAGAAGATCCAAAGAGAATAATTAGCTGTTATCGTTTAAAGAAAAATAATGAGAAAGCGTTTTAAATGTACAATTCTTGGTTATTTATCATCATGAAAATGATCGATATTAGGCTTTTTTTAATATATCAACATTCAGAAAGATTTTATGCAATCATATTGGGCCTAACATGATCTCAAGCTCTTTTATCTCCATTATCCCTTAATTTGTAAAACATAATCCAGTCCAATTAGTATTAAACTATTACACGTTTTACAAAGGGGACTTTGAGTGAACTTCATTGGTTTGAAAACACATTCAGATCCTTGCGTCGACATGAAAAACACAAAGGAAGCATTTGCTGGAATTAGATCTTCCGAATGAATGTTTCTGTAATTCCCTCTCATGTTCCTGTTTCATCCATGTTTGTATACCAGAAATAAACACACACACACACACACATTAAAAAATGGGATGATCAGGAACTTTTTCTGTTGCATTTCAAAGTTGATTCGCTGTCAATATAATACACAATAAATAGTACAGAGGTCACAGTACATTTACAAAAGAGAATCTGGCTTAGGCAACTAAAAAGCACTGTCGGGCTGGTCCAGCATCATCCACATGCTTCTCTGGCTTAGTCTCAGAAATGATAATGGAAAGACCAGTCGTTTCTTCCTCCCTCAGGTCGATGTCCAAAAGGAGAATAAAAACGTGAAAAAAACTCCGGAGCTGGCTCCACTTCTACTACTTTGAATATTCGCCTCCATCCCTGTTTAATACCATGTGTCCATGACCGCAGTACCTCCAGGTTTGAATGGCAAAACCAACACGTCTTCTAATGTCACACAGAGCTCTGTTCCTCCTTGGATGACTTGAGTACATACAGAAGAAACATTTGTCTACTCTTTGTTGCATTGGTTGAATATTTTGATGAAGTAAGGCCATAATTCTGGAAATAAAAACGAGATTAGCGGTTGGCGGGTGTGTCGGATATTCCGCGGCTGAGACAAAGGGGTAACTCAAACCTCCAAAAACAAGCTTAAGGATGCGTCATGCTTTCACACATTCACTGACAAATTACAATCCTTGTGCCATCTTACTTTCTTGGTTCTTCCGTAAGTGATAGATAACAAATAAGTTGTTATTTAATTTTTTAGGTTTGTGCTAAAATAAAGCAGTAGATATGCTCAAATCTTCAAAACTGTGTGTGAGGTACGATATCAGTCCGGCCTGTTTTCCGGTTGTATATTGTAACAGATCTCTTGATACCTAATGTTTAAAGAAACTGTCCTTCAACCAGTGTCCTTCCACCCAGAGAGCTGCTGCAGGTCTCATTGCCCACTTCCCTCATCCATAGCAGCTCTTTTCACTAAAGTTGTGTTACTGCTATTACCTATGACTTTTCCTCAGTGCACATTCTAAGGTTTTGCATCAAGGTGTTTTCCAAGCCTCAACATGAGTCCTCGTAGTATTTTCCCTCCCGTCCTCTCTTCAATCACATCTGCCTCTGCTAACTAATACAGCACGGCGGAGAAATTTAGACTACAGAAGTTGCTGCTTTGTCGCTAGGAATCTCTTTGTCACCCAACCGACTCAAATATCCTCTGTGTCAATCCGAGACTTTTCTAATTGGCCATTTTGGCATTCTTTATGAAACATTTCATGTAAATTTGCTCTTTGTCTGGCTTGGTTTTCACAACTACAGCATTACTATTGGCATGTCTTTGCAATTTTTCTCTAGTTATTATGTATGCTTTTGGAGTGAAAAGGGGTTGGTCGATGGAAACGCATGCTTACCATTCCAGTGTTTAAACCATTACCCTTATTAGTTTGCACTCCCTTCTTAAAATAAGCTTGTGTCAAATCAAACGTCACATTTACTGAGGTTGACACTATCACAATTTCAGTTGATAGCCCGTTGGTTTCTCTCCATGTTTTGAACATCATCTCTCCTTACATGACACAATAAGGCTCTCGTGGCAAATTAGGTTTAGTCCTGCAGCAGGCTGGTAGGTGTGAAAGGAGCCCTTTCTTCAAGTCTTTGTTAAGGAAGAAACAGACAATAGGGTTGACCCCGGCTTGGGCGAAACTCATCCACACGGTGGTGGAAAGGTACCGGTGAGGTATTGTGCAAGCCTTGACAAATACCCTCCAATAGCAAGCCACTATGTAGGGAGACCAGAGCACCAGGAACAGCAAGGTGATCACGTAGAACATCCTACCAAGCTGCTTCTCCGTTTTGAACTCCTCCATGCCCAACAGGCGACGGTTCTGGTTGTGCGAGTTCTGCCGTATTCCCAGCAGAGTCGGGGGCATTGGGCCCCTGCCAAAGCCTGCAATCCAGTTGGCTGCTGCTTGGCCCGTAGCCCCTGGCCCGTGGAAGGTCCAGTTCTGACTGATGGCCGGCACCATCTGGACCGGCTTCATCTTACGGTGCTTGTACTCAAAAAGGAGTAGCTTCATGTAGACAACATGTGTGGCTAGAATGAGCACAGCCAGCATTAGCATGAAGCCCAGGGTATCATTAGCCTTGAAGTAGCGATGCTCAAAAATACACTGGTCCTCCTCGCGAATGAATTTGTAGGTGCCCACATCAAAAACCGGCGGGAAAGCCATTGCTACCGACAGTGTCCACACCATGCACACCACCGCCACACATGTCCAGAACGTCATGCGCTTGGAGTAAAAGCGGTGGTGTGCAATGGCCATGTAACGTGTTACACTGATGCAGAAGAGCACGAAGGCGGCATGGAAGCAGAAGAGCACTGCCATAAAGGCCACCACTTTGCAGCTCAGCACGCTGTAGGTCCAGGCAGAGCCATTCTTTATAGATACCAGCACAAAGGGGAAGCAGATGGCTGAGCGAATTGTGTCGGCCAGGCACAGGTCAAGCAGGAAGTAGTAAGGTGCTTTGTGCAGGGCCCGGTCCCGCAGTACGAGCAAAGACACCAGCAGGTTTCCCACCACGCTGATGCAGATGATCAGCCCCAGCAGCACCAGTTTGATATAGGTAGAGACAGCCGGGGACGAGCTCTGTGCTGCCATACCTCCTGCCGTAGCCAACACCGCTGCAATGGGCCCAGCTGGCCCTTCGCCGGTCTCGTTTCTATTGGCCATTCCGAATGCCCCACCACCCATACCAGCTTTTTGTCAAACACCAAAGCCAGCACTCCTCCACCGCCTCCTCCGTCTGATGGTCCTTTCTCCGTCCTCGTGGCTCCCTCCTTTCTGCAGTTCACAAGGAATACGGAAACCTCCATCCACATTGCCCCATTTCGAAAAGGGTCCCTTCGTTGAGATACAATACTCTCTCACTTCCTGATCCGCTTCAGTAGCCTGAAAACAATTGAAGACAAAGAATTAGGAGTTTGGATAGATCTCTGTTAGATCTATGTCTGGAAAGTGATCTCCGTCATTTGGGTAGTACTACACCATGTGGAAATCTCTTCACAACATTATGGCAGTCTGTGAAAGGACAATTTTATGTAAAGGAATACTTAATGTGGTCTAACCGACCACCATGTTCATAATGTATTGGGAATGTTGTCTCCTGATACTCAGATATTTGCATGAGCAGACAGCAGAACTACTTTGATGGTCTACAAGCATTTTGTTAAAGAAGGCTGACCCCTTAATATTTGATAGGGACGATCATAGATGCTCCCCATGAAAAGGTTAGAAAGCAGAGCTTCTACAGTGCTGCACTAAAACAGAGGTTAGTAAGTAAAACATACGTACATTTGTCAAACCAGCAAATAAAGCTGGATTTTCAGTTGCATTGGGGCTTTGGAGTCTAAACACAAAGCTGCAGTAGGGACAGTGATTCTTCACCAGGTTAACGTCTCAGGGGCCAACTGAGTATGCTCCGGATGTAGAGCAAGCCTGTACAGGAAACTGTTTTAATGTAGCGGTTCTACACATGACTGACAAAATCTTGTGATTCCTGCTTGAACTGACTAAAGTGTGTAATGAAAGGAATTTATCTACAAAGGCATTGCTTCACATTGCTCAGCACGTCTGGACTCTTACTTTTCAGAAAGCTGAGGATACATAGCTACAACTACTGCACTTCAAAACCTCAACGTTTTTGTGAGATTGTAGCAAAAGCAGTTATTCAGTGAAAAAATTCAAGAACATGTGTGTGTACATCAAGGGCTCAGGACACACTACTAAAGCTATGGTTAAGTGTGCATTATATGATTTGGAGCCTTTAATTGCCTCTCGATGGCTCTCAACACGGCCACGCATGAGCCAGCGGCTCATAGGTAATGGTCCTTTCAGTGCTGACACGATACACTTTGTGCTGACAAAGCTAACCGTGTTGACCTGTAGGGGAACAAACGGGTGGGTGCTACGTCATCAACTGTGGAATCAGAAAGTCGTATGTTTACAGATCAAAAAGCACTCTGAGGCCACTTTGAGATTTCGGGCCACATAAAATGAATGTAATTGAATAGTATGCAGGGTTTCCCCTTACATTATATTAAACTTAATTAAACCCTTTGATTGATGGATCAGTATAATCAAAGAATGTTTTTTATATCAGCTCTTCTTGAGGATTAGTTCAGCCTCTGAGGAAAATTCATTTGAATAAAGCTAAATTAGACTTCCCTTGGCACATCATTAAAGGACAAGATGAGTACAAAGGGAAAACAGGGGAATGGCCAACAAGGAGTTTCCCATATCCAGATCAAATTTACCAATTCATAAATGACGTTTCCACCAACTGTTTGAATTGGGTTGCAGTCCCCAAAGCTCTACAGGCTGCGAGAGGGGCTGTGTGTCTTGAAGGAGGGGCTTTACGGAGCTGGAAGTTGGTTGGCGGCAGAGGGCAGAGTTACTGTCAGGAACTGGCTAGCAACAGCAATACCTCTGGCTTGTTATCGGTGGGAGGAGGCGACAAAGCTCACTGGATGAAATGTAGACAGCGGGACCCAGCATCAGGTCTCCTGATACAGAGCCTGCGGGTCTGATCACAGCTGGAGAGCCAGTAGCTGCTACAGTTTTGCATTAAGATGTTTGGGTGGCTTAAAACGACACACACACAACACACACACACACACACAGGTGGCGCTTTGTTGTGTCCTCCAGGAGGCACATCACAACAAACGCTATCAAATCCCCTGGTTGTCCCAGTGCTGAGTGAGGCCCTTTAGGTGAACCTGCATCGTTTCTCATGTGCCACTGCATCCTGCTGTATGCATCAGACATGAGGAATGGCCCGGCAAAAAGCCAAATGGTCCCCCAGTACAGGCAGACAAAAGGCAGAAGGGCCTGCAGGATGGTATGCAGGAATGCAGGGGCAGCCAGCATTCTATTCTGCAGACCAGTGACCTGAAGACAAAATGGTAGTCATATTGGGCTGCTTACCGGCTGTGGGCTGCTTGTCCTCGACACTGTGGCAGGCGGGCCGTCTGTTGCAGTCCTCATTTAATGTGTCCTTCCCACGGAGGGATCTATAGAAGCGAGGCAGGAGCCCCTGCGGGGTGTTGGCAACAGGCTCAGTGCTTCGGGAAGCCTGTTGCAGACTCCCTCTAAAGAACAAAGCATTTAAAGAACCCCAGATTCTGTTTCCTTTTTTTTCTTGTGCATCTCATGTCAACACCCCCCCAGAAGCTCGTGCCGGGAGATCCCGGTGCTCGTGGTCGCGCGGACTAGTGGGGCTTCTTCACCATTCAAACATGGTTTACGTGTGGTATTTTCCTACAGTACCGACCTCCTCTTTCCCCGCAGCGGGCGCCGTGTGGAGCATCTCCCGCCCGTCTTCGATCCGCCGCCGCTCTTCCTCTCGCATTGTTCCCTTGGAGCCGAGAGACACCTCCCGTTTGTTGTGCATGGGACCCTCTAACTCGCCCAAACGAGGATGGTGTTAGCCCGCTAACGCAGTAAGGCCAGAGAGCCCGAGCGGGCTGCGGGATGACACCGAGTCCAGGGCTCGTCTGTCCCGCAGCCCGTCAGCGGCTCCAAGCGGGGGAGGTTCGGGGATGAGCCCGCGGCGAGACGCCGGCCGCTTCGGTGTCACCGGCGGCTTTGTTCGATGGGGGGCAGGCGTCGGGAAGAAGCGCAGCATCCAGTCCTCTGCTGCTGCTGCTGCCACTGATTCTAATCCCGGTTGATGGTCAGGGGCGGCCCGAAGCTTTCGGTAGATGTGGGCAGATCCACCCCCCCCCCCCCCCCACCCCCCCTCACATTGGGACAGAATGGAAAACTGTTTAAACATGTTCATGAAAATCATTTAGTTTTAGTTGTTAAAGATGATATAGACAAAGATGTATTTCATATAATACATATGATACGTAGAAAAAAATTCGGTGGAAATCCGTGTTTGTTCACTGTAACAGTCACATATTCATGAGACAGCGGTGACAGCACAAAGGTGTGAGATTATAACACCATCATCCCTACATACTATGTTACATATGCTGAATTATGCCTTTAAAATCATCCTTATGTGTCCTTTTATAATATCATGAGTGTTTTTTATATTTTGTCTTAATACGGTTTCTGGCTCAGCAATTTAAATTACCGTGGTGTCTAAATTTAGTAAACAAAGGTGCTATACAAAAAAGCCTTCCAATAATAAAGACAAAATAAAGTTCAAGCCCTTGTTGTTTGTGATTTTGGGGTCTACAAAAAAAAAAAAACGAAAAAAGGCAATACGTCTTATTAAGCCCCCCAAAAGAATAGAATACTCAACAAGCAACACCCACACAGTCCTGATTAATGTGATTATTATGAATGTTGCTGCGTGCCAGCTGCAGTGGTGTTGCATGTATTCTAATGGCTATCACGCAGGGTACTCAGATCAGTGTCTGCAGCACACAGGGCCGGATGTAACATAGGCCACGGGAACATATGGCAGTAGTGATGACATGGAAAAACCTCACAGTATGGCGTGGATCACTGCCCTCCTCACTGCCAGTTGCTGGTGCTTTGATGCGGGGCTTTTTTGCATCAACAGCTGTCTGCTCTGCTGGAGCCCGAGCACTGACAAATACCACAACTCCTCCGCTCCCAGAATGAACAAATGTGTTCGGCACAAGCTTTGCTCACTCTGCGGATTCAGCTTCATCACCAACCCACTAACCAGCAACACTGCTTCGACAAAATCTGTAAAACAAAGCAAACTCAATGTTGAACTAAAGAAGTATTAATAAAATAAATAACAATAATTTCTGAGATGTAGGAAATAAACAGTGCATTAGCACTTTAAAGAAATTAATTTCATTTCATTAACAAAAGCATATGTCAGAAAACAATTATACTGTAGGAATAAGAATGTAATCTATGTAGAGAAAGCACTGTGTAACATGCACATTGGATCATTATTCTACATGCAGGATTTTCATTTTCCTTCACACTAATTCAGAACTTTCAATTGTAATAGTCAGTAATTAGAAAGTTAATTAATAGTTGAAAATATATTCAAGAATCTGATAAAAGCACTACTTGAAAGCAATCTAAAGTCCAATCTTTTTTATGATTTGTTTTTTTTTATTGCTTTTAAATAAAATAAACATAACTTTAACTGAAGTGGAAAATTAATGTGAGTTACTTATTTTAGGAATAAAAACACATTGTTATCGATATACCATAAATAATTCGTATTCAATAATTCAAAACAAAGTTATAAAACATTTGGGGTGTCGTGTGCTGTGAGTTCCTCATTTTTAAAATGAATGTGTGAATTATTTTAAGTTGACTTTGATCAAGCCAGGAGCTGGATTTCTTATATCTGAGATTTTACAGTGTGGTGCTGTTGTATGGTAGAGGATGGAATGTAAATGCGTGTAAACTAACTGAAGCTACCAACGATTATTACTGAGCCGCTGTACTAAATTACACATGACAATAAGGAGGTTTATATTTTTCAGCTAACCACATTTTTTTATATTGCAGCGGTCTTAATCATGTGAGGGCGCACCGGCCCATCAGCCAAGTGGTACTCCAGATACATCTTTCCCTCAGTCCGACTGTACACTTTCCTGGATTGGCGGTGGCTCAAGGACCCCAGCAACGCATCCACCCATTGTATCTACTTTCCCCAGGTGGTGCTGTGGACAATGCCATCATCGGAGAGATAGAGAAGTAACAGTAAAAGCAGCACCCGCTCCATGAGGTGTTGGAAAGTGGCTGGTGCACCAAACCCAAAGGGAAGTGTGGTGAAGTGGTACAAACCAAATGGAGTCAAGAAGGCCATTTCTTCTTTCCACTCTGACAACAGAGGAATCTGCCTGAAGCCCTTGGTCTAATCCAGTTTCGTACAGAAACGTGCAGTGTCCAGTCCAGGAGTCACATCCTTCACCCTGCGATAGTTCACACAGGACTAGATTGTGTCGCCCAAACCAGGTGCCCAAAGTCAAACAGGGCACAGAGGAACGGCTCTGGGCCCGTATGAAGGAGGATACACAGATCCAGGCCATTACTCCGCCCCTGGTTCCTCAAGACCCGGAACCAGAGGGAGGAACCAGCAGCACAGCTGGGGGAACCAGGCACTACTCCCCTCAAAATGAGACAACACTGAATGCGTGGAACCTATCGTCGTGCCGGGGCGTATCAGTAACGGGGACCGTGCCATGCTCGGTGCTCAGTGTGGCTTCTCACTGTCACCGGCGAGCTGGTACCTATGAAGGGCCAAAGTATGATGGCAGTGTAGGCAGGTGGGAATGACATTACTTTACCCGGTATCGATAGCGGCAGGTTAAAATTCATGTGTCCTGGGTTTGGAATTTTTAAAGGCCGCTCGTGGCCCTCAGAGATGCAAGGTGAGGTTCCAGGGGCGTCCTTTCCCAGGACGCACATACTCACCCCAACAGTGCCTCCCGACAGATTTCTGTAGAGTAAAGACTGTTCCCTGCAACCATCCCTTCTGTCCAGCTCCTTATGAAACCTATTTGCAGTGGCGGCTCTCATAGATGGAATAACTGTTAAATATTTACCTCCTATTTTTTAGATTTCTTGACAAGAAAAACACCATAACCAGTCTGATTCTCTAAAGACACCGTTAAATATTTTCTTAATATTCATTCATAATACAGATTTTTTATTAAAACGGTTTCTTTCTGCCGTTTTGAGGATGTTGATTTTGCTGCAGTGGAAGAAATGGAGGAAGTGGTTTTGCGCATCTACATGGGGAAGAACAGATACACCTGAGGATGTTGGCATCGTTGTTGAACGATGTACAGTGCTGCAAGAACTGATAGTGGCACATGGCTGTGCATCCCTGTTTGGCTTAATGGAACTTGAGCTATCCTAAGAACCTGCAATAAGTTTTCCTGTTTCTTTATGAGGTTTTGATGCGATTGGATAGAAACAAGCTTTCCACTAAGGTGCCAGTCTTCAAAAACCAACTGCATGAGTAAATCTGCCATCAAGACTGTGGATAAGAACTCGGTTGAATTTCTTATTCATGTTGAGTGTTAAGACATTAATTTATTGGTTTGTTATTGTGTTCTTTTTTTATTAAAAGTTATGGAGTTGTACACAATGTAGCTGTTGATATTTCAATAGCAGAACCTCCAGGTTAAGCAGTCCATAATTAACCAAATGTTTAATGATTTTGCTAGTGTTTAAGTTACATTTGATAGAGATAACATCTTATCGCTATTTTGAGAACTTGATTCGAACGTTTCAGATACCTATCATCGGATCCCGGGAGCAGACCATCAATCATGATTTTTTTTTTTACAGAAATGTAACTTCTCTCGCAGAAGCAGCTGGTCCTTCAGGTTCAGGTATCAGTCAACACACAACTAAACTAAGGACGTTATCTTTTTGCTTTATTCACATGTGGGATTAAAAGAGTACAATTAGACATAGATTACATATTGTGTTTTTTGTGAATGTGTGCGTGTGTGTATACACATACATATTATACAAAGGTGACTTAATTTGTAATGGTCCCACTAATGCTTTCAGACTTCAGTATAATCAAGGTTTAAGTGAATTTTAGTAACTTAAATTGTATTTATTTGATTCATTCATCATTTATTTAACATCCGCGGTGTTCGCACTAACACTATTGCACTATTGCACACTATTGCACTAATGTGTTCAAATTGTTGAACACATCAACAATTTCCATCTGTGTTAAGGAAATTGAAAATTCACTGGTGTCAGTAAATCCAAAATAATGTAGTTATGGTTATACAAAGTATCAATATCATGTCCATCTAAAGTAAGATGATTAAGTAGGATTTGCGTGATATGTGTTATTCACAATAATAGCACATTGCTTTCATATGGCCTGATGTAAAGGACCTGCGCATATAATATGATTTTCTTTCGTCTTGAGTGTTGTTATCATGTGTCATAATTAAATTAAAAGCAGATAGCAGAACTCATCATCACTGTCAGATAGACACACTTAACTTCAGTTATATGTAAGCTTGATAATATGCGTCAACCTTGTGAGGTGTGGGTATTCTCAGAACTAAGCATGTGATTCATTTCGCGTTCAAAGGGAAGAATTTATTTCAATCAAAAGTTTTGCATATTTAAATGTTTGCTTTGAGTGTCAAAGTAGTCGGAAAATGCTGGGTGAGGAACTGGGACAGGCACCTTACGTGCATGATTTCATTTCATTTTATCTGTAGCCATATTTGCAAAACTTCTTACTCACAAAAATCAGGTGCAAAAAGTACAGAGACCATCTGAGTATGTCCCTTAAAAACATGTTGCCTGACGAGCTTAATAATAACAAAGAATTGGGGTTTGAAAGGACTCAGGCTTCCGCTGTTCCTCTGTTGTGTTCTGCTGAGATGACCTTTGACAACACAAAAAAGAACCTCAGAGCAAGCTGTTTACAGCCGTTAGAATGTCATCCAGCATGTTAACGGGCTTTCCCCCGCTGGCTGCTCTTAATGCTTCCTCTTACCATCCGAGGTTGTTGATACTGAAAATGACTGAGGTCTTGACTTTCAAATCAAAATGAGACATTTGTTATTGAATAGCATCTCATCTAAAACAAATGTTTTATAAACTGGTATTGAAGAGCCCAATTAGTACTTTCAAGTCACAAGGGAATACATAGCATTTTTTCCACTTTTGTGTAAATTTCTAGGAATGTAAAGATAGTTTTGTTCATTGTTTATTCTATGGCCAATATGAGTTTAACAAGTTTTGATATAATTCGTAATTTATTCCATAGATATGGTGCAAATTAAAGAAGAGGGACTAACTGTTTTGGTGGAACACATTTACAAACCAAAGCTGTCCTCTGGATGCTACTGTTCTAGTAGACCAGCCAAGTATCATGGCACTTTGTGAATACCTTCTATTGGTTTACGTACCGAAACACACATTTCTTCTCTTTATCCTGCCATCTAAAATGTTGTGTCACACAAAAATAACACGGAGAAGAAAGTCAGTTAAGAAACCTCATTTGTGCTGGGAACAAGAATTAAATTAACTATTTGACTAAACATCAGAGCATGGGACAGATGTTGTAACATCCAAAAAGAGGACTGTTGGTGGGAAGGGGAGGAGGTGTAACCCAATTACATTGTTTTGCTTACCTAAACTTTTCCTGGTAATCCAATACAGACATCATGGACAGGCATTTCCTGTCATAAATGGAAAAATATGTTGTAAAATCAGAAATCAATTCGTATATTTAAATAATGTGGCAACATGATGTTGAGTCTAATTCAATTTAATTCAATTTATATAGTGCCAAAGTAAGCTCAGAGGACTTTTTATATGGAGTAGGTCAAGAGCGTAGTCTTCATAATAAAAAGTCAACTTAATAAATAACCCCACATTCAAAGACAGAAAAGCCTTAGTTTCCGCTTCATTATGTGTATGTGAAAGAACACATACACAACCCAAACTGTGGGTTGATCTTTCTTTATCATTCTGTAGTTTGAGCTGGAGGTTCAGCCCAGATGACTGAAAAAAACTGATAAAGAGATTATTTGTGTTGGAGAAGTCATGTGCACAAAGCGTTGTATCGTCGGCATAAGTCGCTAAATTTGCTTGAATCTAAAACATCAGAGATAACTTTGGTAAGTACAATAATATTATATCCGACAATAAATTACTCTAGGATTATAGCACTAAAACCCTATTCAGTCGACAATTAAGGATTAATCAGATTAAATTAGCACTGTGGAAAGCTTTCCTAGCATTTACAACCTGTATCCTATTTTTTCCCATGTTTTTTGTGTTGAAGTGATTTACAATTTCAATATATAACGTTGAGTTCAAAATGCTTGTGTTCTCCATTGACAGGCTCAGAATATTATTACTTGTCTCTGACAACATGGTTGAAATAACCTTTAGAGAAATATAAAACATTTTACTTTGCTTTCAATATTTCAATATTGGGCAACAACAGGTCGCCCTTTTCCTTCCTCTGGGGCCTCATAAGATCAAAGTACCCAAAGGAGCACTACCTGTTTCCCCGGAAAACTTGGAGGTTACAGAATAACGCTTCTCATTTTAGACACATCAATAGGAGCCAAAATGTCTGGAGAGATTACAATGCAGGCTGTTGTCTGCCGCTGTCTTATGTTCTCATGGTTGAAAATAACAGTTGATTCGTTATTTTATTTGTAAAATATACAGGCAAAATTGAAAGGGAAATATTGTGTATATTATTTTGCATTTATCTATCAGCTGTGATCACTGGCTATATTGCGGATGCATCTGCATCTACATACAAATCTAAACATTGCATTGCGTGCATTGTCATGTCCTATTCATTTTAAAAGTCGTGTGCACAGATTGGTTGGGGAAGCTTGTGGTTTTCTGCCTGTCTGTTTTGCTTTTGATAGACTAAACATCAAGGAATCTGAAGTTGAATCACAACATATTATGAAAGTTCCCGAAAGATCCTATGAACGATCCTGTGATTTGAAGACTAATTAAATTCCATTAATTCTATTTTGTAAAGCCGAAAATAGCCAATTACAAATTTTCTTTAGCGGGCTTAACAGTCTGTAAACATGTGACATTCTCTGTCCCAAAACCCTCACATCGGCACAGGAGAGGGGGATCCCTCTCCACCCTCTCCAGCGGGGAGGGAAAGCACAAAGACCTCAGGAAAGAAGCAAAGCGTTTAAGGTAACAGTAATATTAATGAGATTTATATTTATAATAATACTAATGACAATAGCAGCAGTAGTTTTCAGCACGGCCATTGCAGGAGGCAGGAACAGTGTCCAACCATTATCAACAAAACCTGTTAGGAGAGAAAGAACAAATACTCGGTGTACTACTCAGGTACTAACGTTTTTGCGCGCACTTCGGGCGGGTCAATGATGAGTAAGCTGCTCTTGCATTACGGCACATATGTCAAACTCGCAGCCGGCGGGCCTCTGGGTAGTAATATTAGCCGTCACTGGAAAAAGTGTTCTGGTTTTCTTTGTTTAAGTCATATAGCATGCGGGTCGATACATGTGTGCCTCTGTTGTTTTAGCGTCGCCTCTCTGAATGTCACCATGTTTCCATCATCCGAACTGAAGGCCCCTTGCCATCATGTTGTAACAGACTGACATGTTCTGAGAGCAAGGTTACACATTAAGAGTTTGTCCTTAATGGACTTTTTTCCCCTTAAATTACTTTTATATTTTAAGTAGTTTTGAAACCAGTACTTTCATACTTTTACTTAAGTAAAAAGCTTGAGTTGATACTTCAACTTCTACAAAAGTATTTTTAAACCCGAGTATCTCTACTTCTACTAGAGTAATGAATGTGAATACTTTTGACACCTCTGAACATGGGACATTGAGCAGACAGGATTTGTAAAGCACCACAATCGTCCCCAAAATGGGTGGAACGCCATAACTTTGCTTTAAGTTGTGCGTTTGAGGTTCATACCAAGTTAAGCAATGACTTTAGAAACCCTTGCCAACAGGAGCAGATTCCGGTAGAAGGAATTCAAGAGTTATTAGACAATGGTCGAACAAGAGAGAGTTCTGTGAAAAGACTTTTAAATATTCTATACTCACTCACATTAATATTTCTGACAACAACACAGCCTTTGTTATCATTGTAAACCTTCTATAATAGTAATTGTTCTGCTTGCTTTTCTCAAAATTTAAATCTCTTTATATAAACATTGACTCTGGCCATTCTACCCGAGGTTCCATTAAATTAATTGGAATTTCATTTGTAACGGCTGGAAAAAGTCAACTTTGTTTGAAAACTACAGATATACGACACTGTGCGCTATAGTAAAATAGGACACGTAGGCTTGTAAAATCCTCAAAGTTAGATTTGCTATATGGTCATCCTGAATGCATAAAAAATGGATCACAAAAAATGTGCTATTCTGTTCAGTTTAGATTACTTAATTGTGTAGCACATGAATTTCATTATGTGATGTGATTACACTAGGACTCCATCAAAAAAATACTGGTCCTGCCATAGTTGCAAAGCAGCAAAACATGTCTACCTAAACTGATATTAATGGCCGGGACAAAATGCTTTTACCCAATTTAATTCAACAGTAACACAAACTACAGGCTGCGAAGAGATCATGAAGGTGAACCAACAACAGTTCCCTTTAACAGCTTCAACACAAACTGATCGTTTTGCAGGACTGTTGAGGTAGATTCATTAGTTTTAGCTAAGCGGAACCAATAAACTGTCTCCTAAGTGCAGTGATGACATATGTTTGCCAACCTACGACCTAACATGTTGAGTTTCAAAGAAATGTCCCGACTTTGGTAAAGATAGAATAGATCAGAGCGCAGTTGTTCTGTGGTAAGTCACAACCTTTTATGTTCACACACTTGAGCCCCATCATGAGTACATTTTTTTTTTACCATATCTTCACCCCAGATGGAATAAGAAAGCTGTTCTTTTAAAATCCGAATTCTACAATTTCAGAATGTGAAACAAACACTCCACATCCGCTCAGTAAGCCCTCACCTCCTTCGTTAGGGAAGAACTGAATCATCGGCATATCGAGAAAATATGATTCTCACTTCTCACTCTGAATCAGGAAGGGTTATCATATACATGATACAAGCCTTTCACCCAGAACCTCGTCAGCAAGAATCAATGCAACATTTTTACCTCATCATCATACATTGAGGTGCAAGCGTTTCCCACACTGTTAACACAATTCCCGTAGCCAATAGTGGCCGTACATGATGTACGGTATCTTTAAAAACACAAAAGCATCATCATGCATCATGTGTGACAGTTTATCAGAACCAAATTAAGAACCTCAATAGCTCAACTAAAATATATTAATAAGCCTTCTTTTCCTGTGCCAGATAAAATGACTCAGTGGCCCAACATAGAAGAAGAGGGAAAAGGATACTTACCTCACAGTAAACTTCACCAAGCAAAGACACAGAAAACTTGTGTGCTGAGAGAATGCGCCCTGGCTCTTCAGTCGCTCTTAAGGGCCCAGTACATACTTCTGTATTTGCTGGATACACTGGAAACACGTGACACTGGTCTCACAGTAAATGGTACGCTATGTGAGTAAAAAATGATAGCCCCTCAGGCTCCAGAAGCAGATAAAAAAACTTGGATGGATGCAAATGAGAGTACTCAGAAGAGGCAGCAAGGACAGTATTCCCATCTTACACACACATTTACATCAGGCTACCTACAGTTACAGGAGGGCAAATATGATAATATCCCCAAAAATACCTCTCTTTTCAACCTACATCAAAAAGCTTTTTTTCACTTAAACCTCACTGATCTTCTTGAACAGTAAAAGGATGTAACTTCATCACATTATATGAGAACACTGAAAAAAAACCTGAAAAAGAGTTTACCTCAACAAAATAACATATGAGCATCCAGGATACCACCATAAACATTTGCTTTTTTACTTCAAATGCTTGTTTTGTTTCATTTATGCTTCCAAGAAATCCCAATGGACAATAAAGAGCAAGAAGTGTGTGTTACATCAGTAAATTTAATTTCTTTAAAAATGGAAAGGGAGAAAAAATAGATAAATAATAAATAATAAATAAATCTTACTGTGAACTGAAAGCTCACATTGGACTGAAGGAAATAAAACGTCTCAAAAGGCCGTTATTAACCGGCGCTATAAAAAATACAAACACGGCTAGTTTGCACTTTTCGCTAAAATAAAATAATCAGCTCACTTTCCAGGAAACCTATTTTTTCAGGTTGTCAGAGTGAAAGTTTGCGTTGCAGTGTTGTGATTAGCTGGGCTTTAGCTTTCCTCCTTTTCCTGTGTGGTATAAATAGTGAGAGGCTGCCTCGCGCCTTCATGTGCCCTCTTCGTCTCAGGTGAGTAAAAACCGCTACACATAGAAATAGTCCTTTTTAAAATAGTAAGATGATGCGAAAGGCCTTCCTTCGAAGAGCTGACCTAAAATTCATTTCATAACTTCAAATATGATCAGGTGTTATTATTATGAAGTACAACTCTTCTTTTCATGGCTTTTATAGTACTTTAATCACACGAGAAACGGGCCGTCTGTTGTACTTTTTCTGAAGGTTTGAGTTGACGAAAACCATATTTCCTGTGGAATAACTCCCCCTCTGAACCATTTCTGAGTATCTCAGAGGCAAAGAGGAGGTTCTGTACGGAGGTGTTACGGTAAGCACAAATCTTACTGTTTTATTCCAAAACTTAAAATAGTTTGGTTGCGACTGTTACACGGATGGGGTTAGAAAATATATTCAGTGAGAGCAAACACAGTGAATGTGGTCTGTGTGCAGTTGTAATAGTTCAAATATTTCGAAAAGCACGAATTCATGGGCACTTCGTACAAAAATAGTGTCACGCCCAATAGCCTTGACTAATTCTGAATAAACGACATGCTCAGTGCAGTGAAATGAAGGTAACTATTCTGCAAAATCTGTACAAAACGTTACAAACATTGTGTGTTATGATCACATTCGATTGTAGTTCTGCAGCTCTGCGTTACATTAGAGTGAATGCAGGGAACAGTAAATGAACGTCACTTCACTCGGCAAAGAAAAAAAACCCTATCCAAACTAAAACTTATTCACAAACTTATTCTACACATTTGTGGCTGGGAGATGTTGACTCACAGATGTGAATATCATCCTTTGCGTGTGTGTGTGTCTAAAGCTCTGCTTTCTGACAGACGCAAAGCCCTTTGTGGGCTTCTAATCTTTCTTTTTTCTTTATTGGTTTTACTGGTCAATATCAGCTCTCTGCGATGAATGAATCAATTGAAAGCTCTATTTGTCTAAACTGGTGTTGAGAATTACTGGGAAGCATTGAAATGAATTATATCTGACTATACAACTATTTTCAAGCAGAAGGACTTCGTAAAGAGCATTGTTTTATCGTAACCTCTCTGTCAAAATTAAAATCAAATCCTGAGTGTTGTTAGAGGCCTCGGTGTGATAAGCATGCGCTACATGCACGTTTAATGTTGTCCAAACGGAGAGGGGGGAGTTGACATCTTCCATGTTCATGGTGTTGTGCTCCATTGTGGATTGAGAGAAAAGTTTGAAACATGGATTTGTCCGGTTTGTTAACAAAGTCTGCGTTCAGACCTTCTTTACGACTGAAAATGGTGGATTTGATGTCTGACTCGAGGCAACAAGGCGCCCCTCACTTTAATGCAGGACTATCTCAGTGGGGAAAGCGCTTGGTTCCAGAGACTTTTTGAAGATCCTACAAACACTCCCTTTGAAGCCAACTGAAGCCTTAGAGGTTTTACAAATATCTGAACTTTCTCTTTCATTTTGACTGGGATCTATTAATCAAATGTGTTTTATAAGCAGCAAGAACTGCACACACGCACAGATGCAGACACACAACAAACAATGGAAACTAAAATATTCTCTGCTGTAAACATGAATTTCAGGTGCATGTACATGTTTACATAATCTCCATTATTAATCTGCTTCCGAAGGCCAAAGGGTAACGTTGAAACAACCAGCAGACCTTGAGTTACATTTTCTTTTTTCAAACTCCTGAATACCTCTGAAGATACAGAGGAATTTTATGTCAAATGGTAGCGGAGAATTTAGAAGACATGTTTTATTTTGAAAATACAGTCCGGACAGCAAATCTAACAGAAGGTGGTAATAGCTGGAGATGTCGCTGATTTTTCATCTCATCACCTTGAGATCACAACATCATTACCAAACTGTTTCTCTGAAGGTCTGACTAGCCCAACGCATCAATGGCGATATCCACGCCATTCAGAGACAATGGCACTCTGTGAAGGCCTACGCCTTTTTCCTCTTCCTCCTGTCATTTCAGTTATTCTGCTGGCTGACAGACACGACCCAAAACAATGACATTGTCACATATTTGTCCTGAGATTGTGAGCATAGTACTGCACACGTAACACCACATTACATTGTTTATAAGGCATTGTGATGACTAAAGCAAGCACATTCTGCATTTCACTTTTATATTCATTTATCAGGATGGAGACATGTCTGTTTTAAAAATCTTATATTTGAATAAAAATGTTCCATTTTAATATGTACATTTTCCCGAAAAGCAATTATAGTTAAATCATTATAAAACACTGAATTTCACGTTTTAATACATATTCCTTTCGATATTTCATATACGTTCCCTTTTAATACTCCATTTTACTAGCTACAATAATAATGGACAAATTCAGATTAGCCAAAACAGACTTACAGACTGCAGGACTACAAGCTCCATCCTACAACTGACATTGAACATTGAATTATTTATTCTTATTTCAATGCTAATCGTGTATCCTGTAATGGATGAATACATCTATGTTTTTTTGTGATAACTTTTAATAAGTTGTATAAATACAAATAAAAATATAACTCATTTGTTTGATAAAATCATCATTTGAAATGTAGGCGGGACGAACGAGGAGAATGTGAAGTGTACATGTAACACTCAAAGATCAAAGACCTGAAGAAGAGAGTCTAGTACAAATGTCTTTTTAGAGAACGTGATCAAGATGTGGGATTTGAAATACGTGAGCCTGTGAGTAATAAACAGAGACGTCACAGTAGTTGCAGTATGAGGCATCTGCAACTTTCCACACTGTAATGTGGCTGATTTCAATATCCAAACTAAAACTTAATCAAACACATTTGTGGCTGGCGGATGTTGACTCACAGATGTACTGACAAAATATCATCCATCACATCGAATCCTTTCGAGTGTGTAGTGTGTGTAGTGACTAAAGCTCTCCTTTCGTGGGCTTTGCATCGGAGAGGTTAAGTAGAGAGGAAAGCCAGAATGAGAGATGGCAGTGAAAAGCCACAAACGGAGTGCGCACGCTTTCTACTGAATTTCTGTGGGTGTGCCTTTTCTGTTTGGTTTATTGTATAGATGCACGCTTCACTACAGCCTGAAAGAAAACTCTGACGTCACAGTCAGATAGCTGAAAGAACTTTACAGGAATGTGAACAATGGCAAAAAGTATTGCATGCTTCCAGGAGATCTGACATGAGCGTCTGAGGGGTTGCATACTGTATACCCATGACCCAACAAGAGGAACTATCATGGCTTCATGATTTGAGAAGAAAGAAGATGAAGCAGCACATATCTTGTCTAGTTTTGAGGTGCTGGAACAATTTAAGGACAGTACCACTAGAAAGTAAAAATTATCGTGAAAAGGTGAACCAACTTGACTAACAGAAAACGTGTGGGAAAGACTCACTGCAGTGAACCCAAAGCACCCTTCTTTAATTGTTACTCCCATCCCTCATTTCCCAGAGAGAGGTTCATGTTCCTTTAATGTTACAGAAGTCAGGACGGGGCTAGCCTAGCTTAATAAATACCCACAACAGGAATATACCAAGGTCACAGATTATTATCATGCTCTGCCTGTCTGTTTGAATGTACATACACAAACAGAGATGTAAAAAAAACTGATTGTGGTTTTAGTGACATTGTAGCAAAGTACTTCTTGAGGAAAGATGCCATCTGACTTGGAAATAGCATCCAGGCATCGCAGACAAACACAAGTCCCAGTGGTTGCAGCTGTGCTGCAGAAAGTGGAGTAGCGACATCTCCCACTCATGCTGTAGACTTCTGTGGTGATGCTATCAGTGTATGTGTGTGTGTGTGTGTGTGTGTGTGTGTGTGTGTGTGTGTGTGTGTGTGTGTGTGTGTGTGTGTGTGTGTCTGTGTCTGTGTGTCTGTGTTTTTTGTGTTGCACCGACACCTGTGTACAACCACAGCCTTTCGATCAGAAGGCCGTGGTACAGGAAATATTTTGCACCACCGAAGACTTTAATCTGTTCAAGTTCTGGATGCTGATTGGCTGGAGTCACACATTATTTTCAGATAATCACACAGATCTGACATTGCGATACCTGCTCCTTATGTTTTCTTTAAAATAACTAAACTGTAGCCATTTTTTTAAAGATTTAAAATCTCTTTCCTGAGAGGCAGCATTTTCAAACAAAAAAGAACAAACAACAGACTTAAAAACAAATAAAAGTCACCAAAACATGTTACTTCAATGAAAGCAGTAACAAAAAAAAGTCAAATTGCGGAAAAAGGAATTTGCAGCGTTCAATAAGGGAATACATTCACTGTTCAAATAATAATTGATTAAACCACATGGTACACATGGTCAAAACATAGAGACTACCACAATATATCATTCTACGGGACATTGATTTTAATAGTGAAATTGGCTCTAAAATGTATAGCTTAGGTATGCTTCTTTCTTCCATTGCCCTTTTCTCTAGAATGGTAATAGGTTTACTTAAAACGTTTCATCCTCCTTTCAGTTATACATCTCATAATGACCATGATTATAAAGACATATGTCACATGGTTTACGAACTATATCTAATTGAGATTATGGGTTACTTATATTTTTTCCGGAGCTGCCCAAGTTTAACAGGTTCAAGGGGTGTGGATAATGCTAATTATGTAATGTCACAGACACGCTTCTCCTCATGACCATCAGTGAAAATCACCAGGCTGAAGTGAGCCACCTATGACAAAAATGTCAAGTTAAGAGAGCTTGTAAATTATACATTAATGTTCTTGCATGATTTGCACAAATAACAACTTTTTAGTTTTGACATCATCAACATGTTGACATTGGTTTCAGTATGGAAGGCCTAAGGCAGAAGCTGCAGAGACCATCAGTGCTGCGCCGGGTTATCCAAACAGCTTCCAGACAACCACACGGTATGCAACCCAGCACTGTTATTTCTCATTACTTTTTAAATTGGAATAAGACAACTTAATACCGATTGTAGGACTCTCAGCATTGACGGTGGCAGTACTGTTCTTATATGTTAACCACAGATCAAAATGCTTTCTACCCCTAGAACATCCAGAAGATATTGCCGCTGTGTCAATTTGCAAGGAGGAGGCAGATGCTGTCCGTCTTCCCCAGTTGTCTTCCCCACACATGGACTCCTCTTCAAAGCAAAGTCATCTCTTCCTCCCCTTGAGGAGAGACGACCCAAAGCAGAGCTCCATCCGGAGAAGGCTTCATAATGGGTAACTTTCTCACATTCACACCAAATTACTCAATGCATCATATATTCCAATCATATTAATGGCTTGACTGAGAATATGGTGTCATGAAAAAGAAAACATGTGTTTATCATATATAGTCAAAGTTCCCTTAAATGGCGAGGGGAGACGGCAATGTGAAGAATTTGCTCGATGAAAAAAGATAACTTTCAGGGAAAATAAAAGCAGATGGCCCAAAACGTTCCTGAATACTGGGTGAACCACAGATCACAGACGGCCGAGGTGTTTCCACCAAAAGAATATTGAACATTTTGGAGGTGGACCATCATGGGGTCTAAGATTTAAAGAAATGAGGCTTATATAAGTACACGTTTTTTTTCCTTCCAAATTTAGGTGGTGCGGCTCAAATTCAGGTGCACTCTATAGTCCGGAATTGACGGTAATATGGTCCATGTTAGTTCTTGTTAATACACGTGCTGCAGCAGTCTGAATCATCTGTAGAGGCTTCAGAGACTTATGAAAGCAGCCTGATAATAAATGATGGAGTTATCTCATGCAATGCATGCACTTATTTTGCACTTAGTTTGAAACAGCGAGTTTATGATTTTCAATATATTATGTAGATGAAAAAAGGCTTTACCAGAGTCTGCTTTATCGCCGAAGTAAAGGACACATGCTGGACTCAAGATTAATTACGGTGCTGCTGGAAACCAGAGCAATTCCATCCAGAGAAACCATATCTCCAGACAGCTGACCTTGAAGATGCTCTGGGACTATGAAGATATCTGTTTTTTAACATCAGAAAGTTGCTGGTCATCCAACTTTTGATGTCCCCGTGACATTCTTGAAGTTCAACAAGATGGTCCGTTTTGTCGAGCTGAATCAACAGATACAATTGAGTATAGTCTGTATAACAGTGGAAGTACATGAAGTCTTTTATGATAAAATCACCTAACGGAAGCACGTGCAGGGTAAATAAAATCATGCAACCTTGTGGGACTCCGTGACCAATACTGGTGGTCATCGAGGGTTCACAGACACAAACTGTGAACCATGCGAACCATGCCATGATCAAGGGGGTCAAACGCAGCACTGAGGTGCAGCAGGAGCAGAGACGAGTCCTTTGTACGATGCAAGTAATATCTGCTGTTCCTCTGCTATGTTACGTTTTAAATACTGACACATGAAATTCTCAAAATTGGTTATGTAGAAAGTCACACAACTGATTTCTCAAGGTTCTTAGAGAGGAAGGGTAGATTGGACAGTAGCAGATTATCTTCCCTGAAGAGGGTGAAATATCTGAATGTGGTAAAGATGAAGGCTTTTCACTCTGCAAACACTTTCAACCTTTGGTTTATGCCAATCCGTAAACTTGAATAGGTCTTCATTTGTGTAAAACAATTTGAACATACTTACTTAGTGTTACAGCACTAGTAGGTTAATATCCCTGAGACATTTCTGTTCCCGCCAGCATCCTTGAGGAGACCAGTGCCCTGTTTGTGAGTGGCTTCTGTCGCTGGCCGGGCTGTGACGTCATGTCTGAAGATTTCCCTAGTTTCTTGAAGTAAGTCACCTGCTGTACACACACAAAAATGGTTCTTTGGAAGGCACTGCGGTTCTACCATCACCTTCCAAAGAACCATTTTATATATTTGATTGTTCTACATCCTTTTCATATGCGCATGGTTCTTTGGGATATTAAAGGGTTCTTAAATCATGTTGGAGTTGTTAAATGGTGGGGCATGGGGGGAAAAAACGTACAGAATCATGTTTTAAAAGATTTCCTTTTATAGATATACATCAATAAATGCTGCATGTTGAAATCCTCACCCTGCACAGGGATGTATTTATGACACTGCATACATATATAGTGTATATATATATATATATAAATAATGTATGATCAGAACCATCGTGGTTAAACAGCCTCTTCCCCTAAAGCTGTGCCGTAAAGCAAAGCTCTCGATCTACCGATCAACCTTCTTTCCTAACCCCACCGATGGTCATTGAGGATGGGTCATAAACTAGGTCACAGGTACAAGCGGCGGAAATGGGTTTCCTCTGGAGGGTGGCTGGCGCCTCGGTTAGAGATGCTTAGCCATCCGTGAGGAGCTCGGAGTAGAGCCGCTGATCCTCTGTGTTGAAAGCCCCCGCGGGAACTGTTGCCACCGCGACCTGACCCCGGATAAGCGGTTGACAATGACATGCCATAACACTTAATAAACATTGTGTAGGTTGCAGTTTACTAAAGACCTTTACATTGCTGACCCGTGTGGTGATTACAGATTTGTTTCATAGATTAGATAGAATGTGTACCTCCATAACTTAAATTGAATACTACATAAATCACGTAAAAGTGCAAAAACTACAGACAGAAATGCAGACAGAAATGATGAGGCTACGGAATAAGAACCACTAAACAGCTATGTTCAAACTGCAGGCTAAAACGACCCAATTTTTTTTTCCCCCTATGCGACCTGTATCTGATGTTTTCATGACAGTCTGAACGACACAGAACCGATCTTTTCAAATGCGACCCGGGCCACTTGGGTATGTTGACCCAATTCCGATACGTATCCGATGTTCATAAATGCAACTTCAATCTGAACGGCCAGGTTGCATGTATCCGCCCTGCACGTCATTGATACTCGACAAACGTCATAATTCCGTGACAGAGTTAATCGAAGGCGCTCACAAACAAGCAACTCACATCAGTATCCCACCGCTCCTGGCTGCGACTGTGCACCCACACATTTCTTTGTACCGACTGTGGAGCATTGCTACCACTGCTCCACAAGACGCCGGAGCTAAAAACCCTGCTCTCCTCCGTTTTCATTTTTTTCTTAAACGAGAAGATTGTAACTGTACTGGCTCCGTTGGCAAAATAACTTCAATATGTTTAATATCACTCCACTGTTGACGTCCATGTTTAGCTAACAAGTGACGTCATTAACCCTCCTGTTGTCCTCAGGTCAAAAAGGCCCACCACTGTATTAAAAAAAAAAAAAATCCCCTAAACAATATCTTTTTAACTTGAACTTTTATGACTTTGCCTAGATTGGCCCCGACAGTAGAAAAAGTGAAATGTTGCTTTTATTCACATTTCCATGTAAGCTGTACAAAAAAAGGTACAAAGATGGTCTCCGGGTCAAAATGACCCAATAGAGTTGAAATCAAGGTCACAGAGTTGTTTACACACTGCAGAATGTTACAGTGTTTTAGTTGTGTCTCAGATCAATCAACCCTGAAGCTGAAAGAGAGACCTTCCTTTCAAAAAATGGCAAAATAACATGGTCCTCAGCAGCATATGACCAACACGGCAGGCTTGCAGAACAAAACGTCATAAAGATGATCCCAGGATCCACAAGGTCCTGGGGGTCAAGTGAGGGAAAACTCAGGTAGTCACACATTTTGTGGTGAATGACAAGTTGTTTCTTCAAGCAAGATGAAATTTGGTTGAAAAAAATTCAATTAAGCTGCTTAAATGGGGGGTTTAGTGAAGACGGGACATCTAGCTTCTGGTTAAGGTAAGGAGATACACAAATGGATGGAGGACGGCACGGCGATTAGCACTGTGTGCATGGGTTTTCCCTGGTTACTCAGACCTCTCGCCTGATGATAGCTCCGCAAGCGGTATAGAATATGACTGGCTGATTGACACATGGATGGAGGAATGCTAAAACACAACATCAGAAATGGATCTGTACTTGACACTAATAGAGAAATAATAAGCAGTTCCCTCACACATTTGACCACTGACCTTGGCCTATTTTGTGTTCTAGGCATCTCCATACTGAACACAGTCATGGGGACAAAAGCATTGCGCAGTGGAAGGTCCAGCAAGATATTGTTCAGTGCATGGAAAGTCAGGTGGGAACTAAACATTGCTAGAAGGTCTACTAGCACATCATGAATATGTCGTGGTTGTAGTGTCTTCATAGTGTAAAGGATATCACCTGCACTACATGCTTATCGCACCTCACATTGTATCCTTTCAGCTCATCCTGGAAAAACAGAAACTCATTGCGATGCAACTTCATCTGCACCTATCTGAACACAAACACACTGATTTGGTATGTTGGTTCCAATTGCTCTTGGCTTTCACTGTTTATTTAGCTTAATTTGCGAGAGTTTTAAGAAGTATGGTTTGTTTATTAAAACTCTTGAATGAACCTTCTGGAAAGTAAGCAAATTAAAGTGTTCATGTCCACCTGGATGATTCGGTGCTGAAGGCAGCTTCTGAGTGGCCTTACAGTCTTCCTCTGTTCCTGCCCCAGCCTCAGGTAACGGATGGAGACAGAGTGCAACAATGGGGCATCAAACATCTGGAGGAGTTTTCCCAGCATGGCTACAGCATTGCTGCTGGTGCCGCACACATTCTCCCAGGTAACACACTTTTTAGTTTATTCATGACTAAGCACTATAGCAAGGTTTTTGGTGTGTCACAGTCTAATTTGTGAGGGAATCTATTAATTGTAATTAGTATTTAACATAGACATATTCATGTCAGAATTCTATATTTGTAATAGTTCTTCTTTCTATGAATCTGCAGTCCCGAGGAGATCATATTTGTTTCACCTTGAGCAAGATAATAACATAAAATAGCAAGTAAATATCTTGAAGACACAAGATAAAACAATATGATCCTAAAGTCCTCTGTTTGTATGTACCTTTCGATTTCACTATGTCTCAATGGATCTGACACAATACAGCATTCAACTATAACTATTATAACTAATAGCTGAAAAACCCTCTGGAAAATAAAAGGTCATTTCTACATTTTGAACTTTAGCTATTGTATTTTTCTAATCATTGTTATATATTACGGTTACATTTAAATATATTGTATATTTGAATGTAATTCATATTCAAGAAGTGAACAGAGATTCCTACAACACACTTTGGTATTTCCACATAGGTGGCTCAGAAGAGCTGATGAATAATATCAGAAGCTTAGTTTGATGGTTTGTATAGGTGACTAATCCTCATTGTTTTTGTACAGATTTGGTCCCCAGTATTGAATGTTACAAATACAGCAACATCAGGCCTCCATACACCTACGCTTACTTGATACGATGGGTGAGTGTCTCTTATGAGATATTCTGTTATTGGTGAAGCTGGTTGTTTTTATGAGCATGTGCTTTGGCATTAACAGGGGATTGCAGAGAGCAAATGTTTGTCATGGTAACATCTTTATATCTCCAGATACATGACGGATTAACCTCTCAAAAAGAATGTTGAAGGTCTACTATGTAGAATTGGTGTTATCTAGTAGGGAAGTTGTGAATTGTGAAAAGTAAACTGCTCAGGGTGACTGAGGCTTAGTGGAGAGCAGGGTTGGGATTGGTGGTTCAATCCCTGGGTCCGCTACTCTCCATGGGAAAGACACTTAACGATGGTATGGAATTTTAGGAATGTTAGGTCCTGACAGGCAGCTGTCACCGTGTATGTTAGCTCCTCCCATCTGTGTGTGAATGAGGTGAAGTGTTAAAGCGCTTGGAGAGGTCAGAAGCCTAGAAGAGAGAGAGATACAAGTACAGTCCATGAATCATTACTTCTCCTTTGTGCCTAGCGTGTAAAACGTCTACTTGCTGACGTTAACATACCAAAACATCCAACAGAAAAGTCCAGAGTTTTGTTTTATTATAAACATGTTGTATCCAAATACGTACACAGACCCTGTATGTGTGTGTGTGTTTGTGAGTGTGTGTGTGTGTGTGTGTGCATAGCTGAGTTCACGTTTAAATTCTTAATCTAGTGAAATGAACTAGTGATGATCTGTTACTCTGTTGCAACCCGGACTGATGTGTCTCACTGTGACTGTTTGCAGTCGATCCTTGAGTCTGTAGACAAGCAGCGCTCTCTGAATGAGATTTACAACTGGTTCACCACCATGTTCTTCTACTTCAGACACAACACTGCCACCTGGAAGGTACTGTACTCTTCTTCTACTACTACTACTACTACTACTACTACTACTGTTACTGGGTCAGATCTGATACCTGATGAAATCATGAAATATCACTTGCTAAATAATTAATGTACACTAACATGCATCTGCACACAAAATGTTGTTTATTTGACTTCATTGTGTTTCAATTCAGGTGCATGTTCAAGTTTAAGTAAAGTACTTGTAAGTAAATAGTGTATTACTTTGTAACACTATCATTTTAATAACAACCATGATCTTTCAACTGAACTTAACTAAGTAGTTTACATCTATTACAAAAATAGTAATGAGAGCCTAAACTAAATTAAATTTACTCACATATATCAGCTTTCAGATTCATGGGGAACCTGACAGGAAGCTGAAGGGTTAAAAGGACAAATTAACAACTTAATTTAGCCCCTGTTAAAAGCCATATTCTGGCTGCCTTGTGATGTAGACATGTGTTTAGTGATAATAACAACAAAGTCTCCATCTATTCACAATACAATGTCCTGTTCTAACCAGAATGCAGTGCGGCACAACCTTAGTCTGCACAAGTGTTTTGTGCGAGTGGAGGGAGGAAAGGGAGCTGTGTGGACGGTAGATGAAACAGAGTACCAGAGGAGGAAGGGACAGAAGTATCACAGGTATGCAACCTCACAAGACTTGCAACCAATTGCAGATGCTCTCCATTATATTCTCGAGATATGTGGGCCCTGCAGCACAGAAAGGTGGTGCACTTTGGTTTCCTCCGCCAAGGTAAGGGAAGGCACCTCAGCATCTCCAACTTCCAAAACGAGGAGGAGGTAAGAAAGTGGAAGAAGGGAGAAGAGTCTGTTGAAGTGAGATGCATGGAAGGAAAGACACAGGTTGAAAAGAAGTTTGAAATTAAATTCCATTCTATTTCAGACACAGAAGATGAATCTAGCATCACATTTCCTCCCATTGAAAAAAACAAAAACAATAGCTAATAGCACAATTAGCCAGCCCACTGTGAGTGCATGTGTGCGTCACCATGACTGTGTCTGGTCGTTTTCAGGGACTGTCCTGTTAAGTGGCTAACCTCCTACCCCCAGTACTGTCCAGAGGACCCCTGAACATCAGCAGTTGAAAGCTCCAGCGGCTCCTTTATTCCGGGAGCTGGAGTCCCCTTCATGCAGAGGTGTACATCACTGCATGATCCAACGACTGCTCAAATGCTGTTTTTTGTTTTGATATATCTTTTAAATGTGCTGTACAATTCTGTGGTGTTAGTTACGTCTAGATGTTTTGTACAAATACATGACAGCAGTTCTGGTAATCACAGATTTTTATTCTGAAACAAATCTTCAAAAAATAAATGATGCAACATTTGTGTGTGTTTGTCTTCGTTCTGGTTTTAAGCATTCATGAGCTGGTACGTTCTGTCAGTTACAGAGCTTGTGTCTAGTACGGTGGCCCTGAAGTGCAAAGCAACATTACAAAGAATGAAACACTTTTACAAAGCTAGAGACAAATTAACATTTTGGAAAACAAATTAGCATTTACGAAAACAAATTAGCATTTACGAAAACAAATTTACATTTTATAAAACACATTTACATTTTATAAAACACATTTACATTTACGAAAACAAATTTACATTTTATAAAACACATTTACATTTTATAAAACAAATTTACATTTTCGAAAACAAATTAACAAGACGCAAAACACTTTTACAAGTCCCGAAACACATTTACAAATGACAGATTCCTGACGGAAAGTGAAGACGGAAGTATCAGGTAGCCAATCAGGTAGCTGCTTTTTGTCAACAGAATGGAAAGATGGCGGCTCCCGTTGATAGATTCAGTATTAGCGATAGTGGAAACCCCCCGAATATCCTCAAAAGTGGGCCCAATAGATTCTAAACAGTGCTGGATAACGAGCCGCGTCCAAGAAGAACAACGAGGCAAACATACGATGGTGTTAAGTTTGAAAAAAAATGTCACGTACGGGTGTAGTAACTATTGTCGATGTATTTGTGTGTCGAGAGATCGGGGACCAGGAAATGACGGCACCCTACGAGCATGATCGCATGCCCTGTAAAGGGACGTAATCATTACAGAGCGACGAGATCACGAGAGTTGCGCTTTATGGGGAAACGTGATTGTTGAGGCACAACCGCCATGCAGATGTATTTGAGCCACCAGCTAAGCGATATTCTAGAGTTTCCTTATCTTGTTAAAACCTGCCCATTTTTTAGGCCTATGCTTATATGTGTAAATATTAGTGTATGTGTTACTGGTTAAGAGTAAATGAAAATGGCAGACAGACAAAATAAAAAAGTTTCAGGTTGGATGTTTACCCCTAACCCTAACTCTTCTCCAAACTCCACTTGGTGTTAAACACCAACCCGCACACCAACCACAGGCATCTCCAAAGCACAATACGCAACTTATAAAGACAAAAAATGTTTAAACTTCCCAAAACAGCTCAGTCTTTTCTGAAAGCAGCTGATCACTCAGCTGGCATGTAGTGTTAAAGTCAACTTATGCACATTTACTCAAATTTGTAGCTATGCATACATTCAGAACCCAAATTGTACAATGGTATGTAGGGCAGTTGAATGGTGGAGGTCGATGACTAATGAAGCACATGGATAACTCTCTGACTCTGTGTAGTACATATTAATTAAAACTATGACAAAAACTAACGTCAGAAGAAAATAAATGAACATTACTATTACAATGTTCCAGCTGAGTGTATTGTTTGTTAGGGTGCTGCAGTTGCACCTCCAGGCCAGTAGGTGGCAGTAGTCGTGCGGAACAAATCCACTCTGTCTACAGGCGATCAACCAGGAAGCAGCGGAACGCGACGGGTCGCTTTTTACAGTCCCTGCTCAGTGTGGCCCCGGTGTGCCGTGATGCCGGTCCCGGTGTGATGACACGGAGAAACAACTGCGAATAGACCGAACTGGGCAGTGCAGAATAGGAACAATGGCCGACGAAGCGCCTTTCCAGTTTTTACATAACGAAGTCCTTCAGTACATTTACAAGTCCGCGGAAAACGGAGAGACGGTAAGCTGCTGTCTCTTCCGGTCAGCCAGTGGCCGGTGTTACACCCACTGGTGTCCCTACGGTCCGTGCCTGTGTTTAGCTAACAGCAGCAGCAGCTGCGCCGCTGGCGGCCAATTCGTCACACTTGCACAAGCATATTGCTGTAATCTTCCAAATGCGTTGCATTCATGTATCACCGGCAGCGGGCTTGTCCTTCTCTTTGTGTCTTTGCTACAGGACAATGGCCGAAATATCGCAAAGTTGGAGAACATGGGCTTCAGAGTGGGCCACGGGCTGATGGAGAGGTAAGCAGAGCGTGTGTAGTACATGTTCAACATCCAGCCTGCTGCAGCAGAAACTCACGTGAGAAACCGGTGGATTCATCCAGCGAGGCAACTAGTTCCCTATATTCCTTGCCCTGTTTGATCTGCCTTTCCTTTTCTTCAGACTTACAAAAGACACTGCACGGTTCAAAGACGAGCTGGACATCATGAAGTTTGTCTGCAAAGACTTCTGGACCTGCGTGTTTAAGAAGCAGATTGACAACCTTCGGACCAACCATCAGGTGACCTCTGTGTAGGGACACTAGTTCATACTGCAGCCTCACTTCATTCATTTTGTATCAGGCGGAAATAATACACCTTTTAGCAGTGGAAAATACATTTCAGTATTATTTACTTGCTAAATTCTGTGTTTCAGGGCATCTATGTCCTCCAGGATAACAAGTTTCGATTACTGAGTCAGCTGTCGGCTGGAAAGCAGTACCTGGAACAGGCCCCAAAGGTGCTCCCATGCTCACTTCGTCCCCTCCAGGGGTCGGGATTTGTAATGTGGATAACTGTCAGCAGAGATTTAGAAATCCTGTCTCCTCCCTTAGCATGATGAAGCTTAAAATTTAGGTCCTCCTTTCAGTGTTATAACAGATACCCACATCAAGCACACATTAAGCAGCTTTTATTCAGCTGCTGATGTGTTACACTACTATTCCTCCTATGACACAAATTACTGTCTGTCTCTCTGCAGTATCTGGCCTTCACTTGTGGTCTGGTGAGAGGAGCTCTGTCCAACCTGGGAGTTAAGAGTATTGTGACCGCTGAGGTGTCCTACATGCCTGCTTGTAAGACACTTGTTCATCATCCAATCCGACGGGAAACATCTTAACTTTCTCCGAGAGCTCTCAACTGCATCTCTGTCATTATTGGGCGCAACTGTGACTGAGTGGTAGATCGTCCTTCAATCAGAGGACTCTACTCGTCCAAGTTGATGTGTCCTTGGGCAAGACACTTAACCCTCAATTGCTCCTGTAGCCGTGCCTCTGGTGTGTGAATGATGACATGAATCTTTAAAAGGGCTTTGAGTGGTCAGAAGACTAGAAGAGAGATGTACAACTACAGAACATTTACCATTTCCCTGAGACAAACTCCATGAGATGCTGTTGAAATCCCGGAAAAATTATTAAGTTTACTTTAGGTTAGAAAAATAGTTGTCAGAGGCCACAGGGGGATGAACTCTTCATTCACTAACTCATGCTGTCAATTGAATAGTTAGTTCTCTTGATACAATACCTTCTTCCTGCAGTGTTTTGCAATGTTTGCGTCGCTCCCCGGTCGGCCAAACCGTCACCTGACTACTAACCCTCCCCAGGCCACCCTGGAAAACACTGTCCTCGATTGCTTTGTTTTGACGTTCACTTTGCACATGAGCAGTCTGTGAATTGTTAGATGAACGTAAGAACCTCGTAGATGAGTGAAACGTCACAGGTCTGATGATCTCGCAGCCAGGAGCTCTGGGCTTTACTCTGAGGGCCGGTTTAAAGTTAGGATTTGGGCGGCTGTACTCACAGGGGGATCTGGACTATCTGGGTCCGCCTGATTATTTAGTTGAGGTGAAACAATATTATACGCAAAGGATAAATAAGAGTTGCTGTTTGTTTTGAATAAGAATAAAGTATGGACTAACGTTTTACTCCCTCTGTTTTTTACATCTCTGCAGGTAAATTCCAAATCATGATCCAGAAGATGTAATGAGGCAGCACTCATTCTGCACTCTACTGCTGTCATAGATCCTCCAACTGCCGCCATTCAAGGGATGAGCAAGCAGAAAAAGAAATGTCACTCTGCACTTTAGTTTGTCTAGATATCCAATGTCCTTAGTTTCATGTTCTTACAACTATCTGTAATCAAATTTTGTAGTGTTTCTGCTGACACTAAATATATATCATAAGTGGTCAAGGATTGAGAATGAATCCACATTAACTACAAAGTCACCTGTCATTGGTAGTTTCTGGTCAATGCAGCTGTCATTGCGTGTGGTCACAGCCCTCCCCACATGGAGACACTTACTGTACAGTACTGGCCAGCAATCCTGTGGAAGCATGGTAATATTGAATTAAATACATCTATGTCAAAACTCAAGCTTATTTGGCAATTCATTCTGTGGATAAAACGCCCAAAACCCAGTTATAAACTATTTTGGCAAAGATCTCAGCATATAAAAAACATTCAGAAAGTATTCAGACACCTTTACATTTGGTTGATTTCATTCATCTCCAGTCATAATGACAAAAAAATTTCAGAGAGTGTATTAGATGAATGTCCCCTATGGGCAATATATGCACGTTTTATGGCATACACCTTACATCAGAATTCTAGAGTTAATGAAATGGAGTTATGTATAATTAATGTATAGATTGAAAGTGCTAATCCCAGCGCTCCCCTCGCATGTCGGCTGTCTGCGGTTCATGGAAAGCAGGCTGCAACTAACTCTTTACGGGCTCAGATATAGTCGTACAAAACATTTTAGGATCAAAGAATACTCAACAATAGACTGGTGCTCTTGAGGCTGAGAGAATCTCGGAGCCGACCAGGATCAGGGGCCTCTTGCCTCTGGGTTTGTCTCGGTCGTGTGGCACTGTGTCAACAAAAAACAACTGAATAATGTAGCTTTAATTAGGGCAGTGATAGCAGGATGTATTAAAGGACAATGGAAACAATCCTTCCGCTGGAACATAGACTGGTCAATCAGCGTATTCCCGGCAAGGACCGAGCTACCCGTGTGGATACCGGAGGTGCGCCTTAATTAGTTGGTGGCATCCTCATGAGGACCCAGCTTTCGCGCTATCGCTGGGCTGGATATACTCAGCATGATATATTTAAGAGAAATACATTTAGCTTAAGCCATGAACTTCTAGCTAAAAGTAATATTGCAACTTAAGGCAGAGGATATCGATCACAAAACACATTTGTTAACTTGTATGCACAGACTTATTAGATAATTTAACTGTGACCTTAAAATGTTACAGAATATGTCCAAGCTACAGAAGTTGAATGTCACCACACACATCGGTCTCTTCCGCTTGATGCTGTGTCCTCCTGGCTCCACAAAACACCATGGTTTAGATGTAAGGTTGCAAAATGTTAACTCGTGATTGGCGAAAGAAAAAAAGAGAAAGGTTTTTGATGGAAGAAAAAAAATGTGTTATTGAGGTGCAAGGGCCCAAATTGGGGCGAAAAGGAAACACGTGAATAACATGAGATGTGAGATAATGGGAAACTCTCCTTATTTGATTTCAAGAGTACATTCTTGTGAGACTACAGATCAAGTCTTATACGGAATATGACGGCCTACGCAGGTTTTTCCCCTGACTTCAGCCACCCGCCACGTCCTCTTCCTTCTCCAAACCCTCATTCTCCTTTGCCATCCCAGCCTTGGACACACAGCCTTGTCATCAAATAAAGTTAACCTGTTTAGTCGGACTAAAGGAAAGTTGTTGGAACCTGACATGCATCAAGCTGGAATTGGCCTTTCCGAGTGCTCCTATAAGCACACCAACAGGAAGGTCCTGAATCCGCCTCACGCTCAGAAAGGGAGCCAATTGCCAGCAGAGGATTGTGCCACTAATAACTCTTAAATTATCTATCTATGTATTTTAATGAACTTAGGTTAACATCCCAACCTTGGTCTCTAGTTCTCAGAAAAGAAAATCCTTTCCAGTAAATCTAAAAGAAAGTATTCTAACAGTTTAAAGTAAAACTGCCCTTTTTGTAACGTTTCTCTTATTCTCTATGGCTTTCACGCACTTCCATGGTGGATATAAATCTTTTTGACTTAAATGTCTTTTGAAAATTTGACCACTCCACATTTCAATCAGTTGTGCTTTTCCTCTTTCTAGTTCACACTGTAGGCACTTGAAGCTTAAAGGGGAATAATTTTCACATCGTCCATTCAGCAACAACATCTAAAGAAAGATTGTAACAATACTGTCATTAGTATTCCTTGACTTGTGCGAAGATTACTTTGGACACTTTTTATTATGATAAATTTGTGAGTAAGTACATATTTTGTAATATATTAATAATTTATTCAGACTAATTTATGATGATGTGGTAATGATGTCTATAATGTTATACTGTTTTACAAATACATTGATATGTGATTTCTCTTTTGTTGTGGACCCCAGGAAGACTAGCTTGCTCACTTTGGTGACAGCTAATCGGGATCCTTTTACAATAAACAATAAACTAAATTATGAAATTTTCAGATTAACCATATTACCCGTAGCAAGTGAGCATCACTTGACCAGTTACACAACAGTTGAAACCATTAATCCTTTGCCATATTTGTCATGTCTCCAATGGCATTTGTGCTTTATGAAACCCTCAGTCACATTGTCGAGCTGGCTGAGTTCCTGTATTTATGAAGTAAAGTATGGTCTGCCAGCTATCCTAGTGACCTTGTAAGTGTTGAGTCCTGGGGAATCAAACCCTGGCGACACACCTTTCTTGTTAAAGAGGTAAAAGTTGAAGAGCTGTCTGTCTTGTGCCTCCAAGGAGACAGAAGCGCTGTTGACCTTCAGCTTGCAAGGGTATGGGCTCTCAAACACCACCCTGAACACCCTGTCCTGCAGGTAATCCAGTCGAATAGTTCGGTACTTGGAGGGGACACTTGAGTCCACCTGCGGTCCAAACTGCTGCATGACCAGCACTGCATCTGAATCCACCTTAATCTCATAGAAGGTCATATTCCTGTATGTGAAAAAACCCAAATATGGCGCTGGGTTTGGTGGCGGTCTAAGAGTTCGTCGAGCGTTTCTGAAAGCGCTTTCCATTGCGGGGATGAGATAGCTGTATGCCTGGCTCACAAGGTCCTGGTCTGCAGGCCGAACCCCAGCCATCAGGACTACCAGTCCTAGTTTGAGCCGTGGCACTAAGGAAATGGTGGCAGCATAACCATCCAGGTCTCCATCCTTCCTCACCACATCATAGCCAAACTGCTCGTTGATCTCCCAGGGTGTGCCGGTGGAGTTGGCAAAGTAGCCGCTGTGGCATCGGAAGAGCGGGGTCAGCATGGTGTTCAGGGTGTCGTGGCGGAGCAGGGTCCCGCCATATCCACCCAGAAGAGCCATCATGAGCTTGGCCATGTCCGCTGCTGTGGAATACATCTGGCCTGCAGGTCGGTACCAGCCAAGGTTGTAGAGGGGAGCGGGCTGGCCATTGCTGTACACACCAACAGCCATCTGCTCCTGAATGGCAGGATTCAAGTCGAAACCAGTATCCTCCATCCTGAGCCGCTCCAGTACGTTGTCTGACACCCAACTCTCAAAGTCTGAGCCGGTCACCCTCTTGGCCAGGATATTGGCCAATAAGGAAAAAGCAACATTACTGTAGTGACATCTGAGGGGAAAACAGAAATTATTATAGACGTTGAAATGCTCTTTAGATATATATACATTAGTGGTGGGCCGTTATCGGCGTTATCGTGCTGCGTTATGGTGAGACTCTTATTGGCGATAAAAACAAATGTCGCCGATAATCTATTCTCAAAGTTGACTTTCACCTTGATATTCTAGCGTGGATGTATACCTAGCCAAATTGCACTGTAGGGCGCGAGAACGAAGCTTCGAACCTGTGCTACTGTGAAATTACCAAGTCAAACGTGACGTGCCAACATGGATGCAGCTACGGAGCCACCGGGTTTGCTTCAGCTGCGCATTCTGCAGCGCACCGGTGTTGCTTTAGCGTCGAGTGTGGTTGGTTGGGCAGTGATGCTAATTCGCGTCGGGACGTTACACTACGCGTTGTTTATAGTAGCAGACAGCTGTCTGAGTAAAGCGGTGAGGGATCGAGCGACGAACACACGCTAGCAGGCTTACCGGGAGAGCGCTACACCCGGACGTGATCTCCACTAGCTACGGCGGGCCATCGAGGACGGTACACCTCCAACCCCTCAAGCGGCTAACACTTAGCATGGCAAGTCGACCCTCCACATCCACGCAGATCAAAGCAGCTCGGCATTCACATGCATCCGCAGTCCCTGACCATCTATGTGTATAGGCACGCAGATACTAAATGGCTAATGGCTAATGATCAGACGCTCAGGTAGGGCTGTGCGGTATGGCCAAAAATCCATATCACGGTATTAAAAATCATTCTGACGGTATGACGGTATATCACGGTATTTTTTTTTATATATAAAGGAATCAGAATATAAACATCTTTTATTGTGCAAACTTCAACGTATTTAAAATGGAGGAGATCTTACAACTTAAACATGGCTTCCTTTTCAAAACAAATATTTTATAATCGTTTTATTAACATTATTTCTCCGGTGTAGTCGTCAGGGAAATATGACGCTTGCAAACAGTGATTGCGCAACTCCCAGTCATCACCGATGAAGTGCACCGTTATGCTGAGGTTTGGCTCCATTGTGCGACTCGACTGCAGGTCCGTTGTTGTTGAAAAGTGGCCGACTGTACGCAGCTCGCTTCGGCGTTGCTCTACAAGTGAGGGACAGCAATTTGGCTGAAATACTTTCGCCCCGGTAAAATGTACCATGGATCCAATGCTTTGACCCGTCTTTATCTACGGTCCGTAGCGGGACTACGTCCTTGCAGAGGTGGAACGTTATTGCCTCCGTAATGTCACTCCATCGTTTGCTTTTTTTTGTCATAAGCATCGCCTCGAGCAAATGCCTCTTTAAGCGATGTCTGACCCTTCCGCTTCACCGCTTCACTCGCTCCGCTATGACTGGTTGACGGTCTCGAATCCGAGGACCGTAATCGCAAACACTCCAACACGTGTTTTCTGCTAAAGTGATGGAGTAAATTGCTAGTGTTGCCACCAGTGGCGATAACAACGGCTCTACATACTTTACAATAAACTTTTTTTCTGGCAGCAGACACACCTCCTCTTTTGGGTACAAGTTGTTGGTGTATCTCCCGTCTCTTGTTCTTCCTCCTCCTCCATTGCTCTTGTCCGTGTTTTCAGGTAGTAACAAGATTTGTGATAACTGTACCCAGCATGCAGTTTGGCGGAGATTATTTTTATTAAATGTACAATTTTGTACATTTATAATTTATTACAACATTTTGTAATAATAATAATTTATTAGTATTACAAAATGTCCCAAACCGTTGTGTTGTGGGTTATTCATTGTTGTTATAAAGTTGTAACCATGACTCAATCTCAACACACATAAGACTAAGTAGCTCCATGCATCGTTGTGATGACGACGTGTACAAATAAAATCCGCTGCCCACCAAAGAGCAGCTCAGCTGATAGTAACCCCGGTATGATGGTATGTGAGAAATCCATACCGTACGGAAATTTCATACCGTCATACTGGAATACGCTCCACGGTTGAGCAAGTAGCCTGGCCTCTAATACCGAGTCGGTGGTTGTGCGGTGTAAGGTAATGTACACTGAGAGGGGCCATGAGCTAGACTCCTACCGGCTGGGTAGCGATCTCAGCGCGAACTACGGGAGTCATAGTGCCATAAGTAAGTGGCACATTATTTATATATTTATGTATATCTGTTATTGACCCGTATTGCCTTATCGCATCCCACTGCTATTTGCACTGCTATTTGCACTCTTGTTATATTATGCTGTGTGTTGTGTACGTATGTAACTTCATGTGGTCCTGCACCTTTGCACCTTTTTAAAAGCTTTCAAATATTAGAATAATTATGAACAGGAAGGGTCAGGAACTTTACTCTATCATACGGAAACAATTGTCCTCAAAGACTTTTAGTAATTATTTGGGTAGCACATTCCGAATAATGAGCCATTTTAATCTAGATTAATTTCAAGATTACAGTGAGATTAAATAAATTAATCTATGCACACCACTAATTAATTAATCAATATAAATATATTAGGGGTGGCACGGTACATGAAAAATCGCATCAAAGCATCAAAATGTCTGGTTGTTGCGTTTATGGTTGCACTAATCGCAATTCCATTTTGGGGTTTAAGTTGTATCAGATTCCGACAGGATCACGGGCGTTTTAGAAGAACCGGCGGCGCCTGTGGCTGCGAGGACGTAATCAAAAATGCTCGCGTCTGCAGCGCCCAATATCAGTAGCTGATCAATAATGTTTTGACCAGGGCTTGAAAGTAACATTTGCTTTCAGCCAAATTTCGTCTCGGACCATGAAGTAAGTAAACATCTACGCGTGTACACTTACGTCATCACGCAAGCTAACATACTTCAGTTAGCTGAATGTATCGGCTAACTGAATGATACTGGCTGGCTGCTGACATTTTAAACACTGTTGGCACTTTGTATTTCGTGAAAATTGTAGTTTCAAACGCTGGTTATGAGAACATTACCGCAGAATATGTAAAGGAAATGCGGTCCACATGACCGCAGTCATAGTTCTCTCGTTGATTATACCCAAGCCTCGTACATCGTCTTGTGTCCTTGTCTTTGACTAGGAAGAATTTCTGATTTCAACACACAAAACTCTGAGTCTATCTCATGGTATTTGACGTTCTCTACATGACCACAGACAACGTATTCATAAGCATCCAGTGATTTATATGCTCGTAATTTCTCTCTGGTGTACACGCTCGGTTTCTATAGCATATGATAAAGTATACCACTTGATGAAGTCAACTTTTTGAAATAACTTTCTCTCTATGTTGCTTAATCCGCTCGCGTAGCTTGACATACTGCTGATTCTCGCCATACTTCTGTTGCCAATATGCGCGCGCATCATTGTGTACAAACAGTAAAAGGGTCTATGCTCGCGTGCATAATCAGCTAGTTAGCGTCGGTTCACATCAGCGATGTGGACCGAACCACTGTGAGGGAAGGGAGGGGACACTCAAAATGTTTCTAAACTTAAAAAGCCTTTTTTGGAGTTTGAATTGTTTTACTTCTTACACAGATATTCTAAGTATACATCATTGTGTTATACAAAAAAAGAGCTACACTGAAGTTGGCAGTTTGATTAAGTTAATTTTAATATTTGTGTGCTAAAAGGCACATAAGTTCCTGTTGAGATGACAATACATATTCTCCTTTTTTGCCAAATAAAGGAAAAGTATGTCATCAATGTCTTCTCTCTTGCCGTATCAATATCTCAGTTTCCCTCAGAGATGGTCCCAATAATGTGCTGAAAGTCAAGTTTGTTACAAGATGTAACACTTTCTTAAATACTGTAATCTACATTGTGGATAATTCAGCTATATATCATATGCTGAAGTACATTTCTGGAGCATAAAAAATAAAAATAAAAACAAGAACCGTACAGAACCGAAAACCGTGACCCTAAAACCGCGATACGAACCGAACCGTGGGTTTTGTGACCCGTGCCACCCCTTTATTTAGGAAATGTAGTCTTACTTGGTACCTGGATCGGCAACAAGAACATCATCCTGCAACAAGTTAAGGGCTGCTTCTGTGTCTCCACTCCAAAGAAGATTAGTTGACCGTAATCTTCTGGGTAAACCTGGGAAATATGAAAACCTCAGTAAGTAAAACGGCAGGGAAATCTGTAAACTACGTCAGTATGGTACCCTTTGGTGAATTTGCTCTTAAATTAGATAGTTAATTCCCTTGGCCAAGTGCCAAAATATATGTGATATTTTTGATTGGATGAATAACAACACACTTTGTTACAGAAAGTTACGTCTTCCTCAGATTCATTGGAATAACTGTTGCTGATAGACTTGGGCTGGGAATCCCCTCTGTTAATCCCACCTTTTCATTCTTAGTGCACCGAGCTGATTAACTCTATATCCGGACACAGCTCAGCGTATATAGCTCTTCCTTCTTCCAGGTTGGCTAAGGTGCTTGTCCTTTACAAAAACAGCATGGTGAGTATAACAGCTAAGCTCTACATTATGACCAATGGGTTTCCTTCAGATACTGCTGATATTTGACTGTAAAATATTATTATTTGACGGAAATTATGTTATAGGATGTGGAATACACTGCTTATTATTTTCAGACCATCAGCAACTGCAAGATTGGATCTGAGAGACTACATGAACGGCCAATTGTTTCACACACGTAGTCAATTTAAATCACTAAAAAGTCTCTCTCCAATAAAGAGCTTTAGCGACTGAGGAGCGAGTGGGGAGAGGAGCGTGTAAAGAAGAGCTGTAAAACATGGGCTAATAAAACATTTTTTTAATAATCCGTATTGGTGCCTCCATAAGGTCTGAGACTCACGGGGTAGCGGAGGAAGGCGTTACAGAGTAATTGCATCCTTGTCTTTGATTGGTTGTGTTCCTTCGGGCTCATGGGACTTGAACAAATGCTATGCAGAGCAGCAGGCAAATTTAATGATTATCTTACTAAAACAATTGTGGATATTTCTGCAATAAACCAAAATTAAAATTATAAAGCTAATTTGATTTACATTTAGGGTAAAAAGGTTTAACCATTCCTGTAACATTTTGAGGAAGATAAAGAGGGAGAAGAATAACTAGCTCTATCCACACGTGATCTCTCTTATGCATTAATGTGAGGATATAGTGACATTGACAGAAGGTTTCCAAAAAGTATTTTCATTTAAATTGTCAACTGCAGTTTTAATATTGATTATCAAAAATGGTCACCATGATAAAACAATGTGTGGTTACCAGAGAGCTGGCCGGCCATCCTGCGCAGGGTAAGTCCAGGAGAGTGGCTGCTGAGGGTCCTGACTGATGAGGATACTGGCCCCCCACCTTTCCAAAGAGGGTCCTTAATGGTGAAGTTTTCTACGTATTTGTCAAAAGGGTCATCGAGAGAGTCCACCAGGCCGTCCTCCCAAAGTTTGTACAGCATCAGTGTGGGGAATATTTTAGAGAGGCTTGCAATTCTGCAATCACAGTGATTACACATCTGCATGAAACATTGATTAAATGTATTCTGCTCTAATAATAAATAGCATCCCCACTGCTGCCACACAAATTAGAATTTAAGCATTTCATTTATTGGGTGGTTTAGTCTCATTGATCCCATAAGGAGCTTACTGAATACATGTCTAATCCAAACCTAAACCTCAGATCAGATGCAATCCAGTAAAGAAAATTAGACTGCAGGTCCCATCATGTGGTAATGATTATTGTTGAGATGGAGTTGTATCATTGTTATTGATTTAATATTTTGACAAATCACCCTTTCCCTTTTTGCATATCTCTGTTATATGTTATGCTAATCTCTTTCACATAAACTAGAAATCTCACCTGTACACTGTGTTCTCATTGGGTGCAGATGAGGAGGGGTCACTTATGTTCTTCTTGCCAAAGTTTCCGTTCCACAAAACAGAGTCATTTAAAACCACAATTGCTGACATTGCTGGCAGCTGGGTGGTTTGAATGCTTGACCTCAGGAGTAGATCTATCTGTAAGAAATTAAATCTGTAAGAAAACTACAAGCTATTATCAGAATAAAACCTGAGAAAGAAAGATTTGATTCAAAAAATAGATCACCCCTTCTAAGGCCACTTTCAGCGATGTGATGGGATGTGCCAGGGGCACAGGCTCAGGAAAGAGAGGGCACATCTCCTCTACCACCTCTTGTTTTCCAACCACTTCTGTGGAAAAGGAAACATGTTGACAAAACTCATATGTGATCATTGCGAAAAAAACACTCCATTGTTTGAGCTTGATATCATAGGTCTCTACAAAAAATAATGAAATGCGCACCAATTAAACATTTAAAAAGATTTCGACCATTTGTGAAACGCAGCTATCGTGTAGTCAGAGATTGACGAGTTCCAGAGTGAACGCAGGCGGATCTGATAGCCTGTTAATGCTGCTCCCTGATGAAAGACACACGTTTATGCAGATATCAGTTGAGAACAAAAAGAAAACAGATTTGTGAATGTTAACTTGTTTGTGTGATGATCGTTTTCTGTAACAATCTAGATAAAACGTCCACGGTTACGTATGTAACCTTAGTTCCCTGAGGGGAACGAGACGCTGCGTGAAACGCTATGGGGGAACGCCCTGCGTGACCGCTTCATGAAGCACGTGTGAAATCAGACGCAACGACATAGGCGGGTCCTATGACGCCGCACCGAAGCCCTTGTCCCAGCTCTGTTCCATTTGGCCTGTTGGGGAAAAAGTCACTAAAACGTCAAAAATGACGGTTCCTTCGCCCCCTGTGACGCCAAAAAGTACCCCAGTGAGCTTACGTTACGGGCGGGCACGGGCTGCCCGAAGCTCGGCTTCCGTCGTGTTTCTGGCGTGGGGCTAAGGTCAAGGCGATAAATCTCACGAACGTGTGCGGAGAGGACCAGCCTGCCACAATATCAACGTCGTGCAGCGCTACAAGAGGGCTATAAAGCCGCCATACCCCTATTATGGTAGGCACGGACAGCCAGGGCTGCCCGGCCGACTGAAGCCAGTGAGATGGTCTCAACCACCCACTTGCTGATCCTCAGTTTAGACACAGGACCCCGATGTTGGGTGGTCCGAAGTACACGAAGACCTGTTCGGAACGTCTACACAGGACAGTTCTGTGGACGTAAGCGTCTAAGGCCCAAACCGGGCAGAGGAGGTTCAGCTTCATCTGGTCTGACGTCAGAAAAGGAGGAGGACAGAAGGCCTGCAGCAGGATAGGTCCAATAGTATTAGTAGGATCCTTAGGAATATATATTCCAAGCACAAAAGGGACACCAAGAGGGCTTGCAGATCTCCAATTCTTTAGGGAAAAAATATTGCAAGCAGAAAGGTCGTTGTGGCGGCCCCGCCCAACCCCAGTGCTCGGGAAGATGCCAGCTGGAGGTAATCAAGCCTCCAGCTGGACTAACGAGGCCTCTCCCAGGGGTAAAAGGAGAGCACAGGAGAGGCTCGAGAAGGAAGAGCACATAGAGACACAGAGCCACGCGCAAGTGATGGCGACGTGGAGCACAAATAAAAGACTCGCATGCACCTTCTTCTCGTCTCAGCGTTGTCATTCCGGGTCCCCTGAGTACCCACATCCCTACAGTGGCGCCCAACTCAGCGGGGGACCCGGGACGGAAGAGACGGCGGAGGAGATGCTCAGGTGGAAGACGGCGCTCCGGGATGCAGAGGCCCGGCAGGAGGAGCGGCTGAGGCAGATCCTGGCGGGGCTGGAGCGGTGGGCGGCCGAGCAGAGCGCGGAGGAGGGAGACGGCGGCGCACGGGAGGTCCAGGGGGGCCCCCCGATGGCAAGCGCCCCATCGCAGCCCCTCGGCGGCCGGCGGAGCGAAAGCCAGCAGAGGAGCACGCGCGGAGGGAGGACGGCGAGGCGCGGGAGGCCCAGGGGGCCCCCCCGGCGGCAAAACGACCTGTCCCAACCCCTCGGCAGCCGGTGGAGAGACAGCCGGCAGAGGAGCACGCGCGGAGGGAGGACAGCGATGTGTTCTCCATGCCTCCGCATCCTCCTTCCGGGTCCCCTGGGTACCCACGCTGTTACAGTCGTTTTAAGAGACATCTCTGCAACTTCCTCAGGGGCTGAAACGGAGCACGGGAGAGCCAAACAGCACAACGGCCCGGCTCTCCCAAGAAGGTACTCTCGTGCGGGCTGCTGGCTTCAGCCTCGGTGTGCCATGAAGGAAGCTGGATACCAGCGGGTGTCTATCCAGGGAATCCCCCTCAGCGGGGCCAGGGTCACCGAATCTACTTCTCTTTCCAAGGCCGCCACGTACACTGTAGTGCGGACGGGGATAAACCTGTGGAGAAACGTTCCTGCAAGAACACCAGTACTGCAAACACCGGGCAGTTAGACTGGATCTAGTTGACGTTCTCCACAGGTGAAGAGTTTGCACCTAGCGGCATACGCTTTCCTTGTGGCCGGAGCTCTGGAGTGGAGGATGGTCTCAACGACCTTGGTCGAGAGACCAGATCTTGAGAGGCGGGCCCCCTCAGAGGCAACGCCCACAGTTTCCATAGCTCCGGGCGGGGGTAAAGGATCGACCCTGACACCTGCGGGAGCAAGTCCGCCGCCCTGGCGGACACTCTCCAGAACTCCTGGGAGCAGAGCAACCGGGGTAAAGCGTACAGACGTGACCTCAGCCAAGCCTGTACCACAGCATCCAGCCCTAGAGGGGCCGGATGGGTCAGGGAGAACCACAGAGGACAGTGTGTCGTCTCTCTTGAAGCAAAACAGGTCGGCCTCAGTACGACCAAAGTGTCTCCAAAGGAGCTCCACCACCTCGGGGTGGAGTCCCCAATCCCCGGTCCTCGGCCCCTGTCTCGACAGGACGTCTGCCCCCTGCTGGTTCCCCCCCGGGGAGAACCACTTGGCTCTGAGCTTCAGTCTCATATACAGCAGGCCGCAGGGAATCACATTGGATGCAGCTGCCAGCAGACCGAAAAGTCTGACAGTGAGTGGCTGGCCTAGCTTGGCCTGTTTGACGGCTAAAAGTGTGCCTGCACTGTGGTCGAGTCCAAGATCACGTCCAGGAAAGTGGTCCTACGCAGCGGGGACAATACACTTTTCCTGGCCTTGAGTCTCAATCCCAGACGGTTGATGTTCAATGTTGAACCGCTAGCTGACGGAGCTAAAATCAACCAGACGTCGATGTAGTTTAAAATGCGTCCCTGGAGATGCAATGGCGCCAGGGCTGCATCCACACATTTCTTAAACGTACGGGGAGAGAGCTGGGCCGAACGGAAGAACCCGATACTGGTAAGCTTCGTGTTGTGGGCTTCTCGTCGAGAAGACACATGAAAGTAAGTGTCCTTGAGATCTATTGTGATAAACCAGTCCTCGGATCTGATCTGTGACACGATCTGTTTAAGTGTGAGCATCTTAAAGCTGGGCTTTGCTACTGCGCGATTCAACAGGCGTAGATCTAGTATAGGACGCAGCCCTCCATCCCTCTCTTTTGGAAAACGGGCCTGCAGACACAGTGCCCTGTAGCAGCGCACTGGCAGGGAACTCTCGGTCTGGCAACCCTGGACTCCTTGGAGGAGGTGAGCGGCCCCGGGACCATGCTCGCTGGGACTGGCTACGTAACTCTGGCCTGGCAGCCCTGGACTCCTCCTCAGAGGAGGCGAGCGGCCCTCGGGCCCACGCTCGCTGGGAATGGCTACGTAGTTCTGGCCTGGCAGCCCTGGACTCCTCCTCAGCGGAGGCAAGCGGCCCTCGGGCACACGCTCGCTGGTAATGGCTACGTAGCTCTGGCCTGGCAGCCCTGGACTCCTCCTCAGAGGAGGCAAGCGGCCCTCGGGCTCACGCTCGCAGCTCCAAACTAGTGGCGGGGACAGTAGCCTGAACCCTAGAGGGTACTGAGCGAGTACAGGTACCGTATAATGCGGTGAAGACCCGCCCCTCCCGGTGGCTACCTCGCCTGAGAGTGCCGCGGCCACGCAACGCTCTCTCGCTGTGCAGCCAGGTGAGCCGGCTCATCGGGGCTGCCGAGCGGGGGCAGCCCCGGCCCGAGGGACGCGGCCCGAGGCGACGCGGCGTCGACGGGGGAGAAACTATTAACTGGCTCAATCACAAGTGCATCCGTAGCCACCCGGGCTCACATAGAGCGGCCAACTGACTTAGGCTTGGCGGTCTCTTTAGCGGCACGCAGAGCCAAAATCTGCCGTCTGACGCAGTTCTCGAACCACGTCAGGATTAATTCCTTCCCCTCGGCCACGTCCGAAAGCAGCTTCGCCTGCAACGCCTGTAGTAGCGACATAGTATGCAGGCAGTACGCCGCCTGCTGCCGCCGAATAAGCGTTTGCCCACAAGCCACAAGTTTATGCTTCTGCGTTTTCGGAGAAACGCAAGCGCCCCTTGCGTGTCCCTTGCGTAGAGTCCTGCCCCCACTTGCGTCCTTGCGGGTGTCGACCAATTTTTCCAACTCTTGCGTCTACGGATACGCAAGCTCCGCAAGGAAACGCAAGCTGCAGGGCTGTGATTGGTCTGCTTACTACAACCTTGCCAGAGTCTCGGATTTCCGGTTTCATAGCGTAATTCCGCCATTATTAAAACGAATATATTTTACGAGAGAATGAATCAGATCTTTTGTCTGAAGAAATCCGTAAATATGACCACTTAGAAACACACGCGTCATTGGCGGACTATAAAGACACGCGGATGGGCTCCAATTCATGGATGTAGATCTTCGCAAACGTCGGTTTAGCCGGTCGAGGGGGCGTTAAAGTTGTGGCGGAAATACGGGACAAATATGTCCGCGAAAAGAGACGAAGAAAAGCAGCAGTGTTGATGCACGCGGCAAAAAAGTCTGATAAATTAATAAACAAACCAAGACTTCCACTCGCAAAGCGGGAACTCTCTAGGTTGTCTTCGACAATAAACGTTACTCCGCCTGGTGTTCTGGCGGTGAATTGCTTTGCAACACACGCAAGCCTTTTTGAACCATGAATTGAAAGGACACAACACGCAACGGAGACGCCGACGCAGAAGCATGCGCCGGCCTTTAGGCTTGGTGGGCAACGCCGGTGCCGCGACGCTGCCGCGGGTGATAAATGGCTCGCCAGTATCTACTCCGCGACAGGCATGCCCGCGCAACGTACAGTTTAGCATCAGCCCTGGGACAAATACACGGAAGTACGGGGGTTAAACACGCAAGCAGACACCGGCCTCTCCCGGGACGCAGACACCTCAGTGTGGAGGTCCGGGAAGAGCGGCAAAACACCGGCGAGGAGGTACTTTACAGGAAGGCAGCCTCTATGCTAACAACATCCACCTCCTCAGAGCTGGATAGTTGTTAGTGCTGTTAGTGGGCCTCCTCCGAGCGGAAGAGCCGCCCGAAGCCCGGTATGAGGCACTGGATTCGACAGAAAACGGCGAAGCCGTCTCAGATCCTTCTGAAAAATCCAACTGCGAATCCCACGTAGATCGTATTCCTTGGGAAGCGCGAGCCGAGCTGCAATCCTGAGAGAGCGACCGGCAGGAGCGTAGCGTCGCATCAGGAAGACGCTGCAATGCACATAGCCCGGCCCCTCAGAGCCAGCTGGGCATGCTCCGCTCCCAAGCAAACAACGCACAGTTGGTGCGTATCCCGTCCCGTAATAGAGCGGGTACAGGGAGAAGCCCACTTAAAGAAGCGCTGCTTGTTCCGCATAATACAATAACCGTAAGAACTTTTGATTCACACAATGCGCTTGATGAAGGCACAGAAATGAAGAAGCCGGTGTTTTGGGTGCGCTTTATACTTCCTGGTCTCGACGTCACCCACCTATGATGTGGCGTCTCGCCATTGGTCTGATTTCACACGTGCTTCATGATGCGGTCACGCAGGGCGTTCCCCCATATCGTTTCACCAGAGACTATTTATTAAGGAGACGTGCCACTTCCTCAATCCTCAATACAACAGTTGTGTGCGCATGTCCCGCCCCTCCCGCTGGAAAGTCAATCATCTGCTTTTTAACAGTCAAGCCGGGAAACATTAAAGCCTATCGTGAAGCCCTGCGCATGCGCAGTAACAGTAACCTGTGGGGGAAAAAGGCGTTTTAAACCTTATTTTGGGGCAAAGTCATCAAACTTTTTCAGCAATTTTTATCATATTCTACTGCTGTTTCTATACATGTTGTTTTTATGTCCCGATGACCCGTGGAAAGTGCAGTTCTGACTCTCTTCCCATTGATTGACATAGGAGGTAGGTCTTGCTAGAGCTGCCCGGAGGCATTGCAAAGATGGCGGCGAGTGGCATGACTTGCCTAAAAGGACTTTGGTTTCACGCAGCTCGAAATTCCCTGATAGGGAACGTTAATGTTCTGGCAGTGGCAAATAGCTTTGGTCTTATACAGTGAACCCTCGATATATCGTGGTTCACCTTTCACGGTCTCGCCGCTTTATGGATTTGCATCGTGCATTGTGTTCTGCATTCTGATTGGCTAAACAGTCTTCTTCTCTACGTGTGTGTCAATAACGTTGCGGTTTAATATGTACACGTACGTAAAACAGAAGAAAAAAGAGCGACAACAACCACCGATAACAATGTTCTTCCCTCGAAAAAACACACCTGCACCTCGGGCTTTAGAAGAAAAAAACGCTACAGAGCGAAGTCAGAATGCAGCGGCTCAGTCAGAAGAGCAGTGAAATACACGTGAGTCACTATTTGTCCTACTGTACTTTCTATTTTTTTTTATAACCATTTTTCATTTTCTCCCGTTCTAATCCAATGGCTCGGGTCGCGGTGGGGCGGTGCTGATCTCCGCAATTTGAAGCCTTCAGTTCGTATTGATGATTAAAATTATTTATACAAAAACATTTATACAGTACTTTTATTTGTTAAACAAATGCTTGGGCCTGTAAAAAGGTTTTGTTCTTTGGTTTCAATGTATTATGGAGTATTTAATTGTATAATAATTGTAAAAAAAAAAAATAAAGGTTACTACTTCACGGATTTCGCCTATCACGGGTTCTTTTTGGAACATAACCCCCGCGAAAAACGAGGGTTCAGTGTATTTGATTTGATTACATTAATTTTAATTTTTTCTATTTTATTACGTTTAAGTTGAGATTTAAAAGGAATATTTGAACTGCTACTACGTAAAGGGAATACTGCTGTTAAACGGCACCAGACTTGTTTAAAGTGGTTTCAAATAAAATATTGTTTAATTTGAATTCAATTAATCACAATAAATCATTGAGATTCATGCAATTAATCGCAATAAAAATGTAAATCGTTGCACTACTATCCATAGTAGTACTAGCCATACATAATAACAAGTATGTTATGTAAAACAGTCGTTTGAAAGGACTGTATTCTTCAGTTTTTAAAAGTAACATTTTGGCACTTTAATGTTATAGATACATTAAAAGGTGCCCAAATCACGTCATTTATTAGATCAGAGGTCATTAGTAGGCAAGAGGCACACAGGTTTTGATACAATAAAAATCAGCTTTGTGCAGCGTGCAGTTTAATATTTTCGCAGCAATACTATATAAGGATGACTAGGTGTTATTTTGTGACCTCACGTTGTCAGAGTCAGGCAGAGAGAAATTGTGTAATTCACACACAACACATGAGCAACTGAAGGCTGTGTCTTTGGTCAATTCACCCAGAAACATCAGCCCCTTTTGCAACTTCCATATCTCAGCAGGAGTTCAAATCAGTGTGAACGCAGCGGCTAATCCTGCTGCTTCTATTTCTAGCCTTGTGCAGTCCTGCTGCTGCTTCTGCAAACCAGCAATTACACCAAAGTTGCTCAGTAGGTGAGGGCCAAAAGTAGTGGAGGTTGGAAAGTCATGTTGATCTGACAGACGTTACCTGTGTTCAGCTTTGGCATCCTATACTGCCATATGAAGCAGCAAGTCATGACCACAGAGAGCAGAAAGAAGACAACCAAGCCCAGCATGGTCCTTTTCACCTTCATCTTGCTTACTGGCTCTTATGAGTAAACGTATTAGTCGGGAAAAAAATGTTAGTAAATATTAGTAAAACGTACTGACGTAAGTGTGAGTGTACCTAGACATAAAGTCCAAACTTCTCTCAGGTTTTACAAACACTTTGAATGTTCACAAGTTCAATGCTTTCACAAAAAGCAGCTGCAGATTCTTTAGCTTACCAAAGGAGGGAAAACAAGCCGCTGTTTTCTCTCAATGTCTTTTTGTTGTTTCTCATCTTTAGACAGCTAGAATCCACGATTTACTTTTCTGCAAGGTCCACAGAGGTGAACCTGCAGGACTGCCTAAACTCAGCTCCACTGCTCCTGAGCATTCACTCCAGAGCATTACCTACGTGCACTTAATCTCCCACTCCACCGTGACATCATAATCTGCTGAGAGATTCAGCCTGCAAGACAAATGCATGGAGAGCTGTGCAATGGAAACCTGCTAAGCACCAGTGTAATGAAATCATCTCACATCCTGTGGGGTCAATTCCACACATTCTTTCTTCATCCAGTGATCAACATATTAGAAGGACGGGGGAAGGTCAAATGTTACACTTTAGCAGATATGAAGACATGGTCAGGACTACACTTTGTGTGCTGTTTCTGTTTCCCTCACCCCCTCTCAGCAGCACTTCTTTAAAGTGGAATCCCCTTTCCCACACATCTCCTTGTCTAAAGCATCAGCAGACCAATGGAGAGTGGTGGGACATTTTATCGCAGTGTGGTAGTGTAGCAGGTGGCACCATGGGTGGTGCTCTGAGTTCAAGGCTGTGCCCTATAAAAGGGGAAGTGGCACTTTGCCATGGAATTCTAGTTTCCTGTTGGGTGGCCAGAGTGTTGCTGGACCCACAGCAGTGTTGGGAAATCCCCATTTCTTTGATCGGGTAAATATATTTCTAAGTTTATTTTTCACATATACGGGTTGCAGATTTTAAAGTCCTTTGCACGGCAGGATCGGGAGGAGAGGCGCTGATCCAAGCAGAGAGTGAATTAATGGGTGTGGGACTATGAATTAAAGTTCTTTGCTGGTGGTAATTGTGTATTCTTGTGTTGCAGTTATTATTCCGCTACCTGCTGTCCTTTATTAGTTTTGTTTTTGTTTTCCGTGGTTAGTCTGTTCCGGGTCCTTTGTATTTAGTTTGTATGATACAGATGCCAGTGAAGAAAGAAAGAAAACATTTCTCATAAATAGCAGGGTGTATTTCAAACTTAACCCCATCGTATGTTTGCCTCGTTGTTCTTCTTGGACGCGGCTTGTTATCCAGCACTGTTTAGAATCTATTTGTCCCACTTTTGTTTACTTGATGTTTTGGACCCATAAGGTCTCAGAGGACCAATCAGAGCCCAGCTACAGACCACATGACCAACCAGGTGTAAATTCAAGACCCACGTTATGAATCTCTTCTTCATGGCAAGCTATAATCCTTATTTTTTCATTAATGTATTATTAACTTTAATGTTGTTTTTGATGATGTCGCAGATTCTATGTTTGACCTTAAAGAAATTCATAGCTAATGTGAGTACTTACTTAGTAGCAAGTTTAGATGCTTTTGTAAGCCAGCAGTGCTTTGATGAAGGAGAATAGAATGTCTCTTAATGCATTCGTCTGATCCTTCTAACAGGGAGGAATGATGAACCAGATGAGAGAGTTTACTTAAATGTGACGATGGAAACAGCTGCAGGTACAGTCAAGTACAACCAGGGTGCGATTTGACAAAAAAGCAGAGGGGGGATGGGTTTTTTTTTTATTCAGTTAGCTTGCATAACTAGGGAGAAGAACGCAAAGGGTAGACCGGCCCTTTTTCGGGTCCGTGGATTAGTCCCCATCACAACATGGCAACACTTTTAATGTTCATTTAGTTGTTTTATTATCGGGCCCTGTAAAGTAAGACAATATGCTCAGTGCCGGCGCTCCGCACACGCACATCACGCACTGCGCCAAGAAATCTGGGACGTGGAAAACCATCACAGTAGGCTACTAGTATAAATAACAAATAAAATATGTCTTAAGCATGTTTATATGCAAAACCAATACAACCTAACCCAAACAAATTAGGCAGTAAGAAGGAACAGGGGCCTGTACCATGAAGCTTGTTGAACAAACTCAGGGTCCCAGAATTGGTTCAGAATCGATAAAACCAAACCGAAGCAATCAGGCTTTATTGGTACCATGACGCCGCTTATCAACTGACTTTGTCAACCCAGGCTTTGATCCTCAAACTCTGATTACTCCGCGCGCGCGTGCACATAAAAGAGTGACGTCGGCACCGAACAACCAATCAAGTTCGATATGGAGAGAGAGAGAGAGAGAGAGAAAATATAATTCAAACCATTTGCAGTACAGTAGTGCGGCTTCGACGAGTCACATTTGTTATTTGCGCCTCAACGAGTTCGCAAAGATAAGTTATTCCTTCCGCGGAATATCTGTATCATTCATACAAGGAAGTATCAGGAAAGTCAAGGGGATTTTGTCTGTCCCTAAAAACTCTACGAAGTGCTCTTATAACAATCTGCGCTGATCCACAGGATGTGGAAGAAAAGGTGAAGCTGCAATGATCGCAACAGAGAACAGAAGCTAGGAAGCTAGGAAGCTTACGTCAGTTGTTTCTTTGCTCACCGCTGATTGGTCAAACTTATGACTGAGAGCTCGAATCCAGAACATAACCTGCCCCGGAGCAGGTTAGCCGTGCAGCGTAAGTTACCATGGCCATGAATACCGATTGAGGCCGAGTCACTTTCATGGTACCGAAAACCCGGGGTTGGTGGAAAGTAAGCTGAAACTTAGCTGGCTAGCCACCTGAACCAACTTGATGGTACAGGCCCCAGGATCATGACAAAACCGATCTGCGTCACAAGCACACACACACCCATTTGAAGTTACCGCACTAAAATGTTACAATGTGTTTGTGTTGGATGACGTTCAGAAATCTTCCAGAAGGCTGCTGAATAGCTACTCTGATGTATTGACACTGAAGATCGTTAGATTTCAAGAGTATAAGTAGGCTAGCAGTTAAGTTGCATTCATCGCTATCAAGGGGGGGAAATCCTTGTCCCCCCCGGAGATAAAAATAATTTAGCAGAGGGGGGATAGGAAAACCCGAGGGGGGGGGGGGAGAAATCCTCCCCAAGCCCCCCTACAAATCGCACCCTGAGTACAACAGACCATGTTATACAATCTGGGTGTACTTCTGTATTACTACCACCAGTCAGCAATGGTCAAACACAACACTTGCACCTGTTACTCATGAATAACCTTAAATCTCTTTTCCTTCTCTCTTTTTTCAGATGGGTAAAAACATCTGCATGGGAACGGATGCCAACATGAAAAACCACATCTTTGTCTTTTTCATCAATGATTGTGTGAACTTCTTTGCGTATATGAGACAGCATTTTGTATTTAACCCATAAGCAGATCATTTAAAGGAAATACATCATATGTCTTTGAAAGTGTTTCTTCGTAAAAAAAGAGGTGCGATTTTTAAATAACTAATTGATAAAGCATTTTGAATCTGATCAATTGTGATTAATGAATGTTGCTGTTGTTACAATGTCATTTTTAATAAATGTAAGTAATGAGAGTAAATGAGTAACCGCTTTAGAAAGTGCCAACAATCTCCCTACATTTAGCGAGGACGTTATAAAACCAATGTCTTTTAGGGACAGCTAGTTGTGCTAGCACAGTGGTGCTTTAAGTCATTTGTTTCCACTCACCCCCCTTGTGTTTGACAGGTGGATGAATTCCTCTGCACACTTCTGCGCTTTTTTTCTGAAATCAACCATTCTGCATAATTAGCACCTATACTTTGGGTATTTTATGCATATATTACATATATACATAAATCAAACATTCTGCATAATAAGCACCTATACTTTAGGTATTTTATGTATATATTATATTATGTGCCAATGTTAGGTATTCGGGACAGAGAATGTCGCAGGTGTTCAGACTGTAAAGTCTTGCAAATTTCTGATTTTGGGCTATAAAGAATAAAATTAAGTTTGATGCCAATGCTTTTTTTGTTTTACTTAAGTAAAACATGTAATGTAGATATAATGTACTGCTAATTTTAGTAAAGGATATGAGGTCTTGTTCCAGCACTCCGACAAAAACCTCAATATTAAGAGCAGCCACAGAAAGGCACCAGCTTACTGCGCAATCCATGACCCTCAAGTCAACACAGATTACATCTGATTGGAACACTGATGGCGTGTCTGACCTACAATATGCCGCATTCCTGTCGCCATCTCCCTGGGCCAAGGTTTCCATGGAAACAAGCCCTAGGCTTCTCTAATCTGTTGTTTTGCAACCCACACTCATCTGGAGCTAGGCTGGATTCCTTTTTGTCAGGCCCATATTCTTCTGCTCTATTTCCTCCCAGAGTAGTCTCTCGCTCGCTCCTTCCTTCCCCCTCCCTAAGTCTTAACTCCCCCTACATCTCTCTCCCCCTCCATACCTCTCTCTCTCTCAATATCAATTGGCTTTATTGGCATTACAGAATCATTAAATCTGTGTTTCCAAAGCATAGAAAAAAAAATAACAACATGAAGGAAATAAGAAATTAAGAAATAGTCTGGGTCTGTTTGTAATAGTGAAAGACAATATGATATATATATACACAGGGTGCGATTTGACAAAAAAGCAGAGGGGAGGATGTTTTTTTTTTTATTATTCATAGACAAGATCATTGGACTTTAGCTTGCATAACTAGGGAGAGGAAGGGTAGACAGGCCTTTTTTCGGGTCCGTGGATTAGTCCCCATCACAACATGGCAACACTTTTAATGTTAATTTAGTGTTTTATTATCGGGTCCTGTAAAGTAAGACGATATGCTCAGTGCCGGCACTCCGCACACGCACATCACGCACTGCACCAAAAAATCTGGGACGTGGAAAATCATCACAGTAGGCTACAAGTATAAATAACAAATAAAATATGTCTAAGGTATGTGAATATGCAAAACCAATACAAAAGTAATAGGCCATCACTCACAGTAATGCAGCTCCGCACTACTCTTATTTTTAAAGAGCTAGTTCCTATTCTTTGCTACGGAGACCCCCCCTCTGCGCAATTAAAGTTTCCCCCGATGGGATCCAAAGTCCAACTGGCTTGATGCTCACTTTTACGCGCACGGACGGTTTGGCTACGAGGAGGAAGCAGAAGCACAAAGAGGGGAAAACCGATCCGCGCCACGAGCACACGCACCCCTGCGAAGTTCCCGCACTAAAATGTCACAATGTGTTTGTGTTGGATGACGTTCAGAAATATGTGCCGTCTGCCAGAAGGCTGCCGAATAGCTACTCTGATATATTGACACTGAAGATCGTTAGATTTCAAGAGTTTAAGTAGGCTAGCAGTTAAGTTGCATTCATCGCTACCAAGGATTTATCAGCGCGGTTTCGCTGCATTCATATGCTAATTAGGACCATTTGCACGTACTGCAAGCTCTCCACATACGTTATAGTTTGTTTCCGACTATTTGTGACACAGACAAACGGCGACAAGCGCGGGTTGCAAATTGTCTGAAAAGAAGGGAGATCTCCGGGCGTTTACGGGGACGAAAACCACACTTTTCATGCAGTGTAGCATGGACGTTAGCCCGACTGCGAGTACAAGGACCCACACCCAATACACACTCCACAAGATGCCTGGGGCCTGTACCTTGAAGCTGGTTTAGGTGGCTAGCCAGCTAAGTTTCAGCTTACTTTCCACCAAACCAGGATTTTCGGTACCATGAAAGTGGCTCGGCTTCAATCGGTATTCGGTATTCAATCGGGGCAGGTTATGTTCTGGATTCAAGCTCTCAGTAACAAGTTTGACCAATCAGCGGTGAGCAAAGAAACAGCTGACGTTCCTAGCTTCCGTTTTCTGTTGCGATCATTGCAGCTTTACCTTTTCTTCCAAATCCTCTGGACATCTTAGCGCAGATTGTTAGAAGAGCACTTCATAGAGTTTTTGGGGATAGACGAAAACCCCTTGACTTTCCTAATAGTTCCTTGTATGAAAGATACAGATATTCCGCGGAAGGAATAACTTATCTTTGCGAACTTGTTGAGCCGCACATAACAAATGTGACTCGTCGAAGCCGCACTTACTGTACCGCAAATGGTTTGAATTATATTTTTATATATATATTTTTAACTTACGCTTAATACTGTTATCTTGCTTTAGCAGCAGAGACGGTGTTACTGCATGCTTGAAAACATTTTTACATTCTTCATATTTCTGAAGAATAATTTCTTGCTCCTCCGCGGAAAAATATATTTCTCGCGCTCTCTATCTCAAACGTGATTGGTTGTTCGGTGCCGACGTCACTCTTTTATGTGCACGCGCGCGCGGAGTAATCAGAGTTTGGACCAAAGCCAAGGGTTGACAAAGTCAGTTGATAAGCGGCGTCATGGTACTAATAAAGCCTGATTGCTTCGGTTTGGTTTTGGCGATTCTGAACCAATTCTGCAACCCTGAGTTTGTTGAACCATCTTCATTCATTGTTGCATTCATTGATGTTTACTTGTTTATTTATATTCATAATTAATTGATATCTGATTCCATTACAAGAATCCTACAGGAATCTAGGAGATTTATTTCAGTCACACTGGTTGAATTTTTGGCTAAAAAGTTACTGAATCGATTTCAAGTCACTGAATCGTTTCGGATCGTATCGTTCTAAATGAACCAATATCTTCCTTGAATCGTATCGACAACCATGAATCGTGATCGAATCGAATCGTTGTTAAAAGCGAATCGTTACACCCCTAATATATATATATATATATATATATATATATATATATATATATATATACAAACACATATACTGTATATATGATATGTATATATATTGCAAGTGTGTATGTGAAAATACAGTGCCTTGACATTTCTTTTTTGTGGGGGAAAGTAGTTGCGCCCTAATCAGTGAGCCGGCCTCCTGTTGGTGGAATTTGTTCCTGGTGGTGGAGCAGGCTTGGGAAGGCTTAGCAGACGATGTACTTACTGGATCAGTGGAAGAAATTCCACCTGCCAAAGAAAATGATGGAGCACTACAACACCATCATTGAGTTTATTCTCTACTCCTCCATCACCGTCTGGTACGCTGCAGCCACAACCAAGGACAAGAAACCTTTTGTTCCCATTTCGTCTGGCATGAGGCTGAGGTCCATCAGGACCAAGATCTCACACCACACAATCGGTTTATTCCCGTCGGCAGTCGGGCTCATCAACAGATTACCCTGCACTAGGGTAACAGAAGGCGTGTCTACTAAGCACAGCCAATTGTTGACTAAATAAAAATATGTGTGATATACAATTTAGCCAATCAGCGTCGTTAAATAGACTCAGCCTGGGTCAAGATTGGTTTAACCCCAAGCTCCATATATAAATATATTATATCTAATTGCCTGTGAAGGTGACAAAAATAAGTTTGTCAAAGTGCCAAATTTACTAACAAATATTAAACATTTAACTGCAATAGTGTTTTTGATACTTTAATTTTCATGTTAGAAATGAATTTGATTGGCGTGGGATATTTTCCACCACTGCGCCCCTTCCAAATGGGTTGGCCAAAGTTGCCGGTGCAGCAGCTCCTCTGCCATTCTCCCTCTGCCGCGGTTTGTGATGATGAGGAAAGAGGGGGCGGGGGAGGGGGGATGCTCTGCTGCTCTCAATGAATCCACAGTTACGCTGCTGGACGAGCACACCATGAACGCATTGGCTTTTCATAGTCCAGTGCCCGGGATGAAGATGATTATGGATATCTTATACTTTCTGTGGATACTGCCAGCGGTACGGGCTGTCGAAGGTAAGCCGGTCTCTCAGAGATGTTAGCCCTGCTAAACTCACGCAGCTGTGAGAGGCTGAGGCTGCAAACATGTCTGAGGGAACGAAGCTGCTTCTCTGGCTTAACTCTGGACCTGAGCACACATCGTCCCAGCTGTCGCTTTGACGTGACTCCCCAGAATTGGATGCATGTTGTTACAAATGTAATTGTACACTTTGAGCAGGCAACGCGTGTTTTGATCGGGGTTCGTGGGGTACATATGGGTTGGTTGCTTAGAGACCACATTGTACTGCGCAGCACTGAAGGTCTAACGTTATGTATTGCTCTTCACTCACTAAAATGACATATATATATACATATATAAAGCAACAATGGATAACAAGTGTAGGCTATATACTGTTTCAGAAAATAAATCCAGTAGGAATTATTAATGTAATAGGTTATTTTATTGACATGAAGTGGGTGATTATAGGTGGACGGTGGCGCTTGGAGTAGTGCAGTGCGAACTGTAACGTCAGTGGTTCAAATCCCGGCTGCTCCATGTGCCATGTCAGTGTCCCTGAGCAAGAAACCTAACCCCTCACTGCTCCCCAGGTAAAAATGTAAACCTGGGTTAAAAATGCAGTGCAGTCAGCTAAATGACCTGTAATGTGTACATGGACATGTTCCTTGTCCTCCTACCAGTTATACAATGTGGCTGATGCTGACATACAAGGTGCCAACACCAAATGTCCATCCAAGCACACCCACACATGAATTTACCAACAGTTTCAGATTCAGTATCTTATCCAAGGAAACTCAAAATACTTCCAGAAGCCAACTTGCATTATTTCTACTGTCCATCAGAGGGCAACTTTCCTGCTTTATTCATTAATTATATCAGTGAACTATGTAAACATTGTAAACATCTCTAGTTTCAAGTCGTCTTCAATACAGCAGGATGTTCAATGACTACATCTGTTTACTGGTTGCAAAAAACAAGCTGGCCACCATAAAATACCAAACTTAAGACTTCAAAAAGGAGGTCAACAAACCAATTGATGACCCCACAATAACTACATCCACTTCCTACACACAGGTTCTAAAGATTATATTGAGCGGTATGATGGGAAATGTAGGACACAGTACTAAGAACTACAAAGTCAGGATCATTTTCTCTAACCTTCTAGAAAGCACGACTAAATTGCTAGTGTATTACAGAAAGACATTGTAATTCCAGTAACTGAATTTAAGACATTGACAAAACAGTAAAAGTTAAAAATAGTGAGCCTACTGAATAATCTTGGGTAGTTTAAGAAAAAGTAAATTGGGTGTATTTTTAGATGCTGCATGTCTGTTATCCCTAACATCCATTAACCCTGTTCTGCATCAGTGAACATGCTGATGACTCTGGAGGTTGAGGGATGTAAAGCACTGTATTATAAAATAAAAATTAAACACTTCTTCTGGTGGTAATAGTGTTATATAGAACTGAACTTTGTTTATTGGCTTAACTGCACTTTGCAACTTAAGTGTTTAATTATAACACAAAGCCACAGAAAAAAAATTACATTTCTGTATGACTGCATGACAGCATTTCATGTGGAGGCTAGAGTGTAATGTGATGGTTTGAGGCTTCTCTCAGGCTGCAAGCCAAATTATTTGTTTGCTGTCATCAGAGGACAGCCTGCTCCAGTGATGATGAATTGCTACGGGGCTGGAAAGTCTTCTCAGCCAATGAGTCAAGCGTCATTTAATTGTGACGCTAACAGTGTTGACACTGTGAATGTGCTCATGTGCTTGTTAGACCCTGTAACATCCACTCTTCCTCAAAGTTGATCTCCACTGTCAGCCAGAAATCTCTAAAAGCATCCTACACTCACAGACACACAACTTAATCTTACTCCTCCACCATATACAGGTATTTAGACAATAGGATTCTTCAAAGTCTTTGTTTACATAGTGAAGTGGAACGCAAACTTAATCCAGACCAGCCAAATTCAGTGGAACACATTGTTGCTCAGGACGAGGCTCTACTTTGGAGGCAGTCGCCCCAAGAAGAAGTAATTTATAAACTAACAAAGTTCGTGATGCAATGAGGATTGAAGTGTTCAATCGGCTAACTGTTTATCCAGATTATGTTGAACTGTACACTGCAACGCATTTCCATGACCATGGATCGATGATGTCCACAGATTTCGTTACATTGTAACACAGACATCAGAATCAGAAGCCATTTATTGCCATATTTATTACACATAGAGGAATTTGATTTGGTGAATTGGTGCAATGTGAAAATAAATAAATGTGCAAAATAACAAGTACACACTTGATGCAATGTGATTATATGATGTGAGTAATGGGCGGAGTTAGGGTCAACTGAAAAAGGAATAAAATCGGTAGTATACCGCAAAAACAGTAGCATGCTGTAAAAAAATATTTTCTTCCAACAGTATATTACTGTTGAGAATTGCTCGTAATTTTACAGTAATTTGTTACAGTGTACAGTCTATGATAAAATCTCTGATTTATTCCCTGAGTAAACATTGTAAACATGAGTTTATGATCTCAATTTAAACTTTCAAGTCTACTTCAATTCAGCATGATGCGCAGTATTTTCCCTTGGTTTACAGCTTTTTTTGATGGGGCTGGCTGTCCTCCACAAGCTAGCACAGAGGTTGTGCTGTTTATGATATCATCATCATACTGTGACTGGATTCACACTCATCAGGCTCCTGGAGTAATGTTAATGAAGTCCAAAATATACGCCCATTTTCACTGAATTTCTGTTGTTCGCCGTGTTGTCTGGACAGTCCTAGTTCATGGTAATGTCAGGTAATTTTTCCAACTATTGAGATATATGATAATATAATATACAAAATATGACACATCATTTATAACAACTACTCTTTTTCTTCAAAAGTGCACTTTGGAACAGCTGGCTCACAGTCATCACTTAGCTGATGTCATGAACACTGACAGTTTCATGAAATAGAGCTTGTTTTCATATATTCCTAATTTTAATTACCGTTAAAAAAAACGTTACGTTTCAGTTAAATACTATTTGACCTCATTCAACCTAACATTTGTACTTTTTTGTTGCTGGCATTTCTCAATGGAATTGGTTATCTAAACCAATCAATAGTCAGTGTTTGGAGCACCACAATGCTCTTTAGCCTCTGGGATTAGTGGCAGAAAACATTGAGGGCATCATCCATGCCCTCAACAGTCTCTGACCCACTTCTGCGCTGGCTTGTGGTCGCTTTACCAAACTTGGGAACTCGATAACAGAATGTGCATTTGCATAAGCTCTACTTGTTGGATCTGCAATTTTGCAGCTCATAAGTGCATATTCCGCCAAAGCTTTCTTCGTTGTGCACTTATTTAAGGTTTTACTCTTTTATACTATATATTGTTGTTTATATTAAAATCATTTCCCATATTGGCTGCAACTTTTTCAAAGAAATGCTAAATCAAATGGATTTTCGGGCTTATATCCAGATATTTGTAGCTAGTTAAAGGCTAAAGTAAAAAAAAGGAGTTTGCAGCTGTCTTTGATAAAATAGTCATAGCGTAACAGTATGCCGGCTTCTCTTTTGACTGTTGCTTGGAGCTTTCAATAAACCAGCAATGATAGTCAAGGTTCTGGAGTAGAGAGTCAGCTTAAAGAGGTCACTCAACATGTGTTAGATTTGCATCACAGCACATTTTTACTCCCAAAAGGCCAACCTTTTGATGGTCATTATTTTCTACTTACATTATTTGTAGAATTAGCTCATATATGCAAACCTTGGATTCGGCACATGATTAGGCAACACCTAACTATAGTCATACTTTTGCGGGGCGTTATATTTCCCCAAAGGAAGGAGGCCCAAGTACCTCTGGGCATTTCCCAACTAAGACACTGAGACTGAATCCACTGAAGCATAACTTTTAGTAAAGCATATATCCACTGAAGCGTGTTGTGTTTCCTCAGGAGATCACTAGACATAGTCTCTGTGACATCTGCTCAGTCTCTGACGGTGCTATGCAACATTCCAATGAGTTATCCGGCCTTGACAGTATAAACAGTATCTACAGTAGCGTCACTTCCTTGCAAAGTGACGTGTTGCTGATGTCTGCGGATAGGAATACCAGAAATACAAAAAAACCCAACAACATTAACTCAAGGTCCACTCACCAGCTTTTGCCAAAAATCTTCATACATGGATATTTCTTCCCTTGTCATGAAGATGACTCCTATGTTATGTAAGCTATAACTTTCTTCAGACTTGGTGTCCTTGTGGGCTAAAAAGTCTGCCCCTCAAATGTATAGTTCATTTGGGAAGCTCCCGAGCGTGCTGCGGACACAGGGGAATGTTTTCATCCACGTCCACATAGGATGAAAACATTTTATCTAAAAGAATTGATTGTCACAATTGCAATGTCTCATTCATATGCAAATCACATGCGAATAAGCAGGGCCTGAAGTTAACTTTTTTGGCCACCAGCCACTTCGGCAGGTGGATTTTGAATTCCACCTGCCACAGAGGTTTTTTACTAGCCAAAGAACGACTCAGAAGATGCATAAGAATGGTTCTTGAACTTGTACAGAATACATATTAAACTCCTGTCGAGTTATTAACCAACTTAATCTAATTTATAACTAGACCTACATGATGGCTTACAACTGTATCTGACCTGGTGTGACAGGTATTTACTTGTAGAATAGAAAATAACAGAAATACGAACAGCCAATCATCTCACTGATGGTTTTATTTATTTAATTAACGCCCAACTGCAATTCATCACTGTTTCTTTGGCTACGTTCACACTGCAGGGCTTAATGCTCAATTCCGATTTTTCTGCAAGGCCGTTCACATTTCTAATTAAATGCGACCTATATGTGATTCAATTCAATTCAATTCATTTTATTTTGTATAGCCCAAAATCGCAAATTACAAATTTGCCTCGGAGGGCTTTACAGTCTGTACACATGCAACATCCTCCGTCGCAAGACCCTCACATCGGCACAGGAAAAACTCCCCAAAAAATGAAAAAAACCCTTCCAGGGAAAAAAGGGAAGAAACCTTAGGGAGAACGTCAGAGGAGGGATCCCTCTCCCGGGATGGACAGACTGCAATGGATGTCATGTGTACAGAATGACTCATACAGATGTAGAATACATTCAATTTCTATAACAGAAATTATTCAAAGAATTCCAAGTAGCTGGTCAGGTGTACTACAGGACCACTGCAGGGGCCACCACCATCAGATCAAACCACCATCCACAGAAGACTGTGGGGAGGGAAAGCAAATATTTTGGGAAAGGGTAATAGTGATATGAATCATATTTTAAAATTATGATGATGATGATGATGATGATGATGATGATGACGGCAGCAGCAGGTGCCAGCAGGGCCACGGCCGGAGTCAGGACCAGGGTCCTGACGGAACCACGATCTGCAGAGACCTGCTCGGCGAGAAAGCACAAAGAACTCCCGGGAAGGAGCTGAATTAGTCATGTGCATTAATGCAACGTGGATTTTAGTAAAAGGGGAGAGAGATAGAGAGAGAGAGAGAGAGAGAGAGTTCGGTGTGTCCTAAGAAGTCCCCTGGCAGTTTAAGCCTATAGCAGCGTAACTAAGAGCTGGTCCAGGCAAACCTAAGCCAGCCCTAAATATAAGCGGTATCAAAGAGGAAAGTTTTAAGCTTTATCTTAAAGGAGCTGACTGAATCTGCCTCCCGGACTGAAAGTGGAAGCTGGTTCCACAAAAGAGGAGTTTGATAACTGAAGGCTCTGCCTCCCATCCTACTTTTAATAACTCTAGGAACAACAAGTAACCCAGCATCTATAGAACGCAGCTGCCTTCCAGGGCAGTACGGTGTTACAAGCTCTTTAAGATAAGAAGGTGCCTCACCAGCAAGCACCTTGTAGGTGAGGAGAAGAACCTTAAATTCTATTCTTGATTTAACAGGGAGCCAGTGCAAAGCAGACAATACAGGCGTGATATGGTCTCTTTTATTAGTTCTTGTTAATACACGTGCTGCAGCATTCTGAATCAACTGAAGAGGCTTAAGAGATTTACAAGAACACCCTGCAAACAAAGAATTACAGTAGTCCAGTCTGGAGGAAACAAATGCATGAACTAATTTTTATGCATCACCTTGAGACAGGAAATTCTTTATTTTCAATATATTACGTAGATGAAAAAAGGCAGTCCTTGAAGTTTTCTTTATATGAGAGTTGAAGGACATATCCTGGTCGAAGAGAACTCCAAGATTCTTGACGGTGCTGCTGGATACCAGAGAAATTCCATAGAAACTGTATCACGTGACAGCTGACTTCGAAGGCGCTCTGGGCCTATCAAGATAACTTCTGTTTTTTCTGAGTTTAGCATCAGGAAGTTGCAGGTCATCCAAGTTTTGATGTCTCCAAGACATTCTTGAAGTCTAACGAGCTGTTCGGTCTCCTCTGGCTTTATCGACAGATACAATTGGGTATCGTCTGCGTAACAATGGAAGTTGATGCAGTGTTTTCTGATAACGTCGCCCAAAGGAAGCATATAAAGGGTAAATAAAATGGGTCTAAGCACAGAAGCTTGTGGGACTCCGTGACCAACATTGGTGGTCTTCGAGGATTCTCCGTTTACAAGCACAAACTGGGATCGATCCGATAAATAGGATGTATTAGTTCTAGTCTCTGCAGCAAGATACGATGATCGATGGTGTCAAAGGCGGCACTGAGGTCCAGCAAGACAAGAAAAGAGACAAATCCTTGGTCTGATGCAAGTAGGAGATCATTCGTAATTTTCACCAGGGCTGTTTCTGTGCTATGATGCACTCGAAATCCGGACTGAAAGTCCTCGAACAAAGCATTGTTTTGAAGAAAGTCACATAGATCACCTGTGTGAACGTGAAATGACCCAGAAGTGACCCGCATGCGCTCATGAGTACTCATCGGTCAATGACGTCACTTGTTAGCTAAACATGGATGTCAGCTTGTCAATCCTCCTGGGCCCGTCAAAGCCATCCTCCGATGCTAAAACAAGGCGGAGATCATGGAGCACTACGGGGTTACAGACTTTCACACCGCTCTGGAGTTCTTGGCAATGCTTGCTCGACGCCAAGGCAAACTCCAAAAGGGAGGACTGCCGGACACCGACAAAGCCACAAAGAGTGTGCTAATGGATTGGACAGGGGGGAGGATCAGCTACTTCACACACCCTCCGGAGCATCACACAAGCCTTTTTGAACCATGAATTGAAACGAGTCCGTCAACGCAACACGCAAACGCAACAGAGCCGCCGATGCAGACTGCAGAGGCATCTGCCAGCCCTCAGTCTTATTGGCTACCCGCCAACGTGGCAGGTAGATTGACAGTTTCACCTAATTTGGCGTGTGGGCGGGTGCCAATTTCATGCACTGCAAATAAGTATCTTTTACAACTTATGATTCTGTTTTTCTTACTTTATTGACAAAAAAAGCAGCTTGAAAGTAGGACAGCAACTGAAATAAAGGAATGCATCTTTTGATGACAACAGACAATGGACAACAGTGCAAGGAATACAATATACTACTATGGGTTAGTAATCTAAGGCTATGAGTTAGTTTAAAAATAAAGGAAGAAGAGTTAAAAACGAAAGTGCACTAGCAAACAAAGTGACAAATAAAATTTGGAGACGGAGTCCGGGCCGGCTGCTTAATGAGGGTTTTGTTTTTTAAAGAGCCGGTTAACGTCTCTCTCCAGAATAGAGAGGGTCCTTGCAGGTGAGGGCGGTGGGGGAGGGGAGGGTGATACAGAGGCGTGAGCCCCTGATGGGATGTGGGAGGAGGGGGAAGAAGTCTGGGGCAGGTTGGTGGTGCTGTGGGGAATGGATCAGGACATTTATCAAATCTGCAGTAGAACTCATTCAGCTCGTCTGCCAGGCGGAGGTCATTCATGGAGTGGGGGTCTTTGGCTTGTAGTTCGTGAGGTGTTTGAGACCTCTCCAAACCGAAGCAGAGTCAGTTGCTGAGAACTGTTTTTGCAGTTTCTCAGAGTACAGTTGTTTAGCGTCTCTCACCGCCTTGCTAAACCTGTATTGTGACTCTGTACAAGTTTTTGTTCCCAATCCTAAATGCCTGATCCTTTTGGAGTCGTAGTTTCCTGAGTTCCGCCGTAAACCGGGGTTTATCATTGTTAAAATTCACCCTGGTGCATGATGGTACACAGCTGTCCTCCCAGAAGTTACAGCTTCTGTGAGCTCATGACGGATTGTTAGTAGTATTCCTGAAAACATTCCAGTCTGTGCAGTCCAAACTCACACAAAGATCCTCCAGCGCCTCGCTGGTCCATCTGAATTCCTTCACCACAGGTTTGCAGAGCTTTAGTTTCTGCCTGTATGCAGGAATCAGATGGACCATGACATGGTCGGAGAATCCCAGTACAGCACGGGGGACAGCGTCGTAAGCCCTGCTTACTGTGGTGTAGCAGTGATCCAGCGTGTTCTCATCTCTGGTTGGGCATTTAATAAATGGCTTGTACTTAGGGAGCTTGTGGTTGTTAGGCTTCTCACCGTAAGGACTCAATCGAAGACGAGGTTACAAAAAACAAACAAATGTATTTTTTTTCAAAACCGAATTCCCCAAAAAATCCGCAAGAGGTCAAAAACAGACTTCAAAAGGGGCAAAAACCGAGGGGATCAAAATGCCCCCCAAAAAAGCTTTATGCTGTCAAGACATGCAGGTTTAGGCATCAATCCTTACACAGCGAATTACGATCCAACAGGGGACAACACACCTACATATAGGAGGGGAAACTACCAAGACACAGGGGAAACAAATCAGGCAAACAATCAAGGAGATGATAGGCACAGGTGAGTGACAAGGCAGGGATGCAGCAGAGGGTTGAGTATAACACGTAATACCGCTGGTGTTGAGAGCAGCTTGGCAGACAACGCTTGGATATAAAACAAAGTGAATTTGGCTGATGTATCCCTGTGGGTTTAATCCAGCGCGGCGTTCAGCGTGTGGGTCAGCCTACAAGGATTATGTGTGCTGGACTTGGCCCACTCTCTCCTCCTCTTTGCCCTACTTTCATTGAATCATGCAGAGAAAGGCGGAACAAGAGCTCTCTCTATATATATGTTGCATAAATGCAAGGACAGATGGAGCCAGTGGGAAAGGGAGGAGCTATCACTGGACAGAAAGAGAGGGTGTGAGCTTTGCAGTTTAATTTTCAGCCGTGGCATCGTACAGTCAGTCGTGATCTAACTGTAGAGACTCAGGAGCAGCCATGTCTAGTCATGAAAGGGGGGCAGCATATACTAAATCACCCCGCCCTCGACTGCCCATTTTGTCCCCATTTCCTCCAGTCAATCCGCCTGTAATTTAAATACACCATGTTGTTATTTTTTTCTGGTTGGGAACAGTCCTTACCGTGTAATTTTCCTTTTTAAAAACTGTATTAATGTTTTGTACATGTAATTTAGTTTATTTGTAGATATCCTCAATATTTGTATCCGGCATTAAATCCAACTGCCTGGACTGTCTTGGAAATAGATTCAGGAAGCATTTTTACAAAATGAAATAAAACATCTTAATTCAATACATTTGTTCATGTAATCATTTTGGAGTTAAGTGTCTTGTAAATAAGTGAAGAAAGTGTGAAAAGAGCATAAGCTGCATGGCTGCCGTGGCACAGATCTCTAGTCCCTTGCTCCCTTCTCCATTAAGTCTGCGGGAATTGGTTGCAGGTCAGTGCTCCTGACCTCTTTTTTCCCGATTAGCGACATCTCTGACACCTGGCTCGCCGCTCTCTCCCAGCTCCTCATTAATCGCTGCTGATACTAACAGGAAGCGAATAGCTGGAAAAATGGGCCATTTGGTTGCAACAGTGGATGCTTGCATCTCAGCCAGACTATGAAAAGCAATACAATAGCAAAACTACTAATGTAGAATCATGATTGTATAACACAGACCAGTTAAAGAAAACATTTGAATGAATTTTAAAAAATTAAAAAAAAGATACACTGCATTAATTCAGGATTTGTTTCCTAAGTAATATATAATAAAAACCTATGCTCAAACCACTTCACCTTCAAGATGCTTTGTTACTGTTATATTTTATTTCATTTCTTATCATTGATATGCATCGGTTACATATTGTGAAATTGCTCCACTGTTTTCCCTACAATTCAGGGCAGTTCCACGCTGACATGTGCATGCATATGTGCATATACGCACGTGACGCTCGCACCAGCAGACAGACTACCCCACCCACCCACTCGTGTTCTGTTCTCACGGTCTACACTTCTTCTGATTGACTTGATCTTTTGTCACTCAGTCATCTGTGTAGCACTTTGAACTGTTTTTTTACCATGATGAAAGATGTTATGAAAGTCACGTTTGATGGACCGATTAAATCTTTTGTAGTTTGTCAAAGTGATGCTCTGTAAGCTTTTATCTGCAGCTAAGAGCTTCTGCAAAAAAACAGGGGGAAGATGCTTCAGTCAGCAGCAGACTGTAATGAATAATTGAAGATATGTTGGATAGCAGCACGCATTCACCTGATTATTACCACTCCGTGCTGGTGGCACAGAGGCTTACGGGTGTAATTGTCAGGGTCGGAGCGGATGCGAAGGACGAGGATGCAGAGAGGTCAGGACTGCCAAGGATTTTATTCCAAACCTTCTTTCGCTCCACAATAATCCAATACAAGATAGCGTACAATACAATACCATACCATACTGCCTCAACTACAACGATCACTATAATAATTCCTATACCTACTACTACAAACACGACACACTGACACAGGACAGGGGGAGACGCAGACATTAAGTATCCATGAGGGAGGTGAGGGAACAGGTGGACACAATTAGGAATCAGGGGAGACAATTGACAGGAGGCACATGAGGAAGGGCAAGACACCTGAAACGAGAGGAGAATTTAGCCACCACAATAAAACAGGAAGTACAACACCAGACACGACGACATGACACAAACACCAGTTTCACCAACATGTAAGACAGGAATGATGGAGCGAGCAGATGTTGTGACCCTGCAAAATGTAATGTATACTTATCTTAAATTCAAGTTAACTGGTCAGGATTCAAATGAGCTCTTTCTGTTGGTCATAGGAACTTAATGAATGGTTGTATTCTCTACTTTCATAAACCTACAACTATGTTTGTGGAAAGTGTGCTCTAATTTTTCCGTTAAGATTACGTTGTCATCATAAGCCAATATTACCTTTTCCTAAAGTCTTTGTGCTTTCCCTCCCCACAAGCTTCTGTGGATGGTGGTTATATCTAATAGTGGTTGTCCCTTAAGTGGTCCTAACCTGGCTTACTACTCACAATATCATTTCTGTCATAGGCATTGAATGTATCTTTTACATACATATTAATTCTGTACACATGACATCCATTGCAGTCTATCCTTTCCGGGAGAGGGATCCTCCTCTGACGTTCTCCCTGAGGTTTCTACCCTTTCTTTTTCCCATCGAAGGGGGCATCGCAATTGGCACGCAATGTGAGAGTTTTGGGACACAAGATGTTGCAGGTGTACATACTGTAAAACCCTGATTTTGGGCTATACAAAATAAAATTAATTGAAGATAACAAGACTGGGTTTAACTATACAGTCAAAAGTATGGACATACCTTCTCATTCAATTGTTTTTCTTTATTTATATTTTTACTACGTTTTAGATTAATATTGAAGATATCTAAACTACGAAGGAACACACATCGAATCATTAACCTCCGCAATCACCCCACCTAAACCCAATTGAGATGGTCTGGTGATTCATTGCAAGAGAGTGGCGGACAATCTGTGTGGATCAGGACTAAGACTCAGGCGCAGAGGAATGGAACAACAGACAAAATAGTTCTTTCCAGGTTTAGGATCTTTACTGGCAACAAATAAAATACCTCTCCTTTTACAAAACAACTGAAAAGCAGCACAAGCAGATGTGACACGCTGGAGAAGAAGAAACCAAAAAAGGCCTGGCAACGAAAACTGGAACACAGGAAAAACACTACCAATACTGGTAATACATGTAAAATTGGGGTCAGACGGTAAATAAACTGACATGGATAGAGTGACTGATTAAGGCTTAGGTATTGGTGGGGTGATGGCTAACCATGGGGGAAAAAGGTGGGAAACTAAACAAAGACAGGAAGTAGAGTGGTTCTTGAGGGATAAGTGTGGGGTCAAAAGAATAAAACAAGAAGTTACACTAGCAGCCGTTTCTTTGAGTCGTCAAACAATCATATAAGCAGGAAACAACCCAGGGCAGCAAGGGAAGAGGGCACAGGACAAAATAGGCTAGAAATTACAAAATAGATCTAACAGATTATATATATTTTTTTCCTGCAGAAGTGCTAATGGATTCAACAACGGCAACAGCAGAACTTGGGTGGACCATCCAACCATCACAGGGGGTGAGTGGAACAAATCAAGATTCAAGGGAAGCTGTACAACATGCAGGGCAGTGATGAGTTTGTGTCAACCCCAATTTGATCAACGCCTGGAAACTCTATGATGGGACATGACTTTATCAGTATGGCAATTAGCCAATTTGGATTGGTGCTCTGGTTTCCAGTTCAGTGAGACCATTGTCTCAGTGTTACAGCTGTTGACAAAACTAAAAATTATTAATAGATGTCTGTTTTGTCAGATCAATATAATTTCTAATGTTTCCAGTTGACTAGTGACTCGTGAATTATCAGTGTTGACACCATGGGGACAGCTATAGGGACTTTGACGGCACAATAAAAAACAGCCAGTTTTCACCCCTCAAACAGTCATGAATGGGAATATTTAGCTGTAGTGAGTGACCAAATGTGTATTTTATGTCCTTCAAAGGTTCTGGCTGTCTTGCTGTCATCAACAATAATATCGAACCATTTAATCATTTACAAAATCACAAGAATTAAGTTCTTCCTAGATTTAGCCTCTGACAAGCCCTCAAAGTGCTGATTTGGTGTTGTTTTGATTAGAAATTGTAAATGTAGGTATACAATGATTTTACATTTTCTCTGTTTTGTGACAGCACCGATACTTATACTATGTGCTAATATATAAAAGGTTATATAACATGAGTTTCCCAGCATAAAGGATATTTGTCACAGCCCAGGTAACATTTATGTAACAAATTTCTGAACCAAATTCTTCACAGCTCTGTGTCCTGGTCTTTGCCAGACACACCAGCTGTGTCTCATTTACTGTGATGTGTCCTCCAATGACCGCATAGGCTGAGCCAAGCAGTCAAAATGGCAGAGATGGTAATATTCTTCTTATATATTTAATTAGGGAGATATGCTCGACCTCCGGAGCATGATATATAATCCAGGCTGAGAAAAGAATATTTTCTAGTCATTTTAAATTGAATTCAAATTGTTGAGCCATAAAGTTACTTATAGCTAAAAGTAATTTTGCAATCTTAAGGCAGAGGAAATACAATAATAGTCAATAAACACAGTAGTGCATGCACAGACTTTTTACATTCCTGTAACCGTAACATATTATAGAAATATGTCCAAGCTACAGAAGCTCAATGTCACGACTTGACGTGACTTCAGTTTGATGCTGCTTCCTCCTGGCTCCTAGCCTGACGTAGTCATACTCAATTCTAGTCAGAATGCGAGTCTGATACTGCTCCATTGAGCTGTGATTATGGGGTGTGTTTCAAACGAACCAGGAAAAAAATGCCTCTGCACTCAATTGGATAGACCTACAACCGATACAACCAATAAGAGCAACGGAGTGTGTGACGTATGTTAAGCGACACATAGTTGCCGAATCCCGTAGGAAGGACGCCAAAAACATTGTTCTTATCAACAAATGCCTTGATAGCGTTTCTCTGTTCCTCTTTTAAAATGAATTTGCTGTCGATATCTTTCAGAACCGACCTGATAGCAGAATCTACACACCTCAATTCTCCAGCGGCAGCCAGCGTTGTTGTAAATGAATTCAACCCAAGCGCTCTTTGATGACGTGGTTGATTACTGGTTACTGTTGATCATCTATGATCATCTGGGCCAATTTCGGCCCAGCAATACTCGCGCCACTATGGAGCAATGCCAGACTGAACTTCCCGACAAAAAAACGTGGTGGGCGGGACTAAGTTCGGAATGGCTCCATAATGGCTCCGGAATTCCTCCTGGCTCCATAAAACAAAACAAAATGTAAAGTTAGTTTAGAATCACACCACAAAACCAAAAAGAGCAAAGCGAACCATCTCATTTTTGTGTATTTATTCTGAACAATTGTATCATTACTTGAGATCACTTTGATCAATTTCTGTTGATAATATGAATTGATAATATTTAATATAAAACCTTATTGTAGCACAAACTCAGTAGAATGTTGGTCAGCCTCTAAAAAGAAAGTTAAAGTTAAGCCATTAAAGTGACTTTTCAATAATAACTATGGTCGGATGCCGTTAACAGTGCTGCGGCCACTACTAAGCTGGTGGGTTGAGGTATTTGTTACGAACATGTGTTGGTGTATTGATGTTCATAAGAAGCAGTACATTGACCCAGTGGGGATTCAGGTGAGGGGACAGCCTGGGTCAGGGGCCATTTCAATCAACTTATCTGGTTCTGCTTTCATGAGCCGGCAGTCCAACTGTTTAGCTGTTGCTAGCTTCCAATGGCATGCGTCTGTGTGTGATCCCTCTGTCAGAACTCACCAAAACCTTTAGTCCTCTATTTTCCCTCTCTTTCCACCTCTCGTCTTACATTCATGGCAAACAACCTATTTTCATGTTTAGGATGGACTAACTTTTGCGTATTAGTGTTACTGTCAAAGTAATTGTAGACTTTGTATATTTTTTTTGTGCCGCTGAATGTTATGTTTCTTGTCTGTCTTCTAGTGGGAAGAGGTTAGCGGTTATGATGAAAACATGAACACTATTCGAACATACCAGGTGTGTAATGTCTTCGATAGCAGTCAGAACAACTGGGTACGGACCAAATACATTCGCCGCCATGGTGCTCAGCGTATCCATGTCCAGATGAAGTTCTCAGTGCGGGACTGCAGTTCCATACCCAATGTCCCCGGCTCCTGCAAGGAGACATTCAACCTCTATTACTATGAGTCGGACTCGGACACGGCCACTAAATTATCCCCACCCTGGATGGAAAACCCCTGGGTGAAAGTGGACACTATAGCAGCTGATGAGAGCTTCTCTCAGGTTGATCTCGGGGGCCGCATCATGAAGATCAACAGTGAAGTTCGGAGTTTTGGACCAGTTTCGCGCAGTGGCTTCTTCCTTGCCTTCCAGGATTATGGCGCCTGCATGTCATTAATTGCCGTCCGAGTCTTCTACAGGAAATGTCCCCATGTTATTCAGAATGGCGCCATTTTTCCCGAGACTTTGTCTGGAGCGGAGAGCACCTCTCTGGTGGCTGCCAGAGGGGTGTGCGTTCCCAATGGGGAGGAGGTGGATGTACCCATCAAGCTGTACTGTAACGGGGACGGGGAGTGGATGGTGCCCATCGGGCGATGCATGTGCAAAGCCGGGTACGAGGTGGTAGAGAATGGTACAGTCTGCAGAGGTAAGGAGCCTCTGCTCTACTCTGTGACTGTTTGGTTTAATTGATTTCTTGTCACAGGAAATTTGAAACTTTTTAGATATGGTGCTTCCCTTCTGTCAAGACCAGAGCATTTCAGCTCAGCCATTTTATCCCCACCAGTAGATTAGTTCTAGGAATAGAAATATAAACAGGACAGACAGTTTTGCATACTCTTAAATCTATTGCCATTACCGGGTAAATGTTTGAATTCTTCCAGTGAAATATTTCACTTAAACAAAATAGAATCAGTTTGGGGACCTGTGATTTGTATAATATATATGGCAATCAATCCAATAGTTCTGTCATCTTTGAGGCAGGACTGAAATGGCAAATTAACTGATAATTGACAGACATTGCCAAGCGCTTCGCTGCGATCCCAAACAAAGAAGATTCCAATTAAACCAAAAAGAAATCCATAGAGGGATTCCTAGTGCAAATATGTTATCTTAGCGTTGCGATTGATATATTGTTATTTAATTAATGCTAACGTGTGGACGGAAGGGACAGGGACAGATCAGGACAGAGACTTGCAGAGAAATGAAAGAACAAAACAAATATTTCTTCTGAGGTTTGGGATCTTTTACTGGCAAAACTCTACTTTTCAAAACAAATTAAATGAAGGACAGGCACGAGCGGACGACACGCTGGAAACCGGGGTGGGAAGATGGATAACCAGATATTGATTAAGTGACTGATTGGGGCTCAAATATAGGTGGGGTGATGGGTAACTGAATTTAGCTGTGGGGGAAAAAGGGCGGGAAACTAAGCAAAGATTCTAAATAGGGGCATCATTATGAGGCACATAAGAACAAGGGCATAGTCAAAGATGTCATACATGGTTTACAGACAATAGTTTTGAAGTCTTGAGTTTTCCTTTTTCTTTCTTCTCATGACTAAAAGGGACGGATAAGGCTAACCAAAAGCTAAATACGGTATTTTGTGTTGTCATGTATTGAAGCCTGGAAAAAAGTTGAAGAAGCATGTTGCACTGCCAGTTTCAGTAGCCTGAACGGAAAACTAACTTAAAAAAAATAAAGCGTTTTGCATGTTTGTAATCTGGTCATTTTGTCTTTTCAACTTTAAATTGACCATAATTTACTAAATCAACATCATACTGCATTGAGGATTACTTTAAATTAGAGATTGAGACCATTAACCAAAACCTTTTCATTTTAATTCCACACTTTCTTGGGGGTTAAGGGGTGGCATTTCGGGCTGTTGTTCAATGCTAGGAGAAACACCACAATCAGCCGACCTTTAACAGATGTGTCAAAAGCTTGAGTGTATCCAAACTTTATTGTATGTTCATGCATTTTGGTCTTTTGGTCTCATTTCTTTTTTCTGTCCTCCCACTTTTCCTTGTGCACCTGCACGTCTTCTACTGCTGTATATCTCCCACCCAGCATGTGTATCAGGCTTCTTCAAGGCTGCACAAGGAGACCATGTATGTCTACAGTGCCCAATAAACAGCCGGACAACCAGTGAGGGAGCAACTAACTGTGTCTGTTCGCAGCGGATACTCCCGCAGTGACTCAGACCCCTCACAGATGCCCTGTACAAGTATGTCTACACAAACTGTCATGTGTACCTGCTACAAACAGCAGTGAACACCTACTGCGAATTGCACCTATTCTTTCGACCACTCAAACGCTACATGTCATTCACCCATTCACACCCATTCATAAACTTCAGAAAGGGGCAGCAATTCAAGGTGCCACCTGCCTATCAGGACCATCCACCTCCATACATACAGTGTAGGCATACCCTTCGAGAAGGATACATTAACATGGACTGGATGAGCCTGCATGTCTGTCTTGGGGTTAGTGGGTCACTTCTGCCTCTTGTGAATGAAATTAGTCATTTAACAACAAACAGGTAAAAAAGGAATCGTGGCACAAAACACGTTTCACCTGCTAAAACTTTTTAACAGATGCAGAGAAAACATATGGAACATAATAACAAATATTCTGGCTAAACTTTTTTTCACATTTAATGCATAAACACAGACAACAAGATACATCTGACTAAAGAACAGGATTATCAGGATTTTTAGTATAGCCATCATGAGAGATATTGCCAAGGATATCTCTACGGTCTGTGTGTGTAGAGCTCCCGCCAAAACTTAAACCTCTTCAGAAGAAAGTCTAAGGTGTTGTTTTCATGTTGGGTATGGATAAACAAAGCAGTGGTAAACTGTGGTGATGGAAAGTAATACTTAAATCCTATTCAAAAAAAATAAAAAAAGAAAGATGTTTTGAAGTTCAGTGTTGGTAAAACATCACCTTCTCTTACAGCTGTTCCATCAGCTCCACAAAATGTCATTTCCATTGTCAATGAGACTTCTCTGAGGCTGGAGTGGAGCCGCCCACAGGAAGGTGGAGGCCGAGACGATGTTGTCTATAACATCATATGTAAAAGCTGTGGCAGTGGGCGGGGCGGCTGCACCCGCTGTGGAGACAACGTGCAGTTTGTCCCTCGTCAGCTGGGACTAACTGAAACCAGCGTCCACATAAGCGACCTCCTGGCTCACACACAGTACACCTTTGAAATACAAGCTGTCAACGGAGTGTCCGACCAAAGTCCTTATTCGCCACAGTACACCTCCGTCAACATCACCACCAACCAGGCTGGTGAGTCCAACTCAACGTCTTAGAGGAGTGATTTGATTTTTTAAAATTGTGGGTTTTAGGGCTCAGTATTTTTTCTACAATTTCTAATTAACTTCCCCTGGTTTTCAGCACCATCAGCAGTATCTATCATCCATCAGGTTGGTAGAGCCCCTAACAGCATCACCCTGTCCTGGTCCCAACCTGATCAGCCTAATGGGGTAATTCTGGACTATGAACTGCAGTATTATGAGAAGGTACATCAGTGCTGATGATAAAGAGTTAGTCCATTATTGAGATGGCTTTTAGAGATGGCTCCTTATACTAAAGAGTCAATCTTACTTTAATCACACGATTATAGTTCAATTAATTTGTCTGATTATTTTGATGCATGTGTTTCAGAACCAGGCAGAGTGGAACTCATCTCTAACACGCAGTCAGACCAACACAGCAGTCATACGAGGCTTGAAGTCTGGAACTATCTATGTCTTCCAAGTTCGGGCTAGGACTGTCGCTGGATTTGGACGCTTTAGTGGAAAGATGTACTTCCAAACCATGACTGAAGGTAGGAATGGCAATGAGCTATACTGACAAACTAGGTCAGCACATACTGTTTGTTAGCCCCTTCCTACAAGGTGATCTCATGAACATGAGTCACATTTCTTGGTTTTCCCTCATTTCTACTGTAGAGGAATATAACTCCAGTATCCAGGAGAAGCTTCCACTCATCATTGGTTCTGCTGCTGCGGGGGTAGTCTTCATCATTGCCATCACTGTCTTCATAATTGTCTGCCGCAGGTAAGCCAGGCTGTGAAACAATATAATAATAACATGCGTTTAACCCAACCAAAGACATTTAACCCAACATAGCCTACGTGTAGTGGTGAAGCGCTTTGCGATGTTGGAGGGAAAGAAAAAAGACGTACAAGTTAGGGCTGTGCGCTATGGCCAAAAATTCATATCACGGTATTTTGTAGGGTTCTGGTATTTTCTTTCCAAGTAAACACATACATTAATTAATAATAATAATACATTGAATTTGTGTTTTGAATATGGAGAGGCCAGTGCAGTATCAAGTGAGTTTGGGGAGAGCGTTCCTGAGGGAGGGGGCAGCTCTGGAGAAGGCTCTGTAACCCAAGGTGCTGGATCCTACGGGATGGATAGGAGGTTCCAGAGAAAAGCGGTGATGTGGTCTTGCTAGCGGGAGTAAGGGAGCAGTCGAGCAGCAGACAGTGGAAAAGGGCAGTTCTAGTGATGTGTTTGACATGACGAGCGAAGGATAGGTTGCTGTCAAAAATGACTCCGAGGTTGCGGATGTGTCCCTGTCGATGGCGAGGCAGAAGTTTTGACTGCTTTTGGTGAAAGAATTTGGACCAATTATGATCATGTCGGCTTTATCACAGTTGAGTTTGAGAAAATTGGATTTGCATCCATGATTTGATGTCAGTGAGGGAGCTGGTCAGAGTAGCAGTGGTAACGGTCTTTGTTGCGATATAGAGCTGGACATCATCCGCGTAACTGTGAAAGTAGAGACCATGTTGACGTATGATGTGAACAATAGGGAGCAGGTAGAGGATGAACAGAAGAGGGCCAAGCACCAAACCCTGGGCGACGGCTTGAGACAGTGGAGTGGAGGAGGTGCAGTTGCTAACGCTGATGAACTGTTGTCGGTTTGTTAGATATGATTTGAGCCAGGAGAGAGCAGTTCTGGTGTTGTTGAGGGAGGATTCGAGGTGGGAAAAAAAATGCTGTGGTTGATGGTGCTGCAGTGAGATCGAGGAGAATGAGAATGTTGAGGCGGCCAGAGTCTGAGGAGACACCAGTAACTTTCAGAAGGGCTGTTTCAGTGCTGTGCTGTGAGGGGAAACCAGATTGAAATGGCTCGAACTGAGGTGGGATTTGATTTGTGCATCGTTCCAGTGTTTTTGAAAGAAAGCGGAAGTTGCTCAAGGAGTCCGGGTCAAGTCCAGGTTTTTTGAGGATGGGGGTGACAGCAGCCTGTTTAAGTGTGTCAGGAACTGAGTCGAGTTGAGGGAGGAATTAATGCTGTGATGAGTGGTGTGATGGCTGGAAGACAGTCCTTGCTGAGAGTAGATGGGATCCAGGATGCAGGTGGAAGTTTTCATTCCTGTGAGTAAGGAAGAGAGCTCCAATTGGGACACAGGGGAGAACTTGGAGAGAAATGCATTTATCCAGGTGTCTCTATGTTTAAGAAGCTTGGTTATTGTAGAGTTTATTGTAGCCTCTGCGTTGCAGAGATGAGAGCGTCATTGTATTATTAAAGGTAGTCAGAGTGGGCTTGGAGATAGACAGTTAAACCGGTCTTCTTGCTGAGTCTTTCAAGCTGGCGCTTACTGGTTTCATGTGGTGGAGTTCGGGGGTATACCAGGGAGCTGCATGTGTGAATGAGACCGTCTTGGTTTCATTGACAAATCGCGCACTAGCCACCTGAACAGCTGTTAATTTTTCATTGTTCACTGCTCACTGGCAAACACGCTAGCAATTGGCCAGCGAGTTAGCTTGTTAGTGTGTTAGCCGTTGTGGCCGCCAGTGTTGTACTTGCCACCAGAGGCAATACCTGCTGCTGACAAAATAATTAGTTTTCTGATTTTTCAAAACCAAAAACCCTCCAAAAATTACAAAGATGAGTGACCTTGACAGGTGTGCTGAGGTTGGCCGAGGAAAAAACGCAGAACACATGGCGGACAACAACAAACAGGGGAATGACAGAACACATGACTGGCGATTGGGCAAAACTAACACACAATGGGTTAGAAAAGGGTCCTGACAATGTATCCCGTTTCACTTACAAAACTCAAGGTCCACTAACCAACTTCATCCATACCCCACAGTAAATGGGGGCGGACCAATTGACCTGCAAGCCTCTTTGTTTTTGTCCACAGCAGGAGAAATCCTGACAGATCAGAATCAGAGTACACAGACAAACTCCAACATTACACCAGTGGTCACAGTAAGTAACACTGTTTACCGTGCAAAGTACATTGTCATCAGAAACAATCAAATTCATGTTCTAAGTGTCAGCTGCTGGATGCTGGTATGTTTCAGTTTTGTGTGTGTAGCTGTTGCTGTCTCTCCCATCTCTCTGTTGAAGTGTCACCGGGAATGAAGATCTACATTGACCCCTTCACGTATGAGGACCCTAATGAAGCAGTCAGAGAGTTTGCCAAAGAGATTGACATGACTTGTGTCAAGATTGAACAAGTTATTGGTGCAGGTAAATCAACATGGTGAATGGAAATGGTATTAGATAAAGCCAGGTAGGACTTAACAAAAGTTTTTGAAAGCGGGCATCTTGGTCTTTTTACTGAAACTCTTCAGCATGGCTCTGAGGCCACTCTGTGCTTGGTGCATTAAGGCGACTGAGTGAGGGGATCGGCGGTTCAATCCCCCGCTCTGCTAACCTGCATACAATACACCAAAAAGTGTTTGAATGATAGTTCCTTATGGGAAGATGTCACTGTGTAAGGTAGCTCTAGTCATCAGAGTATAAATGGGTTAATTAGGACATGTAACTGTCAAAGAACTTTGAGTGGTCAGAAGACTAGAAAAAATAAATACAAATACAGTCCATGTATCATTTACTTTGCATGCAACACATATAGTACATACTGTCTAACAAGATGAAAATAATTATGTCAGGGAAATGCCTGTTACATAGGAACTCAAAGTATCCTGATCGAGGCTTCATTGTTAATCCACTGGCCTCGTCTTCTTATCAGGTGAGTTCGGGGAGGTGTGCAGTGGAAACCTCCGGCAGCCTGGGAAGAGAGAGATCCTGGTGGCTATTAAGGCGCTGAAGGCGGGCTACACTGATCGTCAGAGGCGGGACTTCCTGAGTGAGGCATCCATCATGGGCCAGTTCGACCATCCAAACATCATTCATCTGGAGGGGGTTGTGACCAAGAGCACCCCTGTGATGATCATCACTGAGTTCATGGAGAACGGATCTCTGGACTCCTTCCTTAGGGTAAAGTACAAACTGCGCAAGCTGCAATGGGATTCTCAGTACATCTTATTGTCAGTCTCCATGTGCACATAGACACATAATGGCTGTGGTATGGCTATACCATGTTAGCAATGGGCTTAAAAAACCTCAACATTTGACAGTAGTGTTTTTTTCAATTAATTTCATTTTGTACAGCCCGAAATCACAAATTACAAATTTGCCTCAGAGGGGTTTACAGTGTGCACAAATGCTTGTAGTCCTCGCAGTAGGGTTAACAGCAGATAGAACCAGTTCAAGTGGATTGAAAGCACACAATTCAAGGCGAGACAACAAGTAAAACGCATTTAGCCTCCAGTTTTGAGTCTTTATTTCAGCTTAGTTTTTCCTGTGCCGATGTGAGGGTTTAGGGACAGATGATTTGTGCATTTGTACAGAATTTGTAATTTGCCGATATACAAAAAGAATTGAATCAAATTAAATAAGAAATCTCCCAAAGACAGTATTTCAAGTTGCTTTGGAGAGTGTACCAGATTACCACCAAAGAAATACAAATAGAATACAATTAATTGGAAATCTGTCATTTTTTAGTAGCACTCCCTAAGAAAATGTTATCACTATTCAGTATAAATTGCATAGTTTATTTGGTATTTGTTGTCCAGTATATGCAATGAAGATTTCTGGGTAATATCTATTACCCTGGTGCTCTAAGGCTTGTTGTGCATGGTGTAGGGTAAATGTGTTGGTTAATAGCTAGTGTGAAAATCAATAGAATTATTAGTCATCAAGATAATTCACAAAACAAATAAATAACGGGGCACCACCCTAAAATCAAACAAATAATTAAACCATAAATCAAGTCTCATAATTCATATTCATTCATTAAGAGGAATTGCAGGTTTCAGTTTGTGCACTGGCAACCATTACAGTACACATATGCACAGAGAAATCAAAGAAAACTGCTCCTTAAAGTATAACAGGGTTTATTAACTTCCAACAACACTAATCGGATCAATACCATTTGAAATCAACAAAGGCTGTTATACTATATGCTAATATCTTAACAAAAAATATAAACATTCATGCATGTGGAGGTGGAGGTATGTGTGTGTGTGTGTGTGTGTGTGTGTGTGTGTGTGTGTGTGTGTGTGTGTGTTTTTGAGATATGGAGGGGAGAGCTGAGCAAGGGAGCTAGCTGGACGCTAAACTACCGACCTCACGACAGGCCATGTGTGTGCTACCAGGCCTATGTTTGTGCACCACGTGTGTTCCTCGCATAGTTAAACCTCTCTCTGTAAGAAACCATGTGTGTAGGGACAGGAGTATTGGTTAGTAAAGGATAAATCAAAAGAAAGAAGAAAAGACGCAGTTCATAAACCTACGTACACAATCTCTTTAAACAATGCACTAACCATCCAAACAACTCGGCATCCACTCGGTCCTTTGTTGCGGGGATTGGGGATCTTGTGATCTGTTGGGGTCCTTGATGGCGCAAAACCTGTTTGTGCTCCGTGTCCACTTGGCCATGGTAACCCTCAAACCTCTTTTTGACTTCTTGCTTGTGTTCTAGAATCAACCTGCTGGCTTACCTTGGTTCCTTTATTTAGTTAACCTCCACAGATACTTTCACTTTCAGGTTTTGGTTCAAATAGAATTGCCTCTTTAACAAGCTTTAGGATTATCCACTAAGTGGCCATAAGGCTACAGTTTGTGATTTTTCTTTCACTTTAGCACCATTTTCGCAGTCTCCCCAAAAGTCAGTCAGAAGTGTTAATTCATTTGTGTACCAGCATAAATTATTAAACACGAAATGTTACTTCTTTTTTTTTCTTACAGCAAAATGATGGGCAGTTTACAGTGATCCAACTGGTGGGAATGCTGCGCGGCATTGCAGCAGGCATGAAGTACCTTTGTGACATGAACTATGTTCATCGGGACCTGGCAGCGAGGAACATCCTGGTCAATAGCAACCTAGTGTGCAAAGTGTCTGACTTTGGCCTGTCCCGCTTCCTTGAGGATGACACGTCAGACCCCACCTACACCAGCGCTCTGGTGAGTCTCCATCGCGGATGATCTTCAGCTTCAGGTGCTGTTTCATTTAAAGACTTCTTCAAAAAGCTGCTCTGAGATATTTCTACTGAGGTACTGAACTTCTCACAGCAGGGAGAGACAGTGACCAGACTGTGTAAAATAATGTTAAATCAATTATTAAATATATTTATAGGAAGATGACTTCCTAATTATAATAATATTCAACTAAATATTATGAAACACATGTAATTGTTTCTTTGCAGGGAGGGAAGATTCCCATCCGGTGGACGGCTCCAGAGGCAATTCAATACAGGAAATTCACCTCCTCCAGTGACTGCTGGAGCTATGGCATAGTAATGTGGGAGGTGATGTCATATGGAGAGAGGCCCTACTGGGACATGAGCAATCAAGATGTGAGTAAGCCCTGTCAATCAGCCAGAAATTTGACTATATTTGAATAATAAATGATAATATAATTATTATAAGCTGCCATGTTTAGAATTGTATTTGTTTCAATACATTCTGAAGGTATAATCCGTAATTAAAGCAAATGCCGCTATTGCTACCATTTAATTAGTCTTTTTTAGGTTATATAAGAGAGATAAAAAAGTACTTGAAGTAATGATAGCAAATCATTTATTTAACCTTCATTCCAATAACTTATACTGTAGTTTTTCTAAGGAGTTCATATTATCATTGCTGCTTTTGACTGGGCCTCCACCCACATGCAGCCCGATCCAGTTTAAATATATTTAATTCAATATATAAGTAAACAATATAAGATGGGTCCTGAATTTGACGTGTCATGCAGTATTAACCGGGGTAGGGGTGTTCTGTAGTCACTTAAAAGGATACATATTTCCTCCTATACTGTTCCTCCTATACTGACTTTGAAGTGATAATATTAGATGACATTAGTTATATAACATTAAAGCTTCAAGAAGCATCGGTTGGTTGGTTGGCCCTCGCACATGCATGCATATTGAGGGTATTTGTTGGAATCTGGCCATGAATCATTTGTGACAGTCAGAAGCTGCTTACACAAATTTAGATGGTATTTCCTGTGTGTACCAGCAGAGCCATTGCATTTTGTCAGGTCTTAAGCCTTAAATATTGAGTTTATCTCAGAATATAATCATAACTGTAGTTATAATTTTCATAGTGTTTGCGTGGAAAAATATGCAGACACTATGAAAATTACATTATGAAATGAATCTGTTTTTTTATTTTCTTAGCGAGATTTGTCACTGCATGAAAAGTGGGATTTCCGACAATTTCCGGCACCGTAAATTGTCGTGGAATTTCAGGTTTACAGCAATTTTCGGCAATTTGCGGGCAAAGCCGAAAACTGCCGGAAATTGTCGGAAATTGACGTGGGCCTCCCTTGGCAGTTGGCCCCCCATGGCTCTCCTCCTCCTAATTCTAGGGCAGGCTTTGACATGTAAATGAAAATGCTGTGAGCTATACAAATGCAAATCAGGGCTGCAGAGGGAGTTTTAGCCCAGGGGACATTTTTTTAAAAGGTAAGAAAATCTCTGGTACCAATAGATCAGGCCTAATTATAGACTCTTACATTTTAGCTTGTATTGATTTATTTAATTTAAGTATGCTAGATTACTGTGTATGCCATTAGCTATGGCAAATGTTATGTAAAAAAGATACACTAAATTATTTAAAAAATTAGTTTCAATCTGAATCAGCAAGGTAAAATGACCATTCCATGCAAACAACATTAGAATGAGAATGAAGGCTCTGCAGAGATCACATTCTCCTAGAGCTCAACTAATGTGCATAGTGGCAGGACTAGAGTGACCTTTTCTTTAGTCTTACTTAAATGCACAGAGGACGTATTAACCACTACATCTCGCAGACATGGTGCTTCACAGGCACCGCGGTCTGGTCTCGCGAGTCCTTCCATGTAACAATGACCTCGTATCTGATTGGAGGATCCAGACGTTCAACTCGCGTTCAGCTCCTCTTGGATGCGATCAACAGCTTTCAGCCAGTCGAGAAGAAACTGCTGTTTGTTATCAGCGGACTGTCCGTCAGCTGAATCAACATCCTGCCGATATGAATGAGCGGGAGAGACTGACTCAAAGAAGAGGAGACGGCCGCATGAAATCCCAAGGTAAGAATATGTTTGATGACTGCTAGCTAAGCTAAAAGTAGCTTAGCCTAAAACCAAAGCTAAGAGTAGCCTTACAAAAGAACTAGTGAGCAGAACTCGCTTTATTGAAGTGTATTTTTGTAGTGTATAAGATTTAAAGAGCATGCTTTCATTGTGCGGTATAAGGAAATGGATACCATAGAATCGATACCGATCATAGCTACATTTTGTTTTCACAGACTAGTTTCTCCTCACAATGAGGCGCTGACCTCCTATTTGCTCGGAGCAACATCTGTAAGTGACTTTTTTTTAAACTGTTTCTCCTTCCTTATTTAATGTTAATTGCAGTGTAAATGTTGTTGCGTGTTAATTTTTATTCATACCACTTTCATTTAATTGTTTTCCAGCCGCCTGTAAGACGTATTACGAGACGGCACGTCGGAGCTTCAGAATCGCGCCAGAAAAACTTGCTGCGGGCGGAAGAGCGAAGAGTTCCGCGCGAGAAGAAAGCGAGTAAGAGTTTATTGGTGACTATTTTTCACGAGCATTGATAGATATGTTGTGTCCATACGCATCGCACAGTATTGATTCATTGTTTTGTTTTTCACAGCTGCTGGAATCGAGACAGCGTGTGCTCGCAGATGACGCGGTGGAACTCTGGAAGTCCGCCAGCGCAGACCTCATGTCTGCCGAAGAAGAGGGCATGTTGGCGGGGTCTCTGGGTGGATTGTACGGTCGCCGTATTTCGTAGGACGGAGCTCTCTGAACTCTGTGTGAAGCTGCAGTCCCGGTGAGAGGCGACTCCAAAGTACAGAGCCACGCACAATGTGCGTCTGCGCAACGGACCTGCCTCGGAAAGAACGCCGCCAGTTACCTACAACCCCGAGGAGGCAAACGGATAGTTGTAGTTTTTGGATCATCATCTACTCATGTGTGCGCAGATCCTCGCTTTGTATATAATTGTTTGTTTTAATAAAGCTCTTTTTGCATAAACATGTTCCTGGCAAATGTTCTTTTCCGCTATAAATTCATTAATGTCCTTGGTGGTAGTCTAATAATTGTTTAGTATCCTACATAGGATAACAATGACATGAATATACAGTACAATATGAATGAATAAATAATATATTGTATATATAAATTATTTATGAGGCTGGGTGACCAATAGCGATAGATCTGCCAACCAATCACGAGTGATTTTTCTTGTTTGAAAGTTGTGGTTTCATCCAATGAGGAGTAAGGAAACTCAAGCCAGGTTTGCCCATGTGTGGTTTTACTGCCAATCACGAGTGATTTTTCTTGTTTGAAAGTTGTGGTTTCCCCCAATAAGGAGTAAGGATATTCAGCCCGCTCCACTCGGCCACCCGCGGTTTCGCTGCATGCATATGCTAATTAGGGCCATTCGCACCTCCGCCAGCTGATCGTCACCTACGTCAGTCTTTTTCCGACAATTTCCGGGACAGGCGTGCGCGGCCTGTAAATTGTCGGAAATTGTCGGAAATTAGGCAGATTTTCGGCCGTTTACGGGGACGGAAATCCCACTTTTCATGCAGTGTGTGCAGCAGCCATTGTATGCAAATCACGAGAAATTGGTGGTTGAGATGTGGGGATTTCTAAGCCCATAGTCACTCTCGAACGCCATTCTATGTGTCATCTGTTTTGACTTCTAAGTGTATAAAAGGAGTTGTCGTGAAATTTGCGAATCAGCCAACCAGAGCCAACCACAAACTGGGTTATCACATTGGTGTGTTTTTAGCCTGCTATCTTCCTGTTTTAGGGGATTTATAAAGCTGTTAGGGATTATGATTTATTTCAGGCAAATCTCAAAATTCAAAAGATCACTGTGTTAAAAGTTGATTTGTTTCTTAATCAGTAACATATAAACTGATTTTCAACACACAACTTCCCGAACGAAGCAAAAATAATGTTGATTTATGATCAAAGTAGTTTTTCTCAATTGTTTGCACACATTTTCTTAATGCATGCCTCAAACTCTCAGAACTCTACACACAAATTCAAAAAACACACACACAATGGGCAAAACCGCTCAATACTCCTGCAAAAACCAGGAGATCAGAAATAGCGAAGGTACAAAGGGGCAGGCAAACTCGAAGTCGGGGAAAGGGAGTAAAAAGACAGGCAAAAAGTCAAAAACCAGGAAATCAGAAATAGCGAAGGTACAAAGGGGCAGGCAAACTCGAAGTCGGGCAAAGGGGTGTCGCAGGAATCTCAATAAACAAAGGCTTACAAGTAATCGGCACAATGGATATGATCAACGTTCTGACAAGAACCAAGTGGAGGAGACTGACATTTATACACTGGGGAAGGTAACAATCAAGGAGGGGTTAAGTGAGTGAGGGCGGAGCAACAAACAACATCCAGGTGAAGAACATTAGGATAACTAATTAAATGACAGGGGACTGACAACACGTGGACTGGAATCACATAGACAACAATGACAACAGACAACCTGGGTCTAGCAGGTGAAACGCGTGCAGAGAGAGAGATGCAGTTAGAGCAAGAGACAGGTGCAGGCAATTGCAGAACTCAGCGTTAGAGCAGGCTAGAAAGAAAGGGGCGGAGCTACAGCGCAGCATGGAAAAGGTGAGACTGGTTAGTATATTAGTATAGTGATCTAAACTATCAAACACCCAAACCCAGTGTGTGTTAGTCCATTAGTAATACTCACATATTAGTAAATTAGTGAGGTTAGTACTTTACAATCTATAAATTAGTAGGGATTAGTAGAAGTTAGTAAAACTAGGAATCAGCAGGAAGAAAGTAAAGCGAGACTGGAAGGAAGGGGGAAAACCACGAAAACCCGAAACCACCCGAATAGTGAAATCACACAAGTACGGGGGAGTGAAGCAGCTCAGGGAACACAGACACAGAGACAGTACTGGGGAGACAAGTGACCGGAAATACAAACCACAACAGTACCCCCCCCCCTAGGAAACGCCTCTTGGCGTTTTCACGCTGTCCAACTCTGTAGGAGGGGGCTTTAGAGCGGCGGCGATTGGCTGTCACCTTCATCCTGGCGCTGGCGCGAAGCAAGTTGAAGCGAGCAGTCTTCCATGTCCTTCTGCAGCGCCGGATGAAGGCTTCAGCTGAGGGGACCCCTCACCTCCTCCTCCTGACTAGGGAACAGAGGCGGCTGGTACCCTAGGCAGCACTCGAATGGAGAAAGTTTGGAAGAGGAGGTGTGGGAGTTTATGGCATACTCTGCCCAGGGTAGCTGATAAGACCATGAGGAGGGGTTCTTGGAGCAGAGGCATCTAAGGACGGTCTCAATTACTTGATTGGCCCGCTCGGTCTGGCCATTGGTCTGGGGGTGAAATCCTGAGGATAGACTAATGGAGGAACCCAACAGTGAGCAGAAAGCTTTCCAGAAACGTGCAGTGAACTGGGGGCCTCTATCGGAGACTATGTTAGTGGGGATGCCGTGTAGTCTAATAACGTGATGAATGAGTAAGTTGGCAGTTTCTTTAGCAGAGGGAAGCTTGGTGAGGGGGACGAAGTGAACAGCTTTAGAGAACCATGGTGAGGATAGTGGTGAAAGTGTTGGATGGGGGTAGGCCTGTGATGAAATCTAACGCTATGTGAGACCAGGGGCAATGTGGGATGGGGAGGGGTTGTAACAGACCTGAGGGTGGGTGGTGAGAGGGTTTGTTCTGGGCACAGACCGAGCTGGCAGCCACAAAGTTCAAGATCTCTTGTTTCATGGAGGGCCACCAAAAGCGTCTCTGAATAAAGGTCCTGGTTCTGGTGGCCCCCGGGTGGCATGAAAGTTGCGAAGCGTGGCCCCAAAGGAGGACTTGAGAGCGGACTTGGGCAGGAACGTAGAGACGATCCGCTGGGCAATTGCTTGGACCAGCCTCATCCTCCTGGGCCTTACGAACCCTCTCCTCGATGTCCAAGTGGATGGCATTGATGAGACAGCGCCGCGGGAGGATGGTGTCAGGTGAGGGATCCTTGGTGGGTGGTTCAAACCGGCGAGAGAGGGCGTCAGGTTTGGTATTCTTCGACCCATGGCGGTAGGCAAGGGTGAAGTCAAATCTGGAGAAGAGCGCCCATCGGGCCTGGCGAGAGTTGAGGCGTTTGGCTGTGTGAAGGTACTCCAGGTTCTTATGATCAGTCCACACCAGAAAAGGTGTTTGAGAGCCCTCCAGCCAGTGGCGCCACTCTCCCAAAGCCATCCTCACCGCCAACAGCTCACGGTTCCCAATGTTGTAGTTTTGTTCCGTGGGTGTCAGGCGGTGAGAAAAGTAGGCACAGGGGTGGATCTTATTTTCTCTGGGTGAACGCTGAGAGAGAACGGCCCCCACCCCAATGTTGGAGGCATCAACCTCTACGATGAACTGAGCAGCAGGGTCAGGGTGAACAAGGATGGGTGCAGAGGTGAAGTGGTTCTTGAGGGCTCGGAAGGCTGTTTCAGCCTGGACGTTCCACTGGAATCGGGTCTTAATGGATGTGAGGGCGGTGAGTGGGGCTGCCAGAGAACTGTAATTACGTATGAAGCGACGGTAGAAATTGGCGAAGCCCAGGAAACGCTGCAGTCCCGGACGACAATCTGGCTGAGGCCATTCCACAACCGCCCGGATCTTCTGGGGGTCCATCTGAATGCTGCCGGCGGAGATGATGTACCCCAGGAAAGCAGTGGTGTGACAGCTAAACTCACATTTCTCCGCCTTGACGAATAAGCGGTTTTCCAAAAGTCTCTGGTGCACCTTGCGGACCTGGATGATATGTTCCTCCTTAGTCTTGGAAAAGATCAGGATATCATCCAGGTATACGAAAACAAACTTATTTATCCAATCCCTCAGAACGTCATTGACCAGTGTCTGGAAAACAGCTGGTGCGTTTGTGAGCCCGAAGGGCATCACCAGATACTCCCAGTGTCCGGTAGGGGTGTTGAAGGCTGTCTTCCATTCGTCGCCCTCTCGAATGCGCACCAGGTGATAGGCGTTGCGCAGGTCCAGCTTGGTGAATATCGTGGCTCCTTGCAGGAGTTCGAAGGCGGAAGCCATGAGGGGAAGTGGGTAACGGTTCTTGACCGTAATGTCATTGAGGGCACGGTAGTCGACGCACGGCCGGAGTGAGCCATCCACCTTCCCTACGAAGAAGAATCCGGCCCCCGCTGGTGAGGATGAAGGACGGATGATGCCGGCAGTCACGGACTTCTGGAGGCATTTGTTCATTGCCTCCGTCTCCGGCCGAGACAGGGAGAACAATCGACCTCTGGTGGGAGTGGTGCCGGGCTTCAGGTCAATGACGCAGTCGTAGGGGCGGTGAGGAGGCAGAGAGGTGGCTTGGGACTTGCTGAAGACCTCTTTAAGGTCCAGGTACTCGGGAGGAACCGCCGACAGATCCGTCGGCTTCTCGGGATGGGGTGACTCGGGAACAGAAGAATGGGCCTCTCGCAGACAAGATGCTAAACAGAATGGGCTCCAGCCCAAAATCTTGTGCGAGCCCCATTCCAAGGTGGGGTTGTGCTTCTCAAGCCAGGGGTGCCCGAGAATGATGGGTGAGTGGGGAGAGTCAATGATGTGGAGCCGAAGCTCTTCTTGATGGTTACCGGAGAGCCGAACCTTGAGTGGAACGCTGGTGTGGGTGATGTTCGCCAACTTCTGACCATTGAGCGAGTTAGCCACTAGGGGGCAGGATACCTTCTCCAAGGGGATTCCCCAGCTCTCGGCGGGCCCCCGCGTCCAGGAAGTTCTCCTCGGCCCCGGAGTCGATGAGAGCGGTGGTCCCTTTGGTTCGACCCCCCCACTCAATGGTGACAGGCAGGCAAGTCCGGTGTTTCGAGGAGGATTCGGTCGGAACCATGCCCACTAGTGCTCCTCGATACACTAGCGGGCGTTGTCTTTTACCGGGCAGGCTGCGACATAGTAACCTGGTTTCCCACAGTAGAGGCAGGACCTGGTGTGCATCCTTCTATACCTCTCCTCCTGGGTCAGGCGAGCACGGTTGACTTGCATGGGTTCCGGGTCCGGCACCATGACTGGAGGAGGTTTGGGGTTGGCAGGGGATGCAGCAGTGGTCCTGGACCTCTCAGTGACTGCTCGGTTGTAGACACCCTGACTGCGAGCCCGTTGGCGCTCCTGGATGCGTGAATCCACGCGGATAGCCAGGGCAATGAGATCGTTGAAGTCCTCGGGTAGGTCCCGGGTCAGCAGCTCGTCCTTCACGCACTCAGACAGGCCATTGAGGAAGGTGTCGTATTGAGCCTTCTTCTCCCAGCCACTGGCGGTAGCCAGAGTACGGAAATCGATGGCGAAGTCCGACACCGTCATACCACCTTGGCGCATGTGCAGGAGTTCTCGCGCTGCATCGTGGCCGTGCTTGGAGCGTCAAAGACCCGTTTCATCTCTTCTGCGAGCAGCGTGGAGGTCTGCACGCAGGGAAGCCCCTCATCCCAGGCAGCCGTTCCCCACATGGTCCGCTGGGTCCATCTTGGTCAGAACGTACTGTTACGTTCAGAGTAAGGACCCACACGCAGACCAGGGAAATCCAAAAAACGTTGTCTTTATTCCGTGCGAAATCTGAAGCCAGGTGATCGGAGAGAGAGCGGTACAGAATCGAGTTTCCAGAAGAAAAGTCAAAAGCCAGGCAAAAAGTCAAAAACCAGGAGATCAGAAATAGCGAAGGTACAAAGGGGCAGGCAAACTCGAAGTCGGGGAAAGGGGTGTCGCAGGAATCTCAATAAACAAAGGCTTACAAGTAATCGGCACAATGGATATGATCAACGTTCGGACAAGAACCAAGTGGAGGAGACTGACATTTATACACTGGGGAAGGTAACAATCAAGGAGGGGTTAAGTGAGTGAGGGCGGAGCAACAAACAACATCCAGGTGAAGAACATTAGGATAACTAATTAAATGACAGGGGACTGACAAAACGCGGACTGGAATCACATAGACAACAATGACAACAGACGGCCTGGGTCTAGCAGGTGAAACGCGTGCAGAGAGAGAGAGGTGCAGTTAGAGCAAGAGACAGGTGCAGGCAATTGCAGAACTCAGCGTTAGAGCAGGCTAGAAAGAAAGGGGCGGAGCTACAGCGCAGCATGGAAAAGGTGAGACTGGTTAGTATATTAGTATAGTGATCTAAACTATCAAACACCCAAACCCAGTGTGTGTTAGTCCATTAGTAATACTCACATGTTAGTAAATTAGTGAGGTTAGTACTTTACAACCTATAAGTTAGTAGGGATTAGTAGAAGTTAGTAAAACTAGGAATCAGCAGGAAGAAAGTAAAGCGAGACTGGAAGGAAGGGGGAAAACCACGAAAACCCGAAACCACCCGAATAGTGAAATCACACAAGTACGGGGGAGTGAAGCAGCTCAGGGAACACAGACACAGAGACAGTACTGGGGAGACAAGTGACCGGAAATACAGACCACAACAATGGTATTTAGTTTTCAAATGACACACACAGACCATCATATGAGTAGACATTTATAAGAACCAGTTAAACACTGATGTGCTCAATGTAAAACACTATGATGAATAGACTTCCTCTCCATTCATCATAGTGACCTAGACCTTTTTTGTTTGTTCAGTGTTACACTTACTACAGACAGTACATACTATACATAAATGTGTTCTAAAATATTTTAGAATATTGTTTTTATACTCCGAACACGCAAATACACGGTAACAAATATATTTTATTTTCTCCACAAAAACAATGTACATCCCAACCAACACAAAGTTGCAGATAAAGTGGTCTACATACAAAACAGAAGAATTTACTGTATTCAGGTACAGTAAATAAAAATAAAATAAAAAATAAAAGAAACTATGCTGCATCCTGTGTTCTGTTTGGGTCTGGCCACAGCACTTCATCCACATCTCAGGCAATTTTCTCCCTGGCCCAGCAGCGGGGGAAATATCGCTTACTGTAGCATGTCGAATCCAGCCATGAAAAGCTCTGATTGCTAATTGTAACACTGTGTGACAGGTGTTTGCCCATGTGATGAGTCAGTGTGCATAGTAGGGAAATTGACTTTAGAATTTTGAATGACAGTGTGTTCCTTGTGAAAACAAGGATGCCAAATGCAGAGAATTGTGTGTAGTGTTTAGAAAAAAAGTGTGTTTTAGTGCATGAGTTACATGTTATGGTCATTGTGTGTCAAGTACCAGTATTTGTGTGTAAACAATTGAGAAAAACTGTAATTATGATAGCAGCAGCAGGTGTCAGATGGGCCATGTCAGAAGGCGGGACATGGGTCCATATATAAACATCCATTGAAACCTTTGAGGCAAGAAAGCATAAAAACCCATAATAATACAAACTCGCTAATAATGAGATGTGTATTTTTATATCTATCTATCGAGAGAGAGAGAGAGAGAGAGAGAGAGAGAGAGAGAGACTTAAGCCTGATTTATGCTTCTGCGTTGAATCAACGGCATAAAGCCTAGTTTATGCTTCTGCGTTTTCGGAGAAACGCAAGCGCAAGCGCCCCTTGCGTAGCGCTTGCGTAGAGTCCCGCCCCCCCTTGCGTCCTTGCGTGTGTCGACCAATTTTTCCCAACCCTTGCGTCTTGGATACGCAAGCTACGCAAGGAAACACAAGCAGGCGGGCTGTGATTGGTCTGCTTACTACATCCTTGCTAGAGTTCCAGTTTATAGCGTAATTCCGCCATTATTAAAACAAATATATTTTACGAGAGAATGAATCAGATCTAAGAGCTTTTGTCTAAAGAAATCCGTAAATAAGACCACTTAGAAACACATTGTTCCACTGATGACATTAACTTTCTGTTACCAGTAGGTAGCGCTATGACTGATTAAATATTTGCTTGTAGATGTTGTCAGGCCCAGAGTCCCATCAAACATGTGACATGTGGAAAATATCTGACCATGTGGAGATGAATTACACAATTTATTCATCATTATTATTCATCAAAATTTGCAGAAGCGCCATGTTGCCGCCCTTAAACAATCAATGTTGTGAAGCATGTCTGACAAAATGGGATGGATCTGATTAAAACCTTTGACTTACTGTTGCCACGAGGTGGCACCCTTAATAATAACAATGCCTTTATTTTGTAACAAACGTACATTAATTCTGCTGGTACAAACGGGAAATGCTGTCTAAACTTGTGCAAGCAGCTTCTGATGGCTGCTTGCACAAGTTTAGACAGCATTTTCTGTTTGTACCAGCAGAATTAATGTTCTTTTACATTTACATTTAATAATCGGCATGCGTTCATGTGCGACCAATTATGCTTTCAACCTCAATCTTATTTAATGAGTTTTTAACTTAATCACGTTCAAGTCATGTTTTGAAACTCATTACTTTTCATGTAAATTCTTCTAGGTTATCAATGCCATAGAGCAGGACTACAGGTTGCCTCCCCCTATGGATTGTCCTAGTGCATTGCATCAGCTGATGCTGGATTGCTGGCAGAAAGATCGCAACAACCGGCCCAAATTCAGCCAGATTGTCAGCACCTTGGACAAGATGATCCGTAACCCCAACAGTCTCAAGGCCACGACACCACTGTCATCAAGGTATGAAAAGTAGAAGACCTCCATCACTTCACTTCGGATGACCTACGCCCCTCACAAAAATGTTCTCACCGGATGTCGTCTGCCTTCTTACTTTGTTTGTTTCCAACCAGTGTTCACTTACCTCTGCTCGATCGGACCGCTCTGGACTTCTCTTCTTTTAGCATAGTAGACGAGTGGCTGGACGCCATCAAGATGGGCCAGTACAAGGAGAACTTTACCAACGAAGGATTCACCAGCTTCGATGTGGTGTCACAAATGACCATGGAGTATGTTAGATACTTTTAATATTTCCCCAATGTGAAGAACACCGATCACAAAGAGATGTTGCAATGATACTGATCATCATGACCATTGTTATAAACCTGGTGCAAAAGCCATGGGTCGAAGAAAAGTCATTTCTAAACTACGGATATCTTCTTGAATGATATTGGAACCATAAGAGAAAAATCCCAGAGAAGCAGCACCAATTTGGCCTTTCTCTTTAGTAATTTGACTGGCTTCTTAGTAACATGTTGGAAGAATAATTCCAGCAAATCGAAATCTTTTGGATTGAAAAAAAAACAAATAAAACTCAGCTGCAGCGTACTTTCAGAAGTATCTCTGCAGCAGATACTTAAAAACAAAGTCAAAACACGTTTTCCAAAATAACATGCATATGGGTTTTTACAGTTTGTATGCCCAGAGTACAATATTCATGTTTCTAAAACAGGGCAAGGGCAAGGGCAAGGGCAGCCTGTACCTCAATTACATTCATTTGGTATAGGCCATTATGAAATTTGGCTCGAAAGGACTGTACACATTCGGTTGTAAATAGACTGACAGACAAAACTATAGGCAAAATAAACTCTGAAGGCGACTCACTTCTGCTTTGTAGCTCGGATCATATTATAAAACTCCCATCCCTGACATAGATCTCATTGTTTAGTAATCAAGGTGCCTTGAAGTTCTAGAAGGATTCGTCTTGGGGTATATATTGAGGGAGGAACTGACCAAAGTTTCTCTTCAGGGACATCATCAGAGTGGGAGTGACGTTGGCCGGCCACCAGAAGAAGATCCTCAACAGCATCCAGTCCATGAGGGCTCAGATGAACCAAATCACTTCAGTGGAGGTCTGACCTTGCATACCGAGAGCACACACTCTGTTTACACAAGAAAACCCAGAACCACCAACGCATTCTCCTGGAATCCTGCGAAGACAGGCTGGGACTCCAGTCACCCCCCAACCTCTCTAAACTCCAGCAGGTCCTATCCGTCTGAAGCACCTGCAGATGTCTGGTCATATCCTTGTACCTGCTAGTTGGGGGAACAGCTATGCTCAGAGGTTTGTGTTGATGTATACACAGCCATCTGCACCCAGTGTTCAAACAGTTCCATCCATGTCTATTCAATGGCACACCTTGTTTTGGGGATTTATTCTATTTATAGTTGTCAGTTGTCTTAAGAGGCCGCAGGACACAATGCTGGGACACACGTGGTATTAGTTAGCTATGAAACTTAGTTAGCTATGCAACAAGTTATACTCTTAATGGCAGGCGGTTTTACACTAATATTAAAAGGCATAAGCATTATGCAACTTGCTCTATCAGTTTGCTTTTTGCAGGAATTCCAAAATCCTAACAAGATTATAAATGATAATTAACCCATAAGGAACACAGAGGCAATTATGCAGCCAGTCAGTAGTTTAATGCACCTGATGTGAAATAAAAGCCAGGGCTATGCACCAGGAAGAGGAAGTGTTTGTCTGCACAGTAACAAGTGACACACAGGTGGCAGCACCTCAACTAAGACTTAGCTTTCCAACCAATCGCTGAATAATGGAAGAAACCATGACACGAACACCTTCAATGCAAACGACATAAATAAAAACACAACTGATATTTTTAAAAGCCAATTGGTTAATATTTTTTCCAAACTCCAGTACATTTTAACCTTGATCAACAAATGAATTTCACATATTGGATATCCGTAAGGCTGGCTAGGGTGGGGCAGTGCCAAGACAGGTGGAAAACAGGCACACTTGGAAGGTTTAAACAAAGCTAACGGTTCTATCTCAGTCAACAGGTAGAACTCCAGCAATAAACAAAAAGATTCCTTCAACCAAATCAAACTTAACACTTGGTAGTCCTGTTGGTTCCTTTCCCCCACATAGGTGTCTGTTCGTTTACTGCTTGCCCTACTCCTCCCTGCCATGCACTGCCCGCTCTGCCCTTTGTGGAGCTTCCCAGCTTCCCAATTAGGTGCCTTAAGCCCCTGCAGCTGGGTGGGTGATGAGGCAGTCAAGGAGATTTAGGCTGGGGTTGGATTCAAATTGCCAAAGTTGCTTTGGAAGGCTCCTAAGTGAGTGAAATGACTTGAAAGTAGTGCAAGTGGCCGCCATTATTAGAGCTGTTCGAATTGTCTAAATGCTAAGGAAAGGACCTTCAATGCTTTCCTACTTAGCTCCTTTAGCGTAGGAACCACTGGACCTTCCTTTATGAAAGGAAAGGAGGTCATTCCGTCCCACAATTCCTTGCGGCATCAATATTTAAATAGTCACATATTATTCGGCTGTTCAGGAGAAATAACCATCATGACTGAGAAACGTAGATCATGTGAGTAACAGTTGGCATAACTCATTTATATTGCAACCTTGTTAATAAAGTAATACTTTGAACCTGGTTGTTTTATGTCGTCTGCACAGCTCACGACTAAACCCTGCCGTTGTATTTTTCATGAATTATCCTAACCATCTTTCCTGGACCCCATGACGTTTTCGAAAAAGAAGTCAAGGAAAAGTGGTTAGAAGAAGTCATTTTTTGACTGTTAGAATCCCACCCTATTGTCAGCCACAGCAGCTATTTTGTGGTGTGGCCGCAGATCACTAGTGGGAATGTAGCGCCCCTCCACTCCCTGTCCCTTTGTGATACCACAATATCTGCATTTCAATAGATTTTGCTTTAATTTGACCCCTACAAATAGTTGAACATTGTCTAGTCACCACTCCACCACCAAGGTTCAATCTTTATTTGAGCGTGCACTCCTGTCGAAATGTATTCAAATCCGTCCAATTTCTTCGCGGCTGACCCATTGATGTTTTGGAATGCCAAGCTTTCAGAGCTGCTCGCTGAATCACAATGTGTGAGGTAAAACAAACAAAACTCTCTCTGAATGTGCACTGCAGGCTGTCATTTGATTATCTTTTATTGCATGTGTTTCTTACACTTTCAACACACGGAATCACACGCTGGAAAAATGAAGAAACTACAGGCCTAAAAACTAACTGTTTTTATCCGAGCCTCCTCCTCCGACACACACAGTGAGGTCATTTGCTGGAGTTTGAAGAACTGCAATGAAAAAATATGCAGCGATACATGTTTGAACATATGCTCTATGTTGAGTGGGCTGTACAAGACAATTTCATCTCCCTGGCGCATTAGGCACACACACTGTTGGTGAGCACTGTGTCATACTTCCTGGAGTTCAACAACTTGTTTGATTCATTTCAAATGAAAAGAAGTGCTTCCTCATCTATTTTGATTTTTCTTTTTCACATTCCCCCTTTAACTTTCATATTCAATTGTTTAGTCAGGTTTTTTTGATCTGGTCTTCACTACTTTTTCATACTATGCGTGGCATTACTGTTACAATGGTTCTATATCTTTTAGAGATACACAAAGACACTGTACATATGCATGTTCTGCACATTGACAGTTTTCAGCTGCTCCTATTCAAACTGGCATCATTTGTTTATGAGAAATCCACTGTTCTGTTTCCATTTCCCCTGGTTTTTAATTATCCAGAGCCTGTCTTACAAATGTACATATGCTCATGATGTCCTAGTGATCAGGTTGGCAATAATTGTTCCCTTTCATTGTATAATATTACCTTCACACTAAACCATAATTTATTGTGTAAGATTATTCAAAGAAGAGGGATAAAGGATCAACATGTGTGAATGTGGCCCTCAGTGACAGTGCATTTGATCTGTATGTCAGCCTGTATGAATGTCTGCTAGTATCAACATGAGCTAATTTGGATCACAAATCGCTAACATCACAAATCTGTTTTTCAAAATAAATATAAAAAGTGCTATAACTCAAATAACTACATATTCATTTTGGAACAATCGAGAAAACAAAATGAATACTCGACTCAAATTGCTCATAAACTAACATTGGGAATACCTACTGGCTTCGTGACACATTCACTCATTCCCTCCAGTTGACATTATTTATAATTGTTTGTATTGTTTAAAATAACCATGTAAATTTCAATACAGCCACAGTTGCACGGCTAAAAGATAATTGAAACAACCTCACTTGAAAAGGACCTCCCTATAAACAGTTCAAAGAGAACCATTCTTTTAGAGTTTTTGTGTGTGTGTGTGTATGTGTGTGTGTGTGTGTGTGTAGGTGTGTGTATGTGCTGCCCCATGTCTTAGCTGCACTGTGGCAGCTTCTCAGTACTCTCATTGAGCTAAAATGGTTCTGGTTTGAAGCGTTTGCAGTCTACACTTTCGGACGAAATGTGGTGAGTTTCTTTTTCTATGGGAGTGAGTTGTTCAGGTGGATATCAACCTCATTTCCATTGATCCCTCAGAATGTCTCCGGTTACGTATGTAACCTTAGTTCCCTGATAGGATTGAGACGCTGCGTGAAACGCTGTGGGAACGCCCTGCGTGACTGCGTCATGAAGCACATGTGAAATCAGGCCAATGCCGAGACGGCACGTCATAGGCGGGTGACGTCAAGACCACAAAGAATAAAGGCCCCTCGAACACAAACCCATTCATCTCTGAAGGGCCAAATCCAGTGTCACGGGCATGCCAGGAGTATGGCATAAACACGCAGCGTCTCGTTCCCCTCAGGGAACTAAGGTTACATACGTAACCGGAGACGTTCCCTATCAGGGAACTTCGAGCTGCGTGAAACGCTGTGGGAACGCCAATACCCACTTTGCTATACGAGCCAGTGTCCGTCGTGTGAAATCAAAAGCGCACATTCTGACAAAAGCACCTACGCTCCTGGGTCAAGGCGATAAAACTCACAAACGTGTGTGCAGAGGACCAGCCTGCCGCAATACAAACGTCGTGCAACGCTACAAGAGGGCTATAAAGCCGCCATACCCCTATTATGGTAGGCACGGACAGCCAGGGCTGCCCGGCCGACTGAAGCCAGTGAGATGGTCTCAACCACCCACTTGCTTATCCTCAATTTAGACACAGGACCCCCGATGTTGGGTGGTCCGAAGTACACAAACAGCTGTTTGGAATGTCTACACAGGACAGTTCTGTGGACGTAAGCGTCTAAGGCCATAACCGGGCCCTCAGGAACTTCCTGTGTTATGGAAGGATGGACACGTGGAGGTCAGCGTCCTAGATCTATCGTGATAAACCAGTCCTCGGACCTGATCTGAGACACGATCTGTTTGAGCGACAGCATCTTGAAACTGAGCTTCGCGACAGTGTGATTCACAGATGTAGATCTAGCATTGGACGCAACCCCCATCCTTCTTTGGAACGATGAAGTACCGGCTGGAATAGACCAACTCCCTGCCGAGAGGCAGAACTCGTTCTATAGCCCCCCTTATTAGCAGAGACTGTACCTCGTGCTCCATCACCAAAGCCTGCTGGGGGTCTACCACTGTCGGCAGAACCCCTCTGAATCGGGGGGTGGGCGAGCCCTGAATTTAATGCCGTAGCCTCTGTTGATTGTACGCAGGACCCATTGAGATATATTGGCCTGGCAGCCCTGGACTCCTCCTCAGAGGGAGGCGAGCGTCCCTCGGGCACACGCTCGCTGGGAATGGCTACGTAGCTTCGGCGGAGGAGGCGAGCGGCCCTATGCTCATGCTCAGAGACCCCGACGACCATGGCGTCGGGGTCCCCCCCAGGGACCCTATAGAGCAGCCAACGGATTTTGCCGTCTCCTTTGTGGCACGGAGAGCCAAATCCGCTGTCGCAGCTCTCGCACTACGTCAGCTGTTAGCTCCCTCCCCTCGGCCACGTCCGACAGGAGCTCCGCCTGATACGCTTGTAACAGCGACATTGTGTGTAGGCAAGAAGCCGCCTGACCTGCCGCCGAGTAAGCTTTGCCCACCAGAGCCGAGGTGGTTCTCAAAGGCTTGGTGGGCAATGCCGGTGTCCTGAATGCTGGCGCCGCGGGAGATAAATGGCTTGCCAGTACCTCTTCCGCGACTGGCAAACTTGCGAGCGGACACCGGCCGCTCCCAGGACGCCGACACTTCCGCGTGGAGGTCCGGGAAAAACGGCAAACACCGGCGTGGAGGAACCGCGCGGGAGGGCACAAAACGCTCATGCAACTTACTTGTAGCTGCAGGCTCCTGCCCGTCGACCGGCCAGCTTATGTCAAGTCTCTCCACGGCTCGAATGAGTACCTCCATCAGCTCCTCCTCGGCCTCCGCAGCCGTGACGCTAACCACATCCAACTCCTCGGGGCTGGATAGCTGCGTCAGTGGTGCCTCATCCAGAATGGAAGAAACCGCTTTGCGTGCTCCCAAATCCCGGTATTAGGCACTGGATGTCCCAGGAAGAGGCTGAGGAAACCGCCTCAGAGCTCTCTGAGAGATCCATCTGCGATCCCCACGTAGATAGTCGCCGCCTCGCCTCGGCGAAAGCGGGATCTGAGCCACGGGGAGCGTGAGCCGAGCCGCCCTCCTCGAAGAGCGGCCGGCGGGAGTGTAGCATCCGCACCGGGAGCCTCTCGCAATGCACGCAGTTAGCCCCCTCGAGAGCTAGCTGGGCATGCTCAACTCCCAGGCAAATGATGCACAGGAGGTGCGTATCCCCTCCCGTAATAAATTGGGGACAGGAAGAAGCACAGAGTGCCTTCATCAAGTGAATGGGTTTGTGTTCGAGGGGCCTTTATGCTTCCTGGTCTCGACGTCACCCGCCTGTGACGTGCCGTCTCGCCATTGGCCTGATTTCACACGTGCTTCATGACGCGGTCACGCAGGGCGTTCCCACAGCGTTTCACGCAGCGGCTCGTTCCCTGATAGGGAACACAGTTAGCTTAGCATATTGACTTGAGGCAGTTATTCAGACATCATATCGGATTTGTTCATTCAAACAGAAAATGAAAAGTTTATGGGGAACCAATTGATGAATAACAGTTTATCTCACTGTCTGAAAGAAAGGGAACCAACTACAGAACACCAATGGTTCAAAATGACAGACTTGTTGTTTTATAAGCTGAAGTCTCAGGATCTAATATTTTATCTCTATGGAGGACCCTTTCTCTTTGCACTGTACAATCTTCCTTTTTGCTATACTAGCGGTAAACCTGGAAAAGTTGTTCTCTGTGTAGACATTTAGAGTCTCAAATGTATGACCTGTACTCTTTTTGGTCCAAAGCACATGACACTGGGGTCAATGTGAGATTCCAGAGGTGTACCCCACTGCCAAACACGCCTCTATTCTCAGCCCTTACCACTGTGAGCTCACCTTAACTTTTGTTTTTCTATTTCATGCTTTTCTGTATAAATATAATATATATACACCAATATATATTGGTGGTATACCTGTGAATTATGTATCAGTTTGAATTATTTGTAAAACTATTATTGCTTTTTTGTATCAAACAATAAAATGAAAAGTTATGAAATAAAAGAAAACAACAAATTGAGTTTTGTAACAACTGTCTTCAATAAAAAACAATGGTGAAATACAGTAAGTAGAGTGTTTCATATCTGATGAGAGAAGGTGGCACATTGCATTCTATACTTCAGAGCTTCGTTACGGATGTGCAATTCAAAGATAAAATGTCAGTGATTTTACAGTCACACAGTGGTTCAACCTGTGATGGAAGCTTTGAAAGGTTAAGAGAATTTGAGGATCACTATCCTTTTGGCATAAAGACACTACTCAATATTTATTTACTTATGTATATAAATTGTATACATATGTAGCCTTATTCAAATAAAATGAAGACCATCTAAGATAAATGTATTGTTAATGTTGGTCCTTTATTTTCACCGACTGCACTCCTGGACCGCAGCGTTAATCTGTCAACTATGAAGGCTCTTAAGACATTTTACAACAAACGAAACAGTTTCTTTTTACTTAATTGGAATTTTAGTATGCCATACGTGACAACGGGAAAGATGTCTTAAGAGCCTTCATAGTGCAGTCAGGAGTAAACATTTGTCTGCATAAACACATAAACCTGTAAATAACAAATACATTGCTACACATAAAGTAGTACATGTAGTAAACTGAAAATAACAAAATAAGGGTTGTTTCAGTTCACAGCTATGAATGTATTGACCGGTATGAATGTATGTGTAACTACGTGACTCTTCGGCCAGCTGTCTTGACAGGTTTCCTGCTGGCTCTTTGACTCGGTCTGCGATGGTGTTTCTTGACAAACTGACATTTTTGAAAGTCTGTATCTGGTCGGGGCACACTTTCTTCAGCCACAATAAAGCTAGCTTTCACTGCTGCATTGTTTTTGGTGGTGGCTTTTGTGAACACATTCTGTTGTGATCGCAGTTTGCCTTTTAATTATTCGGCAATTTGTTGTTTTTCTTGAAGGCTACATTTAGCCTAAAGCCTAGCCAAAATGCCGACGTAGATTGTACTCTTTGACGACCTACACCGCCTCGTTTTTCTCCTTGAAGCACAAACATATATTTGCCTTCCCATCTTTCATGAAACAGCCTACCATCTGCATCAATCTTTCACTTCTTGGACATTTTGGGTTTATTTTGGGATATTTCTCAATCTCACTTGTTTCATTAAACACTGATGCGCACACTGCGATCTAGTGGCGGGTTGCAGTCACTTCACGGGCAACATAATCGCTGTGCATTGTGGGAAATGCAGTTTATGGTCAATGCACGATTTTCCATAAAAGAGGCTAGAGCTTAGTGCATTTCAACCATAGAACAGTAATGTTAACATGTTAATTTTTTTTAATGAAAATAGTTTAATATGACAGTCCTAACCCTCTTCGTTTGTTTTTGCACCTCCATGCCTTCACTGGTTGTTTTTAATGTCGCATTGCAATGACTTGTGGGTAATTCCTCTGGGCAAAGTTTAGGGAAAAGGTTTATAAAGGGATCAAATGTCTCTCAGAGAGCCTCAAACCCTCGGTGGTTTGACAGTGGGACAGAACTAAACCCTCACGGAGTTAGCAGAATGAGTCATTGTCACTGAACTGGCGGAAGAACAGTTCAGCTTAGTGCAGTGCAACCGCGCTCCCTGCCTCTCCCTGATGTGGCACTTGGTGTGACCTACTTTTCCCCGTTATGATAGAGATCACAGGGGGAGACGTTACTGCATTTCTGTTGTCATATTTCTCTTAAAGCAAACACCCCATACAGGTCGATAGGTAAACCCCCCAATAGGTCGATAGCGATTGACCGGTTGATCGCCAAGGCAGTGCGGTAGATCGCTTGCCATTGAAAAAATGTTTGCCATATATTTAAAATGTAAAGTAGACTCATGATACATATTTATACATCAATTGAATATGTATAGTATATATAAATAGATATTTAGCATTTTTAATGGAGTAGAGATGGAATAGGCAATGAAAAGCGCGCAAGGTGTGTGGGCACCCCTGATCTAGGCATACATATTTCAAATTTCTTTTTGCATGCCTGATGTCACAAGCAAACGGAAGATTGAAGAATTTGGAATACGTGATCCGTTGTCGATGATACTAATGCCTCAAGCCAAATACACTGGAAAAAGCGGATGAGATCTAATCAAACTTACACATGTTTCATGGTTATTAACTGAAGGACAATTTACCTAATGCTTCAGGTTTATACATCCGAAGAAGTGTGGCAGAAATTGGTTTAACCAGTAATTATTGTAATTACATGTATCTAGTGCAGTGACTTAATGACAACCGGTGACCCACTGAAAATGGGACCCACCAGTTGAGCTTACTTTTAGCTTAGTGTGAATAAACAGTTTTGAGGAGAATAAGAATCAACAATATTAGTAACATTTCATATTTTTACTGAACTGAAATGAATGCGATAAGGTGGTATTTTGGCCGTTTATGATCAGCCTGCAAGAAGCTGCAACGCATTGAAAAGGCACATTTCCACGCTATGTGTGCCTACTCTGTTATTGTCAGATATTTTATATATCTTCCAGTAGTACCCATATTTTAGGTTATAATGGTGACGGGACCTTTCCTCCATTTTCATCCAACAAGTGAAGCCAACGCAGTAGACTGAAGGAGAAAGAGAAGGGAGGAGGGCTGGCGGTGATTCCAAGAGAGCATGTCACATGTGAGTCACCGATGGTGATGGACTCCTCATATTTGTTGGGGCTGCGTAGAAGAAGGAGCACCGACAAGGTTTCAGTCAGTGAGGACCTAGCCATGGTTCTGCTCCACTGAGCCGACGGATGACAGTGGCAGCTGCTTTTCCTCAGCAGCAGGCTAATGAAGCACGCAGGGCTGATTCTGCCAGTCCACATAGACACTAACATGTCACATGGCTTACCCCACCAACCCGCCCCCCTCGCCTCCGGGTCGTTAGTCTCTCTTTACCTCAGTGTTAATCCCCCGCTACCTCTCCCCCACCCTCCCTGCTCTCTTTCGCACTCTCTCTCTCTTTTGCCCCTCCCCTCTCTTCCCTCAAAGCCGGCAGGCTGCCATTTGATCCAGACTGCTAGTTACATGATCTCCTGGAATACAACGCGCCCTCACTGCTCCATGGCTTTTTGGCTTGTTCCTCGCTTTACAGGGCAGGATTACAGGGAAGAATGCCAGCACCACGCTGATCACTATCAACATCGTCTGGCCTTTCCTTCCCCTTTCCCTCCTGTGATGTGAGCCTGTCTATTTGTCTGTGTCCCTGACCTCTCTTCTCACCCCTTGTCGACAGCCCCTCACCTCCATCTCCTATTTAATGCTGCTGCCCCCTCAACAATGATACCATGCGTTAACTGGCTGCAGCCTTTCCTTGCCTTGGTCTCCTCAACCTTGCTTACGCGAGGCCACGTCTGCCCATCCAGCTGTTTGTGTCCGGACCACCACACTGTGGACTGCACCAGCCAGGGTCTGACCACAGTCCCGGACTTCATCCCTCTGGATGTTCGCCGTCTCCTGCTCTCCAACAACTGGATTCCCTGGATCCCCTCTGACTTCCTGGTTTTCTACAGCGATCTGGTGTACTTGGACATCAGGAATAATTCCCTCTCCCAGTTGGAGCCAGGGACCCTGACCACCTCTTCCAAATTGGTCTTCTTGGACCTGGGCAGCAACAACCTGACAGAAATCTCCTCTGGAACATTTGGGGAGTCAAAGAATCTGATCAAACTTCGATTGGGGAACAACCCCTACCTAAACTTGGTGGATAGGGATGCTTTCACAGGGTTGACGTCTTTGAGGGAACTGGAGATGGAGAGGAATGGTTTAACGGCGCTGGACGTCACGGTCCTTGAATCTTTGCCCTCCCTCCGGATGTTGCGTCTGGAGGGAAACCCATGGCTCTGCAACTGCCACTTTGCCAAACTGTTTGCGTGGCTGACAGAGAACCAACACAAGCTCCCACAGGGTAAGACAAAAGTTCATTACAGCACAGACTCCCATTACGTGCCTGCATTTACTAATCGTGTTTGATTGATCCGTTGCAATGGCAGACACATTTGATTATTTAAATCCTTGTATTTTAACAAATGTTAATCTTCATTAAACCTCATCGAGGCAAAAACCAAAAGAGGAAGTGCTATTGTTTTCTATGGACAGATAAATGTAGTCAACCAAGTTAGAAAATGACTTAATTGTATTCATCACAGCCACACAGATTTATCTTCTATCTTACGTTTTGAACAATTTTTCTTACACAGGTAATTCACGTTATAATTTCCAGCAAAAAAGAGAAAATGTGCAGAACCTTGAGCGCCCAAATACTGATCCATAGGCCTATTGTACAAACTTAATCCTAGATCTAGCAAAGTACTCCTCCAAACCTTTAAGGGGGCACTTAAATAAATTAAGGAGAAGATATATAGCTTTATTTTGATACTATTATTGATAGTAATAGTAGTACTACTATTAATATAATATCTCATCGTGTAGTAATCAAGGTACCTTGAAGGTCTAGAAGGATTCGTCTTGTGGTATATATTGAGTTTGCCCGTTTTGAGTATTAAACTCCTTTTGTTTGTTCAACCCTGCGTTTGCGTCTCACCTCCTTCCGGTCCACACCTCCTCAACGACCTACGGCCATGACAGTTACAGCGCATATGTACCAAAAAGAAAAACTATCTTCATTAAAAATGGCTGACAGAAAATAAAACACAAAAGAGTCAGTTTCTACATTTGACGTTTTGCATTTTGGCTCAAAATAGCTATGCAATGAAATAATGAATACGGTTACGGTTGAAAGCAGAGCAGCACGTGCTGCTGGAAGACACCCTCCTGTCCTCCCTCCCAAAGGATGCACAGGTGGTCCACTCCTCGCGCCAGTCCACATTGGGCTCGTGCAAGCTTCATTTAGTTATCTGACCAATAACAAGGCTCTGAAATGACATGCTGCTCGAAATGTCCCCCTCACCGACCATGCATAGCAAAGTGTACTGAATTCATTGTTGGAATGCTTTCAAAGCATTCCAAGTATTGTTCTTCGAATCTTTATTGTTGGAATGCTTTCAAAGCATTCCAAGTATTGTTCTTCGAATCTTTATTGTTGGAATGCTTTCAAAGCATTCCAAGTATTGTTCCTCGAATCTTTATTCCAACTTATTCGATTTCTTCCGCCGCACGTTTCAACTCCTTCACACTTTCAGTTATTTAAACCGTTCAAATTTTTAAATGTTCAGCTTGTTCCAGAGTGGTCTGCTATGACTTTTCAGCTTTCGTCACGTTTTTAACAGTGGTTTCCAATGGAGCTAATCTTCAAATCCTTTCAAAACCTCTTCAACTTTCAACTTTTCTAGCTTTTTCAATCTTTCAGCTACAGACACCATTTCAACTTTAGAATGTAGACACAGGTCTTGAGAATTCTTTAGTCTTTACAGCTTCTTGATATCTATAATTATTTTCATAATTACTGATTATGTTTCACTAGTTTTACATGGGTGTGTATGTGGAGCCTCAGAGTGAGAGTATTTAAATTCAGAGCGTACGGCTGCGTGGGACTCGGGTAAAATAAATATGGAACTTTTGACCTTATGGCCAAAAAAAAAGCCTCAATGATTATCTGATATCTTACTGTAATTTAGATGAGGCCTATCGAGTAAAAACTTGGCTTGAATAACAATCATTCTGCCCTCCCCCCCCTCACCACCTCCCCCAACCCAATTCCATCATTTCAAAATAAAAGCCTCAATGATTAACTACCTTAAGCATGAAGGGATCTCTTACTGTAATGTTAGATGAGGCCTATCGAGTAAAAACTTGGCTTGAATAAGAATCATTCTGCCCCCCCCCCCTCACCACCCCCACACCCAATTCCATAATTTCAAAATAAAAGCCTCAATTATTATCTGAGCTCGTACTGTAATTTTAGATGAGGCCTATGGAGTAAAAACTTGGCTTGAATATCAAACGTTGTCCCCCCTACCTCCCCTCACCCAATTCCATCACTACAAAATAAAAGCCTCAATGATTATCTGTGCCTTAACCGCAAAGCTCAGAATGAAGCTGTTTTGTTGAAAGTACAACTACTACTAATATTACTAGCACTACTATTAGTACTTCTACAACTGATAGTAGAACTACTAGTACTTTTAGTGCTTTTAGTTTTCATACTGCTTTTAATGCTTCAACTTTTACTAGTATTAGTACTACTATTGTCACGAATCGTGAGGCTCGTTGGCTGACAGAGGACGCATATGCAGGATTCCAATGAAACAGCTTTATTCAGCAAACGCAGGAAACACAGGAGACACTGGTGACAGGCTCTAACATGCGACAACGACCGACAAAGGACTCACAAACACAGGGGCTTAAATACAGACGGGCGGTGCAGGTGATTAGAAACAGGTGGGGACAATCAGACACTAACGAGGGGGGACAGGACAAGGCAGGAAGTGACGGTAACCCAGGGAGACCAGACAACTACACAAGACAGGACAAGACCAACCGTGACAACTATTACTATCAATAATAGTATTTCTTCTGCTTTTAATATGACAACTACTGCTTAGGTTACTACAAAGCCTGCTATGACTAATAGTGTTAGTACTAGAGCTGATAATACTAGTACTACTACTAACACTTGATACTAAAACTACTTTTACTTCTTCTGTATTTTTAGCCGTCTTTTGAAATTCGTATTTAGCTTCCGCTATGTATATTTTCTGTCGTGTATGTATTTTCAGCAATTCTTTGTACTTCATTTCAGCTTTTCTCAGTTCTGTGTTTTCAGCAATCATTTCAAATTGTTTTCAGCTTTTCTTCTTTCTATATTTTCAGCAATCCTTTCAAATTGTTTTCAGCTTCTTATTTCTATATTTTCAGCAATTCTTTCAGTTAATTTCAGCTTTTTGCATTCCAACGCATTTTCAGCAGGAAATGCATTTTCTAGTTCTCCTTGTTTCAGTCACAGGGGGACTGTGGCACTGTGGAGGGCCGGTTTGATCCCTGGCTCTGCTAGTCAGCGTGCCGATGTGTCATTAATCCTTAATGCTGCCTCAGCTGTGACTATGGTGTGTGAATGTTAATTACTGATGGGCAGGTGTCACTGTGTCTCTCCTGTCATAGTTGCGTGTGGTTTTCAAAACAAGTGAAGGGTATGCATATGCATCCCCCGATGATTAGTTTTTCTGTCACTGTTTGGCTCAAATGTAAAGGAAGATTTTATACACATATAGAAGATATTAAGTATATATTATACTTTTTTATTATATATATATATATATGCCAAAAACACCTCAACTTTTGAAACAAAACCTCATCTAACAGCACCTTGTGGTCGCCATTAAAACGTGCATTTACACCCTTCTGGTGGATTACTTTGTTTTAAGGGCAATAATTCTTCCTTTTACCTCAACATTGTCACAATGCTAGTGCTAACTGTGGCCGTTTAAGTGCTAACGGCCACAGTCACCCTCAGGAGCAACCTTGTGTCTGGGGATGTGCATGTAGGTTAACTTGGTGATGTCTCTCTTCCCAGGTATGGAGGCGATAGAGTGCTCGCTGCCTCTGGATGGGCGTCGTGTCCCCCTAAGTTTACTCTCTGAAGACAGTTTTCAGGAGTGCCGTGGCGCCCTCACCCTGACTGACTACTTCATTGTAATCTTCTCCGGCATTTCAGTCTCAGTAGCAGCAATAGTGGCCAGCTTCTTCCTCGCTTCCACAGTCCACTGCTTCCAGCGCCTTAGCAAAGGCAGCAAAGGAGATGAGGAAGAGGGCAACGACTGAACAACGACTAAACCATGGATCAAACAAAAGTGTTTCTTACTAAACTCTTGCTCAGAACTCAACAAAACTTGAGAGCAAGGAAGATTGTGGTGAAGTGATGTAGAAACGGCATTTAAGGAAAATCAAGAAGCTCTTCCCTCGTCAAAACAAAGACCACACTTGATCTATTCGTGAGAATCAGGGACCGGTTTGGAAGACATCCAATCTGTTACATATACAGAATGTAACAGATTATATTGCTTACTATGCTGACTGTGAGGTGCTGTGCAGTGCAATGAGCTCTAGCATTATGAAATTATGCCAATCCTGAGAAATATGTATGCAGGTTGTCGTCATTGAGTCTGACAGTAAATGTATTCTAGATAGAGGTGAAGGGACAAATGTCACTGCACAATGCAAGGGAAATACAAGTTGTGTTCCCAACAGCTCCGTAGAGTTATTTGTTTTGTGACTCTTATCAGGATCAAACTACAAGTTTTAGTCCCAGATGGTCCCAAAAATGAAATAGCTTTTTATAGTTACTTTAGATCAGGGGTGTCCAAACTACGGCCCGCGGGCCAGCTGCGGCCCGCCATCCATTTTCATTTTCATTGGCATTCATTTTTCAGTGACATGAAAAAAAAAAAAACAAGGTGAAAAAAAAAAAACGCATGAAAAAAAAAAAAAAACCATGAGAAAGAGTATGTATTTGGGACTAGGTTTGCGTTCGCTCGCAAAGTTTTCACAATTTGCTAACTTTGAGGGATGACCGGAGCTCCAGGCTGTGGTTCATTACAAGTGTCTGATTTAGGCGCTCCGTTTTCGGGCACAATTTGCTAACTTTGAGGGTTGTCTGGAGCTCCAGGGATAGGCTGTGGTTCATTACGAAGCTCCAAGGTTAGCAGACAGCCTCCAGACAACCCTCAAAGTTAGCAAATTGTCCACGAAAATGGAGCGCCTAAATCTGACACTTAATAAACCACAGCCTATCCCTGGAGCTCCAGACAACCCTCAAAGTTAGCAAAGTTGTGGCGTAGTTGGCGTAGTAGTTGTGGCGTGCCTCCGTGGACGGAGCAAAAGTTTTGCGAGCGAACGCAAAACTAGTCTCAAGTACATACCCTTCTCATGTTTTTTTTTTTCACCTTGGTTTTTTTAACAAATGTTATTTGATGCGTTAACAATCCCAATGATTTATTTGTGTAATAAGCTTGAAATATCCACATCCCTGATTTCTCTTCTTGTCTCTCCCTTCATAAAGGACAATGAAGGGGGCTCAGCACCCTAAGAACCGATCAGAGGCTCACTGAGAGAATGACCTGCCAACCTTTTTGTAAAAAATACACTGAAAATCTACCAATGGAGAGCTATGATGGAGGCTTTTTGTTCAATTATCAAACGTAATTTACCTGCATTTCATTGGTTTTTCCAACATTAGTGCATTAGAAGTGAGGTATCGCACCTCACGTCTAGTGAGTGGCCCAGTCCATCGTATATTTTTCTGTTCGTGGCCCTCTGGAAAAAAAGTTTGGACACCCCTGCTTTCGATGTTCACACCCTACACAAGATAAAAAGGCAATAGACAAATTCATTAGTCAAATGAATCCAAGTCAAAGCCCACTGAGTTGTGCTTTCAAGTGAATTGCAAGCATTGAATTCCATGTTGAATTCTACAGGTTGTCTTCCACGGGCCTCTACTGAGAGGAATCACTGCTACAGCTCGTCAGTAAGTGCCTTGCCAAACAGCATGAAAGATTTGAAAGACCAGTTGTAAGATTTTGGAACATGTGCTCTCTGACAGATTTACAACACTTCTTTTTTACTGTAAATATTTTAACATTTTATTTCAGACACTGAAACAAAAGCTTTATTTTAAGGGTCGAGATATACACAAAACTGATCCTGGTAGCTCTGCTCAAATGCAGTTAACTGTATGTTATTTCGTACGAATGTCTGACTTGTGTCCATTTTACATTGGGTTTTCAGAAGTTACCAAGACACTTACCTGTTACCTGTTCGATGACAGCCTGTTCTTCAATTGTAGATTGAATAATTTGGGCAAAAACATTGAAATCAGTCTTAAATCATGCAGCAATTTTATGTCTTTAAAATCAGTAGGAGGATTAAGTTGTAGCCCTGGCTAAAAGAAAAAATAACAATAAAATCATTTTGCAGTGGCTTGTATTGTGAGAATTATTACATGGCTTTGCATGTGGACAGATCAGACCTCGTTGGAAAAATCTATAACAAGTAGAAGGTTGATATTATGAGCAGAATTTATATTATTGTCAGATTGTGTCATAGAGGTGTGCTGTAAATCATTGCATCAATGCATTGGGGCCAAAGATTCATTAATGTTGTAATGTTAATGGTGTCATTTTTGACAGTGCCAACTTGATTTTGTTAAGTTTCGTAGTACAGGTGGTGATAGTGTTAACATATAACATAAAATGAAATAGTGTTTTACACCAGGCTGGGAAAAGTGAAAGGCCGAGTGCCTTCGCAGACACCCCGGCCAGACAACGGTTGATAGGAGAGACTCACAAAGCGTGTTCAAACCACAGTATGTTAATATCTCACCTACCAATTGGGTTGGTGTTGCAGGTATTTAAGAGCAGCGCACACAATACCGCATCTTTCAAACACATGCAGTGTGGTACAAGCTGCAGTTTTTGTCGACCGTTGGAGCCACTTGTCAATCCTGAGCGACAATGAATCATTTTAGCGTTAAGTAAACGTGCTTTATTGTTAATCATTGTGTTTAAGTAACCAACTAACTAATATTAAACTATAAAGTATATATTTATTAAGGTTTCTCAACGATATGACACACCCCAAGGATGAAATTAACCAGCTACTGCCCCGATCGCTGCATTCATATGCTAATTAGGGCCATTCGCACTTCCGCCAGCTGATCTCCACCTACGTCAGAGTCTGTTTCCAGAAATTTGTGGCACAGACGAAGGCGGCGTGCGCGGCTTGTAAATTGTCGTAAATTGTCGGAAATTAGGGAGATTTCCGGGAGTTTACGGGGACGAAAATTCTACTTTTCATGCAGTGGATAGAAGTCATCAATCAGCGAGCGGTCAAGGACATCCCAGGCGGGAATCCAACATCTCTCCTCAGGACCGTAACCCTCCCAATCAACAAGGAATTGATGGCCACGACCCCGAGCACGGACGTTGAGTAACCTGCGGACACTATAAATGGAAGAATCTTCGACGCGGACAGGGGCAGTTACCGGACGAGTGGGTCCAGGCTTTATACAAGAAACGTGGAACAGGGTGCGGAATTATGGGCGTACTCTGCCAAGGGGATCTGTTCGGACCAGGAGGCGGGGCACCGGAACGCAAGGCTACGAGGTAACCGGCCGACAACCCTAACTGGTTGGCACGCACGGCTTGACCGTTGGTCTGGGGATGGAACCCGGAGGAGAGGCTAGCAGAGGCCCCGATAAGGCAACAAACTCTCTCTAACTCTCTCCAACTCCCACTATCTCTCTCCAACTGTCTCCAACTCTCTGTAACTCACACTTAATCTCTCCAACTCCTTACCATACACGCCTACAACAAGGGTGCGATTTGATGGTGGGGATTTCCCCCCCTCTGGTTTTCCTATCCCTACCTCTGCTAAATTATTTTTATCTCCGGGGGGGGGACAAGGATTTTGCAGTCCTCTCACCCCGGACTGATCACACACACCTATATAAACCCCATTCATCCCGGCACTCACTGCGAAGTATTATATTGCCCCGGTGTGTAATTTCTGAGCATTTTTCCTTGTATCTGATTATCTGGTAACGACCCCCTGGACTGTCTATATCGACTTCGGATTCCGCCTGTCTCCTGCCCTGACCCTGGACTGATTACCACGCCCGCCTTGTGTTTCCCTCCACGGTTCTGTCTGCTCCTGATCGACCCTCACCTGTGACCACGACCGCCTCAAGATCATCTCTACTAATCTGTCTGCCCCTGGTTACCCCTGCCTGTTGACCTGCCCTAATAAACGCTGCACATGGATCCTTACGTCATTACAGAATACTTCACCGCAGAAGTTGTACAACTATCCGCGGAGCTCTCCGCACAAGCTTCTCGCCTAGACTGATCACCACCACTTAACCCGGCTGACGTCAATGACCGAAGAACTGGTACAGGGGCTACACGGGCTCCAAGTGGCGCTGGCGAACGGCCCCGGCGCTCCCGCTACCCCACCACCGGCAGCACCGGTGGCTCCACCGCCCGACCTACGCACAGAAGGGCCTTCACTGAGCTCACGACTAGCCTTCCCGGAGAAATGCGACGGCAACCCGACCAAGTGCAAAGGATTCCTTCTCCAATGCACTCTTTTCGTAGAGCAGCATTACATCGCTCACACAAGCCGCATAGCTTTCGTCTGCTCTCTGATCACCGGCCGAGCACTTGAATGGGCCACTGTGGTTTGGAGACCAGAGGGTTCACCGTTCGCCATGTTGGGGGAGTTCCATCGCCAATTCCGACACGTGTTCGAACATGATGCAGGAGAACGACCACTAGCGCTATTCCAGGGGAGAAGCACGACGGCCGAGTATGCCCTCACGTTCCGCACCCTCGCCGCGCAGACCAACTGGGTGGAGGACACTCTCAAGACGCTCTTTCGGAGGGGACTCACCGTGGAGCTCCAGTCCGAGCTAGCCTGCCGGCCTCTCGGAGAGGGGAGAATCCACGACACGACAGAACAATTCAGGCTGCACGTTGGATCACTGCACGCCGAACAGATCATCTTCTACGTTATCCAATCCCCCCACCATCCCATCATCCTCGGTCATCCCTGGTTGCAGACCCACAACCCTCACATTTCCTGGAGCGAGGGGCAAATCACTCAGTGGGCTCCAACTGCCAGAGCCGCTGTCTAACCAACGTCACCCGCAATCCTCCGACGGAACCAGAACCTGCTACGCCCGAGCCCGAACCACCCCAAGTACCACCTGAGTACGCGGACCTCCTCGAAGCCTTCAGTAAAGGGAAGGCCTCCCAGCTCCCGGAACACCGCTCCTACGACTGCGTCATAGACCTCCTTCCCGGGGCTTCCCCTCCAGAGGGCTGGATCTTCCTGTTGTCTCGACCCGAATCCGAGGCGATGAAGCAGTATATTGAGGAGGAGTTCGCCAAAGGCTTCATCAGACCCTCTACCTCACCGACAGCCGCCGGCTTCTTCTTTGTGAAGAAGAAAGACAGGGGCGACCCTGTATTACGACTACCGGGGCCTGAGCAACCAGACAGTGAAGTTCCGGTACCTGCTGCCGCTGGTGCCTGCAGCTCTGGAACAACTATGCCAAGCCAGGTACTTCACAAAACTGGACCTGCACCAGGCTTACAACTTAATCCGCATCCGAGAGGGAGACGAATGGAAGACGGCCTTTTCCACCACCACCGGGCACTATGATTACCTGGTTATGCCCTTTGGCTTGTCAAACAGTCTGTCTGTATTCCAGACCTTCATGAACGACGTGTTCCGTCGTAGGAGTGATCGTCTACATCAAGGATCCCCAAACTACGTGCCGGATGCGGCCCCCCGGCACACTTTTTGCGGCCCGCAGACGAGTACCGAATGCGGCCCGCCCGGCAAACTTCCGCGATCGCAATGCGCGATCATATGGACACGCGCGCATCCGCGGAGGTGCGCCGGTCGACAACGCACCCCGCTCCCCTCCCCTTCCGGTCAGCCCGCCTGCCGACACCGCCAGTTCATAAGGAACTTCAGCGTCATTGCCGCCCCATTAACCGCTATGACCAAGCGGAACACAACACGGCTGAGATGGTCAGAGGAGGCGCAACAGGCATTCCGAGACCTGAAAGCACGCTTCACATCAGCACCCATTCTGCGACATCCCGACCCCGAACGCCCGTTTGTAGTGGAGGTCGACGCTTCTAACACCGGAGTGGGGGCAGTCCTATCCCAGCGACAGGGCGAACCAGCGAAGACCAACCCATGCGCCTTCTTCTCCCACAAACTCCCACCAGCTGAAAGAAACTACGACGTTGGGGACCAGGAATTGTTGGCGATGAAATTAGCACTGGAGGAATGACGTCACTGGCTGGAGGGAGCGCCTCAACCCTTCGTTATCCTCACTGACCACAAGACCTGGAATACTTTCGCTCGGCGAGACGCTTGAACCCCCGCCAAGCTAGATGGGCCTTGTTCTTCAGTAGATTTCAATTCACCGTGACCTACCGACTCGGATCTAAGAACACCAAAGCGGACGCGCTCTCGCGGCAAACGGAGGAGAGCATCCTGATTGCAGACCACGACATACTCCAACCCACCCAACCCAATTTACTAGTGGCCCCAGTACAGTAGGACATCATCACAGAGCTCCAGCGAACCAACCTTCAACAGAGACCACCGCCGGAATGCCCGGCTCTTTGTCCTAGACCAGCTGGGAACAACTTCTCCGGAGTTACCTCCAACTTTTCTTCTTTCGTCTGTGGAATTACTGGACATTCTAGTCAAAGGTGCGCTGACCTTGCTCACTCTGCAATAAACTGGACGAACTCCATCTGCTGGTGAGCAGAGACCGAGACTTTTCTTTGTTCCTCCGTTTTGTGCTTTACGGAGACGTGGCTCTGCGGATCGACATTGGATTCCACGCTCCAGCTGGCTTCCGGCTTCCAGCTGCTCAGAGCAGACCGCGATACAGAGCTCTCCGTCAAGACGAAGGGTGGAGGAACCTGTTTTTCACTCCAACATCAGCTGGTGCAACGACGTAACAGTGATTCAACAACACTGTTCTCCTGATTTCTGTTTATATGCCGCCATCGGGTAACATGCAGGACGCACAGCGGACACTCGCCGACCAAATACGGCGTATGGAGCGGACCAACCTGGACTCCTTGGTTATTGTCCTTTAACAAATGAAACCTCAACCACCAACTCTCTACGTACAAACAGTTTATTAAATGTCTAACCAGAGAGGAGAACACGCTGGATCACTGTTACACCACAGTACTTCAAAGCCTCCAGCATCATCCCTGTTCCCAAGAAGCCCAGGATCACAGGACTCAATGACTACAGACCCGTCGCCCTGACCTCTGTAGTCATGAAGTCCTTTGAACGGATAGTCCTGTCCCACCTAAAGACCCTCACCGACCCCCTCCTAGACCCTCTGCAGTTCACCTACAGGGCCAACCGGTCTGTAGACAACGCTGTCAACATGGCCCTCAACTTCATTCTCCAGCATCTGGACTCCGCAGGAACCTACGCCAGGATCCTGTTTGTGGACTTCAGCTCCGCTTTCAAGACCATCATCCCGTCTCTGCTGCAGGACAAACTCTCCCAGCTGCACGTGCCCGACTCCACCTGCAAGTGGATCACAGGGGAAACACGTCTCAGGCTCTCGGACCATCAGCACTGGTTCCCCCCAAGGCTGCGTTCTTTCCCCTCTAGTCTTCTCCCTGTACACCAACAGCTGCACATCCAGCTACCAGTCCGTCAAGCTCCTGAAGTTTGCGCATGACACCACCTTCATTGGACTGATCTCTGGTGGGGACGAGTCTGCCTACAAGTGGGAGTCTGACCATCTGGTGACGTGGTGCAGCCAGAACCACCTGGAGCTCAACGCTCTGAAGACAGTGGAGATGGTTGTGGATTTCAGGAAGAACGTAGTCCCACCTTGCCCCATCACCCTGTGTGACCCCCTCCCGCTCCCCCCGTCACCGCTGTGGACTCCTTCCGTTTCCTGGCCTCCATTATCACCCAGGACCTCAAGTGGGAGCTGAACATCAGCTCCATCACCAAAAGAGCTCAGCAGAGGATGTTCTTCTTGAGGCAGCAGAAGAAACTCAACCTGCCAAAGACTATGATGGTGCAGTTCACACGGCCATAATGGAGTCCATTCTCTGCTCCTCCATCACCGTCTGGTTCGTTGCAGCCACAGCCAAGGACAAGGGCAGGCTGCAGCGTGTCATCCACTCTGCAGAGAGGGGGATCGGCTGCAATCCGCCGTCTCTCCCTGTTCACTTCCAAACCCTGAAGCGAGTTAAAAGATTGTAGCCGACCGCTCTCACCGCGGATAAAACCAGTTTGTGCCCCTTCCATCTGACAGGAGGCTGAGGTCCATCAGGACCAAGACCTCCCACCACACAAACAGTTTCTTCCCGTCAGCAGTGGGGCTCATCAACAGAGCCCGTGTCCCCCACTGATTGACTCTGTCATCCCTCTGGTCACTTTTCTCACACTGCACATGCACAAACACTTTCATTTGTCTCTTCTTGTTTGCTGGTGCACATTCAATTTTATAACTTTATTTTTATTTTAATTAATTAACCCCTAGCCTTAGTTACTAACTCATAGTACTGTATTATATTATATTTCATTCCTTGCACTATGTTGTCCCTTGTCTTGTTGTCTTGGTGTCCATTGTGGTCGGTTGTTCTGTCGTCATACACCAAACGCCAAGTCAAATTCCTCGTATGTCTAACGTACTTTGGCAATAAACGTTTTCTGATTCTGATTCTAATGGAGAGCGATGATGCAGGTAAAACGTAATTTACCT